>OZ012739.1:650753648-652149458 GCA_963859935.3 Lathyrus sativus | reverse complement strand
TCGTTCCACGTTACAACTTGATCTTTCTTCAACAGCTTGAATAATGGTTCACACGTAGCAGTTAGGTGAGATATGAACCGAGCTATGTAGTTCAACCTCCCTAAAAACCCGCGCACCTCTTTTTCTGTTTTAGGCGTCGGCATTTCTTGAATTGCTTTTATTTTTGCAGGATCAACCTCTATTCCTTTTTCACTTACGATAAACCCCAGCAGTTTCCCCGATCTCACCCCGAAGGTGCATTTGTTAGGGTTCAGTCTCAGCCTGAACTTCCTAAGCCTTTTAAATAACTTCAGCAGATTCACCAGATGCTCTTCCTCCGTCTGGGATTTGGCAATCATATTGTCAACATAAACTTTGATCTCTTTATGCATCATATCATGGAAAAGAGTCGTCATCGCACGCTGATACGTTGCCCCAGCATTCTTCAAACCAAAGGGCATCACTTTGTAACAAAATGTTCCCCAAGGCGTTATGAAAGTAGTTTTCTCCATGTCCTCTGGCGCCATTTTAATTTGATTATAGCCTGAGAAGCCATCCATGAAGGAGAATACGGAGTATTGAGCAGTGTTGTCAACCAGCACATCGATATGAGGAAGTGGAAAATCATCCTTTGGGCTCGCTTTATTCAAGTCACGATAGTCCACGCACATCCGCACCTTACCATCTTTCTTTGGCACTGGTACTATGTTAGTGACCCATGAGGGATATTTCGTCACAGCCAGGAAGCCAGCATCCCACTGTTTTTGAACCTCTTCTTTGATCTTCACTGCCATATCGGGTATAGTTCTGCGAAGCTTTTGCTTGACTGGCGGGCATTCTTCTTTCAACGGCAGACGGTGCACAACCATATCTGTATCGAGCCCTGGCATATCTTCATACGACCAAGCGAACACATCATTATACTCTCTGAGCATTTCAACCAGTCTTCGCTTGATATCGCTCTGCAGCGCGGCCCCTATGCGAATGTTCTTTTCAACCCCTTCCGACCCCAGATTGATGATTTCGATGACCTCTTCGTGAGGCAGAATGACCCTTTCCTCTTGCTTCACCAACCAAGATAATTCTTCAGGAACGTCACTATCTTCGACAATCTCCTCTTCGGCCTGAAATACCGGGTGCTCAAAGTCGGGACGAGTCATAGGCGGTTCAAGGATGTCATCTGAAAATGTTATCCTGCAAAAGAATGGTTAAATGCTTCAAAATGCGTATAAAGCGAATAACCTTGTTGCCATTTTATTGAAAAATACAAAACAAGAAAAAACAGGGATCACAATATTTGCACATGAAAAAAATGCCTTTTATTTAATGATAAACACGCAATGTTCATAACAGCACAACCCTAAGCAGATCATGATGCCCCGGGCAAGACACCAGATTGTTCAACAAAGCATTACTGTTTAAGAGTCACAGGAACAAGCTCCTGAATAGACCAGTTGCACAATCCCTGTCCCGACGTGCTTGGCTGAATCCAGGCATCCATATTACAGTCGCTGTCTCCTTCGCCAGACTCCGAAGCAGCGTTGATGGTCTCATGACATACTCCACTGGCAGAGATGGTTATTGGCCCTCTGAAACGGGGTGCCCCCACAGCAGGTGTTGGTGACGACGGTTGGTACCCCAGTCCAAACCGGTCCATCTTCACAGGAATATCCAGCACTTTGCCCCAGCCCTTTGCTTCTCTAGCCTCTACCAGAGCTTGGGCCTCTTTATATGACGAGACGACTATCTCCGATACTTTGCTCGGCCCGGGACCTTTGTCCTTGATGCGCAGCCCTTCAAATGCCTGGCAGGGTGTTTCGTGAATCTCTCCATCGATCTCCACATATTTAAATGACGACAGATGGCTAACCAGGATGTCTTCTTCTCCGCATACGGTGACTACGCTGTCTCCCACCATATATTTCAACTTCTGATGCAGGGTAGACGTGACTGCCCCAGCCCCATGGATCCAGGGTCGTCCGAGCAGGCAGCTATATGCAGGCTGGATGTCCATGATATAAAACTCAGTCGCGAAAACCTCCGGCCCCACCTGCAGAGGCAATGTTATCGATCCAAAGACTGTTCTCCGCGTGCCATCGAATGCCCTGACTACCAAGTCACTGGGCGTGCACAGGATTCCTCTGACATCTAGCTTCATCATCGCTTTCTTGGGCATCACATTCAAAGACGATCCAGTGTCGACCAATACATGCGACATTACCGATCCTCTACACTCGACAGATACGTGCAGCGCCATATTATGATCTCTCCCCTTCGGGGTCAAATCGAAGTCAGTAAAGCCCAAGTTGTGGCCTGCATTCACGTGTGCTAGCACTCCCTCTAGCTGATTTACGGAAACATCTTGGGGTACGAAGGAAGTATCCAGGACTTTCAACAGTGCATTTCTGTGAGCTTCAGAACACAATAGCAACGACAGTATTGATATTTTTGACGGCGTCTGTTGCAGATGCTCCACAATCTTGTAATCACTTTTACGGATCAAGCGCATGAACTCTTCTACATCTTTCGATGCCGTTGCTTTTTCACTTGCCTGCACAGGGACATTCTCAACCATCTTTCCTTTCCCCTTTGCTAGTCGCTCGGCCTCTACCTCAGGCGAGATGAAGATTCTGCCACTCCTTGTCATACCTCCTGAACCAACAACGTTGTCTACAGTCTCGGCTGGCTGCTTATCGACATCAATTTTTATTCCGTCACAATACACTTCCAACCCATATGACCATGGGACTGCTTTTGTGCTCTCGTACGGGATTGGTCCGGCCTTAGTTATAGTGATCGGTGGTCGCTGGACCGGTGCCGTTATAGTGATTGTCTTCCGAGGAATCGTTACAGTGGCCACATCACTCTGATTATCTACTAATGCCCCTGCAGGCTCTTCAGTTGCTGCTCGGTCAAACTGCAATGTGCCGCCATCTATTAAAGCCTGGATACCTTTCTTTAAGTCACCACACCCGCCAGCCAGGGTCCAGTATTCTAAGCAGTACTCGTCACATCCTGGATAGACACCCCCTTGCAACAATCTGCTCTTTATCTCGCTCAGCGGCGTCTTTAAATCCTCGACATTCATAATCAAATTCAAACCTTCCTCAGTCAAAATGGCGTTTGCCCCATGATTAGGCATGGGCTTCTGCACTATATTCGGACCCGCCGTTCCAAAATTGATACCCTTATTGTCCAATAAATCCTGCACAACATGCTTAGAAGCATGGCAACCCTCTACATCGTGGCCCGGAGCCCCATAGTGGAACTCATAGTGCCTGCTTGCATCATAACCATACGGAGGAGTTCCCGTTATCGGTGCCAGAGTTCTCTTCTCTACCAAATTCAACCCTAACAACGTCTGTAACAAATCTGCATAGGTTGAGGGAGGATTTTCAAACACTCTCCTTGGTTTACCACCCTGGAATCTTCGCTGAGCAGGCTGTGCCCCCTGCTGTGGCTGCTGCTGCTGCTGCTGTTGTTGTTGCATTGGCTGTTGCTGAAACGGTTGTTGTTGAAACGGAATAGTAACACTCGCCACCTGCTGCGGCTGATTATACTGGTTTCGACCTCTGCCTCGGCCTCCAAACACCGCGCTTGCATCGCCCTGACGACGCCCCCCAAAAGCCTTCCTATTACTGCCAGATGCAGTCGATTCCTCAGCCTGGAATCGGCCCTGCTTAATGTTGTTTTCAATCTTTTCTCCCATCAGAATTAGGTCTGAGAAACTGGCCAAAGATGTATGAAACAACTTGTCATAAAACATGCCGGTGAATGTGCCTATAAACATGTCATTCATTTCCTTGTCTTCTAGAGGAGGACGGACCTTGGCGGCCATGTCGCGCCATCTTTGCGCATACTCTTTAAAGCTCTCACCCTTCTTCTGAGACAGCCCTTGCAATTGGACCCGGTTGGGTGCCAAGTCGCTGTTATACTTATAGTGAGCTACAAATGCCTCTGCCAGTTGCTTCCATGTCTTTATATTAGTTGGCTCCAATCCCATATACCACTCTAGGGAAGGGCCCGACAAACTATCTTGAAAGAAGTGCATTAGCATTCTCTCATCAGTTGAGTACGTAGACATCTTTCTGTAGTAAGCCCGCACGTGCACTTTTGGACAGGTGTCCCCTTTATACTTATCAAACGTAGGAGCTTTGAATTTGATTGGCACCCTCAAGCCAGGTACCAGACCCATTGTTGCCATGTCTAAGCCCACAGCACTTTGGTTCAGGACCCCCCTCATCTGCTCTTCTAGCATTCTGATCTTCTGGGAGTCATCCATTGGTCCCTCGAAACCTCCACCGGAAAAGGCATCCTCTTGCTGATCCTCTTGCCACATACCATTCCCAGCTTCATACCCATCGTACCCATTGTTACGGCCAGCTCTCATCTGATTCATCACTGGGCCTCGCCCCCTGTTGCCGTATCCTGGAGCAATTCCAGCAGGTCCAAAAGTCATTAACCCAGCGCCGTTTCCATTTCCGAATCCTCCGTAACCCTGATTGGTCACCCCAAAACCGTCCTGCCCAAAGCCTTGAGCATTGAAACCATACTTCCCAGCATTATCGAATCCCTGATCATTGAATCCGAATCCAGCATTACCGAAGCCGTTGCCTCCCATATTATCACCCAAGTTGACATCACCAAGCCCAACGTTACGGACAACAGTCTCGTTCCCAACTCCGACGTTACCGTTCCCAGCAGCGGTAACATTGTTGACATTAGCAGCAGGTATATTGACTATAGGTGGAGCCACTGGTGTGGGAGTGCCATCCCCATGAACAGTGTCGACTCGCACAGACTGATGATCCTCATTACCATGACCAGCATTTCTGACCAACAGAGGCTGCACCATAGCTTGCAAATTCTCCTGACCTTTTGTAATAGTCTCCATGGTCTGCATAAAGAGAGCTAGCTTCTCGCGCATATCTTGCATCTCGTTCTGCATTTGATCCATGATTCTTCGACAGTTGGTGCGAGTGGAATATCTGTGCGGGCGCTGATCTGCAATCCTGAAAATACCTGGAAAATAGCAGGAAATAAGATACCATCCAATGACTACCTGTAATGCAATATGAATATGAATGCAATGCAACGTGTGTCTGTGCGTTAGGGAAGTTCATTCCCCGATTCTAGTGCGAAGGTGCTAGTGCAGTGACAGTGCTAACAATACGAAGATCGAAGCTGAATCAAAGAAAGCCTCATATATTGCAGAGCAAACCAAGAATACAATATCACTGAGTACAATAAGAAGGGCATGACCTCAACCAACAATCCTGGTGATGGTCAGCATTATGCAAATAAAGCATACAAGTTAATACAAGAAATGATCAAGTACTCCCATAAGCCCGGTACTCTTCTATTAACTTCTTGGTCTCTGGATGACCTGGTCGGGTAAGCAGCCCTTCAACAAGTTGGTTTCTTCGTTTGAGCACACGTTGTACGTCTCCAGCAGTTTCCTCCCATGCCCCTTCTCCGAAGTGATCTTCTAACTTCCGCTTCTGAGACACGACTTCGTTCCTGCCTTCGATAGCCTTGTTCAACGCCTTCTGGAGACTATACCTGGACATCACCTCTTCTTCATACTTATTGATGCTAGCCTTCAACTGCTCTTCGAGGTTAGAAATTTGCTGCTTCAACTTATCTTCCCTCTTTTTATTGTTGGTGAGCGTAGCATTCCAAGTCTTGTTACAAGAAGAAATCTCTCGGTGTGCTGCGTCGAGAGCTTTCTTTTTGGATTCCAGCATGTCATGGGAGCTTCTGAACTCTTGCCCCAGACGTTCGCGCTTCTTCTTCTCCTCAGTCAGCTCAGCCCCTAGTCTGTTTACTAGCTCGATCTGCTGTTGGAAAGCATGCACGGCCTTGTTTTTCTCACTGCGTATCTGAGCTAGCTCTTGCTCTAGCCCTTCATTGATCTTCATCAAGGCTTCTTTTTCTTTCACAACTTGCTCGTAGGCTTCCCTAGAAACAGTAGTTGGCTCTTCCACTGGAGTATGAACAGGGACTGGTGCATCTGGAAATGGCATTCACAACTGACTTGCTCTCTCCTGGATCCAAACTCTGTAGGGTGCATAAGCCTGACAATCATTTTTCCCTAACAACGGCTTCCCTCTTCGGTTAATACGCGTCCAGGAATGCTGCAGCTTGGCTAATAACTCTCCCTTCAAATCACTGGTGAAGTACAGAGATTCCTGTACTTCTTCCTCCTTTGGTGGGTTCTTCAGCGCATATCCGAACTGACGAACAAACAGAGATGGGCTGTAATTGATACACCCTTTTCTTCCTATCAACGGAACATTAGGGTACCCAGAACAACTGAAGATAAGCTCAGACCCCAGCAAGTCTTGATCAAACCACTTTATGTCTTCAGAAGATAGCCTCATCATACGCTCTGGCCAGTCAGATGTGGTTGCACTATCCACAAATGGTCCCTTCAAGGGAAGATGGCTCTTGAACCACATATACAGCAAAGGCACGCAACAAGAGACATTCTTGCCTCTCCTGTTCTCATTCCTGTAGTGCATCGAATGGTAGAAGTCTCCGATCAGTGTTGGCACCGGGTTACCAGCAGCAAATAGATGAAATGCATCCATGTCCACGAAGTTTGGGAAGTTGGGAAACAGCACTATCCCATAAATGCATAGAGCCAAAATAGCGTTAAAGACCACCCAACACCCATTCTTGGCGTACTCCTGAGCCTTACCAACCAGAAACTGAAGAGAGAAGCCCGGAACCCCTCGCCAAGAAGTCATCAACAGCTCAGAAGCATTCATATGCAAGGCCTTAGCCAAATCCTCCAACTTGGGCTCAGCGGCAGAGCGAATAAAAGGAACTGCATTCTGTACTGGCAGCTCAGTAAACTCTACATACTCCTCCATGGTAGGCCCCAAGATAAAATCAGCAAACATGAAACATCTCAAAGCCGGGTCATAGAATTGCATTAAGGTGTACAGCCCATTCAATTCATCATCAGTGGATTTGCGAACCAAACTCAACAGCCGTCCGTAACTCTGTCTGAAGCTTCTACGGACATCCTCATTAGCAAGAGAAATCAGACCCAGGAGGGGAGCAATATCAGGGATGGGTAGCTTATAGGCAACTGTCATCCTCAAACCAGCCATGATCAATACTCAGAAGTCTGGGCACCAGAACCGGGGGATAGGCAAATGCACCTGCAGCACAGACACACGTTAATGGGATGCAATGATAATGGTATGCAAACAATGCAATGCAAGTGACATGTAACAGGGACCAAATGCCGCGGCTGAGAAGCCTGAACCATATCAAGAAGTCTCAGATAGACCCTCTAGAAGTCCTCAAACATTGGTCTCAGATAGACCTCATACACAGCTCCAATACTGGTCTCTGGCAGACCTCACATCATATCTCCAACGGGTCTCTGACAGACCTCATAATTCTCCAACTGGTCTCTGACAGACCTCAGAACTCTTCATAAATACCCAGGATCTCAGATCAAGAAATACTCGGTAGTCTGAAGGTCTAGTTACCTGCATAACCCCAAACCCTCTCACAGATGGATGTCCTAGTAACTGACAAAGGTATGACATCCTATGCGGTCGTCGGCGTCACAGACTTTCAGGGTTGGTGATACGATTCCCAGAAGGAGTGGCATCATCAAATCCTGAAGAGGCCTCACTTAGCCAACTTCCAAATGATCGGTCCCCAGAGTCGACAATCCAACTAACCAGCAACCCGAGCCACCCAAAGGGCAGGACAAGAGGCCAACCAGAAGAACCTCGTCTGAGTGTAGATTTCGCGGGACACTAGGACATGCAAAGCACGTGCGCACCCACTAATCTCTACTCTAAATCTAGGTGCACTCAAGCCCAGGTCCGGCTTATCTCTCAATCATAGAACCACCCATCACATCCCAATACAACAATAATAATCAATAATATACAATGCTGAAAATAAAGGTCAGAAATATAAATCCATACAAAATCCTCGACGGGAAAACAAGCGTTAGGATTGACTCTCTTAAGGGACGTTGGATCCCAAGTGCATAAGAACTATCGCAGTCCTTAGCAGCCAGGGGACGTTGGATCCCCAGCAGAGTCGCCAACTGTCGCTACTGCGAAAATCGGCGCCGGCTGACAGAAGAGTCACCACCGTGCGTTATTTATCCCACGGGAGGGAAAGGAAACGCTCAGAGTAAACCTCGCAAAAAACGGGGAAAAGGTATGGTCATCGCAACCAAAACCTGGGTTCGGGAGTCGGTTACGCAAGGGGAAGGTACTAGCACCCCTCACGTCCGTCGTACTCGACGGGATCCACGCTTGTTTTCGGGTACGGATTGTTATTCTATCTACTCTATAGGTCAGGGGTTAAAAAAAAATAAAATGACTCGGCAAAGTATCGCACCTTATGCCTACGTATTCCCGTCTGGAACGAGAAATCAGAGTCAACGTAGTTCGCCTACCTACGGGAAAGGAGGGGAAGGTTGATCGCTAAGATACGGCATCTTATGCCTACGTACTTTCATACAGCATGAAAGATCAGAGCAAACGTAGTTCGGGCTACGTACGACACAAGTCTGTCTTGATTGTTTTTATTCCTTCTGAAAAAGGTTTTTCTGATTAACAGTCCCAGCGGACAAAAATGACGTTTTGATGAGTTCACATTCTTTTACGAAAGAAATGTCTTTTATTGTGTTTGAAATCTTATTGTGTTTTTCTGTTTGTTTTGAGAGAGAAGAGACAGAATTCTATCCTAGGGTTGCTAAGGGAATCAAACTAACCTAATGTTATCATGCATGGGTTAAGACCTAGTGTCTATCATGCTCCTCTCTTGCACAGAGAGAAACAGAGATCCTAAGGGAATAGACGGAAACAGAAACAACAGATATATACAGTAAAGCAGTAAAATGCATGGATGCAACAATACAAGCGAGGCAAGGGAGTCCCACTCAACCTCGAACCTAGAAAACAATAGGAAAAAGTGAACAGGATTCACTTTCAACCCAGCAGGTTAAACAGCAAACAATACAGTCAAGAAAACCAATCAATACATCAGAAAATAAACAGCTCAAATAAACAGCCACAGCAGCTCTGCATCAAGTCCTCATCAATCAGCTATAAGCTTCAGCAAGCATCAATCTCCATCTCCACAGCCTTCAAGCAAGGTCTTTGTCATCAATCTTCAGTCTATAATGGCTTTTCTTCAAGTCTCAACCTCCAAGCTGAGGAATCAATCACAAGAGTGAATTGGGTGTTAAGCAATTAGTTGACCACCAAGGGTGGCAAACAGACTGCTGTCACCACAAAGAAATATTTCTCTCAAGAGTTCTATCCCTTAGACAGTAGCACCAAGCCTTCCAAAGGAAGGGGGTGAGTGTCTTAGAGAGACTCTGCATCACAGAGAGGAATGGAGGCAAACAAGGCCTTCCATGTTTGGGAAACAAGCTTTCTACTCTAGGGCTCTGACTAGCTCCTAAACCTACACTCCTCAACAGCTGCCATCACAGAATCTCCTCATCAACTCTGGAAGTTGGTCTTCAATCTCTGAATCTCCAATGGCTTCATCATCACAGGTCTTCAGCTCTCCCAATCCCCAAGCAAACCCAATACCCACACAGACAAATCATAATCCCCAGAAAGGGCACACCACACCAGTCAAGCAACTACAGACAATATACTAATAGCAGTAGGGGAATCCTAATATTTTCTAAGGGATCTAATAACTACCCATAATCCCTATAGTCCCAATATCCCAAAAATTCAATCTCTAACTTCTAAGGGAAATGAACTAATTCACCCATGTTATCACCTAAACCCTAATTTTGTTCATGTTATTCACATCTAATCAAATCACCTAAAATTAATTTCTAAAAATATGAACTAAATCCTATATACAAGATAAATGTCTAAACTAACCAACCTAAAAAGAATGGATTAAAAATATTGAAGCATCTATTCAAACTAAAATTACCAAATTCATGCATCAAACTAAATGTTATTTATACCTATTTAAAAGAAAAATATGCCAAAAATAAGAAAATAAAATGAAATATTAAATTTTTTATGTGATATTTTTCTTGACAAAATTATGAACAATGTGAAAAAACAACCAATTAAAAACTAGCATTTTTCTATTTTTTGTGAATTTTTAAAGAATTAATATTTTTGAAAGAAAATAAAATGGATTTAAATGGAATGGGGTGCAGAAAGTAGTGAAAAGCAGTTAAAAAACAAACTGGGCCCAGACTGGGGGGCGCGCATAGCAAGCGCGTCTGGGCCCAACACCATCAGAATATATGACAAAAATTAAAAAAAACTAAAAACGGTGCAAATATCAATTATTTAAGTTGAAATGGAAATGGGCCTTGGTTCGTGGGGTGTCATTAGCAACCATTGTTGAGCCCAGTCTGATTGGATTTAAATGAAACGGTGCGTTGCACCATTTGAATTTTCCCTCCGTCTCCATCTTTTAATCGTGGCCGTTGGATCCAAAACTCAGTCAAATGTCAATGCCTGATCGTGTGGCCAGAAGGTTGTCTTCAACCTTAGAAACCCTAGGGTTTCTGAAACTCCCTTCACCATGCATGCATCTTCGAGCTCTCTGTTCTCCATCAATTGTCCATGAAATCACATGCTATGAAAAGCAAACTTGGTCCATTTTCTTCCCTCTACACAACCATAACAATATCTCACTCTAAAACTCACTCCACAATAGAACCCGATGAGCATAACAGTCTGAATCCATCAATATCACCTGTGATCAAACCTCCCAATTCTCTCTAATTCTTGCCCTAAACTAATCCACATCTTATGCTAATCATTACAAGCTATTAACCTCAGATTATCATGCAATATTCTAAGAGTTACAAGCTTCAACAGTTTGTGCACACCATGATCAATCTTCACAAAACTTCTTCAAACTCACCAAAACCAGTCATCTAACCTATCCTAACATTCTTATGCTAACAAATCACCATGATTCCTCCTAAAACAGGCAATTCGAATGAAGATACCAACCTGGTGTGATGGTGAAAACAGGTGATGAATCCTCTTGATCCAATGCTTGAAATGAGTGGAAATTGATCAGGGAACTTGTTCTTGAATTCTGTATGCAACAAATCTTGCTCCAATGCTTTGAATCTCACAATTCCAAATCTCTTGCTTCTTGGATGATGGAAGTGTATGGCAAGAATCCTCCTCAATTCTACCAAATGCTTGTGTGAATTATGATCTATGAATGATGGTGATGAAGATCAGATCAAGAAAAATGGAGATTGATAGAGATTTGAGAGAGTTTGAATTGATTTTGCAAATTGGAAGAATTGTATGAAACTTGTGTTTTGATCAATATGATTCACCAACCATGGCATGGAATTCTTCAATCCAATATATACATGAGATTGGAAAGTCCTAGAAGCTTGGAGAAACTTCCCATGCACAATTTCCTTGCATCCTGGATTATGTAACTTTCATTGTAAGTAACCATGCATAACTCCTAAATATTGAACCAAACTCAAAATTCCACTTTTGCCAATGTTCTCAAAATGATTTTTCCAATCAAA
Source organism: Lathyrus sativus (assembly GCA_963859935.3). Classification (NCBI taxonomy): domain Eukaryota; kingdom Viridiplantae; phylum Streptophyta; class Magnoliopsida; order Fabales; family Fabaceae; genus Lathyrus; species Lathyrus sativus. The sequence goes on along the minus strand of OZ012739.1, from coordinate 652,137,940 downwards.
ATGACCTATAATTTCACCTCATTTGGCCAAAGTATGAAAAATCTCATTTTTAGGTCATTTTTTATTCATTAAATCCACCAATTTTGAAACATTGAGCTATGAGTCTTTTCAATCTCTCATGGTCACTTTTCTAGACTCAAAATGTCATTTGGAGCAAGTTTGATGTTTTGAAGTTTTCCATTTGAAGCTTCCTTGTATGAGTTTTGGGCATAGGCTTGAAATGACCTGTAATTCTCAGATGACCAAAATACCCTTTGCTTGCCAAGACCATAAGTGGAGTTCCAAAAATAATATGAAGGAATACCATACCATTCTAGAAATCTAAGACAATGAGGAACAACTCTTATGTTGACCAGAAATTCATTTGAAATCTCCTTGAGGGGTAAAAGTTGCTTGGAAGTCAAGTCACTTTCACAGACAAAATTTCAGATACCTCAGATGACCTGTAACTTGCAAGGACCATAACTTGAGTTCTACAAATCTCCTTAATGTCTTCCACCACTCAAATTAAAGGTATTGAGATCCTCTACAAGTTTCATGTTGGCCAAGGATCCATTTGAAGCTTGAATTTTGACTTATCTTGCTTGGAAATTTGACCTAAATTAGGGGATTTTACACAGAAACCCTAATTTAGAACTCCTCTTCTCCTTGATTTATCTTGATTTCTTCTTATCACAACAACATATCCTTCTTTACATGTCAAATGATGAACCCCACATCTCTCCAATAGCCCTTAAAGCCTTTTAATCAGTCAATTGACCTAGAGTTGACCCTAGATGAAACCCTAGTTGACTGTCTTCAACTGCAACTCTTGTGATCACACCAATGACTTGTTTCCTTCTCCAAGTGACTTTATAAGTCTCCCATGATGTCTAGATACTCTCCATGCTCAGCCCACAGCTCACAATTTCTTTGATGATCCCCAGATACCCTCAGCTAGGAGATAGATGTACTGATTGATCCATTGACTTCCTAACTTTCAAATTCTTTCTGATGACTTGAATGAGATTGAATTAGAATAATAACCTCTTGATAGGCTCATAGAGATGAGAACAATGATTGGTCCCCTGTTGGATGATTTGCTATGCTATGCTATGCAGATGATTAGATTATGTACATGACTCTATATGCAAATGCTAATGATATTGAAACATAAACCAAGTGAATAAGGTTGAGCAAATTTTAGGGTGCAACACACATCCTCAGAAATGTTCGGGCGCCGAAGCTCGTGTTCTTTCCCCAGCACCGGGTCACAAGTTCAAGTTTCGCAGAAATGTTCGGGCGCCGAGGCTCGTATCCCCCCGCACCGGGTCACAAGTGCAGGTTTCACAGAAATGTTCGGGTGCCGAAGCTCGTGTTCATCCCCCAGCACCGGGTCACAAGTGCAGGTTTCGTAGGAAGCTAGTCGTACGCCGAAGTATGCAGCAACTGATGGTGCCAGACTGAAGTCTCCAGCGGAATTGAGATTCCCCACCAGAGTCGTACTCTCTCCCGAAGTCGGATGCTTCCCTCTTCCCCAGTAGAGTGTTGGAACAACTGATGCTATATTCCCCTGCAGAGTTGTATTCTCCCCCGAAGTCGGATGATTCCTTCTTCCCCAGCGGAATTGAAATCCCTCATCGTAGTTGTACTCTCCAGTGAAGTAGAATGATTTCTCCTTCCCCGGCTGAGTTCGCAAACCCCCAAGAGAGCCGGATCCTTGGAAGCAGTCGGGACCATGAGTGGTTTTCCCCAGCAGAGCGGTGAACAGCTGACGCTGTATTTTCCCCAGAGTCGTACTCTCTCCAGTAAAGCAGAATGATTTCTCCTTCCCCAGCCGAGTTTGCAGATGCCCAAGAGAGCCGAATCCTTGGAAGTTAAGCAGACCATGATTGGTTGTTCCCCAGTGGAATGTTGAGCAGCTGAAGTTGTTTCCCCACAGAGTTATCATCCCCAGAAGAGTAGCCTTGAAGGCCACGCAGTTTATTCTCGCGATCGACATCGCTTTCTTTTAGCAGGTCCAGGTTCTCGTAGAGCTTCGTTCCCCTGCAGTAATCATCTGAAGTTGTTTTCCCTGCAACAGTCAACTGAAGATCATTTCCCCAGACGGAGTCCAATTGATATTGGCGTGTCCACGTTTTCCTCAGCAGGATGATTCCTCTATCTGAGCAGTTCTTTCTCCTTGACAGGAGGATTCCCCTTCGGCATTTATTTTGCTGACGGGATCACATCATAGTGCATGATTGCATAGCATTTATCATAAACGCATAGCATTTATCATAAACGCATAGCATCTCCACCGTGTGGAGTATGGCGCCGAAGCATATGCATAATAAACATGATCTAGGTTGTTACCGTTCTTGTTTTGCAGGGGTTCCGCCGAAGGATTAGTTGCTCAGGATGATTCCTGACATTCTCCCCAGCGAAGTAGCTTGCTCAAGATGATTCTTGAGATCACCAGCGAAGTCTTCGGTTCAAGATGATTCTTGAATTCCTCAGCAGGGCCGTTTGCTTAAGATGATTCTTAAGCTCCCCAGTAGCGTCCCCAGTGAAGGTTGCCCAGGATGATTCCTGAAGCCCCAAGGGAGCCGAATCCTTGGAAGCTGCTCAAGCCATGATTGGTTTGTCCCCAGCAAGAGTTGCCCAAGATGATTCCTGGAATCCCCAACAGAATGTTTGCTCATAATGGCTCTCGGTTTAAGATGATTCTTGAAGGTCCCCAGGCAGAGTTATTTGTTCAAGATGATTCTTGAAGTCCTCAGCAGAGTTGATTCCTCCAGAATGATTTCTGAACCCCCGGAGCGGAGTTACTTGATAGTTCTCCAGATTCCCCAGCGGTGAAGCATCCTCCCCAGCAGGTTTTCCAATGGCGAAGTTGAAATCTCCTTTGAAGACTCCATGATTGAAGTCTGCCCGAGTTAATGAAGCAGTTATCTCAGCTAATGCGGAATGCCTGATGGCATGATCAACCTGAGGGTTGAAGTCCGGCTGATGCCCGACAGTTTCCTTGAATGCCTGATGGCATGTTCAACCTGATGGTTGAAGTCCGGCTGATGCCCGACAGTGTTCTTTGAATGCCTGATGGCATGATTGACTATGTACTACCGGTTACCGTGTGACCCATTCCCCAATGAAGTTTCTTCATCCTGACGGCGAGGTCAGATTATGTTTCCAGCGGCGATGTTGGATATTTGTTGTGACGGCGAGGTCAGATTATGCTCGTTTCCAGCGGCGATGTTGGATGTTTGTTTTTGACGGCGAGGTCAGACTATTTTGAGCTCTTCAGCGGCGATGTTGGAGGTTTGTTTTGACGGCAAGGTCAGATTATGTTTGTCTCCAGCGGCGATGTTGGATGTTTCCCAGATTATGTTTGTCTCCAGCGGCGATGTTGGATGTTTCCCAGATTATGTTTGTTTCCAGCGGCGATGTTGGATGTTTTGTTCTTGGCGGCGATGTCAAGACGATCTATTTCTCCAGCGGCGATGTTGTGTGTTTTGTTTGTTCTGACGGCGGGGTCAGATTATCTTGAATTCTCCAGCGGCGATGTTGGGTATGTTCGCTTCTGGCGGCGATGTCAGATGGTTCATATTTCCAGCGGAGATGTTGGATGTCTGTTTCTGGCGGTGATGTCAGATGATTTGTTTTTCCAGCGGCGATGTTGGATGTTTGTTACTGGCGGAGATGTCAGTAGATTATGTTTGACGGCGATGTCAGACTCTTTAGCTCCCCAGCAGAGATTATGTTTGTTCGACGGAGATGTCGAGTGTCTCTCAGAGTTATGTTTGTTCTTGGCGGCGATGTCAAGACGATCTATTTCTCCAACGACGATGTTGGGTATGTTTGTTCATGACGGCGATGTCAGTTGATCCAGTTCTCCAGCGGCGATGTTGGAGGTTTTGTTCTTGACGGCGATGTCAAGTTGATCCAGTTCTCCAGCGGCGATGTTGGAGGTTTTGTTCTTGACGGCAATGTCAAGTTGATCCAGTTCTCCAGCGGCGATGTTGGAGGTTTTGTTCTTGACGGCGATGTCAAGTTGGTCTAGTTCCTCCAGCGGCGATGTTGGATGTTTGCTTCTGACGGTGATGTCAGATTATCCTTTGGTTCTCCAGCGGCGATGTTGGGTGTTTTGTTTGTTCTGACGGCGATGTCAGATAGTTTAGTTTTCCAGCGGCGATGTTGGGTGGTTCTCAGATTCTTTGTTGTTCTCCAGCGGCGATGTTGGATGTTTGCTTCTGACGGTGATGTCAGATTATCCTTTAGTTCTCCAGCGGCGATGTTGGGTGATTCTCAAATTCTGTTTGTTTCTGACAGCGATGTCAGGTGATTTGGTCTTCCAGCAGCGATGTTGGGTGTTTGGTTGTCTGATGACAATGTCAAAAGAATTCAATGTGGATAACTGACGGCGATGTCAGATCAGTATTTCTCCAGCTAGTTGTCGTGCAGCTACTATTCCAGTTTTTGGAGATTTGTTCCCCTCAGAGTATCGTGTGCTCGTGCAGTTGGCAAATTTCCGGGTTTACCGGTATTCAACCGTCTCGCACCTTGATTGGCTGAGAGTCGTTCGCTCCTCACCCAGTCAGGTTCAAGCCGTTTGAATAGGGGAAGCTGTTGCACCCCAAAATTTGACCAACATTTATTTACCCATCAAGTGTTTGAAGGTTGATACCTTTATCAGAGAACTCAGAAGATCCTCAGAGGAATTGGTTGAGACCAAAGTTGTGTGTCTCATAACTTGAGAGTTGTGGGTGCTCCTCAGATGATTCTGAGATCATGAGGATAAACTTGAAGCTTTGAGAAAGTTTATGAGATGTCTTGAAAGCCATCATGAAGCCTAGAGAGGTCATTATGCAAGAATTCAGAAGATTTAACCATGAGTGGTAGAATTAGGGTTTGACTGGGTCAACCCTAGGTCAACTGATGATTTTGAGGGGGTTGAGACCTAATCCAAGGGCCATGTGATCATGGAATGATGTATTGAAGTGTCATAAGTATGATTCCTAGACCAACTCATCATGATTGAGGAGTTTGAGAAGTTTTAAGCTAGGGTTTCTAAGGATTGACAGTGTAAAATCCCCTAGTTTGATCCCTATCTTCCAGGCAGTTTTAGCTCAAGATGTGATTGTCATCTCATCTTCCCCACAACACGAATGTTGTAGAGCTTGTTCTTAGATTTAATTTGAGTGGTAGAAGTCCTTGATAGTATTTGCAGAGCTCAAGCTATGGTTTTGACAAATTACAGGTCAGCTGAGGTATGTGAATCTGGGTCCTTGAAAGTCACCCAACTTGCAGACAACGTTTGCCCTAGTAGGATGATTCCTGTGAACTATTGGTCAACATGAATGTTGAAGAGAATCTTCTTAGATTTCTATAGAGTACTAGAAGTCCTTGATAGGATTTGTAGAACTCAAGTTATGGCTTTGACAAGTCAAGGGCATTTTGGTCATTTGGAAATTATAGGTCATTTCAAGCATAAGGCCATATCTCGTACTTCCAAGCTTCAAATGGAAAAATATTCAACATCAAACTTGCTTAGAATGATGTTTTAAGGCTAGTAGCGAGGTCATGAGATGTTGTAAAGGCTCATATCAAAAAGTGATAAAAATGGCCTAAAAATGAGGCATAAGTTAATTCAAGTGAAGTTGAAAATCATAAATCATAAGCTATAAATCCAAACCATGTCATATAATAGGTCATTTTGACTCCAAATGACATTATAAGAACAATGGTTCAGCCACAATTTTGATTTGAGGCTTGCATCATAGGGTTTCTTTGTAATTGGATTGCTTGCATAATAAGATACCAAACCAAAACAAGGAAAAGCTTAATAAACAAGGAAGATATGCATTGTAACTAATCCAAAATATCATGTGGGGACAAATTCAAGTTGGTTACCAAAGTTACAAGGGTTTTTGCATGAGATACCATATTATGAGAAGTGAAAATTCAAAATACCATTGCATGAAAACTTCAAATTCTTACTAGATGATTCTAGGAGGTTCTAGATTATTCTAAACCAGTCTATATATTGAATACAACCTGCATTGGTGCAATGTTGGTGTTGATTGTGGTAGAGAAGAGAGATTGAGATTAAAATTCCTCAATTGCAAATCATATTCAAACTTCATATTTTTCTTCATTGCCATTTCATTTTTCTTCACAAACCTTCTCCATAAACATTTCTGAGTGTGTTCATACTGATTTGCAACTCCATTGATGAAGATTTGAAGGTGCTCACATTGAAATTGCAAGGAAGCAAATCCCATTGGATCTTGAAGTACAAGCTTTCCACATCAAATCTTTTGCATACAGAAGAATATTCATCATCTAGGGAGCATTCTTGAAGAGTTGCAAGGTCTGAAAGCAAGAGTTTCATCACCTACCATTCCAAGAAGCCAGGTATGCAAAACCATTTCTACACCCTAATCTAGGCATGGCTAGGGTAAATTATTAGTGTAAACCTGTTAGAGACAATTAGGGGATCAATTTTGATGAGTTTGGGATTGATTGATGGAGTTTCAACTATGGAGGTCAATTCTTGGATGAGCTAGAGCGTGTGATTTAATGATTGATAATGCAAGATTATTAGTTAATTTTGATTAGGGTGAGGTGAGGATCATTTTCATGTAAAGAAATGAGAGTTTGGTTAAGGTCGAAAGTTGATGGTATTTTGGGAATAGGATGGTTTCATATTCGATTTGGATGATAGAGTTTGTTTCCATGAAATCTAAGATCATGATCATGTTCAGCGTGGAAAATAGATCAAATTTGGTTTTTACATGTTGGGATTTGATGAAGAAATGAGGGAGAATGAGAGGATGAAAGTCTGGTGCATGCGTGTGTTTTCATGGAGGTTTTCTGAAAACCCTAGTCTCAAGGAAGAAGAAGATGTCTCAGCCGCTGGATTGCGCGTTTGACCTTGACCCAAGAGATGATCCTACGACCGTGATTCAATTGAAATGAGAGGGATATCAGAAACAGCAGCTAAACGCTGCGTTTCACTTAAGCGTCTCTTCTGGGCTTAGTGAACCTTTGATATTCAAACCCCCCTTCTGAGGCCCATCATGAAATGAACTATATCTCCATGCTATTCGCACCGCTCTTTTTTTATTTTCTTTTTGATTTTTATTGTTTTTCTGAGTCTAAACTGGGCCCAGGCGCCCTACTATCCAAACCCCCCTAGTTTGGGCCCAAATGAAATTTAAATTGAATATTATTGCTGTTTACACCCATGCTTCATATTCTCATATTAATTTTTCTCCAAATTTTCTCAATCTTTAAAAATCCATATTAAATTGAAAAATGAATATTTTTTAATGGGAGTTTTTTCTCCCTTTTCACATTTTTGTCAAGAAAAATATAAAATCATAAAATTGCCATTTTATTTCATTTTAGTATTTTTTGCATATTTTTCATTTTAATTGCTTTTTAATGCTTTTAAGTTGATACCTTAATTTGTAGATTTTAGTTTAGGTAGCTCCCTTAATATTTTTAGTTCAATCTTTTTAGGATGATTAGATATATGTTTTAGGTTCCCCCTGGATTAATCCCATATTTTTGTGATGACTTTTAGACTAGTTCTGATTAGATGCTATTATGTAGTGTAGAATTAGGTTAAAACTTCAACATAGGTCCATAATAACTTTGGATTTTGGGTTTTTAGGACAATTTAGACTATGGGGCATATATGGGTATTAAGGGTAGGTATGTAGGATCCCTTAGAAATTATATTAGGATTTAATATAATAGTATGCTATGTTTAGTTGATTTTTGTATTGGTCGATTGTTTGTGTTGCCTTTAGGGCATGTTTGTTTAGTTGCTTTGATTTGTGAGCTTGGAAAGCTTAGTATCTCATTGTGGAGCATTGAGGAGCATAGTAGAAGACTTGAAGATGCATTGAGGATCTTGAGAGCTTGTTCTTCTTTTCTTTTTTGTTGTTTTAGGGTTAGGATTAGGAAGAGCTTAGATGTAGATAACTTCTTTCTCAAACATGGATGGTATCATTCACCTCCATTCCTCCCCATGATTCAAAGTCCTTCCATGGTACACACCTCTCTCCTTTGGAGGGATAAGTGATGTACCTAGGGAGTAGAACTTTTGAGGGAACCCTTCATTTGATGTTGAACCTTTATAGGTCACCTTTGGTGGTCAAATAAGCAGTTCAACACCCCCAGCTTATCCAGTAAGTGATTTTCTCTGGTTTGATTGTCTTGAGAGATGCAGAGCCTGAGCATGAAGATGAAGACTTCATTGAAGAGTATTGAAGAGGATGAATCCTTGAGTATTGCCATTCCAGCTGAAGCTTGAAGAGCATGAAGATCAAGTTGACACTTGCAGATCCCTGAAGATAGTGAAGCCTGAAGGTGGAGCTGATCAAGAAGCTGGAGCTTAAGGGAGAAGATGAGTTGAAACTCATGGTGTAGGGTTGAAACCTGGAAGAGAAAACTGATGTTTGTTAATTGATTGGAAGTATGAAGACTGAGTTGCTGCTGGAGGAGCTGAAGCTTTCTTCTGTTGTTCTTTTTCTTTTCTGTATTGCTGTGCTTTGTTTGACTTGTTTGATGCATTAGAATAAGTTCATATCTAGAATAGGTAGAATCTAGGAGCATGATTGCATTAGAGGTTGAGTTGCTCCCTCTGCTTGTATTGTTACTGTGTGGCTTTGCTTGCGGGTATTCGGTAGAGCCCAGCTCCCTTGCCCATGTGGTTTGTTTGCCTGATGGCATTTCATTTCTTTTTTATCTGTATGATCGCAGTTTACTGTTTATTGCTTGATAGCATGTTGTTTATATTTCAGTATGATTACTGTTATTTCATTCTGGCTTGAGGTTGAGATGAGCTCGTGGAGGCTGAAGCCCCACACACATTTCCTCCCTCACTTGCATTGCATGTATTTTACTGTTAAGCTGATGCTTTGTCTGTTTTGGTGTATCATTGACATGATCCCTTAGGACTCTCATTTCCTTTGATAAGGATTTGATGATAGAATTTTAGGTTGAAACCTATGCATGACAACTTCTAGGAGTTCCCTGTTCAAACCTCAACCATAGGATGAATCCATGGCATGACAACAGTAGGACTTGATAGTCTCCCTCCTAGTTGGGCCTGTTCTCTTCTCATCTCAAAACAGTTTAAGATACAGTAATCATGAATGATTTCTTTCGTACGTTACGAGCCTTAAGCTATCTGAGAAAGGATTGTGGGAGAGTTTCTTTTCCATAGTCTGGATGTTCAGTATGGTACCCTTTGGGTGACATGCGACGCATTCACTCTCAGGTCATAGTCTCTAGTGCGGTTGAAATCGCAAACACAATAAAAAACACTTCTTTCGTAAAAGACAGGAAATAAACCGTAGTTTCCTGAACTACGTGAGCTCTGATCTCTCACTCCTGTTGAGAGTATGTAGGCACAAGATGGCGATGTCTTGGCGAGCTACCTTCCCCCATAATCCTTCGTAGGCCGAACTACGTTGACTCTGATTTCTCATTCTCTGATGAGAATACCTAGGCATAAAGCGCGACGCTTTGCCGAGTCATTTTTCTTTTCTTTTTCAGCCAGCCTTGATAGGTAGATAGAATAAAACCAACCCGTCCAAGTAAACCAAGAAAGCGTGGATCCCGTCGAGTACGACGGACGTGAGGGGTGCTAATACCTTCCCCTTGCGTAACCGAATCCCGAACCCAGACAATGGTTGCGACGACCTTGTCTTACCCTTTTTCGTTAGGTTTTTCCGATCGTTTCCTTTCCCGCTCTGAGGGATAAATAACGAAAGGTGGCGACTCTTCTGTTGTGCCAACACCTTATTTTCGCGCAAGCGACACTCATTCGCGGCAATTTCTTCTATGATCCTCTTGGTACCAGTTGAGAAATTAGTTGAGCCACCGGCAGCAGTGTCTATAAGCTGTTTTGTCTTGAGTCGTAATCCATTCACAAAGTTCTGCATCTGCTCAGTGGTATCCATGTTATGAGTAGGACACGCCGTCAGACACCTCTTAAACCTCTTATATGCATCTCCTAGAGATTCCCCTTCTTTTTGTTTGAAATTGACAATGTCGTATCTTTTTCGAATAAACACTGAAGCAGGGAAATACTCGTTAAGGAATGCAGTTTCCATCTCTCGCCATATGGTAATACTCCCAGCTGGAAGTGAATAGAACCATTCTTCCGCATCATCAGTCAGTGTGAACGGAAACATAACAAGTCTCTTGGCCTCTTCGGAATGGCCTTATATCTTCAAAGATGTGGTAGTCGTTAGGAATCTCTGCAGATGCTTGTTTGCATCTTCATTGATTCTTCCAGCGAAAGGCTTGCTCTCCAACTGGCGAATTGTGGAAGGATGTAGCTGAAAGTGTTCCACATTCACCGGTTGATTAACAATGGTCATCCAGTTTGGTTGAGCATTGGCCCCTCCATAGTCTCCTAAAAGTCTCTCCGCTGGTGGGAGATCCGCCATAGCTTCAGTGTCTCTTTCTGATTCTGAACCTGAATCTGAATGAACAAAAACTCTTTCTTCTTCTGAAGCTAATAGTCTAGCTTGTCTACGTCTTTCGTGCAGAGTCCTTTCAATTTCTACGTCCAAAGAAAAATTAGCTGAGGGACCTCCTCGCATGAAAATGTTAGACGCAGATTAGTAATAACAATAAAAATTGAAAATAAAATTTTGGTCGCAGAGCAACAAAATTTCAATTGAATTAGAATACAACTTATATTCTGGCAGTTCCCGACAACGGCGCCAAAAACTTGACCGGTAAATTAGCAAGTGTACTAATTGTACCGATGTAGTAATAAGGGGAAATTCCCTGAATATCGATCTCGCGGACTGCGTATGAACACAAGTTCTATAATAATGCAATTGAATAAAAAGTCATAGGGGTTTTGGTTTGTTTCTTTAGAATTATCAAGCCAAAAGGTAAAAGCAGTAAAATACAGGTTTTAAACAGTTATGAGAAGCATGCTAGGGTAGGGTGTATGAAAAGCCTTGTAATAACCTTAATTCTTAGTTTTCAGAAATCACTGCTCAATTCAATCGTTACCAGTTTTAAAGATTAGTTGACTCTAATTCCTTAGCAGACAACCCTTTGGTATTCTTCCTATGCCCCAATTCCTTGGCGGTTTAGGAACAATCCCAAGCAATATATTTTATCTAAAACATTACGGTTACTATAGGGTATCCCCATTCCTAGGCAATATCTACAACAGTATTATCGTATAAACGCGTTAACGATCGTTTTTCCAAACCTAAGGTTAACCGTAAATCAAATCCTTATTTGTAAAATAAGAAAAGCCATAAGAAAATTATACAATAACAACGATGATTAGAAAGCAGTGAAATCCATTATTCAAAGGAAACAAGGTCATTACAAAGTCAATTCAGGGACACCCCCTAGCATTGGAGGGTTTAGCTACTCATAATAATACAGATAAAATCAACAATAAGATTAAACATTACAAGATAATCGGTTGCTTTGATCTTCAATCGCTTCTGCTCATGAGGACCTTAAGTTTCCCAACACCTTGATCGCTCCAATCTTTCTCGTGAAATTTCTTTCTGTCCCAAAAGTCCCATTTTTTTCATTCACGATCCGTCTAATATATCAAAAATTCAAATTACAATGCGAGATGTCCAAACTGCCCTCCAAGATAGCACAGTCAGCATAAAACACAAAATATAAACATTTTAGCTTTAATTTCCCTGACACGGGCCGTGTCATGGGACACGGGCACCCGTGTCAGGCTACTGACTCGTGGATTAATTTCTTCATCATCAGGGGCCTTGACACGGGCCGTGTCATGGGACACGGGCACCCATGTCAGGCTGCTGACTCGTGGATTAATTTCTTCATCATCAGGGGCCCTGACACGGGCCGTGTCATGGGACACGGGCACCCGTGTTAGACTGCTGGTTCTTGGGCTGGCTCTTCAACTTCGTGACCTTCTGAGCCCTTCTTGACACGGGCCGTGTCAGGCTCCTGGTCCACCTCAAAACTCTTCCGAATCTTTTCCATTTTCCCCGGTTTTTCCTCTGCTTCTCCTTTATTGTTTACCTGAACCTAGAGACCGTGAAAATATCAAATCGACGCGTAAAATGTAATACAAACACATAAAATACGACAAGATAAAAAAATGATTAACAGAAACAAATTTTAAAATAACGTGTAAAAACCACTGATCAATTCTTTCTTTCGAAACAAAATATTTCTATCTTTGATTAGTTTTTGTTTTCACTTGATTTCTTGCTACTTGAAAGTGATTTCGTGATGAATATGTTTCCATTTCTATTTGATCACCTTTGGTTTTGTGTTTGGAACCTGATAATAACTGGATGTGTGTTCTGAACATTGCTTCAAATTTGAAAATCCATGGAGAGTTGAATAATATGGATAGGATATTTGAATTTCTGTTGAAATTCTGGAGAGATTGATGTGAAGATGAGTGATGTTTGATCACCTGCAAACGTATGCTCACCAGAGAAGACGACCAGAGTCTTCTCCGACCACCACCAACCACCAGCCTAGATCTCCACTCTGATGACCTGAGATTTGGAGAAGATGAGTTGTAGACCACAGGATCTTGCCTTGACTATTGACTGACCTGAAGATCCAACGCTTGTGTTTTAATCTGAGGAGAAGAGATTTTAATTCAAAACGCAGGCGTTTCACTTAATGCGCTGGCAAGCTCTAGCGCGTTGGATTGCTTGACCAGTCTCCAGATCCAATGGCTCATGTTTTATTTCAACATTTTATTTCTTTTATTCATTTTTGTTTTATTTTAAATGCTTTATTGCTTCCAAAAATCATATTAAATTCATTCTTGATCATAAAATTATTTTAAAAATACCTTCATGATCTTGAGAGAATTTGTGATTTTCTAAAATCAATAAAATGCATTTTCATGCATTTTTCAATTTTATTTTGGTTTTTTATTTTTGAATAATTCTCCATTTATTTTGCTGAATTTTGTTCTTCCAATTGGTGATGAGTTTGACTTTGATTTTTTAGTATGTGTTAGGGTAGACATGTATGTTACCTTAGAAGTTTTATTAGAATTTTAGAATAATATTAGGTTCTGTTTTAGGTATTAAGATTAGGACCCTTCCAAACTTGTGGATTCCTTTGACCTATCTCAATGTAGGAATTGTTTAGATAACTTAGAAGTTGATTTAGGCTTCAATCTTTTTACACTAGGTTTTTAAAACATGTATGTTCCCCTAGGAATTTTATTAGAATTTTTCAACTTGGTTTTCTATTTTAGTTGTATTTTGCAAGTGGCTTGTATTTGTGGATTCCTCTCTTGAGTGCTTTGGATTGTTTGGCTTGGTTGGCTGCTTTGGAGCTGGTTTAAGCTTGAGTTCTTTTTGTTGGAGCTTCTGGATTCATTGAAGATGCTTGGGATTGAAGATTGAAGCTTGGAGTTGAAGGCCTTTCCTCTTGTGGAGTTTCTTAGGAGCTTAGGAAATTAGGATTTTAGGAAGTGCCTTAGACCTAGTTTTGATTCTTTCTTCAAACATGGAGTGAATTGTTTGCCTCTATTCTATCCAATGACATAAAGTCCTCCTTGGGAAGCTCCATCTATCCTTAGGAGGGATGAGTGGTATGCCCAAGGGAGTAGAACTTTGAGGATACCTTTCATTTGCAATGTTGAGTTCTTAGTGATTTCCTTTGGTTGTCATTAAGTTCCTTAACATTATAACTTGATCTTGATGATTGATCCTCTTCTTGGAGTGTGCTTGTTGGAGCTTGAAGATTGATGAGGCTTGAAGATAGAAGATTGCTTAAAGATGAAGCCTTTGCTGTCAACTTTGCTGTCTATCCAACTTTGCTGTCTATCCAACTTTGTTGTTTAGAGCTTGCTGTTGCTGTTTGCTGTAGGAGTTAGTTGCTGCTGCTTGGGCTGCCTCCTCTGTGTCTTTTGTTTTTTTCTCTGTATTGTCTGTTTGCTTGTGTTGATTACCTTTAGGTTTGAGGTAGAGCTTGTCTCCTCTTGCCTGTTGTTTTCTCCCTTGCCTCTATGGTGCTGTTGCATAGCATGCATGTTTACTACTTACTGTTTACTGTCATTGCTTGCTGTCTTTTGCTGTTTATCCCCTAGGATCTCTGATTTCCTCTGCGCAAGAGGAAATTATGACAGACATTAGGTTCTTACCCATGCATGATAACATTAGGTTAGTTTCCCTTTCAACCATAGGCTTTTTAGAGCGTCTTTCTCCTCTCACCTCAAAACAATTCAAAAACACAGTAATAAGGATAACGTGTGCTGTACGTTACGAGCCTTAAGCTATTTGAGAAAAGTTTGTTGGAGGGTCACTCTTCAGTAATCTGGCTGCTTAGTATGGTACCCTTAGGGTGACATGCGACGTAGTCACTCTCAGATCACAAGTCTTTAGTACAGTACAAGTTGCAAACAGACTAAAAAAATAGTTCTTTCGTAAAAAATTCAAACAAACATTCAAACTCTGTTTTTGTCCTCTAGGACCTTTAATCAGGAAACCCTTTTCAGAAGGAGATAAAAAACTGTCAGACAGGCTTGTGTCTTCCGTAGCCCGAACTACGTTTGGTCTGATCTTTCATGCCGTATGAAAGTACGTAGGCACGAGATGCGATATCTCGGCGAGCAACCTTCCCCTCCTTTCCCGTAGGTAGGCGAACTACGTTGACTCTGATTTCTCGTTTTAGATGGGAATACGTAGGCATAAAGTGCGATACTTTACCGAGTCATTTTCTTTTCTTTTTAACCCAAACTTGTAGAGTAGATAGAATAACACACCCTTAGGTAGAAAACAAGTGTGGATCCTGTCGAGTACGATGGACGTGAGGGGTGCTAATACTTTCCCCTTGCGTAACTGACTCCCGAATCCAGGATTTGGTTGCGATGACCATTCCTTTCCCTCTTTGCATTAGGTTTACTCTGAGCGTTTCCTTTCCCTCTTGTGGGATAAATAACGCACGGTGGCGACTCTTCTGTCATAGCCGGCGCCGATTTTCGCAGTAGGGACATGCTCCATGGTCGGAGGACAGCCTAGTGTGCAGCTTCCGCGGACGAGGGGGAGGCAGTCTGGCCGTCTCTCTCATCGGACTCCGGAGGACGGGACGTCTCTGTTTGCTTGCTGCCGTTTGAGGCAGGGGTGAGGATGAAGTCGTGAACAACATCGTCGTGGTGTGGACTAGCCATGATCATAGAGTGTTGGTGAAACTTTGGTTCGCTGCTCAGAGGAACGGGGAAGTTCCAGTTTCCCACAGACGGCGCCACTGATCTGACCTGATCAGAAGGGGATCACTAGTTGGCCACACTCTGTTGGGCTGCTGCCTGTTCACCGGTGATGTAAAGGAGGAGGGGGTGTACTTGTAAGACACTCCGATGTCAAAGTAAGTGTATGGGCAGAGTGATCACAAGTACAGAAAAGGGGTAATAAGTGAATACCTGACCCTCTTGGAGAAGAGGGTATTTATAGAGAGACCCCAGCGCAGGGCCAACGGTCATTTGAGTTGGGCTGGATGACAAAGCCCAACCCAAGTGACTGCTAGGGCTTACGTGGCGTAGTGAAGACCATAACGTGGTCTTCGCCCTAGTTCAACTGTCCCGTGATCTCCGGAAAATGGGTTTGACCTGCTCTTTCGGAGGTGGGCAGTTGGTTAGTGACGTGTCCCCGCGGAGGGGAGCACGTGGAGAATGTGTGAAAGACACGTTGTCCTTCCCGACAAGGGAGCAGGTTCTTCCCGCAGAGGGGAAGGTCCTACCCGTGGAGGGGGCAGTGTCTGTTCGATGGGGGGGCCTTGTGCCCGACGTAGCTGAGGCAGGACCTGCCCGCGTAGGGACATTTCCTGCTCGTCGGGGACCCTGTGCCCGACGCTGCGGCCTAAGCTGAATTGGGCTTAGCAGGATATTATTGGGTTGGGCCTACTTGACCAGGTAAGGGCCCATGCCAGAACAGATTCCATGTCGTATTTTATGATTTCTTACTTGATGGTTGTTTATTGTGAATTTATGAGTTTCCATCTTCATCTTGCCCTTGATTCAAATGAATTTCCAATTTTAATTTGTAAATGCTTTTCGATTTCTTTCCTTGTTTATGATATCCACCTTGCCGTTTTCGTTTTGTGTTGCTAGTGGCCTGATTTGATCCTTGTGGAATTCGTAGTGTTTAACATTTATGGAATTGTGATTTGCAGAGAATGCGAATTTAACATGGGCCTTCATGACCTCTTCTGCAGCGCAAGAATTTAATGATGGTGTATCAGAGTTCATGTAGCAGGGGTACCCTGCCCGAGTAATTATTGACTTGTAAAGTATTCCAATGAGTCGTTGTTGTTATAGAAAACTGTTGTTGGCTTACAATAGTTACTTGAGGTTGTCTTGATGAGGAGCAATTCGGCGAAACCGACATGCTTGTTTCTGACATCATGGCATGGAAACTTGGATTATAAAGACCAAAGGTAGTCACTCTATGTCTTTGATCTTGGTTTTCCGTTCATTTCAAGAAGCTTACCATTGGTTCAATGTTGGCAGGGGCAGCAGAAGACCAGTAACCGAGTTTCAACAATTTGCTTCTATCATAATTTCAAAATATTACCTCTCAACAAAGTTTTGAAGCCACAACCTTGTTCTTTGACATAATGCAAATGAGAATTCAGCTAACAAATAACATCCAGATCACTTATCCCAAACGTTGTACCTATGTACCTACGGAAGTTTGATATTTCGGTCTCAAAAGCATCCTGGAGCACATACCAATATAAACATTGCAGAACCTAATGAAATGAACAACCAACTTGCAGGTTTCTAACTTATACTTAAGCATTCTGTAGGATTTTGGAAACATGATTTGACCTTGCATCAACAATTGCTTTGAGTCTAAGTTCTTCATCACTAGTGTCTACATTTCTTGTAATAGACAACTTTTACCATATATGTAGAAGGTCATAAGAAAAAGCTATGAACAGGGTGAGTTTGGTCGGGCAGTATTTTGAAGAATTATTCTCCATGCAGTTCCACGCAGCAAAAATCTTCGGGTCTCAATACGACCGAATTAAAAAAACTAGTTCGGCCACCATTTGTCATAGAAATGTCCACTCTGTTTCAGGTACAATGAAAACACCTAACGCTTTCTTTTGTTTTTTTCTACTGATGCTTACCGGTCTAATAGCGACACATTGAACTTTTATTATCCCACAGGCTATTTTGTTCGCTTTCGATGCGAGAGTAGCAATGTTATGAGAGCTTCATTCATACTCGCGGGATGACTACTAGCTTCCTCCAAATAAATGTATGGGTATTAACATTAGAAGCATTTGAAAGAGTTTCTCATAGGCACAGAATCAACGACATTTTGTCTGGAATTTTGCTTTGCCGACTTGACTTCCTCATTTATTTGCATTAGAATACTTTGATAACACTCTTCTTGTCTAATTTGCTAGGTGAAGAATTTGATGGGCGGATTGAGGATAATATGTGGCCTTAGAAATTTTCAAAAGAAATAATGAGTCATGTCGCTTATGGAAAACCATTATTTCTCTTCTTCTCTTAAACTTCACATGAGACCTTTTTAATGACCTTTTGCTTATATCGTTTATTTTGGTTCGTGCCTGCAGGTTCATCTTGCTCCGATGTTTCCGGTGCTCTATGAGTCACTTCACCTTCTGCTCATTAGGCTTTGGGCAAGTGAACATTACTATATTTCTGCATATTTGTTAAGTTGTACCATTCACTCATCATCAAGATAATCATTATGCTGCCAATACTACTTAAAAAACTAGTGATGAAGTATATTAAACACGCAGAGACTACTATGCTGCCAACATTAGAATTATCTCATCACTGTAGAACTGTCTTGATTAACCCCGACAACAGTTGGTCAAGAAAGTGCATAAGATCATCCGACATTTCCACGGAATTTAACACAACTATTGCAATCGTATGCTTGTAGGAGTCTACTTTGTCAGCAGTGATTATAGTCCAAGAAACCAAGTCTTTTTCGAGCATGTATTCAAGAGCAACCACCTTTGGCTTTCTTGTCTTGCAAGGAGGGATTGTGATGGTTGGAGATGATTGAAGGTGAGAAAAACACTTAGAAGGGGGGTTGAATAAGGGTTTTGAAAAAATTATGGCAATAAAAACAACACAAGATTTTTATCCTAGTTCGTTGAACTCAACTAATCCAGTCCACCCTACCAAGGTGATTTGCCTTTCTCAACAAGGACTTAATCCACTATATTCAAACAGATTACAGTGTCAACCACTAAGAACAACTGTCTTAGTCTTCTCAAGAAATCCTGACCACAACTTGGTCTTCTTAAGGAACCTTTTACAAATAAATGTAACTTAACAAGTGTTTAAGATGCTTCTAAAAAGCTATATCACAACTGTGATTTTTACACTTAGTTTAAGAACGAATAAAAACTATTCAGCTTATGAAAAATATTGTATGAGAGCTTGAGAGTAGTTTTTCAATTTGATTTCTCAATAATCCGTCAACTTTGAAATGTTGTTGAAGACATCCTTTTATAGAGCAGAAAGTCCAATGCTTGAAGACTGTGCATGGCAGAATAGCTGTAACCTTTTTGTCTTCTATTGACTTTAGCTTTCCCAGAAGAGGAAGGTTCAGACAAATCCCTTTTGTCTGATTTCCTGTGCCATACATGAATAAGGAAAGAGTCGTTTGGAATATGCCAACTAATATATCTTTGAATAATATTTTCTTCAACAATGCTTCTGTCTCAAAGTTATCAACATCAGAGTCTTGATGTTATTAGAGTTTTGCAGCCAGTGTGCTTCAGCATGAATATCAATCAGAGCGGAGTTTGAATAACAAAGCCTCTGTACTTGCAGCGTAAAGTACCTTCAGATTCTTCTTGAAACAATGCTTGAAACTCTTCATACAAATTCTTCAACTACGCTTTAGAGTCTTCTGCAGCTTCTGCTTCAGAGTCTCTTTTGGCAGCGCTCAGAGTCTTCTGATGACTTGCTTCTGACGCTTCAGAGCTTTGCGTAGAATACTGTTCAGATGCATTTTTGCTTCCATAAGAGTATTTAATTTAATATCTGAAACAAAAACACTTGAACAAAATTAGAGTATATATTTTCTTAATACAAAATTTCATTAGAGTTATCATCAAAACCATAGAGATATATTAAACACCAATCTGTGTTCTTACAATCTCCCTCTTTTTGATGCTGACAAAAACATAGGAACTTTTGTTCAATAAAAAGGATAAATATATAACTCCCCCTGAGATAAAGAATCTCCCCCTGAAATGAATACTCTAATAGAAGAAAATACTTCCCTTTTTGCATGAGTATACTTTTCAACTTAAGAGCCTGGTTAGAATCCTGGTTATAATATACTTTCCAGAATCAGAGCTTGATTTGCTTTCAGAATCAGAGCCTGGTAATAACTTGATTTACTCTCCAGAATCAGAGCCTAGTTTACTTTTAGAACCAGAGCCTGGTAATCAGAACCTGGTTTGAATTAAGATCTGGTTTGGGGATTCTCAGGGTAACTTCAATGAATTTTGTCAGATGATACGTTATAGTTCTGAATAACTAAAATTCAATGTTAGTTATAATTTATTATGTCTGAATTCCATTTTAGTAATTGTTTATATTTGAACAATCAGAATTTATATTTCTCCCCCTTTTTGTCTTAATAAAAAAGAAAAGCTTTTTAAGACAGAAAAGAATAACAGAGAAAAACAATATAAGAACAGATAAGGAAACAATCAACTTCATTGATAAACAGAATCTAGAAAACATTCAGATAAACAACAAGTTAACATCAACAACAAAAAACAGCAAACATGTGCACAAACATAACAGAAAAAGAAACTAAGGTTGGCGAGAGGCTATCATCTTCAGAAGGTCTGTGATCTGAGAAATAGATTCCTCTTGTCTAGACATCCAAGTCTTAATCTCATCTGTGGTTTGTTCTTGCTTGACCATCCATGTTCTGATCTCTTTGTTGCTGGCTTCTAGCAGAGCAAACTTTTCTTCTAAATCTGGTCTTTCTGTCTTGATTTCAGAAGAAGCAGGGGCAGATGCTGATGCAGTAGCTGGAGCACTATCAGTGACCATAGCAGATGCAGTCTCTTGAATCACAGAAGTAGAAGCTTGTTCCACAATCATCAGAGCTGACTGATTAGGCACAAGAGTTTCTTCAGCAGCAGCCGCTTATGGAGGAGTATCTTCAGACATAGGTTCATCAGCAGGTGCATTGTCCAGAAGAAGAACTGGAGGTCTACTTATGTTCAGAAGAGTCTGTCTGATAACTTCAGCAAATTTCACCTTTGTATCATCAGAGCAAATGGTGCAAAGATTTGAAGCTACAGAGTTGAACCTTGAGATGAATCTGTTCCAAGTGGCTTCAGAAGCATCTAGATTCACACTAGACAGGCATTCCTTCTTTACAGAAGATATCCATATGTTTATTTCTTTCTTGAATCCATCAAATAGCGTACTAACATCCATTCTAGGTTTTGTTTTCAAAAAGTGTTCTAGAGATGGTGTTTTGGGTTGTTCTGGTGGGGATGGTATTGTAAAGTTTGGGATAATGAACAGAGGACGAGGATATGGTGAAGATGATGTTTGGCCAGATGATTCAGCGAAATCTTGACGTTTTGGATAAAAGTGTTTAAGTTTGAGTCCAGAGGGAAGGTCATCAGATGGTAAAGGTTTCAATGAAGCAAAGGAAACAAAATCAGATGATCTTGGTTCATAGCCACGGAGTGAGGGGTGAGTTTACTTCTGGGGAAACATCAGATTCAGAAGAATCAGATGATGCAGAAGAATGACAGGATGTGGAAGAAACATCAAACATAACTTTCAGAGGTTGAATGTTAAGAAACTCAGAATCAGATATGAACGATTAAGAAGGTTTAGGTTGTTCTGGTTGAGGAACAGAGGGAATGGATTGTTCTGGTTGTGGTTCAGTGGTTTGTGGTTTTGGTGGGGGAATTTCAGATGGTTGTTATGATGCAGAGCTTTGTTTATCAAAGGGGGGAATATCAGATGGTTGTTTCTCATATGGAGTTGGTTGTTGTTGGGGTACAGATGGAGCTGTTTCAGAAGTTTTCTTTGGTTTAGAAACATGAGGAGGAGAAGGTGAAGGTGAGGGTATAGGTTCATAGACAAGAGTATCAGATGTTAGTACCTCTTTGACAGTTTGCAAGATAGAATCTAAACTTGCCTCAGGAGGATTAGCTTTTTGCTTCTTGACCCTCTTGGGTTTAACAGAAGCAGCTTCACGAGTAGCCTTCCTCTTGTGTTTTGAAGATCCTTCTTCAGAAACCTTCCTCTTCTTCTTGTGTCTTTCACTGTAAAGATCTGGTGCAGGTTCGCCTGCTTTCTAAACCAGATTTATTGGTAGAGGAGTTCCATCTTTCAGACATGTTGCTATATACTTCAAAATAATTTCCCTTGGTTCATCAGCGTAGAATATAGGAAAATCATCCATTGGTATCCTTCTTTTACTGACCTCTTCAGAGTTTATCTATTTTGGTGCAGAAGTGATTTCTTCTACAACCTTCATCCTCTGAAGACTTTTCCCATTCAGAGGTTTCCCTACCATATAAGCTAACTCTTCCTTCAATCCAGATTCTATCAGATGTCCAACCAGACCATTCTCAGTCAGAATGTCTGAAATGAGTCTTCCCATAGGAATCCAATTCCTCATCTTCTGATGTTTGGTTCTGACTTCTTCCCTTGATTGTTTTACGTGAGTCCACAAATGATTGAAAAGTAGATAAGGCAGATCCACTTTTATGCTCTGACTCAGACAGTACATGAAGTACATCTGATCATTATTTACATAGTCAGGAGAGTTTAAGGACTTCATGTGGTGAATGCAACCCATAAAGATCTTGGCCCAGATCATGTAGTTTGGCTTCAGATCTTTCACTTTGTTAGAAGCTTCTCTAGATGAGAAAACTTCACTATAGATCTCTGTCATATCAACATGCCCAGTTGGCAGATTTGTAACACCATCAGTTTCTTCATAACCTATGAGCTTCCTTATCAGATCCTCAGTTATGATGATTTCCTTACCCAGAACATATGAAACAATGAACTTAGGGCATGTAATAGCATGAATCCAAAATTCTTTCACCAAACATGGATAAACTGGTCCCATCAGCCTATCAAAGAACTTTGTCCAACATTGAGCATCAACAATGGGACGAAGATCAAACCCATTTTCAGCAATTGATTCAAAGTTCACAATTGATTCACACAATACTTCAAGTTTATCAACTGGTGTGAGTAGGGTTCTAACAGGTTCTTTGAAAGCAACATCACCCATATTTGAAGAAGAAACAGCAGCCATGGTTGATTGAAACTGAGCAAAAGTTGATGAAGAAGTAGCCATAGTTGTTCTTGAGAGAGATTTAGGGTTACGAACGGTTTTGGGTTTGGGAGAGAGATGAAAGCAATGAAATAGACAGAAATGCATACAAGAGTGTGAGAGAGTGAAAAGTGTGAGAAGTGAAGTGTTGTGGTATTTATAGAAGAAATTAGGGCACACAAGAGTCACACGTTCAACACGTTTCCACTTATCATTTAATAAAAAGAATATAATCATTTCAAGCAATTAATGATTCTGACAATTTGGGGGGAAAACGAGAAACTCAATATTCAAAAACAGTACCTTAAACGTCATTTCAGTAATGTGCACTCCACCTTTTCAGATTCAGAGTTACACGTGTTTGCTTGCATGTGCTTCTAAAACTTCTTTGAGAAATGAAACGTTAGCCAACGTTTAGATCCTCTGAGGCTTGTTAGTTCAGATTTGCACACAATAAATAAAATAATAAACAATAAATAAATAGATGTAATACTTCAGAGTTAAAACATTTTCATCAGAGGAAATTTTCTTCTGATAAACATTTTATTCTGGACAAAAATCCATACTTATATTTTTCAGAATAAATTTAAATCTATCTTCAGCAAGGGGTTTAGTAAAGATATCAACCCATTGATGATCTGTATCAACAAAGTTTAAATTGATAATTCCCTTCTGAACATAGTCTCTAATGAAGTGATGTTTTATCTCTATATGCTTTGCCTTAGAGTGTAAAATAGGATCTTTAGACAAACATATAGCAGAAGTATTATCACAGAAGATTGAAATGTTACTCTCATGGATTTGATAGTCTTCTAGTTGACTCTTCATCTAGAGCATCTGAGTGCTACAACCAGCAGCAGCAATGTATTTTGCTTCTGTTGTTGAAAGCGCAATTGTGGGTTGCTTCTTGCTGAACCAAAAGATCAAATGACTTCCAAGAAACTGGTAGCTTCTAGAAGTACTCTTATGCTCTACTCTGTCTCCAGCATAGTCAGCATCACAGAATCCAACTAATTTATAATCATCAAATCTTCTGTAACACAAATCCACGTAAGTAGTACCTTTCAGATACCTTTGAATCCTCTTAAAAGCTGTTAAGTGAGATTCTCTAGGATATGATTGGAATCTAGCACACAGACAAACACTGAATAAAATATCAGGTCTAGAAGCAGTCAAATACAGAAGAGATCCAATCATACCTCTGTAGAGCTTTTGATCAACCTTCTTACTTACCTCTTTCTTACCAAGAGTGCTTATAGGATGCATTGGAGTTTTTGCCAACTTGCTTTCAGTCATATTAAACTTCTTCAGAAGCTCCTTCACATACTTAGTATGATGTATGTAGGTGCATTCTGGAGTTTGATTGACTTGGATTCCCAGAAAAAATCTGAGTTCTCCCATCATGCTCATCTCAAATTCAGCCTGTATAGATAGAGCAAACTCCTTTCCCAGCGTAATATTGGTAGATCCAAATATAATATCATCTATGTAAATTTGACAAATTAACAAGTCTTTCTTAAATGATTTACAGAAGAGAGTTGTATCCACTTTGCCTCTGATAAAATTCTTTTCCAGAAGAAAATTACTTAATCTCTCATACCAAGCTCTGGGAGCTTGTTTTAAACCATAGAGTGATTTCTTAAGTTTGAAAACATGTTCTGGAAATTTATCATTTTCAAAACCAGGAGGTTGATGAACATAAACTTCCTCTTCTATAAAACCATTTAAGAAGGCACTCTTAACATCCATCTGATACAGAGTGATGTTATTCTGTGCAACAAAAGAAATAAGTAGACGCATAGACTCTAACCTGGCCACAAGAGCATAAGTCTCTGTGTAGTCAATTCCTTCTTGCTGACTATATCCTTGAGCAACTAGCCTTGCTTTGTTTCTTACAACTTCTCATTGCTCATTCAATTTGTTTCTGAAGACCCATTTAGTTCGAAAAATATTGAATCCTTTTGGTCTTGGAACCAGATCCCAGACGTCATTTCTGGTGAATTGATTTAGATCTTCTTGCATAGCAAGTATCCACTCATTATCGTTCAGAGCTTCATCAACAGAAGTTGGTTCAATGATAGACACCAACCCAAAAAGTGACGTTCCAGATGATCTGAGAAATGACCTTGTTCTGATAGGGTCATCCTTCTTTCCAATAATCATTTCTTCTGGATGAGAAGATTTGATTCTGGATGATCCTTTAACACTTGGTCCTTCAGAGATATTTAAATTGTTCATCTGAGAAGCCAATGGAGTTGCATCTGGTGTTGCTTCTGGTGCTTCTGTTTGAGCTTTATCTGCCTCTGAGTCTTCAGAGTCTGTGAGAATGACTTCTCTATTTGCAGAGTTTTCAAGCTGCTTTGGCTTTTGATTGCCAAGCTTATCATCAAATCTAACATGTATTGATTCCTCCACAATCTGTGTCTCAGTATTGTATACTCTGTAGCCTTTAGAGCGTTCAGAATACCCAAGCATGAAACACTTCTGTGCTTTAGAATGAAACTTGTTCAGATTCTCTTTAGTATTCAACATAAAACATACACATCCAAAAGGATGGAAATAAGAAACGTTAGGCTTTCTATTCCTCCACAGTTCATAAGGAGTCTTCTCCAGAAGAGGTCTAACTGACACTCTGTTCTGAATATAACAAGCTGTATTCACTGCTTCTGCCCAAAAATGTTTTGCCAGATTAGTCTCATTGATCATGGTTCTGGCCATTTCTTGCAATGTTCTATTTTTCCTCTCTACAACTCCATTCTGTTGTGGAGTTCTAGGGCAGGAGAAATCATGTGCAATGCCATTTTCTTTAAAATATTTTTCAAAATATTTGTTTTCAAATTCACCACCATGATCACTTCTGACTTTAACAATTTTAAAATCTTTTTCGTTCTAGACTTGTTTGCAGAAGTCAATGAACTCAGAATGAGACTCATCCTTGTGTTTCAGGAATTTTACCCATGTCCATCTGCTGTAGTCATCAACAATGACTAATCCATACTGCTTGCCTCTGATGGATGCAGTTTTCACTGGTCCAAACAGATCAATATGAAGCAGCTCTAATGGTCTTGAGGTTGAAACAACACTTTTTGTTTTGAAAGAAGATTTTGAAAATTTTCCTTTCTGACATGCTTCACAAAAAGCATCTGAGTTGAAATTCAACTGAGGAAGTCCTCTGACCAGATTGAGTTTATTAATGTGAGATATACGTCTCATATTAATATGCCCCAATCTTCTGTGTCAGACCCATTGCTCTTCATTAATAGACAGAAGGCATTTTACATTCTGAACCTTAAGTTCTGAAAGATTGATTTTATAAATGTTGTTCTTCCTTTTCCCATTAAAGAGGATTGAGCCATCCTTTTGACTGACAGCTTTGCAACATTTTTGATTGAAGATTATGTCATAACCATTGTCACTTAATTGACTTATGGACAATAGATTATGCGCTAATCCTTCAACAAGTAACACATTAGAAATGGAAGGAAGGTTACCATTACCTATGGTTCCATAGCCAATTATCTTGCCCTTCTGGTTCCCTCCAAACTTCACATCGCCTCCAGATCTAAGCTCCAGGCTTTGGAACATAGACCTTCTTCCCGTCATATGACGCGAGCAGCCAGAGTCCAGGTACCAGGACTGGTGTTTCAACTTTGCTGCTAAGGATGTCTGCAACAAAAATAATTTTGTCTTTAGGTACCCATATTATCTTGGGTCCTCTGGGGTTAGTAGGTTTGAAATTCTTTCTGAATTTCTTTCCCTTATAAGCATCCTTGTTCTTCTGAGGTTTTGATTTATTAAACACAAGTTTGTTCATATCAGAACTTGTGTGTTTAATATGATTTAAATGACCAAACTTGAAATGAGTATATAGAGGAGAATACTTTATGATCATTTTATCATCAGGTTTTGGATTTAAATTCTTCCCAGAAGAAGATTCATATCCAACACCCTTCTTGTTGTTTCTACTAATGCCATAGATCATTGAAGCCATCTTGCTTCTCTCTAGGCCTCTAGCCAGAAACTTCTGAAAGCTATAGTCATACTCTTCTAAAATATTTTAAGCTCAGCAACCTCAGACCTCAGCTGATCATTCTTAGATGCAAGACAACTTTGAAGCTTCTTGTATTTGAGTTTGATTTGGCTGTAGCTTTCTAGAATTTCTGATAAACGTTCAGAAAGTTCTTCTCTAGTGAGTTCATAAAATACCTCCTCAGAATCCGATTCTGATTCTGATCCAGATGTTTCTGCATGGTCTTCTACGTCAGCCATGAGTGCCATGTTTGCACATTCTTCTTCTGACTCTGATGAAGAATCAGATGCATCTGAATCATTCCAGGTTGCCATCAGAACTTTCTTTTTATGATCAGACTTCCTTCTTGACTTCTCCTTCTGAAGTTTTAGGCATTCATTCTTATAGTGCCCAGGTTCCTTGCATTCATAGCAGACAACCTCTTTCTTTCCAGATCTTCTGTGTCCAGAAGACTCTTTAAGTTGATCTGGTTTCTTGAAGTTCCTGAACTTCTTCTGTTTATGCTTCCAGAGTTTGTTGATCCTTCTGGACAACAAGGACAATTCATCTTCTTCTTCAGAAGAAGATTCTTCAGAACTTTCTTCTATAACCTGCAACGCTTTAACAGATTTGTTAGATTTTAAAGCAACTGACTTACCTTTCTTCTGAGGCTCGTCTTCCTCTAGTTCAATCTCATGACTCCTCAAAGAGCTGATCAGTTCCTCCAGTGTGATCTTGTTCAGATCCTTTGCAAGCTTCAGAGCTGTGACCATTGGTCTCCATCTGATTGGCAAACTTCTGATGATCTTCTTGACATGATCAGCAGTGGAATAACCCTTGTCCAGAACTTTCAAGCCAGCTGTGAGAATCTGAAATCTAGAGAACATAGTTTCTACAGATTCAGACTCCTCCATTTTGAAGGCTTCATACTTCTGGATGAGCGCCAGAGCCTTGGTCTCCTTTACTTGGGGGTTCCCTTCATGAGTCATCTTCAAAGATTCAAACATATCAAATGCAGTATCTCTGTTTGTTATTTTCTCATACTCTGTATGAGATGTTGCATTTAATAAGATGGTTCTTGCTTTGTGGTGGTTTCTAAACTCCTTCTTCTGTTGATCAGACATAGCTTTTCTGTCAATCTTTTTCCCTTCATCATTGGTAGGATGAGTGTAACCATCAGCTACTAAATCCCACAAATCAGCATCATAACCTAGAAAGAAGCTTTCTATTCTGTCTTTCCAGTAGTCAAACTTCTCACCATCAAACATGGGAGGTTTGGTGCTGATTCTATCTTTATCATCGTATCTGTTGTTGTATGAAGTTGAAGTAGAAGCTTCAGCAACCATGATGAATAAAGAACAAGATATATGGAGTTTTTCTCAACTGGATCTTTTCTGTTCACGGTGAAGTGAGAGCACTAACAGAACCGGAGCTCTGATGCCAACTAAAGGTGAGAAAAACACTTAGAAGGGGGGGTTGAATAAGGGTTTTGAAATATTTATGGCAATAAAAACAACACAAGATTTTTATCCTGGTTCGTTGAACTCAACTAATCTTGTCCACCCTACCAAGGTGATTTGCCTTTCTCAAAAAGAACTTAATCCACCATATTCAAACAGATTACAGTGTCAACTACTAAGAACAACTGTCTTAGTCTTCTCAAGAAATCCTGACCACAACTTGGTCTTCTTAAGGAACCTTTTACAAATAAATGTAAATTAACAAGTGTTTACGATGCTTCTAAAAAGCTATATCACAACTGTGATTTTTACACTTAGTTTAAGAACGAATAAAAACTATTCAGCTTATGAAAAATATTGTATGAGAGCTTGAGAGTAGTTTTTCAATTTGATTTCTCAATAATCCATCAACTTTGAAATGTTGTTGAAGACATCCTTTTATAAAGCAGAAAGTCCAATGCTTGAAGACTGTGCGTGGCAGAATAGCTATAGCCTTTTTGTCTTCTATTGACTTTAGCTTTCCCAGAAGGGGAATGTTCAGACAAATCCCTTTTGTCTGATTTCCTGTGCCATACATGAATAAGGAAAGAGTCGTTTGGATTATGCCAACGGATATATCTTTGAATAATATTTTCTTCAACAATGCTTCTGTCTCAAAGTTATCAACATCAGAGTCTTGATGTTATCAGAGTTTTGCAGCCAGTGTGCTTCAGCGTGAATATCAATTAGAGCAGAGTTTGAATAACAAAGCCTCTGTACTTGCAGCGTAAAGTACCTTCAGAGTCTTCTTGAAACAATGCTTGAAAATCTTCATACAAATTCTTCAACTACGCTTCAGAGTCTTCTGCAGCTTCTGCTTCAGAGTCTTCTGCAGCTTCTACTTCAGAGTCTCTTCTGGCAGCGCTCAGAGTCTTCTGATGACTTGCTTCTGACGCTTCAGAGCTTTGCGTAGAGTACTGTTCAGATGCATTTTTGCTTCCATAAGAGTATTTAATTTAATATCTGAAACAAAATCACTTGAACAAAATATGAGTATATATTTTCTTAATACAAAATTTCATTAGAGTTATCATCAAAACCATAAAGATATATTAAACACCAGTCTGTGTTCTTACAATGATTTCGGTCAACTCTTTAGAATTAAGATGAAATCTTCTTGAATTTGAAGTTCTGATTTGTAAGTTTGAAGGTTGAGATCTTTTGTACTTTGAACCTTTCTTACTTGAACTTACAACTCCCTTGGATTCAAATTTTAATGATTCGAATATTACGAACTTGGTTTGTAAACGATATCTTCACTCTTGAATCTTGTACTTTGAGTTTTGAATGGTGATGCAATGATATTAACTTGAAGTTTTGAACTTATGATCTTGAATTTTTGAGCTTAACTTGCAACCTTGAACCTTATGATTGAAATTTAATTAAAATCTCTTTGTAAGTTTTCATGATGAAACTCGAATCACATCTTACATATTTGTATAAAGATCCAAGAATTTGAGAATATGGGAATTTGAATGAATTTAGTCATAGCTTGAATGGACCTTGAACTTTGTAAAAGCAATAAACTAATTCAAACTTTCCTAAACTCGATTCAGGATTTTTTTAAATCCAAATTTTACCACTTCAAAGCATATTACTCATAAGCCACCAATAATAAAATCTAAACTCCTTCCCTTAAAATCCAAGGAGAACAAATGATGATCCAGTCCTCATGGATAAGAACAAGGCCTTTCTTGAATTAAGTTTGATTCTTGTTGCTCGCACAGTTAAAGATTGAATTTGATATATGAACCACACTTTGAAGAATCCTTACAACTTGTCACGAAAACCCTAAACAACCTCCACATGCCCAAGCTTAGTATCAATGGGATGGAAACCCTAATTCTTCTCGAATCTTCTGAAAAATCTTGAGTAGAAGGACTAGTAACAAACCCTAGGATCAGGGTCAGTTAGTCACGTCTTAAAATAATTGTGAGAATGAGTATTCAAGTGTACTTGGTTGATGGTGCACTCACAATTTTACTGACTAACCTAAGAGGTCCCTTCGAAGTAAACCCTAATTCATTAGTGAACAAACAAACAAAACAAAACAAAAATACTCGGGTAGCCATGCATGTATGATTCACCTAGAAAAGTTATGCAAGATGATGCACAAAGAGGTGGTATCTTAGGGTTAAAAATTAGGGTGTGATAGTATGTACCTAATTTGAAGAGAAATTTGATTTCTCTTGGTGAATTCGACAAGGAGGGATATGTTTTTCAAAGAGAGAAAAGTATCCAAAAAGTCATGAAGGGGTCGACGAAAGTCTTGAGAGGCGTGAAAAAACAAGGCTTGTATACCCTTGAGGTTGAAGTTGGAAGTGGTTCGACAAATTTTGCATCCACGAAACCTTTGTCTAAGATAGAAATTTGGCACATGAGATTGGGCCATGTCAGTGAAAGGGTTCTAGTCGAATTGGGGAAACAAAATCTGCTTGGTGGAGACAAAGTCGAAAAGCTGAAATTTTGTGAACCCTGTTGTTGCACCCCAAAATTTGCCCTCACAATACAAGACTTTGTGTTCCAAGAAGGTTCACAAGGTTCACAAAATTCACAATTGGTCAGAAGAGTTGACAATTCCCTCAGACAATGCACCTCCTAAGCAGTGCATCCAAAACTAGGGTTTTGACTTTAATCAGGCTAAATGGACTTCCAAGACTTCAAGTGAGCTTCATAACATCTTATATGTGTATAAGAACCCCCATGTCAAGTTTCAAGACTTTTCTCAAAAGTTTGCTCAGTCAGATGATCAGATAAGTCAAAAGCAGTCAATGCAGTTAAAAGGTCAAACTGAGGTCAACTGTGGTCAAACCAAAGTCAAACTTCATGATTTTTTTTTTGCCAACATCAAAGAGAGGTTGGGTGAGAAATATTATCATAATAACTGTAATACCCCAAATTTTGCCCTAAGATTTGTCGTCGCATTTCATTGCATTTAATCAATTACTAACAAATTTGTGTAGTCGTTTGACTTTTTGCAGGTAAATATCATATGGCATGCATTTTTTTTCTAAAAAGTAAAAATGGCACAATTGGCAGGAGGACATGTGTAAGGAGTTATGAGTGTGAGAGGTTGAGAGTTCGAATCTCACCTTTGTCTTTTTTTTTGTTTTTTATTATTTTTACTCTAAATTTTTCTATCTTTCATTAAAAAAATAACAAAAATAGTTTTTTATTATTATTTAATTATTATTTTCGTATTTTAATTAAATCATTTTTTAAAATATTATTTTTTTCACTTTTTTCTAAATTATTCATAAAAATATCCAAAAAATCATAAAATAAAAAATATTGAAAAAAATTTTGTTCTTTTTATAATATTTTTTATTTTAGGAATCAATAGGATTATTAGTTTTTATTTTAAGTTTATTTTAATTATTTTAAATTATTTAAATTTTATTTTTTCTTAACTAATTATTTAGTTTGGGCTTTAAAATGGGCTTTAGGGACATTATTGACAATTTGGTGTTAACCCTAATTTGTTCCCTATATATACATGTGTTGCCTTGTTGGAAAAAAAAGAGAGAATGGAAAAAAACCTAAGAGGAGTGAGTGCCGTTTGCCGTTATTTAGTTTTCTTCTTCATCCATTACTATTGTTTCTTTTTCTTCATCGTTTACCGTTATTTCTTTTCCTTCATCTATTACTGTTGTTTCTTTTTCTTCATCTTTTACCGTTATTTCTTTTTCTTCATCTATTACCGTTATTTCTTTTTTTCTTTATCTATTACTGTTACGTTTATATATATATAATTTTTAAATTGTTAGAGTTTATATATATAATATTTTTGATCGAATTATGTCGATACGATGTTTGCACATTTGTGTGCATGACGCGTGACATTTGTGTTAGTTCGATCTGGTTGCGATGATCGCATTTTTGTGTGAGCAATAATACTATTTTTTGCTTAATTTCTTTTTCTTTGCGATAAATTTTGTTTCGTACGATTTAGATCTGGTTGCGATGAGCGCATTTCTGCGTTAGCAACATTGTTGGGTTATTTGGCACATTTAAAATTCATTATTGCTTTATTATTATTATTATTATTATTATTATTATTATTATTATTATTATTATCATTATTTATTATTATTATCATTATTATCATTATTATTACCATTATTATTATTATTGTTATCATTAATTTATTAAAATTTGTTATAATATAAAAATCTGTTTTTTAAAATAAATAACATTAACATCTTTTCCAAATTAATATGAAAACCTATTATTTTTAAGAAAAACTTTTTTTTAGATAAATTTAAAATAATAACTAAAATCTTTTTTTTTTTAAATAATAACTAGAACCGTTATTTATTTTATTTTATTATTGTTCAATTCAAATTTCATTATCATATTGTATCTGCTCCTCTCATGTAACCTCGCGAACTTAACAATCGCTCTTTAAATTCTGCCTTTAAATTTCTGCTTGCATGGTTTAAATTATGACATTATCTCTCTGTTTGCATGATTCAATTATCTCACGCGTTTACTATTATTTCTGTCACATTGCACACATCCGAAGGTTAGGTCTAACTGTTTGGCCGCCGCGCCAATAGTCCGTAAAACTTCACACATTCAATTTCAAATCCTCAAAACTACAAACTACAAACCCTAATTTTCACAAATGCCTCGCCGCAGGCAAAATTACAATTTTACCCTTAGCATTAGGTCAAAGAGCCGCCGCGCTCATTTTAGGGTTTCCCGCCGTGGAATCCCTAATTTAACCCTAATTACAACTTAACATTTCAACGTAGAGATTTGGAGTTTCTACACTCCACGTAAGCGTGTCCTTAAGATGCGTTTATTCCCCTTGAGACCTTGACCACAGTCAAGAAGTTTCTAACCTCCCTATTGAGGGGAACTACGATTACTCTGATTCCACTCCCGTAAGGATACGTAGGCACAAGATGCGATGTCTTGCCGAGTAAACTTAGAATTAACTCCCTTTATTATTTATTATTGCTTATTTATATTTTATTTATCTTTGCTATTTAATTATTTTGCTTATTATTTTGTAATTGTTTCTTGGATGTAAAGTTGTTTAATTATTTAATTATTATTATGGTTAGTAATTAGGGAGTGTAACAACATGTATGTAATATTAAAATAAATTTAGATCACTTTTAAATAAAGATAATTTAAAATAAACACGTCACACACGTAAGTCGATTTTAATCGCCGTCTCACTTCCTAAGGATATCCCTCAAGTTGCCTACGAATAATGGTTAAGTGGGGTGTATAAAGCAAGTCCCTCAAATAGAAAAATCATCAAAGTCCCTTATGGTTGCCTTTACGAATCGAGTCCCTTTCGAAAAATGATGATGGTCCCTTATATGTGCTTATTACATCCCACAATGGCCTTCAAAGTCAAATTGTCCCTCACATGTCCCTTAACATCCAAAGTAAGGACTACCTACTCCATTATAGTAGGGATAGTCTTACTAAAGGAAAGAATGAAGAATAAGAAAGACCTTTAAACATTAGGGTAGGTTACTCCTAGGTGCTTGCTCACTTCAAAACTGTTTCGCACTTAAACAAATTTTCAACAAGTTTTCAAACAAGTTCTTAACACATCCTTACATGGATTATTTATTAACTATTCTGAAAATTTTCTATTCACACACTACAATTTCAAAACAATTCAAAAGTGAGCTTAAGTACCTAAGAGCCCATGGATAACCATGGATGAAAAGGATGCTAATACCTTCCCTTTTCATAACCTACCCCCCGGACCCAAAATATTCTCTAAGGTCTTTCCTGTTCTTTTATAACCTTTCCTTATGGATAAAATAAAAGTCGGTGGCGACTCTTGCTATCCGCAACATTGTTTAAAGTCAGTTCACCGGGTTACAGAACTGGCGACTCTGCTGGGGATCTATTTAAGAGGGGTACCCTTAGGAATTAAGATCACTTTAAATTGTTTGCCTTGTTTGCTTTATTATTATATTGTTGGGGTGCTTTTATGTGTGAAAGGTCCTAACCCGGATCTAGTGTACCTTAGGTAAATGGCAATAGACCAAGGAAACTGTACGACGTATATCGATACGGTTGATCTGGTGGCCATAGTTAGTGCGACTTCTTGGTTGGTGCTTATATTCCTTAAGTCAAGTTGAGGATAATATTGAGGCTGCCATATGTTGTCAATGCACTAACTGACTTTTAGAACCCTAGTTAACTCATCTTGGCCTTTAGAAAGTAGTGAGGTAACCGGCTTTGGTGCAGACTGAAGTTGGTTGACACTCGATACTACGCTCATTGAGATCTTAAACTTGGAGGGTTTTGGTTGGCAAGTAAGTTGCCTTCTGAACAACCACCCTTGTGAAGGATCAATGATATTGAGATCCCTTAGAACTTGGTTACTTTTGTAGGACAGGATGAACCATCTAACTTCAGGGGAGGGTACTTGCCTTTGAACCTCATGCAAGCCTTTAAACCTAGGGCTATGGTGTGACTTGTTTGTGTGTGCCACATGTTTGTGATTGAGCATGACATCATGACATCATCATGCATCATAAGCATATCATTTTCCCTAACCATTTCAAGGACCAAGGGATTTATTTTTGTTCTTTGTTGCAGGTCATGGCTTCTGCTCGTAGAAACACCATCAGGATCAACTTTGTAGGGATACCTGCTAAGCTCAAGGAGTTGGTTTCCCTAGTGCCTGATCATTCCCAGTTCAACAAGAGACATGGTCACTTATTGGATCTAGTTACTTCAGGGTTCAGTGAAGACATGATGAGTGTGCTGTTTCAGTTCTTTGACCCTAAGCACCATTGCTTTACATTTCCTGATTATCAGCTGGTTCCAACCATGGAGGAGTTCTCTAAACTTCTGGGTATACCTGTTCTTGATCAGAAGCCACTCACAGGCTTAGAGAAGGAGCTTAAACCAGAAGTTATTGCTGCGGCTCTACATCTGAAGAAGTCTGACGTTGTTCTAGAGACGAGAAGTGGAGTTAAAGGTATTCTTGCCAAGGTATTAGTGGATAAAGCTCAAATGTTCTTGAAGGCTATGAGCTACGATGCTGTTGAGGAGATCTTAGCCTTATTGATTTATGGCTTAGTGTTGTTCCCCAATCCTGATCAGTTCATAGACGTTCATGCCATCAACATATTCCTGAGTCACAATCCAGTGCCTACCTTACTTGGAGACATCCTACATTCTCTTCACACCCGTACTACAAGGGCAAGAGGAACTTTGATGTGCTGCATACCTTTACTTTCTAGGTGGTTTATTTCTCACCTTCCTCGCTCAGTAATGAAGAATGAGCAAGGGTTCAGATGGCCCAAGAGGATCATGTCACTTTCTCACTCAGACATCCATTGGTGCTCCAGATCTATGGAGAATGTCACCATCATTGACCGTTGTGGGGAGTTTCCTAATGTGCCACTTCTAGGCATAAGAGGAGGCATCACCTACAACCCATCTCTAGCTTTACGACAGTTTGGTTACGCCCGGAGCGATGGTCCACATGACATGTTGATTCAGGGCATTGTGTTTGATTACGACAACGATCTTCAGGGTTACCGTCAGAGATTCATCCGAGCTTGGGGAAAGGTAAACAGGATTGACAGCAAGACACTGGAGCCTAAGTACACTATTCCTATGGAGGCTTATCTCAGATGGGTACGATCTCGTGCTCAGACACTCATGATGCCATATCCTGCCATCCTACCAGTTACCATGGAACCTGTTGCTGAAGGAGACACAGCTTATACCATCCTTCACCCAGACATGCCTACTGATATGGAAGACTTGCAGAGATCATGGATCCAACTGAAAGAGCAAAGGGATACTTTCGAGGCTCATTACAAAGCAAGCCAAGCAAGGATCCTAGAGCTAACAAAGCTACTTCATGAGGAACGAAACCTCAACTCATACCTCAACACAAAGAGGAAACGTCCATGGGAGACTTAAAACCCCATCTTTTGTACTTATTTCGTTTTCATTTTTTGTAAGCCTAAAAGGCAAAACAAGTTATTACTAATAAAAAGTTACTTTCTTGTTTGTTTAAGCAAATTTAAATCTTGCGGTCCTTGAAAACATTGCATATGCATTCCCATATCATTGCATCACAGGTTTATAATTGTGCACAGGTTTCTCATCTTCTCGCTGTTTATTTCAGCAATGGCTCTTGAACAATCAGTTAAGGATCTCCAGGCACAGAATGCACAGTTCCAAGAGCTGATCCTGAACCTATCCAAGGGGCAGGATGAATTGAAGACACTGCTGGCCAAGAAGACTAAGAAGGCTAGAAGGTCTGCTGGGTTGCTCAACATGGGAAGAAGGTTCAAAGGTCCTGTCAAGACCAAGGACCATGTTGAAGACTATGAATCTGAAGAATCTGAGCATGAGAGAGGCAGTCTCCACAACACTATGGGGGACTCTGATTCTGAGGCTAACTACTACCATGAGCCTAACGAAGACAAATTCAAGATGCTGGTGGATAGAATGGATGCTATGGAATTACAGAAATCATCTGGGCTGGATTTTGAGGATTTGAGCTTGATATCTGGGGTGGTCATACCCATTGGGTTCAAAGTTCCTACATTTGTTGTCTATGATGGGGTCTCTTGTCCCAAATTGCATCTGAGGTCTTATGTCAGAAGAATGCAACCCCACACTGCTGATAAAAAGTTGTGGATCCATTTCTTTCAAGAGAGTTTATCTGGAGCTCAGCTAGAGTGGTATTATCAGTTGGAGAGTGTCAACATCAGAGATTGGAATGACCTTGCTGAAGCTTTCTACAAGCAGTATCAATACAATGCTGACTTAGCCCCCACTCGCATGCAGCTTCAAAGCATGTCTATGGGTGCCAAAGAAAGCTTTAAGGAGTATGCTCAGAAGTGGAGAGACTTAGCTGGAAGAGTTCAACCCCCTTTGACTGATAGGGAGTTGGTTGATATGTTCATGTGTACGCTGAATGGTCCGTTTTACAGTCATCTCATTGGAAGCTCATCATCTGGCTTCACTGAGTTGATCATGACAGGAGAGCGAGTAGAGAATGGTATCAAGAGTGGTAAGATCCAAGTGGGCACTTCTTCATCAGGAGCTGCAAAGAAGCCTCCCACTGGGAAGAAAGAATCTAATGCTGTGTATGGTCAGCCTGATCGTAACAGAAGGCATCAGTCTGTTAGTGCAGTTCATATTTCAAATCCAACTCCTGCAACAACAGAGCAGCCTCAAGGCAACCAACAGAGGGCTAGAAGACAGTTCACGAAGATCAACATGTCAATGGCTCAGGCATTGCAACACTTGTTGAAAGCTGAACTTATTACCCTGAGGGAGGCCCCTCAGAATCCCAATGTTACCTCTCCCAAGTACAATCCCAATGCACGATGTGCATATCATTCAAACTGTCCAGGACATGATACTAATAACTGCTGGGTCTTGAAGAACAAAATTCAGGATATGATTGATGCTGGAGAAATTGAGTTTGATCCACCAGGTACTCCAAATGTGATTACAGCTCCAATGCCAAATCACGAGAAGACTGTCAACGCCATTGATGAAGATATTGATGAAGATCTACATGTCTATTCAGTTATGGAGTTGAGCACACCATTGTCTGTTATCAAAAAGAGGTTAGTACAAGCTGGGATCTTTCCAGGTTGTCATGAAGATTGTCTATATTGTACCTATAAGCCGGATAGTTGCTTCATTTTGAGAGATGGGATTCAACGTCTCATGGATAAATATACTATAGTGTTTGAAAGAAGACCAGCATCTGTAGAAAGTATGGTGGATCATCTGACTCAGGGTAAGAAGATTGAAGAGGTTGACATGGTTGACAAAGTGCCACTAAGAATCACTTCAAAGGGTCCCATTAAAATCACTCATCAGGGCCCAATCAAGATTACTGCTGAAGGTCCTGTGAAAGTTGTTGCTGAAGCCAGAGTAGCTCCTCTGATCATTACCACTCCTGGTCCTATTCCTTATACATCTGACAAAGCTGTGCCTTGGCACTATGGGTCTGATGTTTACATCCATGGTGTCAAGCAGGAGCCTTTACCTGATATGCCTGTTGACATTGATAATATTGCTGGATCTAGCAAGATCACTCGTAGTGGAAGAGTCTTCTCTCCTCCAGTTGCTTCTAAGAGTGCAGTTACTCCTGCTGTTACTTCCACCACTGATGCTCGGGGCAAGGGTCCTATTATTGAGCCTGTATCTACTGATGTGCCAGCTGCTGATGACCTCTCTAAGCAGATGGAAGAAGTATTGAAAATCATTCGCAAGAGTGATTATGATATTGTTGATCAGCTGGGGCATACTCCCTCAAAGATTTATATGCTCTCCCTGTTATTATGTTCTGAGGCTCATGCCAAGTCATTGATCAAGTTTCTAAAGATGGCTCATGTACCCAGTGCAATTTCTGTGGACCAGTTTGAGAATTGTGTTGCTCACCTGACCTATGACAACGGGTTAGGATTTTCTGATGCTGACTTGACCCCTGCCAAGAGGGATCATAACAGGGCCTTGCATATTTCAATTGAATGCAGGGGCACTACCCTGTCTCATGTGCTGATAGACAATGGTTCCTCTCTGAATGTGTTGCCTAAGGAAGTCCTGAACAAGCTGAGTCCTGAAGATACGGTATTGAAGCCCAGTAATATTGTGGTAAAGGCTTTTGATGGTTCTAGAAGAGTAGTGCATGGGGAAATTGATCTTCCAATCAAGGTTGGCTCTCAGGTGTTTACCGCTACATTCTATGTGATGGATATTCGTCCTTCGTACTCATGTCTGCTTGGTCGTCCCTGGATCCATGGGGCAGGTGCTGTGACCTCCACATTACATCAAAAGTTGAGATATCCGGTGAATGGAAAAGTTGTTACTGTCTTTGGAGAGGAAGAATACTTTGTCAGCCATGTAAACACTTTCAAGTATCTGGAAGTAGAAGGTGAATACATTGAAACTCCATGTCAGTCATTTGAAGTGGTTCCCTGGGCTGTTAAGGATTGTGTGACTCCTCCTGCTGTGAAGAAGGTTCCTGTGGTCATCAGAAACCCTCCAACAATGGCAATGGCCTCCCTCAATGATGCAAAAGCTGTGGTGGAAGAAGGTGGTTGTACTATTTGGGGTCAGCTTCCTGATATTCCATACAAGTCTGACAAGTTTGGTTTGGGTTTCACTGCAGAGTCCCAGAAGGCTGTTCGTCGTGCTCGTGCTGTTCGTATCACCAATCAAGGGGTTATCAATGCTGTGGGAGATCAAGATGAAGACTACAACTTGGAGGCATGGATTTTTCCTACTGTGGGTGCTGGACTCAATAATTGGAAAGCTGAAGATGTTATCCCTATCTCCTTTAGTCAGGAGTAAATACTATTACTGTGTTATGTTTTTAAATTTGTAATTTCTGGAACAATTAAAACTTTCAAGCCATGTGCCTTACCCGGGGCACAATGGTGTGCTTGTTACGGGTTGTCATTTCATTTGCATACTTCATTCAATAAAATCAGTGGACGTTTCGTTTTCGTAAATATTGTGTTCCTTGTCTTTCTTTTTCTTTTATTTTTGCTTTATCAGCTATGTGTTCTTACACACACCCACGTCACTAAAATGCAGATCCTCATCCACTCTGGATCCAGTTGATAACAGTTCTACTATTGCCAATTACAATTTCGAGAATCCGATCTATCAAACTGAAGACGGAAACGAGGACGATTGTGAAATACCTGTAGAGCTTGCTAGGTTGTTACAACAAGAAGAGAAAGCTATACAGCCACATGAAGAGCCAGTCGAGGTTGTGAATCTGGGAACTGAAGAAAACAGAAAAGAGGTCAAGATAGGGGCTGATTTAGAGGACAGTGTCAAGAGCAGGTTGATTCAGCTGCTACGTGACTATGTGGAGATCTTTGCTTGGTCTTATGAAGATATGCCAGGGTTGGATACAGACATTGTGGTTCACCGTTTGCCAGTGAAAGAAGATTGTCGTCCAAAGAAGCAGAAGGTTCGTCGTATGCGTCCTGAAATGTCAGAAAAGATCAAAGCAGAGGTAATGAAACAATTCAATGCAGGGTTCTTGGCCGTAACTTCTTATCCTCAGTGGGTTGCAAATGTGGTACCAGTTCCTAAGAAAGATGGTAAGGTACGTATGTGTGTAGACTACAGAGATCTGAACAAGGCTAGCCCTAAAGATGACTTTCCACTTCCTCATATTGATATTCTGGTAGACAACACTGCTCAGCATAAGGTATTCTCTTTTATGGATGGTTTCTCTGGTTACAATCAAATCAAGATGGCACCTGAAGATATGGAGAAGACTACATTTGTGACACAGTGGGGCACCTTTTGCTATAAGGTAATGCCATTTGGTTTG
Source organism: Lathyrus sativus (assembly GCA_963859935.3). Classification (NCBI taxonomy): domain Eukaryota; kingdom Viridiplantae; phylum Streptophyta; class Magnoliopsida; order Fabales; family Fabaceae; genus Lathyrus; species Lathyrus sativus. The sequence continues at coordinate 652,097,806 of OZ012739.1, read as the reverse complement.
AAGAATGCAGGGGCAACATATCAGCGTGCTATGGTGGCTTTGTTTCATGATATGATTCATCATGAGATAGAGGTATATGTGGATGATATGATAGCCAGGTCTCAGAATGAAGAACAACATCTTGATCATCTGCACAAGTTGTTTGAGAGGTTGAAGAAATACAGGTTGAGATTAAATCCAAACAAGTGTACTTTTGGAGTTAGATCTGGAAAGCTCCTGGGTTTCATTGTCAGTGGAAAAGGTATTGAAGTGGATCCTGCAAAAGCGAAAGCTATACGAGAGATGCCAGCTCCCCGTACTGAGAAGGAGGTTAGAGGTTTCTTGGGACGATTGAACTACATTGCAAGATTTATTTCCCAATTAACTACCATCTGTGAGCCAATCTTCAAGTTGTTGAAGAAAGATCAGGTGATGGAATGGAATGATGAGTGCCAGACTGCCTTTGATGAAATCAAGAGATATTTGCTAGAACCCCCAATTTTAATGCCACCAGTTGATGGAAGACCCTTGATTATGTATTTAACAGTATTAGACAACTCAATGGGGTGTGTATTGGGGCAACATGACGAGTCTGGTCGAAAAGAGCAGGCAATATACTACCTTAGCAAAAAGTTTACCGACTGTGAAACAAGATACTCACTGCTCGAGAAAACTTGCTGCGCTTTGGCATGGGCTGCTCGCCGACTAAGACAGTATATGTTGACCCATACTACCTTGTTGATTTCGAAGATGACTGTTACTTACAAGGATTGGCACGAGATGTTACCATTTGCTCTGCATGGTTATCGTACTACAATACGTACTTCAACAGGGGCAACCCCATTCTCCTTAGTCTATGGTATGGAAGCAGTTCTGCCTATTGAAGTTCAGATCCCCTCCTTGAGAATTATGAAGGATGCAGGCTTGGATGAAGATGAGTGGATTCAGACTCGACTTGACCAGATAAATTTGATTGATGAGAAAAGGTTAGCAGCAGTTTGTCATGGCCAGATGTACCAGAAACGGATGATCAAAGCTTTTAACAAGAAGGTTAAGCCAAAGGTATATCAGGCTGGTGACTTGGTAATCAAGCGTATCATATTACCACAGGGTGATCCTAGGGGCAAGTGGACTCCAACATATGAGGGACCATTTGTAGTCAAGACAGTGTTCTCAGGAGGTGCCATGATACTGACTACAATGGATGGTGAAGACTTCCCACAACCTGTAAACGCAGACATAGTTAAAAAATACTACGCATAAAAAGAGACCCGCTAGGTTGACAGGCCTAGGCAAAAATAAGGGCATCCCGGCAAACCAAAAGGGTTTGGGCAAAAATTAGGGATATATATATAAAAAGATGTACACCCGGCAAGTCGAAAACCTGAAAAGGCGGCTTGGGCAAAAAAGGGTATCCCGGTGGATTGAAAACCTGAAAGGGCAATCCAGGCAAAAGTTAGGGATTAAAGCGTATGACTATGTCTCGTTTGGATCACTCATGAAACTGCAACCAGTTGTACTACTTACTCAAGCTCAAACAGATAAAGCTCAATCCAATCGTTTCCGTCTCAACAGCAAGAAGATGAGATACTTGAGTGGCAATAGTAGAATTGAAACTCAATAGGATTATTTCCCACATAGCTGATTCTTTTTGTAAAACTTCATGACAAAATTCTCTTACTAGGGTTTATGTCTCCTTGTACAAACTTACCCGTGTATGGGTCACTTTTGATATAAATAAATTCCATCTTTTGAATCCAGATTCACTTTTACCCTATTTACATAAGCGAAACGTCCATTGGTTGTGTTTGAATGTATGTATGCCTTTGAATATGATTGATGTTTACCAGAAACGCATGTATGCTTTTAATATGATTGATGTTTACCAGAAATGCATGAAAATGCAGTAATAGTATTTACTAAGGACGAACGAGGGAAGGATTTCAACGAAGCTTCGCCGGTTCATCTTTACAAGACAGTTACAAACCATCAGTAGGACTAATCCATTTTCACAAAGTCTAATCTCCCCTGGAATTTATATCCATCTCTTTTATCCTCATACGGATATACGGGAAATTACTTTCCAATAAGGGCACGATGAACGAAGACGGGATGTTATACTTATCCTACTATCAAACGAAAACGAAGGTTATCTATACCCTACTATCCCCAACAACGGGAGGTTATCTATACCTTGTTATCCCCAACAACGGGAGGTTATCTATACCTTGTTATCCCCAGCAGACGGAGGGTTATATATTCTTCAACAACGAATCGGGATTTATTTTTCTTGGCCAGCAGTTGTTATACAAGGATATCCAGACACTTCCAGCAGTGTCATAGCATACATACATCATTTACATCATACCATAACATATATGTCTATAGTACATTACCTAAGTGCATCATGTCATACATGCATACATAAAGCATAAACTAATGTTGTTATACAGAATGCTACCTTGTTTTCAGGTTAATTATCCAACAAACAATCTTATGATCTTTGGGACTGCTTTATTGTAACCTCAGGGTTACTTTATCCTCCTGATGAGCTTCTTATTACTTTGGGACTGCTTTATTGTAACCTCAGGTTTATTTTATCCTCCTGATAGCCTCTCATGACTTCAAGACTGCTTTAGAGCTACTGATTGCTCTATCCTCCTGAAATCATCCTATTACTTCAAGACTGCTTTAGAGCTATTCATTGCTCTATCCTCATGAGGTCATATTACTACTTCAAGACTGCTTTAGAGCTATTCATTGCTCTATCCTCCTGAAGCCATCTAATTATTTCAAGACTGCTTTAGAGTTATCCATTGCTCTATCCTCCTGAAATTACATTATTATTTCAAGACTGCTTTAGAGCTATCCATTGCTCTATCCTCCTGAAATCATTACTTCAAGACTGCTTTAGAGCTATTGATTGCTCTATCCTCCTGAAGACATATCACATTATTATTTCAAGACTGCTTTAGAGCTATTGATTGCTCTATCCTCCTGAAGACATATCACATTATTATTTCAAGACTGCTTTAGAGCTGTTGATTGCTCTATCCTACTGAAGCCATTCTATTACTTCAAGACTGCTTTAGAGCTATTGATTGCTCTATCCTCCTGAAGCCATTATTACTTCAAGACTGCTTTAGAGCTATTGATTGCTCTATCCTCCTGAGGTCAGATTTATCACTTCAAGACTGCTTTAGGGTTATCATTATTGATTGCTCTATCCTCATGAAGACATGCTGTTACATCAGTATTACTCCAGACTCCTGACAGTTCTCATTATACTACTGAAGAACTTTCCCCTAGTGGCATCTTTAAGCCCACTCAATCATGTTCAACCAACCATCAATATCACTCCATGCACTGGTGAGTGCAAATTTTTGGGCTTTTGTGTTCAATCCCCTTCAACCTTCCAGGTTACGACTGGCAAATATACCAATCTAACCCCTCAGGTTTCAGAAAATTGAACAGGGGCAGCTGTTGCACCCCAAAATTTGCCCTCACAATACAAGACTTTGTGTTCCAAGAAGGTTCACAAGGTTCACAAAATTCACAATTGGTCAGAAGAGTTGACAATTCCCTCAGACAATGCACCTCCTAAGCAGTGCATCCAAAACTAGGGTTTTGACTTTAATCAGGCTAAATGGACTTCCAAGACTTCAAGTGAGCTTCATAACATCTTATATGTGTATAAGAACCCCCATGTCAAGTTTCAAGACTTTTCTCAAAAGTTTGCTCAGTCAGATGATCAGATAAGTCAAAAGCAGTCAATGCAGTTAAAAGGTCAAACTGAGGTCAACTGTGGTCAAACCAAAGTCAAACTTCATGATTTTTTTTTGCCAACATCAAAGAGAGGTTGGGTGAGAAATATTATCATAATAACTGTAATACCCCAAATTTTGCCCTAAGATTTGTCGTCGCATTTCATTGCATTTAATCAATTACTAACAAATTTGTGTAGTCGTTTGACTTTTTGCAGGTAAATATCATATGGCATGCATTTTTTTTCTAAAAAGTAAAAATGGCACAATTGGCAGGAGGACATGTGTAAGGAGTTATGAGTGTGAGAGGTTGAGAGTTCGAATCTCACCTTTGTCTTTTTTTTTGTTTTTTATTATTTTTACTCTAAATTTTTCTATCTTTCATTAAAAAAATAACAAAAATAGTTTTTTATTATTATTTAATTATTATTTTCGTATTTTAATTAAATCATTTTTTAAAATATTATTTTTTTCACTTTTTTCTAAATTATTCATAAAAATATCCAAAAAATCATAAAATAAAAAATATTGAAAAAAATTTTGTTCTTTTTATAATATTTTTTATTTTAGGAATCAATAGGATTATTAGTTTTTATTTTAAGTTTATTTTAATTATTTTAAATTATTTAAATTTTATTTTTTCTTAACTAATTATTTAGTTTGGGCTTTAAAATGGGCTTTAGGGACATTATTGACAATTTGGTGTTAACCCTAATTTGTTCCCTATATATACATGTGTTGCCTTGTTGGAAAAAAAGGAGAGAATGGAAAAAAACCTAAGAGGAGTGAGTGCCGTTTGCCGTTATTTAGTTTTCTTCTTCATCCATTACTATTGTTTCTTTTTCTTCATCGTTTACCGTTATTTCTTTTCCTTCATCTATTACTGTTGTTTCTTTTTCTTCATCTTTTACCGTTATTTCTTTTTCTTCATCTATTACCGTTATTTCTTTTTTTCTTTATCTATTACTGTTACGTTTATATATATATAATTTTTAAATTGTTAGAGTTTATATATATAATATTTTTGATCGAATTATGTCGATACGATGTTTGCACATTTGTGTGCATGACGCGTGACATTTGTGTTAGTTCGATCTGGTTGCGATGATCGCATTTTTGTGTGAGCAATAATACTATTTTTTGCTTAATTTCTTTTTCTTTGCGATAAATTTTGTTTCGTACGATTTAGATCTGGTTGCGATGAGCGCATTTCTGCGTTAGCAACATTGTTGGGTTATTTGGCACATTTAAAATTCATTATTGCTTTATTATTATTATTATTATTATTATTATTATTATTATTATTATTATTATTATTATCATTATTTATTATTATTATCATTATTATCATTATTATTACCATTATTATTATTATTGTTATCATTAATTTATTAAAATTTGTTATAATATAAAAATCTGTTTTTTAAAATAAATAACATTAACATCTTTTCCAAATTAATATGAAAACCTATTATTTTTAAGAAAAACTTTTTTTTAGATAAATTTAAAATAATAACTAAAATCTTTTTTTTTTAAATAATAACTAGAACCGTTATTTATTTTATTTTATTATTGTTCAATTCAAATTTCATTATCATATTGTATCTGCTCCTCTCATGTAACCTCGCGAACTTAACAATCGCTCTTTAAATTCTGCCTTTAAATTTCTGCTTGCATGGTTTAAATTATGACATTATCTCTCTGTTTGCATGATTCAATTATCTCACGCGTTTACTATTATTTCTGTCACATTGCACACATCCGAAGGTTAGGTCTAACTGTTTGGCCGCCGCGCCAATAGTCCGTAAAACTTCACACATTCAATTTCAAATCCTCAAAACTACAAACTACAAACCCTAATTTTCACAAATGCCTCGCCGCAGGCAAAATTACAATTTTACCCTTAGCATTAGGTCAAAGAGCCGCCGCGCTCATTTTAGGGTTTCCCGCCGTGGAATCCCTAATTTAACCCTAATTACAACTTAACATTTCAACGTAGAGATTTGGAGTTTCTACACTCCACGTAAGCGTGTCCTTAAGATGCGTTTATTCCCCTTGAGACCTTGACCACAGTCAAGAAGTTTCTAACCTCCCTATTGAGGGGAACTACGATTACTCTGATTCCACTCCCGTAAGGATACGTAGGCACAAGATGCGATGTCTTGCCGAGTAAACTTAGAATTAACTCCCTTTATTATTTATTATTGCTTATTTATATTTTATTTATCTTTGCTATTTAATTATTTTGCTTATTATTTTGTAATTGTTTCTTGGATGTAAAGTTGTTTAATTATTTAATTATTATTATGGTTAGTAATTAGGGAGTGTAACAACATGTATGTAATATTAAAATAAATTTAGATCACTTTTAAATAAAGATAATTTAAAATAAACACGTCACACACGTAAGTCGATTTTAATCGCCGTCTCACTTCCTAAGGATATCCCTCAAGTTGCCTACGAATAATGGTTAAGTGGGGTGTATAAAGCAAGTCCCTCAAATAGAAAAATCATCAAAGTCCCTTATGGTTGCCTTTACGAATCGAGTCCCTTTCGAAAAATGATGATGGTCCCTTATATGTGCTTATTACATCCCACAATGGCCTTCAAAGTCAAATTGTCCCTCACATGTCCCTTAACATCCAAAGTAAGGACTACCTACTCCATTATAGTAGGGATAGTCTTACTAAAGGAAAGAATGAAGAATAAGAAAGACCTTTAAACATTAGGGTAGGTTACTCCTAGGTGCTTGCTCACTTCAAAACTGTTTCGCACTTAAACAAATTTTCAACAAGTTTTCAAACAAGTTCTTAACACATCCTTACATGGATTATTTATTAACTATTCTGAAAATTTTCTATTCACACACTACAATTTCAAAACAATTCAAAAGTGAGCTTAAGTACCTAAGAGCCCATGGATAACCATGGATGAAAAGGATGCTAATACCTTCCCTTTTCATAACCTACCCCCCGGACCCAAAATATTCTCTAAGGTCTTTCCTGTTCTTTTATAACCTTTCCTTATGGATAAAATAAAAGTCGGTGGCGACTCTTGCTATCCGCAACATTGTTTAAAGTCAGTTCACCGGGTTACACCTGTGTACTTGGAAAATCTTGTAGAGTGGAGTTCTACAAAGGCAAACAAAGAACTCATGGATCCCTTGACTACATCCATACTGATCTTTTGGGTCCTGCAATGTGTCCATCATATTCAGGAGAAAGGTATTTTCTATCCATAATTGATGATTATTCCATAAAGTAATGGGTATTCATCCAAAAGACTAAGGATGAAACATTTGAGAATTTCAAAGGTTGGAAGACTCTGGTCCAAAATTAGTCTGGCAGAAAGGTCAAGAGGTTGAGAACCGACAATAGCCTTGAATTTTGCAATGAGGCTTTTGACAGCTTTTGTGCTACCTCAGGTATTGTAAGGAACAAAACTACTGCAGGTACTCCACAACAAAATGGTTTGACAGAAAGGTTTAATTGAACTATTTTTGGAAAGAATTAGATGCATGTTTACTAGTTCTGGGTTAAAGAAGGTGTTTTGGACTGAGGCTGTTTCGACAGCAACATATCTGATAAACAGATGTCTTTTATGTTAGACATGAAAACATCTGAAGAATTTTGGTCGGGACATCCACCAGATCTCGACAATTTAAGAGTATTTAGCTGTGTGGCCTATGCTCACATTAGGCAAGACAAGGTCGAACCTAGAGCTCAGAAATGTATGTTCATGGGATACCCTAAAGGAGTTAAACCTTATAGGCTATCGCGCTTAGAGATAGGTTATAGGAGGTGTATCACCAGCCGAGATGTAGTATTCAATGAAATTGAGATGGCCTTCAAGAAAACTGGTGATGCTGACGAAGACCTAGAACAAGGAGAGATTCCTGTTGAGGTGGAGCATGTTGATGTTGAGTTGCGTATCCTAGATGAAGTCAAAGGAGAAGCAAAAGGTGTTGTCAAAGATGAGGAGACTGATAATGACTACCTTCTAGCAAGAGACAAGTCGAGGAGAGTCATCAAGCCACCTCAGAGACTTGGGTATGCAGATCTTATAACTTATACCTTAATCTATGCAAGTGAGGTTCTAAACGAAGAACATATAGACTATAAGGAGGCTATAAAGAGTTGAAATAAGAATGAATGGCTGAAGGCCATGGATGATGAGATGAAATATCTTCATGATAACAATACATGGGAACTGATCAAGAAACCTGCTGGAGGTAGGTTATTCAGTTGTAAATGGATTTTCAAAGTAAAGGAAGGAATCGAATGAGTGATGTCGAAGAGATACAAAGCAAGATTGGTCGTTAGGGGTTTCACTCAGAAAGAAGATGTCGACTTCACTAATGTTTTCTCTCCTATTGTGAAGCACTGGTCCATTCGAATATTACATGCCATGGTGGCACAGTTCAACCTTGAACTAGAATAGATGGATGTGAAGACTTCATTCTTATATGGTGATTTAGATGAAACAATTCTAATGAGGCAACCTGAAGAGTTTGTCGAAAGGGGTAAGAAAGATTATGTGTACAAGCTGAAGAGATCTTTATATGAACTGAAACAATCTCCTCAATAGTGGAATAGGAGATTCGACAAGTTCATGGCAAACATAAGTTTCATTAGAAGTCAGTTCACCCTCTTTGTTTACTTCATATTTAGACCTGGTAATTCATTTTTTATTTTGTTGCTTTATATGGATGATATTCTAATAGAAAATAACAATGTCGAAGATGTAATAAGGGTGGAGGATGAACTCAATAAGGAGTTCAAAATGAAGGATTTAGGAGTTGTGTCCAAGTATCTTGGGATTGACAATCGAAGAGATAGAAAGCAATCGAAATTATGCTTATCTCAAGAGACATACTTACGGAAGATTCTCAAAAAGTCTGATATGTCGAATTCAATCCTGTTGTGACTCTGACAAACCCTTAATTCAAGCTGAGTATAGATCAATATCCCAGTACTAATGTCGAAAGAGCTTATATGAATAACATTCCATATGCTAATATAGTGGGTTCTTTGATGTATGTTATGGTCTGTACTAGACCCGACATAGCATATGCAGTAAGTCTTGTAAGCAAGTTCATGGCGAATCCTGGAAAGGCTCTCTGGAAAGCATTAAAGTGGATTATAAGGTACATAAATAGGTCTTTAAACAGAGTCCTAGTTTATGGTTGGAGCCTTGGGTGAAGATAGTAAAGAAAAATTGAGGGATATGTCGACTCTGATTATGCAGGTTGTGTGGATTCCAGAAAATCTATTTTTGAATATGTGCTCACTACGTTTGGCACAACAATAAGTTGAAAAGCAACACTTCAAAAGGTTGTTGCCTTATCAACCAATGAAGCGAAGTATATTACCCTAATTGAAGTTGTGAAGGAAGTATTGAGGCTTGAAGGTTTTGCAAAGGAACTGAAACTTCAAGGTCGAGTTATCATTATTAAATATGATAGTCAAAGTGTAATACACCTGTCAAAGTATTCAGCCTATCATGAGTGAACCAAACACATTGATGTGAGGCTGCATTTCATCATAGGGGTAATCGAGCGTGGAGAAGTCCAAGTGATGAAGGTTTCGAAAAATCATAATGTTGCTGATATAATCACCAAGGTATTTCCCAGTTGCAAGTTTTTCCACTGTATCCAGTTGATAAAGTTGCATGAAGAAAGCTAGTTTGTTTCTTATTGTTATAGAGTTTGTTTCAAGGTGGAGATTTGTGAGATATTGGATCGAACTCTAGCATTATTGATAGAGGTTTAGCATGTCGTCAAAGTCTACTCACATGCTGTTGTCGAAGACCTACATGTTGTAGTCGAAATGTGTTCTAGTATGTAGTTTTTCAAATTGGGTCTTGTATTAAGGATTCAATTTTTAAGTTAGCTTGTAATGAGTAATTGTTAAAAGTCCATTAGTTTAGTATGTTAGGTTTATTATAAATAACATACCAGTCTCTCATCTTAAGTGTGACAAATCCTAATTAGGGTGATATGGTTATTTTTTATTCTTGAGTACTTGTAATCTAATTTAAAGAGAAAGTAAAAAGTAGCAGTTATAACCAATCCTTGTTATTCTTCTTGTTTTTCCGTTAACCCTAATCCTTGTGTGTTTCTTGATCATAAAGAAACCGTTTATACTTTTTTTAAGGTATTGTTTTTCACAATAAATCTTAATCCAATAAATTTGAATTTTTCAAAATGCATTACATGTGTCATTAGTCATTACATTACTTACATTTTTAAATAAAAATACAAAAATAGAATAAAAGGAATTAAAACTAAAAAGTGGACTAAGTTTTTAACCCACATGAATTTTACCTTACTGCTACACCAGCATCACCATCATGCCTTACACTCCTTTTCACCATCTCATGATCATCACCATGGAACTACCATACATCACCCTTCGTACCAAACAATAACACAAACAAAAAAATGAAAAGGAAGCAAAGCAGCCATGACTTGTATCAAGTATCATTAACATCGCAATATATCATCACCGCCATGACATTTGCATAACATATCACACATGCATATTTAAGTGAAAAATAAATTAAATAAAAAAATTGAAGCATTTGTATGCAAAGCATGGTTCCATACATCAATTCAAACGTACACACATAACATCCATTTGCATACATGTTAATTTAATTGAATAAAAAACAAATGAAACAAATTCAATAGCAATGTCAAAACGCATGAGTTCTCAATTAAACATTCATCACATAACCATCACTTATTCATCATCTCATACATAAAGAAATCAATCCCAAACTAACACAAATTCTAACCAATTCAACCTTTCCCATACTAACCACGAATTATCACATGGAGGATGAGACTGAAGGAAAGTGGAAATTGATTTTCCCACGTGAGGGCCACCCTCTCAAAACCTCTCTTTGATTTCACTCCATGAGGATGCGTAGCCACACGTGGCATGTGCACTAACCGTTGGATCCAATGACTTATCCCTAGTTGACTAGGCTTGATGTGCGCCTTCCCAACCTTTATCATGCGCTAGCGTGACTCTTACCCTTTAATCTTGTTGTGCTTTGATCATGTGGAAAAGGTTGAGTCAACAAAAGTTGACTGCCTCATTCCATTGGGCCAATACGTGTTGGGTCTTTCCTGGCCCTTTTCTATGTACACCCATCTTATTTATCTTATTACAGTATTTTTTTTAATTTTATTTTGATTGGTCTTGTGCCTTTGGGTCCATGTTTTATTTTATTTTCACTAGCAATACCCTATATCATTTCTTGCACCTCCCGCCATTATTATTATTTTTATTTTCTTAATTGCTTTAATTAATTAAATAAATAAATTGATAATATAATTGAATATTTGTAATATAAAAAAAATTGTTGATTCAACGTCAAGTAGTATTTTCAAACTTATCGTTTTTCGAACGATTTCGAATTAATGTGAATCAAACCTTGATCCACTTTGAGTGATTTATTTTTAATCAAATTAAAATACTTTATCCTATCAAACCTTTTAAAATTTAATCTTTACATTTAAAAATTTTCCTCAATAAAGAACGATTGAAAAAGGAATGAGGGGTGTACATCATTCTGCTCCCTGAATAAGTGAGTGATTGGAGCATGCAATATTGTTCGAACTTTCGTCTTCCGATTAAAATATTCTAATCAAACATGGATGAAATAGTAATGGGGATGTACATCATTCTGCTCCTCGAATAAGTAAGTGGGAGGCGCACGCCTTGCTACTGCAAATATTCGTCATCCACAAATAATTTTCAAAACTCCGAATTGGACGAAAAGGGAATAACAGATATACATTTTTCTGTTCCTCGAATAAACAAATGGTTGGTGTACACTTCAATGCTCGATTGTTCGTCATCCTCCTAAAAATAATTCAACACATAAAACTTATATTTTCTCGCCAGTTCAATCAAAAACCTTTTTTTTACAAAAGAACATTGTTTAGTCTGTTCTACCGCGATACAAACAAATGCTTAAAGCCTATAATTGCGAGCATACAAGCAATGTTTAACAGCTATGACGCGATCTAAATATTCGTTCAATAAAATCAACAAACCAATACGTATTTTTCTACGAAGAACTTTGTTGCTTTGAATTCCTCATCGCACCTAAGGATATGTAGGAGTAAAACCCGCAATCTTGTCAAGCACCCTAATAAAATCTTTTTTCTTTTTCCTTTTCTACCTATCAATAATCAGAAGAAAACAAATAACGAAAACTAACATTCTATTTTCAAATCTAACTAAATGGTTCTCGTTGAGTACAACGGAAGTGAGGGGTGCTAATACCTTTCCTTCACATAATCAACTTTTGAACCCGAATTTGGTTACGACGACCATTTTTTTTCTTTTAAGGGTTTTATTGATATTTTCCCTTTACTTTTGGAATAAATAAAGACTGGTGGAGACTCTGTTTAATCATCTATGAGCGTATGATGCGCTCGTGGTGTGCATTTTTCGTGATGCAACAAATGATGACTCTGCTGGGGACATTTCTCCTTCAAGAGAGAGTAAAGCCTAATTTAGTTTCATTTGCAATGAATGTTACTATTGTTTACTTGCTTTCTTCCATGTTTTTCTCTTTATCTTCATGTGTTACTATTTCTATCTACCATTGGTCCTGTGATATTGTAATGGAGGTTATAATTGCTTAATAAACTTTGTTAGATATGCTTCATACCTGAGCTTTGAGGAAAGCCTTAGAATCAGAGATTGTGTAGTATTGGATCGGGGGGGGGGGGGGGGGGGGGTCTACACCTCACTAGAATAGTACTTAGACTCCACCTAGAGTAGATTTGTTTGGAATTTTCATCATGGTGTGGCTAATCCATTATTGTGTTGAAATTTTGTATAAGTTTTATGACTCTAGGAACCTCATGAACTAAAATCCTATTATTAGGGTCGAAGATCGTATAGTATTGGCTGAGGGTCTCCATCTCATTGGGACAATATGAAGATTTCACCTAGAGTAGATCTATTGATATTTTCATCATGATATGGCCAGCCCGTTATTGCATTGAAAATTCTAATAAGGTCCATGACTATAAGAACCTTGTCTAGATCCATAACCCGTTTTTAGGATGGGAGATTGTGTAGTGTTGACCTGGGGGGTGTACACCTTACTAAGGCAATACGAAGATTCCACCTAAAGTAGGTCTATCCAAAATTTTCATCACGGTACGACCATCCCACTATCACGGTGAAATTTTGAATATGATTTGTGACTCTAGGTTTATTCCTTAAAAATGTAACCTTAAAGATATCCTTTGTGTGTTTGGGTATGGAGAACTTAAATCCTCCATAAGAGAAATACCACTTATTATATGTGAAACTTTTGACATCTATCATTGCATAACATCATATTGCATATTTAATTTGCATAATCATTCCTTTATTTTCAGGGAATCTCAAGAGATTGAAAGTTGCTAAGTGTTAAAAAAATGGAGTCTGGAAAGAAGAAAACCTTCCAAATAAAAGCCAAAGTACTAGATGTGAAAAGCCTTGTATTTTTCAGTGATGAATTAACTAATATCCATCGAGAAGCATTCACCATCAAGTATGGGAAGATTCTGGATCCTTTATTGGTTCCTATACAAAAAGAGGTCATCACATCACTAGCCCAATTTTATGATCCATTGCTCAGAAGTTTCATCTTCCAAGACTTTTAGTTAGCTCCAACTCCAGAGGAGTTTAGGAGGATCTTGGAATCTTATAAGAAAAGGAAGGGACCTTATAGAGGAATGAGGCAATTCCCAAAACCCAAGGATATTGTTGAAGTATTGAACCTCTCAGTTGCTGACCTAGCTCATAATATAAAGACCTGGGGGGAGGTACAAGAGATTCCTAGAGAGTAGAGGAAAAATAAGGCTAAAGGCTTTGCTAGTGCCCAAGAGTGGGAAATTTATGACACTATTATGGATTTGATCATCTTTGTATTAGTATTGTTTCCCAACGTGGAAGAGCGTTTTGATATGGCATTTATAAGTGTATTTTAGGTCATCAAAGTAAAAAAAGGAAGACCTTGTACCCGCACTTCTTGCAGATGTGTATCATACCATTCACTTGGGTTATGAGAAGAAAGGAGGATTGATAATATGTTGTACCTCACTACTATATTAGTGGATCATTTACCACATTTTCAAGGACATTTTTATAATCACAAAGATGAATGTATATGATTGGTCCCAAAGTTTAGTGTCTCTCACAGAGAAGTTTGTTCTTTCGTACGCTCAGAGACTCAATGTGGGTAGTATGACTTACATTTGTGGGTATTTCCCAAATGTGTCGCTCATAGGATCAAAGGGTTACATCAACTGCAATCCAACCTTAACATTGAGAGAGTTGGGTTACCCTATGTTATACAAGCCTGATGACCAATTTCTAGAAGGTTTTGTAGTACATGGTAAAGAAGACGCTTCCTTGCTGAAGAGAATTATCCGAGCATGGGATGATGTTCACATAAGAGGGAGAGATTCGGGAAAGGGAATCCAAGCAACTAGGAATAAAGTGGAAACTTTTCATGACGTCCTTTTCTATCTCACCTCTGTAACCGAGGTTAAATCAACTTCATGTCCGAAGTTAAATGTATTATTTGTAGTAGTGTAAACATCTCAACACTGGTTCTTTCGAACCTAAACATAAATCACATCAACACCAAACATGCGTCCTAACTTTAACAACTTAACTTGTATACATATTATCAAGACATTGGAGCGAATTATTAAACATATCCACATCTTATTTCACAAAAATATATCATCAAACATTAAACTTGTGTCCTAAAACATTAGCAACTTAATTTACGTAGCATCTTATCAAAACAACCCCAAAATTCTGTTTCCTGCTAGTCATACATCAAATTCGAATAGTTATTTAAAATATCAAATTGAGTCGGAATAAAGAAAATAAATATTTTTTTGGAAATATTAGAGAGTCTATTTTAATATTATGATTTTAATTTTAGGACTTAAGATCCCAATTGGTACAGTTTAATCAAATAATAGGAATTATTACATGCATCGTGCATAATGTTTTATCAGACTTGTAACTAGTATTTCTCCTTCTGAACTTAGTGAAATGAGATGCTTATTAAGTCTAATATATATGAAATTTTGTATTTTTTATTATTATATAAGGTTTACTCTTAAATGACTTGTGTATAGTGAATTGCGTCCAAATTACTACCATCATGTAAAATAGTTGTGTTGTAGAGTTTTCAAAACATTAACTAAACTTGTTATTCAGTTTTCTAGCGTTTTCTACAACGAAATTGATCCATATAAAATTTTATCTCATATTAAATATTGTATAGTTTCTAACAGTCTCAGTTTCATTCTTAAAAGATCATGACAACTAAAGTTATAGGTAAATGACTAACAGGGTATACTAACTATAAGTTGCAGAAATTAATCGACATATGGTAACAACATTACTTAAATACCTATTAACGACTAATCATCCTATATCATTGGTTAGACATCTAATTTCTCAAACTAATTACACTTACGTTCAATTTTAACACTAAAATCGCATCATGTACACACACTACTAAAAATAAGACATTTGGTTAAATGATTTTACATCAGATTGTAAGATATATGATGTGAAAAATATTTGTCAAAGGATTTTACATCAGATTTATTAACAATATGATGTGAAAAATATTTGATTTAAGGATTTTACATCAGACATATATTTCCACTGATGTGAAAAATAACGCGGTGGCAGTTTCATAAATAATAAGAAATTTTGATATAAAGGATTTTACATCGGACCATTTATCCCAACCGATGTAAAAATTTCTCAATAAAAAAATAAATAAAATGGATTAAACATTTTACATCGGGTCATTTATCTTAACTGATGTAAAAAGTCTCGTGAAGGATTTTACATCGGTCCTTTAACTACAATCGGTGTAAAATGTGCCAGGCCTTTAATAGATTTTACATCGGCCCATTAACAGGAACAAATGTAAAATGTTTTATGTTAAAGGATTTTACATCGGCCCACTTTCCAACAGATGTAAAATCTTCCTTAAAATCCCAAACCCTACCCGAAAACATAACATTCTCAAAATTCCAAAATCCCAAAATTCTTCTTCTTCGCTTTATTCCACTGTAATTTTTCATCATCACTTCTTCGCTTCATCCTAAAAACTTCGTCTTGTATCTTCTTCTTCTTCCATCATCGACCATTTTTCTCCCAAACCCTTAAACTGTCGTCGTCTGGTATCTTCTTCTTCCACCGTCGCCATCAACCGTCCCCATTGTCGTAGATTGCAGTTCTTCCTCCATCGCCATCAAATCCCTCCACCATTTGTTGTTGCGTCGGTTCTCCCTCTCCATTTTCGTTCACCGTCGAAAATCCCTCTGCCGTAGAAGAAGCTGTAGCGTTTTTTTCACGGTTCCAAAACTCACCTCTGGCGAGACAGAGACCTTGCTGCTGGTGATAACAATGATCTATAAGGTATCTTTAACAGTACATGATTTTAATGTTTTTAATAATAGCTGTTTGTAATAATATGAAATAGAAAATTTATATCAGACACGTAAAATAAGTTATGCAGTTTTTTCGAGTTCCAGTTTGAATACCCAAACTGTAGCTCCCCAAACTTCGAAGTCTTTGAGCAACCACAATTTTATATCTAATTTCATGTCAAGAAGAATATTTTAAGTTTACTTATATGATAAAATAAGAATTTTAGTATATTGCTATATATTCTCATATCTATCTGGTCTAGTAAAATGGATTTTACTATTTTGAAGTAATAACACCGACCATGATCTAAAGAGTTCTGGAATTTGAAATTTAGTGTGAAGAAAAATCAGTTTGTTTCATATATTTTCAATGAATTAATGTCATATGTTGATGGTTTAATTCTTCCATATTATGGAAAAGTGGTCCGTTAATTGGTGCTAATCGAAGATGTCTTTTTGGACTTTTTGTTTTCGGTTTGTTAAAGTCTTAGGGGAAACAACCTTGTGCTTGTTGGCTTGGAGAGACAACCTTGAGCTTTTTCTACTTTTCAGTACTCTGCCGGTGATAAAAACGAACTATAAGGCATCTTTAACAGTACATGATTTTGCTGTTTTTAATAATAGCTTTTTGTAAAATTGATTGAAATATTTTGATGTCAATTTGGTTCTATTTGGGTTTTAATTGAAGATAAAAATGTCAAATAATTTTGATGTCAATTTGGTTCTATTTGGGTTTAAATTGAGTAATAGAATTTTTATGATAATACCATTTTGTTAGGAATAACTTTTATGATTTAATTTAATGCCATGTGTTTTCACGTAGAGACTTTTGTTCTCTATAATGTGTCCAAAATAGGGACTATTGTAGGCGTCATAATGATTTAACTCTGTATGTGTTAATTTCAGAACATAGGTATGAATCATAGTTGGATGAGAGCTAATCGATTAAGTGCTGCGTACGAACATGGAGTGACGAAATTTATACAGTTTCCTGAAAGTAATGCTAAAAAAAATCTTCCTCCTCCTAAAAGTAGTGCTGAGAAAAGTCATCATGTGTTTTTTCTCTGTCCATGTGTTCATTGTACAAATCAAGAACCAAAACTTAATAAGAAAGAAATTATTGATCATTTAATTTGTGAAGGGATTTGTCAAACTTATGCACAATGGATATGGCACGGTAAAGTAGTAGCAAAGTCAAATGTGTCCTAAAGAGATAGTTTTAGTGTAGAAATGAATGATCTTCTGGAATACATGATGCGTGATATTGGACAAGATTCGTTTAAGATGACACATGCGTATGACACTTTATGCAGTGACAAGGATAAACCTTTGTACCCGGGATGCACAAATTTTACACGTTTGTCAGCCGTGTTAAAATTGTCTACTTTGAAGGCAAATATTGGATGGACTGACAAAAGTTTTATCGAATTTCTTGAATTGTTGACACAAATGCTTCCAGAAGGTAACGTAATGCCAAATTGTTATTATGAGGCGAAAAATTTATTGTGTCCGATGGGTTTGGATTATGAAAAGATACATGCATGCCCTAATGATTGCATATTATACAGAAAATAGTATGTAAACTATAATCATTGTCCGAAGTGAAAGGTGTCACACTATAAAAAGAAAGATGGTGATTCTAGTGATGATGAGGTGGCCAAAAAAGGTCCTCCTGCGAAAGTAGTATGGTACCTACCAATAATTTTAAGGTTCAAGAGATTGTTCGCTAATGCAAATGACGCAAAGAATCTTAGATGATATGCAGAAGAAAGAAAATGTGATCGACAAATTCTCCATGTAGCTGATTCTTTCCAATGGAAGAAAATATATTCTTTGTTTCCACATTTTGGCAAAGAGTCGAGAAACCTTAGACTTGGACTTTCTACTGATGGAATGAATTTGTTTGGTAATCTAAGTACTAACCATACTTTTTAGCCTGTTCTCCTGATGATTTACAACCTATCTCCTAGGTTGTGCATGAAGCATAAATATATTATGTTATCGATGATGATTTCGGGCCCAAAACAACTAAGAAATGACATAGACGTTTATCTAAGTCCACTGATTGATGATTTAAGAGTGTTGTGGGAGGAAGGGGTGGATGTTTTTGATGCGTATTCTGGTGAACATTTCAATATGTGTGCCATGTTGTTTTGCACCATCAACGATTTTCTGGCATATGACAATTTGTCTGGGTATAAAGTTAAAGGGCATAAAGTGTGTCCCATATGTGAAAAAGACACATGTTACCATCAACTTGAAAAAGGAAAGAAGACTGTTTATCTCGGGCATCAAAAATTTCTAAATTGTTATCATCCATATCGTAGATTGCGGAAAGCTTTCAATGGGAAACACGAGCATGGTGTTGCTCTAAAGCCCTTAACTGGAGAGGAAGTTTATCAACGACAACAGGGTATTAATTTTGTCTTTAGAAAGTACCAAAAGTAATCTACTGTGAAAAAAATATGGAAAAAGAGGTCAATTTTCTTTGATCTTCCATATTGGTCTAGTCTTGATGTAAGACATTGTATTGATGTGATGCACGTGGAGAAAAATGTATGTGATAGTTTAATTGGAACACTTATCAACATTCAAGGCAAGACAAAAAATGGTTATAATGCTCGTCTAGATTTGGGTTTGATGGGTATATGAGAAGAGTTAACTCCACAACATATAGGTAACAAGATATATTTGCCTCCTACCTGCTACACTTTATCTAAAAAGGAGAAAACAAGTTTTATGAGTGTTCACAAAGTATTAAAGTGCCGCATGGTTACTCATTAAATATCAAGAGGCTTGTATCAGTTAAAGATCTCAAAATAATTGGCTTAAAATCTCATGACTGTCATGTCTTAATGCAACAACTAATACCAGTGGCTATTCGTGGAATATTGCCTAACAATGTTAGGAAGAATACAACTAGGTTGTGCTTATTTTTCAATGCAATTTGTTGCAAAGCCATTGATCCATTAAAGTTAGACGATTTGGAGAATGAAGCTGCAATTATCTTGTGCCAATTAAAGATGTATTTTCCTTCTTCATTTTTTGACATTATGGTTCACTTGATTATCCATCTAGTAAGGAAGATTAGATTATGTGGTCCAATTTATTTACGGTGGATGTATCCAACAGAGTGATACATGAAGATCCTAAAAGGGTATACAAAAAACCCACACCGTTCGGAAGTATCGATTATTGAGAGGTACATTGCAGAAGAAGCAATTAAGTTTTGTTCAAACTATTTGTCAGTAGTAGATGTTGTAGGGGTTCCCAAGTATCATCATGATGGAAGATGTGAGGGTGTGGGTACACAAAATTTAAAGGTAAAGAGCTTAAGTATTGAGGTGGTTGTACAAGCGCGTTTGTATATATATTGAATATCACTGATGAAGTTCAACCTTACTTATCTGCTCAAAAAATCATCATAAAGAAAAAGTACCCCAAGATGAATGAAAGAGGGTTGTTAAAAAAGCATAATAAGAGTTTCTCAGAGTGGTGTAAAGAAAGAATTGCTAATAATGATAATGCTTCAAATACAATTAATTTGTTGTCCTATGAGCCTAAATGTAACGTAATAACTTGGAGTGAATATGATACTAATAAAACTTCCTTTTATACAAAGTCAAAGGTTGACAGTAGTACCACACAAAATAGTGGGGTTATGATTGTGGCCGAGTCCATGAACTGTAAGAGCAAGAATTGTCACTACATGTTATCTCTATGTTTTGATGATAACAATTAAGTATTTATGAAAGAATCATTTTATGTTCTAATGTTTGTTGTGCGTAGATCATTAAATAAATATATCAAATCAACAAACAATATCAAGAAGTGCATGAAAGCCAATATGAAGTTACTTTGTGTGACATGACTTAAAGCATAGTTTTCAAGGAAACTCTGAACGAAGAACAAAGTGAAACTCTGAGTGAAGTACCACGTGATATTCTGGATAAAGAATTTAAAGCGCCTACTCAAGAAACATTTTGCCACTGTATCTGATCATAATCAGAAAGATCCAAAGATGTTGTATATTGTTGTTGCAATGCTCTTGTGGATTCTGTTCGGAGAAGTGTATTTGATCTGGAAGCTATCAATGCATCTGAGATGTAGTCCTCTGAAGAACCAAGCTCTGAAGACTCTGATGACTTGAAGCTCTGAAGATAGAATACTTTGAAGACCAAGTGCAGAAAGACTCTAAAGACTTAAGGGTTCTGAAGATCAAGACTCTGAAGAAATAATCTTCTGAAGAATTACGTTCTGAAGAATATGATGAGTTGAAGTTCTGAAGGCTGAAGGCTCTGAAGACCAAGTGCAGAAAGACTCTGAAGACTAGATTCTGAAGTTGAAGATCATGTAGCAACACCCAGATGAAGACGTATTGGTAAACTCTGGCAAACAAGTTCTGAAGTAAGACTCTGATGTTATTACACTATCATACCAAAGTAGTTTCTGAACTACTCATCAGATACATCATCAGAAGAAGTTAAGCCAGAAGCTGATCTGCACAAAAGACAAAGTAAGTGATGTAACTGTACTTTCCAACACGTGACTATTCTATCCGTTGGAGATATGACAGTTGAAATATTTGAATGGACATCTTTGTCCTCACAACGTATCTCTTGGATACACTATAAAAGAAGAACATTTGAGTCATTCAAATGTTGATGCTGTCGTGGTTGCAGTTGACGTTGTTGTTACTGCTGTAATCAATATGCATAATCAAAGGAAAGCTTTATGCTAAGAAGCCGCAGTGCTCACATAAGAAAGCTTTTATGCAATATGGAAACTACTGTTCTTAATAATCTCCTTGAGATTTATCTTTAGATTAGTTTCTGTATTAGGAAGCAAGGAGTTATTGCTCAATACTTGATCTGCACTAAATTAGGAGTAACCTGCTTATCAAGAAGCACTCATGTAATCTCCTGCAACATAAATTCTATTTTTAGAATTAGTGGTTCCTCAAGTGATCTTGTGAAGATCAGTATACTTGAGATGACAAGTGACAGTTGTCATTTGTGGGATCAATGAACGCTATATCCTTAAGGGATCCCTGAACGTGTCATTGTCCATTTGTTAGTCACTTGTAGTTAGCTTGTGCATATCTGTAATCAGTTTGGTTATAGTGGATTAAGTCCTTGCGTGAGTGAGGCGAAATCACCTTGGAAGGATGGACTAGATTAGCTTGAGGGTTGCTCAAGTGAACCAGGATATATCTTGTGTTCTTTACTTATATCATGATTTATATGCTTCCGCAATGCAAAGAAAATAGTACTATAGAAAGCAACTCAAAAACAAAAAGACTAAAAGTTTCAATAGAGGAAATACCCAATTCAAACCCCCCTTTCTTGTGTATTTTTCACACCTTTAGTTGGTATCAGAGCTCTGGTTCTGTTATTGATGGATATCAAGCACCTAACAGTGTCAGATAAAGATCCAAAAGCATGTGAAGAAATACTCCTAGGGATTTTTGACTCTTCTTACAATTTCAGTCTCATATCAGTTTCTGAAGAAAATGAGTACTAAAGTTGTATTTAATGGGATTTTGTGAGCAAGTTAGTGATTCACTGAAGTTTGAAGTATTGAAAGTTTTCAATAACAAAATATTCTCCTCTAGAGATTGAAAGAAGATTGAAGAATCAGCTGACAAGAGAGATTCATCAGAAAATAAGTTTTTCTATTGAATGCTTCATAAAATACATTTGGATGTACATTGTATTAGCTCAAAGGTCAAATCATAAGTAGCAAGAAATCTTGTTTGCTGAAGATTAATTCCAGGTGAGTATGAGATGTTTTCAAGAAATGGATTAGTCCACACTTGACTTTCTCATGAAAAGCTCATTGGGAATTTCTCTTTAGTAAGTAAAGAAATTTTGTTGGCTCAGAGAATCTGACTCATAAGAATCTCAGATTAAAGCATGCTTATGTAAAGAAGTTTAATAACTCTGAGTTTGTATTAGATGCTGCATGGACAATTAAGTTCTATTAAATTGAGATTTTATCTCAGTTGAACAAACTGTAATTGGTCAGATGTTTTTCTGATATTATTTCTTAAAAGGTAATGAGGATTGAATACTGAAGTCAAAATGTCAAGAAGATTCAGTGACAGAAGTCATTCAATCTGTTTCCTGAAGGAATTTAAGTTACTGGGGTTATTCATGAATAAGTCAGTTGACATTCCCTTCAGAAGCAAATCCAGATGTCATTCTGTTAGCTGCTTCTTGAAAACTATCTCTGAAGAGCTTCTCCTGAATCAAATCTTCTCACCTAGAAGAGATGATTAACAGATAGAAGGAGAAGTCATCATAAGTCTATCAAGAAGGTTCTTAACTACCTTGAAGACATATTCTTCTGTGACAAGAAACTCTGAGAATCAAATTATACATGGCTCTGAAACTTCTGCAACAAAGCTTGTTTCTGGATAACAAGAACATCTGAAGAACGAAGATCCGATCTGATCTGAAGTGTTCCTCTGGATGACAAGTTTTCTGAAACACTCGCCAGAGCCAAGCTGCATAGATCTGAAGCTAAATATGGAACCTCATCATAAGATCTGAAGATTATTCTGATAAGGGAGGTAAGAGAAATTCTTCATAAGATCTGAAGCTTATTCTGATAAGAAGAAGATGAAACTCCTTCAGAAGATCTGAGCATGGTTTAAACGTCTCATGTTCTCAAAAGCGTCAGTGGCACAAAGTCCGCAGCCACGTGTCATTTATCTTCTGACTGGTGGAAACGATTGAAGTGCACAAAAAGGATGTGCCGTTCATAGGTACTATTCAAATTGATTTAAATTCCCACGTTTGTCAATACCATTAAATGCATTTCATCATTGTTTATCTTGTTATATGTGTTAATTAAATGACATTAAATGCTAAATGATGTGTGAGTGTTCTGTGCCCTAATTGTTGCCCATATATATTTTCCACATCTCTTCAATTGCACACTTTTTATGCTCACTATCACCAGCATATGCATTTTTTTCTCCTACACGATTTCCTCTTCTCTCTCAAACCTAAAACCTAGAAAACCTTTTCATTTCCAAGATCATCAACTATGGCTTCATCCTCATCAACGTCCGCTCAACTTCAATCAGCAATGGCTGCTATCAGTTCATCCATCGTGAGTACAACTGGATACAAGGAACCTTTAAGAACCCTTCTTACTCCAGTTGAAGATTTGGAAGTTCTCTGTGAATCGTTGGTGGATTTTGAGTGCATTGCCAGAAATGGTTTTGATCTTCGTCCAACAGTGAAAGCTCAAGGATGGTCTAAGTACTTTGATCGTTTGGTTGGACCTGTTTATCCTCATCTAGTCAAGTAATTCTGGATTCATGCAGTTCTCTATCCCAAGTACATCGTATCGTCTGTTCTTGGCAAAGAAATTATCATTTCTGAAGAATTGATAAGGAAATTTATTGGATATGCAGAAACGGATGAAGTTACACATCTTCAGATTGATCGTGTAAATATGGAAGAAATGTCTACTGAAGTTATGATATCTAAACATTCATCTAGCCGGATGAAGAATCTGAAGACAGTTTACAAAATCTGGGCCAAGATTTTCCTAAGTTGCATCCATCATAGGAAAGCATCCAACTCACCAGATTATGTGAATGCTGATCAGTGCTATTTCATGTACTGTTTTAGCAAAGGAATCAAGGTGGATTTGCCCTATGTTTTGTTTAATCATCTGTGGAATCAGATCAAGCAAACCAGAGAAGTTTTAAGGTCTAAAATTCAAAAGCTCAGAAACTGGATTCCTATGGGGAGACTAATCTTAGACATTCTGACTGAGAATGGTCTAGTTGCACATTTAACAGAAGCAAGACAAACAACAGAGTTAGAAGCTATTCATGGAAGCCCTCTGAATGGTAAAAACCTAGTCAAGATGAGATTGATTGAGAAATTGGCATCTGCCCCATCCAAGAGAAAATCTGCTGATGTTTGTAAAAGGAGAATTCCAGTTGATGATTTTCCTTTGTTTTCTGCTGATGAGCCTAGAGAAGTTATTCTAACGTATATAGCAGAATGTCTGGCAGATGGAACTCCACTTCCTGCAAATCTAGTTCAAAAAGAAGGTGAACCTCTACCAGATCCTTTTGAAGCTAGACGCAAGAAGAAGAGGAAGGTCTTTGAAGAAGGTACTTCAAAGCCAAAGAGGAAAGCCTCTGGCGAAGCTGATGTCAAACCTCAGAGGATCAAGAAGCAGAAAGCGAATCCTACTGAAGCAAGTCTGGACACCATTCTGAAAACTGTTAAACAGGTACTAACATCTAATCTTCCAACATCTGAACCTACACCTTCAACTCCATCTTCACCTTCTCTTTCATCTAAACATATTTCATCTGAACCAACATTGTCTCAACCATCTTCTGTACCCCAACAAGCAAATCCATCTGAAAAACAAACCTTTGCACCCACAAACTCTGCTCCACTAACACCACCAGTTATTCCACCAGAACAACCTTTATCCTATCAGCCAGAACATCCACTCTCACCAGATCACCAACATTATTCTGATCCTGAACTTGATTTCATGGATCTCCAACCTCTTAAGATTATTTATCCTATATCCTCTGAAGATTGTGACACAGCAGATTCATCTTCTGAATCTGATGTTGACTCTTTTATCCAATCCCTAAACCTTCACCTTAACTCAGATAAACCCTCACCCTCCAGACATTCTCAACCATCTTCTGTTCCTATTTCATCTTCTCTACAGTATCTTATCTTTATCATTCCCGAATTCTCTATTCCCTCACCATCCTCCAAAACCACTTCATCCAAACCATCATCTTTGGAAACCTTCCTTAAACCCAAACCTAGGATGGATGTTAGTAATCTTGTATCTTGTTTTGAGAAAGAGGTAAGTACGTGGTTTTCCACTGTACAGAAGGATTGTGTGTCCAGTCTGAATCCTGATGTTTCTGATGCTGTCTGGAAAAGATTCAAAACCAGATTTAATTTTGTTTCTATGAATCTTCAAGAGATTTGTGCTGAAGAAGCTCAGAAGAGATTTTCTAAAGCTATAAGAGTGACTCTGCTTAACATCAGAACATCTCCTACTTTGTTTTTGGAAAATGCTCCGTCAGAAGTTGAACTGTCTTCTTCTGAAACTTTGGCTGCACCATCTGAAGAAGTCTTCCCTCCAAGTTCTGCACCTACTGTGGAATTAGTGCCTGAAGATGATCTTTCAGAAGCAGCTGTGGAGCCCAATCAATCAACTTTGATAATTGTGGATCAAACATCTTCTTCTGGTTTTCAAGCTACATCTGCAATGGACAATGATCATCTAACAACATCTTTATCTGCTCCTCCTGCGTCTGAGATCAAGACTGAGAGACCAGATCTTGAAGATGAAATCAAGGAAATCAAGACATGGATGATGAAACAAGAACAAACTACTGATGAAATCAAGACTTGGATGGCTAGGCAAGAACAATCAACTGCTCAGATCACAGATCTTCTGAAGATCATAGCCTCTCGCTAGCCTTAGTCTTCATTTCTGTTTTTTGTTTGTGCATATGTTTGATATTTTTTTTCATCTGTCTGTTAACCTGAATATTTTTATGAAGTGGTTCCTCTTTTTTGTGTTTTTCCTTTCTCTGTTATTTTCTTAACTGATTATCACCTTTTTGATGATGTCAAAAAGGGGGGAGAAATAGAGTTGTTTTTGATAGAAACTTAAGTATGATATAATCTGGATACATGATTATGATTGATATAATCTAATAAGAATACAAAACATCAGCTCTGACATAAACTGTGTTTATTACTAACTATTTGTTTGATGTTTTACTGAGGAAATCTGAACAAGTTCACTAGGCATTCTAAAGACAGGTCATATGAATAAACTCTGAATTAGAATGACTGGATGTTCATATAATAAAAGTTATACGCTTCATAAACATATGTTCAGAATCAGATGTACCCAATACTGTTCAAGAGGTTGAAATACCATCTGAAAGTTAAAGTCATCTGGAACTAATGTTCAGACAGTGTAAACTGACTGTGAAAATGATAATCAGAGCATAAGAATCAGAAATCTTTATGAAAGCAAGAATTAGCATCAGAATTAGAATCAAGGATCTGAAAGCTAGTCTGAAGACAGAATACTTAATTTTTACCCAGTCTGAAACTCAGGGGGAGTTTCTAATATGAAAGACTAATTCTGCTTCTGATAAATAGTGTGGCTAATTTGTTTAGAAAGAAGAGTTTTATCTATATGCTACAGAATTTCTGATAAATAACATCAAATACTTTAGAAGATTCTGAAGATATACAACTCTGATACGATGTTTGAGAAAACAAGTTCTAAAGATCTGAAGATGGAAGTTCTACTGAACAAGTCCAGATGCTAAAAACTTGCGCTTTGATAGACCATAGGGAAGTATTCCTTCTAGTATATTATATCTTTATTATATCAAAAATTTCTATTCTGTGAGTCTTGGGATCAGAGTAAGTCTCTGAACAAGCAAAAATGAAATTTTGAGGTTAACACATACAGGGGGAGTTATTGCTCGAAACTATGAATATGTTATGCTTGGTGATTACCCTGTATAAAATGTTCTATCAAAATACGTGTTTTTGTCATCATCAAAAATGGGGAGATTGTAAGAGCAAGAATTGTCTCTACATGTTATCTCTATGTTTTGATGATAACAATTAAGTATTTATGAAAGAATCATTTTATGTTCTAATGTTTGTTGTGCGCAGATCATTAAATAAATATATCAAATCAACAAACAATATCAAGAAGTACATGAAAGCCAATATGAAGTTACTTTGTGTGACGTGACTTAAAGCATAGTTTTCAAGGAAACTCTGAACGAAGAACAAAGTGAAACTCTGAGTGAAGTACCACGTGATATTCTGGATAAAGAATTTAAAGCGCCTACTCAAGAAATAATTTGCCACTGTATCTGATCATAATCAGAAAGATCCAAAGATGTTGTATATTGTTGTTGCAATGCTCTTGTGGATTCTGTTCTGAGAAGTGTATTTGATCTGGAAGCTATCAATGCATCTGAGATGTAGTCCTCTGAAGAACCAAGCTCTGAAGACTCTGATGACTTGAAGCTTTGAAGATAAAATACTTTGAAGACCAAGTGCAGAAAGACTCTAAAGACTTAAGGGTTCTGAAGATCAAGACTCTGAAGAAATAATCTTCTGAAGAATCTGATGACTTGAAGTTCTGAAGGTTGAAGGCTCTAAAGACCAAGTGCAGAAAGAATCTGAAGACTAGATTCTGAAGTTGAAGATCATGTAGCAACACCCAGATGAAGACGTGTTGATAAACTCTGGCAAACAAGTTCTGAAGTAAGACTCTGATGTTATTACACTATCATACCAAAGTAGTTTCTGAACTACTCATCAGATACATCATCAGAAGAAGTTAAGCCAGAAGCTGATCTGTACAAAAGACAAAGTAAGTGATGTAACTGTACTTTCCAACACGTGACTATTCTATCTATTAGAGATATGACAGTTGAAATATTTGAATGGACATCTCTGTCCTCACAACGTATCTCTTGGATACACTATAAAAGAAGAACATTTGAGTCATTCAAATGTTGACGCTGTCGTGGTTGCAGTTGACGTTGTTGTTGCTGCTGTAATCTGTATGCATAATCAAAGGAAAGCTTTATGCTAAGAAGCCGCAGTGCTCACATAAGAAAGCTTTTAAACAATATGGAAACTACTGCTCTTAATAATCTCCTTGAGATTTATCTTTAGATTAGTTTCTGTATTAGGAAGCAAGGAGTTGTTGCTCAATACTTGCTCTGCACTAAATTAGGAGTAACATGCTTATCAAGAAGCACTCATGTAATCTCCTGCAACATAAATTCTATTTTTAGAATTAGTGGTTCCTTAAGTGACCTTGTGAAGATCAGTATACTTGAGATGACAAGTGACAATTGTCATTTGTGGGATCAATGAATGTTATATCCTTAAGGGATCCTTGAACGTGTCATTGTCCATTTATTAGTCACTTACATTTAGCTTGTGCATATCTGTAATCAGTTTGGTTATAGTGGATTAAGTCCTTGCGTGAGTGAGGCGAAATCACCTTGGAAGGGTGGACTGGATTAGCTTGAGGGTTGCTCAAGTGAACCAGGATATATCTTGTTTTCTTTACTTATATCATGATTTATATGCTTCCACAATGCAAAGAAAAGATTACTATAGAAAGCAACTCAAAAGAAAAAGACTAAAAGTTTCAATAGAAGAAATACCCAATTCAAACCCCCATTTCTTGTGTATTTTTCACACCTTCATGAACTTCTCTAGTTCTAAAGATAAAAACCCGGTTATGGCATATGTACCCTACTTTGGGGTGATTGAAGAGATTTGGGAAGTTTATTATGTTGTGTTTAAAGTTCTTGTATTTAAATGCAAATAGATTGATATCAACAGTGGTGTAAGAATCGATGAATTTGGATTTACACTGGTTGATCTTAGCAAGTTAACTTATGCGAACGAACATTTCATCATGGAATCTCAAGCAAAACAAGTCTTTTATGTCACAGGTCCTTCTAATTAAAAGATTGTCAGTGGTTATACAAGGAAAGGTGCATGGTAGTGATGAAAATCAAGATGTGAATCTTGATATTTTCGAAACTCCCCCTTTCTCAATAAATGTTCCTAGCTTTATTGAAGAGAATGAAGAGGATGATGTGCATGCTATTCTCATAGATCATGAAGAAGGGATGTGGGATAACTAGTAAGGTTTTTTTATAAGTTAATTCGACATTACTTTGATTTATAATTGTTTTTATTTTGTGTTTGATTTGATTTCTAATTATTTTTATTTTGTGTAAACAGGTACATGGTTGATTCAACCAACAACCCTTCTACATCTAGTAACCATAGTAAAAGAAGAGTTAGAGGTTCCACTATGATGGCACAAATTGACAAAGTTCATCAAACGGGTGAAAAGATAAAGGTCGAGTTTGATCCCAAAACCTATGAATGTATTGGTGTGGGTAAAAATGCTTCAACTTTTACGAGTTATGTGACATCTCTTGCTCGGAAGAGATGTAGTATTTTAATAGATGAGTGGAAATACATACGTAAAGACATAAAAGATGATATTTGGGTTGATGTTAAGGTATTTTAAATTCAACACTTTATTATATTTTATAATCACATACTAACAACATATGCCATATACTAACAACAAATTCTTTATGTATATGTGTAAGCTCATTTCACTATTGCAGAATGTGATGATCCAAAAAAGGATCTGTTGAAGGATGGATGGATTAAATATGCGGGAGAGTGATGGAGAGGTTTTAAGACACAACTCACAAAAGAATATATTAGAAATCCCAAAGAAGGCCGCACTCCTGCACATGTCAAGTATAATTATATTAATGAAGAAACATGGGAAGAGTTTCAGAAGTCTTGAGATACCCCTGAATTTAAGGTTAGTAGGAATTATATTTTTTTTAATGCATAAAATTTTATTATGTTTAGTGATTAATAACTTTTTGAGTTTATAATAGGAAAAAAATCAAAAGGGTATGGAAAGTGTGGCTAGGAATGTATACCCACATGTATTATCTTGTGGAGGGTATCACTTGCTTGAGGAGAAAATGAAAAATGAAAGGAGATAATCGAGGGATGATTCCATATTAGATGATAATGGTAGTCCATCTCCACTGTCATGCCATGAAGTATGGAAGAGAGCACAACAAAAGAAAGGGGGAGAATACACATCAAAGTCTACACAAGTTGTTGCTGAGGAAATTGTAAGTAAAATTTAGAAAATACTTCAAGTATCATTATAGTTGTGATTGATAAAAACTATTGAAATTAGTTTTTGTTTTTGCATTTTGTAGGATTCTCTAGTTGAGGAAGCTGAATAGGGTGCCTTTGTTCCAGATGGACGTAACAATATCTTAACAGCAGCCATTGGAACATTTGAGCATAGCGGTCATGTTCGTGGTGTTGGAAAACACCATAAAATTAGAACTTTCTTTGGAAGGTTGTTTTCACGTCAACGACAAGATATGGATGTACAAGAACAACTAGCGCAATTTTCTTTGGAATTGGAAGCAAAACTTAGAACTGATTTTGAGCAAAAGTTGGTTGAATAGCGTAAGGTGTTGCAATAATATTTTATGGAGACACTTAGGTCTATGGATCTTTCCCAAAGCATAGAAAATAAAAAATGCATTGAAAAAGTGGAAGTTGTCGATGGAAGCGGAAAATGAAGTTGTTCAGCTGCAAAAGGAAGCACAAAAGAAGTGGAAGACGATGTTTAAAGATTGTTACTCATGGTTCTGAAAATGGGTGACACACACTTGGAAATAAAATTAAGTCATTGTGCGAGTGACACTAATTTTTATATGTCAGCTAAGTGTATCAGAGAGTTGTTGGTGGGTTTTCATTGGCTTGACGTGTCTACTCTGCAAGTTTGGTCCACGTAAGTACATTTTCTTTTTTTGTTACTATTAATATCTATTAATATGTTATATCTCTCATCACTTTAATTCTAATATTTATTTTAAATTTCAGGTATATTCATCGTGTATGTATTCATAATTCCACATCAGAAGTATATGGATTTATGGACCCTGTTAGGTGTGTGTATGTTGATAATGTGCCAAAAACTGAAACAGATGTTAAAAAATACATACAGGATAAGTTATGTGACGAAAAGATAGTGTGTCACTTACTACCATTTATTCATGAGTAAGTTTGTATGAAATTGTATTTTCTATTTTTTATTTTCGATAACATAGATATTTTATGTGACTTTTGTGTTTCTAGGCACACGTACATAGACCATTGGCAATTAATAGTCATTTGTCAAAGAGACAATATTGTGGTCGTCTTTTGTTCACTTCATCAGAAACTTAATCCAACCATGAAGAAAATTGCAAGTTTATCTTTTATGTGACTTTTGTTATAATATATGCTATATCCTATATACATAAATTGTTACAAAAATAATTTCATATTTTATGTGGCTTTATATGGATTTTTTTTTTCTGAATTAATGTTTTTGGGGTTTATCAAATGGCAAATGACAATAGAAAAAAAAGGCTACATGGCTCCAACCTAAAGTAAGCGTGGTGTAAATTATAATTCTATATTTAATTTTATCATAAGTATTCACTATCTGTGTCGTTCATTTGTAGACAAGGCGACAACATAACTCTATTGATTGTGGGCACTATGTCATGAAAAATATGTTGGATATTGTCTCTGTCAACATAACTGAGTCTTGGTTGCAGGTAATAAAAATAACTTTACTTTGTTATTTAATTTGTGTTTTGCAACTTAAGGTGGATTTTCAAATAATAACTTTATATTGTTATTTACATATTGTAGGTATTTGATGATCCAACAAAATTAACGCAAGATGATTTGTATGATTTGCGACTCCATTGGATAAATTGTTTCTCTGAGTTATATAAAAATTAAGCTTTATCTGGTAAGTTATATAGAATTATCTATATATATCTTATTTGAGTTTCTTGACTTTGTTATTGTGTGCTGATGTTTATTGGTATTATTATTTATTGTCAGCAAATGTGATTTTGGTGTTGTCTATCGAAGCTAGCTACAACTCATCTTCTTGTGGATTGCATGTTGGTAATTCAAGTATGGGAAAAAACTTATAAATGGTTGAATATTTTTGTATGTTTTTATTGATTTTGTTGTTGTATTAGTCCACCGTGTAAGCATACATATAATTTTGTACACTTGTGTTTATACTAGATTATTACTTTTGTAAATCAATTTGTTCATGTTGACGAATATGTGCATCCTAGCTATTTGGTTCAATGAAACTAAAAGGTTTGTTGAAAAACAATGAAGAATTGCATACCAAATTGGGACTAAAATACGGTATGTGTGATGTTGGAAAAATATGAATAATTAGGTACCAAAAAAATTACAGGGATTCCACATTGATTCTGATAAAAAATAGTCCAATTTTTTAAGAAAGACAACTTACATTTTACATCGGGTGCGTCTAAAAACCGATGTAAAAACACACATTTTTAAGAAACGTAGCACACATTTTACATCGGGGCAAAAAGGAAACCGATGTATAAACATATCTATTACATCGGTTCAACTGGACAACCGATGTAAAAACACGCCTTTTACATCGGTTCTGGATGCCAACCGATGAAAAAAGTGCTTTTTAAAAAAATAATTAAACTCTTATTTCACATCAATCTTAACTATCAACCGATGTAGTAGATGTATTTTTCACATTGGTCTACGGCCCGATGTAAAATGTCTTGGATTTATTACATTGATTAACTTTACATCGGACCTAGACCTGATGTAAAAAGTGTTTTTGGCCCGATGTAAAAAATCATTTCTACATTAGTGAATAACTACTTTCCACAATATTATTCTTATAAACATCGTAATAATATACCATATTCCCAACATCATTCACATGTAAAAAAATCATGAAGCATTACAATAATCACGCCATTTTATACAAATTTAAAACTCATGAATTCATTACCTTAAGAAAGATCTATGTCTTAGCTTTCCAACGCAACTGACTGCACCTCAAACGGACTTACAAAACTCAAGTTATGAATGAAACAAGATGGCCAATACTCTTGTGTTTTTTGTGATTGATTGAACTTATTTCGACTTAATTTATTTATTTTGGTTTATTTCTACTTATCTTGGCTTATTTAACTTATTTTGACTTATTTCGACTTATTTCTCAATGTAACAATTCTAATTTTCTACATTAATATTTTGGGAATTTTATTATTACTACCGAACCCTCTTCTTCAACCTACTCTGATTCAAACTCAACAAATCCCCAAATTACTGACCATCGCTAATAGTAACACTTTAACCCAATAACAATCCCTACTCATATTCATAATTTATAAAATTGATCACTCATGTACACGAATCAACAACTTAATCTATACCAACAAATTAACAAGAGTAAATATCAGTAAAACAATAAGAGTAACAATCATATATCTTGGCTCGGGTACCAATAATCATATATCTCTTACGCTAAATACCATAAGTTTTCGTAGCGTACAACATATCATATCATATCTTGGCTTGGGTACATGCAGTTGCTTACAAGTTGGCCCTTCCTTCATTTGTGAAAATTTACAATGTGTTCCATTATGAACTATTGAATCCTTATTTCAGCCCCTCCTTCATTCATTGATCCATTTCCCCTACTTCCATTGATAATTATCAAGTGGTTACGCCTTTAACTATCATTAATTCAAAGGTTTAGCTCATTAATGGCAAACCAAAGCGTTTGGTGTTAGTGAAGTGGCAAGTTTTAACTGTAGATGATACCTCGTGGGAGCAGTAAAACAGGTTGCTCAAAGTCTAGAACCTTGAGGACATGGTTGGTTTTGATGGGGGTACTGATATTGTGAGATATTGGATCGAACTCTAGTATGGTTGAAGTCTGTTCGCGATTAATGCGTGTTGTAGACGAAGTTTGCTCTAACATGCATTAGTCAATATTGTTAGTTTGTTAGCATTATGAATTGGGCCTTGCTTGTAACCCCAATTGCTTAAGTTAGCTTGTACCCTTATGTAGCTTGTAATGGGTAATTTTTAAAAATCCCATTAGATTAGTGTGCTATTTCTATTATAAATAGCATACTAGTCTCTCATCTTGGTATAAGGAAAAGTAGGAAGATAAAATCCTAATTTCAAGAAAGAGAGGTTATTTTGTTATTTTTATATACTTGTAATCTTATTCTAAGAGAAAAGAAAGAATAGCAGTTTATAACTAATCCTTGTTGTTCCTTGTTGTTTTACCTTATTTTCTTTGTTAACTCTAACCCTTGTGTGTTTCTTGATCATAAAGAAACCATTAATATTTTGTTTAAAGGTATCTGATTCACAACAAATTGGTGCGGTGAGCATGGAGAAGATGACTTCGACAAAGTATGAGATTAAAAAGTTCACTGGAGTGAATGACATCGGTCTGTGGCGCTTGAAGATGAAAGCCCTACTGGTTCAGCATGATTGTTTGGAAGAGTTGAAGGGAGAGGCAGCCATGGATGCTGCGTTAACGAAAAAAGAAAAGACGGACATGATTAAGAAAACCCTCATCACAATATTGTTGAGTCTTGGTGATAAGGTTTTTCGACAGGTATCAAAGGAGACTACAACATCAGGATTATGGGTGAAACTTGAAAGTTTGTACATGACCAAATCTCTGGTGAATCGACTCTACCTGAAGTAAGCTTTGTATTCATCCAAGATGAGTGAAGACAAAGTGTTGCCTAAGCAGTTGGATATGTTTAACAAGCTGATTCTTGATCTTGAAAATGTTGATGTGAAGATCGATGATGAAGATCAAGCACTGTTGTTGTTATGTGCTTTTCCCATAACACATGCTCACTTCAAAGAAACTCTCTTGTATTGAAGGGAGTCCCTGAGCTTTGAAGAAGTTCAATCATCCTTGTATTCTAAGGACTTGAATAAAAAAAAGGAGCATAAACCTTTGATGGTGGGCGAAGGTTTGGCCGTTAAGGGAAAATTCTTGTGAAAGGATGATAAGTTCGACAAGAAGAAAGGTAAAAGTCAGCATAAGTCTTATAGTGGCAAAACATCTGATATTAAGAAGGAGGGTCACACAAGAAAGGTGTACCCTGAACGCCTGAAAGATCATGGAGGTAAGGATAATGGCAACGCACCATTGTTCAAGATGACTTTGACTCATCTAACGTTCTTGTGGTTTCAAGTAGCGATTCAAGAAAATAGTGGATTATGGATTCTGATTGCACTTGGCACATGACTCCAAATAGAGAATTGTTCGAGGAGCTATGTGATCAAGATGGTGGATCGGTGCTACTGGGAAACAACACATATTGCAAAATTATAGGTATTAGATCTGTGAGATTCAAGCTCCAAGATGAGTCAATAAGGTTATTGACTGAAGTCAGGTATGTACCTAATTTGAAGAGAAATTTGATTTCTCTTGGTGAATTTGACAGGAAGGGATATGTTTTTTAAGGAGAGAGAAGTATCCTAAGAGTCATGAA
This sequence comes from Lathyrus sativus, assembly GCA_963859935.3. Taxonomy (NCBI): domain Eukaryota; kingdom Viridiplantae; phylum Streptophyta; class Magnoliopsida; order Fabales; family Fabaceae; genus Lathyrus; species Lathyrus sativus. Next base: position 652,062,555 of record OZ012739.1, on the reverse strand, counting down.
CAGGTCGAAGGAAGTCTTGAGAGGCATGAAGAAACAAGGCTTGTATACCCTTGAGGCTGAGGTTGTAAGTGGTTCGACAAATGTTGCATCCATGAAACTTATGTTGAAGACAAAATTATGGCACATGAGATTGGGCCATGTTAGTAAAAGAGGCCTGGTCGAATTGGGGAAGCAGAACCTGCTAGGAGGTGAAAAATTCGAAAAGTTAGAGTTTTGTGAATCTTTTGTATTTGGTAAATCCTATAGGGCGAAGTTTAACAAAGGCAAGCAAAGAACACATGGATCCATGGATTACATTCATGCTGATCTTTGGGGGCCTGCAAGGAATCCTTCACACTCAGGTGCAAGGTGTTTTCTATCCATCGTTGATGACTATTCCATAAAGCTATGGGTATTCATTTAGAAGACGAAGGATGTAACTTTTGAGAATTTCAAAAGTTGGAAGGTTCTGGTTGAAACTCAAACTGGCAGAAAGGTCAAGAGGCTAAGAACCGACAATGACCTTAAGTTCTGCAATGAAGCATTCGACAGTTAATGTGTTGAGTCTGGGATTGCAAGGCATAAGACTATAGCAGGCACTCCTTAAAAATGGCTTAGTAGAGAGATTCAATCGAACAATCCTTGAAAGGGTTAGATGCACGTTGGTTAGTGTTGGATTGAAGAATGTGTTTTGGGAGGAGGCTGTTTCGATAACTGCTTATCTGATAAACAGATGTCCCTCGACTGCCTTGGGAATGAAGACACCTGAAGAAGTTTGGTCGGGACATCCACCTAGTCTCGATAGACTGAGAGTATTTGGCAGTGTGGCCTATGCTCATATTAGGCAAGACAAGGTCGAACCTAGATCTATGAAATGCATGTTCATGGGAAACCTTGAAGGAGTCAAAGATTATAGGATATGGTGCCTAGAGCCAGGTCACAGGAGGTGTGTCACCAGTTGAGATGTAGTTTTCAATGAAGTAGAGATGACTTTCAAGAAAACTGATGGTGCTGACGAAGAGTTGGAACGGGAAGAGATTCCTGTTAAGGTGGAGCATGTTGATGTTGAATTGTGTATCCCAGATGAAGTCGAAGAAGACGTAGAAGATGGTGTCGAAGATGAGGAGATTGATAATAACTACTTGATAGCAAGAGGTAGGTCGAGGAGAGTTATCAAGTCACCTCAGAGACTTGGGTATGCAAATCTTATAGCTTATGCCTTAATCTCTGCAAGTGAAGTTCTAGAAGAAGAACCTAGAGACTATAAGGAAGTTATGAGGAGTAGAAAGAAGACTGAATGGTTGATGTCGCTTGCGCGAAAATAAGGTGCCGGCACAACAGAAGAGTCGCCACCTTTCGTTATTTATCCCTCAGAGCGGGAAAGGAAACGATCGGAGAAAACCTGAAGAAAAAGGGTAAGACAAGGTCGTCGCAACCATTTTCTGGGTTCGGGAGTCGGTTACGCAAGGGGAAGGTATTAGCACCCCTCACGTCCGTCGTACTCGACGGGATCCACGCTTGTTTGTTTATTTGGACGGGTTGGTTATAATCTATCTACCTATCAAGGCTGGCTGAAAAAAGAAAAGAAAAATGACTCGGCAAAGCGTCGCACTTTATGCCTACGTATTCTCATCAGAGAATGAGAAATCAGAGTCAACGTAGTTCGGCCTACGAAGGGTTATGGGGGAAAGGTTGCTCGCTAGGATATCGCATCCTATGCCTACGTACTTCCACACTGCATGGAAGATCAGAGCAAACGTAGTTCGGGAAACTACGGTTTATTTCCTGTTTTGAAAGAAGTGTTTTTTATTGTTTTTGCGATTTCAACCGCACTAGAGACTATGACCTGAGAGTGAATGCGTCGCGTGTCACCCAAAGGGTACCATACTAAACATCCAGACTGTGAAAAAGCAACTCTCCCACAATCTTTTCTCGGATAGCTTAAGGCTCGTAACGTACGAAAGAAATCATTCATGATTACTGTATCTTAAACTGTTTTGAGATGAGAAGAGAACATGCCCAACTAGGAGGGAGACTATCGAGTCCTACTATTATCGTGCCATGGGTTCATCCTATGGTTAAGGTTTGAACAGGGAACTCCTAGATGTTGTCATGCATAGGTTTCAACCTAAAAGTCTATCATCAAATCCTTATCAAAGGAAATGAGAGTCCTAAGGGATCATGTCAATGATACACCAAAACAGACAAAGCATCAGCTTAACAGTAAAATGCATGCAATGCAAGTGAGGGAGGAAATGTGTGTGGGGCTTCAGCCTCCACAAGCTCATCTCGACCTCAAGCCAGTCATGAAATAACAATAATCATACTGAAAAATAAACAACATACTATCAAGCAATATACAGATAAAAGAAATGAAGTGCCATCAGGCAAACAAACCACATGCTTGAGAAAGAAACTCTACATCTAAGCTCTAATCCTAACCCTAAAACAGAACCTTACTCAGATCTAAGCAAAGCCCTAAAGCAAAACCACAACCAACAGAAATCAATCCCAGTCTTCAAGCTTCAAAACAAGCTTACCAAAGAAAGGGAGCTAAGTAGGCAGACTCATAATGCCCTCCTCAGGAAAGCACTGGAGGCTTATACTCAGGAATCATATCCTATGTGGCTCAACAACTGTGATCAGTTTACATTCCTCCTCAGGAGAAATTAAACTCACATGAAGGCTCCAACATCATTGGATACTTGAGAAATCCTACATGAACTAAGGGAACTAAGTGAATAGACCCATAGGACCTTCCTCAAGAAAGTATTAGGAGGCTTCCACTTAGGAATTGTATCCCATGTGGCTCAACAACTGTGATCAGTTTACATTCCTCCTCAGGAGAAACTAAACTCACATGAAGGCTCCAACATCATTGGATACTTAAGAAGTCCTAGATGAACTAAGGGAACTAAGTGAATAGACCCATAGGACCTTCCTCAGGAAAGTACTAGGAGGCTTCCACTTAGGAATTGTATCCCATGTGGCTCAACAACTGTGATCAGTTTACATTCCTCCTCAGGAGAAACTAAACTCACATGAAGGCTCCAACATCATTGGATACTTAAGAAAGAGGTGAGAAGAAAGAATGAAAGACATCCATAGTGCCTTCCTCAGGAAAGTACCATGAATTTCCCTCAAACTTCAGGATCTCAAACCTCACAAACAGAGAACAAGCTCCAACCTCTCAACCTCTGGGTCTTGATCTTCAATCTTCTCCTTCATCATGCTCCTCAACAATATCTTCAAAACAAACCAAACCCCACAACAATTCCCCAAAGATAAACCCCAGAAGACAGACAAATATCACACAGACAGCCAATACAATCAGTCCTATTCAGAAAACACTTGAAAATACTGAAGCAAGGGGGAAAAATCTAACAATCATTTACAAGGGTCAATAACACCTACCCATAACATCCCTATATGCCCATACCCAAAAATCAAGTCAAAACTCTCAAAAGAAAATGAATTATTTCACCTATGCATAACCTAAACCCTAATTATGATTACTCTAATCTCACCTAATTAAACTAATCAAATTTTAATCTAAAAATCTTGAAATAAATCCTATGGGAAACTATGATTCAATATCTAATCACACCAAAAAGAATGAATCAAAAAGGTTAAGGGAAGGTCCTAAAATAAATTCTACAAAATTGAGTATCAAACTAAACCTATTTAAAAGATATTTAAAAGAATAATATTCTAAAAATATAAAACTAAAAATAAAATGGAATTTTTATTTTTATTAATTTTCTACACAAAAATATGAACCTATAGGAAAAACAAGAAATGGAAAATATTAATTTTTCTATTTTATATGAATCATTAAAGGTGCAAGAAAATATAAAAGAAATTAAAATAAAAGAATAAAAGAAAATGGGGAGGGGGTGTTAATAGAACACATGCCTAGTTGTTTTTATTAAATGGGCCAAGACCAGGGGGTGGGAATAACACGCGCCTTAAGCCCATGTGCGCTCAGAAATTGAATGAAAAAATAAAAAGAAAAAAGATAAGGGCGCGGTGCAATTAGCAAGTTTTTACAGTTCAAATGTGGATTGGGCCGCTGGTGGGGGTGTGAGTAGCAGTGGATTGCTGAGGCCCAGAATTCCTCATTTAGCTAAACGCTGCGTTTAGCTTTATGGTTTCCCTCCGTTTTTCATTCAAATCGTGGCCGTTGGATGAGTTTATTAAGTCAATTTTCTGGGACTGATCCAACGGCTGATGGCCATCGTCCCCAATCAAGTCTAAGGTTTTCAGAAATGATCATTCCATGCACGAGTTTTCCATCCACTCGTTCTTCCTTGGTACTCCATGAAATCGCAAACTTCCAAAGGCAAAGATATGCTACTGATCATCATGAACACGATCATGTGCATAGTTCCCACTAATGCATCTTGTATCCCTCAAACAGAGTGCGCGAAACCTAGGGTTCCAAACTAATTCACTGATATCAATTCTTCTAGTTCTTGATCCTAAGGGCACTAACTTGTTCTATGCACTACACTGATCATATTAACCTATAACACTTGTATTAAAGTTCAACATGCAGCTTGTTCTTGAGTCTTAAAGAAATCATGACCTGTTATAAATCCCCATGGATCTTTCTCTAATCTTCAGGAACTAATCAACTAACCTAGCATGTTCATTCTATACCTATAAACCTAACAGAAAACATATAAATAAAGAGATATAGGGAGAGAATAAAACCTGTCAAATGGTAATGGTGAGTGCAGTTAGAGGTGGTTTCAGAGCTTTCTATCTCTTCCAAACACTCCTCTAATGGTGTAGAGGTTTCTGTTTGCAATGGCTTTGAAGGAGAAGGCTTGTAGAGATGAATCCGAGTCTTGCTTGCACTTGAAGGAAACTTTGAAATCCACTCTCTCCCTCACTCTTCACCAATGAATTCACCAACCTTTTTCTTCATTGTGATCCTCTCAATATATAACCATCAATAGAATCATCTAGGAGCTTCTAGAATGAGCTAGAATGCTTTGGAATTTCTCATGTAGTGACATGTGGTATCATCTCATATCTCATGAATTAAGCCTTTGGTTTTGTGTCAAAATCTCCCCTTGTGAGATATTGAGATGGAATGTGTGAAGAATTAGCTGATTCCTTGCCTTTGGTGAAGTTTCTCAAAGTTCCTTAATATGCAAGAAACAACATTACAAAGTAACCCCCATTTTTAGACCTCAAATCAAAAATGTATTTAAACCATTGTTTTTAAAATGATGTTTGGATTCAAAATGACATATTGGATGACCTATTTTGGATTCATAGATCTCCCAAACCAATTTCCAACTTGGATCCATTTAACTTATAAGCCATTTTTAGGTCATTTTCACCCATTCTTGTCAATCCTTGCTACAAGCTTTTACAACAACTCATGACCACTTTTCTAGGCTTAAAATTACATTTTGAACAACTTTGATGTTTTGAGTTTTTTCATTTGAGGCTTGGAAATAGGAGATATGGCCTTTGCTTAAGATGACCTATAACTTCCAAATGACCAAAATACCCCTGTCTTGTTTAAACCATAAGTTGAGTTCTACAAATCCTATCAAGGACTTATAGTACTCTATAGAAAGCTAAGAAGATGCTATTAAACATTCATGTTGACCAAGAGATCATAGGAATCATACTACTAGGGCAAAAGTTGTCTGCAAGTTGGGTGACTTTCAAGGACCCAGATTCACATACCTCAGATGACCTGTAATTTGCCAAAACCATAACTTGAGCTCTGAAAATCCTATCAAGGACTTCTACCACTCAAATTAAAGCTAAGAACAAGCTCTACAACATTCATGTTGTGGGGAAGATGAGATAACAATCACACCTTGAGCTAAAACTGCCTGGAAGATAGGGATCAAACTAGGGTTTTTACACTGTCCATCCTTAGAAACCCTAACTTAAAACTTCTCAAACTCCTCAATCATGATGATTTGGTCTAGGAATCATCTTTATAACATCTCCATACATAATTCCATGATCTCATGGCCCTTGGATTAGGTCTCAACCTTCTCCAAATCTTCAGCTGACCTAGGATTGACCCAGTCAAAACCCTAATTCTACCATTCATGGTTGAATCTTCTGAATTCTTGCACAATGACCTCTCTGGGCTTCATGATGGCTTTCAAGACATCTCATAGGCTTTCTCAAAGCTTCAAGTTCATTCTCAAAGTCTCAGAATCATCTGAGGAGCTCCCACAACTCTCAAGTTATGAAGCACACAACCTTGGTTTCAACCAATTCCTCTGAGGATCTCTTGAACTTTCTGATGAAGGTATCAACTTCAAACACTTGATGGATAAATAATTGTTGGTCAAATTTTGGGGTGCAACAGCTGAAGGCCATGGATGATGAGAGGAAATCTCTTCATGATAACAACACCTGGGAACTGATCAATAAAACCCGCGGAAGCCAAGTTAGTCAACTATAAATGGATTTTCAAAGTTAAGGAAGGGACTGAAGGAGTAACGTCAAAGAGAAACAAGGCAAGATTGGTAGTTAGGGGGTTCACTCAGAAAGAAGGTTTCGACTTCAATGATGTGTTCTCTCCTGCTGTGAAGCACATATCCATTTGAATGTTTCTTGCCACATTGGCCCAGTTCGACCTTGAACTGGAACAGATGGATGTGAAGACTGTGTTCTTGTATGGTGATCTAGATGAAACAATCCTTATGAGGCAACCTGAAGAGTATGTCGAAAAAGGGAAGAAAGATCATGTGTCTAAACTGAATAGATCTTTATATGGACTAAAACAATCTCCTCAACAGTGGAATAGGAGATTCGACAAGTTCATGGAACGCATAAGTTTCATTAGAAGTCAGTTCGACCACTGTGTTTACTTCAAATTTCAACCTGGTAATTTATTTGTTATTTTGTTTCTTTATGTGGATGATATTCTAATAGCAAGCAACAATGTCGAAGATGTAAGGAGGATAAAGGCTGAACTCAATAAAGAGTTCGACATGAAGGATCTGGGAGCCGCGTCCAATATTTTTGGGATTGACATCCGGAGAGATAGAAAACAGTCGAAATTATGCTTAAATCAAGAGGCATACCTACGAAAGATTCTCAAAAAGTATGGTATGTCGAATTCAAAGCATGTTTTGACTCTGACAAACCATCAATTCAAGATGAGTATAGATCAGTGTCCCATCACTAATGTCAAAAGAACTTATATGAATAGCATTCCATATGCTAATATAGCGGGTTCTTTAATGTATGTTATGGTCTGTACTAGACCCGACATAGCATATGCAGTAAGTCTTGTAAGAAGGTGCATTAAGAATCCTGGAAAGGCTCATTGGCAAGCATTGAAGTGGATTCTAAGGTACATAAATGGGTCTCTGAATAGAGTTCTAATTTATGGTGGAGCCTTGGGTGAAGATAGTAAAGCAGTAATTGAAGGATATGTTGACTCTGATTACGCAGGTTCTATGGATTCCAGAAAATCTATCTCTGGATATGTGTTCACTGTGTTTGGGACAACAATCAGTTGGAAAGCTACACTTCAGAAGGTCGTTGCCTTATCAACCAATGAAGTGGAATGTATCGTCCTAACTGAAGTTGTGAAGGAAGCATTGTGGCTTGAAGGTTTTGCAAAGGAGCTGAAACTTCAAGGTCGAGTTATCACTGTTAAATGTGATAGTCAAAGTGAAATACACATTTGAAAGAATCCAGCCTATCATGAGCGAACCAAGCTCATTGATGTGAGGTTGCATTTCGTCAGAGGGGTAATCGAGCGTGGAGAAGTCCAAGTGTTGAAGGTTTCGACATATCATAATGCTGCTGGTATGATCACCAAGATGTTGCCCAGTTGCAAGTTTTTCCACTGTATGCAGTTGATAAAGCTGCATGAAGAAAGCTAGTTTCTTGATGTTATAGAGTTAGATCCAAGGTGGAGATTTGTCAGATATTTGATCGAACTTTAGTATGGTCGAAGTCTATTCGCGAGTAATACGTGGTTTAGTCGAAGTTTGTTCTAACATGCATCAGTCAATATTGCTAGGTTGTTAGCAGTATGAATTGGGCATTGCTTGTAAACCCAATTGTTTAAGTTAGCTTGTACCCTAAGTTAGCTTGTAATGGGTAATTGTTAAAAAGTCCATTAGGTTAGTGTGCTATTTTTCTTATAAAATAGCATGCTAGTCTCTCATCTTGGTATAAGGAAAAATAGGAAGATAAAATTCTAATATCAAGAGAGAGAGAGAGGTTATTTTGTTATTTTTGTATACTTGTAATCTTGTTCTAAGAGAAAGAAAAGAATAGCAGTTTATAACCAATCCTTGTTGTTTTACCTTATTTTCTTTATTAACCCTAACCCTTGTATGTTTCTTGATCATAAAGAAACCATTTATATTTTGTTTAAAGGCATCCGATTCCCAACTGATATGGACCCACAAGACAAACAAGAGTTAAAGTTGGGACTAGAAACACTATGAAGCCCAAACGAGTTAGTTTCCAACCCAAGAAGTTAGCTGATTATGTGGTTTACAAATGATAAGCTTCTAGAAATTACGAGTCAATTGCTTACATATTATTCTGTTAGAAAATTGTGATGTGATCCCATGAGGCCATGCAAATAATATTTTACTTTACTATATATGTGAGTGCAAGGAACTGTGATGAATTATCAATGAAATCATAATCTCTTCATACCCCTTATTTCTTAGAGGCCTTAATCCTCCTCAAAATCTGAGAACCATTTTTTTCTATCATAGAAGAACTAAAAGTACATTGAAGTCTAGAAAGAAAAAAACTAAATCACTTAGCTTCTATTTATTTCATCTCTTCAAACCTTGAGGGCAACTTTTAAGGGCCGACCTTAGATTTAAAGACGTAGAGACTCAATTATAAAAGGCCTAATCGAAAGGCATGAAAGCTGGATTGCTAAAGGTTGAATGATCTTGCAGTCAATAGGTTAACACCTGATCATTACCCTTAGGTGATTGCCTATCGTCAAATTTAATTGAAGGATATTTGCATTCCATGTCAAGTAACTTGGGGTGGTTCTTACCATCTCCCATATATAAAGCTCTTCACGCGCAAATGTATTCCACTCATTCACGCAATCATATTGTTTCTCATTTATTTATTAACTTATTACATATTCAAGGTGGTGCTTAGCCGACATATTTCAACCATTTCTTATTACATATTCAACGTGGCGTTTGTTATTGCACAATCAATGTGGCGTTTAATATGTGCAAGTGACTTTTTCTCTCTAGTAAAGAAATTATTTTTTCTTTATTTGAAATAATAGGTAAATCATATTATTATAAAATTGTATAGTTTCTTTTTAATTTAATATAATTAAATATAATCAACTTAAAAATGATTATTACCGCATATTGTTCTGAGTATTCAATTATATATTGATTCTGCTGTATATTTTAGAAAAGTGTGCGAAAAATATTTTAATTTGTTGAAATATGTTGAAATTACAATTCTTGAACAAGTGAAGGAGAAAGTTGTTTGTACTTGAATTGATGAGGTTAACATTTTAAAAATACAACAACTAATCGAGTTGAATCTGCCCATGTTATATTGAAGAATTGGTTAGAAAATAGTAAGGATGAATTGTGTAGAGATTGAGACTCCATGAACAAATGATTAAGAATTAGCATAATGAGATAGATACATCATTTGGTCGGAGCATCATAGTTTTGGAACACAGATTTAAAGATATTGGAAAAAATCCAAATCCCACATTGGTTAAAGATAGAACTCACAAAGGGTTTATATAGAGTGACACCCCTCACCTTACAAGCCAGTTTTGTAGAGATGTGTCATGTCAAACTCTAATTCTATCATGGTATCACGAGCCTATTGATTCAGGCCACCCACCATTTATATATGTCCACTAAGCCCGAAAAAGAAAGTGTTGGACGCAAGGGGGTGTATTGAAAAAACCAAGTCTCATATATCGATAATTCGGGTCATCCACTATTTATATCAATGCACCAAGCCCAATAGTGTTGGGCGTGAGGGGGTGTATTGGGAAAAACTCAAGTCCGACATTGGTTAAAGATAGAACTCACAAAAGGTTTATATAGAATGACACTCCTCACCTTACAAGCCAGTTTTGTAGGGATGAGTTAAGTCAAACTCTAATTCTATCAAAAGACAACAAACTTTATTCTCAGTTGGTCCGCAACATATCTCGAGCGGGTTTGAATTATATTTTTCACAAGGATAAATGAGCAATTGTGAAAACATATGGTCTCCTAGGCTCCGATATCACAAAATGTAGATGCACAATTGTGAAAACATATGGTCTCCCATGTGCTTGTATCATTGCAAAAATGGTGAAACTTGATAGCTCGATAAAAATGGATAAAGTTTGCACTCACTGGAAGAGGCTTAGGTTCGATGAGGATGGTGTCATGAAAGACGGTAAATCGAATATCTCTATCTTAATCGAATGAGAAAGGATACAAGAGAGATTTTTGAAAGTCGATGACAATATGAAACTCCACATCAAAAAACAATTGAGGAAGATTGTTTATCCAGAAACCACCGGCTTGAAACCACCCTCTCAATCGTAACAAAATGTACTTCGAAGAAGCTCAAGCCTACACTGAGTTACAATTCAACGGTGCGGTCTCCTTCATATTTTGAGCACGTTGGCAGTTTTTATGGACTAACCAATTCTAAAATCTCAAAAAAGTGTTTTCAAAGGATCTCGCATTAGTAAACCGCCTCCTACGCCACCTCCACCAAAGATTCCATTCATTGTCAAGATGCCGATTTTTATGCACAAATACATTGAGCGGATCGTCAATGTTGAGAGGGGCGATAATTGCGGTTATCGAGCTGTTTCGACTTTACTCGGTATAGGAGAAGATAATCGTACACTTGTCCTTCGTCAACTTATCCAAGAGTTGATGACTCATAAAGACTCATACACGGCTGTACGAAAAGAAAGAAGAATTCGATGATGTTTATGAATCTCTTGTTCCTTTCCTTAGTAGACCGACACCGGAGGAAAAACGGAATTGCTTCCTTGAAATGGGTCACCTCATAACATGTGCGTATGATAGAGTGTGTGTGTGTGTGTGTATGTGTGTGTGTGTGTGTGTGTGTGTGTGTGTGTGTGTGTGTGTGTGTGTGTGTGTGTGTGTGTGTGTGTGTGTGTATGTGTGTGTTGATCTTACACGATACGGTTTTAAAAAAACCTTTTTTCCACTACGTACCACCCCACCTCAAAATCTAAATGACCATATTATGTGTATTGGGTGATTTTCAAAATCACGGCATTTTGTTCAAGTTTACTTGAAACCGAGATTCCCTATACACTTACATCACTGGAGTGAACAACTCATTCAACAATAAAATTCGAGACTTGGTGGGGTTATTTTATGGAAAGGATGCAAGAATTCAAAATTTGAGCAACATGGAAAGAGAATAAAATGCAGAAAAGTCAAAGGGGGTACCACCTATAAATTAAGTCGGCGACAAATATTTCGATTCATTTTAATTTCCTATTTAGTCGAAAAAAATAGTGTATTTTATCGTGTCAATATTAATGAAGTGTAATATATTCAATTTCTCAATATTTTAATACATTTTTTTTATCTTTTCCATAACATTTACTCGTTTTCCAAACAAACCTATATATTAGGTTATGTTTTCTGTCTGTTTCATTATGCCTGGTTCAAGGGATGTTCCGAAGATGTATATCTGGAATAAGACAATAGGGTGGTTTCAGAAAAGTATCTCTGAAACTACCACTGATGCTTGATAGATTTTCTGTGGTCCACATTGTCTAAAAATTCTATAAATTTAGGGGCTCTTGTTTTTTATTTCACACAAACTAAAAATGTCTCAAATGTCACAAATAAACATCATCTAGTATATCACAAATGTCTCATTCTCCAGTTCTGTGCGACATCCTGGAAAAAGTTTAAGCTCATTGACTACACCTCTCTTGTAGACCTGAAATACGAAATCCATAATCTCCTATTGTACGGAGACAATAAAAAACTGTGAACCTAGAGTACCATTCACCGTCAATTGACAACGGATGCAAGATTGAGTTCAACAACTTTGACCTCAAGAGGATGTAGATGTAAGGACTGTGTGGAATACATATTTCCGTTTTGAAACAAAAGTTCCGCTCAAGTTGGAAGCGACGATTTCAAGATCGGTCGAACATATTGTGAAGATGTTGAAGTGTCGACCAAGATATTGAAGTGTAATGTTGCATTTTATATTGAAATAATCTATGTAATGCTTATTTTATTAAATTACAAATTTTTGGTTTCTGCCTCTACTACTACTGTGTATACGTTACAAAAATGCATATACGGTAATATACCAAAGATGTATCTTCAGTATTAAAAAATACGACTAATAGGGTGTCACTCAGAATGACCTACGTTGAGTGTGTATTGGATGCGCACGAAGATGCTTCTCCAGAATCTGAGGAACATTTTAGTATTTTTGTGTGGTGCGTAAGTAACATATAAGGTGCATTAAGAAATTCCCAATATGTTTTTTACATATTTTTTTCTTTTCTTCGTCCAATTTCTTTAAACCTATATAAAAAATATATTTACTTTTCCAAATCTAAAATTTATTATTTGGTGTTTATAGATTTGAGTTTTTAGATATATACAAGTAAATAGAAGAAGAAAAAATTCAGATTAAATCTTATTTTAAGATATAGATTTGATTCAATTTAAAAACTTTATATGAAACTTAATGTTTTAAATCTTAAAATTCAAAGATAAGAGATATTGAAAAAAGAGAAGAGACTGATGAATGAATGATGGAAAATGAAGCTTTTTTTTTTGGATTTGGACTTTTTAATCTAAATTTTTTCTTCTTACTTTTACATTTAAAAATCTAAATTTTCTTTCACTATTAAATCATCATCACCATTTTTCCTTTTTAGATTTGGATTTTTTTTTTTAAATCTATGTTTTGAAGATGTTTTTAAGATGAAGAATATGAAGAAGAAGATGAAGATGGAGAAGATGAAGATTTCAAGATGAAAAATATGAATATAAAATGATAATTAATTATTCAAATTAATTAAAAATATATTATTTAATTTTTAAAAATATTAAATCAATAAGAATTAAAATTTTTTAAAAAATTATTCATTCATATTCAATCATTGATCCCAACTATTCGAATAAATAATAATATATCAATGATTTAAAATGTAACTTCTCCATAGTTGAAAAAAATGAGCTGGTTCAGGCTAAATGCCACTCATAATCAATCAGTGACTTTGATGTAGTAGTACTAAAATGGAATGGATGCATGTGGCATGCGGTGACCTTCGGTATTCGGCGGAACCCTATCGCCAATCTATTTACCGGTGAAAATGGCAAACAACTGTTAGTCCTTCAAAGTCCTAGATCATAGGATCTCCTATGCATAGACTCCTTCGAACAAATTTTCTCTTGTCAAACCATATTGCTTCTCCTTACGCATAAGTCTTCAAATTTTGGCAGTCCCCTTCCAGCCTTCTCTGCCGTCAAAATACCTTATGTTGTCGAATTCCTCATGTCTTTCCTCAGAATATGACCTCAAACTTCTCAACATACCTCTAGCATTAATGATTGTCGAAATGAAGCATTTTTTTCACTATAAATACTCTTCTTCATTTCCTTTTCCACTTTCCCACCTTTCTGAATCTTCTTCTTCCTTTCAAGCACAACGCAATTGTTCATCTTCTTTCAAGAAGGTCTTTAACAAACCCAAAATTTCTTCACCTTTACCCAAAAATGGCATCCAAACAACCGACCGTCGCTCCCAAGGAGATCAAAAGGCAACCAACTCTCTACCCTGTTCACTCAATCGTCGACCCTAGTGCGGTGGGAAACCAACAATATATATCGAAGCCACCTATAAAGGAGGAAAAGAGGCGAATCTACCAGTCTTAGGTACTCATCCCTATTTCTATTAGTGGAAGAGTACATGCTCTTCCTGGCTCTTTACTAGAATTTAATACTGATGTTATGAAACTTAGGACCTTTCTTCTCACTTATCATAAGTACAGGCCCATGGCAAGTAGGGGAAAAACCCAATCCACCACTTAAACCAAAACCTCTGGACAAAAAGGAACTAATACCCAGTTCATTTCTTCGACTGAGTCCGAAGAAACCACCATCAAATTAGATTACATGAGCACTACTCTTAGAGCATTCCACTCTTGTCCTTTTTTAAAAGACCCTGGGAACCATCTGGCCTGGCTGGCAAACATAGAGAAGAAGAAAGCTGATTTCTGAAAGGAAATGGAGATTTTTGACATGATACAACTGTTAAAATACGTACCTAGATACTTCCAACCCATGCTGCTCACCTCTCTATACTTCTGTGACAACACCCACAACAACTTTCACTTGCCTTGTGGAATGTTCACTCCTACACTCTTCGATATATCTGCCATCACTGGTCTTCAACCCACTGGAGAGACCTTTGATCCCAACCTAATAATGGCAGACAACATTGGATTCGAAGGGAATCGCGCCACCTTCACCAACTATATTGCTGACCATCACCAAGAAGACACTGAACAAGTGTCTAACGAAGAGCACATTGTTTTTCTATCCCTTTGGTTATCTCGCTGTGTCTTCTAATCAAGTTCTCTACAGGTGGAGAAGAAATTTTTGTCCATGGCTAACTAACTTCATTCTGGTCAAAAACATTGCCTTAGCCAGATGATTCTTGGCTGTCTGTATGAATCTTTGGGAGAGAGCCTAGCATTTCTCAAGAGTATTCAGACTGGATCTAATTCTAGCTCAAATCTAGCTGGTCCCTTATGGTTACTGCAGTTGTGGCTTAATTCCACTTTCGAACCTTCCTTATCGACCTATAACACTATCAACAAAGAAATCGAGGAGATTAAGAACCGACGAGTCGAAGGGACACGTCTTATCTTTGTGACTCCAAATTATGAAGGCACCAATCTTCAGAAGGCATACACTGAGTATTTGATGATGTATGCCAAACGCTATAACTTCACTCCCTACATGGCTCCCTTTGCCAAGAGAACCCATGGGCCATAATGGTTTACTCGACCTTTCCCTCCTAAGTCGAAGGACCAGGAGGCAAAACCCACATCCATATGGGATGCCTTTCTCACACCCAAATTAATTACCACCAAACTTCGACCCTCAAGGAACCAGATAGTCCTTCTTAGCTACCAACCAAATCTTGTCTCTCGAAAATTTGGTATTAGCCAGATTTTACCTAAACCTCTCTTTCCAAAGAAAAGTAGAGTCATCCTCTACAATATGCATCACACAAAGGCTGAATGCGTCAAAGAGATGACTCACAACTCTGGCCTCACTCAATTCACTCCTTTTTCTTTTACACCATGTTTTTACTGTTCTAAAGAATATGATACTTAGTGGAGGCAATATTATATTACAGAAATGTTTGATGTTAAAGCTTTCGACCAACATTTAACATCTGCTTTTACTCACATACATGATAAATCCAAGAAAGGTACTTCAACTCATATCAAGGAGATTCAAAAATTCCAAAAGTACTTTGGAACTGCCTATCGACCTGATGATCTTAGTCGAACTATTCGTGAAGAAGCAGTCACTTTAAAAGAAAAGTTTATGGACAAACACCCAAATTTAAAATACCTTCTTATGTTAAACTTGATTAGAGGTATAAGTTTGCTTTTAAATTATATCCTCCAAAGTTCCCTCGAATGACAACAACTGATTTTGGCATGGCTTTTAGCCTTCCGTTTCCTGATTGGTTCGTCTGTGGGGACTTTATTAAAATCCTTTGACAAGAGTCTCAAAAGCTGGAGAAACGGGTGGTTTCGACTAAACACACTTTGGAGAGCTTCAAGGGGCATCTTCATATTGGCATAGAGGATGTTCAAATACTCTCTCCCATACTTGAAGGTGTGGAATAGAAAAATTCTTTTTAATTTACTTCTTTCTCTAACAGTTTTCTTGACACTTCTTATTTTTAAGGCACTTTCCTTTTCCTTTTACTTATATTTTCTAGCTGTCTATCGCAAACAACCAGCAAAAGCTCCAGAAAAGAAGGTTGTTAGTCTAGCCAAGGATGAAGGTGAAGACGACAACACTTCCAAGGCATCTGAAACCAAGGTATGTCTTGCGTTCCAATTCTTTTCAGTTAATATATCATCTCACATGCTAACATCTGCATTATCTTTCAGCCTAGTCAAAGGCCACCTTCCACCCCAAAAAAGTGTAAGGTTAAATAACCCCAAGTTCAAACGATCGAATCAGATGATGACCACTCATCAAATACCTCAAAGATTCCCCAAAAGAAAAAAGTAAAAGTTTCAGATGCCACTTCCCAATCAAAATCTGATGCCACAAAAAGCAAACCATCAACCACTCTCAAAATAATTCATGCCAGCTCTGGTCCTGTCACTAAAACCCCCTAAACAAGACAAGGGTAATAACTTAACCAAGATGTTGAAGGTCTTAAGGTAATGAGACTTCCTTTTGAATTTTTAACTAAACTCATTTTCTCTTCACTTTAACTCATCATAATTTATTCTCTTCTGCGGGATGGCACAGGTGGTACAACATAATCGAGTGTCCAACATACAACCCATGCATGTACCATCACCCCTTTGATCCAGCTCACTTTTAATGAGGAACCAAGTGAAGGACCGATAGTTGAAGCAACTGATCCAATCGAAGAATAACAGAAAACCTTTCCTCTAAAGGGAACTACCCCACTAAGTCGATATGCTGACCTCAATAATAAAGAAGATGAGGAATAAGAGATTGTCATTATCAAAGTCAGAGATACTATGGACATTAATGACTCAGAAAAGGAAGAAGATGACGCTTCACCACGTGTTTCTAATAAAGGTGAAAATGATGAACAACAACAACAACATGATGAAGAAGAAAAAGAAGAACATGATGAAGGCCACTCCATGTTAGATTATGACACCAACCTTCTAGAGGATGAAGTCAAAGAGTAAGACGAAGGAGAAAAAGAACAAGAAGAAACCACAGAGCATGTGTCAAGACCAAATGAAATAGTCAAGACTACTCCATCTCATGTAACTGTCAAGGATACTAAAGCTTTGTCGTTTGGAAACACTACCACCTTTTCTCCAGCAGAACTAGCCAATCTGAAGAAGACCAATCTCATGGAATACCTAAATACTATCCTCAGTACAAGGGGAAGTTCAACTAGAGAAGGTTTTGGCTCTTCAACAACTTCTAGGGACTAATCCAACACTCAATCTATCAATCACCTGCTTCAAAAGATAAAAGAAAAGGTATTTGAGGTTGACTTGCTTCAACTCTTGGAAGCCAATCCTTCTGCTTCCTTCGACATCAAGATTCTCTTGAAGCAAGTCAATGTCTTGACCACTTCTCCTGAAGTTACTGATGTCCTCATAGATCTTGGACTATTAATTGACCAGGTAACTACAGATCTAAACCGATAAAGAGATATTACAGACAAAATTCAGAACAAAGTGAGCACCCAGACGACTGAATGGGAGGATGCAATTGAATCCACCAACAAGGTCGCTGTGTTGGGGAAAAATTTCACCCAGAATTAAGAAACTTACAACTTGCTCCAACAACATTGCTGCATGGGAGAAAAAAAATCCAAGAATTAAAAACAAGAATTAAGAAGAAAAGAGAGCTTGAATAAGATATTTGAAAGCTTGATCCTCAAGAAATTGACTAAGATATTTAGGTTGGAGTATACCATGTCAAACGGGCTCAAACTTTGGGAGAAGAGATTGACACTCTTGCTTCAAAAAAATCTTTGGTTAATCGTCGCCTACATCTCTCTAAAATGAAATATGAATGCATGCAAGCCTCCTTACCCTTCTAATTATCTAGCTTGTTTTGTTTGTAATGTAATCTGAATGTTAATTTGGGTTTAACTCTTGTAATTTGTAATGACTTGACCATTTTGGCATTTTAATTCAAATTACCATTTTGGCTACACATTTTTCATGTGTTATTCCACTAATATTTTAACTTCCTGAAGTATAGGTTTATATCTTTTCAGATATTTTCCATTTACTCCCAGAAGTCTTCGATCATCGGCTAATTCTTCAATTTCATACACGTTATTAGAAAATAACTACATAACTTGGAATGGGCCCTCCCATTTTAGGGAGCACTTACCCAATGCTCTATCTTTCTTATCCATAGTCAAAATTACTTTCCAAACTAAATCTCTAGTTGAAAAAGACTTGACCTTTATTTTCTTGTTGTACGCCTTTTCTACTCTTGTTTTCTGCCTCTTCAACAACTCTAAAGCGCTTAACCTTTCTTCATCTAAATCAACCAATTCATCCAACATCATACTCCAATACACCTTATATGATATTTCACTTTGTCTTTGAATTCTAATTGATTAAAGGTAAATCTCAACTGGTAATACATCATCATACCCATAAGTGAGTCGAAAAGGTGTAGCATTGGTAACCTCTTTAGGGGAGGTTCGACAAGCCCATAAAAATTCGTCTAAAATCTTATGCCAATTTCTTGGCTTCTTTCCCACATGCTTCTTTATTAATCCAATAAGTACTTTATTAGTGGCTTCTACCTGACCATTAGCTTGAGCATAGTAGGGTGTTGATGTCAATAACTTGATCCAAATATCTTTGGAGAACTATTGAACCCTTCGACCAGTAAACATTGATCATTGGTTAGTTGTAATTGTCTCTAGAATCCCAAACCTATATATTATATGTCTTTGGATAAACTCTATTACTACATCCTGATCAATATTCACCAAAGGGATAGCTTCAATCCATTTAGTAAAGTAGTCAATACCTGCAAGGATATATTTGTGAATTTTTGAAGATGTTGGTCGAATCTCACCAACTAAATCCAATACCCACCCCCTAAAGGGCTAAGGCTTCACAATAGAATGTAACTCACTTGCAGGAACATAGGTGAGATAATACTTAGAAGGGGGGTTGAATAAGTATGAAAGATTAAAACTTAGATATAAAAACACAATTATTTTTATCCTGGTTCGTTGAACTCAACTACTCCAGTCCACCCTTCCTAGAGTGATTTGTCTTTCTCAACAAGGACTTAATCCACTATTTTAATCAAACAGATTACAATAGTAACACCTAAGAACAACGGTTCTTAGTCTTCTCAAGAGCTACTGATTCCAACTGAATCCTCTTAAGGAAAACCTTTACAATCAATGTAAATCAAATACAAGAGTATGAATGCTTCTAAAAAGCTTTTATCACAACAGTGATTTTTCTCTTAAGTTTAAGTACAAATATTTCTAAGAAGAATATGAAAGAATGAGAGCTTTGAATATTATGATTTCTTTTCAGCAAATTGTGTCACTGAAGAATTTGGTGGAGTCTTCCTTTTATAGGCAGCTGATCCAAGGAAGCTGAGCGTTGAGAAGAGAGTCCCAAAAAGGTCTGAGCCTTTTTGTCTTCACATCAAGTGACCTTTCCTAGAAGTAGAAAGCACAGAAAAATCCTTTTTGTCTGTGTTCTTGTGTCTAGCACAAATGAGGAAAGAGACGTTTGATTTACTCCAACGGATATATTATTTGAATATTTCTTCTTCAGTTTTTAGCAAGTTCATCAGAATCTGAATGAGTCAGAGTCTTCTAATGATGTACAGAACTTTGCTGTATCAGAGTCTTCTGCAGCATGTGTGCTTTTAGCGTGTTGATCATCAGAGCATATTTGACACAAAACTTCAGTACTTGGCAGCTTTAGTACTTTCAGAAACTTCTGTAGAAACTATGCTTTGAGAAACTCTTCATACAATATTCTTCTTAGCTTCAGATGCTTCTGACTTGCTTCAGATGCTTCTGCTTCATAATCTTCTGGAGCTTCTTGCTTCAGATCCTTCTAGAGACTACGCTCAGGATCTTCTGTAAACAGCAATCAGAATCTTCTAATGAATGTATCTGGCGCTTCAGAGTCAAGATAACTTCTTGTATACAATTCAGATTTGCTTCTAGAGAGTTAATTTCATTTCAATCTGCAGTAAAACTCTTAAACAAATTTTAGAGTATATAATTCTTAAATACAAAATTTCCTAACAGTTATCATCAAAACAAAGAGATATTATTAAGAACCAATCTGTGTTCTAACAATCTCCCCCTTTTTGATGATGACAAAAAGTATCAGAAATTTTGTTTAACTGAACATAATAGAATTATAACTCCCCCTGAGATGATGAATCTCCCCCTGAGTTAAATACAAATAAGGAATAGAAACTTCCCTTTTGTCTTGAGTAATCTTTAGAGTTAGATCTTGTTTGTTCTTAAAACATTTGAAGGTCAGAATGTCTTGCAGATATAAGATTCAGAGTTTGATAATAGACAAATGATCTGAGAGACTCAGAGTTTCTTTTATAGAATGTACTTATCAAATGTTCTGAAATAGTCAGATTAAATGTTAGATAGAATAGATATGTCTGAAGTTTCATTCTGATGAAGTTATATTAAACAGTTCAGATCTATATTTTCTCCCCCTTTTTTGTCATAAGCAAAAAGTAAAAACTTTAAAAGGACAAATAAAAGGAAACAGTAAATCAGATAATTAAATGGAGAAAAACTTTGATTCATTCCAAAAGATCAGATCAAGAGTACATAGGCAAACATCAGAAGATATAGCAATAAAGTACAAATGCAAACAACAGATGCAAAAACATTACAATGAAAAAAAAATCTAAGAGTGTTTGGACAAAAGCATCTTCAATAGATCTGTAATCTCAGAGGATGATTGCTCTTGCTTGGACATCCACTTAGTCATAGTTTCATTCTTTTCATCTTGCTTTGACATCCATTCTGTCATATCCTCAGACTTCTTATCCTGCTTAGCCATCCAGGATTTGATCTCTGACTGTCCAGCTTCCAGAGCAGCAATCTTATCTTCAAAATCTGGATGTTCTTTCTTTATCTCAGATGAAGAATTATGATGAGGTTTTGTAGCCTGAACAAAGTCAATTTCCATTGGTTCTGTAGATCCTGGAGCATTGGAATTAGAAGAAGGGTCTACCATAGTCATAGCCAATGCATTATCAGTAGATTCTGTTGATGGTGGAGGAGCATCTAAACGAAGCAGAGGTTCAGATTTGTTGATAGTCCAGAATAGAGTCCTTGCAGCCTCAGCAAATCTGAGCTGTGCATCATCAGAACAGACGTTCTTCAGATTTGAAGCTACAAACTTGAATCTGTTTATGAATCCATTCCAGATGATGTCAGATTCTTTGGCATCCATTGTTGCTGAGCATTTCTTCTGAACAGTACCTAAATACATCTGTATTTCTTGCAAAAATGTTTGAAATAAATGATCAACATTAAGTCTGGGCTTTGGACGTAACAAAGTCACCAGAGTTACAGGTTTAAGTTGGGGAGTTGGTGGAAAAAGTGATTTTTGGATGGAAATCAGAGGAGGGGGATAATATGGAATGAAGGGTATCTCAGAAGCTTTTTCTTTAGATCTGATTAAAGCATTAAGCAAATGAGGTTTTGCTCTTCTGTGAGGGGTAACTACATCAAAAGGTACATTTGAGTAGGGTTTGAAAGCAGATTTTGGTGGTTCAACAGATGCAACAGTGTTATCAGATGCAATTTGCAGAGCTGAAACAACAGCATTATCAGATTTTGCAGAATATGATATGGTTGCTAAAGGTTCTACATCTGACATAGATTTTAAGTAATCAAGAATCACATATGGAAGGGTCATTGTGGGTTTTGGTGTCAGAGGGTTGATGGGTTCAGAAGGTTCAACTCTGTCATAAAAATCTTTTAGTTTGAAACCATAAGACAGATTATGAAATAGAGATGATACTTGGGCACAAGATATAGAAGATGTTGGATTGGAATTGGGGATTAATATCTCAGATGATGGTGCAGGTGGAGGAATAGGATCTGGAATGGAAGCTTTTGAAGGTATGGTAGGTTCAGGTTGGTTTATCTCAGAGTATTTTTCAGAAGGAGAGATAAGAAAATCTGGATGGATTTCTGATTCTGAGGAGTTTGAGGATGTGGTTGGGGTACAGGAGGTAGAAGATACTTGAAACACCGTTTTTAAGGGTGTGACATCAAGAACTTCTATCTCAGGGATGTGAGGTTCAGAAGTATTGGTAGGTTCTGAAGGAATTTCAGATGGTTTGGATGGTTGTTCTGAGATGGGTGAATCAGAAGGAATAGTTATTGGTTCTGATGAAACTGGAGCAGAAGTTACTTTTGAAGGTTCAGAAGTAACAGGTGCAATGGGTTCAGAAGGTGGATTATTTGATGGTGGATTTTCAGAGGCTTTTTCTGGTTGAGATTCTTTTTGTTTTTCTGGTTGTTCAGATGATTGTTGTTGAACAGATTGTTGTGGTAGTTGTTCTGATGGTTGTTGTTCTGATGGTTGTGTTTGTGGAACAAACTGTTTGATATGAATTTTAGGTTGAGAGGATTTTGGTACAGAAACTGTTGGTGTTGGAATGGTTTGTGTTGTAGTTTGAGTTGGAATAGGTGATTGTTTTTGTGGTGATATGGAGCTGGGAGCAGTAACATAAGTGGTTTGTGTTGAAGGTGGTTTTGGTACAGACTTAACATTAGAATCATTAATAACAAGTTTTGCAGAAGATACAGAAGATTTAGTACCTTTTATTTTGATCCTCTTGTCAGGTACAAAAGCATCTTCTTCAGATTCTTTTCTCTTCAAGAGCTTCTTGGGCTTCTCAGCAATCTTGACCTTCTTCTGAGCAGGTTCAGATTCTTCTACAGGCTGAGTCCTTTTCCTCTGGAGTTGTGCTTCTTCTTCTCCTGCATCTGGTAGTGGTTGTCTAGCAAGCTGAATCACATTAGCAGGAACATGTTTTCCTTCCTTCTTGCATTCATCAATATACATAACCACTATATGTCTGGGCTCTTCAGCAAAGAATAAAGGAAAGTCATCTACAGGAACCCTCTTATTCAATTCTGACACATTCAGCTTCTTGGGAGCTGTTGTGAGTTCATCAACAATTTTGAGTCTCTGAAGACTTTTAGCATTTAGAGGCTTTCCCATTATAAATTCTAATTCCTCTGTAACTCCAGCAAAGTACAGAGCAGTTACCAACCCATTCTCAGTAAGAAGATCTGAGATCAACCTTCCAAAGGGGATCCAAGTTCTGATCTTCTGTCCTTTCTCTTTCACATATTCTCTAGATGCATTGATATGGTTCCACAGATGCATAAAAAGAATGTATGGAAGATCTACCTTGGTGCTCTGACTAAGGCAATACATGAAATAGAGCAGTTCATTATTGACATAGTCTGGAGAATTGGTTGACTTCCTGTGGTGGATGCATCCCATGAAGATCTTGGCCCAGATCTTGTAGTCAGGCTTCAGATCCTTGAATTTGTTAGAAGCTTGACCAGCAGTCATTACTTCTTCATAAACCTCATCCATGTCCACACGCCCAGCTGGCAAGTGGGAAACACCATTTGTTTCTTCATATCCTATTAATTTTCTTATCAGATCTTCTGTGATAATAATTTCTTTTCCCAACACAGAAGATAAGATGAACTTGGGGTAAACTGATGCATGAATCCAGAATTCTTTCACAAGGAGAGGGTAAACTGGTTCAAAGAGCCTATTGTTGCACCCCAAAATTTGCCCTCTTTCAAGACTTGACTCATTTCTTCATTTCTTTCAAGTTCAATGACATAAAGGAAATCCATCATGAATTCAAGATTAAAGGCGAGAATATTATAAAGAGAAGTTTTGTGACATTACAAGAATGTCATTTGTTGCAAGATTTTCAACTCTAAGTAATGTTTAGAAATTAATTTATTTCTAATACTTCATTCAAGTCTCTAGTCAAATTCATGTTATGGTAATGCCACACCAAGTCTACATTATGCTTACAAACATCCAAGAAACATGCAAGGATTAAATCAACATTGGAATGTTTTAGGACCAAGATTATGCATGTTAGTCATAAGCAAAATAGCCCCATGCAAAGGTTACAAATTTCCTCATGTCACAAAATCTACATGTCACAAGACCAAAGGCATAACATGTGACAATGCTTCTACACATCAGAATTTTCAAAATGCTGTCAAAAGAGTAGTAGCATTGACCAAGAGCTGTCCAAGCACAAGCCAACAAAATGGGTGCAAGGCACAAGGTGCTGCAGAAAAACAACATAGAGTAGTGCAGTAAAAATACAGCATAACACCTTGCATGGAAATGGAAAGAAAGAGAGTGACATAAGGAAAGGTAGCAAGAGACATTGCCCCATGAAAAATCTGATATTTGGGGGGAAGAGAAAACCCTAGAGGAGCTGAGATAAGAGGAGGGGGGCTGTAAACAAAAAGGGATCACTCTTCATTCATTCAAGATTCTCTACACACATTTGCAAAACTAGAAAATAGAGAGAGCTAACAAAATCCTAAAAAACAGAAAAATAGGAAGCTTTGAAAACCAAAAAAGAGAGTGAGATAAAACCAAGAGAACCACTAAAGAGCAAGAGCCTTCACAACATAGAGTGAGGAGTGGAGCACATTCACCCAAAACCAAGGAGGACTTGCAAGAAGAAGAAACTCTTGGGTATCCATTTTCTCAAACTTTTCTCTCTTTATTTCTTTGCTCTTATATTCATTTTGTTTACTCTTTTATCTGTTGTTGAACTGTATATATCATGTAAGGTCCCATAAGGGACCAAGAAACCATTATCAAGAAACTACGAAAACGAAAGAAAACGTAGAAAAAGTTAGGATTTTGGCTGTTTTAACAAGCTAACGGTCGACCATAGCAGGTCAATGCGCATAGCCTGCATTTTTAGACAAATCAAAAAACTTAAAGTATGCGTCGACGCATGAGTCGGCGGGCGCTTACCCGTCAGTCTACTAAAATGGTGTGCGCCGAGTGTATGGTCGACGCATGGTGTTTATGCGCCGAGCCGTGGGAAAAGGCTGAAAGTCATGCGCTGACCCTATGGTCGACTCATGGCTTCAAAATTTGCAAAAAAATGAGAAATTTCTGGCTTTGTGCAGTTTGTTATGACTTCAAATATAAAAAAAAACCTCAAAAAAATTTTATTGGCATGTCCTGATTTTTTTTTTTTTTTTAGCCGACTAATCCCATATGTTGAATGATTTTAGTAGGAACGTTGCTATTTTCCTTGGTGTCTTTTGATTCCAAAAAACCATTTTCAAAAGCAAACTCTCGATTCTCATCGAGCCATTTTTGACCTTGTAAGCCGATTGCCTTATGCGTCGCCATCGACCTTGTTCGCTTCGCCTCAAGCCTTTTAAGCAATTAAACCCTTGACCCGACGTCAAGCGGATTTTCTCAAATAATGGTTAAACCAACTCACCATATTTAACAAAAGGATAAAGTTCACTTTGTATTGAACTAAAGAGAGAGGATTAAGTGTAGACTTCTTCCTCTCCGAGTGCTGAGATGCTCACTGTAGTGTGGGTGGTTTTAACACTCGTCTTTCAATACAAAGATGTTTTCATCCACACCTTTTTCCCCTAAAAAACCCTCGGTCCCGTACCGAATGCATTTTCAAAACACCTACAATAAATAAATCGATTCTCTTTGTATTGAACTAAAGAGAGAGGATTGAGTGTAGACTTCTTCCTCTCTGAGTGTTGGGATATTCACTGTAGTGTGGGTGGTCTCGATACTCGTCTTTCAATACGAAGACGTGACTTTATCCGCCACCTATCTCCCTTTACAATTTCCTTTCGCAACCCTTTTTACACCTAAAACCTCGGTCCCGCACCGAGTGCATTTTCAAACTCTTTTCATAACAAAAATTTGAATGGTCGTGGAGTGGTTAGGCGTAGGCCTTCTCCTATCCCGAGTGCTGACGTTTACCGTAGGGTTCTCTGTCGCAAAAGCACTTACCATTCAAAACCAAAAAAAACACTTTAATAAGAGAATGAAGTTCTCTTTGTATTGAACTAAAGAGAAAGGATTAAGTGTAGACTTCTTCCTCTCCGAGTGTCGAGACGCTCACTGTAGTGTGTGTGGTTTTGATACTCGTCTTTCAATACGAAGTCGCTATGTTCGCCACACCCTTTCATAACAAAAACTTTGAGATAAAGAATTGGGTACTACCCGTAGGGGTTACTATCCGAGGACCTATCTCGCCCCTTTAAAAGAAACAATTCAACAAATCAAATGTGACATCTTGCCTCGCATGGCGAAAACTTATCTTTCGAAAAGGATATGATACGTCCGTTCTACCGCAAACAGGTAACGCCTGAGTCTCCAACGAGTGAGCAGCAATACACCTAACTGCTAGAATGCGTACGATAGCATCATCCATAAAAAACATCAACAAATCGTAGGCCGAACTACGGTTGCTCTGATTCTTTACTTCGTTCAAGTAAAGATACGTAGGCACAAGGGCCACAATCCTTGTCGAGCACATTCCCCCTTATATTTGTAGTTCCCCGAACTACGTCGACTCTGATTTTCTCATGTCTATCGAGAATACGTAGGCCTAGGACCGCGAAGTCCTACCGAGTCCGTCCTTTCTCTCTTCTTCCCTGTTACGTCCTTTCCCCGTTTCTAAACCCTTTTTCACTGTCCCGTGGAACACTTTTATAACATAATATTTAAGCAAATAAATTTACACATTCGACAAACAAATGGTTCCCATCGAGTACGATGGATGCGAGGGGTGCTAATACCTTCCCCTCACATAACCGGCTTCCGAACCCGTTCTTGGTCGCGAGACCATCTTATCCGTTCTTTTCTTGAGGTTTTCTCGATATTTTCCTTTCCCCTCATGGGATAAATAAAATTCGGTGGCGACTCTTCTGTCCTTTTCCTTTTCGCCCTCCCCGTCGTTGCGCGTATTTTTCGAGTAGCGACACCTATCAAAATATTTAACCCATCCTTGAGCTCCAATGATGGAACGAAACTCAAACCCATTTTCTTCCAGAGAGTCAAACTCTAACATGGATTCACATAGAACTTCCAATTTATCAACAGGGGTTAGAAGTGTTCTTTTGGGAGGAGAATAGGGAGCAACACCCATGTTTTCTGAAGTTACAGCAGCCATAGAAGATTGGAATTGAGCAGCTGTTGATGATGAAGTTGCCATTGAAGAATGCTTTGTCAAACGCTTAGGTATAGGGTTTTTATGCAGAGAAAAGAGGAGATGAAAACGCATGTAATTTCTGAGAGTGTGAAAAGTGTGAAAGTGAATACAAGTTATGTATTTATACTAAAACACTTAGGCATATCAACCGTCAGAAATATGCACGTTTTAACAAGCATTAAATGAAGAGAATAATAATCATTTCAAAACATTAATTGCTTCTGACAATTTGGGGGGAAAATCAAGATTCTCACTATTCAAACTTCACCTCAAACGTCTCTTCAGTTATGTACACGCCACCTCTTCAGATTTGGTGTGACACGTGTTTGCTTGCATGTGTTCTGAATTCTCTTAAAATGAAACGTTAGCCAACGTTCAGATCTTCTAAAGATTGTTAGTTCAGAGTTTCACAAAAGAAATAATGAACAAAATAAAATAAGCAATCAGAAGAAATACTTCAGAGCATTAAGCATTTTTGCATCTGAAAAAAAAATTGCTTCTGATAAATATCATTCTGGACAAAAATCCATACCAATATTTTTCAGAATAAATTTGAATCTATCTTCAACAAGGGGTTTTGTAAAAATATCTGCCCATTGATGATCTGTATCAACAAAGGCTAAATTTATGATTCCCTTCTGAACATAGTCTCTGATGAAATGATGCTTAATTTCTATATGTTTTGCCTTAGAATGTAAAATGGGATTCTTGGACAAACATATAGCAGAAGTATTATCATAAAAGATAGAAATGTTACTTTCAAAAATTTGATAATCTTCTAGTTGACTCTTCATCCAGAGCATCTGCGTGCTACATCCAGCAGCAGCAATGTATTCAGCCTCTGTGGTTGAAAGTGCAATTGTGGGTTGCTTCTTGCTGTACCAGGAGATTAGATTTCTTCCTAGAAATTGACAACTTCCAGAAGTACTTTTTCTTTCCACTCTGTCTCCAGCGTAGTCAGCATCACAGAATCCAACTAATTTGAAATCATCAGATTTTCTGTAACACAAACCCACATTAGAAGTACCTTTCAGATACCTTAGAATCCTCTTGACAGCTGTCAAATGTGATTCTCTAGGATCTGATTGGAATCTAGCACACAGACAAACACTGAACAATATGTCAGGTCTAGAAGCAGTAAGATAAAGAAGAGAGCCAATCATGCCTCTGTAGAGCTTCTGGTCTACTTTCTTACTTACCTCTTCCTTGCCAAGTGAGCTAGTAGGATGCATTGGAGTCTTTGCCAGCTTACTATCAGACATGTTGAATTTCTTCAAAAGTTCTTTAACATATTTCGTCTGATGTATGTAGGTGCACTCTGGAGTTTGATTAAATTGGATTCCTAGAAAGAATCTGAGTTCTCCCATCATGCTCATTTCAAATTCTGCCTGCATACATGTAGCAAACTCCTTTCCAAGCATAATATTTGTTGATCCAAAAATAATATCATCTACATAAATTTGGCAAATTAGAAGATCTTTCTTAATTGTTTTACAAAAGAGTGTTGTATCCACTTTGCCTCTAATGAAATCTTCTCCAGAAGAAAATTGCTCAATCTCTCATACCAAGCTCTGGGAGCTTGTTTTAATCCATATAGAGATTTCTTTAATTTGAAAACATGATCTGGAAAATTTTCATTTTCAAAACCAGGAGGTTGGTGGACATAAACTTCTTCTTCTATAATACCATTAAGAAAGACACTTTTAACATCCATCTGATACAGAGTGATGTTATTTTATGCAGCAAAGGAAATAAGAAGGCGTATAGATTCTAACCTTGCCACTGGAGCATATGTCTCAGTGTAATCAATACCTTCTTGCTGACTGTACCCTTGAGAAACCAGCCTTGCCTTATTCCTCTCAACTTCTCCTTTCTCATTTAGCTTATTTCTGAAGACCCATTTTGTACCAATTATATTGAATCCTTGAGGTCTCTGAACTAGATCCCATACATCATTTCTGCTGAATTGATTTAGCTCTTCTTGCATGGAAATAATCCAATCATTGTCTTGCAGAGCTTCATCTACAGAAGATGGTTTAATTTCTGACACTAGTCCAAATAGTGATGCTTCAGATGATCTTAGAAAGGATCTTGTTCTGATGGGATCATCCTTCTTTCCAATAATGACATCCTCTGGATGAGAAGCTTTAATTCTGGATGATGATCCTCTAATAGTTGACTCTTCAGAAATGTTAAGATTATTCATCTGAGAAGTTAAAGGAGTAGCATCTGGAGTTGCTTATGGTTCCTTCACTTGAATTTTGTCTGCTTCTGGAACTTCAGAGTCAATGAAGACTACTTCCCTATCTGTAGAGTTATCAAACTGCTTTGGCTTTTCAGAGCCAAGCTTATCATCAAATTTGACATGAATGGATTCTTCCACAATCTGTGTCTCAGTGTTGTATACTCTGTAGCCTTTAGAGCATTCAGAATATCCAAGCATGAAACACTTCTGTGCTTTGGAATCAAACTTGCTCAGATTTTCCTTAGTGTTTAACATATAGCAAATACATCCAAAAGGATGAAAATATGAAATGTTGGGCTTTTTGTTCTTCCACAGTTCATAAGGAGTCTTCTTCAGAAGAGGTCTAGCAGACACTCTGTTCTGAATGTAACAGGCTGTGTTGATTGCTTCTGCCCAAAAATGTTTTGCGAGATTTGTCTCATTGATCATGGTTCTGGCCATTTCTTGCAAAGTTCTGTTTTTCCTCTCTACAACCCCATTCTGTTGTGGAGTTCTAGGACAGGAAAAATCATGAGCAATGCCATTTTCAGAAAAATATTTTTCAAAATATTTATTTTCAAATTCACCACCATGATCACTTCTGACTTTTATAATTTTGAAATTCTTTTCATTCTGGACTTGCTTGCAGAAGTCAAAGAACACAGAATGTGACTCATCCTTGTGTTTTAAGAACTTTACCCATGTCCATCTACTAAAGTCATCAACAATGACTAATCCATACTTCTTGCCTCTAATGGATGCAGTTTTCACTGGTCCAAACAGATCAATATGAAGTAATTCTAGTGGTTTAGAAGTAGAAACAACATTTTTTGATTTGAAAGATGTTTTTGAAAACTTCCCTTTCTGGCATGCTTCACAAAGAGCATCTGAAGTGAACTTCAGATTAGGGAGTCCTCTGACAAGATTAAGTTTATTAATCTAAGATATACGTCTCATATTAATATGGCCTAATCTTCTGTGCCAGACCCATTGCTCTTCATTAACAGACAAGAGGCATTTAACATTTTGAACTTTAAGTTCTGAAAGATTTATCTTATAAATGTTGTTTTTCCTCTTACCACTAAATAGGATAGAGCCATCCTTTTGACTAATAGCTTTACAACATTTTTGATTAAAGGTAATATCATAACCATTGTCACTTAATTGACTTATGGACAATAAGTTATGCTTTAACCCTTCAACAAGTAAAACATTAGTAATAGAGGGAAGTTTACCATTTCCAATAGTGCCAGATCCAATGATCTTGCCCTTCTGGTTCCCTCTAAACTTCACGTCACCTCCAGATCTAAGTTCCAGGCTTTGGAACATAGACTTTTCTCATGTCATGTGTCGTGAGCATCCAGAGTCCAGGTACCATGATTGGCGTCCTGACCTTGCTGCTAAGAACATCTGCAACAGGAATTATTTTGTTTTTAGGTACCCAGATCTTCTTGGGTCCTTTGAGGTTAGTTGGTTTGTAGGTTTGTCTAAACTTCTATTTTTCAACATAATGTTTATTCTGACTTGCCTTGGGTTTAAACACATAAGTATTCTTCTCAGAGCTTGTGTGTTTAATGTCATTTAAGTGACCAAATTTAAATTGAGAATACAGAGGTGTCTTCTTGATGAAAAGTTTGTCAACAGATTTTGGATTACTTCCAGATGAAGATTCATATCCAATACCTCTTCTGTTGTTCCCACTAACACCATAGATCATAGAAGCCATCTTGCTTCTGTCTATGCTCTTAGTAAGAAATCTCTGAAAGCTAGAGTCATATTTTTCTAAAATATTTTCACATGACTTAGTCTCAGATTCAGATTCTTGTTGAGTTATTTCAAAGTCATTTTTTATTTTCAGATTAATTTCTTTTTGCTCAACAAGTTCTGTCTTCAGAAGATCAATCTCAGATTCAAGATTGCTTTTCAGCTTCTTGTATTTGAGTTTGATATTGTTATAACTTTTAAGAACTTCTGTTAAAACTTTTATAAGTTCTTCTTTGGTAAGTTTAGCCATTACCTCTTCTGCGTCATCATCAGATTCAGAATCTGATTCATATCCTGAGGTTCCTTCCTCTTGATCTTCTGTGCTGGCCATCAATACAACATTAGCACATTCTTCCTCTGATTCAGAAGATGATTCAGATTCATCTGAGTCATCCCATGTTGCCATCAAAACCTTTTTCTTTTTGTTAAACTTCTTCTTGGGTTTTTCTTTTTGAAGTTTGGGGAAATCATTCTTGTAATGCCCAGGTTCTTTGCACTCATAGCACACAACTTCTTTCTTACCAGATCTTCTGTGCCCAGAAGATTCCTTTCTATTATCAGATCTTCTGAAGTTGTTGAACTTCTTTCCCTTGTGCTTCCAGAGTCTGTTGATCCTTCTGGACAGCATGGATAATTCATCTTCTTCTTCAGAAGAAGTTTCTTCAGAGCTTTCTTGAATAACCTGCAAAGCTTTAGCAGTTTTGTTAGATTTTAAGGCAACAGATTTACCTTTTTCTTTCTTCTGAGGTTCATCTTCCTCAAGCTCAATTTCATGGCTCCTTAGTGAGCTGATGAGTTCTTCTAGAGAGATCTTGTTCAGATCTTTAGCCATCTTCAAGGCAGTCACCATTGGTCTCCATCTGATAGGAAGACTTCTGATGATTTTCTTTACATGATCTGATGTAGAGTATCCCTTGTCCATAACCTTCAGCCCAGCTGTGAGGATCTGAAACCTGGAGAACATGGCTTCAACAGATTCAGAGTCTTCCATCTTGAAGGCCTCATACTTCTGGATCAGAGTCAGAGCTTTTGTCTCCTTAACTTGAGAATTTCCCTCATGAGTCATTTTTAGGGATTCAAACATATCAAAAGCAGTTTCCCTGTTTGTTATTTTTTCATACTCAGTATGTGAAATTGCATTCAATAATATAGTCCTGGCTTTGTGATGATTTCTAAAATCTTTCTTCTGAGCATCTGTCATAGATTTTCTGTCTATCTTCTTGCCATTCCCATCTGTGGGATGGACATATCCATCTATGACTAGATCCCATAGATCAGCATCATATCCTAGGAAAAAACTCTCAATTCTGTCTTTCTAGTAATCAAATTTCTCCCCATCAAACATAGGGGGTTTGGTGCTGATCCTGTCCCTTTCTTCATATTTATTGTTAACGTTGGATATTGTATTATCAGCCATTGTAACAAATAAATATATATCAAAGTATTTCTCTCTCGATCTTTACTGACACTGTTAAGTGGTAGCACACACAGAACCGGAGCTCTGATGCCAACTAAAGGTGAGATAATACTTAGAAGGGGGGTTGAATAAGTATGAAAGATTAAAACTTAGATATAAAAACACAATTATTTTTATCCTGGTTCGTTGAACTCAACTACTCCAGTCCACCCTTCCTAGAGTGATTTGCCTTTCTCAACAAGGACTTAATCCACTATTTTAATCAAACAGATTACAATAGTAACACCTAAGAACAACGGTTCTTAGTCTTCTCAAGAGCTACTGATTCCAACTGAATCCTCTTAAGGAAAACCTTTACAATCAATGTAAATCAAATACAAGAGTATGAATGCTTCTAAAAAGCTTTTATCACAACAGTGATTTTTCTCTTAAGTTTAAGTACAAATATTTCTAAGAAGAATATGAAAGAATGATAGCTTTGAATATTATGATTTCTTTTCAGCAAATTGTGTCACTGAAGAATTTGGTGGAGTCTTCCTTTTATAGGCAGCTGATCCAAGGAAGCTGAGCGTTGAGAAGAGAGTCCCAAAAAGGTCTGAGCCTTTTTGTCTTCACATCAAGTGACCTTTCCTAGAAGTAGAAAGCAAAGAAAAATCCTTTTTGTCTGTGTTCTTGTGTCTAGCACAAATGAGGAAAGAGACGTTTGATTTACTCCAACGGATATATTATTTGAATATTTCTTCTTCAGTTTTCAGCAAGTTCATCAGAATCTGAATGAGTCAGAGTCTTCTAATGATGTACATAACTTTGTTGTATCAGAGTCTTCTGCAGCATGTGTGCTTTTAGCGTGTTGATCACCAGAGCATATTTGACACAGAACTTCAGTACTTGGCAGCTTTAGTACTTTCAGAAACTTCTGTAGAAACTATGCTTTGAGAAACTCTTCATACAATATTCTTCTTAGCTTCAGATGCTTCTGACTTGCTTCAGATGCTTCTGCTTCAGAATCTTCTGGAGCTTCTTGCTTCAGATCCTTCTGGAGACTACGCTCAGGATCTTCTGTAAACAGCAATCAGAATCTTCTAATGAATGCATCTGGCGCTTCAGAGTCAAGATAACTTCTTGTATACAATTCAGATTTGCTTCTAGAGAGTTGATTTCATTTCAATCTGCAGTAAAACTCTTAAACAAATTTTAGAGTATATAATTCTTAAATACAAAATTTCCTAACAGTTATCATCAAAACAAAGAGATATTATTAAGAACCAATTTGTGTTCTAACACATGTTATATACCAGAATGTTTTTGACATTCTTGGCATCCCTTAGCGAACTTATTGCAATATTTCAGCATAATAGGCCAATACATTCCTCGTTAAAACAAGAGACATTTTATTTTATGGCCTACTCGGTGAGCGCTACATGCTTCACTATGGACATTCAATAAAGCTAGGTAGGCTTCAGCCTCACTAAGACACTTAAGTAAGATTGCTTCAGGTGTCTTCTTGAAAAGTTCCTTACCCATTAGAGTATAACTTAAAGACCTATACTTGACTCTTTGTTCCACAGATGCAGTTGGATATTTCAAGTAATCTATAATAGGCTTCCTTCAAACTGAGTCTGTCGAGTTGTCAATTGCCAAGATTTCAAAATTCTCGTCATCGGCATAGCCCAATTTTGTCACTTCCAAGTTCATTGGAGACAACCTCGTTGCTATTACTCTTCCTCGAACTTTAATCCCAGCTTCTAACTTCTCTTTTGAAACCTTATAGCTAGAAGCAATCTGAGCTAAGTCATTGGCCTCCTGATTCTTCAGTCAAGGAATATGTCTACCGTTCACCAAGTCGAACTTTCATAAAAGTCTATTGGCTGTTACAAAGTACATTATTAAATTTTCTTTAACGCATTTATACCCTCCTGTCATCTGTTTTACCACTAGCTTAGAGTCACCAATGATTTCGACTCTGGTTTTTTTAGGCGAAGTATTTCTTGACAACATCAATATTTGTGGCATAAGTAAACTCTTCTCCATCCATGGTTGTGAGTATTAAGACACCACCTGAAAATGCTTTCTTAACAACATAGAGGCCATCATAATTTAGAGCTCATTTTCCCCTAGAATCAGTGAGAAATGATTAGATCTTTTTTAGTACGAGGTCGCCTTCTCTGAATATTATAGCACCCCAAATTTTGCCCTTTTCTTTTAACTGTAACTCGCTTTTGTTTCTATGCATTTTGTATTTTCGCATATCATAGCATTGGTTCTCGAGACATGGGATCAAGGTGTTTTCGCGGCTCAGGTATCTCTTTTATTGCAAGAGTTTAAACAACGAGCGTTATAGGCTCCGACATTTATTTTGCTCAGCATTCAAGCGGTCGATTTTATTTTATTCAGCAGGTTATTTTCAGCTCAGGACGTTGTACTGGCTATCTTAGGAATTTTCACAGTTATAATATCCAAGGGCAAGTTTCAGAGTCTTAACAGAGCTAGGAACGGGTGGCAACAGGTGATTATACAAGATTCCCTCCATTTGGCACCAATTTGGGCATTTTTTTAATGTGGTAACTGGTTACCACATATGGGTAATCGGTTACCCTGGGCGAAATTTGCCAAAATATTCAAATTTTCAGCATTGCAAATTTTCCAATCATTCTCAACCATTGATTTCACATGATCATCATTAGAAGGATCTAGAATTGTTTAATTTTCACCATTTCCCTCCATATTTCGAACACTCTATTTCTAACTCCACTCCTAATTTCCCTTCCAAATACTAACCCATATTCCAAACCACATTTTGATTCCAAACCTAGAGCTTATTTAAGTGAATTTTCTCCAAACCTCACACAATAACCTTCATCTTCAAATTTCACATTCATTCTTGAGAATTTGCTCTCAACTTTCTCTCCACTTTTTCACTCCCAAAACCTCCACTAAAGCTCTTTCCACTTGAGTTCATTGATTCTACATTAGAATCCTTGAATTCTAGAGCTAAACCTCCATCATTCATCTCCATTATCTTCAATTCATCACTCAATTTTCGTTTGGTTTTGGATCTAAATTTGGAAGTTAGATTGGAAGTGCTTTTTTGGATCACTTTTTCTTGATCTTGCTTGTTCTTCACTTCTACCATAAGGAAGCTCTTGGATCTTGAAGAATATATGGGTTTCTAGCTTGGATATGTTAGTTTAGAGTAAATCAACACATACCAAAGCACATCTCCGCTTTGAAGGTTGTTAATTCTAGATCTAATTCAATTTTGAACTTATTTGAATAATTACAATGTAGATCCATGGATTTTGATGCATTTTGATCCATTTGATTAATTTGGATCTTTGTGATTTGTGATCTCAATGTTTGATTGTGTTTACATGATGCTTGATCATTGATTCTTGATGATAGTTTCGTGCTTAATTGATTACATGTTCCTGTGATTGATTGGTTAAGTTGTTTGGTGCTGAAAACTGATTTTAGAGGCTATTATTCTGTTTTTGGTTCAGTGGTAACCGATTACCACATATGGGTAACCGATTACCCTTCATAAATTTCATGTTACAGGCTGTTTTTTCAACAGGTAACCGGTTACTTGATTGCAGTAACCGATTACCACTAAACAGAATGCCTTGTTTTTGCATTTTTCTTGCTTGTTTGGGCTCCTTTTCGCATCTAAACTTCATGGATCGATATGATGCATTTACGTGGATTGTTTTTGATATATTTCATCATTCTTGAACGTCTGATCTCGATTTTCTGATACGTGGCTCCCGGTTTCCGTTTGAATGCTTAACATGTTCATGTTGCTTGATTGATGAATGAACACATGCCTTTCTTGCTTAGATCGTGATTAATTGATTATTATTGTTGATTATCTTGCTGGATATTTTGATGTGTGTTTGCATTTGTTGCCAATTCCGCTTGTTACACGTTTGATTGATCGTTCGATCGTTCAATTTGAATTGGGAAAAACATGTTGATCTTGATGATTCTTATTGATGCAATGTTGTTGATCGATTATGTTTGATTGTTGAAGCATGTTCATACTTGCATGATATCTATCCATGATTGGTGTTTGCTTATGATTAATTGCATTCATGTTTACTTGCTGCCAAACTTTCCACAATTGTGGTTATTTCGAATTATGCATGATGTCTTTGCTTGCTTGCTTGCTGCTTGCCTTTTTACACCTATTGTGCTGAAACATGTGCTATTATAGGTTGTCTAGCTTATATGTTGGATTTTTTATCGTTGTTTTATGCAGGAGGCGCTGTCGTAGCTGCTGTTTTTGCCTTGTTTTCTTATTTTTGCTTTGCCTTTGCATGTTCCCTTAGATTTTTTATTCCAATTTAATTTTTGATTAAATTTGAAGTAAGATAGATATTAGGAGTTTAATCCATGCATGACAAAATTAGGTTAGTCCCTTTTAACCTTAACCTTAAGTCCATCTTTTGCATGCTAACATTAGGATAAAATCTTTTTTCGTATCCCAAATTTAGGACCACTTTGCATGACAACATTAGGGCCGAGTTTCCCTTAGACCTTCAGTGCGTTTCTCTTCTCATCTCAAAGCAATTCTAACTCATCTAATAAATACGATGAATATTGTGCCCCACGAGTCTTAAGTATATGGGAAATTATGAGTCCGGGGTTTCTCTTCACTCATCTAGAGTGTTAGTGTATGTCCCGTCTGGGGGCGATACGCGATACATTCGCTCCTATGTCATAGTCTTTAGTGCAACGTGAATCACAAAGCAAACTAATTCACTTCACTAAAACTCACAAACAAAATTCAAACCTTTTTATCCTTTGGGATTTATGTTTCAAACTCATTTTCAGAAAAGAGTATGTTACTTTTCCGTTTTATCGCAAACAGGAATTGTCCCTAACTGCTGAAATTGGAACTTAATGTCACTCGTAAAAAACACTTAACCAACCTGTAGTTTTCCCGAACTATGTTTGCTCTGATTTCTCATACTAGATGAGGATACGTAGGCACAAGATGATGATGTATTGGCGCGCAAACATTCCCCATCACCCGTAGTTTTCCTAACTACGTTGACTCTGACTTTCCTATTGCACGAGAGAATATATAGGTAGAGGCGACAATGTCCTATCGAGTCTCTTTATTTTTCTTTTGTTCTCATTTCCATTTAACAATAGCTTATAGATAAACACACCCTTTGGTTAGACAACAAACATGGATCCCATTGAGTACAACGGACGTGAGGGGTGTTAATACCTTCCCCTTGCGTAACCGACTCCTGAACCCAAGATATGGTTGCGATGACCTTGTCATTTCCCGTTTTTAAGGTTTTCTTCGATCGTTTTTCCCCTCTCTTTGGAATAAATAATGTTTGGTAGCGACTCTTCTGTTTTTCTGCTGGCTGTTTTTTGCAATTGTGACAGCTGGCGACTCTGCTGGGGACCCCGGTTCCCTATGCGAGTCAATCCTAGCGTTTGTTTGTTTATGTTTCTTTGGGTGTTTACTTTTCTGCAGTTATTTGCTTTTATGTACATTATTTGTTGTATATTATTACATTTGCATTTTATTATGCTGCTTTTGCTATGCTGTTGGACGGGTTGTTCCATGAGAGATAAACCCAATACCCAGACTTGAGTATATACACATGATTAGTGTGGAGAGTAGCGGGAGCTTGTGTGGCGTCTGGCCACATAATAGCTCGTGTGAAATTCACGTCCAGATGTGGTTTTTCTTTGGAGATACTCTATCCTGCGCGTCTGGTGCAGTTGAGGGAGTATTGACTTAGAAAAACTAATGACTCTGGAGACCGCTCATTGGGAATTCAGTTGAGACCTCCTTGATTGACCATGATGCTAAACCAGAAATGGTGAACGTATCATTGTTTCTCGACCTGAGAGTCTGTGATACTGGTGACCTGCTTAGGATGCCATGTCTTCCAAGACTAAAACCCACATGTGAGATGGGATGGGTTTTTGCAGGAAACCTTGACTTTCAACCAACCCGATTTTCTGGTTTTCTTATCAGCCTGGTATTCTAATTATTCCAGTATTCTGGTTATTTTGGTATTCTGGTGTTCTGGTATTTTCTCATCAGGACATACTTATGAGCCTATTCAGTCAGCAACACAACAAATATTCAGAGCTTTGTGGAAGCTTTGATCCCATGTATGTTGCATTCATATTGCATTACATAAGCATTTGTGTATCATTTTTTAATATCCTTCCTCATCCAGAAGCAGCAGAGCTCACCCATCTTTTACCCAACCCGTAATTGATTTCCCGACACTTGTATTGGACTTGAATCAGTTTTTTGAAGAATCATGAACTCATGAGAGCATAATCAGTTTGTTACAAGGGCATGTGTTGAATTGATGAAGAATCAGTTGGATCAACTTGTGGAAGCCACGACAGCCATGACAAGGGGAGAGGCTAATATTCAGAGGACTCCAGTTACTAGAAATGTTATTCCACCTCCAATGAACAATGTTTCTCAAGCTCAGCATGTGCAGATTCCTGTTGAGGATCAAGTCATACAAGAGCGTACCATTGTCTGAGATGGAAATTCCTCTTCTCTTAATGACACAGATTATCAGAGCTTTGCATTCTCTGTGCCAGATTTCCAAGGCGTAGTTCCAACAATGAAACCTAAAGACACGCAGACTGTTGAGTTTATGAAAAGGTATCGTATGTTGGAGGAGAAGCTTGACGCCCTGGAGGGTCGTGATGCTCTCGACTTGAATGCTTCAACCATGTGCTTGGTGCCAGGCCTTGTGATGCCTCCGAAGTTTAAGACACCAAATTTTGAGAAGTACAAAGGTGATAGCTGTCCAAAGCAACATTTGGTGATGTTTTTCAGAAGAATGACCTCATATGTCCATAACGACAAGCTTATGATTCACTATTTCCAGCACAGTCTGAGTGGGGCATCATTGAGTTGGTATATGTAGTTAGAGAGTGGTTGCATCCGATCATGGTCAGACCTAGCCAACGCATTTGTGAAGCAATACAATTACAATCTTGACATGGCTCCCATCTGCATGTAGTTGCAAGACTTATCTCATGCGGACAATGAATCCTTCAGAGGGTCTGCTCAGAGATGGAGAGAGTTAGCTGCTCGTGTTCAACCACCACTTCTAGACAGAGAATTGGTTGACCTGCTCGTGGGTAATTTGCAAGGTCCATACTTGGACAAGATGATTGGCAATGGGGCATTAAACTTTTCTGACTTGATAGTAGTTGGGTAACGTATCGAGAATGCACTCAAGAGTAGAAAGATTCAAGACATCTTAGACATCTCAGTTGGTGAAAGTGAATTAGTTGTTAGTTCTCAAGAAGGATGGGAGAAAGAAATTAATTCCACCTGGGAATTGCCGATACCTCAGACTCAGTACTCAGATATTTTAAGTGTTCAAAGTCAGCAACCTTCTAGGTTTCCGTGTCAGATACCATTCTCTTCCCAAGGACGATATTCTTCTCCAAATCAGGGATCTTCTTATAGTCAATGGTCATATCACCGTCAGCCGCGTCAGCACGCCCGACAAAGACCTAGGAAGCCAGAAAAGCATTTCACTCAGTTGCCCATGTTGTACAATCACTTGTTTCCTGATTTAATCAAAGGTAGACTGATAGTGCCGAAGGAGATAAATCCAGTGATTCCTCCATACCCACCAGGTTTTGATGTTAACGCCCGTTGCGACTATCATGCTGGGGCACAGGGGAATCCAACCGAAGACTGTAAGGTGCTTAAGAGTAAGATTCAGACTCTACTTGACTCCAATGTGTTCTCATTCACCCCTAAGGGTATTCAGATCAAAAATCCTCCATGATCCAATCATGTGAGTTCATCAGTCCTCATTATGGAAGAATTCACTGAGAACAGATGTTCAGATGAGTATTAGACTGACTTCGACGAGCAATTCTGAAGATGGCTAGTTCAGTAGTGAGTCAAGATTGGAAAGCCCAGTTCCCCAATGTAACACTCTTTTCTACCCACAATTAAAAGGCACATTTTTCACATAAATCAGAGTAAAATATTTAACTCAATAAGAATCACCTCAAAGGGTGTACATTTATCAATAGCTCAAAATAAATCAATGCTCCATGTACAACGGGTTCTTCCAAAATACATTAAATTGCACAAAATAGCGAAATTCAAAGGCATAAGTCAAGGTTTCCTTCATCAGGGAAAAGAAGCAAAATAACTCAACAATATATAATTTAACTCAAAAGAACCCAACATGATGTTACATATCAGAGCAAAACCCTCTAAGTTAACCAAAAGGCTAACAACTCAAAGACTTCAAAAATAATCCTCGACGGTGGCTACAGCTAAACCTGGTCATCTGCACGTTACCCACATGGTGTTAACATTCAAGCAGGCAGGGTGAGTAAAATAATTCATAATAATCAATGTATAAAAATCAACATATAAATGGCGTCATATTCATATTCAACACATTCATATTCATCAATAGGCCTCGATGGCCACAACATCATAATTCATACAAAAAGACTCATAAATGCAAAATGCAATAGGACTCAATGCATGTGCTACCAATCATCACAGTGCAATGGACATTGGGCCATCAACCCTCCATAGATCCTCATCAATAGGATCGATTCTACTAGAGAACCGGAGCACATCAAAACACTTCACATCCACACAGTGGGATTGAAGCCAAAGTAATCGAGGTCCTAAACCGAAGTCCGGATGCACATGAATGCATGATGCACACGTCACAAATCATCCTCATAATAACATCATAGGTGCAGCATCATTCATCATATTCATCATCAACAAACATCATAGCTCATCATCATAATCATCATCATACGTCATGTCATCATAATTCATCATAATAATAATCTTCATACATCATGTCATCAAAGCTCATCATAATCATCATCATCATACACCATGTCATCATAATTCATCATAATAATCATCATCATACCTCATAGAAAATCATCATATAATCATGTACAAACCACATAGCGCCCACAATCATACTCATATTAATTCATCATATTATCATATATTATCACATATTATCACATATTAATTCATAATTATACTCGCGGTAATTCTCATACTATCGCCTATTAATCACATAAACTACACAGTCCTAATCATGTTAATTCCTCATATTATCACATATTATCACAGTTACCCTAATGGTAATTCATCAAGAAAATTGCAGCATCAAAACATCAAGACATCACCGGACCAGAACATGATTCATTAATAGAACATATACACAATTGACTTCTCAAACATAATTAGATATAAAAATATTAGGAAACCAATTCCATTATCTATACTATGTTATATCCCTGTTCATTAGCTTTCCAACGCTTTGAACGGTGGCCAAAACGGACTTACGGATCATACGTTACGTCCAAAACGATTTCAACCGAAAACATGAATAGTCGTGGCGGACAGCAAAACATTGTTACGCACCAGAACCTAAATCAACCCAAAAGTCCACACGATTCACCTCCCCAATACCCCAAAAACATCTCTAAATCATCCCTAAGGTCTTACGGTGATAAAGGCACAAAACCTACGATTTACTAGGCCAATCCCGTAACATATTCATGCCCTAAATCACAATTTTTCCTTCAATTACACCCTAAGGCATCAGTGTTACGCACTATCAAATATTCCTATCCCTTCAGAGTTAGACATATATCAATTCAAGGTTTTGGTCACGAAGGCCTACCTTTCCCTTTTCCCCAACGGATTCCAGGTTAGATTCACACTAATAGGTTTAGGCCACGAAGGCCAAAGATCACTATTTCTCATATCTATACTCTAACAGTCAGGAATATTTACCACTACACCACAACCATCAGGGTTCTCACTATCAAATTTCTCTACAGGGTTAGAGTTAAATCATAGTTTTTGGCCATGAAGGCCTAGTTTCCCTTTTTCCCAAATAAATACCTACGGTTAAAATTCTCAATAATCGATTTAGGCCACGAAGGCCAAAAATCCCTTTTTCTCATTATTCGCCTCAAAACTCTTAAACCCTTAAATCAACCTTAAATACATTGAAAGTCACACATGGAAAATTATGAAAGGTTATACTCCCCATAACTTAATTGTCGATCAAACCTTCTCAAATATTTCCGAGAATCCTCCGAAGCTTTTGCCTCCAATCTTTCTTCTCAGAGCTCTGACCTCAATTCTCCTCATGGTCTAACAAATGAATCCTAATTCCATCACAATTTCCTTTTTTTTAAACCTAGACTTGGGCCTCACAATTGGGCTTTTCCCATATTATCCCTCACTAACTCCTCATAATTGCCCAATTTTCCCTTATTTCACTTATATTTATTTTAATTAATAATATTATTAATACATTCATATTATATATTATTATTCAAAATAAATAACTCAAATTCCATTAATTCCCAATATTCCACAAAACCATTGAAAATCACCAAAACGCGAATATTCTCATTTAAATAAATTAAATTAAATATTCTCATAATATTTGGGGTGTTACAACTCTCCCCCACTTAAAAGAATTTTCGCCCTTAAAAATTACCTCAAGGAAATAGAGTCGGGTACAACTCCCTTAACTGATCTCTACGCTCCCAAATCCAACTTTCTCCAACTGGTCCTCCCCACAATACCTTTACCAAGGCAATCTCTTTACCTCGCAGTTGCATCACTCCTCGTTCACCAATCCGAACTAGCAAGGCTTCAGCAATCAAATTATCTCCCACCCGTACATCATCCGTCTGAATCATATGTGACGGATCTGGAATGTACTTCCTCAACTGAGACACATGAAACACATCATGTAAATTCACAAACGACAGCAGTAAAGTAGTCCGACATGCTACTTCTCCTATGCTTCCGCTGCACTACTCTGATACGGACCAACAAAATGTGGTGTGAGCTTTCTGGACTTCAAAGCTCGGCTAACACCAGTTACCGGCGTAACTCTCAAAAACATGTGATCTCCTTCATGGAACTCAAGTGCTTTCCTCTTCTTATCATAATAACTCTTCCAACGACTCTGCGAAACTTTCATCTTTTCCTTGGATCCTCTTGATCTTTTCAGTCGTCTCTTATGCAATCTCAGGTCTGAGTATAACACTCTCGCCTGACTCATATCAAAACAAAGGAGTCCTACACCTCCTACCATACAAATCCTCATACGGTGCCATTCCGATACTAGAATGATAACGGTTATTGTAGGTAAACTCAACCAACAGCAAATGATTATCCCACGATCCACCTTGATCCAACACACAAGCCCCTAGCAAATCCTCTAAATACTGGATAGTTCTCTCTGTCTGTCCATCAGTCTACGGATGATAGGCAGAACTCAACCTCATCATGGTACCCAAAGCGTCTGCAAACTCTCCCAAAATCTCTATGTAAATCTCATATTTCCATCTGACACAATATTCGACGGTACCTCATGCAACTTCACAACTTCCTTAACATACATCTCAGCTAGCTTCAGAATAGAATGATTAATCCTCATTAGTAAGAAATGAGCTGATCTAGTCAACCTATCCAAAATCACCCAAATTGAATCATATCCCTCTTACATTCTTCGGCAAACCCGACACAAAATCCATGGAAATACTATTCCATTTCCACTATGGAATATTCAACGGTTGCATTAGACCCGACGGTCTCTGGTGTTTAATCTTCAACTTTCAACAAGTCTAACCATCACATACAACTCAACCACTTCTTTCTTCATGTCTGACCACCAAAACAATTTCTTTAAATCCTGGTACCTCTTTATAGCACCGGTATGGATACTCAATTCACTTAAATTTCCTTCCTCAAGAATTACTCTTTTTCATCTCAACAATATCTGAAACGCAAACTCTATCACGACATCTCATGATACCATTCCCATTAATCCGAAAACCAGCTCTTTGAATTTGATTCATCAAATTCAACCGATCTACCAACTCAAATCAGATTTCCGACCTCCTCGAATCTCATCAAGAATACCACTAGTAAGCCTTAACATACAAAGCTTAACTCCATAAGAAGTCTCTTCGCAAACCAAAGTCATATCAGGAAATTACTCAATAAGTTCTAACTCTTTTACCATCATCATCGGTATATGCAAAGATTTCCAAATCGATGCATCAGCTACCACGTTTGTTTTACCCGAATGGTAATTCAACTCAAAACCATCATCCTTCAGAAGTCCCAATCATCTCTTCTTCCTCACAGTTAACTCATTTTGATCAAAGAAGTACTTCGAACTCTTACGATTACTACACATCTCAATTCTCGAACCAAACAAATAAAGCTTCCAAAGCTTCGACACAACCACAACAACACCCAACCCTAAATCATGCGTCAGATAATTCCTCTTATCCACTTTAAGTTGCCTTAAAGCATAAGCTAAACTTGTTGATGTTGCCTCAACACACCTCCCAATCCCATCAACGAAGCATCACAATGTACCACAATGGTTCTGTCG
Organism: Lathyrus sativus; assembly: GCA_963859935.3. Classification (NCBI taxonomy): domain Eukaryota; kingdom Viridiplantae; phylum Streptophyta; class Magnoliopsida; order Fabales; family Fabaceae; genus Lathyrus; species Lathyrus sativus. The sequence continues at coordinate 652,017,675 of OZ012739.1, read as the reverse complement.
GATTTGGAAAAATCAAACCTGAGCGATTGTTAGTCTTCTCAAAAAGCTCTTGCAACTTTTCTTCATACTTTGCATCCCAAAACAAAAGCTTGAACCTTCCTAGTCCACTGTGTCAATGGAAAAGATAACTTGGAAAAATCCTTCAATGAATTCCAATAACAATCTGCCAACCCAAGAAAACTTCTAATCTCAAATACAGGTTTTTGGAGCTTCCCATTGCGATGCAGCTTCAACCTTCGTCATATCAACCACAATAACCCTACCCGAGATCACATGACCAAGGAACTCACTTCCTTCAACCAAAACTCACACTTTGACAGTTTTGCATACCACTTCTCCTTTTTCAACGCTGATAACACAATTTTCAGATGCTCAGTACGATCCTCTTTACTCTTCGAATATATCAAAATATCATTAATGAACACAACCACAAACATGCCCAAATAAGTATGGAAAATCTCGTTCATATACTCCACACACCCACATGGTGCCTTAGTCACCCCAAATGGCACTACGAAATACTCATCATGTCAATACCTTGTTTTAAAAGCAATCTCCTGAATATCTTCAGCCTTCGCATGAATCTGATGATACCCAGATCTTCCATCTATCTTACCTGCAACAACCAACTGATCCATCAAATCCTCAAGTTGACTCTTCAACTCTTTCAATTCCAAAGCATACACACTATATGGATCCATCGATATCGGACTAGTTCCAGGAACTAAGTCGATCACAAACTCCACTTCACGTTCTAGCAGTAAATCACTTATCCCATTAGGAAAAACTTCCAGACAATCACAAATAATTGGCACACCACTAACTTCCCCACTTTATTAATACTCAAAGTTTCCATCAAAATAAACGTCTCAGCATCATCTTGCACCGACTCACCAAAACAATCTGTAAGCACTTAGCTTAACTCAAAACAATTCACTGCACACGCCATCTAAGCTTGTAAGACACGTTTATCCCATCCAACATGACTCCGTCCACCATCAACAAGAGATTAAGGGTGATCAGTTCCTCAATTTGTCAATAGACAACCGAAAATCATGATGGGGCATAAACCATCTTTACCAAACTATAAGAGCATTCATCGACACACTGACCCACCACTCCACGCTTGTAGCATCTGGAGAAGCACAAGCTTCTCCCTCACTTGTTTCATTCCCACTTCTACAGACAAAGGTTAAAAAACAAACGTGTATCGATAGTATTTTCACACACACGTCACATACTGAGGAACAATTAACATTACACAACTTGGTCGGACGGACCAACCAGGCTCTGATACCACTAATGTAACACCCTTTTCTACCCACGATTAAAAGGCACATTTTTCACATAAATCAGAGTAAAATATTTAACTCAATAAAAATCACCTCAAAGAGTGTACATTTCTCAATAGCTCAAAATGAGTCAATGCTCCGTGTACAACGGGTATTCCTAAAATACATCAAATTGCACAAAACAGCAGAATTCAAAGGCATAAGTTAAGGTTTTCCTCATCAGGGAAAATAAGCAAAATAACTCAACAGTATATAATTTAACTCAAAAAGAACCCAACCCGATGTTACATATCAGAGCAAGACCCTCTAAGTTAACCAAAAGGCTAACAACTCAAAGACTTCAAAAATAATCCTCGACGGCGCCCACGGCTAAACCTAGTCATCTGCACGTTACCTACGTGGAGGTAACATTCAAACAGGCAGGGTGAGTAAAATAATTCATAATAATCAATGTATAAAAATCAACATATAAATGGCGTCATATTCATATTCAACACATTCATGATCATCAATAGGCCTCGATGGCCACAACATCATAATTCATACAAAAAGACTCATAAATGCAAAATGAAACAGAACTCAATGCATGTGGTATCAATCATCACAGCGCAATAGACACTGGGCCATCAAACCTCCATAGATCCCCATCAATAGGATCGATTCTACTAGAGAACCGGAGCACATCAAAACACTTCACATCCACATAGTGGGATTGAAGCCAAAGTAATCGAGGTCCTAAACCGAAGTCTGGATGCACATGAATGCATGATGCACATGTCACAAATCATCCTCATAATAACATCATAGGTACATCATCATTCATCATATTCAGCATCATCAAACATCATAACTCATCATCATAATCATCATCGTACGTCATGTCATCATAATTCATCATAATAATCATCTTCATACATCATGTCATCATAAATCATCATAATAATCATCACCATACATCATATCATCATAATTCATCATAATAATCATCATCATACCTCATATAAAATCATCATATAATCATGTACAAATCACATAACGCCCACAGTCATACTCATATTAATTCATCATATTATCACAAATTATTACATATTAATTCATAATTATACTCGCGGTATTTCTCATACTATCGCCTATTAATCTCATAAACTTCACAGTCCTACTCATGTTAATTCATTATATTATCACATATTATCACAGTTACCCTCATGGTAATTCATCAGGAAAATTGCAACATCAAAACATTAAGACATCACTGAACCAGAACATGATTCATTAATAGAAGATATACACAATTGACTTCTCAAACATAAATAGTTGTGAACGGGGGCCAAAACGGGCTTACGGATCAAAAGTTACGTCCAAAACGATTTCGACCGAAAACATGAATAGTCGTGGCGGACAGCAAAACGCTGTTACGCTCTAGAACCTAAATCAACCCAAAATTCCATACGATTCACTTGCCCAATACCCCCAAAACATATCTAAATCATCCCTAAGAGCTTACGGTGATAAAGGCACAAAACCTACGGTTTACTAGGCCAATCCCGTAACATATTCACGCCCTAAATCACAATTTTTCCTTCAATTACACCCTAAGGCATCAGAGTTACTCACTATCAAATATTCCTATCCCTTCAAGGTTAGACATATAACAATTCAAGGTTTTGGCCACGAAGGCCTACCTTTCCCTTTTCCCCAACGGATTTCAGGTTAGATTCACACTAATAGGTTTAGGCCACGAAGACCAAAGATCACTATTTCTCATATCTATACTCTAACAGTCAGGAATACTTACCACTACACCACAACCATCAGGGTTCTCACTATCAAATTTCTCTACAGGGTTAGAGTCAAATCATAGTTTTTGGCCACGAAGGCTAGTTTCCCTTTTTCCCAAATAAATCCCTACGGTTAAAATTCTCAATAATCGATTTAGGCCACGAAGGCCAAAAATCCCTTTTTCTCATTATTCGCCTCAAAACTCTAAAACCCTTAAATCAACCTTAAATACATTGAAAGTCACACATGGAAAATTATGAAAGGCTATATTCCCCATACCTTAATTATCGATCAAAGCCTTCTCAAATATTTCCGAGAATCCTCCGAAGCTTTTGCTTCCAATCTTCCTTCTCAGAGCTCTGGCCTCAATTCTCCTCACGGTCTAACAAATGAATCCTAATTCCATCATAATTTCTTTTTTTTTTTAAACCTAGACTTGGGCCTCACAATTGGGTTTTCCCCATATTATCCTCACTAACTCCTCTTAAGTGTCCAATTTTCCCTTATTTCACTTATATTTATTTTAATTAATAATAGTATTAATATATTCATATTATATATTATTATTCAAAATAAATAACCCAAATTTCATTAATTCCCAATATTCCACAAAACAACCGAAAATCACCAAAACGCGAATATTCTCATTTAAATAAATTAAATTAAATATTCCCATAATATTTTGGGGTGTTACACCCGAAGCGGACGATCTTTTATATCATATCATTTCTTTGCATGTGTAGTTTCTTCTCTGTAAAGTGCAAAATTTTTTGTAAACTTGTTTGTTTTTTATTGATAATGATAATGAGATGTTTGCATTGCATTTTTATGTTCATTTGCACTCAAGTGTTTGAGGCTGGTCTTTTGTTATCCTAATGTATTTTTTTCTTCAGAATTTCAGACTTAACTTTTCAAAGAAGCTAGAAGTTAACTATGGAGAAGATTCAAGCATAGTTGAGGGAAGTACGAAGCTAGATGGGATAATTCATGGTGGACATGCAAGCTTTGTCTTAGGATCAGAAAATGCTTAGGGAGGAAGTTCATCAACTGAAGACTCAGATGGGCCTGATTATGGAAGTCATGATAAATGTGATAGAAAAAGAATGCAATCATATTCCTGAAGCCGCAGCAGAAATCGTTATTCTACCCTTGCTTGTGGAATCTCTCCCAGAACGTGATGTGCCTCGTAGATCTTCTGCACAATCTAGGGTTCCAGAATTTCCTCGACAGTAGTTGTCCCCTATTTCCCAAGATAATCCTAAGATTAAAAAGTACACACAGAGGCCGAAGCAGCCCGACATAATCTTTGACCAGCTCCCTATGACTTATGCTCAGTTGCTGCAACGTTTGCTTCAGCTTAAATTGGTTGAACTTTGGACTCTGACTGCATTTGCTGGTAAGTCACCTCTAGGTTATGATGCAAGTGCCCATTATGATTTCCATTCTAGGGCACCGGGGCATAATTTGGAGAAATGCAAGGCCTTTAAGTACGAAATTCAGAACATAATTTATTCAAAGGCAGTCAAGTTCACACCGGGAGGATTAAGAGTACAAGGTGGTCTTTTCCCAGTTGTTATGAAAGAAGCGGATATTCTTGTTTTCTCCCCTGAAGCTATATCGAGTCAGGGGCGTATCTTACAGTCTTTGGTTTCAGAATCTACACGTCCACAACTATTGTTTGTTCCTATGCCAAGTCTGAGAATGAAAGCGCCTGAACAAAGGAATGCCCTAATCGGTATCGACAACAGACTGGCTCCCAGAAAAAACAACAAAGGTCTGTGCACTAGTTGAAGTCTTCCAAGTGAGCACTTGAGATTACAAGGACATCATCAGAATCAATCAGTCCAGGCGGAGCCAGGCTTCCTCAACAATGGGAATTATCAATTTTCTTTGCTGCATTTTTCATTTGTATTTTTCATTGTTTGATAATGCTCTGTTGGCATGTAAAAACTTGTTTGTTTTTGAATGATGATCATAACGCAAGGAGTATGTTTTTCTTGAAGTAATCCATTCGGCTCATATATATTTATGTGCATTGCAATACCAACTTTCTTGCTTAGAATCTTGGAGGGAGGATGATGAAGCGAAAACACGAAATCTCTGGTCATATGCTTTTGGATAAAACCCTGCTGATGATATACATACATTGTTTCAAATCCTCAAACACCAAAGATATAAGGGAGATAGACCTTCGTTAGTCCCTTTGAGCCTAAAAGTATGAGTTTCTTTTTGAAAACAAAAAAAACCCTCATTCTTAACCTTGGGAAGGATATATGTCAGTTAATTTGACCAAGCGTTCAAATCTCAAAAGGAGTGTGCATGCAAGGATCCATTACCTTTTATCCTTTACAATCCCATAATGGTTATATCTCATTAACCAAGGAATGAGGCAGTCGACCCTTTCATAGAAATCAAGCCATCCAGTGTACGACTTGTTCAAAAAAAGAAGAAAGAAGCCCGCTAAGTCGAATCTTGAAAAAAAGTGACTTAGGAAAAAATTAGGGCATCTCGTTGGACTTCAAAATCAAAAACTCAAAAGAATCAGTCCAGGAAAAAATTAGGGAAAAACAAAAAGCAGAAAATGAAAAGGATGACAAAAGAAAAATCCTCAATAAAGAACAAAGTCATGCGACTGCAGACACCAAAGATAAAAGGGGTGACCGTCGCTCTGAAAATCTTGTGGGTTCATTAACCGTCACTTTTCATTCAATAATATTTTTAAAAGGTGAGCGCTTGTGCCAAGTTAGCTGAATATAGGGTTGGAGAATATCAAGGAGAATGGGTGGATAAAACAATTTTGAGCCAAAAATCCTTTTTTCTGAAACCGTGAACCAGGCCACGTTACAACTCTCAAAAGTCCTAATTTAAGCAGGGTTTACTTTGAAAGCTTACTCCAACGAGATAGCGTTTATGACTCCCATGAGTTATTCTAAAAAAGACTTTGTTGTTATTGCATGTGTATGATGTCTTTCATCCAAATATCATTGTCGCATTTTAACTAGTGACTTGTTCACAAAGTTTGACGATATCTTTTCAACAAAAAATTTCAAGAGTAGCATGTGTGTTGCATTAGAATTATCATTCTTAGAATAAACATTATATTCTTACATACAAGTATTTGTTATCAATGAGGTTTACATAATGAATGTCAGTCAAGAAGTCTCATCTTGCCAGGAAGAAATTTTTAGACAGATAGGTTGATGAGCATGTGGCCAAGAAACTATGTCAGAAGATGCCAATCTGGGGCAATCAAGTCGAGATTCAGCAAATCTCTTGAAGGTCGGTTAGTCAGAGGCACCCTTCACAAATTATCCAATCAAGGGCAAAGTTACTTCAAAGGTTCATTTTGAAATAGGATGCTGCAAGAGCGCGAAGAGTTATCCTCTCTAGAAGACGGTTAATCAGAGTCACCTTTCCATAATTTTAGAGCTACTCAGAGCTACTCAAGAAGGTTTTGTTAATCTTCGAGTTCAGGACGAATGTCGGGAAGTCATGTTAACCACTCCCTAACCTTTCAACCATAAATCTTGTATCCAGACAAGACGCTTTTCAACGTCAGCCATACCTGACCTACCTCGAAACCACCGTTTGAGCCGTCATATCATCGCATAATCATTTCATATCATTCTATCATCATATCATGAAGCCTTGTGAAACCAAATAGAAACCCAAAGTCCAATCCCTATTGGCATCTCCAACAAAAGCCTACTTTGCTGGCATCCTCATAAACTCTAAAATCCAATCCTCATTGGTACCCAGGAAACATCACCTCATTCCAAAGTCCAATCCCTATTGGCATCACCTCATTCCAAAATCCAATTCCCATTGGTACCCAAAAAATATCACCTTCCAAAAATCAATCACCATCAAGTTTCTCCCCTAGCATAATTTCAACGAATATCCTTCCTAGCAGGACTTTAAGCGTTTGATGCTTCCCTAAGCAGCGAAAAAATCGTCTCTAATAGACAAGGTCCATTCATGAAATGCTTATCTCCAGCAAGGGTAAGAGTCCAATGGTTGTTGATATTTTCCAACATTGTGCTCAGTAGTATTCTTCAACTATGAAGTAGGGATCTATAATTTCTCCAGTAAAGTTGGCATATTTGGTCATTGCCCCCAGCAGAGAAGTGAGTCTGCCATCATCCCCTAGTGGAGTTGGTATTATCATTGTTTATTACTTCTCTCACCAGATGGAGGCCCAATAGTGGTTGGTTTCCCAAGTAAGTCAAAGTCCAATCATACTTGGTATATCCTTCTTTCCCCAACAGAGCGGTCCTTTTGCATATCATAAGCATCATTGCATTGCATCCTCAAATGCGTAGAATTTCCATTTTATATGGAGCATTACGCCATAGAAAGAAAACTCAAACATATGCATGCGAAGCATAGGCCATGTTTGGTACCTTGAGTGGAAGCCCGAATCATCTATTAATCAAGACAGTGACATATCCATAGTAGACATTTTCTCGATTGGTTTTCTTTCCGTCAGACCCCTTTGACGATGTGTTTCTTTGGATATATCTTCTTTCCATCAAACCCCTTTGACGATGTGGTTCTTTGGATATGGTTTTCTTTCCGTCAAACCCCTTTGACGATGTGATTATTTGGAAATGGTTTTATTTCTATCAAACCCCTTTGACGATGTGATCTTTGGATATGTCTTCTTTATGTCAAACCCCTTTGATGATGTGATTCTTTGGATATGGTTTTCTTTCTGTCAAACGCCTTTGACAATGTGATTCTTTTGATGTTGGTTTTCTTTCTGTCAAATCCCTTTGACGATGTATTTCTTTGGATATGTCTTATCTCTGTCAAACCCCTTTGACGATGTGATTCTTTAGATATGGTTTTCTTTCCGTCAAACCCCTTTGACGATACGATCTTTGGATATGTCTTCTTTCTTTCAAACCCCTTTGATGATGTGATTCTTTGGATATGGTTTTCTTTTCGTCAAACCCTTTTGACGATGTGATTCTTTGGATATGGTTTTATTTCCATCAAACCCCTTTGACGATGTGATCTTTGGATATGTCTTCTTTCCGTCAAACCCCTTTGACGATGTGATTCTTTGGATATGGTTTTCTTTCTGTCAAACCCTTTTGACAATGTGATCTTTGGATGTGTCTTCTTTCCGTCAAACCCCTTTGACGATGTGATCTTTTGGATATGTCTTCTTTCCGTCAAACCCCTTTGACGATGTGATTCTTTTGATGTTGGTTTTCTTTTCGTCAAATCACTTTAATGATGTGGTCTTTGGATATGGTTTTCTTTTTGTCAAATCCCTTTGACGATGTGATATTGGTTTTCTTTCCGTAAAATCCCTTTGACGATGTGATTCTTTTGATATGGTTTTCTTTCTGTCAAACCCTTTTGACAATGTGATCTTTGGATATGTCTTCTTTCCATTAAACCCCTTTGACAGTGTGATCTTTTGGATATGTTTTCTTTCTGCCAAACCCCTTTGACGATGTGTTTCTTCGGACAGGTTTTCTTTCCGTCAAATCCCTTTGAAGATGTGTTTCTCCAGTTAGGTGTTCTTTCTGTCAAATTGAATAGGGGAAGTTGTAGCACCCCTAAATTTTCCTTTTCGTTTTAACCGTAACTGACTATTGTTTCTCTGCATTTTGAATTTCTGCATATCATAGCATTGGTTCTCGAGACATGGGATCAAGTTGTTTTCATGGCTCAGGGCTCTTTTATTGCAAGATTTTAAACAGCGAACGTTAGAGGCTCCGACATTTATTTTGCCCAGCATTCGAGCAGACCATTTTATTTTATTTAGTAGGTTATTTTCAGCTCAAGACAATGTACAAACTATCTCAGGCATTTTCATAGTTATAATATCCAAGAGCAAGTTTCAGAGTCTTAATATAGCTTAGAACAGGTGGCAACGAGTGATTATACAGAATTCCCTCCATTTGGAGCCAATTTGGGCATTTTTGAATGTGGTAATCGGTTACCACATATGGGTAATCGGTTACCATGGGAGAAATTTTCCAAAATATTCAAATTTTCAGCATTGCAAATTTTCCAATCATTCTCAACCATTGATTTCACATGATCATCATTGGAAGGATCTAGAATTGTTTAATTTTCACCATTTGCCTCCAAATTTCAAACACTTCATTCCTAATTTCCCTTCCAAACACTAACCCTCATTCCAAACCATATTTTGATTCCAAACCTAGAGCTTATTTAAGTGAATTTGCTCCAAACCTCACACAGTAACCTTCATTTTCAGATTTCACATTCATTCTTGAGAATTTGCTCTCAACTTTCTCTCCACTTTTTCACTCCCAAAACCTCCATTAAATCTCTTTCCACTTGATTTCATTGATTCTACATTAGAATCCTTGAATTCTAGAGCTAAACCTGCATCATTCATCTCCATTATCTTCAATTCATCATTCAATTTTCGTTTGGTTTTGGATCTAAATTTGGAAGCTAGATTGGAAGTGCTTTTTTGGATCACTTTTGCTTGATCTTGCTTGTTCTTCACTTCTACCATAAGGAAGCTCTTGGATCTTGAAGAATCTATGGGTTTCTAGCTTGGATCTGTTAGTTTCAAGTAAATCAACACATACCAAAGCACATCTCCACTTTGAAGTTTGTTAATTCTAGATCTAATTCAATTTTGAACTCAATTGAATAATCACAATGTAGATCCATGGATTTTGATGCATTTTGATCCATTTGATTGATTTGGATATTTGTGATTTGTGATCTTAATGTTTAATTGTGTTTACATTATGCTTGATCACTGATTCTTGATGATAGTTTTGTGCTTAATTGATTACATGTTCATGCGACTGATTGGTTAAGTTATTTGGTGTTGAAAACTGATTTTGGGGGCTATTATTCTGTTTTTGGTAATGTGGTAACCAATTACCACATATGGGTAACCGATTACCCTTCATAAATTTCACGTTACAGGCTGTTTTTTCAACAGGTAACCGGTTACCTGATTGCAGTAACCGATTACCACTAAATAGAGTGCCTTGTTTTTGCATTTTTCTTGCTTGTTTGGGCTTCTTTTCACATCTAAACTTCATGGATCGATATGATGCACTTACGTGCATTGTTTTTGACATATTTCATCATTCTTAAATGTCTAATCTCGATTCTCCGACACGTGACTCCCGGTTTCCGTTTGAATGCTTAACATGTTCATGTTGCTTGATTGATGAATGATCACATGCCTTTATTGCTTAGATCATGATTAATTGATTATCATTGTTGATTATCTTGCTGGATATTTTGATGTGTGTTTGCATTTGTTGCCGATTCCGCTTGTTGCATGTTTGATTGATCGTTTGATCGTTCAATTTGAAATGGGAAAAGCAAGTTGATCTGGATGATTCTTATTGATGCAATGTCGTTGATTGATTATGTTTGATTATTGAAGCATGTTCATACTTGCATGATATCTATCCATGATTGGTGTTTTCTTATGATTAATTGCATTCATGCTTACTTGCTGCCCAACTTTCCACAAATGTGGATGTTTCGAATTATGCATGTTGTCTTTGCTTGCTTGCTTACTTGCTTGCTGCTTGCCTTTTTACACCTATTATGCTAAAACATGTGCTATTATAGGCTGTCTAGCATGTATGCTGGATTTTTTATCGCTGTTTTATGCAGGAGGCGCTGTCGTAGCTGCTGTTTTTGCCTTGTTTTCTTGTTTTTGCTTTGCCTTTGCATGTTCCCTTAGATTTCTTATTCCAATTTAATTTCCGATTAAATTTGAAGATAGACATTAGGAGTTTAATCCATGCATGATAACATTAGGTTAGTCCCTTTTAACCTTAACCTTAAGTCCATCTTTTGCATGCTAAAATTAGGATATAATCTCCTTTCATATCCCAACTTTAGGACCACTTTGCATGACAACATTAGGGCCGAGTTTCCCTTAGACCTTCCGTGCGTCTCTCTTCTCATCTCAAAGCAATTCTAACTCATCTAATAAATACGATGAATATTGTGCGCCACGAGCCTTAAGTATATGAGAAGTGATGAGTGGGGGGTTTCTCCTCACTCATCTTGAGTGTTTAGTGTACATCCCGTCTAGGGGCGATACGTGAATCACAAAGCAAACTAATTCACTTCACTAAAACTCACAAACAAAATTCAAACCTTTTTATCCTTCGGGTTTTGTGTTTTAAACTCATTTTCAGAAAAGAGTATGTTACATTTCCGTTCTATCGCAAACAGGCATCGTCTCTAACTGCTAGAATGGGAACTTATTATCACTCGTAAAAAACATTTAACCAACCTGTAGTTTTCCCGAACTACATTTGCTCTGATTTCTCATACCAGACGAGGATACATAGGCACAAGACGACGATGTCTTGGCAAGAAACGTTTCCCCATCACCCGTAGTTTTCCGAACTACATTGACTCTGACTTTCCCATTGCACGAGGGAATACGTAGGCATAGGGCGACAATGTCTTATCGAGTCTCTTTCTTTTTCTTTTGTTCTCGTTTCCGCTTAGCAGTAGCTTATAGATAAACACGCCCTTTGATTAGACAACAAGCATGGATCCCGTTGAGTACAACGGACGTGAGGGGTGTTAATACCTTCCCCTTCCGTAACTGACTCCCAAACCCAAGATTTGGTTGCGATGACCTTGTCTTTTCCCGTTCTTCAAGTTCTCTTTGATTGTTTCCTTTCCCTCTCTTTGGGATAAATAATGTTTGGTGATGACTCTTCTGTTTTTCGCAGTTGCGACAAATACCCAAGGTCGAACCTTTTTGTCAAAAGCTTTCTTCATTCTTTGTTGATATAACTGACCATGACATAAAGTCGTCATTCTTTTTCTTCGATAAAATTTAGTTCATCGTGTCTGCTTTGACACCATTTAGCTTATGTTAGCTTGCCTTCCATCAATAGTCTCATTGACGGGATCTCAACCTCTATGGGGAGCACTGCTTCCATGCCATATACTAAAGAGAAATGGGTTGCCCTAGTTGAAGTGTGAACGGATGTGCGATAGCTGTGAAGAACAAATGGTAGCATCTCGTGTCATTCTTTGTAGATTACAACCATCTTCTGAATTATCTTCTTGATATTTTGTTAGTTGCCTCTACCACTCCGTTCATCTTAGGCCGGTAGGGAGACGAGTTATGGTGTTCAATTTTGAATTCAGCATATAATTCTTTCATCACCTTGTTGTTCAGGTTAGTTCCATTATTAGTAATGATCTGGCTTGGAACACCATAATGGCATATGATATTATTTTTGATAAATCAGACAACCACTTGTCTGGTCACATTGGTATATGATGTTGCTTTGACCCATTTGGTGAAGTAATCAATGGCTATCAGGATGAACCGATGTCCGTTTGAGGCTCTAGGTTCAATCATGCCAATCATATTGATTCCTCATATAGAAAAAGGCCATGGAGAAGATAGAGCTATGAGATGTGTTGGCGGTACATGGATCTTGTCGGTGTATATCTGACACTCGTGACACTTCCTTATGTATTTGTAACAATCAGTTTCCATTTTCAGCCAATAATATCCTGCTCTTAAAAAGTTTCTTGCCATTGTATGTCCATTGGCATGAGTGCCAAAGGATCTTTCATGAATCTCTTTCATTAGCACGTTTGCTTCGTGTCTCTTCACACATCTTAGCAAAACCATGTCGAAGTTTCTTTTATAGAGTACATCATTATTCAGGAAGAAATTGCCAGCCAATCTTTTGAGAGTCTTCCTATCTTTTCTTGATGCCCTAGGCGGGTACTCCTGTCTTTGAAGGAATCACATGATGTCTTGGTACCAAGGTTTGTCATTGATGAGTGCCTCTATTGTGAATATGTAAGCGGGCCTATCGAGGCGCATTATGTCAATCTTGGGCATATCGTTCCATCGATTCACATTAATCATGGAGGATAGAGTAGCCAGTGCATCAGCCATGTGGTTTTCTTCACGGGGTATGTGATGAAACTCAATCTTGTTGAAGAAAGGTAACAACCTTCTTGCGTAGTTTTTGTAGGGAATTAGTCCAAGTTGACATGTGCCCTACTCTCCTTAGATCTGATTTATAACTAGAGTTGAGTCTCCATACACATCCAATTTCTTTATCCTTAAGTTAATAGATTCTTCGAGACCCATGATACAAGCTTTATATTCGGCCTCATTGTTCGTACATTTGAATGCCAATTGGGCGGTAAAAGGAATATGGGCACCCTGAGGTGTAACAATGATTACTCTAATTCCATTTCCATATGTGTTGACAGATCCATCAAATATTAATCCCCATTGGGATCCTGGCTCTGGCCCTTCACTTGGTAGCGGCTCATCACAGTCTTTCATCTTTAGGTACATTACATCTTCATCTAGGAAGTCAAATTTGATTGATTCCTAATTGTCAATCGGTTGATGAGCCAAATGATTGGCTAGAATACTTCCTTTGACGCCTTTCTGAGCATGATACTCGATGTCGTATTTTGATAACAGCATCTGCCAACAGGAAATCCTCCCTGTTAAAGAAGGATTTTCAAAGACATACTTAATTGGACCCATTTCAGAGATTAAACAAGTAATGTGACAAATCATGTACTGGCAAAGAAGTTTAGCTGCCCAAGCTAGAGCGCAGCAACTTTTCTCGAGCATAGTGTATTGAGTTTCACAGTCTGCGAATGTCTTGCTTAAGTAATAAATGGCAGACTCTTTTTTTTCATCTTGTTGGCCAAGCACACAGCCCATGGATTCTTCCAAGACTGTTAAGTAGATGATCAGTGGTCTTCCTTCCACTAGAGGGGGTATAATAGGTGGATTTTGCAGATATTCTTTGATGTTGTCAAAAGCTTTTTGGCAATCCTCCGTCCATACACAACTTTGGTTCTTTCTAAGTAGTTTGAAGATTGGTGCACATGTTGCGGTCATGAGGAATATGAATCTTGAGATATAATTCAGACGTCCTAAAAATCCTCTTACTTGCTTTTTAGTCTTCGGAGAAGGCATTTCTCGAATGGCCTTGACCTTGTCAGGATCAACCTCAATTCCTTTTTGGCTGATGATGAATCCCAAGAGCTTTCCTGAACGAACACCGAATGTACATTTGTTGAGATTCAAGCGAAGTTTGTATTTCCTCAGTCGCTGAAATAACTTTGATAGGTGTTCCACATGTTTTTCTTCTGTTTTAGATTTGGCAACCATGTAGTCGATGTACACTTCAATTTCTTTGTATATCATGTCGTGAAACCGAGTTGTCATGGCCCTTTGGTAAGTGGCTCCTGCGTTCTTCAGACTGAACGACATTACTTTGTAACAAAAGGTTCCCCAAGGGGTGATGAATGAAGTTTTCTCCATATCTTTCGGTGCCATTTTGATTTGATTATAGCCCGAGAACCCATCCATGAAGAAGAATACTCTGAATTTTACTGTGCTGTCAAATAGCATATCAATGTGTGGTAGAGGGAAGTCATCCTTTGGACTTGCCTTATTTATATCTCTGTAGTCTATGCACATTCTGACTTTTCTGTCTTACTTGGGAAATGGCACTATATTGGCTAGCCATTGAGGATATTCTGAGGTGGCAAGGAAACCTGTGTCGATCTGTTTCTGTACCTCTTCCTTAATTTTGATGGTCATATCTGGATGAGTCCTTCTCAATTTTTGTTTGACCGGAGGACACTATGGCTTTAGTGGTAAGTGATGTTCCACGATGTTGGTATCCAACCCTGGCATGTCTTGGTAGGACCAAGCAAACACATTTGGAAATTCTTTGAGCAGCTCTATCAGACTCTTTCTGACAGTTGCACTGAGCAGCGCTTCAATTTTAATTTCTTTTCTCTCCTCTTCTGAACCCAAATTGAATGTTTCCAATGGTTCTTTGTAAGGTTGAATGGATTCTTCCTCATGTCTGAGTAGTCGGGAGATCTCATCTGGAATTTCTTCGTCCTCTTCTTCTTTGACTTCAAATACTGGGAACTCAAAGTTAGGAGAAGGCATTGGATCATACGTTTCAATAGGGTTTAAAACAAATAATCGGCATAACGTGATGATTTCTTTTTTAGAAAAGACAGGGAGAATGCAAAAGGTGTGTGCAGTGATATTTTTGAAAAATGCTCATTTTTATTTTGGGTGTTTTAGAATTACCATTTTCTGAGACAACAAAAGTGAGAATAACAATGAATGCAGGAATTTAGAATGACATTCTTATTTATGATTTGTCGATTCTTGAAACAAAAACCCTATGAACAAAACTCTTTCGCTCTAGGCGAAGCGAATAGGGACATTTACAGAAAAGAACGCCCTGTAAAACATCATTTTCACTTGGGCAAAGTGAAAGGTCAAAACATAGGCAAGGCAATTACTTTGATTTATGAACAATATTCGGGACATCAAATGCGACCCAATTGCGACGAACTCCTTTGTGGATTATAAAGTCCGATATTTTTTTCCAGGATTGTCTTCAGTAATGACACTGATTTATGGTGGAGTTGAATCACTAGAGTCTTCTTCCCATGCAGAGTTATCGTAAGAGGACTCTTCTTTTGTATCTTCAACAGTACTTTCATTTTCAAGGGAATCTCCCCATCTTGTTGGCTGAATGTCTTCAATTCTGATACGAGAGCTTTCAGAAGCATTGTACTTCACTAGAAAATTGTATTTGTCACTTGGCTGTCCCAAAGCATCCTAAGTTTCTGAAGGGATAGATGAATCATCTTCTTCGATGACATTGACTTTAGGAAATGCAAAGTTGATGAATTCTTGTCCAGCAATTCTTGCAACTTCATCAACATGATGTTTGACATTTTTAGAATTTTCTGGATAAGGGTTCCATGATTCTGGGAGAGCAGGTGGATTTTCCTCAAGGTCATTCAGCAGATATGCATTCTCTGGCTGACTCTTATACCTTGGATCTTCCATGTAAGGTTCCTAAATGGGAAAATCATCCATGGAAGTGAGTTATAATCAAAGTTGCCTTTCATCAGAGTATCTTCTTCCAATGAGTTAGGAGGAGCACAACATCCTTCAGGATCGCAATCTCTGTAGATCATCCTGATATCTGATCTTGGTATATATCTGTGACTTTGCATCGGAGAGAAAATGGCATGTATGTTTCATCCTGATATATATATCCTTCATCATTGAAATAGGATTTCCATTCTTCATCTGTATCAGATGGATCATTTTCCTCGATGGTGTGAACTTTTTGAGATATTGGGTGGAGGAAGCCTCCACTATGCAAGAAATCTTGAATAGGTCGAGTGCCTTCATTTTTCTCTGTAACCTTGGTAAGTGCTGGAGAAAAACCGAGACCTTTTCTTATCTTGTTATTGATAGAAATCACAACTTTCCCCATCCTTTTATGTTACCGCTTCTTAATACTTGAAGGGCATCTTTGTACGAGCAAATCTCAACTTTTGGTAAAGTGTTAAAGTGATTGCCCCTTGTCGCTTTCGCGAAAATAAGGTGCCGGCAATACAGAAGAGTCACCACCTTTCGTTATTTATCCCTCAGAACGGGAAAGGAAACGATCGGAAAAACCTGACGAAAAGGTATAAGACAAGGTCATCACAACCGTTGTCTGGGTTCGGGAGTCGGTTACGCAAGGGGAAGGTATTAGCACCCCTCACGTCCATCGTACTCGACGGGATCCACGCTTGTTGTGTTTACTGGACGAGTTGGTTTATCTATCTACCTATCAAGGCTGGCTTAAAAAGAAAAGAAAATGACTCGGCAAAGCGTCACACTTTATGCCTACGTATTCTCATTAGAGAATGAGAAATCAGAGTCAACGTAGTTCGACCTACTACGGGTTACGGGGAAGGTGGCTCGCCAATACGTCAGTATTGTGCCTACGTACTCTCAACAGGGATGAGAGATCAGAGCTTACGTAGTTCGGGATAATACGGATTACGGGAATTCAGATTCATCTGTTTTATCGAGTAGGGTTAAACAACAATTCCAGCAGTTAGAGACAAAGCCTGTTTGCGGTAGAACTGAAGTTTAACGACACTCTTTTCTTCAAAAAAGCTTTCCTTTGAATTATGGGCCCACGGGGCAAAAAGGTTTGAAGTTTGTTTTCTGTCTTTTACGGAAGAACTGTTTTTTATTGTGTTTGCAATTTCAATCGCACTAGAGACTATGAACTGAGAGTGAATGCGTCGCATGTCACCCAAAGGGTGCCATAATAAACATCCAGACTGTTGAAAAGAAGCTCTCCAACAATCCCTTCTCAGATAGCTTAAGGCTCGTAACGTACGACGTCAGTTAACCTTTATTACTGTATTTTAATGTTGTTTGAGATGAGAAGAGAAAGGGCTCAACTAAGGGGAGACTATCAAGTCCTACTGTTGTCATGCCAAGGATTCATCCTATAGTTGAGGTTTGAAACAGGGAACTCCTAGAAGTTATCATGCATAGGTTTCAACCTAAAGTTCTATCATCACTTCCTTATCAAAGGATGTGAGATTCCTAGGGGATCATGTCAATTATAAACAGAAACAGATAAAGCATCAACTTAAACGGTAAACAGTAAACAGTAAACGACTGTAAAATGCATGCAATGCAAGTGAGGGAGGAAATGTGTGTGGGGCAGCAGCCTCCACAAGCTCATCTTAACCTCAAGCCAGAATGAATAACAGTAATCATACAGAGACAACAAAATAAAGTGTTGTCAAGCAAAATACAGTAAACTGCAATCATACAGAGGAAATAACATGCTATCAAGCAGAATATAAGAGACTGTAATCATACAGAAGAAAATGAAATGCTATCAAGCAGAACAAACCACATAGGCAAGGGAGCAGGGCTCTACCGAATACCCGCAAGCAAAGCCATACAGTAAAAAAACAAGCAGAGGGAGCAACTCAACCTCTAGTGCAATCATGCTCCTATATTAAAGTCAGTCTAGATATGAACTTATTCTAATTCATCAAGCAAGTCAAACAAGGTACACCAATACAGAAAAGAAAACAGACAAGCAAGAAAGCAGATCAACACCTCTCTTTTTCCATTCCAAGCCTCAGCTCTTCTAACAGCAACCAGTCTTCAGACTTCAATCACCCTTCAAGGCTATCATCTCTCATGACAAATATCAATTTGCTTTTTCAGGTTTCAACCCATCAAACATAAGTGTCAACTTATCTTCACTTCTCCAAGCTTCAGCTCTTCAGTCAATTCCACCTTCAGGCTTCACTCCTAACTGCAAGTATCAACTTGATTCCTTCAGGCTCTCAATGCATCAATGCAAATGTCAACTTATCCTTTATTCTTCAAGCCTCAGCTCTTCACTCAATCTCAATTGAATCCTCTTCATAAGTATCAACTTAGTCTTCAAGCTTCAGCTCTCTTTGCTTTACCAGTATCAACTTGGTCTTCTGCTCCTACAAGCTTCAGCTTCTCAGAGTAGTCTTCAATCACTGGAAGTGTCAACTTCATCCTTCAATCTTCTTCAAGCCTCAGTTCTTCATTGGATATTCTTCACAAGCACCAACTTGTTCTTCTTGCTCTTCAAGCTTCAGCTGCAATGGCAATGCTCAAGGAATCATCCTCTTCCACACTCTTCAATGAAGTCCTCATCTTCAAACTCAAGTCTAACATCTTTCAAGATACTCAAACCAGAAGACAATTGATTTAACAGAATGAGTGGAAATGATAAACAGCTTATTGACAACCAAAGGAAGCCTGTAAGGGTTCATCATTATGAGAGACTGGTTCCCTCAAAGTTCTACTCCCCAGATAAAGCCACTCATCCCTCCAAATGAGGGATGTGAATATCTTAGAAGGACCTTTAGTCATTGGGAGGAATGGAAGCACAAGATGCTTTCCATATTTGTGAAAGAAATCATTCTAATTCTAAGGCTCTTCCCTATTTCTCCTATCTTCTAAATCTTCATCAGACACCTTCAGGCACAAGCAAAATCCAAGCTCCAAGCAACTCCAAGCAACTTCAAGCATCCTTCCCTTGTCTTCAACTTGTCTTCAATCTCAACCAAAGGCAAACAAAACAAAAACCCTAGTCTAAGGGACTAGTTGAGTTAGTCTAGTTGAGTTAGTGCCCTAGAATCATCTAAAACTAGCACCTAAACTAAAAATCAATCAAAAATAGGAAACTATCCTATAAATTTTAAAAAAAATTCCTAAGGGATCCTAATTCAATTAAGAAAGCCTCATACAAAAACCAGGGACTAAATCATCCATTAAGCCCTAAGATCAAAATCTAAACCATAAGGTATCAACCTTAAACCATAAAAAGGAAGCACCTAAATATCAATCTAGAAAGCACACCTATTTTCACCACAAAAATGTGAGAAAAATACTATGGGAGCATACATGTCTAATCTAATCACACACAAAAAATCAGGATCAAAGTCATCACCACATGATCAAACAAAATTCCACAAAATTATGCATCAAACATAACCATTTTAATATCAATTAAAATGTAAAATTCCCATTAAATCAGAAAATACATGAAATGCAAAAAGAATGGGATTAATTGGATTAATTTTCAATTTATTATGATTTTTCCAAGAACCATGTACAAAATGAAAAATAATGGAAAATTCAACAAAAATAGACAAATGCACGGTGCAAGTAGTAAACAGAATCAGTACAAATAATGGATTGGGCCTTCATGGGGGTGGGGATATCAATCTTTCCACTAAGCCCATAACTACTGAATAAATGAAACGGTGCGTTTCATTTCTTCAGATCCTTCACAAACTGAGTTTAAAACGTGGCCGTTGGATGAGCTTCTAGTCAAAGGTCCAACCAAGATCTGATGGTCCTGGGGTCGTCTCCTACCTTTCAAACCTCTGCAACTTCGCGCCCAGCTCCGGCCACCACCGGTGGTGCTCCGGTCACCTTCCTCAACCCTAATTCTCTCTGAAAATCTTGGATGAACAGATGCACTAAACCTCCAATTCAAGCTCTTTAATCTTTCAGACACGTTCAATGAACCCTCTACTTGCTTCTGTATGCAAAAGAACCGGTTGAAAGCTCTTAAATCTTGAAACCCGATGGTGAGTTACAGGTGGAAAAATTCAACTGCTCATGCACGATTCAGCCACGAGTTCTCTTGGATTATGATCTGGAATCACTCCTTAGCATCCATGGAAGAAGTTTCAATCAAGAAAATGGATGGAAAGTGAAGAATTTGGTGAAACCGAATCCAATTGCAAGCTATGAAATCTCAATCTCAATCTATGCTCTCTCCTTCAATCATCACCAACCTCTGCATTGGATCACCTCTACTCAATATATAGATGATGTATGAGTGATCTAGAACCCTCTAGACCCTTCTAATGAGAGTTTCCACTTCTCATGTCATGAGATTTTCAAACACATCTCATGATATGCATAATTCTGTTTGCAGCTTGAAACCAACCTCATTCACTTCCAATTTCTCCCCTAGTAACATTTTGAAAGTGTTTATTTTGCAAAGGGCCTTGCTCATGCCTTGATTCTATGTTTTGCACATGTTGCTTAATATGCAAGTCATTACTTTTCAAAGCAAGTCCATAATTTAGACCTCAAATCAAAATTGTGGCTAAACCAATGTTCTTAGAATGTTTTCTAGAGTCAAAATGATATATTACATGCCATGGTTTGGATGTGTAGGTTGAAAATATCAATTTCCAACTTTGGTTTTTTTAACTTATGCCCTTATTTTAGGTCATTTTTGCAACTTTGAGCTACAAGCATTTCCAACATCTCATGACCTCCTTAATAGCCTTAAAACATCATTTTGAACAAGTTTTATGTTGAACAGTTTTCCATTTGAAGCTTGGAAATAGGAGTTATGGCCTTATGCTTGAAATGACCTATAATCTCCAAATGACCAAAATACCCTTGACTTGTCAAAGCCATAACTTGAGTTCTAGAAATCCTATCAAGGACTTCTAGTACTCTATAGAAATCTAAGAGGATAAGGAACAACATTCATGTTGACCAAAAGTTCATAGGAATCATCCTTCTTGGGCAAAAGTTTGATGCAAGTTGGGTAACTTTCAAGGCCCCAGATTCACATACCTCAGATGACCTATAACTTGTCAAAGTCATAACTTGAGTTCTACAAATCCTATAAAGGACTTCTAGTACTCAAATTAAAGCTAATAACAAGCTCTACAAGATTCATGTTGGGGGTGAGATGAGATGACAATCACATCTTGAGCTAAACTGCCTTGAAGATAGGGGTCAAACTAGGGGATTTTACACTGTCAAGCCTTAGAAACCCTAGCTTGAAACTTCTCAAACTCTTCAATCATGATGAGTTGACCTTTTAATCATCCTTATAACATCTCAATGCATCAATCCATGATCACATGGCTCTTGGATTAGGTCTCAACCCTCTCCAAATCATCAGTTGACCTAGGGTTGACCCAGTCAAACCCTAATTACACCACTCATGGCTGAGTCTTCTTAATCTTGCACAATGACCTATCTAGGCTTCATGATGGCTTTCAAGACATCTCATAAGCTCTCTCAAGGCTTCAAGTCCATCTCCATGGCCTTAGAATCATCTGACTTCCCACAACTCCCAAGTTAGGAGGCACACACTCTTGGTTTCAACCACTCTCTCTGAGGATCTTTTAACTTCTCTGACAAGGATGTCAACCCTTGAATACTTGAACAACCTCCTTAGCTAGCTTCATGGTCCTGTATAGATCTTGATTGGTAATCATACCTCTTGATCTCCTGCATACATATCAATGATAATGCTAATGTGAATGAAATGAAACATGAGCTAGGTAAAGAAATGTTGGTCAAATTTTGGGGTGCAACACCCCTGCTTCATGTATCCAAGGTCGTCCTAATAAAAATTTGTACGCCGCTCGGATGTCCATGACTTGGAAGGTGACTTGGAAAGTACGGGGACCAATGGTTATGGGAAGGTCAACTTTGCTAATATCTGTCTTCCTGGATCCATTAAAAGCTTTGATTATGATCTCACTGTCTCTCGTGGGGGCACCTTGAAAAGTTAATCATGCCAGAGTTGATTTTGGCATGAAGTTCAAGGATGGACCTGTGTCTATGAGTACCCTGGATAAAGCATCATCTTCGCAGTTGATTGTGATATTGAGTGACATGTTATGATTCTTGCCTTCCTTTGGAAGTTCTTCATCACTAAAACCCAAATTTTTGTAGGAAGTGATGTTGGAAATAATGTTGTCAAACTGACCTACTGTCACATCTTGTTCTACATAGGCTTCTTCCAAGACTTTCTATAGAGCTTCTTTGTGAGCTTCTGAACTAAGCAGGAGAGATAACATTGATATTCAAGAAGGAATTTGTAATAGTTGATCCACATTGTTGTATTCACTTCTTTAGATGAGTTTCAACATTTCATCGTTATTTTTCACAGGCTTTGTGCTGTGGGGTTGACCAATAGGTTGATTAGGAACTTCAGCTTGAGGTTCCTTTTCTTTTGCAGGTTCTCCAACTCCTCTATTGAAAATTCGGCCACTTCAGGTGACTCGACTGATATCAGCAATGTTGACAACAGATGGCAGTGGAACTTCTTTTCCATCTTCTATTATGGTTGCACCATATTTGTACGAAATAACTTTCTCTGACTCGTATGGCATTGGTCCTAGCAAGTAGATGGCCAAAGGGGTTATTTGGGTCTTTCGACTGTCATAATTAACCATAATTGGTTCCAAGATGTTAGAAATTTTCCCATTGTCGAACGGGATCTCCAAGCATTTTGGCTTATTGAGCAGGGGATATACGGTGAAAACATCCTCGTTAATTCCATAATTAACAGGCTCTCTTTCATTGAGAACTGTGATGGTTCTTTTGTTCAACAGTTCTTGAATCTCATTCTAGATAAGGAGGAAACCCTGTCGGCTTCTGCAGCATTCTCTGCAAGCTGAGTAATCATGGTGGTTCTGACCAAAGTAGTCAAGTTTGCACAAGCATTTGTGAAATTTGACCAATGATGTTTCAATGTTCTTAATATCATACACGCATATTGTCGCGTCGTTGCAAAAGAGGAGCCGGCGGAAGACAGAAGAGTCGCCACCGTTCGTTATTTATCCCAAAAGAGGGAAAGGAAACAATCAGAGAAAAACTACGGAAAAGGAAGAAGACATGTCATCGCAACCAAATCTTGGGTTCGAGAGTCGGTTACGGAAAGGGAAGGTATGAACACCCCTCACATTCGTTGTACTCAACGGGATCCATGCTTGTTATCTATCTAAAAGGGTGTTAATCTATCTAAGCTACAGGCTCACGGGGACAAAAGAAAAGAAAAGAGAAGAGACTCGATAGAGCATTGCCGCTCTATGCCTACGTATTCCCTCGTGTAATAGGAAAGTCAGAGTCAACGTAGTTTGGAAAACTACGGGAGAAGGGGGGAAGGTTGCTCGCCAATACATCGTCGTCTTGTGCCTACGTATCCTCGTCTGGTATGAGAAATTAGAGCAAACATAATCCAGGCTAATACGACCACAGATTGGTTCAAGTGTTTTAACTGAGTAGGGTTAAACCTTCGTTCTAGCAGTTAGGTGTATTGCTGCTCGACCATTGGAGACTTAGGCGTTACCTGTTTACGGTAGAACCAAGAGTTAACACACTCTTTCTAAAAATGGTTTTCAATTAATCCCGAAGGATAAAAAAAGGTTTGGTGTTTTTGTGTTTGTATTTTTTTAAAACAAGAAGTGAATTGAGTTAAGGTTTGAAACTCATGTTGCACTAAAGACTATGACTTGAGAGTGAATGCTTCACATATCGCCTCAAGAGCATACACTAAACACTCTAGACAGTTGAGAGGAGGCCCCCCAACCATCATTTCTCAAGTACCTAAGGCTCGTAGCGTACAACACATATTATTCTTTGTTAAGTGTTTTGAAGTGTTTAGGAGATGAGAAGAGAAAGACACAGACTAAGGGGAAACTGGACCCTAATGTTGTCATACACAATGCTCCTAGAGTTAAGATGAAAGGGAAGAAACTATCCTAATGTTGTCATGCAAAGGATTGAACACCTAATGTCTCTCCTACTCCCATCTTAAACAGAGGGACTAGGAATCCTAAGAGGATCATGGAAAAAGGCCAAGTAAACACTAAACAACTCAATCATAGATGAAATGAGAAATGAAAGGAAATTGACTTAAACAAGTCAAAGACAATGCAAACATGATATGCAAGGACACAAAGAAGAAATACAAGACTCAAGAGATGCAACAAAATGAAGCACAAGACCTCAAACAAAGGGACTTAAACAAGTCAAAAAGAGTGAGATGAAATGGGAGAAGTAAACTCCTA
This sequence comes from Lathyrus sativus, assembly GCA_963859935.3. Classification (NCBI taxonomy): domain Eukaryota; kingdom Viridiplantae; phylum Streptophyta; class Magnoliopsida; order Fabales; family Fabaceae; genus Lathyrus; species Lathyrus sativus. The sequence continues at coordinate 651,993,379 of OZ012739.1, read as the reverse complement.
CAACCATTCAAACATCAATCACTAAGAGGAAGATGCAAACCTAAGATGCATAAACAAAGAAAGGAGGGAGGAAAAAGTTTGGGGCAGCCACTACCACAAGCACATCTCAACCATACCAATCTTAAGATTCAAACAAAACAATGCACACAAATAATGTAACGAACATACTAATGTTCATGACAAGTTCAAAGTGTAAACAAATCTGTTGCGGTGAAAATTTGATATCAAGCTATTAATTAACTTGAACCATATTTCTTTTTACAACCGGTCTTTAATTTATCCAAAGGATAGGTCTAAAGAAAGAAAGAACTTTTTACGTGATGTGACAACAACGCTTTAAGAGATTCGGGGATTCGGAGGTTGGTTATATCTAGGGAAGGTATTAGCACCCTAAATATCTGTAGTACTCTACAGGAACCTTTTGTTTAATTAATTGCTAAGTTTGTGAATTGTGCTATGGTTTAAGGGTTGGGATTTGAGATAAAATAAATAAAAAGGCCTAAGTGGTTTTCTAAGTTTGCTCGCAAAGGCATCGCACCTTCTGCCTACGTATCCTGACTAGGATAGAATCAGAGCAATCGTAGTTCACCTCACAAGGGAAAAGAACACTTGATGATGATCAAGGTTCAAAGGGGAACAAACATGACAATGTTTGTGTGGAGTTTGACAAAACTCCCTAATCTAGGTTGTAACAGGGGGAAGTAAGAAATCATGACGATGATTCTTACACAGAGTTGACGAACTCTTTCCTAGGGTTCTAGTTGAAGAACACTCCTAGTATGAGTGGGTTTCTTAGACTTCAAGTAAAGTCTAAAGGTTTCTAAACTAGGGTTGAAGTGACTTAACAAAGTCAAAAGGGTTAAGATTTTGGTCCAAGACACTGACAGTCAAGTGGACAGACCTTCCTTTGGAGGGAGAGATAGTGGGCAACTGGATGAAAGCTAACAAGCTCCATCACTTGGGGACAAAATAAATGCAAACATTATACTAAAGAATTCATGGTGACAACCAATGAAAAATATTTAAGGATGAAAAAGCAATGATGACAATCAAAGCAGATGATTAGTACGAAAAACTGTGACGACAGATCGCACCTGGAGTATAATTAACAAACAGATGAACTGAGCATGATAATAATTCAAAGTAAAAATCCTAGCATATTGGCTAACATGTATAGGCATGAGAAAAATCAATTTTCACAAAGAAAAACAAGTGGAACCCTTTAAACTTTCATCTGCAACAGTTAGGGTTAGTACTGTCAATATGACAAGTTGCGCATAGTCAAACATGGTGAAAAATTAATCAAACATGGAAAATAAAATTATGACATGAAATTATACATTAAAACAAATACAATGAAAAAAGAATGGGTGAAAAATGATAAAAAATGAGAGAGTTATGATTTTTTGAAGTTTCATGTGAAAAAAATGAGAAAAAGTGGCAACAAGGGTTATCACAAGGGATCGAACCCATGCCAAGTATAGTGTGCTTGCAAGTTTCAACCGCTGGGGCGGCCATACGTCCATTAACAAATGCACAAGGATAAATATATGATGTATGTCTTGATTTATGGCTAGGCAAAACATGGTTTCTATGGATTTGCAAAATGTCCATAACTTCTTCAATTTTTTGAGTTTTTCCACAAATTTTATATGCTTTTGGGGTAGAATCATCTGAGGATTAAGATGGTGGTGGTGGTTTTTAAAAATACTCTTCCTAGTGAAAAACCCGTTAGGGGTTATGATTATGCTCAAGAATGCAAATTGACATGAGTAATCTTGTACAACCATATTAAATCCATACTAAGCATACATACATGACACTTAGATGATGATGAGTCAAACTAACATTCTTTCATGGCCAGCTTTGATTGATTATGGAAAATCACATTCAAGTTGCAAATGAGCAAAAAGCAACAATGCATGACAATTGGGCATTTCATATCTCATGACAATTCAGACCAAGAAATCTTGTAAACACATTCCAAATGTGATTATGAGTGTGTGTATGGGGAAAAATAAGAACTGGAATAGTTGTGTGGTGATGTGGCTCTCAAAGTGCTTTTCTTGAGTATTATGTGCATGAAGTGGTACAGGTTTGTGTTCATGAGATGTTCAATGATTTGGATCATGCAAACATATCAAGAATGGTTATATTAAACTGTTATAACACAAAAAACACAAAGCAACTCATCCATTCCAGATCTGGTATGTGATATGCAAACAAGTGAAAGAAAAAGGCATCTTAAGAATGAGATTATGGTACAGTGTGTTTCAAATCAAAGCAAGTGTTCCAACACCTCATATGTATTCAACCTAAAGTGTGTGCAATGTGTTTTACATGAAAAACAAGGTATTGCCAAAAGTGGCTAGGTGTGTGGATGTGTGATGACAATTTTGCATTTTTGAAAGTGACTTTCTATAATTGAGTGATTTTGAATGAAAAGATAGTTCAAGCATGTTCCAAATGACTAAAGTGAGGTGTTTCAAATTTCATTTATGCACCAAAACCATTATCATGACAGTTGGCCCTATATTTGCAATTTGGAGCAAAAGTGTCTTTTGCAAAAGATGAAATTTGACAGTTTTGGATTTCAGGTCTTGTACTTCAATTTTCTGTATCCTACACTTCTAACATACCACATGAAAAGGATTTAAGGGCTCAACCACCTTTGAAACTGATAGCTTGAGAAAATAGCAAGTGAATTGCAAAATGTAAATGAAACTTGCACTTTAAGAATGAAAACTTGGAATACTAGCTATGATGCTTATGTAATGGTTTGAGCACCTTTAAAATGTTATGTTTGAAGTGTCTAAACAAAAAATTCAAGTAAAAAAGACCCATAACCAAATCTGTCATAGAATATGCAAGGAAGTGCTTGAAAAACAACCATTTGAGATGTCAAAATCCCTATCACTTGTTGCAACCCTCAAGCTTGGTTCTGAACATGTTTAAAATGATTAGCTTGAGGTGTTTCAACAAGCAAATAAGTTTGAAATGCAATCAAAAACAGAACTGGTATGTGAGGCTTGAAAATATGTAAAAAAGGTGCTTTTTCAAAGTGAGTAACATGAAGGGTGCTGCCCTTTGTTCAAAACAATAGGTCTACATCTTACATGAACCACATAGATTGGTTTCAAAACATCAAAACAGGTCCCTAATCAGCAGATTACAGAATTACCATTACAAGTGCAAATTCTAGGCAAAAACCAATCTTGAGAGTAAAACAGAATTATGTTAGCAATAACAAAGCATTCATAATGTATACACACCATATATATCATGTCAAAACTGTTAGGATCCCTTAGAATCACATCTTCCCACAAAACATGATTTTGGCATGTGAACCTAAGCATAAACAAACATACACAATAACAGCCACCACTGGATTTTTGATTCAAGCAAGGATAAAAGAAACACATATGTCACAACAAGTATGCACATTCATTCATAAACACATAAACCAAACACAAGTGGAAAAACACACCTTACATTCATGTTTTATGCTTTATTTCACCAAAACCAAAATATGCAAGATATGAAGAATAATTCAAGAGCAAGGTTTTACAAGTTACATACCTGTTGATGATCTTTTTAAGCAATCCAAATTAGTTGAGAAAACCAGAGATCTTTACTTCACCTTTTTGCTTTGGCACCTTACTTCAACTTTAAGTAACCACACACTTATGATGTAAAAATGAAAAATATGAGTCTCCAATGGTTGCTAATGGTCTTGACAGTTTAGATATGCTATTTGTGAGGTGTACAAATGATCATAACCTCAAGGAAAAGCTTAGAACACAATTTGGTGGTTTTTGTGGCTTTTGGTCAAAGTAAAATAGGTATGAGTTTGACTTTTTGATTTCTGAGTTTTCTTGATGGTTTTATGGATTGCACACCTTCTATATGTTATTTAGAAGTTGTATGGAAGGTGTTTGGGGTGTTAGAACAGAGGAAAATTGATATGGTAGCAAAAGTGTAAAGTGCAGAATTTTGACACTTAGAGAACTTTGAGTGATTTTGCAAATTGCAAGCAAGAATCAAAGATAGCAAGGATACTTGATTGCTCTGGTTTTTAGAGATATGTTGATGATCTTAATGAGGGGTTTGAGGTCCCTATTTATAGAATTTTGAAGTGAGGAGCTTTACTAGAAAGAAACTTAACCATGAAGCAAACTTTGATATTTTTGCCTTCACCATCCAACTTGCCTTGCTTTTCTGACCTTTGGATGTTCTTTTCACTCAAAGGGGCAAGTTACATTGATGTTTTTACTGTTAAAATGCAGGCTAGAGGCTTGATAGAGTGGCTGGAGTAGCTTTACTTTACACCTCATGCTTGGAAAAGTCAAAAATGGCAACTTTGGCAATGAACTTCACAACTTTAATTCCATGCTAATTCTATGCAATCTTTCTGTTCTAACATGCTTGAGATGTTCAATATATCAGGTAACATGAGTTTGGCAAGTTAAAATTGGCCCACTTGGGTGGGAGAGGTGCTTTTGCAAAATTGGCCAATGTGGGACTAAAGTGACAAAACACCAACTTTGAACACATGTATCTCTCAGCTCATAAATCAACTGGAGATGTACTTGTACTTTTTAGAAAGCCCTCACATAGTACTAAAACTTTTATGTTGACCAGAAGTCTTGATTCTATTTGAAACTAGGTGAAAAATCCCTTTGAAGTTGGCTGATTTTAGGGTTCCTTAGTACAAAACACTTAGAATTTTCTAAGTCTTTTTCCTCCTCTTGTAATGTTTTCTTCTCTAAATCAAAAACTAAGCGTTTTCTGACCATGGACCACTAGGACACTTTTGTAGAGTTTGTCAAGAGCTTTCAAATGAGACTAGAACCAACTCAATTGGATGTGTGGTTAAGGAGTTATGGTTTAGCCCTTTTCAAAACCCTAATTTCCCGATTTCTCGATTACTCTCTCATCCTTGATCCAATGATCATGAAAATTGATATGCAAGTCCATTATGACATAAGGAACAACTTTGATTCACAACTTGGATTCCAATTCTCAAAATTTGAGGAGTTGACTTTTCGGTCAACCGTACGATCGATCGGTGCTGACTGAGTCGCCTGTTGACGTTCTGGATATTCTGAGACTTTGATACTTCTTGAATGGTTTTTAATAAGCTATATGAACTTCATGGACCTCAATCCCACCATTAAAACATCTTCCAACATCAAAGTCAAACCACAGTTGACTTTTCACTAGTTAAAAACCCTAATCGGGGCGTCCTGACTGCACTGTTCTTGATTATGAAATGATTTCTTCAAATTGACTTCTCATTTGGCTTTGATATCATATTTGATTTCATTCCATGATTAAATTGGCCCAAATCATTGGTTGATCATTCCTTGGTTGTTTTGAATTTGTCGGCGCAAAAACCCTGATTCGTCTGTAACTTGACAATAATGAACTTGCACTGATTTAGGGTTAGGTAATTTATGATCATGCTTCTTAAATGATAATGAGAATCTAAGGGGTCAAAATTTAGGGTACAACAGTTGCCCCTATTTAAATATCTTCACTAGATGGGGAACGAGAGATGACAATCTTCGTTAAATCGCAGTGAAAGGTATTTAAATATAGATAACCGAAAATTTTGTCCCTTAGATCCGATGCCATGCTAAAGGACAAGTTATGATATGCCATGCACTCTAAATGATGCTTTATGATGCTTGAATGCAAACAACATAGACGCAACGATAATAATAAAAGAAACAGTAAAACAAACAATGACAAATACAAGGACTCGACACTGGGGACTCGTACTGAAAAACTAAATTAACAGTTCAGACATGACTGATAGTGTAAGAAGGAAAACTTCACATGGGGAATAGGCAAATCCAATAAAGATGACAATCTTTTTGCAAAAGAAGTACTTCACCGGGGAGAAGAATAGACTTCTACTGGGGAAATGGATATACTTCTACTGGGGAAATGAAAAATTAATTCCATCGGGAAAAGAGAATCAGGATTCACCGGGGAAGCGAAAGACTGGATACAACCTCACTGGGGATGATCAGATGAGGAACTTCCTATAGCGAAGAGTTCAAACGGGATCTTCAGGAATGGACTAGAATCAAGACTAATCACACACGGAGGACACTAATTACGACTAGATCTCCAGGACTTGACTGGGAACATGGATTACTGGGGATACACCCTCAGTTTCTGCAAATAGTTCACACAATGCTGGTAATTAATAGACTTCCTGGGGAATTGGTAACGACCAGAATTCCAAGCGATGCCAGTGACGACTGGTCTTTTAATGGTGATTGGTGACGACCAAATCAGGGTATCAATGACAATTAGTTATGAAACAATGCCAGTTACGACTGAATTTTTAATGAAGATGGTGACGACCATGCTGGGGAATACCAATGACAATTGGTTATACAAAAATGCTAGTGATTACTAGATCTTCTAGCTGGGGATTGGTGACAACCAAACTGAAACAGATTCCCAATAACGATTGGACTCTAGATGATGATACCAGTTACGACTGGGTTTCAAAGGGAAAAATTGGTTAAAACCTCAAGATACCAATGACGATTGGATTTAGGCAGTGCCAGTGACGACTGGACTTCATGGGGAGAGTTAGCAACAACTAACAAGATACCAATAATAATTGGAACAATACCAGTGACGACTGGATTCCCTGGGGAAAGGTTGGTAACAACCAAACCAAGAGGCGCCAATGACAATTGGACTTTTATTTAGTGCCAGTGACGACCAAATGAATGCCAACGACAATTGGTTAAAATGCCAGTTACGACTGGACTTATACTTGGAAATGAAGCAAGTAATAACTTAGACTTCACGGGGATTGATAGATGTCACCGACTCGGGGAACAACCGAATCACACTGATCCCATGATGAGGAGTGGACGTAGACTTGGGAAATAAACCCGAAGACCTACTGGGGAATAGAGCCTGTAGGTAGATTTTGCGGAGGTGAATTCAAACAGATGTCCAGAAATACTTTGCTGGGGGAGGAACCTTCATATCATCACAAGAAATCCTGAGGGATAATCTTCAATTTTGGTAATCATGCATGGCGAAAGGACTCTTCGTCGCTCAACTTGCTAGCATTTCATTGGGGAATGTAAATTCTAACCGTGTATCAAGACTCTTGCTACCCTGAAGTTTCGGGGAAGTATGATTTTCCTCGAGTCTTTCCACAAGTTAAAACATTTTGTAAAATCTTTCCAAGTTATTTTTTTTCAAAAATTTGGACTTTAATGCTTTCAAAAACAATCGAACGGTATTTTGCATAACACAGAAAATAAGGAATTGATAATTTGCACAAGAAAGAAAGGCTCAAAAGGCTGATTTTATTTAAAGGATGAAATCTTGCCAATGACAATATTCCATGGAAATTTTTACAAGTAAAATGGCAAAAGTGGATAAGGTTACATTGAATCCTGTGACCTAACTATCCCTAAAGACTAGAATTCTCCAAGATCCTTGCTTCTGACGAGAGCTGTTGAGATGAATCTTTGTTGAGTCTGCAGTGTTGATGACTTTGTCTGATGCAGCGAAACGCCTTTGTCCCTAATTTTTGCCTGGATCGCCCTTTCGGGTTTTCAATCCACCGGGACGCTCATTTTTGCCTAAGCCGCCCTTTCGGGTTTTTCAACTTAGCGAGCTTTTTGATTTCTTTTCTCTTTTTTTCTTTTTTTTTACCCTAACTTTTGCATAAACCGTTCTTTTGGATTTTCCGGTTTATCGGGTACTTTTTAGGCGTAATATTTCCGAACTGCGTCAGAGTTTATCGGGTGTGTGAGTTGTTCTCCGTCCATGGTAGTAAGGATCAGTGAACCTCCGGAGAATACTGTCTTCACAATAAAGGGGCCATCATAATTAGGCATCCACTTCCCTCTTGCGTCTTTGTGAACTGGTAAGATCTTCTTGAGCACAAGTTCTCCTTCGCGGAACTCTCTGATACGGACCTTTTTATCGAACGCCCTCTTGATTCTTTTTTGATACAACTGGCCGTGACACATCGCAGACATGCGCTTTTCATCGATGAGATTCAGCTGATCAAATCTTTCTTTAATCCATTCTGCCTCTTCTAACTTGGTTTCCATGATGACCCTGAGGGATGGTATCTCGACCTCTATGGGGAGAACTGCGTCCATTCCATATACCAGAGAAAAGGGAGTTGCCCCTGTGGAAGTGCGGACGGAGGTTATGTATCCGTGCAGGGCAAATGGCAGCATTTCGTGCCAATCTTTGTAGGTTTTAACCATTTTCTGCAAGATCTTCTTGATGTTTTTATTTGCAGCTTCCACAGCTCCATTCATCTTTGGATGGTAAGGGGAAGAGTTGTGGTGTTCGATTTTGAAGTCATCACATAATTCTTTCATAACTTTGTTGTTCAGATTGGTGCCGTTGTCTGTTATAATTCTGCTTGGGATCCCGTAGCGACAGATGATCTCCTTTTTAATGAAACGAGCCACCACTTGACGTGTAACATTGGTGTAAGATACAACTTCAACCCATTTTGTGAAATAGTCGATGGCAACCAGAATGAAACGGTGTCCATTTGAAGCTTTCGGTTCAATTGCCCCAATCATGTCGATGCCCCACATAGAGAAAGGCCATGGTGAAGACAGTACATTCAACAGTGTTGGAGGCACATGCATTTTGTCCGCGTAGATCTGACATTTGTGACATTTTCTGGCGTACTGAATGCAGTCGGTTTCTAAAGTTAACCAATAATAACCAGCTCTCAAGATCTTTTTGGACATGGCGTATTCGTTGGCGTGAGTACCAAACATTCCTTCATGAACATCTTTCATTAACAAGTCCACTTCTCTTTTGTCAACACATCTGAGTAAGACCATATCATGATTTCTTTTGTAAAGTACACCATTGCTGAGGAAGAATTTGGATGCTAATCGCCTCAGTGTTTTCTTGTCAAGTGCTGTAGCATCTGTGGGATATTCTTGCTTCAACAGATAATTCTTTATATCATGATACCAGGGTTTGCCATCGGTTTCTTCTTCGATCATTTGACAGTAAGCAGGCTCTATCTTGCGTTCAATTTTGATAAGTGTGCCATCATTGACATCTCTAGTTTTCCACATCGATGCCAGCATGGCTAAGGCGTCGGCGATGTGATTCTCTGCTCTTGGAACATGTTTAAAGGTGATTTCGTCAAAATACTTGATCATTTCAACGATATAAGCTCTGTAAGGGATCAGGTTTTCATGCCTTATCTCCCATTCACCCGTGACTTGGTAGATAACCAAAGCTGAGTCTCCACTGACTTCGAGATTTTTGATTTGGAGATCAATGGCTGCTTCGAGACCAAGGATACACGCTTCGTATTCAGCAATGTTGTTTGTACAATCAAAGTCTAGTCTGGCTGTAAACGGAGTGTAACCACCTTCAGGATTCATTAAGACTGCACCTACGCCATGTCCGCTATAATTGGAGGAACCGTCGAACATCATTTTCCACCAATTATCTGTCTGTTAACCTTTGTCAGAACTTGTTTCTTCATAATCTTTTACTAACATGATATCTTCATCCGGAAAATCAAACTTCAGAGGTTCATAATATTCGACAGGTTGATCTGCGAGATATTCTGATAACACACTGCTTTTGATAGATTTCTGAGCCACATATTGAATATCATATTCTGATAGTAGCATATGCCACTGGGCGAGTCTTCCGGTTTGTGCAGGTTTCTCAAAAATGTACTTTATTGGATCCATTTTCGAGATCAATAAAGTGGTGTGACAAATCATATACTGCCTTAAACGCTTAGCGGCCCATGCTAAAGCACAACAAGTCTTTTCTAGGAGTGAGTATCTGCTTTCATAATCAGTAAATTTCTTGCTCAGATAATAAATGGCATGTTCTTTCCGTCCGGATTCGTCTTGCTGGCCCAGAACGCAACCCATTGAGTTTTCAAGTACTGTCAAATACATAAAGAGAGGCTTTCCCGGAACAGGTGGTATCAAAATTGGAGGTTCTTGGAGATAACCTTTGATTTTGTCGAACGCTGTTTGATAATCAGAATTCCATACAACTGTTTGATCCTTTCGTAACAACTTGAAGATTGGTTCACAGGTAGGGGTCATATTGGAAATGAACCTGGATATGTAATTCAACCTTCCCAGGAAACTTCTGACCTGATTTTCGGTCTGCGGAGCTGGCATATCTTGGATGGCACGGACTTTGTCTGGATCCACTTCAATCCCCTTGTGGCTGACAATAAAATCGAGTAATTTTCCTGATCTGACTCCGAAAGTGCACTTTGCGGGATTCAATCTCAACTGATATTTCCGGAGTCTTTTGAATAACTTCAACAAATGTTCTAGATGGTCTTCTTCATTTTGAGACTTGGCGATCATGTCATCCACATATACTTCTATTTCTTTGTGCATCATGTCGTGGAACAAAGCCACCATAGCTCTTTGATAAGTTGCGCCTGCATTCTTTAAACCGAATGGCATAACCTTATAACAATAGGTGCCCCATGGAGTGATGAAGGTTGTTTTTTCCATGTCGTCAGGATCCATTTTGATTTGATTGTAACCAGAGAAACCGTCCATAAAGGAAAACACTGCAAACCGAGCTTTATTATCTACCAAAGTATCAATATGTGGTAAAGGGAAGTCGTCTCTTGGACTGGCTTTGTTTAAATCTCGATAATCCACACACATCCTTACCTTTCCATCTTTCTTTGGTACAGGAACAATGTTGGCTACCCATTCTGGATACTTGGCCACCGCAAGGAAGCCTGCATCAATCTGCTTTTTTTACCTCATCTCTGATTTTGAGAGCCATGTCGGGTCTGGTTCTTCTGAGTTTCTGTTTAACCGGAGGGCATTTAGGTCGGAGTGGTAACTTGTGAACCACTATATCTGTATCCAAACTAGGCATATCCTGATAAGACCAAGCAAACACATCTACATATTCTCTTAAGAGTTCCTTTAACTGCTGTTTTACTTCTGCCCCTAGGGCTGCCCCAATTTTGACTTCTTTTTTGTCTCCTTCTGTGCCAAGATTAATGACCTCCAGATGTTCCTTGTGCGGCTGGAGCTCGGTGTACTCAGACTGTGCCCATCTTACCAGTTCCTCAGGGATTTCAAAATCTTCATCCTCGTCTTCGGCCTGGTATATTGGGGAATCCACGTCTGGAGGGAATGCGAGGTTACAGGATTCAATGGGGTTATGGTCATCACTGCATGTTTGAAGGGTTTACTTTATTAAAACACACAATCAACAAATGCAACACACACAGAGAAAGAGAAAATTGTTTTTGTTTTGGTTTTTTGTATTGCCATTTTTCTTTCAAAGTAAAAGCAAAAAGACGGTAAAGAAACAACACGAGGATTTTTAACAAAATAATCCATTCTCATTGATATTTCTTTGAAAGCATGGGGCCCTTACAAAACATTCCTATAGCCTTGGGCACGACTATGGAGATTTTAAAATAACAAAGAAAGAAAACAACAAATTACTTTAACTCGGGAAAAACTACAGGAACTTCGATAGCCTCCCAGTTGTTCAGAGTAGCTTCGTCATGATATACTAGTCGTCCTATGTCTTCACTTTCAAGATTTCCTTCCACGGCGTTGATTTGAAAACCGCCACTGATAAATATTTCTTGAATAGCCTTTGGCCGGCTGTTGTCATGCCTCGGTTCTTCACTTTGAGTTGGTTTGTAACCCAACCCCTGGCGGTTCATCTTCGGCTTTACCTCAATGACTTCTCCCCGTCCTGCGGGAGTACCTTCTTCCAGCGTAGCTTTGGCGCCTTGAGCAGATGCGAAAGTTGGACCACTTTTTTCCACCGTTTCCTCTATCATCACTGCGTTTGCTATTTCTAGTGCTTGGAATAATGTCTCTAGCGCGTCCTCTTCTGCTTCAATGTACCAGAACGATGAAAGATTACTGACCATTAATTCCTCTTCACCATGAACAATTACTAGCTTATCATTTACCACAAACTTCATTCTTTGGTGCAGGGTAGAAGTTACTGCCCCTGCTTCATGGATCCAGGGACGTCCCAGTAGGCAACTATAAGTTGGATTTATGTCCATCACCTGAAATACAATGTTGAATTCATGGGGTCCCACCAAAATCGGTAATTCTACTTCTCCGATGACCGTTCTCCTCGAACCATCAAAAGCTTTTACAATTAATGAGGTTGACTTCATCTATGCCCCGGCATAGGCTAGCCTGGACAGTGATCTTGCGGGTAACACGTTTAACGAGGATCCTGTGTCGACCAGTACTCGTGCCAAAGTATCTTCCTGGCATTTGATGGATATGTGTAGTGCACGATTGTGATCACGTTTTTCCTTCGGTAACTCGGCATCGCTGAAACTTAAAGTATTGCACACCGTGATGTTAGCCACTACTGAATCAAACTGCCCGAGTGAAATATCCTTGGTTACGTGTGCTTGTCTCAATACTTTCTGTAATGCTTCCCTATGAGCTGGAGAATTTATCAAGAGTGACAAGATTGATATTTTTTATGGCGTCTGATGAAGCTGATCTATCACCTTGTAATCACTTCTTCGGATAATCCTCAAAAATTCATCATTTTCTTCTTCTGTACTCGGAGCTTCTTTTTCTTTGATTACCACAGCAGGAATGACTTGTTTTGGAACAACTACTGATTCTTTCGACTGATAGATCCGACCGCTGCGGGTCATCTTGCTAGTGCCAGAAATGTTGGTCACATCTTTCTGATTATCTGTCTGAAGAACCTTTCTCGTTTCTTTGTCTACCACGGTCACATTGTACTTCAATGGAACAGCTTTTGTATTGTCGTAATGGAACGATCTTGGTTTTTGAACTACGATTGGTCGCGGTTGACCAATAGCAGCTCTGTTGAAAACTGGCCTTGCGCCCCTGTTAAACACTGGAACTTTCTCTTTTTTCCTGGACAGGTCGAAAACTGGCTCTATTACAGAAACCTCTTCTTTCCTTTCCTTACCACATACTTGTAACATCCCCTCATTTATCAATCTTTGTATATCTTTCTGCATCTCATTACATCCACTGGAACTAACAGTACATTTTTCACATTTGTTATGAACACTTCCCAACAACCCTGCTTCTGTCAGCTTATCATGCAATGTCTTCAATGGTGTTCTGATTTTTGACACATCATTAATTACCTCTTCATCTGACTTTTCAATGGCATTGATCCCTCCATGGTTTGGCAGTGGGTTACTTTTGACGTTAGGTGGTACATCATCAAAGGACAGGATTTTCTTCTCCATCAACTCTCTTACCAGATGTTTTAAGGCAAAGCATCCTTCTAAGTCGTGGCCGGCAGCACCTTCATGGAAAGCACAATGGGCATTTGGGTTATAATGTGGAGATGTGGTATCCGGATTAAGCGGTCTTGTCGTGATCAACCCCTGATGGACCAAAGATGGATATAACTCAGTATACGTCATTGGTATCTGTGGGAGTGGAGGTTTTGTGGTTGGCCTCCGGTTCTGGTATTGTTGTCTGGGCTGTGGTACCCTCTGATGCTGATTTTGTTGAAAGGGCGGAGCGTTGGGCGCTCATTGATGCCCTTGCTGGTTTTGCTGATACATGGGCGCTGGTTGTAACGCCCCGTATTGCTTTCAGGATTACCGACTGACCCCACAAACCAACACGAGTCTTTTCCGCATGCTTTTTCCTCACTCACATGCTTTCCGGGAAACTTCCCAGAAGGTCACCCATCCCAGAATTGCTCCAAGTCAAACACGCTTAACTGTGGAGTTCTTATGAACGGGCTACCGAAAAGAAGATGCATCTTGTTTTCGGTAGCCCGTTCATAAGAACTCCACAGTTAAGCGTGCTTGACTTGGAGCGATTCTGGGATGGGTGACCTTCTGGGAAGTTTCCCGGAAAGCGTGTGATTGAGGACAAAGCATGCTGAAAAGACCCGTGTTGGTTTGTGGGGTCAGTCGGTAATCCTAAAAGCAATATGGGGCGTTACAAATGGTATCAGAGCCATACCTCTCCCAGTACGATGTGGTTCGGGGACGAACCAAGCGGAAGCTGGTGGGCATGTAACACCTGAGGTGAAAGAGGACGGTGGTTACATGTAACACCCGTGGGCGAGGGAGTGGTTGTCGGTGTCATGAGGCATGACAATGGGACACTCCTAGCAGCTTCTAGGGAAAAACCGAATTCACATCCGAATGAGAGGGATCCTGAGGCTATGCAGGTATGGGACTACATGGTTGAATGAAGGCTTATAAGGATTAATTGGTACTACCTATACCAACAAGATGCATCTTCTTTTCGGTAGCCCGTTCATAAGAACTCCACAGTTAAGCGTGCTTGACTTGGAGCGATTCTGGGATGGGTGACCTTCTGGGAAGTTTCCCGGAAAGCGTGTGATTGAGGACAAAGCATGCTGAAAAGACCCGTGTTGGTTTGTGGGGTCAGTCGGTAATCCTAAAAGCAATATGGGGCGTTACACTGGTCGCCCTGGTTGATAGTTTGAAGTGGAATGGTTGAATGCTGGGGTCACAACTGCCACATATTGCTGAGGCGCATACTGTACCGGGTACACGGGTCTTTGTTGATGAAACGGTTGAACATAGTTAGGTTGGATTGGCTGGAAGAAACTTTGTTGAGGCGGCTGATATTGCTGGTATGGAGGTCTCACGGTACGATTTCTTCTTCCCATTACGATATTTTTTTCACCTTCTTTCTTCTTGTGAAACCCACTACTGACCTTCTTAATACTGCTGTTGTTAGAACTGCTGGAGCTGCTGGCTACCTTTCCACTTTTCATTCCCAATTCTACCCTCACTCCCACGGCCACAATGTCTGAAAAACTTGCAGACACACTGCTGATCAGTTTCTCATAGAATTCTGGTCTCACTGTGTCAACAAACCAGTCTGTCAGTTCTTTCTCACTTAGAGGTGGTTCTACCTGGGACGCTGTTTCTCTCCACCACTGAGCGTACTCTTTGAATGATTCTGTGCTTTTCTGGGACATGTTCAACAACTGCCTTCGGTCAGGCACCATATCCATATTATATTTGTAATGTTTCATGAATGCATCATCCAAATCTTGAAAACTGTGGATTCTTGACTGATCTAGACTTAGATACCATTTTGCTGGAGCTCCCTTCAGACTGTCTTGGAAGCAATGGATCATTAACTTGTCGTCTTCAACGTGTGCTGCCATTCTTCTATAGTACATGATTAAGTGAGTTCGTGGACAAGTAGCTCCTGAGTACTTATCGAAATTTGGGATTTTGAACTTTGGCGGTATTACTAGTCCAGATACCAAGCACATTTCTCTGTCGTCAGTGCCAAAGGTATCGTTTCCTTCCATCGCTCGGATCTTTCTCCCTATAGTTTCAACACTTTCCCTTAACCTTTCGTGTGACTCATTCTCCTCTTCATACCCTTCGGGTCCTTCGTATACTGGTGGTGGATTATGAAAGATGGGGCGCGCTTGAATCTGAACTGTAGCCGGAGTGTAGGTGGGAATAACTTGTGGAATCTCACCTCCCAAGGGAATTGTCTGTTGAGTGACTCTCGGTGGTGGCACAAAACCTGGAGACAAACCATAAGGCGGTACATTTGCAATGGTTACAGCTGTCGGGATTGGTTCTGCAGTGATTTCAGAGACAACAGTGGCTCGAGTGTCCAACATTGCACGGATGACTTGCAAGGCTTCCCTGATCTGTCCCATGCCTCCTCGGAGCTCTCCGAGTTCATTGTCAATTCTGTCTACATCTAAGTTCTGTTCTTCCATCCTTAAGCGAGCTTGGGCCCGTGTGTTGTATCGATGGCGAGGTCTCAGTGTGATTTTGTTGACAAGACAGAGGGATGAGACTCGACTCAGGAACATGCATATGCAATGCTTATGAAATGCAGACATGCAAAATGCAGATTTTTAAACATTCAAGGGAATAAAAGCTTTATTTGCAAATATTATAACAATAAATAGGACAAACAGACAAATCTTCATTGATAATATCTGGAGAGTCTACAACATCAAACGGGAAATGGAAATACAAGCTTCTACAAAATACGAAAAACAGCAACAACAGATTCTAGATCCTTTGGCTGGATGACCCTTCACCTCCCGGTTGATTCTTTCTTCCACTTTGATACACCACTTCTTGAAGTTCTGCTTTCTCTTGCATAGCCTTGAAATACTTATCTCTCCACGTTTTCCCTTCTTTCTCAGCTTTTGCCAAAGCAGTTTTCAACTCTTCTACGAGGGTAGGCTTGGGCGAGTCAGGCTCAAAGCGAGTATAAAACATCTTCATTGCCGCTTCTCTTACCCATGATAGGTAAGATTCTGAAACAGTAGCGTTGTGGGGACCTAGGGCAGTTACTCCCCTTGTGTGGATATAACGCCAAGCATACGCAATTCGAGCCCTATAAGCGGGATTCTTCCTTTCCTCCAAGTAAAATTTTCTCAAACAGTCTGGATCTGGTTCATCTTCCATGGGGTGCCCCAACTGTCGACGAGCCAGAATAGGATTATAGCTGATGCAACCATTGACGCTGATGAGTGGTACATTCGGGAAATCTCCACAGCTTTGGATCATGGTAATTCCTCCATACATAGGATCATACCATTTAATGTCTGAGTGTTTGAGCAACAACAACTTTTCTGTCCATGAGAGTCCATTTTGCTTATCCCAAATGGCTGGAATTTCTGACAAGTGTGAAATAAACCACTTGTGCAGGAGAACGGTGCAACATTCGATTCGTCCAACCCCATAGCGGTTCCTTCGGTGGAGGGTAAAATAAGTGTCGGCCAGCAAGGTAGGTACAGGATTTTTGATCAAAAAGAGATTGATCGCATCTGCGTCCACAAAATCACTAGCAGTTGGGAACAGGAATAGTCCGTAAATAAGTAAAACTAGGATGGCTTCAAATGCTTCAGTATTTTGTGACAAGGCATAGTTCTGAGCTTTTTCATATAGGAACATAGCTGAAATTCCATACAATCCTCCCTTAGCACCCATATGAGATCGCACTTCGTCCAACTCCAAATACGCGGCCTCTGCAATTTCTCTTTCATTAGGAGTCCCCTCCCTTCCAGAAAAGGGACTAGGAGTAACGCCTACTCCCATTAGGGCGGAATACTCTTCCAAAGTTGGTAGCAACTGATAATCTGGAAACGTGAAACAATGATAGGTTGAATCATAGAATTGCACGAGTGCGGATAACATCTCTTCATACACTTGAATTTCCAGTAATGACAACATGTTCCCATGTCTTTCTCTGAATGCCTCGGGGTCTTCTACTAAACTTACCAGTTTTTTCAAGTTCTCCAATCTTGGTCTTCGGAACACAACCTCTTCTTTCTTTCCAGAATCCATCCTATAATATCTGTAAAACAATCTTTTAGTTCCTTGAATGTTTAAATAACAAGAATGCAAATGTAAATACAAAAGTTTTATGGAACTCAAATTTACCAAAATATCCTTTCATTTCATTGATTTTTTAAAGGGGTATTACAAAAGATTTTTAGTACGTCTTACAAAAGCCCTAACATTACAACTCAATATGCTCTAAAAGAAAATCCTCTCTCTTCTTGATTCTTCTGAGCTCTTCTTCCACCTGTGCTTTCTCAAGGATAAGTTTGTCTACCATAGCTTTCCAAGGAGTTGATTGATGGTTGGAATAAAATGCATCTTCATGTGCCTTTCTTTTCTTGCTTGCAACTGCTTCCTCTTTTTTCAACTGAATTTGTTTGCGGAGTTCCTCGTTCTCTTCCATAGCCACCTGATATTTGTACTTCCAGGATACCTCAGTCTGCTGTGACTTCCTTAGAGCAATCTTCAGCTTCTCTTCCTCAAACATGAACATCAACGGTTGTTCTTTTATTAAGACTATAGGCTTTTGTGGAGGATAAGGCATTTTCAACTGAATGGCCCTCTTTCGGACCCATTGGAGATAAGGTTCAAAAGAGATGCAGTTAGGTCGTCCCAAATCCTCTTTTCCTTTCCCGTGTATATGCCCCCATGCTTTGAGAATTTCATCTTTTAATTCTGAAACTCCTATGAAGAAAATACCTTCTACGTGAGCACTACAAGGTTTGTCTTTCAGCGGATAACCAAATTGTCGACGAGCAATCACAGGGTTATAGCTGATTCCCCCATTTATACCAAGGAGAGGTATATTCCCGAAGCTTCCACAACTATCAATGATTTTGATTCCGTCGTAACTACGGCTGTACCAGTCAATATCGGAGTGAGTAAGAGCCATAATCTTTTCAGACCACCATCCTTTTTTCCAAAAAGTATGGGCTTTGGGTAGATGAGAAACAAACCATTTATACAACAACGGAACACAACAGACGATCATCCCTCCTTTGTGAAGATTTCTTAGATGAACAGAGTGGTAAGCATCAGCTAGTAGAGTAGGTACTGGATTCTTCTTCAAGAATATTTTGATGGCATTAAGATCCACAAAGTTGTCAAAGCTCGGAAACAGAAAGATCCCATAAATAAGCAAGGCTAGAATAGCCTCAAAAGCATCCATACTCAAGTGATCGGCATAATACTGAGCCTTCCCAATCAAGAATTTTGCAGTTAGCCCAAAGATCCCTCCTTTAGTAACCATGTTCTTCTGAATGTCTACCAACCCGATACGGGTGGCTTTAGCAATCTCTTCCTCTTTAGGGTCCTTCTCCATGACGGGAAAAGGAGATGCATCAAGGATGGGTAACCCAATCAGACAGGAATACTCTTCAAGTGTCGGCACTAACTGATAGTCCGGAAATGTGAAGCAGTGATAAAGTGGGTCATAGAACTGGAGTAATGTGGAAAGGAGTCCCAAATCCATTCTCTTCCTCGTTTTCAGGAGAGACAACAAATTCCCGTACCTGCTTTTGAACCCTTCTACATCTATGATCAGAGTGCTCAACCTTTCAATCTCATCCACATTAGGTCTTTTGTAAGTGTACTTTATAGTTTTCTTTTTTCCATTGTCCATGATGTTCCTGATATTTTATAAGTAAACGACTCTGAGTTCCATAAAACTTTTATGACATGATGTTTATGAATGCATGAATGCACAAACACAGGTAATCACATATTCACAGATTTATACAGGTAAACAGACAAGGTTTTTGGTTTGGAGAATATGAGCAAGGAGTCAGGGTTTACCCTCCCCAAAGGTATGTACTAAGGTTCCCACAACTGCAGAACAAGGTTCTAAATGAGTTCCTGGAGTCCTTGACCCATCTTTCGGATATTATCAATTTCCCAAATACTTGGTGGTCGATAATATTCTTAAGAGAGTCTCGTCCAAGTGTAGTATCGCGTATCAACTACTTTGGAATTACTTCCTTATAGTCACCGCACTACATCCTAAGAAAGCCATAGTGGGGGAAAAGGTATCTAAAGGTCCTCAGTGTCATGGGCACCTATTTAGAAAGTAGCATTGTTTTCACGAATACTCGATCAACAATACTAGCTCTCAAAAGGCCCTCCACTGAGCGGTGATTTTCTCAAGTCAGCTTGGTCGGGAATCTACTCCCTATAAGCCTTCTTGAATATATCACCTTCCTATCATAAGTACGCTTGAGCACGGGTGTAGTGTTGTCTCACCATTTCAAGTTTCCCAAACCATCAGAGCACAAATATATACAAGTATTCACATATAGCAATTAGTTTAAACAAAATAGGTTGAACCCTCAAAATAAAAGCAAAAGCAATATCCCCAGTGAAGTCGCCATTTCTGTTGCGGTGAAAATTTGATATCAAGCTATTAATTAACTTGAACCACATTTCTTTTTACAACCGGTCTTTAATTTATCCAAAGGATAGGTCTAAAGAAAGAAAGAACCTTTTGCGCGATGTGACAACAACGCTTTAAGAGATTCAGGGATTCGGGGGTTGGTTATATCTAGGGAAGGTATTAGCACCCTAAATATCTGTAGTACTCTACAGGAACCTTTTGTTTAATTAATTGCTAAGTTTGTGAATTGTGCTATGGTTTAAGGGTTGGGATTTGAGATAAAATAAATAAAAAGGCCTAAGTGGTTTTCTAAGTTTGCTCGCAAAGGCATCGCACCTTCTGCCTACGTATCCTGACTAGGATAGAATCAGAGCAATCGTAGTTCACCTCACAAGGGAAAAGAACACTTGATGATGATCAAGGTTCAAAGGGGAACAAACATGACAATGTTTGTGTGGAGTTTGACAAAACTCCCTAATCTAGGTTGTAACAGGGGGAAGTAAGAAATCATGACGATGATTCTTACACAGAGTTGACGAACTCTTTCCTATGGTTCTAGTTGAAGAACACTCCTAGTATGGGTGGGTTTCTTAGACTTCAAGTAAAGTCTAAAGGTTTCTAAACTAGGGTTGAAGTGACTTAACAAAGTCAAAAGGGTTAAGATTTTCGTCTAAGACACTGACAGTCAAGTGGACAGACCTTCCTTTGGAGGGAGAGATAGTGGGCAACTGGATGAAAGCTAACAAGCTCCATCACTTGGGGACAAAATAAATGCAAACATTATACTAAAGCATTCATGGTGACAACCAATGAAAAATATTTAAGGATGAAAAAGCAATGATGACAATCAAAGCAGATGATTAGTACGAAAAACTGTGACGACAGATCGCACCTGGAGTATAATTAACAAACAGATGAACTGAGCATGATAATAATTCAAAGTAAAAATCCTAGCATATTGGCTAACATGTATAGGCATGAGAACAATCAATTTTCACAAAGAAAAACAAGTGGAACCCTTTAAACTTTCATCTGCAACAGCTAGGGTTAGTACTGTCAATATGACAAGTTGCGCATAGTCAAACATGGTGAAAAATTAATCAAACATGGAAAATAAAATTATGACATGAAAGTATACATTAAAACAAATACAATTAAAAAAGAATGGGTGAAAAATGATAAAAAATGAGAGAGTTATGATTTTTTGAAGTTTCATGTGAAAAAAATGAGAAAAAGTGGCAACAAGGGTTATCACAAGGGATCGAACCCATGCCAAGTATAGTGTGCGCGCAAGTTTCAACCGCTGGGGCGGCCATACGTCCATTAACAAATGCACAAGGATAAATATATGATGTATGTCTTGATTTATGGCTGGGCAAAACATGGTTTCTATGGATTTGCAAAATGTCCATAACTTCTTCAATTTTTTGAGATTTTCCACAAATTTTATATGCTTTTGGGGTAGAATCATCTGAGGATTAAGATGGTGGTGGTGGTTTTTAAAAATACTCTTCCTAGTGAAAAATCCGATAGGGGTTATGATTATGCTCAAGAATGCAAATTGACATGAGTAATCTTGTACAACCATATTAAATCCATACTAAGCATACATACATGACACTTAGATGATGATGAGTCAAACTAACATTCTTTCATGGCCAACTTTGATTGATTATGGAAAATCACATTCAAGTTGCAAATGAGCAAAAAGCAACAATGCATGACAGTTGGGCATTTCATATCTCATGACAATTCAGACCAAGAAATCTTGTAAACACATTCCAAATGTGATTATGAGTGTGTGTATGGGGAAAAATAAGAACTGGAATAGTTGTGTGGTGATGTGGCTCTCAAAGTGCTTTTCTTGAGTATTATGTGCATGAAGTGGTACAGGTTTGTGTTCATGAGATGTTCAATGATTTGGCTCATGCAAACATATCAAGAATGATTATATTAAACTGTTATAACACAAAAAACACAAAGCAACTCATCCATTCCAGATCTGGTATGTGATATGCAAACAAGTGAAAGAAAAAGGCATCTTAAGAATGAGATTATGGTACAGTGTGTTTCAAATCAAAGCAAGTGTTCCAACACCTCATATGTATTCAACCTAAAGTGTGTGCAATGTGTTTTACATGAAAAATAAGGTATTGCCAAAAGTGGCTAGGTGTGTGGATGTGTGATGACAATTTTGCATTTTTGAAAGTGACTTTCTATAATTGAGTGATTTTGAATGAAAAGATAGTTCAAGCATTTTCCAAATGACTAAAGTGAGGTGTTTCAAATTTCATTTATGCACCAAAACCATTATCATGACAGTTGGCCCTATATTTGCAATTTGGAGCAAAAGTGTCTTTTGCAAAAGATGAAATTTGACAGTTTTGGATTTCAGGTCTTGTACTTCAATTTTATGTATCCTACACTTCTAACATACCATATGAAAAGGATTTAAGAGCTCAACCACCTTTGAAACTGATAGCTTGAGAAAATAGCAAGTGAATTGCAAAATGTAAATGAAACTTGCACTTTAAGAATGAAAACTTGGAATACTAGCTATGATGCTTATGTAATGGTTTGAGCACCTTTAAAATGTTATGTTTGAAGTGTCTAAACAAAAAATTCAAGTAAAAAAGACCCATAACCAAATCTTTCATAGAATATGCAAGGAAGTGCTTGAAAAACAACCATTTGAGATGTCAAAATCCCTATCACTTGTTGCAACCCTCAAGCTTGGTTCTGAACATGTTTAAAATGATTAGCTTGAGGTGTTTCAACAAGCAAATAAGTTTGAAATGCAATCAAAAACAGAACTGGTATGTGAGGCTTGAAAATATGTAAAAAAGGTGCTCTTTCAAAGTGAGTAACATGAAGGGTGCTGCCCTTTGTTCAAAACAGTAGGTCTACATCTTACATGAACCACATAGATTGGTTTCAAAACATCAAAACAGGTCCCTAATCAGCAGATTACAGAATTACCATTACAAGTGCAAATTCTAGGCAAAAACCAATCTTGAGAGTAAAACAGAATTATGTTAGCAATAACAAAGCATTCATAATGTATACACTCCATATATATCATGTCAAAACTGTTAGGATCCCTTAGAATCACATCTTCCCACAAAACATGATTTTGGCATGTGAACCTAAGCATAAACAAACATACACAATAACAGCCACCACTGGATTTTTGATTCAAGCAAGGATAAAAGAAACACATATGTCACAACAAGTATGCACATTCATTCATAAACACATAAACCAAACACAAGTGGAAAAACACACCTTACATTCATGTTTTATGCTTTATTTCACCAAAACCAAAATATGCAAGATATGAAGAATAATTCAAGAGCAAGGTTTTACAAGTTACATACCTGTTGATGATATTTTTAAGCAAGCCAAATTAGTTGAGAAAACCAGAGATCTTTACTTCACCTTTTTGCTTTGGCACCTTACTTCAACTTTAAGTAACCACACACTTATGATGTAAAAATGAAAAATATGAGTCTCCAATGGTTGCTAATGGTCTTGACAGTTTAGATATGCTATTTTTGAGGTGTACAAATGATCACAACCTCAAGGAAAAGCTTAGAACACAATTTGGTGGTTTTTGTGGCTTTTGGTCAAAGTAAAATAGGTATGAGTTTGACTTTTTGATTTCTGAGTTTTCTTGATGGTTTTATGGATTGCACACCTTCTATATGTTATTTAGAAGTTGTATGGAAGGTGTTTGGGGTGTTAGAACTGAGGAAAATTGATATGGTAGCAAAAGTGTAAAGTGCAGAATTTTGACACTTAGAGAACTTTGAGTGATTTTGCAAATTGCAAGCAAGAATCAAAGATAGCAAGGATACTTGATTGCTCTGGTTTTTAGAGATATGTTGATGATCTTAATGAGGGGTTTGAGGTCCCTATTTATAGAATTTTGAAGTGAGGAGCTTTACTAGAAAGAAACTTAACCATGAAGCAAACTTTGATATTTTTGCCTTCACCATCCAACTTGCCTTGCTTTTCTGACCTTTGGCTGTTCTTTTCACTCAAAGAGGCAAGTTACATTGATGTTTTTACTGTTAAAATGCAGGCTAGAGGCTTGATAGAGTGGCTGGAGTAGCTTTACTTTACACCTCATGCTTGGAAAAGTCAAAAATGGCAACTTTGGCAATGAACTTCACAACTTTAATTCCATGCTAATTCTATGCAATCTTTCTGTTCTAACATGCTTGAGATGTTCAATATATCAGGTAACATGAGTTTGGCAAGTTAAAATTGGCCCACTTGGGTGGGAGAGGTGCTTTTGCAAAATTGGCCAATGTGGGACTAAAGTGACAAAACACCAACTTTGAACACATGTATCTCTCAGCTCATAAATCAACTTGAGATGTACTTGTACTTTTTATAAAGCCCTCACATAGTACTAAAACTTTTATGTTGACCAGAAGTCTTGATTCTATTTGAAACTAGGTGAAAAATCCCTTTGAAGTTGGCTGATTTTAGGGTTCCTTAGTACAAAACACTTAGAATTTTCTAAGTCTTTTTCCTCCTCTTGTAATGTTTTCTTCTCTAAATCAAAAACTAAGCGTTTTCTGACCATGGACCACTAGGACACTTTTGTAGAGTTTGTCAAGAGCTTTCAAATGAGACTAGAACCAACTCAATTGGATGTGTGGTTAAGGAGTTATGGTTTAGCCCTTTTCAAAACCCTAATTTCCCGATTTCTCGATTACTCTCTCATCCTTGATCCAATGATCATGAAAATTGATATGCAAGTCCATTATGACATAAGGAACAACTTTGATTCACAACTTGGATTCCAATTCTCAAAATTTGAGGAGTTGACTTTTCGGTCAACCGTACGATCGATCGGTGCCGACTGAGTCGCCTGTTGACGTTCTGGATATCCTGAGACTTTGATACTTCTTGAATGGTTTTTAATAAGATATATGAACTTCATGGACCTCAATCCCACCATTAAAACATCTTCCAACATCAAAGTCAAACCACAGTTGACTTTTCACTAGTTAAAAACCCTAATCGGGGCCTCCTGACTGCACTGTTCTTGATTATGAAATGATTTCTTCAAATTGACTTCTCATTTGGCTTTGATATCATCTTTGATTTCATTCCATGATTAAATTGGCCCAAATCATTGGTTGATCATTCCTTGGTTGTTTTGAATTTGTCGGCGCGAAAACCCTGATTCGTCTGTAACTTGACAATAATGAACTTGCACTGATTTAGGGTTTGGTAATTTATGATCATGCTTCTTAAATAATAATGAGAATCTAAGGGGTCAAAATTTTGGGTACAACAAAATGACACCAAACTATCATGAACAAGTGGTAAACCCCCTAGGGAAGAAGAAAAACATCAAGAAGAAGATCCAAATTCAAACATAAAACCCAAGGCAAAGCACAAATACAATCATATGAAGTGAGGGAACCAAAGTCCTAACACAATCTCAACACTTAAACAAGTGGAGAAGCATGATTCAAAGGTGACTTGTGACACAAGTTACACATGCTATTGACCTCTAACAAGCAAGGCAGCACCTCCAGCATGTCAACATGAGCTAACAAGGCTTAAGAGGTGCTCAAGGGATCACTCATGATCATATCCCAAAGATTAGGTCAAAACTAGCGTGCATAAACAACCCTAAAAGTGACTTGACTTGCAAGATTCACTAAAAATAGGAAAAAGCTTCAATAAATACCAAGTAAATTACACAGAGTAGCTAAGTCAAGTGACAAACAAAATCCAAAGCCTCATGAAATAATTCCACTCAAGGCATCACCAAATAATTCAAAGATTGATGGCGCTCCACCTTATCTAGCATAAATCGAGGGGAAAATAAATTCAACTCAAAAACAAAATAAAAATGCTCAACAATGACTCAAATCAGCCCTCAAAACTTCTTCAATCCATCACCTAAGTGGGATAAAAAGTTTGGTCATAGGGGGTTTCATTTGAGGTTCAGATGAGCAAGTTTAAAATTGAGTATACACCATAAAACACACTAATTTTTAAATTCAATTAAAAATAATAAAAATAAATGGAACATAAAATAAAATTTATGAAAAATATCTTAACACAATAAAATGTCAGAATATATTTTTTATGGATTTTTGTGAGTTAAAACACTATTTTTAAATGATTTAATACTAACAAATAAGAAAAAAGAAATAAAATAAAAATAGGCGCGTAGGGGGGTGTGCTGAGTAACAAGCAACATAACTGATTTCAGTGTAAACCAAGGAAATGGGCCCAACTGGGGGGCATGAAAAGCAATTGAGTTGAGCCCATTGCCAACTTTAGAGCTCACGTGGCAAGCTCATTAATTGAGCTGGCATTACATGGCAAAACCTATGGCTTGAAACGTGACAACAGAATCATTTAAATTCAAAAATGGGCGTCAAGGCCACGTGTACTATCTTCAACCTCTCAGACGCCGGAACCCTAGTTCCAGTTGTCTTCTCCGGCGAGAGGTCACCGGATTTAGGGTTCCAACCACCCAAAAACCTGAAAACCAGACCATACCCCCCTCAAAATTCCACGTAGAATCCAAATCTGCCCTCCATTTTTAAAAATAACATCATCTTCAATGAGTTTCGAAGCAAAACAATCATGGTATCAAAGTGTAAAACATCATGAAAGTTCACCAAACCAGTACAAAAAATTGCCTACATATGTAGGACTTCAGATGTACCCAAAATGCATATATTTCATGGCTAATATGTGAGGAAAAAATTGAAGAAATACCTAGAGGAAAATGGTCCACTGCCTCTTTGAAACTTGATGAAGCTTCACCAAAACAAGCAGAATCAACCCTTGTGACTTGTGAATGCTTTTGCTAATCTTCAAAAGTCTTTAATCTCCTCCAATCTTAAAAATGAATTTGAGCAATGGTTGGTCAAGGTGCACACAGTTGCTTCTTTTTGCAAGCAGTTGAAAGGGGAAGTTGAGGTGATGACGGTTTGATGAAGAACTTGATGAATGGCTCAAACATGAGTGAGTTTCGAAGGAAACTTCAGAAAGTGAAAGAAATGGCAAGTTCTGGTCTTGGCTCTAATGGTGATTCTTTTGCCAACAGATTGAAGGTGATGTTATGGTGAGTATGGAATGAGAAAGAACTTGTGAAATGGCTCAAAGGCGAGTGAGTTTCAAAGGCAAAAATCAGAGGTTTCAAAATATCAAATTATGATTTTCAATGCAAATGGTGCCTGAGGCTCATATAGGGTTTCTCTTTTGATTAAATATGAAGTGAAAAAGTGACTTTTCAAGTTTTACAGTGGTAAAGATTGGATGGAGCAGATGTTGCAAACAAAATGACATTTTGGATCAATGGTGGATTGTACTCTTCACAATTTCCTTGCACATGTAGCTGGCTTGTGAGGCTGTTGCATTTCAATGGAGAGGCAAAAGGGTGTAGCTGCATAATGGTCAGAACAAGAGGCAACTTATCTTTGCCTTGTTTGGTAAGAAAAATCAAAATGGAGCCAAAGGGTACATCATGTGTTGGTTCAATTTTGGCAATGCTTTGTGTGCACCAAATGCAAATCCATGCGCATGGTTTGTGAATGAAATATTGTTGCATGACTGAAATGCATCTCATGCCCAAATGACTTGTAACACATGCCTTGTAATTTGCTCAAACCATCAACTTTGGACCATGATATCTTAGTGCACAAAGCTCCTCTTACTTAGAGCTTGGACCCTAATTAAAGAGTGCATGACATAGGACAACTTTGATGTTGGTGGAAGTGTGATTTGATCATTGGAAGGACATGAAATTTGGACTTGAAAAGCAATGCACAAAATCTTCCTATAGGTAACTTAGAAAAAATTCTAATTTATGAGTTTTGAACCTTTTTTTTCCAACTTTGAACCTCTATAACTTGAGCTTCAAAAATCAGATGAAAGACTTCTAGTAATGGATAGAAAGTTTGGAACAAGATCTGCAACTTTCATTTGGGACAAAGTCTCATTTGACATCAAGAACTTTATGGAAATTAACTTGCAAAGTTGGTCCAAAAATCTGCCTAAACTTGACAATTTTGAGATCATTGAAATCCCCAACTTTGAACCATCATAACTTGAGCTCCAAATATCATATGATGATGAATTGGTACTCAAAATAAAGCTTAGAATTCAAGGAACAAGTTTTATGTTGGAGAAAAATCCATTTGTAACTTTGGTCATGAAGAAAAATGACCTTGAAGATGGCTGATTCAACCATAAAACTTTCCATAAATGGAAAATTTCTAAAACCCTAATTTTCCCAGAATGGCAACTTTCAACATTTCTTGATTTTTCATGATTCCCTTGATATTTCTTGATCAAATTCCATCCATTTGCCATATTAAGCTTGAGGAACATGATCTTGACCTCAAAAAGTCAGGAGTTGACTTTTTAACTACACAGTTGACTTTTTCCCCAAATCTCTTGATTTTCAATTGACTGGTCAATTGAAACTCTTCTGATTAAAATTGATGATCAACCTCATATCCCTAAACACCTTAAGACACATGGAATACCATGGAATCACGTTTTTCTCCAAGAAACAAATTTAACCTGATTATAAATGAAACCCTAATTTCATGTCTTTTTGCCTAGGCATTATGCAGATGAACTGAGTGACCATTCCAATTCCACAAGAACCTCTGAGGTACTCAACAAGCTTCTACTTCATGATTACACCAATGATACATCCTTATTATCCCTTGGCAAAACCCTCTGATGATTCTTTGATAATGAGCTGTGGCACACCTCTCCTCTCTAGGAGCTCTAATAACTTCATGATGATAACACACAC
This sequence comes from Lathyrus sativus, assembly GCA_963859935.3. NCBI lineage: Eukaryota > Viridiplantae > Streptophyta > Magnoliopsida > Fabales > Fabaceae > Lathyrus > Lathyrus sativus. Next base: position 651,964,855 of record OZ012739.1, on the reverse strand, counting down.
ACAATAACCTCTACCAATGTCTTTGCTTGAGCTTGAAGTCAATAAGGCTCTCCTTTTGGATAGCACACACACACAACCACTTGATCCCCTGTAAGAACAGTGCTATGCAAAAATGCAAGATGCTAAAATGCAATGAAACATAAGCCAAAAACAAGATTAGGGGTTGATCAAATATTGGGGTGCAACACATATTGTCCGGGGAAATCTTGCACCATGTTGATTGAGTGAGGTGGTATACGGCCGCACCTACTCTGTATGCAGCGCGTCTTGACCAGATCCATTTCCAGCAAGCAGGTGTCACATCTTTGGTATCTATCTGGATTTCCATTGCTTATGCTGACTTGATATGTGTTTTCATCTTGGTAGATTGGAATCCACTAATGGTCCAACAGATGTTGAAGAGTTCTTTGTACAAGCGTATAACCTTTATTGTTTTTGGAGTAATCCTTGCAGTCTTGATAATTATACGAGGACAAAAAACTGAGTCTGACTTGCTTAGCATGTAATTCTACCAAGCTGGTATTCACTAAACGAATGTCGAAAATATGAACCATGTTGACCTAATGGTCATTCCTTCCATGGTAGTCTTGGATCCATCCTAAATCCATTTGAAGCTAGAGGGCTTCTTGTACAAAAACACATCCTTGATTGTCTTTTGAGCAAATTGAATAAGCATTTTAGTCGTGCAACGGTAGATTGTGGTACTAACCTTATCTTGAATGCATTGCAACTAGATTGACATTCATTGCACGAATATCATGATTTTGAATAATGCCTGGATGTTCATGGGACATATTTACTTCACGAATCTGGTGATATTGGATCCAGCCTAGATCTATCTGCTCTTGAAGAGTTTCTTGTACGATGATGCACCATTGATTATTCTTAGAACAAACTTCACACTGAGGATAGTAGTGAGATGGCACACGACCATATTCTCTTTGCCTGCAATGCATTTTTACCAAATTTGCTCCCAGGGGGTGTACATCGTGAATTTGATAACTGCTTCCTGATCCTTCATCTATCAAGTTCACTGAAGCTTTTTCATGGTGCTGAAACGGGTTGTTTTGGACATTTGGATTCATATCCTTGAAAGATAAAACTCCGCTTTTGATGAGCCTCTGTACGTCATATTTAAAGCTGAGGAAATTTTCAGTGTTATCCCCGGTCTTCCTTGATGATAAGGGCAAGATTGATCAACTTTAAACCAATAAGGGGGATTGTTTGGTACTGTGAGAGGTGTCCTCGTTTGAATATGCCCCTTTGCTAACAGTATTGGGAATAGTTTTGCATATAACATTGGTATGGGGGTCAAACCTTGGTGATTGTGGAAAATGATTGTTGTTATTATATTGCGGGCGAGCCTGCTGAAGAGGTTGTTGTTGCCTTTGCTGATATGGTTGTTGATCCGGCTGGCTCGAAGAAGCCTATGATTGATATGTCGGAGTCGGCGCTGGGTTGATAATAGGGGATACTGCTGCCACTTGTCGAGGTTGATACCTCCGCCTTTATTTTCCATGCGAGATATTACTAATATCTTGCTCTTTCTTCTTTTGGAAAGTACTTCCGTATCTTTTAGTACTGCTGGATGGCTCTGTATCTTTGATCAATCGACCTTCTCAGACTGCTTCCTCAAGGCGTACCCCCATGTTTACCATCTCGGTAAAGTCACTAAGTGCATTGGCGACCATTCGGTTATAATAAAATGAGCGCAAGGTTTTCAAGAAGATTCTTTGTCATTTCTTTCTCCTCAAGGGGAGGAAAAATCTGAGCGAAAATTTCACGCCATCTTTGAGCGTACTCCTTGAAGGTTTCCTTATCTTTCTGGAACATTGCTCTAACTGGTCCCTATCGGGTACCATATCCAAATTTTATTTGTAGTGCTGAACAAAAGTTGCGCCAAGATCTCTGAAAGTACCAATCTTTGCACGGTTTAATCCCATGTACCATTTGAGCACGACACTGATTAAACTGTTTTGGAAGTAGTGGATTAGTAGTTGCTGGTTTTCTGTCTGTGTAGAAACCTTTCGAGCGTGCATTATCATATGACTCCGAGGGCAAGAATTGCCTTTATATTTTTCAAATTTGGGCACCTTGAATTTCTGCAGTATTTTCACATTATGGACCAGACAGAGGTCAGCGACATCTTTGCCAAACAAGTCATGTCCGCGAATAGTGTGCAGTTCTTTCTGCATTTCTAAGAACTGTTCTTGGAATTCATTCATTCTTTCGTACACTTCTTCATTTTTGTCGGAAGTGGTCTGAAGAATATGTTCCTCTGGGATAGTATGTATCATAGGTTGTGGTATAGACATCACTACAGTAATTCTTGGTGCTTCAGTAACCGGAAGTTTGTAACCTTCAGGTACGGAAGTCTCTATTGTAGCCCTTGCATCTTTGTTCACCTGAAATTTGTAACCTTCAGGTCTGGAGGTTCTGGCTATGGCTTCTAGGTCTTCAGTGACCGGTGGTATGTATCCTTCAGGAATAATATTGAAAGGCATGCCCCAGGGAAAACCTTTAAGCATATTTTACTGAGGAAGACTGGTGGGTATCTTAAATTGGTATAGACATAATTTCTGAAATTACCATCCTTTGAGTTGGTTGATCCAAAGATGCTACCAGGGATTCAATCATGTCGTTGATTCTTTCCATTCCTTCTTTTAGAACAGTGACCTCCTCTCTCAAATCTCTATTCTCCTCTTCAAGATCGTTCATTTTCTTCTGGAGGTTGGCCCGAGTATTGTACGAATAAGACAGTTTGACTCTAAAGTGCGACACATGTGTGAGACTCTATGACAAAGATGTGTAATGCAAGAATTATGAATGATATGCAGAGAAATGTGAATGACCTTTTTGTTTTTTAAAAGAACTTTTAACAATCATGTTGCAAATATCATACTGTTGTACCCCAAATTTTGATCCCTAAATTCCATCATCATTCTAGGAGCATCATCTTTGTTTACCTAACCTTAAACTATTTCAAGTTTGTCTTTATCAAGATGCAGATGAATTAGGGTTTCATACAGTCAGGAATCGAGGCTTTCTATGGTTTGATCAGTCAAGGTTTTGGATTTATTATCCATTTATCAACTCTCTACATCATCAAGAAAAATATGTTGGATCAAGTATGAATCCAATTTGAGGTTGTCACCCAAAGAGGAGGAGCAGTGCAGTCCAGGACCCTCGATTAGGGTTTTTGATCAGGAAAAGTTAGATGTAGTTTGAATTTTGGCTTAAATGGTATTCCAATTAGGGAATCATGGTCCATGAAGATTATATGACTTATTGAAGTCCCCTCAAGAAGTTCCAAGACCTTAGGGAACCCAGAACACTAACAGTTGATTCGGGAGTTTTCGATCGTTCAATTTGTCTAATTGAAAAGTCAACTCATTGACCAACAGGGTTTTGACACAATATTTGAATAAAATTATGTTACTAATGTTATATCATATCTAATCATGAAGTTTGGTGACCATTGGATCGAGAATTGAGAAGTAATCGAAAAGTCGGGAAATTAGGATTTTGAAAAGGGCAAGACCATAACTTCCTAACCACACATCTAAATGGAGAGGTTCAAAGCTGGTTGGAAAGGTCTTGAGAAGTCCTACAAAAGTGCAACATAGATTCATGTTCAAAAAATGAATAGATTTTGAGTTATGGTCAAAAACAAGTTAAAAGGAGAAAAACACTTAGTGAAATTTCATGATTTTGACACTTTTAAGTCATGTTTTCAGCCAACTTCAAGAGGATTTTTGACCTAGTTCCACTTGGAATTTGAAAAAACTTAAAAAATGAAAGTTGTATAGCATGATGAGGGATTTCCAAAAAGTACAAGAACTCCTCCATAGCATTTGTGAGCTAGGAGTTTTGAAGGAGGAAAGTTGGGGTCCAAGAACTTGAAATGAACAACTTCAACTTGACATGAACCAACACACCAACCATCCAATTGGTTCTCAACCATTTGTGTAACCATTGGTCTGATGTCTAGGAGTGTGATGAGTGAAAATTCCAGAAGAATCTATGAGAAAAGCATAGGTTTTGGTTAAGAACATATTTAAATTCAAGAAAGTATAAAAAGTACAAGAGGAAAGAGAAACTTTTAGAGTGAAATCTGCTACAGCACAAGGAATCCTATCTTTCCATCCCTAAGGTCACTTCCTACAGCCTAATCACATTTAGTTTTGAGGCTAAGTTGCATTGGAAATAAGCTCAAGATCTGCAGAAGAAATCACAAGTTTGATTTGTTGAGATTCTCCCTCTAAAAGACAAAATGCAAGCCATAACTTGAAATCTGTCCAAGCCTTTGCCTCCTCTATAAATAGAGCCATCCCTTATACATAAAACACACAAGAAAAAGCCTCAAAAACCAGAAGAAACAAGTCATTCAACCTTGCCTTACCCTTTCTTGTAATTGAAGCAAGATCACCAAAAACCTCAAAATCTGTCTTGGACAGATTTCATACCAGATCCATTTCCAAACATTGAAACGCTTCACTAAAACTCCACACGACATACAAATGATGTTTGGAAGGTGTTCCAACCATTGAACCAGTCAAAAACCACATATCTCCAAAAGTCAACTCTTCACACCAAAAACTTTGACTTTTTGCATAAAACAAGGGAACACTCTGCTCAGGCTTATTTCAACCATCATGACACCTCAAACACCTTTGATTTAAAGTATATTAACTATCTAAAACACCAAAAAAACAACTACAACACCATTTGTTAAATCTGTCACAAGGATCCCTTTGTTTGCTTCAAGTGTAAGAAATCTGTTTTGCACCAAGACTTGCTTGAGATAAGTTGGAGCTGCTTGGACTGTGCATTTGTGGTGTGGAGCAGCTATTCAAGGAATTCATTCTCAACTAGGCAGATTGATTTCATTAGAAGTCTTCAAGGGGTAAGTGACCTCTAACTATAGTCATTCTTTTTGGTACCATGATCATTCTTAATGTGCATTAATTAGATTTGCCTAGAACCATCAAGTCATGTTTTGAAATTAGCTTGTGATTGTTTGTACAAACTTGTAACTGTCATGTAAAGTAGATATTGGATTTGAATGTTTGTTCTTCCTGTTGGAACCACATGTTGTTTCTGTCTAGGTGTGAGTTTGTTGCTTTGATTCATTTGATACACTTATGTTTATATTCATTTATAGTTCATGACATTTGTAAGATCTCTATATAATGTGTATGTTTTTTGCTTTGATACACTTAGGATTTTTGACATTTCAAGTGTGCACGATGTTTTAGTTTCTGTTTGGACCATCTTTGATTTGAGTTGAAACTTTGTGTGTGTGTCTTTGCTCTTATTGGAACATGATTGATTGATGAATTTGTTTCTGTCCAAACTGTTTTGAAGTTTCTTATCCCAACTACATTTCATAAACCACAAGTCATTTTGCACTACAGTTTGATTTAGAGGTCGATTTGTGTTAAGCTCGTGATGTGTTGATATTTGAGACTCACTTATATGCCTAATGTTTGATTGAATCATGATGTTTTGTTTAGTTGATTCTACTACCAACTATTGTTGAACTTTTCATTACAAGCCTTATGTCACCATTGTAATTCATAGGTCATATTCTGCCGTAGTGTGATTTTGAGTTCCCTTTGTGTTTAAAATTCTTGTATATTATATTTAGGGTGTGTGCAAGCTCTTAATTTGATCCAAATATGATTGATTGGATCTGCAGCTTTGAAAATGCATTTTTGGTACTTGATATGCAGTTGCATGCGAATTTTCATTTGTGTCCATCTTCTGAGAAAACTAGAAGCATATTTTAAATCCTCATTCAATTCTGATCAATTTAGACCCAAAGTTTGCTAAAATCCATGTTGTTTTGACTAAGATTGGATTGTTCACGTTTTGGCACATTTTGCTTGTTTTGCCGTTGTTTTGCCTAGAAATTTCAAAACAGGCATATCTATTTCTGGGGTGGGTTAATAAATTGGATGTATCACCACCCCAGTGGTCATGACCTACGCGCTCATGTATTGCCTTGCCTAACCTTCTTGAGTTCGATCCATGTGGAGGTCAACTCTTTTGGGATTTTGTGATTTTTATCATGTTTTACTACTTACTCTTTCTTTCTCATTGAATGATCACATGTGAACCTTGGCTAAATTGGTGAAGTTTTAGACTCATGAATCAAAGGTTGTGGGTTCAACACTTGAAATGAACACTTCTTATTTTTTTTTATCACTTGATTTTTCATGTTTTATTCACAAAGTTTCAAATTTTCATAACTCACTCATTTTTCAACAGTTTTGCCCCATTCTTTTTGCAAAATGTTCTTTATCATGTCTATTTTCAAATATTGAGAAACGAATTAAAGGATGCCTATGCCAGAAATACTTTAGCTCACTTGAAAATCATGTTGTCTTGTAGGGTTTTCACCTTGTTTCTGTTGAAACTTTTCTCAACTATTTCTTGACTTATCTTGTAAGATTGATTGTATTTTGATCCAAACATGTTTGTTAACATGCTTGGATGATTAAGTTTTGTTTGGCTCAAGGTCTTATCATGATTAATCTATGCTTTTGTAAGTATATCTAGTTAGACAACACTATGAACTATGTTTGTGAATCATGCTATATCTCTTGATGTTGTAACTTCTTGAGTGTGTTCTTTATGTCTTCTCTACTTGTTTAGGTGCCTTGTTAAAACCCTAGTATGTTAGGACTTGCTTTGTTTTGGTTGTTACCTGAACTTGCATGTATTTCCCCATGAAACCTTGAGTTCTTACTTGATTTGTTGTAACATCTCTTGTATGCTTGTATTTGATTGTCATCAATGCATGATTGTTGGTCTTATGTTGTTACATTTGACATTCTTTGATCACTATAAAATGCTTGCCTCGAGTTGTAACTTGCTTGCATTTGAACTTGTTTGAATTACATGTTCTTTGGTTGTTACCTCATTTCTCTTCATCTTTGTTAAGATGCTTCAAATTGATCTTGCCTTATATGATTGGTCTTGAAAGAACCTCTGTTACCATGTCCATCTAGATATTATAATATCTTTTTGTATTTTTGGTTGTAACCATTTGAATTGATTGTAATATTTGCTTGATGTTGTCACATACTTGCATATCTTCTTTGGTTGTTACCATACTCTGTCATATGTTCATCATGTTTGAATGAATGTTTATGTATGCTTTTAGCTTTGTTAAGTTATTCCCCAAGTAATGGAACTTGTTAGTTCTCATCCAGTTGCCTCGTCTTTTCCCATTCCAAAAGAAAGTCTCTCTATTGACCCTTGGGTCATAGATAGCTCCTTACCCCCTCTGACTTTGTTAAGTCATCTTAAACCCTAACTTAGTTAAGTTAGAACCCATAGCCATTAGACTTTTGCTTTAAGTATAAAAGACATACCCCTTTGTTAGAAAGATCTTTCAACTAGAACTTTAAGATAGAGTTTTTTAACTCTATGTAAGAATCATGGTGATGATTGCTTACCTTCCCCCTTGGCTTTTGTAAAAGTCAATATCCTTTGAGTGTACAACTTAGATTATAGAGTTTTGTTAAACTCTATACATGCATTGTTATGTTTGTTCCCCTAGAGTCTTGACCATAGTCAAGTACTTTTTAATCCTTAGTGAGGTGAACTACGGTTGCTCTGATTCTATCCTAGTCAGGATACGTAGGCAGAGGATGTGATATCTTTGCGAGCAAACATAGAAACAATCCTTAGGTCTTTACCTAACCTTATACCCTATCCTAAACCATAGAAAACTTTTAGCAAGCTTAGCATACAAACATACAAAAGGTTTCTGTAGAGTACTACAGATGTCTAGGATGTGAAATACCTACCCTAGGCATAACTAACCCCTGATCCCCGATCTCTTAGCATTGCTGTTACATCGCACAAAAGTTCTTTCTTTCTTTAACCTTTTCTTTTGATAAATAAAAGTTCGATTGTGAATTTAATGAATTAAGATTCAAGTTAATCAATAGCTTGGTATCACGATTCTCACTGCAACAGAAATGGCGACTTCACTGTGGAGATAACTTAAAACTTGAGGGTTTAGCCCTTTTTTATTTGTATGCTATATTTGTGAATATTTGCTTACATGTATATTTGTCGATATATCTGTTTGTTTTGGGTATCATGAGTGGTGAGATAAGTCCTATCCCGGATTTGAGTGAGACATATGATAGGATGTAATATGATCAATAGTTGACTGTTGGGAGTAGTCCTAGCAATTTTAACATATGATGTAATCACGTTCAGTGGAGACCTCCTTGAGATGATTGGTGATGTATGAGTAGTCATGCATTCATTAATTTTTTCAACCTGAGAGTCTACGAAGCTGAGGACCTTTAGTAACACTTTTACCCCACTAAGCCTTTTTAGGACGTAGTACAGAAACTGTTAGAGAGTAGTCCCGAAACAGTTGTTACACGATGCTACACTCAAAGAGTTTATCTTGAGAATATTATCGACTCACACGAGTAGTTGTGTTGGTTGACAATATCTGAAGGATTTACTATGACTATGGGAACTTTGATAGAACCCGTTCGGCAAGTACAATTAACCTATAGTACAAATCCTTGGGGATGGGTAAGCCTTGTAACTCCATGCTTTGACTTTGATCTTAGGAAAGCCTTGTGTGTGCATGTGCATTATATTTGTGAATATTTTCCTTTGTGTTATATGTGCATCATCTCATCATGGCATCTCATGTTGCAATTGGTTTTGTAAAACTTAGTTGATTTCTTTATGTGAAATCCTAGATATATCATGGATATTGGAACAAGAAACACCAAGAAATACAATTTCAAGAAGCCTGATACATCCGAGTTGAGAAAACTAGGAACTATGGTGTCAGAAGACTTTGGAAAAAGATATGGGAAGATATTGAGCATAGTCAGAACAGGGATGGAAGAAGGAATTCTCAACACTTTGGTTCAATTCTATGACCCATTGTATCACTGCTTTACTTTTCCCGACTATCAGTTAATGCCAACCTTAGAAGAGTACGCTTACTATGTAGGAGTCCCAGTAAAGGATCAAAAACCTTATAGTGGATTGGAAAGCTTACCTTCACCAAAAGAAATACCAGATGCTCTTCACCTTGAAGTATCAGAAATAAAAGCTAACCGCGCCACCAAAGGCAGAGTCAAAGGTTTCCATTCAGAATTCTTAGTCAAGAAGGCTTCTTATCTTGCCAAAGAGGGTAGCATGGATGCATTTGAAGCAATACTGGCTCTTTTAATCTATGGATTAGTATTGTTTCTAGAAGTTGAAGAATTTGTCAATTCCTCTTCTATTACCATATTTCTGAGCGGCAATCCTGTGCCTACCTTGTTAGGAGATGCTTATCACTCTATTCATCATCGAACACTTCAAGGAAAAGGAACTATTTTTTGTTGTGCACCTCCACTGTATAAATGGTTCGTCAACCATTTACCAAGAACTGACTCTTTCAAAGAAAATCCCAATGGATGAAGATGGTCTCAAAGGATAATATCCTTAACACAAGCTGATATTCATTGGTACAATCCTTCCTACGACGGAGGAGTCTATTTTGATTGATGTGGAAGCTTCTCAAATATACCACTCATTAGAGTAAGAGGAGGAATCAGCTACAACCCTGCCATGGCCAGACGTCAGTTTGGTGTCCGATGAAAGACAAACCCATCAACGTGCTTTTATCAGGTTTCTTTTACCTCAACACCGAAGCAACAGAGAGCGTGAGAAATGGCACAGTTGATGCATGGAAGGACATTCAGAAGAAGACAAAAGTTGACTTAAGGAAAAGGAACTGTGTAGCTTTTGAGTCGTTCACTCTGTCGCTACTGCGAAAATCGGCGCCGGTTATGACAGAAGAGTCGCCATCGTGCGTTATTTATCCCAAAAGAGGGAAAGGAAACGCTCAGAGTAAACCTAACGCAAAGAGGGAAAGGAATGGTCATCGCAACCAAATCCTGGATTCGGGAGTCGGTTACGCAAGGGGAAGGTATTAGCACCCCTCACGTCCTCCGTACTCGACGGGATCCACACTTGTTTTCTAGTACGGATTGTTATTCTATCTACTCTACAGGTCAAGGGACAAAAGGAAAGAAAAGAGAAAAGAGACTCGATAGAGCTTCGCCGCTCTATGCCTACGTATTCCCTCGTGCAATGGGAAAGTCAGAGTCTACGTAGTTCGACTAACTACAGATTAAGGTGGGAAGGTTGCTCGCTAGGATACGGCATCCTATGCCTACGTACTTTCATACAGCATGAAAGATCAGAACAAACGTAGTTCGGGCTACGGAAGACACAAGCTTGTCTAACTGTTTTTTATTACCTTCAAAAAGGGTTTTTCTTGATTAAGAGTCCAAGCGGACAAAAATGACACTTTGATGTTTGTTTTGAATCTTTTACGAAAGAAGTGTTTTTTAGTTTGTTTGCAACCTCTGGCACACTAGACTATGATTTGAGAGTGACTACATCGCGTGTCACCCAAAGGGTACCATACTAAGCAACCAGACTACTGGAAAGAAGCTCTCCAACAACCCTTTCTCAAACAGCTTAAGGCTCGTAACGTACGACATCGATTAACCTTATTACTGTGTTTTTGAGTTGTTTTGAGATAAGAAGAGAAAGAAGCTCTAAAAAGCCTAGGGTTGAAAAGGGAATAAAAACTAACCTAATGTTGTCATGCATGGATAATAATCCTAATGTCTATCATAATTTCCTCCTGCATAGAGGAAATCAGAGATCCTAGGGGATAAACAGAAAAGAAAGCAAGCAAGTACAGTAAAATGCATGCAATGCAGCAATACAAGCGAGGCAAGGGAGTCCCACTCAACCTCGAACCTGGGAAAACAACAGGCAAAGTGAATCAACATTCACTTCAAACCTTAAGGGGCAAGCTGTACAAGCCAACAAACAATACAGAAAAAACCAAAACAGAGGGGGCAGCCCAAGCAGCAGCACCAAACTCCTACAGTTGACAGCACAAGCAGCAGCTCTGACAGCAACAGGTTGATTAAACAGCAAAAAGTTGACAGCAACAACCTTCATATTCATGAATAACTCCCATCCTCAAGCTTCAACAAACTTTCAATCTTCAACAAGCACCAAGCTTCAACAAGCAACTAGCTTAAAGCCCAGCAAACTTCAACCAGTAAACAGCTTCAACCAGCTCCTGACTTCATTTTCAACAAGCAGCAAAACCCTAACTTCAACAAGCCACTCCTAGCTTCAACAAGCTCCTAAACTTTCTCTTTACCAAGCTTCCACAAGCACTCCAAGGGGAAATCATTCAACAAGATCAGGTTGAAATGTTATGAAGCTCAATGACAACCAAGGGAAGCCATTAAGATCTTAACACTGTAAAGGAACTGTATCCTCAAAGTTCTACCCTTAAGGCATGCCATTCATCCCTCCAAGGGAGAGATGTGGCTTCTTTAAGAGGACTTTATGTCATTTAATTGAATGGAGATGAACAATATACTCCATGTTTGAAGAAACAAACAAAACTACTCTGATGCTCTTCCTAAAACCCTAGTTTTCCTAAGCTCCTGACAAGCACTCCACAAGATGAGAAATCTCCAATTCCAAGCTCCTTCAAGCTCCCCAAAGCATATTAAATTGGTCTTCATGATCACCCAAGCTCAAAAGCAACACCACCTTAATCTAAGGGGAACTATTGAGTCAAACTAATCAAATTATTTCATCAGAAACACCTAGAAGTTAGCCCTAAAACTAATTCTACTTAAAATACCAAACATGATTGTAAAGTCCTACAAAAATCACTAAGGGTTCCTAAACCTCTTAAGAATATGTCATACAAAAACCAGGGGGTAAACCATTCATTTGGTCCTAAAACTATGCCCTAAACCTAAAGGTACCATCCTAAAACCTTAATTCTACACCACTTAATGTCCATTGTTCAAACTAGCCTAAAATTATCTCACAAAAATATGAGAAAATTACTAGGGGTACATCAATATCTAATCTATCTAGCCCAAAAAGAATCAACTCAAAATCATACACCAATCATCCACAATAAAATCAAAAAAATCAAGTATCAACCATATTGAAAATAAAACCAATTAAAGTACCAAAAATTCAAATAAATTCCAAAATGCATGAATTAAAGAAATTTTAATCCTATTAAATTCTACACATTCTAAGGAGTCAAGGGGAAAAACCTGGATTAAAAAGACTAATTTTCCTAATTATTATGGATTTTAGAATCAAAATGCATTAAAAATAAAAGAAAATCAAATAAAAGAAATAAAATGCTGAAATAAAACACACGCCCTCGGATCAGTGACTAAGTATGCAGATCAAATGGCTTAGAGCGCGTCCACATGTGATGCTGACTGGGATCTGACTGGCTTGCCACATCGTTTAATGAAACGATGCGTTTCAAGGATTTGGAGGCAAAGCTGACTTTAAATCACGGCCACACGATCTGTGTAATAAGTCCAACTTGTAGACTGATCCAACGTTTCAGACTTCATCTTCTCCAAAAGCTCAGGCGACCTGAGATATTTCCAGGTGGTGGTCCATGGTGGAAACCACCATCTTCTTCGGTGAGATGGTAGTTGCAGGCGATCAGAAGACACAAGCTAAACATCAATCTTAACCAGAATTGTACAAGGAATTCAAATCTCCAATCCAAATCACCTAAATCTCACCACATTTCCAGATTCGAAAGCAAACAGAAATTGCACCATGAATTTAATCAACACTAAATCCAAAATTAAAGCCACATATCCCTTCCTCTTGTTGCACTGATCATTAACAGCTATCCAATTCAAGTTGAAACCTCAAGATCATCCATAACCGTCTTCAAACAGAAATGGTGTATCACACATAATTGTCTCTAAACACTAAAACTCCCATCCAGAAATGATCTATGATCAACCTAGGTCCTAACCACATGCAAGATTCTACTCAATTCTTCCTAGATCGTGAGGAATTTGAAGGTTTACATACCTGGAAAAATTGGATCAACAGAAGTAGCAAATGCTCAATTCAAGCTTCAAGACTCTTCAGACACGATCAGTGATACACAATGGAGCTTCTTCAACCTTTAATTTGGCTTGATTGTGCTTGCAAATCCAAAACCGATTCTGACTTGGAGCTCTTGAAACTCCACTTGCTATCTCAGCTTCTAGCACGAAATCATCACCAAACTCAATCTGAAGTCACTCCACTCAATATATAGAAGCTTTCCATAGGCTTTTGAGCCAAATTTGAAGCCCAATTCAGTGAATCCAAAATTCTGATTTTCTCTTGAAATTTCAATATGACAGTTGTGAAATCTTACTCCCAGCTCGTTCCAGAAGCTTCTAACCAACTCCTTGTGGCCTAGTGAATATGTTCAGATCAAAATGGAGACCTGAATTGCATTGGTTGCTGATTTGGATGTGTGACTTGTTTTGTAAGTAACAACTTTGTAAAACAAGTCATGAAACCAAGCCTCAATTCAAAAATGTAATATTGCCAATGTCTTTAGAATTTGATTTCTAGTCAAAAAAATGTATTCACTTGCCATGTTTAGGACCTATAACTCAAAAATCACAATTTCCCTCTTTGATTCATTTAAAAATCCTTCCTTTTTTAGGCCATTTTGAGTGACTTTTGATATAAGCTCATTCAATCCAACATGAATCCATATTGGACCTAAAAACATCATTTTAAGCACATTCCATGTTGAACAATTTTTCATTTGAGGAGTGGAAGATGGAGATTTTGGCACATGCTTGAAAATGACCTATAATCCTTGTTTCCCAAAATACCCCTGGCTTGCAAAGATCATAACTTGAGCTTCACAAATTATAATGAGGACTTCTATAACTTTTTGGAAAGCTAAGATCATAAGGAACATCTTTCATTTTTTCCAAGAATCCATTTGAAAACTCCTTCAAGGTAAAAAGTTGCTTGGAAGTCAGGTGATTTTCACAGATAAATTTGAGATGCCTCTAAGGACCTGTAACTTGTCTGGCTCATAACTTGAGTTCTACAAATCATATGGATGACTTCTAATACTCAAATTAAAGGTATGAACCTCCTCTACAACATTAATGTGGGTTCCAAAGTCATATGATACTTGTATCTTCAATTACATAGCTTGGAAGTTTGGCACTAAACAGGGGATTTTACCCTAGGAACCCTGACTTAGTAACTCCAACCACTCTTGATTCTTCTTGATTTGTTCTTGAAACAACATCTCACATGTCTCAACACCTCCTTTCATGATCTCAATGACCCAAAAATAGGCTTTGATCTTCTTTAATTACTCAGCTTGACCTAGGATTACTCAAATGAAACCCTAGTTGCACCCACTTCAATTGGGGCTCTTGCACTTGAACCAATGACATGCCTCAACTTCAATATGGCCCTCTAGGCACCCCATGAGATCCATACACCTCACATTCACATTCCATGCTTCTCATCCCACTGATGATTCTCCATATCCCCAAAATAGGAGCAAAACCCACATGTAGACACTCAAACTTCTCAAGATTTCAAATCACTTCTTGATGGCTTGAATGATTTCTCAAACTTGGATAAGACCTCTTGCTGGGCTCTTCTCTTGATAGACACCTTTGATCCCCTGTTGGATGCATGCTATGGTATGATATGTAAATGATTGAACTATGTACATGATGTAACTATGCAGATGAAATGAAATGAAACATAAATCAGGCAAGAAAAAGTTGAGCAAATTTTAGGGTGCAACAGCTGCCCCTATTCAAACGACTTGGACCCGATTGGGGTGAAGAGAAAACGGCCTGCAAACAATCGAGGTACGAGATGGTTGAATACCAAGAAACCCGGAAATTTGCCAACCGCAGAAATAAATCGCACTGCTTGGGGAACAACATCCCCTATCTGAATCTGGTTGTTACGGCAACAACTGATCCAACGTCTGATAGTAACGCTGATTTCAACTTCACCCACCTAGGTAACGCCATAGGCACCGGACCATTTTTGCAAAACACCTCCGTCCACCACTGGACCGGCCTCGTCAACACAAGAACGGAAACAAATTCGTTAACACGAATAGAGATTCTGTCATCACAGGAGTAACCTTGTCCACATCTGGACCCCAAATTTCATCAAATCACGAATAAACACAAATATGTCCATGTCAGGACTCGCGCTTCGTCAACCCGAAGAAATCTCAACAACACAGGAATAGAACTTTGTCCACGTTAGGATGCCTGTTTCGTCAACACGAAGAAATCTCAACTTAAACTTGTCCACGTTAGGACTCAAATTCCGTCAACATGGAGAGATCCCGGCGACTTCGCTGGGGATGAATCGTCTGCATTTCGTTAGCACGAGGTGATCCTATCAACATAGGAATAAATCGTCCACGTTAGGAATAAATTTTCCACGTTAGGAATAACCTGTCCACGTTAGGAATAAATTGTCCACGTTAGGAATAACCTGTCCACGTTAGGAATCACCTCTCCACGTTAGGAATAAATCGTCCACGTTAGGAATAAACTGTCCACGTTAGGAATAAGCTGTCCACGTTAGGAATAAGCTGTCCACGTTAGGAATAAGCTGTCCACGTTAGGAATAAGCTGTCCACGTTAGGAATAAACCTCGTCTTGATTTGTCCACGTCAGGACTCACATCTTCGACCCGCTGAGGAAATAAAACTTGTCCACGTCAGGACTCACGCCTCGCCAACACGAAGAAAGATAAATTCGTCCACGTCAGCACGAGGGAAGGTAACTTGATATGTCCCCATTAGGACTCACATCTCATCAACACGAGGAAATCCTATCATCATAGGAGTAAATTTTCCACGTCAGGACACCGTTTCGTCAACACGAAGAAAGATAAATTTGTCCACGTCAGGACACACATTTCACCGATACGAAGGAAGATGTTTGATGGGGATAAATGGAAACCAAACTGTTGGACGCCTGTTCTGATAACCGGCGGCAGCCTCTGAAATTCTGATTCATGAAACCCTTGAACACTGACATAACAGCAAATTTGAAGAAAATAATCCGCTGACCGGATAGGAGAAACTTCAACAAGCAACTCTGACGGGGAAACAAGAGGAAATTAAACAAATAACTCTGCTCGGGGACAAAGAGAAACATAACCAAGTAACTCTGTGGGGAAAATAGTAAGATGAACCGTATCATCACACGTCTCATGGAGAGACCTCGAATACCTGGTAATAAATCTGAGCCAGAACTCCATAATCTTGCTGAGAAAAAACACACCTGAAAGCAAAAGGTTAACCAACCTGATTTGTGTTTCAAAAATGCGTATATTTGAAAATGGCGTAACGCTCTGTACGGCACGGAAATATTATGCGTTTGAGTAGATGCAAATATGACGATATATGCAAATGCAAATGCAGGCTCAAGCTGCCGGGGCCACTCTAATAATGATGTCTCAACAACATGAATGTTGAGGATAAAGCCAACTCCGATGGGGAGAACAAGTATCATAGGGTATTCCGACGAAATAAACGCCAGAAACACAGTCAACTCTGCCGGGGAGAGATTAAACATCAATTTCCACTGGGAGGAAAGAACAAACACCCTGCTGGTGAACAAACTTAGTTGGGGAAGAAGCGACACTTCTGGGCAAAGCACATTGTCTGGGCACAGTTTACACATTCAGAGTTACCACTCTGCTGAGGATCAGCATCCTGACGGAGGCAAGACGACCTGTGGTGAGCAAGAAAACCATCCTTCGCGGATATAACTTTCGAACCAACAACTTGGTTAACTGTCGTAGGAATCTCCCATGCTGGAGATTGAACGTGCACATCTTTGATTCACTGAGGAGCGCAACCTCTGCAGGGGATATTGATTTTGACTTGTTGGGATTAATCCTACGAACGGCTTTCCATGAGGACACTCTCCTGGGGAGAACAATTCCCTCCTTCGGGAAGGGATAAATGTCCTTTCAAATCTCGGGGGATAAGTTGCGACTAGCTGAAGAATGACATCAACTGGAATCAGGTCTTACGTCAAGCGACCTTGGCTGGGGAATACAATTCCTGACCATTTGCTCCAAAGGTAAGCACCCTGTAAAACACAAACGAGACAAAATAGGCCTATACAACAGAATCTATCCGGGTTATCATCTGTGACATTACTTCAGTCAATTCGAAGTTTTGGCAATTATTGGCATGGGCCAACAAGACTATGTAAGTGCAAGTTTATCAAAAACATCGGCGTCTCCCACAAACAAAACAGTAAAGAACAAGCATCAAGTACTGAATAACATGTTTTATTGATAATGGGCCTCTGAATAGGCAAAGTTTTGTACACTGGATGCAACTCCTGAAAAGAGGAAGTTACGCACAAACGCACATAAATATATGCACAAGAAGCATAAAGAAAAGACAAAACAATATTTGTATACATGTCGGCAACGTGGCACAGACAAACACCATGAGCTGATCCTCCTATGACTCGCCTGACTCTGTGCTTTCCCGGTACTCGATCTTCGGAAGAGATTGTTTTTGGATAGACGGCCCCCAGGTACTCCCAAACCACTAAGCAATACCGTATCAAATCCGGACCGTAGTCATTTGCTTTTTCAATCCCTAACTTTTGCGTGAATCGCCCTTTGCGGGTTTTCAATTCACCGGGATACCCTTTTTTGCCGAAGTCGCCCTTTTCAGGTTTTCGACTTCGCGGGTGTACATCTTTTCAATTTTATCCATAACTTTTGCCCGAACCTTCTATTCATTTTTTATGGTTCGCCGGGATGCCCCATTTTTGCCTGGACTCTCTTTTTACTGTCCAGCCGGTCGCTTTTCAAGCAAAGTATTTTTTAACTATATTTGAATTCACAGGAGACGTAAAGTCTTCACCATCCATGGTGGATAGTAACAAGGCTCCTCCAGAGAATACTATTCTGACAACGTAGGGACCTTCGTAATTGGGAGTCCACTTGCCCCTGTGATCTGATTGTGGTGGGAGAATCTTTTTCAAAACAAGATCGCCCGTCTGAAAGCTTCGAGGGCACACCTTCTTGTCGTAAGCTTTCTTCATCCGGCTCTGATACAACCGACCGTATGCTAGAGAAGCCAGTCTCTTTTCATCCATTAAGCTGAGCTGATTCAGTCTATCTTTAATCCATTCTGCCTCGTCGAGTTGGACATCACGCAAAACCCTCAGGGAAGGAATCTCGACCTCCAACGGTAACACCGCCTCCATCCCGTATACCAATGAGAAAGGGATTGCCCCAGTTGATGTGCGTACCGTCGTACGATAACCGTGAAAAGCGAAAGGTAACATCTCGTGCCAGTCCTTATACGTCACAACCATCTTCTGAACAATCTTCTTTATGTTCTTATTGGCCGCTTCGACAGTGCCATTCATCTTGGGCCGGTAAGGAGAAGAGTTGTGATGCTTAATCTTAAAATTCTGACACAGCTCTTTCATCATTTTATTATTCAAATTTGAACCGTTGTCGGTGATAATCCGCTCAGGGATTCCATATCTGCAGATAATATCTCGTTTGATAAATCTGGCTACCACTTGTTTGGTCACATTGGCATATGATGCTGCTTCCACCCACTTGGTGAAGTAATCGATTGCCACCAAAATGAACCGGTGTCCGTTTGATGCCGTGGGCTCAATCTTGCTAATCATATCAATCCCCCACATCGAGAAAGGCCACGGTGATGACACCATATTCAGAGGACTTGGAGGCACATGGATTTTGTCTGCACAAACCTGGCATTTATGACACCTTTTTGCAAACTTGAAACAGTTTGTTTCCATAGTTAGCCAATAATAACCTGCCCGCAGCAACTTTCTTGTCATAGCATGCCCACCAGCATGTGTACCAAATGTACCCTCATGTATCTCTTCCATGAGCAACTTCGCCTCTTTCTCATCTACACAGCGTAGCAACACCAAGTCGTGGTTTCTTTTGTATAGGACACCGTCCGGATTCATATAGAAATTGTCAGCCAACCTCCTGAAAGTCTTCTGATCTCGACTAGATGCCCCAACCGGATAATCCTTGTTCTTCAGGAAATTCTGGATGCCAAAGTACCAGGGTTTACCATCGGGAGCCTCGTCAATGGAAAATATGAAGGCAGGCCTATCAAGCCGAGAGATAACAATCCTGGGAGCCTCGTTCCAGAAGTTAACTTTATACATTGAAGACAATGTCTCCAGGGCGTCAGCCATTTGATTTTCTGCTCGCGGCACGTGATGTAATTCCACCTTGTCAAAGAAAGGCAACAATCTCCTTGCATAATTCATATAGGGTATCAAATTGGGCTGACGTGTCTCCCATTCTCCTTTAATCTGATTCACCACTAGAGCTGAGTCTCCGTATACATCCAGGTTCTTGATTCGCAAATCAATGGCTTCTTCCAGACCCATGATGCAAGCCTCATATTCAGCCTCATTATTGGTAACGGGAAAAGTCAATCGGGCAGTAAATGGGATGTGCGACTGTCGCTACTGCGAAAATCGGCGTCGGCTAAACAGAAGAGTCGCCACCGTGCGTTATTTATCCCAACGGAGGGAAAGGAAATGCTCGAAGTAAACCTACCGCGAAGACGGGAAAGGAATGGTCATCGCAACCAAATCCTGGATTCGGGAGTCGGTTACGCAAGGGGAAGGTATTAGCACCCCTCACGTCCGTCGTACTCGACGGGATCCACGCTTGTTTGGTTTGTCTAAAGGATGCAAAACAATCTATCTACAGCTGCTAAATCTAAACGGGAAAGAATTGACTCGATAGAGCATCGCACTCTATGCCTACGTATTCTCAAGAGAGAAAGTCAGAGTCATCGTAGTTCGGGAAACTACAGGGAATTAGCTCGCCAAGACTTCACGTCTTGTGCCTACGTACTTCCACACAGCGTGAAAGATCAGAGCTTCCGTAGTTCGGGCTAACTACGACTAGACAGGGTGTTCTCACAAAGGAGTGAGAGATTAAGTTGGCTTGAAAGGTACAGGAACCTACGGGAGCTAGAAATTACGGTCTGGTCTCAAATGCGCAAGGGCAAGAGAAAGGGAAAACAATCAGTTGTCAGCGAGAAAGTCTCGATCGCATAGCAACGAGAGAACAGATGGGTTAGTTGTTAGTGTGCTCGCTAGGATATCGCATCCTATGCCTACATATTCTCATTAGATATGAGAAATCAGAGCAGCTGTAGTTCAGCCTACTACAACTACAACGGGGAAAAAAGAAAAAAGGGAGCTCGCTAGGATACGGCATCCTATGCCTACGTACTCTCGTCGGGCACGAGAGATCAGAGCTAACGTAGTTCGACGGGCAAATGAGTCTCAATTGCACGGGAGCAAGAGAGAGAAACAGGGATTCGCTCCCGCGGGGCGAGAACAAAGAGGAAGCAGGCCTACACCTAAACGGGAAGGAACTCGGGACACACATGCAAGAACCTAAGAAGAAACTCCCCAGCGGCCATTTCCTTTGTATCTGACAATGCAGCCCACAACACTCGACGGTTGCCTGAAGACTTGAATACGACAATGATGATGTTGGATTAAGCAGCTCCTGGGTTCCTGACGTACGCGCAAGCTCCATTCCAATCTTCTCATCTCTGGATCTTTGATGATGACGCTCGAATCAAGACCAGTGTAACGCTTAGACCGTCATGGTTCGATTTATACGAGAAATCGGACTCTAAGAGGTAGCATATTAGTATCCGTGTCAAAGACAAGATGGAGAAATGATATCAAAAATCATTCTCCCATTGAATCGTGTCACACGGCCTGCCAGAAATAAAGTCGAAGATAAAATCAGATAGAAACGAAATAGGAGGGAAATCCAACGATAACATGGAAATAAAATGCTACTCCTAAAATACGGCAATTAAATTCTACTAGAAAATATTCTAAAGAAATATTAAAGGGAAATGCGTAATGAAAAATAGCATAAGAACAATTCTATCTAAAATATTCTATAATATTCTATAAAGAAAATAGAAAAACTATATTAAATCTATAATATTCTATAAGGCTAAAAAATAAAAGAATATAAATTCTATATTAAACTATATTAAAAAAAATGCTAATACTATTCTACACTATAATTCCTAAGAAGAAATAGAGAAATAAAATCTACAATTATTACAAGCACATGTCCAATACAAGAGAAATCTAAAAAATGCAAGGGAGGGGGGTATAAACTGCAGAAAAAAACAGAACTGGGCCCAGCCCACAATACAAGGGATTCAGAAAAATAAAGAGTAAAGGACTGGGGGGCGCTGGTAGTTGGGAGTGTATTCAGGAGAATTATTGTTGTCACTAGGCCCAGCCCAATAACCACTAAAGAAAATTCATCAGGGGGCGCATGCAAGAATATGGGTGTACGGTCCAGAAAATTATTGTTGCTACTGGGCCCAGCCCATTCGCAACAAACAAGAAAATAGTAAGAAGGGGGTGTGAAGTCTGAACATTGGGTGTACGGACTGAAGAAACGAATTGGGCCAAACCAAGCCCATTACCCATGCTGGTTTCCTCTCCTTCACTCTCTCTGAAACCCTAGGTTTCCCCTCTCCACATGCGCCGCTGTTTTCACCTCTGTCTCAACCTCCTTCCTCTTCGTACTCCAGAAAATTCCCCCCAGCTAACACAAAAAACTACCCCTCTCAGTTCAATCTGGTTTCTTCCAAACATCACCCTCATCTGAACGTAGAAACTCGGAGACGGAGGTTAAACGAAAAAAGGAAGTTTGTTGAAGATTTGTGGCTTTCATTGATGTTGTGATGCGATTCATGAGAACAGCTTTGTTACGTGTTGGAAACTCATCGTAAGGATCTTCTCTCTATCGCTCGGATCAGAAGGTTCGGTGTTTCGATCTGGAAATTGTTCGTGATTGTTGGATCTGGATGCGATGAAGGTTGTATGTTCTTGTTATTCTTCAAGATTTCTTGACAACGGATGCAGATTTGAAGAATAGCTCGCGAAATTGGACGAATGTTCTTGAGCCTTCTTGTGGTTTGACGAGCTTTGATGAATGTTCATCATCTCCGATGAACTTCTGGGAACCTGGACGGAGATCCTGATGAACGTTAATCTGAAGAACTTGAATGCATGAAGATCAGACGAAGACAGATGAACATGCATGAAGGAGTTCGTCGAGAATCTTTCAAGATCTTCGAAGATCTTGAAGAAATCTGGGCAATGATTGATGAGCATAGGAGCTTGATGAACGAGGATGATCTATAAAGATGCAAGAACCGATGATGAACATTGAAGAAATCTGAGGAATCTAGCAAATCGTTGAATGTTGGATGAAGATTACTAGTGATTTCTGGAAACGGTTGTATGAACATGAAGAACGTATTTGAAGTTTCCGGTGGGTAGGATGAATTTTCCGGCGAGGTTTTGCAGTTACCGGTGACAGTTGGATGAGCATGACAGATGAAGAAGATGCATGTTCATTGGTGACTTGCAGGTTTCCGGCGAAAACGGTTACCGGTGACATTTCGGCGGCGGTTGCATGGCCGGCCGGTGAAGGGCCGGTGAGATAGATGAGAGCCACGTGGGAATTGGAGAGAGAGAGAGGGAGTGCCAAGTGTGTGCATGCGGGGAGAGGGAGAAGGACAAGTGGCAGTGGAAAGTGAGCGGGAAGAATGAGGTGGCGGAGAGAGAGAGTGAACATATGGGTGCTTTATATAGTGACAAGTGTCACGGTTTGGACTGGGCCTCCACAAAACCACCTGGCCCACGAATTATCTGTCTTAACACTCATTAACACCCTAATTAAAGTCTGATTAAAAAACACATTAATGGAAACCAAAGCAAATAATTCTGCTAATTAACTCCTAATTAACCCTAATTAACAAAAATGATTAATATCTAATTAAAAGGAAATGATTAATATCCTAATTAAAATCTCATTAAACTCTATGAATTAATTCTAAAAAAGACATTAAACTTCAATTAACTCTATTAATTCTTAAACCTATCAAAAAATAGAAAAAGAGTCCACTAAACCTATTAAAAGTATTCAAAAAACTACTTAATATCTAGAAATAAAAATCTATTTAAAACTATTTAAAAAAAGAAATATCTAATTAAATTTCAAAAAAACTATTAAATCCTATAAGAAATATCTAATTAAATTTCTAAAAAACTATTAAATCCTATAAGAAATATCTAATTAAATTTCTATTTAATATCTAGAAAAATCAATTAAATCCATAAAAAAATCTATTATCTCAAAAAAAATTCTAGGAATCATCTATTTAAATTCTAGAAAAAAGCTATAAAACCTATTTAAAATCTATAAAAGGCTATTAAATCCTAAAAATGCAAACAAAGGCAAACAACCAACATAAAAGAGAGCGCGAGACCAGATCGAAGCAAGCAGTAAACCCAGACACCAAGAACCTCCAAAATCACTGCGTAAGCTGAAAACGCCCAGGAAGTGCGTGACTTCTCAAAATAACCTCCGATTATCCGAACCGATCTGAAATACCCGAAATGTGAAAACAGGGCTGTAATCCCGATAAAATCAATATGAATGAGAAAATGCACTGTATGCGGTATGCGAATGCGAATGCGAAATGCGTCGAACCATAAATCAAATAGGGGAACCGGTTGGTCAAATTTTAGGGTGCAACAGCTGCCCCTATTCAAACGGCTTGAACCTGAATGGTTGGAGAGCGAACGACTTTCAAACATTCAAAGGTAGAAGACGGTTGAATACAAAAGAACCCTGAAATTTGCCAACCGCAGAAATAAACTGCACCCTTGCTTGGGGAATAGCTCCCAATGAACTGAAGTCTGGTTGTTACAGCAACAACTGGTCAATTATCTGATAAACTTTCTTTTTTCGTCAATCACCTGTGTGACGCCACGGGTACTGAATCTTCAAAATAATGCTTCAGAAAGCAAACACCTTCCCATCTGCTATGGGATCTTTTCTGTCGACTCACAGTTCACAGCGAACCTGAGGAAAACTCTCCTGGGGAAATTCTGAATCGACTGCCAGGCACCCATTTTCGATAACAGGCGGCAGCTTCAGAAGTTTGATATGATGTCAATCTTTCTTCTTTTTTTTCAGTGCCGACGTAACAACCAAATATGAAGAAATCACTCTGCTGTGGGTGAAGAGAAGCTTAACCAAACAACTCTGCAGGGGAACATACTCGAAAGCCAAGAGGTAACCAACCTGGTCTATGTTTCGAAATACGTATGTTTGTAAAAGATGCAATGTTCCACACGACATGGAAATAATATGCACATGTTTTGATAGATGCTAGGCTCCATACGGCATGGATATGCTACGCGTTCGGTATAGATGCAAATATGACGGTATATGCAAATGCAAATGCAAACGCGAGCTGCCAGAGAACACCAGGTCTAAAACCACTTGGCAAAATAAATGCCGGAGGCAAAGTCAACTCCACAGAGGGTAACCGGTTATCACAGAATCCTCTCAGCAACATAGATGCTGGAAAAGGGAAGGACGGCCCTGCACGGCGATACTCTTTCTAAACCACTGGTAACCCGGACTCTGTAGGGATTAACCAACTGGGGTCGATTGTATACAACTCACTGCTGAGAATGCCCCTTCTGTCACAGATATCAATCCTTCTGCTGAGGATACTCCTGATCCTACTCCGATGCGGGATATAATCTCAACTCTTCCGGGGATAATACGCGACTTCCGATATGCTGAGGAAAAGTACTCCTGTCTTAATCAAAAATCCATAAGGAATGCAGAACATTAATCCGGGAACTAGTATCAATCGAGCTTCGTATCGGGGAATGTGACAACATGCGAGTCATTGGGAATTACCGTGTCAGATATTTTTAGGCTTTTTCTGGTTTAGGGATGAGAATTGGTTATTTACAAAATGGAAGATAGGGAAAATACTAGACGAGACCTAACATTCAAGGGTAGACTACCAGACGAGAACTGATAGTAAAATAGATTAGGTTATCGGACGAGAATTGATTTATAGTTTGAACATCAGACGGGGCTGATCGAATCAATAGATTAAGGGAAGGATGACCAGACGAGAACTGGTTGAAAGCTGTCATGCACCAGACGAGAACTGATACAACAAACAGGTTAAAGAAACGATGACCAGACGAGAACTGGTTATAATAACACACACCAGACGAGAACTGATGTTTACGGAAGGGTTGACCAGACGACCACTGGTTGAAAGACACCATGTACCAGGCGAGAATTGGTAGTTACGGAAACGTGGACCATACGAGAACTGGTTACCAGTTTGCCAGGCGAGAACTGGACTTTGGCAACGATCTGGTTACAAAGTTCTGCCACGTAACAGGTTTAAACTGTAGGATAACGATCCAACGACGGTACAACCTTTTTCGGAAGGTCAAGGTTTTTTGATGAGGGTAACGACACAATTCCCCGATACTCGACTCTTGCTGGGGATAAACAGACTTGCTTGAATAGCTTGCCCCAATATAATTCAACTTGCCCCAATCTAACTCTTGGGAATACCACCCTGAACAGCTTGCTATGAGACGACCTCGAGATTATTTGCCCCGGTATCTATACGTCAAAAGGATTCAACCTTAATTAACCAACTCTCCACATGATTGGTTTCACTATCTCTGAAGTGACTTGCCCCTGAATGAGCGTACAAGCGACTTAACCTGATCTGATCACACACTGGAAGGTTCTACCCTTAAATCACAGCATTCTGTATAATTGCCCCTGATTGACTCTCGAGAAGATTCATTTCTGATCAACTGCTTCTCAAATAAACTGCCCCTGATCAACTGAGGCTTCGGGATTTATCCTCAGACTAACTGATTCTGAACTCACTGAAAGTCAATGCCCCAGATTTACAGGGTTTCACAACATACACCATTCTGATCCAGACTGCTGAATTATTCAGTCCTGTTTGATTATTCCCTGTTGGAATTTCCTTCCTGCCAACTACTGACCTGCAAGTAAAATTGTTTATTCGCGAATGGTAATTTTAATGCAGTGTTCATGCAGATTTTGAAAAATTTTGTGCGGTCACTCATTTACGTGTCATGATTGTGAGTGACGAATGAACCAGGGTTCAAACGTAGTGCTGATTTGATCAGTGAAAAAATACAATAAGGATATGATTCGCAAATCAAGAAGGAGTCAGGTTACTCAACCTTATCGTAATGCGCTTTCAGAATAAACCCTACCTCAATTAGGTCTTTTAAAGGTTGTATCATGGTCGGGTTCACGGTTCGTGAAACAAAGGATATTTGGCTCAAATCATGATTTGTACCCACCCCTTCTACGTGATGATCTCCGATCCTAAAGTTCAGTTAACTTGGCACAAGCGTTCGCCTCTTCGAGAGGTATGTTGAATGGTAGGAACCATAGTTAAGGAACTCACAAGGTTTTTCCTCGGAGTGACCGTTACTCCTTTTCGGTTTTGGTGTCTGTATCCACACGACTTTGGGCGACTTCACTGGGGATTTTTTCTATTGATATCCTTTCTTTTTCATTCTTTTTTACTCCCTAATTTTTGCATGGACTGACTCCTTTTGAGTTCTTTTCGATTTTTTCTTTTCTTTTGAAGTCCAGCGGGATGCCCCAATTTTTGCCTAAGTATTAGCTTTCCAGCTTTTTCTTTTTCTTTTTACTTAGCGGGCTTTCTGTTTCTTTCTTTTTTCGAACAAGTCGTGTGACACTGATTGTCTTGATTGCTCCGAAAGGATTGTAACTGTCTCACTCCTGGTCGGTGAGGTTTAACCATTGTGGTTGGCGAGACGCGACCTCTTGAGAGGCGTAAACTGTGATTGGTCCTCGAATGGCAACGCTCCTCTATAAGACTTGAACGCTCGGTCAAGCTAACTGAAAACTACCCTGCCCCGGGTTAAGATGTGAGGGTTAAAAAGTCCGAAAAAACTTCTACTTCCTGGCTCGAAGTGGTTAACAAGGGACTAACTCCTTATATCTCCAGTGTTTAGGGGATTTGAAACAATGCCTTGTACGTCATCGACAAGGTTTTATCTGAAAGCACACGACCATCGGTTATGAGTATTCAGTTTCGTCATCCTCCCTCCAATCTTTGCTAATCACAGTGATAAAGTGGAGTAAATAAAATGCAAATGTCAGTGCAATGCAATAAATGAGCGACAGTGACATGATTAATTCAGAAAAATGCATAGTCACTTTATCAATATTACCATTCGAAACAAACAATGTTTAACAGCAAGTAGTAACTAACAGAAAAGAAACTACAAATGCAAATGATAAAAAGTCTGAGGACTGCCAATGCTGAGGGCGCCCGCCTGTCTGGATTACTGGCTTCTTGAAAACAAACTCCGAATCTACGAGCTTAGACGGCTGAGAAGTTGGTATGAACAAACAGAAATCCTTCTCGAAAGGAAATGCAGTCTTGGTCGATCAACTGTTGTACTTTTGCCTGAAAAGCTTTACAATCTTCAGTTGAATGCCCTGGGGATCCGCCATGGTAACCACACTGAACATGGGGATTGTACCCAGGAGGGTAAGGCTCTGGAACAGGCTTAAGAGCTTTCGGTTCCACTAAAGAACTCTGGACCAAAGATGGCAACAACTGGCTATACGGCATAGGCACTGGGTGGGAAGGAGCATTCCTTCGTTCCAAGTTGTTACGAGGCCTGTTCTGATTCTGGCGCTGATTCTGATAACCTCGACCACGAGTTCGCTGATTTGCAAGAGAAGTGACATAACATTCTTGATAGGGTGCCCCAGGCACAGTTGTCTGTCCAGCATAACAAGACACAGGAGGTACTGATCTCTGAGAAGATGAAGAACCAACAGGTTTCAACAACTCATCTCGAGGATACTCAACATATGGCATGATTGAATTGATCACAACTCCTTCTTCATTCTGATAGTCATAAAGAGATTCAGCTTCACTAGCCTGACCGTTTGCAATAATCTGAATTTTCCCGATTTTGATGGCATGCTCAAGGCGTTCTCCAAGTACTACCAAGTCATAGAAACTTAACGGAAGTCCAAGCATTCTTTCGCAGTACGGACTCTGCAGTGAGTTTATAAACATGTTTGTTAGCTCTCGGTCTAAAAGCGGTGGTTGTACCCTGGCGGCAAATTCTCTCCATCTCTGCGCATACTTCCTGATGGGTTCATTGTTCTCTTGAGACAACTCTTGCAACTGCATGCGATGAGGAGCTACGTCTAGGTTATAATCATACTGCTTCAGAAAAGCTCTGGCTAAATCCACCCATGATCGAATCTGATTACTCTCTAACTGCATATACCAACGCAAAGATGCCCCAGTCAGACTATCCTGAAAGCAGTGAATCATCAACTTGTCATTTTGCACAAACGAAGTCATTCTTCGACAGAACATCACTAAATGTTGCTTCGGACAGCTATCTCCTATGTACTTCTCAAATTTCGACGCTTTGAACTTGTAAGGCCACACTAGGCCAGGAACCAAACACATGTCTGCAGCATTCAGGTTAACAGCATCTTTGACTTTCACGGCTTTAATTTGTTCTTCCAACACTTGGAGCCTTCTATCACATTCAAGAGCTCTTGGGTTTACCGTCCTGGCTACTAGGATCTCTCTTCGGATACTTGGCACAGGGAAAACAACACCTTGACTGTTGATAAGAGGAGGTTGTTCATTGCGGACAACAAACTGCTCATGTCGATCTCGGTCTATAACAGGAGGCTGCACACGCTGGTCTGCAGTAAGGTTGTTCACTTGTGGAAAGTTTGCCTCGGAAGTAGAACCATACAGAGGGTTGGTCGTCATAGTGAACCCTGCCAAGGTGTTAGGAGACCGGAGGTTGCTTTCAGACATAGCTACTGATAACCTTCAACTGACTTCACTGCTTGATTCGGCTCAAATCTACTCAACCCCTTGGTCGTCTTCTAGCAATCAACAGTTGCTTCGGCCAATCACCGGATAATCACCTTCAGAATCAAAACAACGGTTGGATAAGAACTCTGGCTAGCTGGAGTATGCCATGCAACATGATGCAACACATTTATGCAAATGCAATACAATATGCAACAAACACGGGATCACAACCCCCACACAATCTCTGAATACTGCTGCGCTGCTGACGGAGTACGTTCGCTCTGAAGAGAATACCAAAATGACGGGTAGGCTGGAAGTCAGGTTTCCTGCAAAACCCTCCCACTCACGGGTCTGGACCTAAACTGACACAAGTTCGGCATCCTATGCGGTCATCAGCGTCACAGACTTTCAAGACTGATGATACGATACCCAGAAGGTGTGGCATCATCATATCCTGAAGAGGCCTCACTTAGCTGAATCCCAAATGATCGGTCCCCAGAGTCGACAATCCTCCAAACCAACAACCCCCTCAACCCAAAGGGTTGAAAAAGAAGTCAACCGGGAGAACCTCGTCTGAGCGTGGATTTCATGAGACACTAGTACATGCAAAGCACGCACGCGCCCACTAATTTCCACAACTAATTCTAAGGTGCACTCAAGCTTGGGTATGGCTTCTCACTCAAAGGAACATCCCTACCCAACAGCACAACAGCAACAGATAATAGCAATACAAAAATAAACACCTAATAGACAAGAAAACAAGCGCTAGGATTGACTCTCTTAGGGGACGTTGGATCCCACATGCATAAGGAACCATCGCAGTCCTCAGCAGCTGGGAACCGTTGGAGTCCCCAGCAGAGTCGCCAGCTGTCGCTAATGCGAAAATCGGCGCCGGCTGAACAGAAGAGTCGCCACCGTGTGTTATTTATCCCAACGGAGGGAAAGGAAACGCTCGAAGTAAACCTACCGCGAAGATGGGAAAGGAATGGTCATCGCAACCAAATCCTGGATTCGGGAGTCGGTTACGCAAGGGGAAGGTATTAGCACCCCTCACGTTCGTCATACTCGACGGGATCCACGCTTGTTTGGTTTGTCTAAAGGATGCAAAACAATCTATCTACAGCTGCTAAATCTAAACGGGAAGAAACTGACTCGATAGAGCATCGCACTCTATGCCTACGTATTCTCAAGAGAGAAAGTCAGAGTCATCGTAGTTCGGGAAACTACAGGGAATTAGCTCGCCAAGACTTCGCGTCTTGTGCCTACGTACTTCCACACAGCGTGAAAGATCAGAGCTTCCGTAGTTCGGGCTAACTACGACTAGACAGGGTGTTCTCACACAGGAGTGAGAGATTAAGTTGGCTTGAAAGGTACAGGAACCTACGGGAGCTAGAAATTACGGTCTGGTCTCAAATGCGCAAGGGCAAGAGAAAGGGAAAACAATCAGTTGTCAGCGGGAAAGTCTCGATCGCACAGCAGCGAGAGAACAGATGGGTTAGTTGTTAGTGTGCTCGCTAGGATATCGCATCTTATGCCTACATATTCTCATTAGATATGAGAAATCAGAGCAGCTGTAGCTCAGCCTACTACAGCTACAACGGAGAAAAAAGAAAAAAGGGAGCTCGCTAGGATACGGCATCCTATGCCTACATACTCTTGTCGGGCACGAGAGATCAGAGCTAACATAGTTCGACGGGCAAATGAGTCTCAATTACACGGGAGCAAGAGAGAGAAACAGGGATTCGCTCGCGCGGGGCGAGAACAAAGAGGAAGCAGGCCTACACCTAAACGGGAAGGAACTCGGGACACACACGCAAGAACCTAAGAAGAAACTCCTCAACGACCATTTCCTTTGTATCTGACAATGCAGCCCACAACACTCGACGGTTGCCTGAAGACTTGAATACGACAATGATGATGTTGGACTAAGCAGCTCCTGGGCTCCTGACGTACGCGCAAGATGCATTCCAATCTTCTCCTCTCTGGATCTTTGATGATGACGCTCAAATCAAGACCAGTGTAACGCTTAGACCGTCATGGTTCGATTATATGAGAAATTGGACTCTAAGAGGTAGCGTATTAATATCCGTGTCAAAGACAAGATGGAGAAATGATATCGAAAATCATTCTCCCATTGAATCGTGTCACACGGCCAGCCAGAAATAAAGTCGAAGATAAAATCAGATAGAAACGAAATAGGAGGGAAATCCAACGATAAAATAGAAATAAAATGCTACTCCTAAAATACGGCAATTAAATTCTACTAGAAAATATTCTAAAGAAATACTAAAGGGAAATGCGTAATGAAAAATAGCATAAGAACAATTCTATCTAAAATATTCTATAATATTCTATAAAGAAAATAGAAAAACTATATTAAATCTATAATATTCTATAAGGCTAAAAAATAATAGAATATAAATTCTATATTAAACTATATTAAAAAAAATACTAATACTATTCTACACTATAATTCCTAAGAAGAAGAAATAGAGAAATAAAATCTACAATTATTACAAGCACATGTCCAATACAAGAGAAATCTAAAAAATGCAAGGGAGGGGGGTATAAACTGCAGAAAAAAACAGAACTGGGCCCAGCCCACAATACAAGGGATTCAGAAAAATAAAGAGTAAAGGACTGGGGGGGCGCTGGTAGTTGGGAGTGTATTCAGGAGAATTATTGTTGTCACTGGGCCCAGCCCAATAACCACTAAAGAAAATTCATCAGGGGGCGCACGCAAGAATATGGGTGTACGGTCCAGAAAATTATTGTTGCTACTGGGCCCAGCCCATTCGCAACAAACAAGAAAATAGTAAGGAGGGGGTGTGAAGTCTGAACATTGGGTGTACGGACTGAAGAAACGAATTGGGCCAAACCAAGCCCATTACCCACGCTGGTTTCCTCTCCTTCACTCTCTCTGAAACCCTAGGTTTCTCCTCTCCACATGCGCCGTCGTTTTCACCTCTGTCTCAACCTCCTTCCTCTTCGTACTCCAGAAAATTCCCCCCAGCTAACACGAAAAAATACCCCTCTTAGTTCAATCTGGTTTCTTCCAAACATCACCCTCATCTGAACGTAGAAACTCGGAGACGGAGGTTAAACGAAAAAAGGAAGTTTGTTGAAGATCTGTGGCTTTCATTGATGTTGTGATGCGATTCATGAGAACAGCTTTGTTACGTGTTGGAAACTCATTGTAAGGATCTTCTCTCTATCGCTCGGATCAAAAGGTTCGGTGTTTCGATCTGGAAATTGTTCGTGATTGTTGGATCTGGATGCGATGAAGGTTGTATGTTCTTGTTATTCTTCAAGATTTCTTGACAACGGATGCAGATTTGAAGAATAGCTCGTGAAATTGGACGAATGTTCTTGAGCCTTCTTGTGGTTTGACGAGCTTTGGTGAATGTTCATCATCTCCGATGAACTTCTGGGAACCTGGACGGAGATCCTGATGAACGTTAATCTGAAGAACTTGAATGCATGAAGATCAGACGAAGACAGATGAACATGCATGAAGGAGTTCGTCGAGAATCTTTCAAGATCTTCGAAGATCTTGAAGAAATCTGGGCAATGATTGATGAGCATAGGAGCTTGATGAACGAGGATGATCTATGAAGATGCAAGAACCGATGATGAACATTGAAGATTTCTGAGGAATCTAGCAAATCGTTGAATGTTGGATGAAGATTACTGGTGATTTTTAGAAACAGTTGTATGAACATGAAGAACGTATTTGAAGTTTCCGGCGGGTAGGATGAATTTTCCGGCGAGGTTTTGCAGTTACCGGTGACGGTTGGATGAGCATGACGGATGAAGAAGATGCATGTTCATCGGTGACTTGCAAGTTTCCGGCGAAAAACAGTTACCGGTGACATTCCGGCGGCGGTTGCATGGCCGGCCGGTGAAGGGCCGGTGAGATAGATGAGAGCCACGTGGGAATCAGAGAGAGAGAGGGAGTGCCAAGTGTGTGCATGCGGGGAGAGGGAGAAGGACAAGTGGCAGTGGAAAGTGAGCGGGAAGAATGAGGTGACGGAGAGAGAGAGTGAACATATGGGTGCTTTATATAGTGACAAGTGTCACGGTTTGGACTGGGCCTCCACAAAACCACCTGGCCCACGAATTATCTGTCTTAACACTCATTAACACCCTAATTAAAGTCTGATTAAAAAACACATTAATGGAAACCAAAGCAAATAATTCTGCTAATTAACTCCTAATTAACCCTAATTAACAAAAATGATTAATATCTAATTAAAAGGAAATGATTAATATCCTAATTAAAATCTCATTAAACTCTATGAATTAATTCTAAAAAAGACATTAAACTTCAATTAACTCTATTAATTCTTAAACCTATCAAAAAATAGAAAAAGAGTCCACTAAACCTATTAAAAGTATTCAAAAAACTACTTAATATCTAGAAATAAAAATCTATTTAAAACTATTTAAAAAAAGAAATATCTAATTAAATTTCAAAAAAACTATTAAATCCTATAAGAAATATCTAATTAAATTTCTAAAAAACTATTAAATCCTATAAGAAATATCTAATTAAATTTCTATTTAATATCTAGAAAAATCAATTAAATCCATAAAAAAATCTATTATCTCAAAAAAAATTCTAGGAATCATCTATTTAAATTCTAGAAAAAAGCTATAAAACCTATTTAAAATCTATAAAAGGCTATTAAATCCTAAAAATGAAAACAAAGGCAAACAACCAACATAAAAGAGAGCGCGAGACCAGATCGAAGCAAGCAGTAAACCCAGACACCAAGAACCTCCAAAATCACTGCGTAAGCTGAAAACGCCCAGGAAGTGCGTGACTTCTCAAAATAACCTCCGATTATCCGAACCGGTCTGAAATACCCGAAATGTGAAAACAGGGCTGTAATCCCGATAAAATCAATATGAATGAGAAAATGCACTGTATGCGGTATGCGAATGCGAATGCGAAATGCGTCGAACCATAAACCAAATAGGGGAACCGGTTGGTCAAATTTTAGGGTGCAACAGCGGCCCATGAGGAGTAGTGATAATTGCACCTATTCCGCTACCATAGGAATTAACTGCTCCGTCAAATATCAGCTGCCATTTGGAACCCAACTTTGGTCCTTCGTCCGGCAACGGTTCTTCACAATCCTTCATTTTCAGGTACATGATATCCTCGTCAGGAAAATCAAACTTCATCGATTGGTAGTCCTCAACAGGCTGCCCCGCAAGGTACTCTGATAGGACGCTACCTTTAATAGCCTTTTGCGAGACATATTGGATATCGTATTCTGTTAACACCATCTGCCATCGGGCAATTCTTCCGGAGAGTGCTTGCTTTTCAAACACATATTTGATTGGATCCATCTTTGAAATCAGCATGGTTGTATGATTCAGCATGTATTGCCTCAAACGTTTGGCGGCCCAGGCTAGCGCGCAACACGTCTTCTCGAGCATTGAGTATCTGGACTCACAGTCAGTAAACTTCTTACTCAAATAGTAGATCGCATGCTCTTTACGTCCGGTCTCGTCGTGTTGACCGAGAACACAACCCATACTTTCCTCAAGAACCGTCAAATACATAATCAAAGGTCTCCCGGCCACTAGGGGTATCAAAACAGGAGGTTCCTACAAGTATTCTTTTATCTTGTCGAACACCTTTTGACAATTGTCATTCCAGGTCAACACCTGATCCTTTTTCAACAACTTTAACAACGGCTCGCATGTCGCAGTTAGGTGAGATATGAACCGAGCAATGTAGTTCAACCTCCCTAAAAACCCACGCACCTCTTTTTCTGTTTTAGGCGTCGGCATTTCTTGTATAGCTTTTATCTTTACAGGATCAACCTCTATCCCCTTTTCGCTCACAATAAACCCCAGCAGTTTACCCGATCTCACCCCAAAGGTGCACTTGTTATGGTTCAGTCTCAACCTGAACTTCCTAAGTCTTTTGAACAGTTTCAGCAGATTAACCAAATGCTCCTCCCCTGTCTGAGATTTGGCAATCATATCATCAACATAAACCTCGATCTCTTTGTGCATCATGTCATGAAAGAGAGTCGTCATAGCACGTTGATATGTTGCCCCAGCATTCTTCAGTCCGAAGGGAATCACTTTGTAGCAAAATGTTCCCCAGGGAGTAATGAAGGTAGTCTTCTCCATGTCTTCTGGTGCCATTTTGATCTGATTATAGCCTGAGAAGCCGTCCATGAAGGAGAATACGGAGAACTGAGCAGTGTTATCAACCAGCACATCAATGTGAGGAAGTGGAAATTCCTTGTTGTACCCCAAATTTTGACCCCTTAGATTCTCATTATCATTCTTAGAAGCATGATCATGAATTATCTAACCCTAAACCAGTACAAGTTCATTATTGTCAAGATACAGATGAATCAGGGTTCTCGCACCGACAAATTCAAAACAACCAAGAAATGATCAACCAATGATTTGGGCCAATTCAATCATGGAATGAAATCAAAGATAATATCAAAGTCAAATGAGAAGTCAGTTTGAAGAAATCATTTCAGAATCAAGAACAGTGCAGTCAGGAGGCCCCGGTTAGGGTTTTAACTAGTGAAAAGTCAATTGTGGTTTGACTTTGATGTTGGAAGATGTTTTAATGGTGGGATTGAGGTACATGAAGTTCATATAGACTATTAAATACTATTCAAGAAGTATCAAAGTCTCAGGATGTCCAGAATATCGACAGGCGACTCAATCGGCACCGATCGATCGTACGGTTGACCGAAAAGTCGACTCCTCAAATTTTGAGAATTGGAATCCAAGTTGTGAATCAAAGTTGTTCCTTATGTCATAATGGACTTGCATATCAATTTTCATGATCATTGGATCAAGGATGAGAGGGTAATCGAGAAATCAGGAAATTAGGGTTTTGAAAAGGGCTAAACCATAACTCCTTAACCACACATCCAATTGAATTGGTTCAAATCTCATTTGGAAGCTCTTGACAAATCCTACAAAAGTCCCATACTAGTCCACAACCAAAAAATGCATACTTGTTGAGATAGAAGCAAAAACATTCTTAGAAGGGAAAATAACTTAGAAAATTTCTAAGTTATTTTCACTTTAAAAGCTTGTGTGCAGCCAACTTTGAGGGGGTTTTTCACCTAGTTCCAATTGGAGTTTGATTTCTTGGCAAACATGAATGTTTTAGATCTATGTGAGGGCTTTCTAAATTGTACAAGAACTCCTCAAGATGATTTATGAGCAGAAAGATACATGTGTTCAAAGTTGGTGTTTTGTCACTTTAGTCCCACATTGACCAATTTTGCAAAAGCACCTCTCCCACCCAAGTGGGCCAATTTTAACTTGCCAAACTCATATTACCTGATATATTGAACATCTCAAGCATGTTAGAACAGAAAGATTGCATAGAATTAGCATGGAATTAAAGTTGTGAAGTTCATTGCCAAAGTTGTTATTTTTGACTTTTCCAAGCATGAGGTGTAAAGCAAACCTACTCCAGCCACTCTATCAAGCCTCTAGCCTGCATTTTGACAGTAAAAACATCAATGTAACTTGCCCCCTGAGTAAAAAGAACAGCCAAAGGTCAGAAAAGCAAGGCAAGTTGGATGGTGGGTGAAAAATATCAAAGATAACTTCATGTTTAAGCAAAGTTCTCAAGCAAGCACCTCCTTGCTTTTTGATATAAAAAGGGACCTCACACCCCTCATTCAAGACATCAATATCATTCTGAAAACCTGAGAAATCAAGCTCTCTCACCACACATCTCTCTTGCTTGCATTTTGCAAAATTCTTCAAAGTTGTCAAGTGTAGCCAAAATTCTGCACTTTGCAATTTCTCTACCACATCAAGTTCTACTCATTCCAACACCATAATCATCATCCATACATCTTCTAAATAACATATAGAAGGTGTACAATCCATCAAACCACCAAAAAACTCAAGAAATCAAAAAGTCAACCTTGTGTTTGGCTTACTTTGACCAAAAGCTACAAAAAACACCAAACTGAGTTCCAAGCATTTCCTTGAGGTTGTGACCACTTGAACACCTCACATATAACTTATCTCAACTGTCCAAACACTTATCAATCATCAGAAACTCATATCTTGTCATTTGGCACCATAAGTGCATTGTTACTTAAAGCTGAAGAAAGACTCAAAGGGAAGAAAGTGAAGTAAAAGGATCTCTGGTATTTTTTATGTTCTAGCTTGTTTGAAAGGACCATCAAGAGGTATGTATCTGTTTCTATTTGGCTTTATGATCATGTTTCATAATTTTGCCACTTAGAGCATATTGGTGCATCTTTGAATACTTGATTTTTTTCATAGCATGTGGTATGTGCTAAGTAGTGAATCTGATGTGAATTTGTTCAAACAATTAATCATGGTGTGTGAGTCTATACCATATTGTATTTATGAACATCTTACTGCCATATGGAGTGCTTTGAACATTGGCTTTCATTATTCACATCAATGAGTGTTGCTGCCCCATTTTTCTGTCATGATGCATATGGTAAGGTAATAGGCAATTCTCTCCAATTGTGAAACCCTGTTATGGCAGTTTGTTTGTGAACTTTTCAATATCAATTAAGTCTGGTTTGTTTAGTGCTTGTTTCATCAACTTTACCTTGTGCCACTAGTATTCAACTTGTTTAGACTTAGGGGCTGGTGAGCTATATGACTATGACAGTTTGATGAGCTAACATTTCCCACACCATTTCATTTAGTCCTGTTATTGTTACATACATGAAACTGAACTAACTGTCATGAGCATTTTTCAGTAGCCTATGCCTCAAACTGGTTTGGTTGTTTTAATTGTTAAAATTGAATATGGTTCCACTTTATGTTACTTTCATCAAAGAGGTACCAAATAGCTAGCAGCTTTGTTTCATCTGTTTTGTAATAATTCCTCCATGTTATCTTTCCTTGTACTAATACATTGCTGCCAAAATCAAATCATAACAGTGGAAGTTTACCTTTTGCATAGCACATTAAAATTCTGGTTTTTGCATCTGAACATATCTCAATTGGCATTTTGAATGTGTATGTATACTTACCTGCTCTGTTTGCACACTAATCCTTGATTCACATATTGTACACAATCCAAGTGCTCAAAACTTTAACTCACCACCTCTTGGTTTCTAAAATCCTGTTTTAACATGATGATTCTTATGCTGAAACTTTTTCTTGTTAATCATCACATGTTTGTGCCATGACATCTTAGTGCTAAATATTGTTGCTTTTGCATTTCATCACATGATTCTACTACTGCTGGAAGCATTCATAACTTGCTTGAAAATGGACCATGACAGCTGAAGTCATATTTTGTATAGAGCTATACCAAGCTGGTTTCATCATCCTAACATGTTTCTAAGTGCACTTGAAATATGTCTGTGTACTTACTTGGCTGTTTTGTGCATTATATTCAAAATACACTTGTTAACACATTCACATCAACACACACAAGCCACAACATCCTCACTTTTTGCATAACACATGGTTCACTTGTTTTCTTCATTTTAACATGTTCCTATAAGTATTCTAAGCATGCCTACATAATTGTTTGACTGTTTTATGTCTAGTATCAAGAATTCACATGTTGGCACCAAAGTTCAAAATACACCAAGTCACTCAAAATGTGTTTTTTGCACATACTTGCTTTTTCATTAAAACAACACATCACACACCTCATATTACTCATTTACAACATGTTAGAACGCTGGTATGATGTAGAAAAACACTGCACCAAAAGTTCATTCATGAGTTGCTTTTTTGTTTCAACATGCTTGCATATCCTATGCTAAATCTTGAACCAGTGATTATCTTTGAAATCTTTGTGATGTAACAACTTAATATGATCATATATGACATGCTTAAATGAACCAAATCACTGAATTGACCTGAGTACCAACTTGTATCATCTCATACACATAACATACCCAAAATGCATTTTGAAAGCCAAGTATCCACACACTTGTTCCAGTTTGGATTTTCTCACACACACACACTTAATATCATGTCCTAAAGGTGTATGCAAGATCGCTTTGATCATTATTACCTTTGAACTTGAAATCCATACTGTCATGCCCAATTTCCATGCAAGTTTGTTTTGCATCAAATTCTGTTTTATGCTTTGTACCATTTAAGCCTTGAAACATCATCATCTTTATCTTGCTCTAGGTGTGAGCAGGCCATTTCCAGCCACATTGCCTTGTTTAGACTGTTGTGGTATTGCTGTCAAGGACTTAAAATAGTAGGAATAACATTTTACATATAGACCTAACTTTGTGTCTTGTCTTAACTGGTGAGTCATGTTTGAAATCTACCATGAATTACTTGTTAACATCATAAGTCAATAATTTGAATGTTTCTATCACATGAGGGGAGTTTACACTGTTTTGTTGTATGTTTTGATTGGACTGTTTTGAATTATGAGGAGGGCAGACAGGTCTACCAGCCCACCTCTCTTCCTTACCAATTTTAGTCACTCATACTAGAGGATAGATTGAATTTATGCCTGACATGTTGAACTCTCAGCTGGAGTTTTTTTTAAAAAAACATTGTCTCATAGCAGGCTTGTTGGGTTTGGGAACTACCAGACTAGCTATAGCAGACTTGATCAGTGTGGATATTATACCAATTGTGTCCCTAAGCAAAACTGTCTTCAAATGTAAGGAGGATTGATCTCAATCAATTTGAGAGTTTTGAAAATCATTTAACTGGAATCTAGAGTTACAACACCATTTGTGAATGCCTGGGATTCACAGCCTTTTGAAGTAATTCATTTTTACTGTTGGTTGCCTTTAGAGCATATCTGTTTTGTAAATTCTAATTTGTTTGGAGTCTTGGCTGGTTTTAAGGGAGGGCTGTCAATGTCAGTGTCATAAGTGTGTTGTGCTTTTGTTGGTTTTTTTGTCATGATTACTGGCAGAATATTTAATGATTAGCATTGCTTCATTTGTGTGCACTTTTGGAAAGGCAAACTGGGATATCCCTTTGTGGACTGTCAGTACAAATCTACTTGAATTCATGCTAAAAAAATGAATTTCATACTTGGTTGACATAATGGAAAGTTGTTTGCACACTGTACTCTTTGTCCACATTTTTTTTACAACTGGACTCTCACCTTCTATTTCAATATGAGAAGCTAGACTACATCAGTTTTGAGCCACAAGCTACAAAATACAGTTTGTATGTCATTCTCTGTATCAGTAGGTTTGGAATCATCCTTTATGTTTAAACTCACTTGCTAGCCTATGCATAAGTGGAGTGATCGATTTGCTTGACTTGAAGTTGCATAGATCTTATTTTCAACTTTCTCATACGTCATCAAAGTACTAAAGTGCAGGTGGAACATCACGTTTTTCACTACAAGCTGTTTGGAACCCAATCTTGTGCTTTAAATCATTCATCAATATGTATGTAGTGTGTATATATGTTTGATTTGATCAGGAACTGATTGGAGCATGAACTAAACCTCGAAAATGCATTTCCCAACATTCCTCTTGCATGATCATGCCATTTCACATTTCTGTTTGAATTTTGATTGCACTAAACTGTTACAGTTCATCAAAAACATTATTAGAAACATGTTCATGTTCTTTCTTGAGTGAGACAGCAATTGGTTTGTGAGGTGAGGTTCAAATTGCATCATATGAATCACAAAGCATAAGCATTCGAATTTTTCATTTCATTAAGAATTTTGGAAAACTAACATCACCATCAGATTCCTCATGATTTTCTGGGTGAGATGCATATAAACTTTGTCAAAATCCATGGAGAATTGAGTAAGTTAGAGAGTGTTTTGCAAATCATGTGTGAAGCTTTTGTTTTGCCCAGGAAATCAACCAAACAAGCCTTGTATATTTATTGTTTCACTTTAATTAACGGATGTATGGCCGCCCCAGCGGTTGAAACTTGCGCGCATATTGTACTTGGCATGGGTTCGATCCTTGGTGATAACCCTTGTTGCCACTTTTTTTCATTTTTCACATGAAACTTTAAAAAATCATAACTCTCTCATTTTTTATCATTTTTCACCCATTCTTTTTTCATTGTGTTTGTTTTAATGTGTACTTTCATGTCATAATTTTATTTTCCATGTTTGATTAATTTTTAACCATGATTGACTATGTGCAACTTGTCATATTGACAATACTAACCCTAGCTGTTGCAGATGAAAGTTTAAAGGGTTCCACTTGTTTTTCTTTGTGAAAATTGATTGTTCTCATTCCTATACATGTTTGTCAACATGTTAGGATTTTTACTTTGAATTATTATCATGCCTATCTCATCTGTTTGTTAATTGTACTCCAGGTGCGATCTGTCGTCACAGTTTTCGTACTAATCATCTGCTTTGATTGTCACCATTGCTTTTTCATCCTTAAATATTTTTAATTGATTGTCACTATGAATGCTTTAGTATAATGTTTATTTTATCCCCAAGTGATGAAACTTGTTAGCTTTCATCCAGTTGCCCACTATCTGTCCCTCCAAAGGAAGGTTTGTCCACTTGACTGTCAATGTCTTGGACCAAAATCTCTGTTCTCCCTTTGAATTTGTTAAGTCATTTTAACCCTAATTAAGAAACCTTTAGACTTTGCTTGAAGTCTAAGAAACCCACCCATACTAGGAGTGTTCTTCAACTAGAGCCCTAGGAAAGAGTTCGTCAACTCTGTGTAAGAATCATCGTCATGATTTCTTACTTCCCCTTTTAATTTAGACTAGGGAGTTTTGTCAAACTCCACACAAACATTGTCATGTTTGCTCCCCCCTTGAACCTTGATCATCATCAAGAGTTCTTTCCCCTTGTGAGGTGAACTACGATTGCTCTGATTCTATCCTAGTCAGGATACGTAGGCAGAAGGTGCGATGCCTTTGCGAGCAAACTTAGAAAACCACTTAGGCCTTTTTATTTATTTTATCTCAATTCCCAATTCTTAAATCATAGCACAATTCACAAACTTAGCAATTAATTAAACAAAAGGTTCCTGTAGAGTACTACAGATATTTAGGGTGCTAATACCTTCCCTAGATATAACCAACCCCTGAATCCCCGAATCTCTTAAAGCGTTGTTGTCACATCGCGCAAAAGGTTCTTTCTTTCTTTAGACCTATCCTTTGGATAAATTAAAGACCGGGGTTAAAAAGAAATACGGTTCAAGTTAATTAATAGCTTGATATCAAATTTTCACCGCAACAGAAATGGCGACTTCACTGGGGAGTAATAGAATCTTGCTTTTATCTTGAGGGTTCAACCTATTTTGTTTAACTAATTGTTATCTGTGAATACTTGTATATATTTGTGCTCTGTTGGTTTGGGAAACTTGAAATGGTGAGACAGCACTACCCCCGTGCTCAAGCGTACTTATGATAGGAAGGTGATATATTCAAGAAGGCTTATAGGGAGTAGATTCCCGACCAAGCTGACTTGAGAAAATCACCGCTCAGTGGAGGCCCTTTAGAGAGCTAGTATTGTTGATCGAGTATTCGTGAAAACAATGCTACTTTCTACATAGGTGCCCATGACACTGAGGACCTTTAGATACCTTTTCCCCCACTATGGCTTTCTTAGGATGTAGTGCGATGACTATAAGGAAGTAATTCCGAAGTAGTTGATACGCGATACTACACTTGGACGAGACTCTCTTGAGAATATTAT
Organism: Lathyrus sativus; assembly: GCA_963859935.3. Classification (NCBI taxonomy): domain Eukaryota; kingdom Viridiplantae; phylum Streptophyta; class Magnoliopsida; order Fabales; family Fabaceae; genus Lathyrus; species Lathyrus sativus. The sequence goes on along the minus strand of OZ012739.1, from coordinate 651,922,484 downwards.
CGACCACCAAGTATTTGGGAAATTGATAATATCCGAAAGATGGGTCGAGGACTCCAGGAACTCTTTTAGAACCTTGTTCTACGTTTGTGGGAACTTTAGTACATACCTTTGGGAAGGGTAGACCTTGACTCCTTGCTCATATTCTCCAAACCAAAAAACCTTGTCTGTTTACTTGTGTAAATCTGTGAATATGTGATTACCTGTGTTTGTGCATTCATGCATCCATCATGTCATAAAAGTTTTATCGAACTCAGAGTCATTTATTTATAAAATATCAGGAACATCATGGACAATGGAAAAAAGAAAACTATAAAGTACACTTACAAAAGCCCTAATGTAGATGAGATTGAAAGGTTGAGCACTCTGATCACAGATGTAGAAGGGTTCAAAAGCAGGTACGGGAATTTGTTGTCTCTACTGAAAATGAGGAAGAAAATGGATTTGGGACTCCTTTCCACGTTACTCCAGTTCTATGATCCACTCTACCACTGCTTCACATTTCCGGACTATCAGTTAGTGCCGACACTTGAAGAGTATTCCTGTCTGATTGGGTTACCCATCCTTGATGCATCTCCTTTTCCCGTCATGGAGAAGGACCCTAGAGAGGAAGAGATTGCTAAAGCCACCCGCATCGGGTTGGTAGACAGTCAGAAGAGCATGGTTACTAAAGGAGGGATCTTTGGGCTGACTGCAAAATTCTTGATTGGGAAGGCTCAGTATTATGCCGATCACTTGAGTATGGATGCTTTTGAGGCTATTCTAGCCTTGCTTATTTATGGGATCTTTCTGTTTCCGAGCTTTGACAACTTTGTGGATCTCGATGCCATCAAAATATTCTTGAAGAAGAATCCAGTACCTACTCTACTAGCTGATGCTTACCACTCTGTTCATCAAAGAAATCTTCACAAAGGAGGAATGATCGTCTGTTGTGTTCCGTTGTTGTATAAATGGTTTGTTTCTCATCTACCTAAAGCCCATACTTTTTGGAGCAAAGGATGGTGGTCTGAAAAGATTATGGCTCTTACTCACTCTGATATTGACTGGTACAGCCGTAGTTATGATGGAATCAAAATCATTGATAGTTGTGGAAGCTTCGGGAATATACCTCTCCTTGGTACAAATGGGGGGATCAGCTATAACCCTGTGATTGCTCGTCGACAATTTGGTTATCCGCTGAAAGACAAACCTTGCAGCGCTCACGTAGAAGGTATTTTATTCATAGGAGTTTCAGAATTAAAAGATGAAATTCTCAGAGCATGGGGGCATATACACAGGAAAGGAAAAGAGGACTTGGGAAAACCTAACTGCATCTCTTTTGAACCTTATCTCCAATGGGTTCGAAAGAGGGTCATTCAGTTAAAAATGCCTTATCCTCCACAAAAGCCTATGGTATTAATAGAAGAACAACCGTTGATTTTCATGTCCGAGGAAGAGAAGCTGAAGATTGCTCTGAGGAAGTCACAGCAGACTGAGGTATCCTGGAGGTACAAATATCAGGTGGCTATGGAAGAGAACGAGGAACTCCGCAAACAACTTCAGTCGAAAGAAGAGGAAGCAGTTGCAAGCAAGAAGAGGAAGGCACAGGAAGATGCATTTTATTCCAACCATCAATCGACTCCTTGGAAGGCTATGGTAGACAAACTCATCCTTGAGAAAGCGTAGGTGGAAGAAGAGCTCAGAAGAATCAAGAAGAGAGAGGATTTTCTTTTAGAGCATATTGAGTTGTAATGTTAGGGCTTTTGTAAGATGTACTAAAATCTTTTGTAATACCCCTTTTTGAAAAATCAATGAAATGAAAGGATATTTTGGTAAAATTGAGTTCCATAAAACTTTTGCATTTACAGTTACATTCTTGTTATTTAAACATTCAAGGAACTAAAAGATTGTTTTGCAGATATTATAGGATGGATTCTGGAAAGAAAGAAGAGGTTGTGTTCCGAAGACCAAGATTGGATAACTTGAAAAAACTGGTAGGTTTAGTAGAAGACCCCGAGGCATTCAGAGAAAGACATGGGAATATGCTGTCGTTAATAGAAGTTCAAGTGTATGAAGAGATGTTATCCACACTCGTGCAATTCTATGATGCAACCTATCATTGTTTCACGTTCCCAGATTATCAGTTGCTACCAACTTTGGAAGAGTATTCCGCCCTAATGGGAATAGGTGTTACTCCTAGTCCATTTTCTGGAAGGGAGGGGACTCCTAATGAAAGAGCAATTGCAGAGGCCACATATTTGGAGTTGGACGAAGTGCGATCTCATATGGGTGCTAAAGGAGGATTGTATGGAATTTCAGCTATGTTCCTATATGAAAAGGCTCAGAGCTATGCCTTGTCACAAAATACTGAAGCATTTGAAGCCATCCTGGTGTTACTTATTTACGGACTGTTCATGTTCCCAACTGCTAGTGATTTTGTGGACGCAGATGCGATCAATCTCTTCTTGATCAAAAATCCCGTACCTACCTTGCTGGCCGACACTTATTTTACCCTCCACCGAAGGAACCGCTATGGGGTTGGACGAATTGAATGTTGCACCGTTCTCCTGCACAAGTGGTTTATTTCAAACTTGTCAGAAATTCCAGCCATTTGGGATAAGCAAAATGGACTCTCATGGACGGAAAAGCTGTTGTTGCTCAAATACTCAGACATTAAATGGTATGATCCGATGTATGGAGGAATTTCCATGATCCAAAGCTGTGGTGATTTCCCGAATGTACCTCTCATCAGCGTCAATGGTTGCATCAGCTATAATCCTATTCTGGCCCGTCGACAGTTGGGGCACCCCATGGAAGATGAACCAGATCCAGACTATTTGAGGAAATTTTACTTGGAGGAAAGAAAGAATCCCGCTTATAGGGCTCGAATCGCGTACGCTTGGCGTTATGTCCACACAAGAGGAGTAACTGCCCTATGCCCCCACAACGCTACTGTTTCAGAATCTTACCTATCTTGGGTAAGAGAAGCGGCAACGAAGATGTTCTATACTCGCTTTGAGCCCAACTCGCCCAAGCCTACTCTCGTAGAAGAGTTGAAAGCTGCCTTGGCAAAAGCTGAGAAAGAAGGGAAAACATGGAGAGATAAGTATTTCAAGGCTATGCAAGAGAAAGAAGAACTTCAAGAATTGGTACGTCAAGGTGGAAGAAAGAATCAGTCTGAAGATGAAGGACCATCCAGCAGAAGAATCTAGAATCTATTGTTGTTGCTTTTCGTATTTTGTAGAAGCTTGTATTTTCATTTCCCGTTTGATGTTGTAAACTCTCCAGATGTTATCAATGAATATTTGTCTGTTTTATTGTTATAATATTTGCAAATAAAGCTTTTATTCCCTTGAATGTTTAAAATCTGCATGTTGCATGTCTGCATTTCATAAACATTGCATATGCATGTTCCTGAGTCGAGTCTCATCCCTCTGCCTTGTCAACAGAATCACACTGAGACCTCGCCATCAGTACAACACCCGAGCCCAAGCTCGCTTAAGGATGGAGGAGCAGAACTTAGATGTAGACAGAATCGACAATGAACTCGGGGAGCTCCGAGGAGGCATGGGACAGATCAAGGAAGCCTTACAAGTCATTCGTGCAATGTTGGACACTCGAGCCACCGTTGTCTCTGAAATCACTACAGATCCAAGCCCGGCGGCTGTTACTATTGCAAATATGCCAACCTATGGATTACCTCCAGGCTTTGTACCTCCACCAAGAGTCACTCAGCAGACAGTTTCCCTAGGGGGAGAAGTTCCTCAGGCAATTCCTACATATACTCCAGCTGCTGTACAGATTCAGGCACGCCATGTGTTCCACAATCCTCCACCAGTATACGAAGGTCTTGAGGGGTATGAAGAGGAGAATAAATCACATGAGAAGTTGAGGGAAAGTGTTGAAACTATAGGGAGAAAGATCTGAGCGATGGAAGGAAACGATACCTTTGGCACTGACGCCAGAGAAATGTGCTTGGTATCTGGACTAGTAATACCACCAAAGTTCAAAATCCCAAATTTCGATCAGTACTCAGGAGCTACTTGTCCACGAACTCACTTAATCATGTACTATAGAAGAATGGCAGCACACGTCGAAGACGACAAGTTAATGATCCATTGCTTCCAAGACAGTCTGAAAGGAGCTCCAGCAAAATGGTATCTAAGTCTAGATCAGTCAAGAATCCACAGTTTTCAAGATTTGGCTGATGCATTCATGAAACATTACAAATATAATATGGATATGGTACCTGCTCGAAGGCAATTGTTGAACAAGTCCCAGAAAAACACAGAGTCATTCAAAGAGTACGCTCAGCGGTGGAGAGAAACAGCGTCCCAGGTAGAACCACCTCTAAGTGAGAAAGAACTGACAGACTGGTTTGTTGACACAGTGAGACCAGAATTCTATGAGAAAATGATCAGCAGTGTGTCTGCAAGCTTTTCAGACATTGTGGCCGTGGGAGTGAGGGTAGAATTGGGAATGAAAAGTGGAAAGGTAGCCAGCAGCTCCAGCAGTTCTAACAACAGCAGTATTAAGAAGGTCAGTAGTGGATTTCACAAGAAGAAAGAAGGTGAAACAAATGTCGTAATGGGAAGAAGAAATTGTACCGTGAGACCTCCATACCAACAATATCAGCCGCCTCAACAAAGTTTCTTCCAGCCAATCCAACCTAACTATGTTCAACCGTTTCATCAACAAAGACCCGTGTACCCGGAACAGTATGCCCCTCAGCAATATGTGGCAACTGTGACCCCAGCATTCAACCATTCCACTTCAAACTATCAACCAGGGCGACCAGCGCCCATGTATCAACAAAACCAGCAAGGGCATCAACGAGCGCCCAATGCTCCATCCTTTCAACAAAATCAGCAGCAGAGGGTACCACAGCCCAGGCAGCAATACCAGAACCGGAGGCCAACCACAAAACCCCCACTCCCACAAATACCAATGACGTATACTGAGTTATATCCATCCTTGGTCCATCAGGGGTTGATCACGACAAGACCGCTTAATCCGGATACCACATCTCCATATTATAACCCAAATGCCCATTGTGCTTTCCATGAAGGTGCTGCCGGCCACGACTTAGAAGGATGCTTTGCCTTAAAACATTTGGTAAGAGAGTTGATGGAGAAGAAAATCCTGTCCTTTGATGATGTACCACCTAACGTCAAAAGTAACCCACTGCCAAACCATGGAGGGGTAAATGCCATTGAAAAGTCAGATGAAGAGATAATTAATGATGTGTCAAAAATCAGAACACCATTGAAGACATTGCATGATAAGCTGACAGAAGCAGGGTTGTTGGGAAGTGTTCATAACAAATGTGAAAAATGTACTGTTAGTTCCAGTGGATGTAATGGGATACAGGAAGATATACAAAGATTGATAAATGAAGGGATGTTACAAGTATGTGGTAAGGAAAGGAAAGAAGAGGTTTCTGTAGTAGAGCCGGTTTTCGACCTGTCCAGGAAAAAAGAGAAAGTTCCAGTGTTTAACAGGGGTGCAAGGCCAGTTTTCAACAGAGCTGCTATTGGTCAACCGCGAGCAATCGTAGTTCAAAACCCGAGACCGTTCCATTATGACAATACAAAAGTTGTTTCGTGGAGGTACGATGTGACCGTGGTAGACAAAGAAACGAGAAAGGTTGTTCAGACAGATAATCAGAAAGATGTGACCAACATTGCCGGCACTAGCAAGATGACCCGCAGCGGTCGGATCTATCAGCCGAAAGAATCAGTAGCTATTCCAAAAGAAGTCATTCCTGATGTGGTAATCAAAGAAAAAGAAGCTCCAAGCACAGAAGAAGAAAATGATGAGTTTTTGAGGATTATCCGAAGAAGTGATTACAAGGTGATAGATCAGCTTCATCAGACGCCATCAAAAATATCAATCTTGTCACTCTTGATAAATTCTCTAGCTCACAGGGAAGCATTACAGAAAGTATTGAGACAAGCACACGTAACCAAGGATATTTCACTTGGGCAGTTTAATTCAGTAGTGGCTAACATCACGGCATGAAATACTTTAAGTTTCAGCGATGCCGAGTTACCAAAGGAAAAACGTGATCACAATCGTGCACTACACATATCCATCAAATGCCAGGAAGATACTTTGGCACGAGTACTGGTCGACACAGGATCCTCGTTAAACGTGCTACCCGCAAGATCACTGTCCAGATTAGCCTATGCCGGGGCAGAGATGAAACCAACCTCGTTAATTGTAAAAGCTTTTGATGGTTCGAGGAGGACGGTCATCGGAGAAGTAGAATTACCGATTTTGGTGGGACCCCATGAGTTTAACATTGTATTTCAGGTGATGGACATAAATCCAGCTTATAGCTGCCTACTGGGACGTCCCTGGATCCATGAAGCAGGGGCGGTAACTTCTACCCTGCACCAAAGAATGAAGTTTGTGGTAAATGACAAGCTGGTGATTGTTCATGGTGAAGAGGAATTAATGGTCAGTAATCTTTCATCATTTCGGTACATTGAAGCAGAAGAGGACGCGCTAGAGACATCATTCCAAGCACTAGAAATAGCAAACGCAGTGATGATAGAGGAGACGGTGGCAAAAAGTGGTCCAACTTTCGCATCTGCTCAAGGCGCCAAAGCTACGATGGAAGAAGGCACTCCCGCAGGATGGGGAGAAGTCATTGAGGTAAAACCAAAGATGAACCGCCAGGGGTTGGGTTACAAACCAACTACAAGTGAAGAACCGAGGTATGACAACAGCCGGCCAAAGGCTATTCAAGAAATATTTATTAGTGGCGGTTTTCAAATTAACGCCGTGGAAGGAAATCTTGAAAGTGAAGACATAGGAGCGCTAGTGTATCATGACGAAGCTACTCTGAACAACTGGGAGGCTATCGAAGTTCCTGTAGTTTTTCCCGAGTTAAAGTAATTTGTTGTTTTCTTTCTTTTTTTTTAAATCTCCATAGCCGTGCCCAAGGCTATAGGAATGTTTTGTAAGGGCCCCATGCTTTCAAAGAAATATCAATAAGAATGGACTATTTTGTTAAAAATCCTCGTGTTGTTTCTTTACCGTCTTTTTTGCTTTTACTTTAAAAGAAAAATGGCAATACAAAAAACCAAAACATAAAAAAATTTTCTCTTTCTCTGTGTGTGTTGCATTTGTTGATTGTGTGTTTTAATAAAGTAAACCCTTCAAACATGCAGTGATGACCATAACCCCATTGAATCCTGTGACCATGCATCTCCTCCTAACCTTGATTCACCAATTTACCAAGCTGAAGACGAGGATGAGGACTGTGAAATTCCTGATGAACTGGTAAGATTGGCCCAAAAAGAGGATGCAGAGCTTCAACCCCATAAGGAACAGGTAGAAGTTATCAACCTTGGCACAGAAGGAGACAAAAAAGAAGTCAAAATTGGGGCAGCCCTAGGGGAAGAAGTAAAACAACAGTTAAAGGAACTCTTAAGAGAATATGTAGATGTGTTTGCTTGGTCTTATCAGGATATGCCTGGTTTGGATACAGACATAGTGGTTCACAAGTTACCACTCCGACCTGAATGCACGCCGGTTAAACAGAAACTCAGAAGGACCAGACCCGACATGGCTCTTAAAATCAGAGATGAGGTAAAAAAGCAAATTGATGCAGGCTTCCTTGCAGTGGCCAAGTATCCAGAATGGGTAGCCAACATTGTTCCTGTACCAAAGAAAGATGGAAAGGTAAGGATGTGTGTGGATTATCGAGATTTAAACAAAGCCAGTCCAAAGGACGACTTCCCTCTACCATATATTGATACTTTGGTAGATAATACAGCTCGGTTTGCAGTGTTTTCCTTTATGGACGGTTTCTCTGGTTACAATCAAATCAAAATGGATCCTGACGACATGGAAAAAACAACCTTCATCACTCCATGGGGCACCTATTGTTATAAGGTTATGCCATTCGGTTTAAGGAATGCAGGCGCAACTTATCAAAGAGCTATGGTGGCTTTGTTCCACGACATGATGCACAAAGAAATAGAAGTATATGTGGATGACATGATCGCCAAGTCTCAAAATGAAGAAGACCATCTAGAACATTTATTGAAGTTATTCAAAAGACTCCGGAAATATCAGTTGAGATTGAATCCCGCAAAGTGCACTTTCGGAGTCAGATCAAGTAAATTACTCGGTTTTATTGTCAGCCACAAGGGGATTGAAGTGGATCCAGACAAAGTCCGTGCCATTCAAGACATGCCAGCTCCGCAGACCGAAAATCAGGTTAGAAGTTTTCTTGGAAGGTTGAATTACATATCCAGGTTCATTTCCAATATGACCCCCACCTGTGAACCGATCTTCAAGTTGTTACGAAAGGATCAAACGGTTGTATGGAATTCTGATTGTCAAACAGCGTTCGATAAAATCAAAGGCTATCTCCAAGAACCTCCAATTTTGATACCACCCGTTTCGGGAAAGCCTCTCTTTATGTATTTGACAGTGCTTGAAAACTCAATGGGTTGCGTTCTGGGCCAACAAGACAAATCCGGACGGAAAGAACATGCCATTTATTATCTGAGCAAGAAGTTTACTGATTGTGAAAGCAGATACTCACTCCTAGAAAAGACTTGTTGTGCTTTAGCATGGGCCGCTAAGCGTTTGAGGCAGTATATGATTTGTCACACCACTTTATTGATCTCGAAAATGGATCCAATAAAGTACATCTTTGAGAAGCCGGCACAAACCGGAAGACTCGCCCGGTGGCATATGTTACTATCAGAATATGATATTCAATATGTGGCTCAGAAATCCATCAAAGGCAGTGTGTTATCAGAATATCTCGCAGATCAACCTGTCGAAGATTATGAACCTCTGAAGTTTGATTTTCCGGACGAAGATATCATGTTAGTAAAAGATTGTGAAGAAACAAGCTCTGACAAAGGTCAACAGACAAATAATTGGTGGAAGATGATGTTCGACGGTTCCTCCAATTATAGCGGACATGGCGTAGGTGCAGTCTTAATGAATCCTGAAGGTGGTTACACTCCGTTTATAGCCAGATTAAACTTTGATTGTACAAACAACATCGCTGAATACGAAGCATGTATCCTAGGTCTCGAAGCAGCCATTGATCTCCAAATCAAAAAACTCGAAGTCAGTGGAGACTCACCTTTGGTCATCTACCAAGTCATGGGTGAATGGGAGACAAGACATGAAAACCTGATCCCTTACAGAGCTTATATCGTTGAAACGATCAAGTATTTTGACGAAATCACCTTTAAACATGTTCCAAGAGCAGAGAATCACATCGCCGACGCCTTAGCCATGCTGGCCTCGGTGTGGAAAACTAGAGATGTCAATGATGGCACACTTATCAAAATTGAACGCAAGACAGAGCCTGCTTACTGTCAAATGATTGAAGAAGAAACCGATGGCAAACCCTGGTATCATGATATAAAGAATTATCTATTGAAACAAGAATATCACGCAGATGCTACAACACTTGACAAAAAAACACTGAGACGATTAGCATCCAAATTCTTCCTCAGCAATGGTGTACTTTACAAAAGAAATCATGATATGGTCTTACTCAGATGTGTTGACAAAAGAGAAGCGGACTTGTTAATGAAAGATGTTCATGAAGGAATGTTTGGTACTCACGCCAACGGATACGCCATGTCCAAAAAGATCTTGAGAGCTGGTTATTACTGGTTGACCTTGGAAACTGACTGTATTCAATACGCCAGAAAGTGTCACAAGTGCCAGATTTATGCAGACAAAATGCATGTACCTCCAACACTGTTGAATGTACTATCGTCACCATGGCCTTTCTCTATATGGGGGATTGACATGATTGGGGAAATCGAGCCAAAAGCTTCAAATGGACACCGTTTCATTCTGGTTGCCATCGACTATTTCACAAAATGGGTTGAAGTTGTATCTTACACCAATGTTACACGTCAAGTGGTGGCTCGTTTCATTAAAAAGGAGATCATCTGTCGCTACGGGATCCCAAGCAGAATTATAACAGACAACGGCACCAATCTGAACAACAAAGTTATGAAAGAATTATGTGAGGACTTCAAAATCGAACACCACAACTCTTCCCCTTACCGTCCAAAGATGAATGGAGCTGTGGAAGCTGCAAATAAAAACATCAAGAAGATCTTGCAGAAAATGGTTAAAACCTACAAAGATTGGCATGAAATGCTACCATTTGCCCTGCACGGATACAGAACCTCCGTCCGCACTTCCACAGGGGCAACCCCCTTTTCTCTGGTATATGGAATGGACGTAGTTCTTCCCATCGAGGTCGAGATACCATCCCTCAGAGTCATCATGGAAACCAAGTTAGAAGAGGCAGAATGGATTAAAGAAAGATTTGATCAGCTGAATCTCATCGATGAAAAGCGCATGTCTGCGATGTGTCACGGCCAGTTGTATCAAAAAAGAATCAAGAGAGCGTTCGATAAAAAGGTCCGTATCAGAGAGTTCCGCGAAGGAGAACTTGTGCTCAAGAAGATCTTACCAGTTCACAAAGACGCAAGAGGGAAGTGGATGCCTAATTACGATGGCCCCTTTATTGTGAAGACAGTATTCTCCGGAGGTTCACTGATCCTTACTACCATGGACGGAGAACAACTCACACACCCGATAAACTCTGACGCAGTTCGGAAATATTACGCCTAAAAAGTACCCGATAAGCCGGAAAATCCAAAAGAACGGTTTATGCAAAAGTTAGAAAAAAAAGAAAAAAGAGAAGAAAAGAAAAAAGAGAAAAGAAATCAAAAAGCTCGCTAAGTTGAAAACCCGAAAGGGCGGCTTAGGCAAAAATGAGCGTCCCGTTGGATTGAAAACCCGAAAGGGCGATCCAGGCAAAAATTAGGGACAAAGGCGTTTCGCTGCATCAGACAAAGCCATCAACACTGCAGACTCAACAAAGATTCATCTCAACAGCTCTCGTCAGAAGCAAGGATCTTGGAGAATTCTAGTCTTTAGGGATAGTTAGGTCACAGGATTCAATGTAACCTTATCCACTTTTTCCATTTTACTTGTAAAAATTTCCATGGAATATTGTCATTGGCAAGATTTCATCCTTTAAATAAAATCAGCCTTTTGAGCCTCTTTTTCTTGTGCAAATTATCAGTTCCTTATTTTCTTTGTTATGCAAAATACCGTTCGTTAGTCAACGATTGTTTTTGAAAGCATTAAAGTCCAGATTTTTGAAAAAAAATAATAATAACTTGGAAATATTTTACAAAATGTTTTAACTTGTGGAAAGACTCGAGGAAAATCATACATCCCCCGAAACTTCAGGGTAGCAGGAGTCTTGATGCACAGTCAGAATTTACATTCCCCAATGAAATGCTAGCAAGATGAGCGACAAAGAGTCCTTTGGCCATGTATGGTTACCAAGATTGAAGATTAACCCTCAGAATTTCTTATAATGATATGAAGGTTATTTCCCCAGCGAAGTATTTCTGGACATCTGTTTGAATTCACCTCAGCAAAATCTACCTAAATGCTCTATTCCTTAGTAGGTCTTCGGGTTTATTTTCCCAAGTCTACGTACACCCCTCATCATGGGATCAGTGTGATTCGTTTGTTCCCCGAGTCGGTGACATCTATCAATCCCCGCGAAGTCTAAGTTATTACGCACTTCGTTTCCAAATATAAGCCCAGTCGTAACTGGCATTTTTTTTCAAACCAATTGTTGTTGATATTCATTTGGTCGTCACCATCCATGTCCTTTTAAGGCCCAGTCGTCACTGGCATTGACTAAATCCGATCGTCATTGGTGTCTCGTTAGTTGTCACTAACAAATCCGCGTATAAGTCCAGTCGTCACTGGCACTGTTTAAAAGTCATATTGTCATTTGCGCCTCTATGTTTGGTCGTTACCAACCTTTCCCCAGGGAATCCAGTCGTCACTGGTATTTGTTCCAATTATTATTGGTATCTTGTTAGTTGTTACTAACTCTCCCCATGAAGTCCAGTCGTCACTGGCACTGCCTAAATCCAATCGTCATTGGTATCTTGAGGTTTTAACCAATTTTCCCTTTGAAACCCAGTCGTAACTGGTATCATCATCTAGAGTCCAATCGTTATTGGAATCTGTTTCGTCTGGTTGTCACCAATCCCCGGCTAGAAGATCTAGTAATCACTAGAATTTTTGTATAACCAATTGTCATTGGTATTCCCCAGCATGGTCGTCACCATCTTCATTAAAGATCCAGTCGTAACTGGCATTGTTTCATAACTAATTATCATTGATACCCTGATTTGGTCGTCACCAATCACCATTAAAAGACCAGTCGTCACTGGCATCGCTTGGAATTCTGGTCGTTACCAATTCCCCAGGAAGTCTATTGATTACCAGCACTGTGTGAACTGGTTGCAGAAGCTGAGGATATATCCCCAGTGATCCATGTTCCCAGTCAGGTCGCGAAGATCTAGTTGTCACTAGTATCCTCCGTATGTGATTAGTCTTGTTTCTAGCCCATTCCTGAAGATCCCGTTTGAACTCTTCGCTATAGGAAGTTCCTCATCTGATCATCCCCAGTGAGGTTGTATCCAGTCTTTCGCTTCCCCGGTGAATCCTGATTCTCTTTTCCCGATGGAATTAATTTTTCATTTCCCCAGTAGAAGTCTATTCTTCTCCCCAGTGAAGTACTTCTTTTCCAAAAAGATTGTCATCTTTATTGGATTTTCCTATTCCCCATGTGAAGTTTTCCTTCTTACGCTATCAGTCATGTCTGAACTATTATTTTAGTTTTTCAGTACGAGTCCCCAGTGTCGAGTCCTTGTATTTGTCACTGTTTGTTTTACTGTTTCTTTTATTTATCGTTGCGTCTATGTTGTTTGCATTCAAGCATCATAAAGCATCATTTAGAGTGCATGGCATATCATAACTTGTCCTTTAGCATGGCATCGGATCTAAGGGACAAAATTTTCGGTTATCTATATTTAAATACCTTTCACTGCAATTTAACGAAGATTGTCATCTCTCGTTCCCCATCTAGTGAAGATATTTAAATAGGGGCAACTGTTGTACCCCAAATTTTGACCCCTTAGATTCTCATTATCATTCTTAGAAGCATGATCATGAATTATCTAACCCTAAACCAGTACAAGTTCATTATTGTCAAGATACAGATGAATCAGGGTTCTCGCACCGACAAATTGAAAACAACCAAGAAATGATCAACCAATGATTTGGGCCAATTCAATCATGGAATGAAATCAAAGATAATATCAAAGTTAAATGAGAAGTCAATTTGAAGAAATCATTTCAGAATCAAGAACAGTGCAGTCAGGAGGCCCCGATTAGGGTTTTAACTAGTGAAAAGTCAACTGTGGTTTGACTTTGATGTTGGAAGATGTTTTAATGGTGGGATTGAGGTACATGAAGTTCATATAGACTATTAAAGACTATTCAAGAAGTATCAAAGTCTCAGGATGTCCAGAATATCGACAGGCGACTCAATCGGCACCGATCGATCGTACGGTTGACCGAAAAGTCGACTCCTCAAATTTTGAGAATTGGAATCCAAGTTGTGAATCAAAGTTGTTCCTTATGTCATAATTGACTTGCATATCAATTTTCATGATCATTGGATCAAGGATGAGAGGGTAATCGAGAAATCGGGAAATTAGGAAGCTCATTTGGTTCAAATCTCATTTGGAAGCTCTTGACAAATCCTACAAAAGTCCCATACTAGTCCACAACCAAAAAATGCATACTTGTTGAGATAGAAGCAAAAACATTCTTAGAAGGGAAAATAACTTAGAAAATTTCTAAGTTATTTTCACTTTAAAAGCTTGTGTGCAGCCAACTTTGAGGGGGTTTTTCACCTAGTTTAAATTGGAGTTTGATTTCTTGGAAAACATGAATGTTTTAGAGCTATGTGAGGGCTTTCTAAATTGTACAAGAACTCCTCAAGATGATTTATGTGCAGAAAGATACATGTGTTCAAAGTTGGTGTTTTGTCACTTTAGTCCCACATTGACCAATTTTGCAAAAGCACCTCTCCCACCCAAGTGGGCCAATTTTAACTTGCCAAACTCATATTACCTAATATATTGAACATCTCAAGCATGTTAGAACAGAAAGATTGCATAGAATTAGCATGGAATTAAAGTTGTGAAGTTCATTGCCAAAGTTTCCATTTTTGACTTTTCCAAGCATGAGGTGTAAAGCAAACCTACTCCAGCCACTCTATCAAGCCTCTAGCCTGCATTTTGACAGTAAAAACATCAATGTAACTTGCCCCCTGAGTAAAAAGAACAGCCAAAGGTCAGAAAAGCAAGGCAAGTTGGATGGTGGGTGAAAAATATCAAAGATAACTTCATGTTTAAGCAAAGTTCTCAAGCAAGCACCTCCTTGCTTTTTGATATAAAAAGGGACCTCACACCCCTCATTCAAGACATCAATATCATTCTGAAAACCTGAGAAATCAAGCTCTCTCACCACACATCTCTCTTGCTTGCATTTTGCAAAATTCTTCAAAGTTGTCAAGTGTAGCCAAAATTCTGCACTTTGCAATTTCTCTACCACATCAAGTTCTACTCATTCCAACACCATAATCATCATCCATACATCTTCTAAATAACATATAGAAGGTGTACAATCCATCAAACCACCAAAAAACTCAAGAAATCAAAAAGTCAACCTTGTGTTTGGCTTACTTTGACCAAAAGCTACAAAAAACACCAAACTGAGTTCCAAGCATTTCCTTGAGGTTGTGACCACTTGAACACCTCACATATAACTTATCTCAACTGTCCAAACACTTATCAATCATCAGAAACTCATATCTTGTCATTTGGCACCATAAGTGCATTGTTACTTAAAGCTGAAGAAAGACTCAAAGGGAAGAAAGTGAAGTAAAAGGATCTCTGGTATTTTTTCTGTTCTAGCTTGTTTGAAAGGACCATCAAGAGGTATGTATCTGTTTCTATTTGGCTTTATCATCATGTTTCATAATTTTGCCACTTAGAGCATATTGGTGCATCTTTGAATACTTGATTTTTTTCATAGCATGTGGTATGTGCTAAGTAGTGAATCTGATGTGAATTTGTTCAAACAATTAATCATGGTGTGTGAGTCTATACCATATTGTATTTATGAACATCTTACTGCCATATGGAGTGCTTTGAACATTGGCTTTCATTATTCACATCAATGAGTGCTGCTGCCCCATTTTTCTGTCATGATGCATATGGTAAGGTAATAGGCAATTCTCTCCAATTGTGAAACCCTGTTATGGCAGTTTGTTTGTGAACTTTTCAATATCAATTAAGTATGGTTTGTTTAGTGCTTGTTTCATCAACTTTACCTTGTGCCACTAGTATTCAACTTGTTTAGACTTAGGGGCTGGTGAGCTATATGACTATGACAGTTTGATGAGCTAACATTTCCCACACCATTTCATTTAGTCCTGTTATTGTTACATACATGAAACTGAACTAACTGTCATGAGCATTTTTCAGTAGCCTATGCCTCAAACTGGTTTGGTTGTTTTAATTGTTAAAATTGAATATGGTTCCACTTTATGTTACTTTCATCAAAGAGGTACCAAATAGCTAGCAGCTTTGTTTCATCTGTTTTGTAATAATTCCTCCATGTTATCTTTCCTTGTACTAATACATTGCTGCCAAAATCAAATCATAACAGTGGAAGTTTACCTTTTGCATAGCACATTAAAATTCTGGTTTTTGCATCTGAACATATCTCAATTGGCATTTTGAATGTGTATGTATACTTACCTGCTCTGTTTGCACACTAATCCTTGATTCACATATTGTACACAATCCAAGTGCTCAAAACTTTAACTCACCACCTCTTGGTTTCTAAAATCCTGTTTTAACATGATGATTCTTATGCTGAAAATTTTTCTTGTTAATCATCACATGTTTGTGCCATGACATCTTAGTGCTAAATATTGTTGCTTTTGCATTTCATCACATGATTCTACTACTGCTGGAAGCATTCATAACTTGCTTGAAAATGGACCATGAAAGCTGAAGTCATATTTTGTATAGAGCTATACCAAGCTGGTTTCATCATCCTAACATGTTTCTAAGTGCACTTGAAATATGTTTGTGTACTTACTTGGCTGTTTTGTGCATTATATTCAAAATACACTTGTTGTCACATTCACATCAACACACACAAGCCACAACATCCTCACTTTTTGCATAACACATGGTTCACTTGTTTTCTTCATTTCAACATGTTCCTATAAGTATTCTAAGCATGCCTACATAATTGTTTGACTGTTTTATGTCTAGTATCAAGATTTCACATGTTGGCACCAAAATTCAAAATACACCAAGTCACTCAAAATGTGTTTTTTGCACATACTTACTTTTTCATTAAAACAACACATCACACACCTCATATTACTCATTTACAACATGTTAGAACGCTGGTATGATGTAGAAAAACACTGCACCAAAAGTTCATTCATGAGTTGCTTTTTTGTTTCAACATGCTTGCATATCCTATGCTAAATCTTGAACCAGTGATTATCTTTGAAATCTTTGTGATGTAACAACTTAATATGATCATATATGACATGCTTAAATGAATCAAATCACTGAATTGACCTGAGTACCAACTTGTATCATCTCATACACATAACATACCCAAAATGCATTTTGAAAGCCAAGTATCTACACACTTGTTCCAGTTTGGATTTTCTCACACACACACTTAATATCATGTCCTAAAGGTGTATGCAAGACCGCTTTGATCATTATTACCTTTGAACTTGAAATCCATACTGTCATGCCCAATTTCCATGCAAGTTTGTTTTGCATCAAATTCTGTTTTATGCTTTGTACCATTTAAGCCTTGAAACATCATCATCTTTATCTTGCTCTAGGTGTGAGCAGGCCATTTCCAGCCACATTGCCTTGTTTAGACTGTTGTGGTATTGCTGTCAAGGACTTAAAACAGTAGGAATAACATTTTACATATAGACCTAACTTTGTGTCTTGTCTTAACTGGTGAGTCATGTTTGAAATCTACCATGAATTACTTGTTAACATCATAAGTCAATGATTTGAATGTTTCTATCACATGAGGGGAGTTTACACTGTTTTGTTGTATGTTTTGATTGGACTGTTTTGAATTATGAGGAGGGCAGACAGGTCTACCAGCCCACCTCTCTTCCTTACCAATTTTAGTCACTCATACTAGAGGATAGATTGAATTTATGCCTGACATGTTGAACTCTCAGCTGGAGTTTTTTAAAAAAAAAACATTGTCTCATAGCAGGCTTGTTGGGTTTGGGAACTACCAGACTAGCTATAGCAGACTTGATCAGTGTGGATATTATACCAATTGTGTCCCTAAGCAAAACTGTATTCAAATGTAAGGAGGATTGATCTCAATCAATTTGAGAGTTTTGAAAATCATTTAACTGGAATCTAGAGTTACAACACCATTTGTGAATTCCTGGGATTCACAGCCTTTTGAAGTAATTCATTTTTACTGTTGGTTGCCTTTAGAGCATATCTGTTTTGTAAATTCTAATTTGTTTGGAGTCTTGGCTGGTTTTAAGGGAGGGCTGTCAATGTCAGTGTCATAAGTGTGTTGTGCTTTTGTTGGTTTTTTTGTCATGATTACTGGCAGAATATTTAATGATTAGCATTGCTTCATTTGTGTGCACTTTTGGAAAGGCAAACTGGAATATCCCTTTGTGGACTGTCAGTACAAATCTACTTGAATTCATGCTAAAAAAATGAATTTCATACTTGGTTGACATAATGGAAAGTTGTTTGCACACTGTACTCTTTGTCCACTTTTTTTTACAACTGGACTCTCACCTTCTGTTTCAATATGAGAAGCTAGACTACATCAATTTTGAGCCACAAGCTACAAAATACAGTTTGTATGTCATTCTCTGTATCAGTAGGTTTGGAATCATCCTTTATGTTTAAACTCACTTGCTAGCCTATGCATAAGTGGAGTGATCGATTTGCTTGACTTGAAGTTGCATAGATCTTATTTTCAACTTTCTCATGCGTCATCAAAGTACTAAAGTGCAGGTGGAACATCACGTTTTTCACTACAAGCTGTTTGGAACCCAATCTTGTGCTTTAAATCATTCATAAATATGTATGTAGTGTGTATATATGTTTGATTTGATCAGGAACTGATTGGAGCATGAACTAAACCTCGAAAATGCATTTCCCAACATTCCTCTTGCATGATCATGCCATTTCACATTTCTGTTTGAATTTTGATTGCACTAAACTGTTACAGTTCATCAAAAACATTATTAGAAACATGTTCATGTTCTTTCTTGAGTGAGACAGCAATTGGTTTGTGAGGTGAGGTTCAAATTGCATCATATGAATCACAAAGCATAAGCATTCGAATTTTTCATTTCATTAAGAATTTTGGAAAACTAACATCACCATCAGATTCCTCATGATTTTCTGGGTGAGATGCATATAAACTTTGTCAAAATCCATGGAGAATTGAGTAAGTTAGAGAGTGTTTTGCAAATCATGTGTGAAGCTTTTGTTTTGCCCAGGAAATCAACCAAACAAGCCTTGTATATTTATTGTTTCACTTTAATTAACGGATGTATGGCCGCCCCAGCGGTTGAAACTTGCGCGCGTATTGTACTTGGCATGGGTTCGATCCTTGGTGATAACCCTTGTTGCCACTTTTTTTCATTTTTCACATGAAACTTTAAAAAATCATAACTCTCTCATTTTTTATCATTTTTCACCCATTCTTTTTTCATTGTGTTTGATTTAATGTGTACTTTCATGTCATAATTTTATTTTCCATGTTTGATTAATTTTTCACCATGATTAACCCTAGCTGTTGCAGATGAAAGTTTAAAGGGTTCCACTTGTTTTTCTTTGTGAAAATTGATTGTTCTAATTCCTATACATGTTTGTCAACATGTTAGGATTTTTACTTTGAATTATTATCATGCCTATCTCATCTGTTTGTTAATTGTACTCCAGGTGCGATCTGTCGTCACAGTTTTCGTACTAATCATCTGCTTTGATTGTCACCATTGCTTTTTCATCCTTAAATATTTTTAATTGATTGTCACTATGAATGCTTTAGTATAATGTTTATTTTATCCCCAAGTGATGAAAATTGTTAGCTTTCATCCAGTTGCCCACTATCTGTCCCTCCAAAGGAAGGTTTGTCCACTTGACTGTCAATGTCTTGGACCAAAATCTCTGTTCTCCCTTTGACTTTGTTAAGTCATTTTAACCCTAATTAAGAAACCTTTAGACTTTGCTTGAAGTCTAAGAAACCCACCCATACTAGGAGTGTTCTTCAACTAGAGCCCTAGGAAAGAGTTCGTCAACTCTGTGTAAGAATCATCGTCATGATTTCTTACTTCCCCTTTTAATTTAGACTAGGGAGTTTTGTCAAACTCCACACAAACATTGTCATGTTTGCTCCCCCCTTGAACCTTGATCATCATCAAGAGTTCTTTCCCCTTGTGAGGTGAACTACGATTGCTCTGATTCTATCCTAGTCAGGATACGTAGGCAGAAGGTGCGATGCCTTTGCGAGCAAACTTAGAAAACCACTTAGGCCTTTTTATTTATTTTATCTCAATTCCCAATTCTTAAATCATAGCACAATTCACAAACTTAGCAATTAATTAAACAAAAGGTTCCTGTAGAGTACTACAGATATTTAGGGTGCTAATACCTTCCCTAGATATAACCAACCCCCGAATCCCCGAATCTCTTAAAGCGTTGTTGTCACATCGCGCAAAAGGTTCTTTCTTTCTTTAGACCTATCCTTTGGATAAATTAAATACCGGTTGTAAAAAGAAATACGGTTCAAGTTAATTAATAGCTTGATATCAAATTTTCACCGCAACAGTCGTCTTTCGGGCTCGCTCTATTCAAATCACGGTAGTCTACACACATTCGCACTTTACCGTCTTTCGTCGGCACTGGTACTATATTAGCGACCCATGACGAATAAGTTGTAACGGCTAGGAAACCAGCATCCCATTGTTTTTGTACCTCCTCTTTGATTTTCACAGCCATGTTTGGTCTGGTTCTTCTGAGTTTCTGCTTAACAGGCGGACATTCCTCTCGCAGCGGCAGACGGTGCACAACCATGTCGGTATCCAACCCAGGCATATCCTCGTACGACCAAGCAAATATATCACTATACTCTCACAGTATCTCAATCAGCCTTTACTTGATGTCGCTCTGCAGCACAGCCCCTATACGGATATTTCTCACAACTTCTTTCGACCCTAAGTTGATAATCTCAATTTCCTCCTAATGAGGAAGAATGATTCTCTCTTCCTGTTTCAACAAACGAGTCAGCTCCTCTGGCAGGTCGTTATCCTCTACAATCTCTTCCTCTGCTTGGAATACCGGATGCTCGAAGTCGAAACGAGTATAGGCGGTTCGTAGGAGATGTCATCTGAAATATTAGTCCTGCAAAGGAAATGGTTAAACACTTCAACATGCAAACAAATCAAATAACCACGTTGCCATTTATTGTTAAAGTAAAACAAGAAAAACAGGGATCATAATATTTGAATATGAAAAACGCCTTTATTTCATGATTAAAATAGTGCAATACACATAATCAAGTAGCCCTAATGTAAAATCACTATGCCCTGGGTAGGACATAGGTTTATTCAACAATTGACAAAACAAATCATTACTGTTTAAGAGTCACGGGGACAGTTTCCCGGATGGACCAGTTGCAGAGACTTTGTCCTGGCACGCTTGGCTTGATCCACGCGTCCATATCGCAGTCACTATCTCCGTCTTCAGCATCAGAAATAGCGTTGATTGTCTCAAAGCACACCCCACTTGGCGTAATCGTTATCGGTCCTTTGAACCTGGGCGCTCCTGAAGATGACGCTGACGACGTCGGTCGATACCCTATCCCAAACTTGTCATTCTTCACAGGAATCTCCAAAACCTGCCCCCAGCCTTTAGTCTCACCAGTCTGCACTAAAGCCTGAGCTTCCTTGTAAGATGACACTGCCACCTCTGACATTTTGCTGGAACCCTGAGCTTTGTCTTTAATCCGCAACCCTTCGAAGGCTTAACAAGGTGTCTCGTGTATTTCTCCGTCGACCTCAACATATATGAACGAAGACAAGTGACTTACCAAAATGTCCTCCTCCCCGCAAACGGTAACAACACTATCACCCACCATGTACTTCAACTTCTGATGCAATATGGACGTTATGGCCCCTGCAGCATGGATCCATGGGCGCCCAAGAAGGCAACTATAAGCTGGGTGGATATCCATGATGTAGAATTCGGTATCAAAAATTTCTGGCCCCACCTGAAGCGATAACGTTATCGACCCAAACACTGATCTTTTCGTCCCGTCAAACGCCCTCACAACCAAATCGCTGGGCGTGCAAATAATTCCCCGTATGTCCATTTTCATCATGGCTTTCTTTGGCAATACGTCCAGCGACGATTCAGTATCCACCAATACACGCGACATTACGGTGCCCCGGCATTCCACCGATATATGCAAAGCCATGTTGTGCTCTCGACCCCTGGGTGTTAGATCAAAATCTGTGAAACCCAGGCTATGTCCGGCATTGACATGTGCCATTATCCCCTCTAACTGATTTACAAAAACTTCTTGAGGCACAAACGACGTATCCAAAATCTTCAGCAAGGCGTTCCGGTGGACCTCAGAACATAACAACAATGACAAGATAGAAATCTTCGACGGCGTCTGCTGTAGGTGTTCAACAATTTTGTAGTCGCTTTTGCGAATCAGTCTCATGAACTCCTCTACGTCCTTGAGTGACGTATCCTTTTCTTTCGACTGAGTAGACCCGCTTTCATTTACTTTGGCTTTGCCTTTAGCCAATCTCTCTGCTTCTATTTCAGGTGAGGTAAAGATCCTTCCGCTACGGGTCATGCCCCCCGTTCCAACGACATTATCCACAGCCCCAGCTGGCTGGCTATTCACCACAATCTTTTCGCCGTTGCAATACGCTTCTAATCCGTACGTCCACGGGACAGCTTTCGTACTCTCAAAGGGTACAGGCCCTGCTTTGGTAATCGTAATATTTGGCCGCTGGGCGGGCGCCGTTATTGTTATAGTCTTCCTCGGGATCGTCACCGTTGCAATATTATTCTGCTTATCACAAAATGCCTCCACAGGCTTCTCAACCGCAGTTCGATCAAATTGCAATGTCCCTTCGTCGATCATGGCCTGAATGCCTTGCTTCAAATCAGTACAACCCTCAGACTGGGTCCAACATTCCAAACAGTATTCATCACAACCAGGGAATACTCCCCCTCTGAGCAACCTGTTTTTCACTTCACTCAATGGTGTCTTCAGTTCGTTAACATCCATCACCAAGTTCAAATTTTCTTCTGTCAAGATGGCATTTGCCTCATGATTAGGCATAGGCTGTTGTACAATATTGGGCCCCACTTGGCCAAAGTTGATGGCTTTACTGTCCAACAAGTCTTGAACTTTATGCTTGAAAGCATGACAAGATTCTACATCATGTTCGGGCGCCCCGGAATGGAATTCGCAATGCTTATTAGTGTCGTACCCATAAGGAAGTGTTGGTCCTGTAGGCGGCTCCAATGTTCTTTTCTCAACCAGGTTCAAACCCAGCAACGTCTGAAGAAGCTCTGCATACGTCGACGGAGGCTTATCAAATACCCTCTTCGGCTTTGCATTCTGAAACCTTCTCTGACCCTGATTCGGCATTTGCTGCTGCTGTGGTTGTTGCTGCTGCTGTTGTTGTTGTTGAGGAATTGGAATAGTAACACTGGCTATTTGTTGAGGTTGAACGTACTGATTTCTACCTCTGCCCCGGCCTCTACCACCAAATACAGCGCTTGTATCATCCTGTCGTCTTCCGCCGAACGCTTTTCTCGCACCCCCAGCTGGAGTAGATTCGCCTGCCTGAATCTTCCCAATTTTAATTCCGTTTTCGATCCTCTCTCCCATAAGGATCATATCGAAGAAGCTACCCATCGAAACATTGAGCAACTTGTCATAGTACATTCCTGTAAATGTCCCCACAAACACGTCATTCATCTCCCTTTCAACCAAAGGAGGGTGCACCCGAGCTGCCATATCGCGCCACCGCTGCGCGTACTCTTTGAAACTTTCACCGCTTTTCTGCGACAGACTCTGCAACTGAACTCTGTTTGGCGCCAAATCGCTATTATATTTGTAATGCATAACGAAAGCATCAGCCAACTGCTTCCAGCTTCTAATCTGAGTGGGCTCCAGCCCCATGTACCATTCCAATGATGGTTCCGATAAGCTATCCTGAAAGAAATGCATGAGCATCCTTTCATCATTGGAATATGCAGACATCCTTCTACAATAAGAACGTACATGAACCTTTGGGCAGGTATCCCCTTTGTATTTGTCGAATGTTGGAGCCTTGAATTTCAATGGCACCCTCAGCCCTGGTACCAACCCCATAGTAGTCATATCTAACCCAGCGGAGTTCTGATTAACCACACCTTTCATCTTCTCTTCTAGCATTCTGATCCTCTAAACAGGGTCAATGGGGCCTTCAGGTCCCATACCTTTTCCTGAAAAAGCATCGTCCTGGTGATCCACATTCCAGTTATTGCCATACCCATCGTAACCTATGTTACGGCCAAATCCTTGCTGATTGAACATAGGACCCTATCCTCGGTTGTCGAACCCTAGATTGACCCCAGCAGGTCCAAAACCATTATTGAAAGGAAATGCTTCAGCGCCGTTGCTATTCACATTACCGAATCCACCATTACTGTAGCCATACCCCTGATTGTTGCCGTAACCGTCATTACCAAAGCCTTGATTGTTGAACCCGAAGTTCCCATCCTGATTGACATTGCCATACCCATTATTTCCAATGCCAACATTGTCAACGAATCCTTGATCGGCATCCACAGTGTTGCATTTGTTGTTAACAACATGCCCGTCACCACCATTTCCAGTATTGCCATTACCAGCGCCAGCACCTGCACCAGTACCAGTGTTTCCGTTGACAGTCACAACAGGTGGAGTAACAACTGCCGGTATCTCATCCTCCTGGCGAGGAGTTTCAACAGAAATGTGGTCAGTATTGCCATTTCCGTTTGCCCGCGTCAGCAGCGGCTGCACCAAGGTCTGAAGGTTCTCCTGGCCCTTGGCCATGCTCTCCATAGCTTGCATGAACAGAGTCAGCTTCTCACGGATTTCCTGCATCTCGACCTGAACTTGATCCATTGCTTTCTTACAGTTGTTTCTGGTTGAGTAGCGGTGGATTCTTTGGTCGTCAATCCTAAAAAACCTGTGAGATGCAGGAAATAAGATATAGATTCAACAAGTAACTGGCAATGCAAAATGAATATGCAGGTGCAATATGTGTCTGTGCGTTAGGGAGATCAACCCCTGATTCTAGTGCCAAAGTGCCAGTGCAGTGATAGTGCCAAGAAGCTTGGATTCATACACGGAGAAAACATCTCATATATTGCTGCAAAGAGCCCAACAAGGCAGAAATACAATATCATTGAGTGTATAACAACAAGAAGGCATGACCTCAACCAACAATCCTGATGATGGCCAGCACAATAAAACATATACAATAGTGCATAAGGTACTCAAGTGCGACCATATGCCCGATACTCCTCTAATAATCTCTTAGTCTTGGGATGATCCGTCTGGGAAAGCAACCCTTCAACGAGCGAGTCTCTTTTCCTGATAACACGCTGGAGATCCCCAATGGATTCCTCTCAAGCACCTTCTCCAAAGCACTCCTCTAGCTTCCGCTTCTGGGATGCAGACTCTTTCTTACGCTTGACGACTTTATTCAACGAATTCTGAATGACGTATCTCCGCATAACCTCTTCTTCAAACCTTTTCTGGCTAGCTTTCAACTGATCTTCCAGTTCAGAGATCTGCAGCCTTAGTTTATCTTCTCTTTCTTTGTTATTTGCCAGTGTAGAATTCCAAGTTTTGTTGAATGTGGAGATCTCCCGGTAGGCTATATCAAGTGCTTTCTTCTTAGACTCCAGCATGTCATGAGAGCTCTTGAAATCTATCCCTAAGCGTTCACGCTTCTTTCGTTGCTCAGTCAGTTCTGCACCTAACTGATTCACCAGCTTCGTTTGCTGCTCGAAGGAATATACGACTTCATTCCTTTCGCTCTTGAGTTGCACTAGCTCTTCTTCCAACTTCTCGTTGGCTTTCATCAGCGCTTCTTTCTCCTTCACAACCTGCTTATATCTCTCAATAGGCATAGTAGTTGGCTCCTCAACTACGAGGGGAGTAGGAGGTAATGCTGCAGGAAACGGCATCAGCGCCTGCTTTGCCCTATCTTGGATCCAGACTTGGTACGGAGGATAGGCTTGGCAATCATTCTTACCCAACAATGGCTTACCTTTCTTGCGGATGTTATTCCAAGCATGCTGAAGCTTGGGTAACAATTCCCCCTTCAGATCACCTGTGAAGTACAGAGATTCCTGTACTTCCTCCTCTTTGGGCGGGCTTCTCAAAGCATAACCGAATTGCCTGATCAACAATGACGGATTGTAGTTATTGCACCCTTTCCTCCCAATCAGAGGAACGTTAGGATATCCTGTGCAGCTGTAGATAATCTCAGATCCCAGTAAATCCCTATCAAACCAGACAACATCTTCTGAAGAAAGCCCCATCAGACGCTCGGACCATTCCACCGTAGCTGCGGACTCAGCAAAGATACCCTTCTTGGGCAGGTGACTATCAAACCACATATACAACAAAGGCACACAACAAGAGACGTTCTTGCCCCTCCTATTCTCGTTCTTATAATGCAGAGAGTGATAGAAGTCTCCAATCAGTGTAGGCACGGGATTGCCTGAAGCAAATATATGGAATGCATCCAAATCAACAAAGTCAGGCATATTAGGGAACAGTACAATGCCATATATACACAAAGCAAGGATAGCATTAAACACACTCCAAAAGCCACTCTTGGCATACTCTTGTGCTTTCCCAACCAAGAACTTGAGAGAAAAACCGGAAACTCCATTCCACGAGGTTATCAGCAACTCTGAGGAGTCTAAATGCAAAGCAACAGCCAAATCCTCCAGCTTGGGCTCAGCACCCATATGAATGAAGGGTACCCTGTTCTGAATGGTTAACTCCAAAATCTCAGCATATTCCTCCATGGTCGGAGCCAGAATGAAGTCAGAGAAAGTAAAACACCTCAGCGGGGGATCATAGAACTGCATCAGCGCGTATAATCCGTTCAGCTCGTACGTGGATGGTTTGCAAACCAACCTAAGCAGTTTCCCATAACTCTTCCTAAAGCTTCTCTTCACATCATCATCAGCTAGAGATATCAAACCAAGCAAAGAAGAAACCTCCGGAGTAGGCAACTTGTATGCCACAGTCTTCTTCAAAGTATCCATAATAGCAGCAGACAGAAATCCGGGCAACTAGAATCAGAGGGTATGAAATGCACCTGCAGCACAGACATACGTTAACGATATGCAAAATGAGTATGCAACAATGCAATATGCAAACATGCAACAGAGATCAAGTGATGTATTGCTGAAGAGATCCATCCACAATATCTGTCTTAACAGACCCACAATACTGCTCAAACCTAGTCTCAACAGACCCATAACAATGCTCCACTTTGGTCTCAACAGACCTATAACAATGCTCCAACCTGGTCTCAACAGACCCATAACACTGTCCTGATGAAAAACCCCACGTAACCATAAGTACTGATCCAATATCAAGAAAACCGGGTAGTCTGGAGGTCAAGTTTCCTGCATGCCCCAATCCCTCTCACAGGTAGGTATCCTATCAACTGACACAAGATATGGCAGCCTATGCGGTCGTCAGCGTCACAGACTTTCAAGACCGATGATACGATACCCCGAAGGTGTGGCATCATCATGTCCTGAAGAGGCCTCACTTAGCCAACTTCCAATTGATCGGTCCCCAGAGTCGACAATCCAACTAACCAACAACCCCCTCAACCCAAAGGGTTGAAAAAGAAGTCAACCAGAAGAACCTCGTCTGAGCGTGGATTTTGTGGGACACTAGTACATGTAAAGCATGCACGCGCCCACTACTTTCCACAACTAATTCTAGGTGCACTCAAGCCCAGGTCCGGCTTATCTCTCAGAAGATCGCCCCCTCCCCACAACAGCAATAACAATATGAAGCTGACAATAAAATGCAGAAAGTAAAGGCAGAAATGTAAATTCATACAAAACCCACGATGGGAATACAAGCGCTAGGATTGACTCGCGTAGGGAACCGTTGGAGTCCCCAGCAGAGTCGCCAGTTGTCGCTACTGCGAAAATCGGCGCCGGTTATGACAGAAGAGTCGCCATCGTGCGTTATTTATCCCAAAAGAGGGAAAGGAAACGCTCAGAGTAAACCTAACGCAAAGAGGGAAAGGAATGGTCATCGCAACCAAATCCTGGATTCGGGAGTCGGTTACGCAAGGGGAAGGTATTAGCACCCCTCACGTCCGCCGTACTCGACGGGATCCACGCTTGTTTTCTAGTACGGATTGTTATTCTATCTACTCTACAGGTCAAGGGACAAAAGGAAAGAAAAGAGAAAAGAGACTCGATAGAGCTTCGCCGCTCTATGCCTACGTATTCCCTCGTGCAATGGGAAAGTCAGAGTCTACGTAGTTCGGCTAACTACGGATGAAGGTGGGAAGGTTGCTCGCTAGGATACGACATCCTATGCCTACGTACTTTCATACAGTATGAAAGATCAGAGCAAACGTAGTTCGGGCTACGGAAGACACAAGCTTGTCTAACTGTTTTTTATTACCTTCAAAAAGGGTTTTTCTTGATTAAGAGTCCAAGCGGACAAAAATGACACTTTGATGTTTGTTTTGAATCTTTTACGAAAGAAGTATTTTTTAGTTTATTTGCAACCTCTGACGCACTAGAGACTATGATTTGAGAGTGACTACATCGCGTGTCACCCAAAGGGTACCACACTAAGCAACCAGACTACTGGAAAGAAGCTCTCCAACAACCCTTTCTCAAACAGCTTAAGGCTCGTAACGCACGACATCGATTAACCTTATTACTGTGTTTTTGAGTTGTTTTGAGATAAGAAGAGAAAGAAGCTCTAAAAAGCCTAGGGTTGAAAAGGGAATAAAAAATAACCTAATGTTGTCATGCATGGATAAGAATCCTAATGTCTGTCATAATTTCCTCCTGCACAGAGGAAATCAGAGATCCTAGGGGATAAATAGAAAAGAAAGCAAGCAAGTACAGTAAAATGCATGCAATGCAGCAATACAAGCGAGGCAAGGGAGTCTCACTCAACCTCGAACCTGGGAAAACAACAGGCAAAGTGAATCAACATTCACTTTAAACCTTAAGGGGCAAGCTGTACAAGCCAACAAACAATACAGAAAAAACCAAAACAGAGGGGGCAGCCCAAGTAGCAGCACCAAACTCCTACAGTTGACAGCACAAGCAGCAGCTCTGACAGCAACAGGTTGATTAAACAGCAAAAAGTTGACAGCAACACCCTTCATCTTCATGAATAACTCCCATCCTCAAGCTTCAATAAACTTTCAATCTTCAACAAGCACCAAGCTTCAACAAGCAACTAGCTTAAAGCCCAGCAAACTTCAACCAGTAAACAGCTTCAACCAGCTCCTGACTTCATTTTCAACAAGCAGCAAAACCCTAACTTCAACAAGCCACTCCTAGCTTCAACAAGCTCCTAAACTTTCTCTTTACCAAGCTTCCACAAGCACTCCAAGGGGAAATCATTCAACAAGATCAGGTTGAAATGTTATGAAGCTCAATGACAACCAAGGGAAGCCATTAAGATCTTAACACTGTAAAGGAACTGTATCCTCAAAGTTCTACCCTTAAAGAATGCCATTCATCCCTCCAAGGGAGAGATGTGGCTTCTTTAATAGGACTTTATGTCATTGAATTGAATGGAGATGAACAATATACTCCATGTTTGAAGAAACAAACAAAACTACTCTGATGCTCTTCCTAAAACCCTAGTTTTCCTAAGTTCCTGACAAGCACTCCACAAGATGAGAAATCTCCAATTCCAAGCTCCTTCAATCTATCGAAAGTATATTCAATTGGTCTTCATGATCACCCAAGCTCAAAAGCAACACCACCTTAATCTAAGGGGAACTATTGAGTCAAACTAATCAAATTAGTTCATCAGAAACACCTAGAAGTTAGCCCTAAAACTAATTCTACTTAAAATACCAAACATGATTGTAAAATCCTACAAAAATCACTAAGGGTTCCTAAACCTCTTAAGAATATGCATATAAAAACCAGGGGGTAAACCATTCATTTGGTCCTAAAACTATGCCCTAAACCTAAAGGTACCATCCTAAAACCTTAACTCTACACCACTTAATGTCCATTGTTCAAACTAGCCTAAAATTGTCTCACAAAAATATGAGAAAATTACTAGGGGTACATGCATATCTAAGCTATCTAGCCCAAAAAGAATCAACTCAAAATCATACACCAATCATCCACAATAAAATCAACAAAATCATGTATCAACCATATTGAAAATAAAACCAATTAAAGTACCAAAAATGCAAATAAATTCCAAAATGCATGAATTAAAGAAATTTTAATCCTATTAAATTCTACACATTCTAAGGAGTCAAGGGGAAAAAACCTGGATTAAAAAGACTAGTTTTCCTAATTATTATGGATTTTAGAATCAAAATGCATTAAAAATAAAAGAAAATCAAATAAAAGAAATAAAATGCTGAAATAAAACACACTCCCTCGGATCAGTGACTAAGTATGCAGATCAAATGGCTTAGAGCGCGTCCACATGTGATGATGACTGGGATCTGACTGGCTTACCACATCGTTTAATGAAACGATGCGTTTCAAGGATTTTGAGGCAAAGCTGACTTTAAATCACGGCCACACGATCTGTGTAATAAGTCCAACTTGGAGACTGATCCAACGTTTCAGACTTCATCTTCTCCAAAAGCTCAGGCGACCTGAGATATTTCCAGGCGGTGGTCCATGGTGGAAACCACCATCTTTTCCGGTGAGATGGTAGTTGCAGGCAATCAGAAGACACAAGCTAAACATCAATCTTAACCAGAATTGTACAAGGATTTCAAATCTCCAATCCAAATCACCTAAATCTCACCACATTTCCAGATTCGAAAGCAAACAGAAATTGCACCATGAATTTGATCAACACTAAATCCAAAATTAAAGCCACAGATCCCTTCCTCTTGTTTCACTGATCATTAACAGCTATCCAATTCAAGTTGAAACCTCAAGATCATCCATAACCGTCTTCAAACAGAAATGGTGTATCACACTTAATTGTCTCTAAACACTAAAACTCCCATCCAGAAACGATCTATGATCAACCTAGGTCCTAACCACATGCAAGATTATACTCAACTCTTCCTAGATCGTGAGGAATTTTAAGGTTTACATACCTGGAAAAATTAGATCAACAGAAGTAGCAAATGCTCAATTCAAGCTTCAAGACTCTTCAGACACGATCAGTGATACACAATGGAGCTTCTTCAACCTTTAATTTGGCTTGATTGTGCTTGCAAATCCAAAACCGATTCTGACTTGGAGCTCTTGAAACTCCACTTGCTATCTCAGCTTTTAGCACGAAATCATCACCAAACTCAATCTGAAGTCACTCCACTCAATATATAGAAGCTTTCCATGGGCTTTTGAGCCCAATTTGAAGCCCAATTCAGTGAATCCAAAATTCTGATTTTCTCTTGAAATTTCAATATGACAGTTGTGAAATCTTACTCCCAGCTCGTTCCAGAAGCTTCTAACCAACTCCTTGTGGCCTAGTGAATGTGTTCAGATCAAAATGGAGACCTGAATTGCATTGGTTGCTGATTTGGATGTGTGACTTGTTTTGGAAGTAACAACTTTGCAAAACAAGTCATGAAACCAAGCCTCAATTCAAAAATTTAATATTGTCAATGTCTTTAGAATTTGATTTCTAGTCAAAAAATGTATTCACTTGCCATGTTTAGGACCTATAACTCAAAAATCACAATTTCCCTCTTTGATTCATTTAAAAATCCTTCCTTTTTTAGGCCATTTTGAGTGACTTTTGATATAAGCTCATTCAATCCAACATGAATCCATATTGGACCTAAAAACATCATTTTAAGCACATTCCATGTTGAACAATTTTTCATTTGAGGAGTGGAAGATGGAGATTTTGGCACATGCTTGAAAATGACCTATAATCCTTGTTTCCCAAAATACCCCTGGCTTGCAAAGATCATAACTTGAGCTTCACAAATTAGAATGAGGACTTCTATAACTTTTTGGAAAGCTAAGATCATAAGGAACATCTTTCATGTTTTCCAATAATCCATTTGAAAACACCTTCAAGGTCAAAAGTTGCTTGGAAGTCAGGTGATTTTCACAGATAAATTTGAGATGCCTCTGAGGACCTGTAACTTGTCTGGCTCATAAATTGAGTTCTACAAATCATATGAATGACTTATAATACTCAAATTAAAGGTGTGAACCTCCTCTACAACATTAATGTTGGGCCCAAAGTCATATTAGACTTTTATCTTCAATTACATAGCTTGGAAGTTTGGCACTAAATAGGGGATTTTACCCTAGGAACCCTGACTTAGTAACTCCAACCACTCTTGATTCTTCTTGATTTGTTCTTGAAACAACATCTCACATGTCTCAACACCTCCTTTCATGATCTCAATGACCCAAAGATAGGCTTTTATCTTCTTTAATTACTCAGCTTGACCTAGGATTACTCAGATGAAACCCTAGTTGCACCCACTTCAACTGGGGCTCTTGCACTTGAATCAATGACATGCCTCAACTTCAATATGGCCCTCTAGGCACCCCATGAGATCCATACACCTCACATTCACATTCCATGTTTCTCATCCCACTGATGATTCTCCATATCCCCAAAATAGGAGCAAAACCCACATGTAGACACTCAAACTTCTCAAGATTTCAAATCACTTCTTGATGGCTTGGATGATTTCTCAAACTTGGATAAGACCTCTTGCTAGGCTCTTCTCTTGATAGACACCTTTAATCCCTTGTTGGATGCATGCTATGCTATGATATGTAAATGATTGAACTATGTACATGATGTAACTATGCAGATGAAATGAAATGAAACATAAATTAGGCAAGAAAAAGTTGAGCAAATTTTGGGGTGCAACACACTCAGTGGGTCCAGTTCAGAGCAAAAGATTTGAAGATGCCATATCTTTCAGAAAAGAACACGCAAATTGTCATCATGTAGTCATCTTCTGCCATTCCTATTGAAAAGATGGAAGAATACCAAGAGTTGCTTTAAAGAGCTCAACTTGAAAGGGACACTTGAGAAGGGAAGTATCATGCCTTTTTCTCCGAAACAACAAAGCTCTTAAAAGAAGTGCAAGAAAAAGACGAACTGATATATTGGCTCGAACAACGAATGATCAATGGGGAAGCAACAAAGGAGAATTTATTTTTCTCTAGTGTTAAGCCCACTCAAAACATTCATGAGTATTCGAACGTCCCTCCAACCTCTGGAGCCTGGAAAGGGATAATGGACAAATTAGTAATGGAAAATGCAATACTGAAGAAATTGAAGAGGACTCGCAGCTGAAGCTCTTGGTTTAGACCATGAGACCTAGTTTCCTGATGTAACTTAGGTTTCTTGTATTGTATTTCAAAAGTTGTAACTTTTCCCAAAATTAATGAAATAAGGGTTTGGCATAATCGATCTTCTGAGTTTTGTAAAACCAGTTGCATTTTCATTTTTGCATTTTGCTAACCATTCAAGGAATTCAAAAAAATTCTTTTGCAGACATTGTTATGGAACGCCGAAGCAGATTTTCGTTTCTAAGCTTAAGATTGGACAACCTCAGGATTTTGGGAGGCCTTGTCAGGAACCCCGATGCATTTATCGCCAAGTACGGAGATCTTCTGCCGCTACTAAACACAAGAGCTAATGAGGACATACTGCAAGCACTCATTGAGTTCTATGATACAATATATTATTGCTTTGTCTTCCCAGACTTCCAGTTGCTCCCGATTATAGAAGATTACTCTGCCTACTTGAAGATTCCTATGACCTTCAAAGCTCATTATGGGAAACCAAGAAGGAAATACCTTGCCAAGGCACTACACATCAAACCAACAGAGCTGCCTACTCAACTGGTAAATAGGAGTGGTTTCTCCGGGATGGAAGCAAGGCCGTTCATGGAAATGGTAGAGTTCCATTACGATAATAGAGACCTGGGAATATTTGAAGCAATTATGGCTTTCCTGATCTATGGGCTATATCTTTTCCTCTACTTTGATGAATTTATCAGTGAAGAAGCCATCAGACTCTTCATGATCAAGAATCTTGTGCCCACACTGTTGGCTGATACCTATTTCGTCATCCATCGCCGAAAGATGGATGATCTTGGGCTATTCTCATGCTATACGGCGCTGCTTAGCAAGTGGTTTATTTCTCACTTGCCCAAAACTCAAGCTCTTTGGGACCTCCCTAGCAAAGAGGCTTGTATTGAAAAGTTAACAACACTCAATCACTATGATGTTAACTGGTATGATATCAAGAATAGTGGAGTGGTTATGATCCAAAGCTGCGGAGACTTCCCAAATATACCTCTCATCGGTACTAAAGGAGTTATCATCTATAGCCTAATCCTTACTCGCCGCCAGCTAGGATATTCAACTGGTCCAGAACCAGAGCCAGACCTGCTAAGAACGTGCTTCTGTGAAAAAGGAAGTGATGAAGACTTTGAGACCCAAGCTTTTTTTGCTTGGCATCATCCTCACATGCAAGGGATTACTGCAGTGGAGTATGTGAGTTGTCTAGCCACAAGGGATTATCTACTTTGGTCAAAGGAGATAGCTCTAAGAATGTTCTACACTCACACCTACGAAATCACCATGGAGCCTAAAGTGCTTATGCCTAGGAGTGAGCTGAAGTTTGCTTTGGTCAAAGCGGAACGTGAAAATGCTGAATTATGGGAGGTGATTTGTCAGAATCAGCTTCAGCCAAGGCCTCAAGAAGTAGAAGGATCGTTTTGTTAGAACGATCAAAGCTTCCCAATTTCCTGATTTTCCTTTAAGATTGTAATCTTAGAATGTATTTTCTATTTATTGTAAGAAAGGTCTTGCTTGTTAGCAAGAGCCATCTATTATAATGGGCTTCAATCTATCAATGGAAATTTGCTTTTCAAGCATGTTGTTACGTGTGCTATTAATTTTGTTTGTAAATAAAATTGTTGTTTTTCCTTGAATGGTTGGTTCTGCATCTGCATTTGCATTTGCATATCATTTGCATTGTCTTGCATTAGCTCTGTGGCTCATCTATTGTTCTTTTCCACCCTAGGGAGGAAGAAAGTCACACTGAGTTCTCATCGCTACAACACTCGAGTTATTTGCTCAACGGAAGATGGCCAATCATGACCAGAGAATTGACCAAATCGATAATGATCTTGAGGGGATAAGAGGCGACGTCGACTAGATAATGGAAGTTCTACAGGTTATAAAGGAAAAGATGGATTTGCAGACCATGGTAATCTCTGAAATCAACACATCAACAGTAAATCCTCCTCCAATAGCAGCTTCAGCAACTGAGCCTCTTCTTGGTATCTCCAAGGATTTTCTACCACCACTTAGTAATCCTCAACCATTTAATTTCCAGCCACAAGTTGCTCTGTTGATGACAGATCCCCTTTTCACTCAAGCAGGAGGTCAAGCGTACACCGACCCATTTTCAACAATCATCAACCGATATTTGATATACCTGACGGTTCTAAAATGAAGATGAAAAACACGAAAAGTTAAGAGTGGAGATGGATATAATGGCCAGAAGAATGAGGGCCATGAAGGAAACAGTGTCTTTGGGTCTGATGCCAAGGATATGTGTCTATTTCAGGCTTGGTCTTTCCACCAAAATTCATAATGCCCACGTTCGACAAGTATGAAGGATCCACCTGCTCGAAGGTCTATCTAATCATGTACTACCGACGAATGGCTCCGCATATTAAAAATGACAAACTGCTAATACACAGTTTCCAAGACAGTCTCAAGGGAGCTTCCGCCAAATGGTATTTGGGCTTGGATCAAGCAAAGATACATTGTTTCCATGACCTATCTGATGCGATCGTACAACAATATAAATACAATATGGATCTAGCCCCGGATCGCCGTCAGCTTCTTAACATGACGCAGAACAATACAGAGTCCTTCAAAGAGTATGCGCAAAGATGGCGCAGAACAACTGCTCAAGTAGAACCCCCTTTAACTGAGAAAGAATTAGCTGACTGGTTTGTAGATACAGTCAGACCAGAATTCTATGAAAGATTGATCGGCAGCGTTACAACAAACTTTTCTGACATTGTGGTTGTCGGTGTAAAAGTTGAAGCAGGGTTAAAGAGCAGCAAGGTATCGAATGTAGCTACTAGCTCTAGCACTAGTACGACCAAGAAGTCCACAAGCAACTTTCACAAAAAGAAAGAGGGTGAAGTTAGTGCAATGACACATGAAAGGAGAATGCAGAATCAAAGAGGTCCACGGCAACGATATCAGTAATCACCATATATCACAGCAGTAACATCGGTGTTCTAACACCAACAAAAATAGCAAAGTCCTCAGTAAGGGGCACCCAATCAATATCAGCAATACAATCATCAGCCGTACAACAACCAACAGGCGGAACAATCCAGAACTCAAGCTCCGTGGTCAAACTACCAGAGTGGGAAGCCAAGAATACAACCAATATCCATGAGTTATACTGAGTTGTATCCTATGCTAGTAGCAAGAGGGCTCATCCAGACGAGGAAGCTAGGTGCTCCACCAAACCATTTACCTCATTACTACAATCCAAATGCGCATTGTTCTTTCCATGAGAACACTGTTGAACATGATCTAGAGGGATGCTTCGCACTCCAACATACCGTCCGGGAATTGATAGAGAAAAAGATATTATCGTTCGAGGATAATCACCCCAACGTAAAAGACAATCCTCTGCCAAATCATGGTGGAGTAAATGCCATAACTGAAGAAGGGGAAGAGCCTGAGTTGAAGACAGTCATGGCAGTCTTTGAAGTAAAGACACCATTGGTGGAATTACTTAAAAGGCTAGCCCAAGCATGGTTACTCAAAATCACTCATGAAGACTGTGAGAAATGCAGCCAGAATCCACAGGGTTGTAACCTTGTGTAAAGAGATGTTCCATTGTTAATCAACCAGAGAGTACTACAAATGTCTAGGATGTGAAATACCACCCTAGGCATAACCAACCCTCGATCCCCGATCTCTTAGCATTGTTGTTACATCGCCAAAAGGTCTTTCTTTCTTTAACCTTTCCTTTGGACAAATCAAAGTCCGGTTGTGAATTTAATGAATTAAGATTCAAGTTAATCAATAGCTTGGTATCATGATTCTCACTGCAACACATACAACGATGGAACCTTTTATTGAATTCAAAAGAATACAATATCTTACAGGGAAAAGTACATTATTTTACAAAGTGCAGGGAGGAAAACTAGGCCTATGAATTATAGGGAGCTCCTGACGAAAGTCCAGATGGTGGTTGCTGACTCCTTTTTCTCTTCTTTGATCAGGCCCTTCACCCATTGTCGGGTCAATGATCCTTTGCCAAGTGAAATGAGAGAGTAGGTTTCTTTGCTTCTCTTGACTTTCTATAGCATGATGCTCTAATATCTCAATCAGAGCATCCTTCTTTCTTAATAGTTCTTGGATCTTTGTGCATTCCAAGCTGACAATCTGGTACTTGTTCTTCCAAGAGTTCTTCTCACATTGGACCTTGTTGAAAACGACCAGAAGTTTTTCTGTATCATTCATGAAGTAGAAAATAGACTCTTTTAAGGGAAAAAATTTCTGACGAGGGTAACACATCTTCAATTTGATGGCTCAGGTTTTCACCCACTAGAGATAAGGCTCTGCAGAGATGCAATTTCACCTTCCTAAATACTCTCTTCCTTTTCTATGAACATGTTTCTAGGCATGCACAATTTCCTTCTTAAGTGTTCTTTCATTTTCTCCTTCCTTGAAGAAAAGACCTTCTAGATGAATTTTATATGGTATATCCTTCATCGGGTATCCGAGATGACGACGAACTAACACTGGATGATAATGGTCATACCCCAAATTTTGACCCTTAGATTTCATCACCATTCTATTATCATCAAGCATGTTTACTAACCCTAACCTTGTTTCAAGTTTGTTATTGTTGAGGTTCATCTGAATTAGGGTTTTGCCCCTTTGGAATCAAGAGGATTATTGCTTGATCAGTCAATGTTTTGGATTGATCATCATAAAATCAAGGTTCCATACACTCAAGTAACTTATATTCAACAAGAATCAAGTGCAAATTGGTCTCAGTACAAGTCCATTGAAGCCCAATTTCATCTGGCCCCAAATTAGGGTTTTATTAGAAAAAGTCAACGGTGTCTTTGACTTTTGATCCAAGCATAATTCAACATGTTCATATACATCCTTGAAGCCTATATATGATATTTGAAAAGTCCAAAGATGCAAATTCATTGAAGATCATACAGTTGAATTCATCTGATATAAATTTCATCTGACAGAGTCAACCCTTTGAATTTTGTGGTTTTTAGTCCAAATTGAAGCATTCAAGCTAAAATTCATCAAGACATGTTTAGTAAATGAGTTTAATCATGTAAAATCAAGATTTGATAAATTTCTTGTAAAAGAAGTAAACTTGAATAACTTGAATTTTTCTAAGTATGTGAAAAAACCCTAATTTTGGTACCAACTTTGAAAGATCATAACTTTCAATCCACACATCCACTTTTTGAGTCCCAAAGGTCAATTTGTAGATCTCATCATGTGCTAAAAGAGTTTCCTACTGACCCGTGAGAAAAAGATGCTTAGAGTTTGAGTTATGGAGCTTCAAAGTATGGAAAAATCTTTGGACACTTAGAATATTTTCAAGGCAGTTATCTTTGAGGCCAATTTTCATCATGATTCCTTTGGATTCAAGAATTTCATCAAACATGAAAGTTGTAGGGCATGTTTAGGTATTTCAAAAAAGTACAAGAACTCCCCAGTCCATTAGGTGAGCTAGGAGTTTTGAAGACATGAAGTTTAGGGTTTGAAACTTGAAATGCAAGTTGTGCCACTTGATAAGCATGATGCAAAATCAATCTTTGTTGAAAACTTTCACACTCTATGAGATACTACTTTCAAGATATCACTTAATTAGATTATTACATGAAATATGGAAGCTTAACCCTTTGAATTAAAGCTTGAACCAAGTGTTTATTCCATTTTTGGCATAAAGGTTTCACTTCCATTTACATAAAGCATGGCCTTCCCTTGAAATCTGCCTTGAGCCATTCACATTGCTCCTCTTTTCACTCCAAGTACACTCTAGTCTCAGAAGCATGCTCCATACCCAACTACTCTTGTACTTGCATCATTGGAACCATACATTCATCATTACACGAGCCAACTTGCATTTTTTAAACACAAGTTGGCAAAAACTCAATTTTTAAGAGTTCCACAAGCCTTCAACTTATCCTATAAATAAGATCTTAATCTTCACTCCAAAACACCAGAGAATACCCCAATAAAACTCCTCAAACCACCTTGTATCCTTAGAACCACTTGTTCTTGTAAAAACCACCCAAACTTGCAAGAACACTTCAAACACTCATTCTGATCGTGCATTCTCAAAACAAACTTCACAAATCATCTCCACACATTTATTAGAACTCACCAAAATCAAGGAAACAATTCTGAAACATCCTAAACACATCATACCATTTTCAACCTCCATTGAAGCAATAGGCATCGTGTTCTGTTCCTCAGGATTGTTCCAAGCCATCCAACCATTCTAATAAGTTCTAAAAGGCAAAAGGAAGCTCTGAGGATTCATATCTTGTAACTGTGATAGCTGAGAAGAAACCTTGGATTTTCTCCAAGAGGTAAGATTTCTGACTTTAGAAATCTCCATATTCATGCACCATTTTGATGTCAAATATGTAGTGTAAGTTCCTCTTAGTTTTTTTGGACCATTGTTGGCTTCATATTATTTGAACTTTAGATGTTGTAACATGTTGAATGTTTGTGATATTGATCCGTTGATGAAGATTGTGTGTATTATACACTGAGTTTTAGGTTTAACAAATGATATATTTGTGTTACTTGTGAAAAATGCCTTAAGTTTGGTCTTTACATTGTTTGAATTGGTTGAGAGATGGAGGAGTTAGAAAAGGAAGAAGTTTTGCCCACATAAGCATGGTTAGGGCACCAGGGAAGAGAGGCGAAGCTGAGGAAGAAGAGATGAGTGGGATCTGAGGTAGAGGTGATTTGGTATGATGTGGCGCTGAGTTGGCCATTTGATGATGTTCTTAAAATATAATAATTCAGAAGCATATTATGTTTGGATATAATAGCCACCTTAGTGGTAGAAGCCTTGCCTTGACTTTCCCTTTGACATGTCTGACCTGGGCTTGATCCTACTGATCAACCCTTTTGTTTTTTTTCTGATTTATTTAATAGGTTTGATATGTTATTACATGATAATGTCTTATATAACCATACGTGTATGGCTCAGTTGGTATTAATTTTGAATGGTAATTTCAAGGGTGTGGGTTCAATTTCCCTAGGGTGCATTCCCTATTTTTTTTATCACTTTGATTTATTTATTTTTTATGGTTTTCTAAGGTAACTTCAAACTTTCACAACTCTCTTGATTTTTATCATTTTACTTCCATTCTTTTTGCTAAATGATCATAAGAATGTTCTTTTTTCATGAAAAGAAATTTCCAAAAGGATTATTTTATTTTGTACTTATTCATGTTCAAAGTAGGTGAAACTTTTAGGGTTTCTTAGGATTCCTTTTGATCTCTTGATTGATCTTTTGACTCTCCTTGCACATTTTTAAATTGTATGAACCCTATATATATTGTATGAACCTTACTTGATGTGGTGAACTTGTATATCCTTATTATTACTTAGTTGTTATTATTTTCTTCATGTTTATGTTCATGCTTGAAACTCCTTGTAACTTTGGTTGTTACCTTGCCCC
This sequence comes from Lathyrus sativus, assembly GCA_963859935.3. Classification (NCBI taxonomy): domain Eukaryota; kingdom Viridiplantae; phylum Streptophyta; class Magnoliopsida; order Fabales; family Fabaceae; genus Lathyrus; species Lathyrus sativus. The sequence continues at coordinate 651,882,509 of OZ012739.1, read as the reverse complement.
TAATGGTTGTTACCTAGCCTTTTACATATGTTTCTCTCTTATGATTAACTGATTTGAACATACAAGTGCTTTATGTTGACCATGGCATGCCTTGAGTGTTCTTAAATAGTTGCTTGTTTTTATACATGTTTAGATGAGTCAATCCTTGTGATGTTTTTTTTTTATCTTGCTCAAAGATCATGTTGAACCTTAACTTACTTCTTGATTGTTACCTACTTGTGATGAATATACCTTCCTTGTTAAGCATGCTTGGTTGTTACTTCTGCCATGACTTAATTTGTATCCATGATAAGTATTGTGACAATTTATATATGTTTACTTTGAGTCATGATAAGTACTGTGACAATTTATATATGTTTACTTTGATGCCATGATAAGTAATATCTTGACTTATGCATGTTTATTTTGAACCCTAATACATGTTTTAAACCTCAAATTTGTTATCCATGATTATTTAGATGTTGTAACACCCATTTTCTAGATACCTTTATCATTGATGGTCACCATTTGAGAGGCTTATCGCCTCATGCATACATACCCACAAAGTGCAATATAGGATCCAAATCCCGTAGTTTGTGGTACAAATAAAAAAAATCGTTGGTTATGATTGATTTTTAAATGTAAAGACAAATCATCATTTTAAGGAGAAAACTACAACTAGTCGCTCACAAGTATAAAATAACATTTGCATCACCTATAGATGGAGGATTTTTGCTTGGATTAGAATCAACAAGTCTATCACTCAACATATAAGGGGAAAATGTCAACATCTTAAATACTATAGGGAATAGGATAATTATATCTCAACTATGGAAATGACTCATGTCTAAACTTTATGAAAAGTTTTAAAATAAAAAGTGCACAAAGGCATAAAAAGTTTGAATGAGGTGGAGTATTTTTTATATCTTTTTTAAATTGGTCAAAATATGATTAACATTGATTGACATTTATTAAAGAAAACAAAGTTTGAAAATCACTTGACAAAAGTCAAGGTTTTATTATGAAAGTGGTTTCAAGTTCGAAAACAAGAAGGTTTTTGAAAAAGGGAGAAGATTTGAAATTTTAAAGAATGGGAGGAGATGAAGTGACTATCCTAGAAAGCAAAATAAATGCTAGAGATAAGAAGGATCTAAACAAAAGATAGCAAACTCAATAGCAAATAAAAGAGTTCCATCCGATTTAAAACATAAGCTAATGAACAAGCCAAATAAAGGCAAAGATCCATAATACTCCAAGCATAGGGAAAGAAACCTAATTCTAATTCCAAGGGTCCAAGAACAGTCTAAAAGGTCCAATGTCTAAGTCCAATGCATATGATAATAACCATATTACACCATTAAGAGAACAAGTTTTTAGGGGTTTAAGCTTTTATTAGTGTTTTGAACAAGATATGGTTCAAGTGGACAAAAGAAAAATGGCATATACATAAACAAATGGTCCAAATGGACAAAAGGAAAATAGTTGAAGCATAAACAATAATATGATATGAGATTATAATAATGAAGTATAAAAATAAAAGAGAGATAGAGAGCAAGAAAGAAACATAAACAAAATTAGCACCATGATATTGTTAGTGAGTTAGTGATTAGTTGTTAGAACAAATGATCAACGATGATTAACTCATGGACATAGGCCAAAGTTAATGAAGACTCATTAGACGATTAATAAAATCAAAGTCTCCTAACAACAAGTTTCATAGGTAATGGACTTAAGACAAATAGTCAACCGTACTTGGACTTTCAAACATAAGTTTGAGCCACGAATAATCATTTTCCGATTATGGAACAATTTAGAGCTATGTTAAGGAATCGTAATCGGGTTTATGTAAAAACCACGACTATCTGAGGCCAGTTAATAATAATGTTAGTGCTAATGCATGCTAGAGAAGTGATATGTAGATCACTCTCCAAAAGCAATACCGCACGAACAGAAAATAAGTAATGATCTCGTCTTCATCAAGAACTTGAAATAAGTTCAAACGATATCAAAGGTTTTCATTGATCAAAAGAAAAAAGAAGAGGAGAGGGAATTTCAAATTAAATTACAAGTTCAATATCATTCCATCTTTAAGTTCATCCACTCATCTTGGTGAATTAAAGCACTAAACATATCACTAACTCAAAGCACCTAAAATGAATTGAATAATTCACTTTAAAGATAGATTTGAATTAATGAATGTTTATCCAACTTCATCTACACCCTAAGTTCAATGAATTTAAAGAGAAAGGGACCTTTAAAAGTGTATTCCAAGGCAAAAAAAAATAAAAGAGAAAGGAAGAAGAAGGAGAAAAAAACAAAACAGCCCCAAAAATAAGCAAAAATCACATTCTGGACATTGGTTAACAGATTAACCATTTGCAGTGCAAATTTAGTTAATCGATTAACCAGTGTAAAATTTCAAATCTAGATGCAGAAACCAACTGTTAATTGATTAACCATTATGTGCATGTTTTTCGTTAATCGATTAACAGTATAAAAACATCAGAAAATCAATTTGAAAGTTGCAAAATCCTTGATCAATCATTTCTTCAAATACCTCATGATCAAGGATTAAATTGTGCACAAAAATTCAAGTAAAACAACAGCAAATACCACCAATAAAATACAATTTGTAAGATCCAAAGATCAAGTAACAAGAATCAACAATAGATCATATTGTGAAGGATGGATCAAGAACAACAATGGTAGAATGAGATTACCACTCCAAATTTGAAAATTCTTCAAATCAACTTAAAAAACCACTCTCCAAAGCCTTGATCTACTGAAATTGATGATGAAAAAGTGAATGGATGAAGGTTTAGCTCAAAGATTAGTAAGTTCCAATGATGAACTTACTAACTTACTAACTTTCAAAGGAAGAAAGAGCTTTGGTGAATTTGGTAGTTGGAGAAAATTGAGAGAGTCGAGAAAGAATTTGACAAGGTGAATTTGGCTATCAAAATCTTGTAAAATGATGAAATAGGGCCTCTATTTATAGGACTTAGGCTTGGGAAATTTGGTGGATTGGAGTTTGGTTTAGAAACAAAATTAGACTTGAAATTTGAATTTGAAGGGAAATTCAAGATCAAATGGTGATTAGTGAAGGTGTATATTGGGAATCAATTATGATGAGGTAGGGAAATAAAAATGAAGTGATCTAGAATATTCTCATGATGAGATATTTGAATTTGGTGCCAAAAAATTCCGTAGAATTTAAGTTTGATGTATGTTCACAAAATACGCACTGGTTAATCGATTAACCATTTGCATGTGCAAATGTGTTAATCGATTAACACAGTGAAAATTGTGAAAATTTGCCTTTTGATGTGATGTCTTGGTTCTGGCTCAATTTTTATGACTTGTCAAAGAAGGCATGAAAATAAACACATGAAACTTGGAGTCTCTTGAATAATTATCAATTAAAACTTGGGAAACTCTTTATCAAATGATTTTGAATTGTTTGCAGATCAACTTTGACTTTTTTCAAATGAAATTCCATTCGAGCTGAGGAATTGGTATTTGATATCCTTGATCCAAATTCTTCCTGAAAAAGAGTTAGTAAATAAAAATAAAACAAACATATTTTTGGATTTTAATTAATGGTTAGCAAACATAAACATAAACAAATATCAAACAAATAAGAAAACAAGGGTGTCCGGTGATCTCTAAAGAACAAAACACACAGAGGAAGGCAAGAGAACCAAAGCTTGTGAACTTGTTTGTGATATGAAATGCAAAAGATATGTGGGATCTTAGGGGTAAAAATTAGGGTATTACACTTCCTTGGACCTCAAGGATTGTGTTGAGATGCTTGGAAGGGATTGAGAACCTCTGGATTTGTGGGCTCGAATCCAACTGTAGGTGGCTTGGGGTGAGATATGAACTTGATGAATTTGGTGTTACAGATGTTGCTCAAGGGTTTTGATCACTCGTATATGATGTATGTGAGGTGTTAGGACCATTGGTTTGAGTTGAATTGCTCCCTATTACAAAATTCGATTCTCACACCTCATGAACTTGAAATTTTGGAATGATGAGTGAAATGGTGGAAAACAAGTGTTGCTATGTTTTGGTGTGTTTTGATCAACCATAAATAACCTCTATTTATAGTAGAGTAAGTTTGTTTTGCAAGGAATAGTGAAAGGGGCTGGATCATCCTTTTACCCAATGGATATGGCTAGGTGTTCCAAGTCTCCTCTAGCCATTGACTTGAGCTAAAATTGCAGGTTTTAGGTCTTTTGATTCTTGGATAAGGCTTGACTCTTTTGGACTGGTATGATCTGATCCATGACACCTCAATGCACTACATTAATGCCAAATGACAAAGTTGGAGTTTTGGATTTGCAAACTTAAAGATCACATGCCAAAGGATAGTGTTCTTGACTTATAAGTGTCTATGATATGATTCCTATGCAGATAGCAAGTGCATTGTATCTTAGATGTTTGTCTTACATGGTGACAAGGCTTGCAGAGTCACCAAAACAATAAAGTCATGTGTTGTTTCTAAATCTGCCTTGGAAAATCAGGGTGGAAATGGCATTTTGCAAGGTTCATAACTTCTTGCTCAAATTGAATCAAGGAATGCTCTTGTACTTTTTAAAAATCCCACATACTATAACATTGATGATTATGGTTTGTATTGAATCTATTTGGATCACAATAAAAAGTGCCTTTGAACATTGGTGTTTCATGCTGATTTTGACTAGGCAGATTTTTTTCTAAGTGTCAAATGTTCATTTCTTATTTTTCTTGATTTTGATCAATTCATAACATCATAACTTGAAATCCATGAAGTTTTTGGATATGGTTCAGCCTAGAAATCTTGTTGTATGTAAGAATATCTATCATTTGAGCTTTGGATGGGAGAAAATGGTTGCTTGGATCACAAGTTATGGCCTTGCAAAGTTGGATAAAAATCAAGTTCCTTCCATAACTTAGTGAAATTTCAAGTTTCACAAGGTTGCCCCTTTTGCAAGTAACCTCACTTTTATTGATTTTTCTTGATTTATCATAATCCAAATCACAAGTTAACATTGTTCTTGACTTAAAGAGGCCATGTTTGCCAAAAAAAATCCTAAAAGTCAAACTTGGTTTTGATCATAGTTGACTTTTTGCATTATATGTAACTTGAGCTTTGTGATCCTTTATGAAATAAAGTCCTTGGCTTAAATTGAACCTAATGTATGGATTCCAAAGGTGTTTTGAGGGTCTTGAATCAAGTTCCATGGTTTGAGATCATGTCTTGGTCAAAAGTCAAAGGTATGGTTGACTTTTTCTCAAGAGCCCTAGTTTGTGGTCCAGATGAATTTGAATCCTTGTATTGCTTACGAATCAAGTTCTTTGAATCAATACAATATTGTGAATAGATAAATATGATCTATTTGAGGTCCTTGAAATATATTTTGAGGTCTTAGATCATGCCTTACCTCAAATGTCAACCTATGGGTTGAATTAGGTCAAAACTCTAATTCTTGATTTTTGATATATGCAAACACCTGAGGCTATTTTGAACTTATGAATGGACTCATGAGGTTCGTTTGAGCTTCTTGAATCATGTATCAAAGTATTGGCTCATGCCCAGATAAAAATTTCTCTTTGGAAGCCTTGGTCGATCAAAACCCTAATTTGGTGACACTGATGGTCTTGAGGCTTGATTAACTTGGAATGGTGAAATCTTGTGTTAAATTCTTGATGGGGAGGATCTTTTGATCCTTCATGTATGTTTGAGAGGCTTGACAAGTTAAATATAATGTAAATTCTTGATTAACCCCTTGCCTCAATGCTCTGAAAGGGCTCAAAACCCTAATCCTAAGTTAAGGTGAATACTAAACAATCTTTGAAAAGATTGATGAGGTATGAAAATACATCCATATTATGGTGATGATTTGCACAATGGTGTGAATTCTTGTGGTCAAAGTTTAGGGTATGACACCAGGGGTGTAATCTCAAATATTCACGAAGTTGTGTGTGTGTGAGTGTGTGTGTATTCTATTTTAGAGTTGTCGAAGATATCGACCACTTATTTTGTACGTGTTCATGTATTTGGATCGTTTGGGGTAGGGTGGCAGGTTGGTTAGGCATTGAGTGGGAAGTTAAACATAATATTTGTGATTCCATGCTTTCTTGGTTTTTTATTATGATTAGGTGTTAGAAGAAAGGTTCAACGTGCTTCATTTGGATTTCGTCCTGTTGGGTTATATGGTGGACTAAGAATCAAATATTATTCAATGATGTCATACCAAATGAGGGGGAATTGTTTCACAGGATTATACATCTATCTTGGTGTTGGTTAGATCTTTGTTCACTTAGATTGGTAAAATTTAATTTTTACGAATGGTATAAAAATCCCATTGACTTTCTATAAGTAGTTTAGTTGGTTGCTTTTATCGTTTGTTGGATCCGTAGCCGGGAGCCCTTTGTTGTAATCGGGTTGAAGTTCCCCTAGTACTTCAATGAATATATTCTCTCTTATAAAAAAAATGGAAGTGGAAATGAGAATTCGAGATACGTAACCACCAAGACCAATGATTCTAACTTCTGGAGGAATCTGGGGGAGAAGTCAAATTTTCTATAGTAGCATACATACTGGGATATTCTTAATGGGGAGACAGCGGGTGTTTAGAATGACGTGTGGCTCCCTTCAGGGGCTCTTACTAAAACACTTATAGATAGCCATCCCGATCTTTCTTTACTCAAAGTAGCAGATCTTGTAACAAGTAATGGGGATTGAAACATTGATATGCTCACTGGTTTATTGCATTATAATATTAATAAGGAAATCTTGGCCATTCATTCGCCTAGAAATAGCAACAGTGAGGACATTTGATTATGGACAGAATAAAAATGGCGAATTCTCTGTTGGAAATGTGTATAAGCTACTGAGTTCTATCACTATTGACCAGGAGCAAAGCATAACTCGAAAAAGCATTTGGTCTTTAAACTATCAAGAACGTGTCAGATCATTTATTTGGTCTGATAGAAAGTGGAATTAGTTTATAAATAACTTAATTGTTTAAGTTAAAAGAAGAATTATTCTTACTTGAACTTTTTAGGTTAATTGATGTTTAGTTGGGCTTTTAGTTCCTTTATCTTATTACCTATTGTTGGTACTATACCAACAATAGGTAATAAGATAAAGGAACTAAAAGCTCAATTAAACGTTAATTAACCTAAAAAGCCCAAGTAAGATAAACTCTTCTTCTAACTTAAATAATTAAGTTGTTTATAAACTAAAATTCTAATATCAGATATGAGATGGCAAAAGAGATGTCACAACACTAATATCTGAATAATTACCAATATATGAATAAGATAAAATGCAGTTAACAATTGTAAAGAGATACAAGCAATTGTTAACCCAGTTCGGTGCAAACACACATACGTCTGGGGGCTACCAAGCCAGGAAAGAAATCCACTAAACAGAATTAGTTTGAAGACTCTCAACAAAATCTCTCTAGTTTACAATCTTCGCACCTAATATCTACCCGTGTAACTTCTATCTAAGACACTTTCAGATATGAGACACCTCTCACTCTGCCTCAATCACATGCAGTGATAAAAACAAAAGATCAAAAAGTAGAAGTCACACTTCAAGGACAACATTTAATCTTGCTTAAAAGCTTCAATCAAGCACAATGCACTCGTGCTTAAAATCTTAGAGTGGATAACTTACAACTCAAAGAACTCAGTCCAATTCACACATCAAAGTAATGAATGAATGGCTCACAAGAAAACAACTAACAAAAGACTCAAACCCTAACAAAAGAAAAAATGCAGCTTTCTCAAAATCTTCTCTTTGCCTTGCAAGTAGGGTTAGCACGTCTTTAAATAGAAACCATTCTTCATGGTCTTGGGCAAAAGTACTCCATAATTAAAGCTAATTATTCTCCATATCTTTTTGCACAAAATTAGCAACAAACCATTCGTCAAAAGGAAACATAATATACTTGCTTTAAATAATGTCACGCCTTGATTTACGTAAGCAATCTCTTAACAAATTCACACAAAAGATTGCAGAAAAACGCAATAGGAAAAACATAACATTCTGACTGGATGTTCTGTAAAAACATGTCAGGACATCATACTTGACATCATGAACTAAACCCCGCAACAACAAAAAGAACCAGCTGTAGAATGTTAAGATCACATGTCAAGACATCATATAGGACATATTGTGATAACACCAAGTTTTACCAAAATTGCTGCCAATCACAAACTAACAAACTCCCCCTTTGGCAAATTTTGGCTAAAACAACCAATTGATCACAAGAGCTACCAGAACACACCAGAGAACACAACAGCAGCAGAAAAACACAAAAAATCCTAACATATCACAAAGAAAAATAAAGCCCCCCTCAAACCAAAGAGCCAGAGAATCATACCACAACACCAGGAAAAAAAATACTCCCTCTCAACCCAGAAACAGTAGCAACAGCACAATAGCACAATCGCACAACAACACAACATCCCTCATACTACTTCTCCCCCTTTTAGCCATAATTAAAGAAATCTCACTAAGAGAAAACCATTATCATAGAACAAGCATACAAAGCCAACAACGTCAAGAGTGCAAAATGAAACCACAAAAATTTACAAGCCAAAGCACATTAAGTGCTAAAAGAAAATTCTGAATAAAAAAAAACACAATCCAAATAGCACCATCATCTCTCTTCCTCGGAACCAGAGTTGTCACCTTCATTACCAGCAGTAGATCCAGAATCATAACCCTCAATATCACCAGTCCTCTCATCAGAGGTAGAATCCTCCCCAGCTTCCTCTTCATCTCCATCAGCAACCTCAACATCATTACCTTCAGCCTGCTCCAGACTTCTAATTAAGGCTCCCAATTTCAGGTTCCTTACAGTAGTTACATGAATGACTTCCCCCAAATCTCTGCAAGTTTACTTCAACTCTGAGATAAGCCCAGTCTTGATAGAGGGTGTCTTCTCAACAGATGTCAAGACAATGTCTGAGGCATGTCTTCCTGCAAACAATTTATAATGGAGAGACATCACATAATCCCTTTTGTAAACCATATCATTACTAGAGAGAATATCTGGATACTGGCTTAGAATGATCTTACAAATCAGTGAAGGAAATGCAATGGGCAATTTGACAGCATTGGTAGTAGCATGTTTCTCAATCTGATCAAAAATGTAGCTACCATAGTCAAACTTCACCTTTGTACCAACAACAAGTATGAACCATCCTAACCCAACAGTAATGGTGGAAGTATGATTGGTAGGAACCCAGTTTGCTGCTTCAATCCTATGCAGGATAGCATATTTAACACTCAGTTGACTAGCAGAGAGTTTTCCTTTCAAGGGCCATGCAGTTACTTGTTTTGCAGTGATCACCTTGCACACTTGATTATCATTCACCTCAAGTTCACTTGCTTCTTGCTCACCCCTTCCTAAATACATGTTAATAACTGCAGCAGAAAACTCAATACATCTCCCCCTCATAAACACCTTGCTAAACTCCTTGCTTCTTTTGTCAGTAATGTCCTCAGGGATGTTCACAATGAACTCCTTGACCAGCATATCATAGCACTTAGAAAAACCAGCCACAATCTTCATCAACCTAGCATCAGAAATTAACTCCATGACCTCCTTTATCTCAAGAGCATCCTTGCCTAACTCTCTCTCTCTCAAGAGAAACTCTTATTTGGTACACATACTTCCACTTTGCCATATTATCAATAGAATGGAAAGAAACATTATCTAAAGGAGCATTAGGCACTGTGTCAGTTGGTCTCTTGGTAACAGACTTTCTGACAAGTGTGATGTCCTGGACATCATCCTCAACATCCTCTTCAGACTCAGTATCAGACCCGACTTTCTCTTCTTAGAAGCAATGGTAACTTTGCTTCATGTTTTAGAAGGTCAGACAACAGTCTTCTTCTTACTACTCCTAGAAGGAGAGTTATCAATCACAACTTTGCCTCTCTTTGTCTTCAACCTCTTGGCAATCACAAGAGCCACATTCAAAATCAATTCATCATCAGATGGAAAACTATCAAGATCCACAACATCATCAGAGACATTAGTCCTTTTCTTACTCTGATTAGAACCACCAGTCTTGTTCTCCACACCAGAAATATCAGTATCAGCATCAGCATCACCTTCAATCCTCTCTTCCTTAAGCACGGAGTTAGCCAACTTGTGCTGGTTATCAATATCAGTGCTCTTCTCAGAATGAGACCAATCAACATCTCTTTCCTCACTTTGGTTAGCATTAGAGGTGGGAATAACATCCATTTCAGAAAGAGGGGTTGAGATCCCAGGAACCTTGTGACTTCCATATAAAACCCTAGCAACCAACTTTCTAATGGCTCTATCAACATACAGACTATCCTCTTTGGTCCTATTTTCAGAGGATAAATCAAGAGGAATATTAGAAGTGTTACCTTTAGGAGCACGTTTGGAACCGCTTGCATGAGAGGTTATGAGCTTTGTCAACTCAGCGTCGAAATCGAGTAGATGTATCACTGATACTGCAAATTATTTTGAGATCGTTGGCTCCAAAACTCGACCACGTGGTAGTTGCCATAGAAGAGTCGAAAGATCTATCAGTGTTGACGAAGGAAGAGCTTCAAGGGACTCTTGAGTCTCATGAACAGAGGATGGTTGAGAGAGCTGCAGGAAAATCGAAAGACACGGCTTTGCAGGCGCAGTCAGAAAAGGAAAGAAAAGGCAAAGGTAGCTGGAATGGCAACAAAGGAGGAAACCAGTCGAATCACAAGAAACCTTGGAACCAAGGCAACCAAAGAGGTGGTGCTGCAGGTAAAGGAAGAGGTGGTGGTCAAAAGCCAGACAAAAACCACATTCAGTGTTTCAATTGCCAGAAGTATGGTCATTATGTTAGTGATTGTCCAGAAAGGAAGAGAAATCAAGAGACTGATGCAAAGCTGGCGAAACATGAAGAAGAAGAAACGTTGCTAATGGTCACAACAAAAGATGAAGAAAGATTCCAAGATCAGTGGTACTTGGACTCAGGATGCTCATCACACATGACTAGAAGGAAAGATTGGTTTGTCAACATGAAGCCCTCGTCGAAGAATACGGTGAAGTTTGCAAATGACAACACTCTAGCAGCTGAAGGTGTTGGTGATGTTCTGATTATGAGGAAAGATGGCAAAAGGTCAACAATTTCCAATGTGTTGTACATACCAGGCATGAAGAGTAATTTGCTCAGTATAGGGCAGCTTGTCGAAAAGAATTACAAGGTAGTTGTCGAAGACAAGATGATGAGAGTCCTCGACGTAGGTGGTAGACTAATCTTGAAGGCTCCAATGTCTCAGAATAGGACCTTCAAGATTGGACTCAATGTGATGGAGCACAAGTGTTTAGCAACTGCAGCCACTGAAGTCGAAATAGAAGTTCGACAGGAACCAGTTGCAGATGAAGCAGGTTCAAGCAGACCTCGACGAACTAGACACATGCCTGCAAGGTTGCAAGAATGTGTAATCACATCAGATGATGTAGTCGATGAAGAGGGTTAACTGGTACGTTATGCTTTCCACACAGATGTCGAACCAGTCAATGCAGCTGAGGCATTGAAAGATTTGAAGTGGGTGAAAGCAATGATTGAAGAGTTAGAGTTCATCAAAGTCAATGATACCTGGTCACTTGTCGAATTTCCGCAAGGCAAGAAGGCAATTGATGTGAGGTGGGTTTACAAGGTGAAGGTAAATCCTAAAGGAGAAGTAACTCGAAACAAAGCGATACTTGTGGCGAAAGGATTTCTTCAGAAGGAAGGAATCGACTTCGATGAAGTATTCGCACCTGTTGCTAGAATCCAAACAATCAGGTTGGTTGTTGGTCTAGCAAATATGAACAACTGGCACACATGTTAGATGGACGTGAAGTGTGCATTCCTTAATGGCCCCTTAGAAGAAGAAGTCTATGTTGCACAACCAGCTGGGTTTGTGAAACAAGGCGAAGAAAGAAAGGTGTACAGACTTCATAAAGCCCTGTATGGACTTAAGCAAGCTCCAAGAGCTTGGAATAAGAAAATTGACAGCTTCTTAAGGGAGAAGGAATTTGTGAAGTGTACAACTGAGCATGGAGTATATGTAAGAAGAAGCAATGGTGAATTGCTTATACTATGTCTCTATGTTGATGATTTGTTGATAACAAGGAGTTCCAAGAAGGAGATCGAAGATTTCAAACATGACCTGAGTAAGGAGTTTGAAATGTCAGACTTGGGAAATCTCTCATATTTCCTTGGCATCGAATTCTACAAGACAAGTAGAGGTTTGATGATGCACCAAAGAAGATATGCAGACGAGATACTCAAGAGATTTGAGATGCAAGATTGCAACCAAACTTCGACTCCAGCTGAGCCCAGATTGCAACTGTCGAAGGATTCAGATGAAGATTATGTCGACCCAACCCAATACAGAAGACTTATTGGGTCACTTAGATACCTTTGCCACACAAGGCCTGACTTAGCATACAGTGTTGGTATGATAAGTAGATTCATGCAGAAACCAAAGGTATCACACCTAGCAGCGGCGAAGAGGATACTGAGGTATCTGAAAGGAACTCTCGACTATGGCATTTTGTTTCCAGCAGCTGATGAAGGAAAAGAATGCAAGTTAGTGGGATACACAGACTTCAGTTGGTGTAGTGATGCTGAGGATCGAAAATCCACAGCTGGATATGTGTTTATGTTAGGTGGTGCACCAGTTGCTTGGAATTCGAGAAAGGAACCACTGGTGGCATTATCATCATGCGAAGCAGAATATATAGCTGCTTCCCTTTGTGCATGTCAAACAACTTGGATGGTGAACTTGGTCGAAGAAATCAAAGGGAAGAACCATGGAGAAATTACCATGAAGATAGATAGCATGTCAGCTATCAACTTGGCAAAGAATCCAATAGCTCATGGTCGAAGCAAGCACATCGAAATGAGGTTCCATTATCTCCGAGAGCGGGTAGCAGAAGGGAAGATGAAGTTGGAACACTGCAGAACTGAGAATCAGATTGCAGATATCATGACGAAGGGAGTGCAGGTCGAAGCCTTCAGAAGACTAAGGGCCATGATGAATGTAGACAGTTTAGACACAATGAATTAGATGGTGTGTTAAATATAATTCATTGTGATTTGATATGATTAGATTTGATATCATATGATTAGATTTGATATCATATGATTAATTTGATATGATATGATTAGATATCATATGATTAGATTTGATATCATATGATTAGATTTGATTTAGAATATTTTGGGCCTTTTATGTTTTGGGCTAGTGTAAACTTAAAACTATAAATAGGGTGCATTGCTTTGTATTCTACATCACAATAGAACAGATTTCACAGTTGCAGTTAGCAAGTGAAAGTTCAATAAGAAATCCCACAGTTGTGGGTAACACATTCTCTCCAAATACTTCTTCTCTCATTCTTCTCTTTCTTGTTTGTTATTCTTCTTCTCTTTTGTTGTTTTTGATAATTACTTGTTATTACCATCATTATCATATTGTGGGTTTGTTCATCAATCTTGAGATCAAGATTGAAGGGAATTCTTCATAGGGTGTGAGGTGAATTTCCAACAAAAATTTCTCTTCATTCAGGTTTTAATCTCCATAATAAAGTTGTTGTAAATGTATCCCAACTATATCTGTGATGAACACGAGACCACCATATCCACCAGTTGAGAGCAGAACCTCTCAAAGCTCCTATAGCTTTCAACACCTTCAATGACTCATGTGTTCCATACTCTTTGAAAAATTCTCAAAACAAAATCCACCAATAGCCATCTTCTTCTCCATCAAACAATAATAATATTGTCATGATTTAAAGCAGAAAGTGAGATCGAAAATGAAAGTACCAATTATCAAGATGCTAATAATTCCTAACAAAACTAGAGAATAAAAAGACAGATAAATAAAATTAATTAATAAAAATAAAGACAATTTTCATTCATTTCATAATTCTAAGTCTCTCAATGAGAGCACAATATAGTACCAACAATAAATAATAAGATAAAGGACCTAAAAGTCCAACTAAACATCATTTAACCTAAAAATGCCAAATAAGATAAATTCTTCTTCTAGCTTAAACAATTAAATTATTTATAAATTAATTTCACTTCCTATCACGATTCTTCTAACTCAAGCCACCTTAACGGAAAGGGTTAAGTCCATGTGTAAGGTTAAACACTTCTATTATAAGTATAAAGAAAAATTGAGAGATATTAACTGATCTCACCTGATCAGAAAGGAATCAGTGACCTGCCACGCGTCGTGATCTGAAGTCTTCACCGGAGTTGTGGAGGAAAAGGGGGTGTACCTGCAAAATGTTTTGATGCCTAAGTAAGTACCGGAACTAGAGAAAGCAAGTACAGAGAGAAGGCGTGTAGAATAGAATATCTGACCCTTTGATGAAATAGGGTATTTATAATGTGCCCCTAGCGCAGAGCCAACGATTACATTGCATTGGGCCGGATTGTCAAACCCAACACAAGTAACTGTCAGGGCTTACGTGGCGCAGTGAAGACCAACACGTGGTCTTCGCCCTGGATCAACTGCCCCGTGATCTTCGGAAGGTGGGTTAACTATTTCTTTCAGAAGTGGATAGTTGTCTGATGACGTGTCACCGCGTGGGAGACACGTGAAGAACGTGGGCTTCCCCGTCAGGAGAATCTTCTGCCCAACAGATGTACCTTGTTAAGGCTCCTACTCGACAGAGGAAATTGAGTCTTGTTGGACCTCATTATCATAGCCTTGGATTGGATCTGCCCGGCTGAAGGGAAGATTTTAACCCAGTCCAAAACAGATAGATATTAACTTTAGTGAAAAGTTTAATGTGTTTCGTTAGTGTGAATACAATATCCTCTACTTATAAATTATAAAGACTAGTCCCTAAAGTTGAAGAATTACATGAAAAATATAAAACACCCTCTTAAAAATAGTTTAATGTGTATGAGGTATCCTTCTTTTAATGTTTCTTTAACCACATCTTTAGATTGTCAAATATTATTTAATATTAACTCTCTGTGATTACAAACATTAATACTATTATTATTAACAAAACTTTAGTCGATGTCTACCTATATGAGTTTATTTAAAATTTAATCATTTATATTCCTTTGATCACATGTATTAGTTATATAAATTTATATGTATTATTTATTTTCAAATCAATTTATTAAGTGTTAATAAAATTCAGTAAAACTATTAAAAAAAAATTTTAAAAGGAAGATCTATTTATGTTAACATATCAAATTTTCCAACTCACTTTATTCAAATTGTTTGTTATTATTGACTTTATTCACACATGCCGGTATAAAACTTTGGATGATAGCAATAATTAATTTTGAAAAAGCTACGAATTGAAGAAACAAAGTTTGAAATGAAGTATAAGCCATCCATTTCCAACCAGTTTGAGGAAAATTAAAAATAGGATTTTGTCCGCATAAGTTTGGTTTCAAGTTTGGAGATTTTAGAATTGATTTTAGATAGATAAAATTGATTTAAATACATTTAGTTGTTTTTGAAAAGAATTAATTTTGTCTTTAAAATTGATTCTTATTTGAAGTTGGAATTTTCATCTTTTAAATTTAAATGTGATTTTTATGTTAAAGTTTACTATTCAATTTATTTTTATGTAATTTAATAAAATGTTAACTTCATTGCATTATGTTTAATGAGTTAATCTATTACAAAGCCATAACACTCGTATTTATACATGAGTCCTAGTGCTATCATGCTTCTCTACTACACTCATGCATGGAATTCTAATGTCACCTACATACATATGTATGGTGCACTGCATTTGCATTGAAACTTAATTATATACATATTTTACATACATGATGTAGAATTCTACATGTTTTACATGTTATACGTAAGGTGACCTATCTTGTGCATCTCTTTTAATACTCCCCCTTCTAATACTCCCTCACACAAGTTTAAGGAGGGATGTTGGTGATAGCTGAAAATTTCGACGTCAGATTTTTGTTTAAAAACGCTAAGTAAAAATCAAGTTTTTTGAAATTTTGTTGACTTCGACAGAAATTTATGTGAGAAGTTTGGTCGAAAAATTTTTTATGAAGAAGACATGACTGGACAATGCTTAGAAATATTTTCTAAGTATGGAAAGCAACTTCGACAGAGGATTTTGAAATCTTCCTTCGATAGAAGTTTTTAAATTTAAAATGCGGATAAATAACTGTCTTTTGTCCTATCTGTTTCTTAGGAAAGACGTGTGGAGAGTCATGGCAAAATGAAGGCATGCAGCGAAACATGTCAACTTTTGGATAAATTTTCGTTGAAGACAATTATTTTGACTTATTATAAATAGCAGTCTTAGTGTTAGAATTTTTGTGTGTTCACTGTTGTACAAATACTAAAAAATTCACTCAAAGTATATAAGTCAAGTAAGAAAAAAGTTTTCCATTGAGAAATGTACATTTGAAACACCACATTTATTTCAATAAAAATTTACTTTCTATTTATAATTTATCTCTTTGCTGCACTTTTACTTTGAAGTTTTCTTCATTGCATTTCTTTTACCAATTTACACAAAATTTATCCTTTTTTCTGAAATTTTATTACAAACCTTTACAACATGAATATTGTTGAAATGTTCTTCAGTTTTCCAAAAAGATATTGATACAATAGCTATGTCCTTAGGATTCATTGGTTGATCCTGCAAGTAAACTAATTTTTTTTGGAAGACCAGCGGTTGCTTACCAATTTTCACGGTAAACAAATTGGCACGTTCGGCGGGACAGTGCTATTAGGTCAAAGTATTTTCTTGCTTTTAGAAAAATAATTTTGCATTAAGTTCTTCGTTTTTATCTCCCTACACTTCGTTGCATGAGACTTAGGAGCGGTAAAATAGCTACAAACAACAAAGAGAGGCCAAGGAGGAAGAAATGCAAGTGTAGTAGAGATTTTGAAGATTTCTTCACGCCAGCTCGCGCTTAGCCTGATTTGCAACGCGAACCGTGCTTAGCCTAATATGCAACGCGGTTTCAAGACAGAGACAGTGGCTAAGGGTGTCAAACCGCACTTAGCCCGTTCCACCGCGCTAAGAGTGCTTTCTAGGATTTTGACAGATACTTTACTGACCACGCTAAGCAAGCTCTGCATGGACTTAACGCGGTGTCACTTGGAGACACTTGTATAAAAGGCAACTAGATAGATATTTTGGAACACAATCCCACTTTTCAGATTTTTAGAAGATATTTTAGGTCAAGAAGCTTTAAAACTTCTAAAGGAGTAAAAATCAAAGCTTTTGAGCATCAATCTTCGATCTTTTGACTTTAATGCTAGTAGAGCTTTCTTTCTTACTTTTTGCTCAAGCTACCCTGGTGATGGGTAGTTAAACTCTCTTTTGTGTCAAGATAAGAGGTAGTTAACCTTGTTAATATGTATTTGTTTTGATCTTTTGTATGTGAACAAAGTTGATAATCAATATATAATGAATATCTTCGCTTTTAATGGTATATCTCTGACTTGAATCACTATTAAAAGGTATTTTTCAAACCATGACCTAAGTTATTCATCTATCAATAAACAAACTCTAGACATAGATTTGTGATTTGATATTCACTTTGTATCATGATTTAATATTATTGTGTTGATTGTTAGCATGAGACATTATCTAGTAATTAATACGACAATATTCATGAAATTGCTTTAGAGATAAATGATATTGCGAGGATACGTGATTATAATGATCATAACCAAGTTCACGTGCTTGATTATTAGGATATGTATGAAAAGGGTTAATGAAACCTAATCTTGACATGCTTTCTAAACAAACATCTTTTACATTTTAATCTTTGCTAAGAAACTCTTGTGAAATCTATGATACCAAACAAAACTCTTTTAAAAACCCTCACTTAAGACAATATAAATTGAAGAACATCGGTAATATCGCAATAATCTCTATGGAGATGATAAAACTATTACCCACCTAATATACTTTCAACACCTTCTTCGCATATGACCACCAAAATATTCTTTTAAGATCTTAATACATCTTTGCAACCTATGAATGAATATTCAAACCACTCCTATGACCTTATTCCAGAATCATCTTCTTAAGTCCCAATATCTGGCACACAAGTTCTATCTTGAAATCTCATAATTTCATCATCACTTTCTATAAAATCCATTTCTTTTCCTTAATTTATTAGCACCAAATATTATCTAACAAATGCATATCCAATTTTTGACCTCCTTTAATTTCTCCTAGCATATTGTTATTTTATTTTTAACTTACCAATTTGACATTTTCCAACTTTAATTCACACCCCAAGCTTAGATCTATAAACTTTCGAATCAAATCTCTTCCCTTAACCACCTGTTGGAATTCAACCACAACCTATGGAGAATTTCACTCAATCTTGATCTCAAGATTGTTATCAATCACGCAATGACAATGAAAAGAAAAAGGTTAAGAAAGAAAGAAAAATAACGCTTGAGAAGAAGATGAAAACTCTGCAGAGTTCTCTCTGCACACAAACTGTAAAATATTTTCTTATTCACTTGCAACTGCAAACTGTGAATACAATATTATGAGTTGTGTTGTTTACAAAATAATAGTTTCTCCCTATTTAGAGATTTAGGTTAGCTTTCACCCCAAGCCAAAGCCCAAAACTATAAAATCCCAAAATAGCCAACATTACTAAAATAGGCCTAAGTCGAAATCTTGTATGAAGCAACCTGCTTCGACACTTCGATACACTATTACAAATCGACACATAGATATTTCGAAACAAAGAATTACATTCTCAATACACCACCTAATTCATTGTGTCTAAACCATCTACATTCATTATAACTCTTAGTCTTCTGAACACTTCGACCTGCACTCCCTTCGTCATGATGTCTGCAATCTGGTTCTCAATTCTGCAGTGTTTCAAATTCATTTTCCCTTCTGCTATCTTCTCACGAAGATAATGGAACCTTATTTTGATATGCTTGCTTCAACCAAGTGCTATCAGATTCTTTGCCAGATTGATAGCTAACATGTTGTCGATCTTCATGGTAATTGTTCCATGACTCTTCGATGTAATCTCTTTGACCAGGTTCACCATCCATGTTGCTTGACATGCACAAAGAGAAAAAAATATGTATTCTGCTTCGCATGACGACAATGACACTACTGACTCCTTTCTCGAACTCCAAGCAACTAGTGCACCACCTAGCATAAAGACATAGCCAACTGTGGATTTTCTATCCTCAGCATCACTACACCAACTTGAATTAGTGTACCTCACTATATTGCATTCTTTTCTTTCATCACTTGCAGAAAAGGAAATGTTGTATTCGAGAGTTCCTTTTAGATACCTCAGTATCCTCTTCGTCACTGCTAGGTGTGATACCTTTGGCTTCTGCATGAATCTACTTACCATACCCACACTATATGCTAAGTCAGGCCTTGTGTAACAAAGGTATCAAAGTGACCCAATAAGTATTTATATTGGATTGAGTCGACATCATCTTGATCGAATCCTTCGACAATTTCAATTTGGTATCAGATAGAGTCGAAATTGGGTTGCAATATTGCATCTCAGATCTCTTGAGTATTTTGCCTGCATATCTTCTTTATGCAGCATATACACCTTTCTTTCTTCGCCTTATTTCACAAACCCAGTTGGTTGTGCAACATAAAATTCTTCGTCCAAGGGGTCATTCAAGAATGCACACATCACATCCATCTGACATGTGTCCCAATTTTTCATGTTTTTTAGACCAACAACCAACCTGACTGTTTCAATCCTAGCATCAGGTGCAAAGACTTCGTCGAAATCGATTCCTTCCTTCTATATAAATCCTTTCGCCACAAGTCTCGCCTTGTGTCGAGTTACCTCTCTTTTAGGATTTACTTTCACCTTGTAAACCCATTTCACATCAATTTCCTTGCCTTGAGGCAAACTGACAAGTGACCAAGTGTTTTTGACTTTGATGGACTCTAACTCCTCATTCATTGCTTTCACTCACTTCAAATCTTTCAATGCCTCAGTTGCATTGACTAGTTCGACATCTACGTAGAAAGTATAGTATACCAGCTCACCTTCTTCATCGACCACATCATCTGATGTAATCACACATTCTTGCGACCTTGTAGGCATGTGTCTTGTTCGTTGGGGTCTGCTTGGGCATGCTTTACCTCTAACTTCTTCTTGTCGAACTACTCTTTTGACTTCACTAGTTGGTTCTTCACATAAGATTTTCACTGAATCTTTCTTAACATTCTCAGTTCAATCTCATTCCTTAAGCTTATCTATGATCACATTCCTGCTAATCACTACTTGCTTGTTCACTAGGTCGAACAACTTGTATCCTCCAGTCGAATGATATCCTATCAGGACCATTTGACTCGACTTATCATCAAGTTTTCTTCTCAACTGATCTGACACATGTCTATGTGTTATAGATCCAAACACCTTCAAATGACATAGGCTAGGCTTGACACCAGACTAACATTCTTCTGGCGTGATTCCTTTTAGCTTCTTTGTCAGACATCTATTCAACATGTATGTTGTTGTCGACACAACTATTCCCCATAATTCTTTGGGTAGATTATGGCCTTTTAACATACTTCTCACCATGTTCATGATGGTTCTATTCTTTCTTTCTGCAATTCCATTCTACTGTGGAGTGTAGGGTGGCACCACCTCATGCACATTCCTTCTTTCTAACATATTGCATCAAAATCTTTCAACGCATACTCTCCACCACCACCAGTCTTCAGAATGTTTAACTTTCGACCACATTGTCTTTCGACCATAGATTTAAATTTGGAAAATACATCGATCATTTCACTTTTCTTCTTGATCAGGTAAGTCCATCGTTTTTCATCTGAAATCATCTATGAATGTGACAAATTATTTGTTACCTTCAATCAAATCCACCTGGATAGGACCACATACATCAGAGTATTTAACTTCAAGAATTGCCTTCGACTTGCTTCCTGCATCCTTGTTGAAGCTATACTTGTGTTGTTTCATGTGAACACATTCTTCACACGCTTCAAATCTCTGATGTCTTTGAAGTTGAGATGACCAAGTCGATAATGCCATATCAATTCATCTATGTTGGCTGCAATTGCAAGGCACTTATGCTTCATCACATTAAGTTCAATCTTGAAGGTCATGTTTTGAGACATTGAAGCCTTCAAGATTAACCTTCCTTCTGAGTCGGGAACTCTTATCATCTTGCCTTCGATCGACACCTTATAGTTCTTTTCAACCAGTTGCCCTATACTGAGCAAATTACTCTTCATGCCTGGTATGTGCAACACATTAGAAATTATCGATCTCTTGTCATCTTTCCTCATAATCAGAACATCACCAATATCTTCAGCTGTTAGAGTATTGTCATTTTCAAATTTCACCATATTCTTCATTGAGGTTTTCATGTTGACAAACCAATCTTTCCTACCAGTCATGTGTGATGAGCATCCTAAGTCCAAGTACCATTGATCTTGGAATCTTTCTTCATCTCTTGTTGTTACCATCATTAACACCTCTTCTTCTTCATGTTTCTCCAACTTTGCATCAGTTTCTTAATTCTTCTTCTTTTCTCGACACTCACTAAGATAGTGATCATACTTCTGACAATTGAAACACTGAATGTGACTTTTGTCAGGCTTTAAACCACCACTTTTTCCTCTACCTACAGCACTACCTCTTGGGTTGCATTGGTTCCAGAGTTTTCTCTGATTCAACCAGTTTCCTTCCTGTTGATTTCGACCAGTAAAATTGTTGTAGCCTCCTCTACCTTTGTTGTCATTCCAGCTTCCTTTACCTTTCTTTTCTTTTTTTGACTGTGCCTGCAAAGCCATATCACTCTTCAACTTTACTGCAGCTCTTTCATCATCCTTTATTCATGAGACTCAAGCGTCCCTTGAAGCTCTTCCTTCGTCAATATTGACAAGTCTTTCGACTCCTCTATGGGTACTACGATGTGGTCGAACTTTGGAGCTAATAACCTCAAGATCTTTGCAACAACTCATCTTGATGTCAATACTTCTCCACATACCTTGATTTGATTCACCAGTTTAGTAACCCTAGTGAAGAAATCAATTATGCTTTCACTTTCTTCCATCTGAAGTAATTCATAGGTTCTCTTGTGAGTTTGTAACCTCATCTCTTTCACCTTCTCTACGCCTCCAAACAACTTCTCTAGAATTTCCCACACTTCCTTCGCTGATTCTACATCACTAACATTTTCAAAATTATTTGGATCAACACATTGATGGATTATAAAGAGAGTTTTATAATGTTTCTTCTTCAATTCTTTATATGCAGTCTTTTCTTGATCCATCATGTTTTCTGCAAGCGGTGTTACTCCTCCCTTCACAAGATCCCAAAGATCTTGATAAAAGAAAACCGCCTTAATCTGCTTGCACCAATTCTCATAATTATCTTTCTTGAGAATTGAAAGATTTGTCAGAAAGTGCCTGTTTGGATGGTTCATTGCCATCACAGTTTTGCTTCCTTGAAGTGCAACCGAAGCTATAGATACTGGATGTTAGCATTCAACCACAACCTACGGAGAATTTCACTCAATCTTGATCTCAAGATTGTTATCAATCATGTAATGACAATGAAAAGAAAAGGTTAAGAAAGAAAGAAAGAAAAATAACGTTGGAGAAGAAGATGAAAAATCTGCAGAGTTCTCTTTGTCCACAAACTGTGAAATATTTTCTTATTCACTTGCAATTGCAAACTATGAATACAATATTATGAGTTGTGTTGGTTACAAAATAAGAGTTTCTTTCTAATTATAAATTTAGGTTAGCTTGCACCCCAAGTCAAAGTTCAAAACTATAAAAGCCCAAAATAGATAACATTATTACAATATATCTAAGTCGAAATCATGTGTGAAACAACTTATTTCGACACTTCGACACACTATTACAACTCAACACATAGATATTTTGACACAAAGAATTACATTCTCAACACCACCAAGACAAATTAAAGCGTATGCGACTAAACGACTTCCTACTTAAAGCATATGCGACTAAACGACTTCCTACTTAAAACATCTGCAACTATATTAGTTTTACCTCTAAATTACATGAAACAATATAAAACACCCTCTTAAAAATAATTTAACGTGTTTGAGTTATTCTTCTTTTAATGTTTCTGTTCTGGCTTGGGTCCGGCCTCGCCTCGCGGCCCAGCCCAATGAAGCACAACCAATGCCCAATATGATTTAAGCAGGCTGACCGGGCACGCGACCCCTCAACGGGCAGGACATGCTCCCGCCGAGCAGGACGGCGTGCCTCGAGACGCCCTCTGCGCTCTCCCCTCGCCGGACAGACTAGCCTTCCTCGGGCCGAACCCCCATGTCGTCGAGCAGGACAACGTGTCTCCTTCATGCCCTCATGTGCTCCCCTCTGCGGGGAGAACGACACACCTCCAGGGAACCTCGAGAGCTACCCTCCGCGGGGAGGACAACGTGCCATGCGCTCGTTCTCCACGTGTCCCCCCTCCGTGGGGACACGTCATTCCCCAACTGCCCACCTCCGAAAGAGCACGTCAAACCCACTTTCCGGAGACCACGGGACAGTTAGACTATGGCGAAGACCACGTCCTGGTCTTCACTACGCCACGTAAGCCCTAGCAGTCACCTGAGTTGGGCCTGGTCATCCAGCTCAACACAAGTGACCGTTGGCCCAGCACTGGGGTCTTTCTATAAATACCCTCTTCCACAAGAGGGTCAGGTAATTCACATCTTGCCCTTTCTGTACTTTGCTCTCACTCTGCTCAATTCCTTACTTTGGCATCAGAGTGTCTTGCAGGTACACCCCCCTCTCTCCTCCTCATCACCGGCGATCAGATAGCAGTCCGTCAGCGTGTGTCTAGCCCGTGATCCTCTCCTGATCAGGTCAGATCAGTTTCTTTAACTACATTATCAGTGGATCATGTCAAACATTATTTATATTAACTCTATGTGATTACAAACATTAATACTATTATTATTACAAAACTTTAGTCGATGTCTACATATAAGAGTTTATTTAAATTTTATTCATTTATATTCCTTTGATGTATTAGTTAAATAAATTTAATATATGTACTATTTATTTTCAAATCAATTTATTAAGTGTTAATAAATTTCAGTAAAATTATAATTAAGATTTGTTTAAAAGGGGAAGATCTATTTATGTTAACACATCAAATTTTCAAACTCACTTTATTCAAATTGTTTGTTATTATTGACTTTATTCACACATGCCGGTATAAAACTTTGGATGATAGCAATAATTAATTTTGAAAAAGCTACGAATTGAAGAAACAAAGTTTGAAGTGAAGTATAAGTCACCCATTTCCAACCAGTTTGAGGAAAATTAAAAATAGGATTTTGTCCGAATGAGAGTTTCTAGAATTGATTTTGGATAGATAAAATTGATTTAAATACATTTAATTGTTTTTTAAAAGAATTAATTTTGTCTTCAAAATTGATTCTTATTTGAAGTTGGAATTTTTATCTTTTGAATTTAAATGTGATTTTTTAATTAAAATTTACCATTCAATTTTATTTTTGTGTAATTTAATAAAAAGTTAACTCCATTACATTATGCTAATTAATGAGTTAATATATTACAAAGCCATAACACTCATATTTATACAGGAGTCATAGTGCTGTCATGTTTCTCCACTACACTCATGCATGGAGTTCTAATGTCACCATGCATCTCTACTACATACATATGCATGGTGTACTACATTTGCATTGAGTTATTTGCATTGAAACTCAATTATATACATATATGATGCAATATTCTACACGTTATACATAAGGTGGCTTTGTACATCTCTTCTAATATTTTTCCCACAAGTTTATGGAGGGATATTGGACGTGACTTTTGAACTTGGTGCGAAGGTTAGTGAAAGCGACAGTGTTAATAAGCTTAATTAGAATGTCTGCAACTTGCGTATTGTTAGGAATATGTTAGATCTTCAGCTTTTTGACTCTCTTTCTCTCTCTCTCACTGTCTCTCTCTCTGAGGTAAAATGGATGTCAAACTCAATATATTTCGTCCTATCATAAAGGATCAAATTGTGTGACAAAAGTGCTACATTAAGATTGTCAAAAAGGAGAGTAGGAGGAAAGAAGGGCACATTAAGCTTAGTGAGAAGAGATTTCAATCAGAGTAGCTCTGAAGTGGTGTGAGATAAAGCACAATATTCTTCCTTAGTGCTTAATCGAACAACAAAAGGTTGCTTCTTTGAGCTCCAAGACACAAGGTTGGGTCCAAAGAAGATACATGAGCCAGAGGTAGACCTGCGATCGTCTTGATCACTCACCAAATCCGAGTCATTATAGGCCCTTATAGAGAACTCGTGTGCCTATGGAGCTAGAAAAAGGAGTAAGCCATATGTAATGATGCCATTGAAAGAGCGCATAATCCTCTTTACGGAAGACCAGTGAGACTCCAAGGGGAGGCCAAGAATTGGCAGGATTTGTTAACACTTAAAGCAATATCAGGTCTTGTGACAGTCACATATTGGAGAGCCCCAACCATAGATCTATGTTGATGAGGATCTGAGAGTGTATGAGACCCATATTTACTAAGTTTTCAGTTGCTTACCATCGGAGTAGAAACACTATTTACATTGCTCATCTTGGCTCGAGTAAGAAGATCTTAAATATATTTGATATGAGTTATGAGCATACAACTATTGGATATATACTTGACTTTAAGGCCTAATAAGTACTTAGGATTACCAACTTTTTTTAAGAATAAATGTAACATTGAGAAAATCAATTAACATGTGAGTTAGTCTAGAAGAGGACCATGCGATAAGTATGTCGTCAAAATAGACTAGGGCATACATGGTGTTCCGGTTCGGGAACCAGAAACAGATGTTCTAGCTCTCGAAGGAGCCGAAAGTGAAGAGAGGTTGATAACAAATGACTTTGGATGGTGCTCTGATCTCCTTTAGGGCGATGCAGGGTGGATTTGCATGGTTATAACTCCAACACCCAAGTCACTTCATTATTCAAGAAGAGTAAAGCGGAATTGGAAATTAGATATTGTGTACCTTTCTCATAGCATGTGAATTGTTTTATATGTTAGATCGAGTAGAGTGAGCTTGAGATGGGTTTGACCTCGGTCACTTGGCCTTGAGTCGGTCCAGAATAGTTGCCCTAAGGCTTTATTGGACGATGAAGGAGTCGGAGTAAGCCTTAAGTATCGCCGACAAGCCTTTACATCATAATCCAGTGTGAAGTAGAACTGAATTGCTTCGGATTAGTTTGAAAAGTTATGTGGGGCATACACATTTAATACGGCTATATGATTAAGATGTTTTATCACCCATTTTCGACACGTGCGATGATGTGACCATCTAAGGAATGATGTGGTTCATATAGTGCTTGAGTGCACTTGAGTTTGGTGTGTTCCCATGGATGGAATTCTATCCGTCGATCTTTTTTATCTCTAGTTTTAGTCGATCTTGATAATTTAGCTATCATTGCTTATAAATAGGGTGAGTTGAATATTTAGGATTTTTTCACAACCTTTTAACCTTCGAGTTTTCCTTCACTCTTCCAGAGAACACCACTAGAAGTGATTCAGAATTTCTCTTAAAGCTTCCACCTTCTTTCTTTCCTCCTGCTTCATCAATCTCTTTAATCAAGTATTCCTCTACTTCAAGCTTTATTTTAACATTTACTATTTTTAGTTATGACGAGTCAAAACATTGTCGATTTAGTGAGTGACTAAGATGTGGAAACTTCATCCGGGTCATCCCATGATTCTCATCATTCTTCTCATAGTAGTGATCACATAAGACTAAAAATCATATCCATATCTGACGATTCTGAGTCAAGGATAATATATGGGGATTCCTCGGATCTAGATACATTTTCTTCTGGATTGTTAGGAATCCTTATAACAAATGTAAGTTAAGGACTAAATTGCTTCAATGTTACACTACCCCCTTGCGTCCTATCTAAGGAGGAGACAAGGGGAACTTAAAAGGAGCGAAACTTCCCAAGGTTTCAAAGTGTTGAGGTGTTAGAGTATATGAAACTTCGACGCCAGCCGGGTGTATCAAAGTGTGATTGGGTAGACACAAAAGTAGTTGATAATTCTTCGGTTCTGAGTACTGAGGTTGTGTTTTTTAAATTTGGGATAATCGTCCTAAAATATTTAAAAGTTGATACTTCCCAGCTTCATCTGGGATCTTAGACATACATATAGGTCTTCCAACTATGTGTTGGGTACAACTTCTAGAAGCCTACTATTGGTTTATTATTTAATATTTTTCTTCTAAGGCATACCATCCTAGACACCTTTTGCAACCCGAGGCTTCTTCAGCTTCATCCGGTCATCTCTTGGTTCAGCCATTTTATTTGGGATGAAAATGACTTGTTGAGACGGTTTTATAGGTGAAACCTCTCTCTTTTGCGGCTCACTCTATTTTTTCCATCTTCTCGCTGAGACTTCTCATCCTTGTCAGGGTTTGTACCCAAAGTACTAGTCCAAGCTTATTTTAACTAGCCCGCTCACTTCTATTATACTGAATTGAGCTCACTTTCTCCGAATGAGGTAATAATAAAGGAGGAAATATGGTATTGGTTTCATGAACTTGGTTATGATGAAGGGTTCCACCCCGATGAGGAAACCCTTACCAAAGTGAGGAAGAGGTAGATTGACACTTGTTATATCTTGAGTGTCGAAAGTATTGGGAGAGAAGGAATATTTTTGTAAAAACAAAGTTCGCATGGAAAGAGAGGTTCCCGTGTTTCCTGAGATGCTTGATTGTGTTTGAAAGATAGCATGGATAAAGTGAGTAAATTGAATATGTTCTACCTTCTGGAAGACGCCTGGGATATCTGGGCTGAGGTGAATACTAGAAATTCTTTTTCTACTCCTGCTCCAGTTCCTGACCCTTCTTCTACCCCATTGTAGAAACTTTGGCTTCTGTATCCGAGGTGGGTCATCTTATGGATAATGGGGAAATTTTGACTATGGAAGAACCGCCTTCGTCGCCACCAGCTTCAACTAAAAGGGCTCGGGATGAGGAAGAGTACTCTTTTTAGGATGATGCTTCTCCGAAGCGGACTCATGTTGCTGATGGCAGTGCTTCTTGGGAGGTGACTCCCTTTATAAAGATGTCGGATATTTTTTTCTTCCTGGATCCCACGCACTCCTGAGGAGGTTGCTATAATCGTCTCAACATCAGATTTATCTGTCGTCCAAAATCTTTCTAAGGGGAATAAGATGGAAATTATAACACCTGAAATCCACTGTAAAAAAATTGTTTTTATTTATAAAACATCGTGGAATATAATAGAATATGATAAGGGTGCCACATAACAAAGTACTCAATTTTTATTTCAAAATGGAAATTTGAAATAGTGAGTCAAATCCAAAGCGTAAAAATAAGAAATAATAATTAAATTCAAGCCAAAGTAGAGAAAATGGAAAAATATTCTAGTTCGATGTCACAATATCATAGCTACTATTTGGAATGAAACCACTAGCCGACTTAAGGTCCGACGAAACATAAATTAGAAAGAAAAACAATTGAAGAGGCCATATACGCCATCTTTCATAAATAATCATCCACTATCATTCCTCAGAATCAACCTGAGAATCATATGTATAGGTTCACATATATAACAACATAGAAACATGAATAGGGTGAGAATACATTCTATCAATTAAATGGCGTAATAACAACAAGGATAATATACAAAACACATTAATAAGATATACACAAACAACACGATCACACAATACCACGAAACATATACAAAATAATTATGCAATGATCATCTCCTATACTCCTATGCATGTTGTTGCACCCCAAAATTTTCCTAACCTTTTCTTACTTGGTTTATGTTTCATTGCATTAGCATATCATTGATCTAACATTTTCATAGCATAGCATTGTTCATTTGTGCAGGGGACAAAGTGTGGTTTATATCCAGAGGAGCCTTTATAGAGGTCTTATGCAAGCTTGAGAAGTCACCAAAGTCATCAGGAAGAGGGTTAGGTTCTTGAGAAGTTCAGTTGTGTGTATGTGGTTAATCCCCTAACCTGAGGACCAATTGAAGATCATCAGTGGGTTGTGGAGCCTTAATCAAGGAGAGAGTGTGTGGATAGAGCTCATAGAGTGCCTTGGGGGTCATGGTGGAGCTCAGACAAGTCTTTATGCCAAGTGTGAAGAGCCTCGGTTGAGGGTGTTGCAATTAGGGTTTTCATTTGAGTAACCCTAAGTCAATTGTGCAATTGAAGAGGGTCAAATCCCAATTCTAGGTCTTTGTAACCATGGATAGTTGTGTTGAGACACATGAGATAATATTCCAAGATCTATTCAAGAAGAATTCAAAGTGTGAGGAGTTGCTAAATTAGGGTTCTCAGGGTAAAATCCCCTATTTAGTGCCTAACTTCAAGACCATTTATCTCAAGATTCAAGTTTCATCTCCATTTTTAGCCAACATGAAACTTGTAGAGCATGCTCTTAGCTTTAATTTTAGTACTAGAAGTCCTCCGTTGGATTTATAGAACTCAAGTTATGGTCCAGACAAGTTACAGGTCATCTAAGGAATGTGAAATTTGTCTGTGAAAGTTCACCAACTTCCAAGAACTTTTAACCTAGAATGGTGTTTCTCTTGAACTTTTGGCCAACATGAAAGTTGTAAGTCTTGATCTTAGATTTCCAAATTGTATTAGAAGTCCTCCATCTGATTTGTAGAACTCAAGTTATGAGGTTTACAAGTTAGGGGTATTTTGGGAAAGTAAGATTATAGGTCATTTGGCATTATAGTTCATTTTCTCCATCTTGCAAGCTTCAAATGCAATTTTGTTCAACATAAAACTTGCTCAAAATGATGTTTTTAGGTCAACCATATACTCATGATGATTTGTTTTGGCTTAGGGAGAGACTTGGTTTGAGAAATTTTCCAAAAGGAAGAATTTAAAGGCATTTGATTGAAAAATTCATGATTAATTCATTTGTGTTCAAAAAAGGCCATATGAATACTCATTTTAATCAGAAAAGTTATTCTAAACACATTGGCAATATTGGATTTTCCGTTTGAGGTCAACTTCATAGTTTTATGGCTTGTACCTTCATGAATAAGCAACACTTCATAATTTGGTTATGGGATGGATTCAAGCTCCCTAAGCACTCTAGGCTCTCTCACCAGATCACAAGGGAAAGATTGGAAACTTCTGGGAGAAGTTTTAAGCCAAAACACGTATTCACCATGGTTGGTTTTTGGAAGGAAATTTGAAAAGTGGATTTTCTGGTTTGGACCTCAAAAGCCCACAAACCATTTGTATTTAAGCTCAGAAGAAGATTTTGCTCCATTTTGGAGATCATTTCATACCAGAACCAAGGATTGAAGTTGGAGTTTCAAGAGGAGAGTTGAAAATCGTGATTTCCATTTCAAGCCAGTTCCAAGCAAATTGAAGTTACAAACACATTCATCACATTCCATTGAAGAGATCTGCAGTGTTTGGAAGCTAGGGAGACCGATAAGATGAACACATTTGTTAATAACCTGGCTGGAGGTCTGGATGCCACGCAGGGTTGAGAAATATACTGATAACTGCTGGAGATACGCTTGAAAACAAAGGGGTGGCAACCTGGCTTATGTTTTACATGCATATGTTTGAATATGGCATAATGCTCCATACGAATGGAAATGCTACACATTTGGGAGGATGTTATGCATGATGCAAATGCAAAGGGAACACTTTAGCAAAATAAATGCTAAAGAGAAAAGATTAATTCCGCCGGGGAAAAGACTAGACACGTCTAGTACAAATGTTGGGGAAAACAAACCCTGGATGGTCTTCTGAGCAAACTTCTGGGTAAAATTGTTCCGCTAAGAGCAAACCCACCCTGCTGGGGATTAGAGAATGAGGGAATCAACATCAACCTTTGCTTGGGGAAATGAGCAATGAACTCAACAAGTACAACTTCCGCTTGAGGAATGAGTCAATGACCTAGACTCTGAGGGGAATAATAGCCAGTTATTCAAACTCTATGGGGAAAACAAATTTCTGAATTCGTTCCACTGCTGAGGGATAAACCCACACCCGCTCACTGGAAACGATCCTACTCTGCTGGAGATGTCAATCTTGACCTGCTGAGGATATCCTTTGATTGTCAAGGTTTCAAACTGCTGGGGGTGAGGACCCACTTAAACTGCACACTTCCTTTAGATGAGGAACTTCTGGAGAAGCCTCGAGGAAAGTTTTCTTGCAAATAACAAATAAACAAGTATGTTTTATGCAGCAGGTACCATCTCAATTATCACTTAAGACGCTATTCAAGCAAGTACAATGTTTCAACTATAGATAGCAAAGCCCACAAATTTATGTATGCAAAGTTTTATCAAAAACATCAGGCGTCTTTTGCAAACAAAACGGTAAAAACAAAACAAAAGGTTTTCTGGATAGTATGTTTTATTGATAAATGGCCTGTAAATAGGAAAATTTACAAGGGACACAACTCCTGAAATGAGAAAGTTGCATAAGAAATATACAAAAATGCACAAGAATAACAAAATGTCGGCAATGTGGTACAGACAACCACCATAGAACGACTCAACTATGACTCGCATGACTTCGACGCCTTTCTGATGCTTCGTCTTCTGAAGAGATTGATTTGAACGACTGCTTCTCGAGTTCTCCCATAATCCACTATGCTTTAGAGACCAATGCGCAGGCCGCAGTCATTTGCTTTTCAAATCCCTAACTTTTGCCTGAACCGCCCTTGCGGGTTTTCGATTCACCGGGATACCCATTTTTGCCAAAGTCTCCCTTTCAGGTTTTCAACTTTGCGGGTTTACATTTTTTTATCTCTAATTTTTGCCCGAACCTATCCTTTTATGGTTCGCCGAGATGCCCCATTCTTGCCTGGATTTTCTTTTTCTTTCCAGCGGGTCTATTTTAAGCAAAGTATCTTTTGACTGCGTCCGCGTTCACAGGGGACGTAAAATCTTCACCATCCATGGTTGAAAGTAGCAAGACTCCTCCAGAGAAGACCTTCCTTACAACATACGGACCTTCATAATTGGGAGTCCATTTGCCCCTATGGTCGTTCTGTGGTGGGAGAATCCGCTTCAACACCAGATCGCCTGTCTGAAAGCTTCGAGGACGCATCTTCTTATCGTAGGCTTTCTTCATCCTACTCTGATACAGACGACCGTACGCAAGAGACGCCAACTTCTTCTCATCCATCAAACTGAGTTGATTCAACATGTTCTTCACCCATTCTGCTTCATCCAACTTGACGTCAGCCAGAACTCTCAAAGATGGGATATCGACCTCCAATGGCAGAACAACCTCCATGCCGTATACCAACGAGAAAGGAGTTGCCCCAGTTGAGGTACGCACTGAGGTGCGATATCCATGCAAAGCAAAAGGCAACATCTCGTGCCAATCCTTTTAAGTTACAACCATCTTCTGCACAATCTTCTTTATGTTCTTGTTAGCCGCTTCTACAGCGCCATTCATTTTCGGACGATAGGGAGAAGAATTGTGATGCTCGATTTTGAAATTTTGGCACAGTTCCTTCATCATCTTGTTATTCAGATTAGAACCATTATCAGTAATGATCCTCTCGGGTATTCCATATCGACAGATGATGTCCCTTTTGATAAACCGGGCTACGACTTGCTTCGTGACATTGGCATAAGAAGTTGCTTCGACCCATTTGGTGAAATAGTCAATGGCTACTAAGATGAAACGGTGTTCATTGGATGCGGTTGGCTCAATCTTTCCAATCATATCAATGCCCTACATGGAGAAAGGCCATGGGGATGACATGACATTCAAAGGACAAGGTGGCACATGAATCTTGTCGGCATAAATCTGGCATTTATGGCACTTCTTGGCGTATTTGAAGCAATGCAACTCCATAGTAAACCAATAATAGCCCGCCCTCAATAATTTTCGAGACATGGCATGCCCACCTGCATGTGTTCCAAAGGCACCTTCGTGGACTTCTTCCATAAGCAAACCTGCTTCTTTTTCGTCCACACATCTTAGCAGCACCAAGTCAAAGTTTCTCCGATAGAGTACACCGTCTGGATTCAGATAGAAGTTATCAGATAATCTTCTCAAGGTCTTCTTATCTCGGGCCGATGCCCCAGGCGGATATTCTTGGTTCTTGAGAAAGTTTTGGATGTCATAAAACC
Organism: Lathyrus sativus; assembly: GCA_963859935.3. Lineage (NCBI taxonomy): Eukaryota > Viridiplantae > Streptophyta > Magnoliopsida > Fabales > Fabaceae > Lathyrus > Lathyrus sativus. The sequence continues at coordinate 651,849,379 of OZ012739.1, read as the reverse complement.
ACGGTTTACCATCAGAAACTTCTTCTATTGCGAAAACAAAAGTCGGCCTGTCGAGGCGTGAGATGACAATTCTCGGCGTATCATTCCAGAAGTTTACTTTGTACATCAAGGACAATGTAGCCAAAGCATCGGCCATCTGATTTTCTGCCTTCGGTACATGGTGAAACTCTACTCGGTCAAAGAAAGGTAGCAACCTTCTGGCGTAATTCATGTAAGGGATCAAATTAGGCTGGCGGGTCTCCCATTCTCCCTTGATCTGGTTTACCACCAAAGCTGAATCTCCATAGATATCAAGGTTCTTGATCCTCAAGTCAATTGCTTCTTCGATACCCATGATACACACTTCATATTCAGCCTCATTGTTGGTGCATGGGAAGGTTAGTCTTGCAGTGAATGGTATATGGGAGCCATGGGGAGTCCTAATGATTGCCCCAATCTCGCTACCGTAGGAGTTAACAGCACCGTCGAAGATTAATTTCCACTAGGAACCCAACTCTGGACCTTCGTCTAGCAACGACTCATCACAATCCTTCATCTTTAAATACATAATGTCCTCATCAGGAAAATCAAACTTCATTGGCTGGTAGTCATCGAATGGTTGCTCTGCGAGATATTCTGACAGGACACTTCCTTTAATAGCTTTCTGAGGCACGTACTGGATGTCGTATTCTGTCAGAACCATCTGCCATCTAGCAATCCTTCCTGATAGTGCTTGTTTTTCGAATACATACTTAATAGGATCCATCTTTGAAATTAACATGGTTGTATGGTTTAGCATATACTGTCTTAGGCGTTTGGCGGCCCAAGCGAGTGCGCAACAAGTTTTATCCAACATTGAGTATCTGGATTCACAATATGTGAACTTCTTACTCAAGTAGTAAATCGCATGCTCTTTTCTTCCAGTCTCGTCGTGCTGACCGTGAACACAACCCATGGAATTCTCAAGAACTGTTAAGTACATTATCAACGGTCTTCCAGCCACCGGAGGTATCAGTATTGGAGGTTCTTGTAGATACTCTTTTATCTTCTCAAACGCTCTCTGGCAATTCTAATTCCAGATAACCGCCTGATCCTTTTTCAACAGCTTAAACAATGGCTCACAAGTGGCTGTGAGGTGAGATATGAACCTTGCGATGTAGTTCAATCTACCTAAGAAACCACGAACCTCCTTCTCGGTCTTTGGCGCTGGCATTTCTTGAATTGCCTTGATCTTCACAGGATCGACCTCAATACCTTTCTCACTGACAATGAACCCCAACAGCTTTCCTGACCGTACACCGAAAGTACACTTATTCGGGTTCAACCTCAATTTGAACTTTCTCAACCTTTCAAACAACTTTAGAAGATTCACCAGGCGCTCCTCCTCCGTTTGGGATTTCGCAATCATATCATCGACATAGACCTCAATCTCATGATGAATCATATGGTGAAAGAGAGTGACCATTGCTCGCTGATAAGTTGCCCCTGCGTTCTTCAACGCAAAAGGCGTTACTTTATAACAAAACGTCCCCCAAGGCGTGATAAAAGTCGTCTTCTCCATGTCCTCCGGTGCCATCTTGATTTGGTTATATCTGGAGAAACCGTCCATGAAGGAAAACACTGAGTATTGTGCGGTGTTATCAACGAGAACGTCAATATGGGGGAGCGGGAAATCATCTTTTGGGCTCGCTCTATTCAGGTCCCTATAGTCAACACACATCCTGACTTTGCCGTCCTTCTTAGGCACGGGCACGATGTTAGCGACCCAAGGAGGGTAGTTGGTCACAGCAAGAAATCCAGCATCTAGTTGCTTCTGGACTTCTTCCTTGATCTTTACTGCCATATCTAGCCTGGTTCTTCTCAGTTTCTGTTTGACAGGAGGACACTCTTCACGCAAAGGCAAGCGATGAACTACAATATCTGTGTCGAGTCCGGGCATATCTTCGTATGACCAAGCAAAGACATCCTTATACTCTTGGAGTAACTCAATCAATCTTTGCTTGATATCATTCTGCAGCGCAACCCCTACTCTAACCTCCTTTTTATCCTCTTCTGTTCCCAGGTTGACAACTTCAACTTCCTCCTGATGAGGCAGGATGACCTTCTCCTCTTGTTTTAACAATCTGGCAAGCTCTTCAGGCATGTCTTCGTTTTCGTCAATCTCTCCTTCCGCTTGAAAGATCGGATTGTCAAAGTCACACCGAGTCATAGACGAGTCTGAATCGGTGGTATCTGAAATGTGCAACCTGCAATGATGATGATTTTATGTATGCAAACAAACAAACACACACTACATTTCCATTTTATTGTTGGAAATAAAAATAAGAAAAACAAGGATCACAAAGTTTTGAGTGAAAAGACGCTTTTTGATTGATAATGATAAAAGGGTTGTTCACACACATAAAAGATAAGGCCCAACAAATAAAGACCATTATGCCTCGGGCAGAGCATATGGCAATATATTAATCAAAACAAAACAATTACTCTTCATGAGTCACAGTGATAACTTCTTCCATGGTCCAATTCTTCAAGCCTTGGCCGGGGACGCATGGCTGGATCCATGCATCTATGTCACAGTCACTATCTCCTTCTTCGTCAGATACGGCGTTGATCTCTTCGAACACCACCCCACCACTGGTGAATTGAATAGGTCCTTTGTAGCGAGGAGTGCTTGAAGAAGATGTGTATGGGTTGTACCCTAATCCGAACTTATCTTGTTTGTTGGGGACGCTTATCACCTCCCCCCATCCTTTTGCTGACCCAGACCTCACCGCAGCTTGGGCTTCCTTGTAGGATGACATAGCAACTTCTGGCGCCTTGGCTTCAACTGTTGCTTTCTCTTTGATTTGGACGGTCTCAAAGGCTTGGCACAGGGTTTCGTGAATTTCACCATCGACCTCCACATACTTGAATGAGGACAGATGGCTTACCATGATGTCTTCCTCTCCACAAACAGTCACAATGTTATCACCCACCATATACTTCAGCTTTTGGTGTAGGGTTGACGTCACCGCTCCTGCTGAGTGTATCCAAGGCCGGCCCAAGAGACAGCTATATGCCGGCTGGATATCCATTATATAGAAAACCGCATCAAAAACCTCAGGACCGACCTGAATTGGCAAGGTTAGCTCTCCAAACACGGACCTCCTTGTCCCATCAAAAGCTCTGAACACCATATCGCTTGGCGTACATATTATCCCTCGAGTGTCTAGCTTCATGAGGGCTTTCTTGGGTAGCACATTTAACGATGACCCAGTGTCTACCAATACATGAGACAAAATGACACCTCTACATTCCATAGAGATATGCAGAGCCAAGTTATGATTCCTTCCTTTCGGTGTCAAATCACGGTCAGTGAATCCCAAACCATTCCCTGCATTGATATGGGCCACTACTCCTTCCAACTGATTGACGGATATTTCTTGTGGCACATAAGCATTATCCAAGACTCTGAGCAAAGCGCTCCTATGAGCCTCGGAACATAACAACAACGACAAGATAGAAATTTTTGAAGGCGTCTGTTATAGATGATCCACGATCTTATAGTCGCTCTTTCTTATTAAGCGCATGAACTCTTTTGCGTCTTTCAGCGCGACTTCTTTTTCTCCAGCCTGAGAGCTTTCCTCTGCTACTACCTTCCCTTTACCTTTATCAGCTCTTTCTGCACTTACTTCGGGAGGTGCAAATATCCTTCCACTACAAGTCATTCCCCCGGTTCCCACCAAATTGTCAACCGAGTCCAATGGCAAGCTTTTCAATTCCTGCTTCTGTCCATTGCAGTAGACTTCCGCTCCATAGTTCCAAGGGATCGCCTTGGAGCTTTCATAAGGTATGGGTCCTGCCTTCGTAAAGATGATGGTAGGTCGTGCTGGCGGTGCAGAAATAGTGATTGTTTTGTAAGGGATAGAGATGGTGGCCACCTCATCCTCTTTCTTACTGACTATCTTCTCATTCTTTTTCTCACAGATCTTGTCAAACTGCAGAACACCTTCGTTTATCATACACTGTATATAACTCTTCAAACTCTCACACCCTTCAGGATGGACGACACAATTTTCACAATCCTTTTCACACCCGGGAAACACCCCACCTTCTAACAACTTGCATTTTACAAAACTTAAAGGAGTCTTCAATTCTTCAACATCATACACCAGATCTAAATCCTCCCCTTCAACAACAGCATTTACTCTACCTGCTCCATGATTTGGCATAGGGTTCTGATCAACATTCGGCGCATCATGGTTGAAATTAATGGCCCTACTATCAACAAGGTCTTGTACCTTGTTCTTGAAGGCTTTGCAATTATCAATATGATGGCCGGGAGCGCCAGAGTGGAATTCACACCTAGCGTTGGCATCATATCCGGGTGGTGGTGAACCATTTAGAGGGGCTATCGTCCTTTTCTGGACCGACTGCAGTTGCAATAAGTGTTGTAGTAGCTGAGAGTAAGGCATTGGTGGTGCGTCAAAGTGTCTATCTACCATCCTTCTTCAGTCTTGATATGGTCTTGGCGCGTAGTTCTGTTGTTGTGGTTGTTGTCGTTGCTGTTGACGTGGTTGTTGCTGAGGTTGTACTTCCGGGATGGCAATACTAGCTACTTGTGGTTGTTGTTGATAGTACGGTCGTGGGCGATACTGATTCTGATTCTGGTTCCAATTTTGATTCTTAAAACCTGATATTTCATTTGTCTCATTCTCCTTTCTTTTAATACCGAAGTTCTTTCTTCCACCTCCAGATGAGGTCCCTTCTCCAGCTTGTATTTTACCCAATTTAATCCCATTTTCTACTCTCTCGCCTGTGATGATCAGATCTGAGAAACTTCCAGACATGTTTCTTATCAATTTCTCATAATACACACTAGGTAGTGTAGCTACAAACAAGTCGATGAGTTCTCTCTCCACCATTGGAGGTTGAACCCTCGCAGCCAACTCGCGCCACCTCTGGGCGTACTCCTTGAATCCTTCATTGTTCCTTTGTGATAGGTTCTGTAACTGTACACGATTCGGTGCTAGGTCACTGTTATACTGGTAGTGTTTGACAAAAGCTTCTGCCAAATCCTTCCAACTTCTGATATGGATCGGCTCTAGTCCCATATACCATTCTAAAGATGGACCTGACAAGCTATCTTGAAAGAAGTGCATCAGCAACTTCTCATCATCAGAGTATGCAGACATTCTTCGGAAATAGGAGCGAAGATGCACCCTTGGACATGTTGTTCCTTTGTATTTATCGAAATCTGGCACTTTGAACTTTGGAGGAATCCTAAGTCCCGGAATCAATCCCAGATTGGACATGTCAAGACCTATAGTATTCTGGCCTTCAAGAATGCTCCTCATCTTTTCTTCGATTGCATCGAACCTTCTATTAGCGTCAGATCGTAATCCTGCCCCAAGGTCTCCCATGGAGAAGACGTCATCTTGCTCATCTTGGTTCCACTGAGGACCATTGTTAACAGGCACGGCGCCCGCCGCAACTGGGATGGGAATTCCATCTTGGTTTTCTCCACCCGGAAGATTGACTACAGTTGGACCACCATTGGCCTGCGAAGTGCTACCATTAGCCGGAGGAGGAACAACAGTAGTTCCAACATGCAAAACACCACTGCCATCCACTCGAGCTATCAATGGTTGAACCAGAGTTCTCAATTGTTCCTGCCCATTGGCTACCCCTTGCATTGTTTCCATGAATTGCGTCATCTTTTCCCTAAACTCCTGCAACTCTTGTTGTACTTGATCCATTACTCTTCGTTGGTTCCCTCTTGTGTTGTATGAACGTTGAGAAGTCAGCTTGCTCTTTCTCTTTCTTTTCTTCTGAAATGGCAAGCGGTATGAGGTCGGGTTTCAGGGAATGCAAAAATGATGCGTGGGTATATGCAATGCTCGAATGATGTTCAAGGGACTTTCAAGATTTATGATTATCAATGGTATTATGGAACTATAAATGAATAGTAAAGAATGCACAATTTAAGCCAAAAAGCAAACTTTCATTAATTTTGAGGGAAGATTCAATACAACTGATTGTTCGATAAGCTGCAAAATAAAAACTCATGCTACAAGAAAATACTGAATAAACTAAAAATCTTTCTTCCGAAGACGTTCTTCAAGCTTTTTTGTCTCGGACATGAATCTTCTAACCATTTGGTCGCAGAGCCGGATAAAGTGATGGATGGAAGGAGGAATATCATTTCCTTCCAAGTCTTGAATTACGCTTTCCAACATCCATGGGATATCACAAATCATAAGGTTGCAATGATCCACTAGATTGTTATACCTAGCGCGACTTATGTCTAGGGTCGGCTGGTAATAACGAAGAGAATCCTCATACGTATCCAAAAGTTCATTGAGTTGAGCTTCCTTTTTCAACCATAGTGAACTATTCCTTTGCAGGGCCTCGAAACGGTCTTTCCACAAGGTGGTTGTTTCCTGAGCGGTCTTCAATTCTGAGCATTTGTTGTGCCATACATCAGAGGTGACATATGAAGCTCTCAATGCTTCTTCTTTGAGTTGTCGCTCGCTTTCGGCTAGAATTAAGGCACCCCTCAACTCCTTTTCAAGGACATCAATACCGGCCTCAAGTTCCTCCTATGTCTTCTTTTTTTCAGCAGAGGCTAACTCGAAGAATCTCCACGCTTTATCACAAGAGGCCTTGGTTTCCTTTAAACATTGTCGGAGGGCTTTTACTGATGCATCAGCTCCTTCAAAACCTTCTTGATACCTGACCCTCAGATCTGCTTCTAGCTTCAGCTTCTTGCTACTCTCAGCCACTTGGTCTTGTTCGAACTCCACTTTCCTCTTATATTGGCCATTCTCCACTCCTGCTTGGTGAACCTCAGCCTGAAGGTCTTGATTTTCCTTTGTCAACCTTTCTATCACTAGCTTTAGTTTCTCATACTCCTCCATGGATACATGAGTGGGAGCAGGAAGTTCTTCTCGCATGGATGGTTCGGAGGGAAATGGAAGCAACCTTTCGGCCACTCTAGCTTGCAACCATCGGTTGTAGGGCTCCTTAGCCACACAGTTCTTCGCCTTTAACTCTTTCCTCCCCTTCATATGAACCTTGGCCCACGCTTTAACAATATTCCTGACAAACGCAGGATCATCCGTTGTGGCTAGCAAAAAGAAACTCTGAACCTTCTCTGCTTCGGGCTCATCTTCCATAGCATAACCCAACTGACGCAACGCCATGACGGGGTTGTAGTTGATGCAACTAGCCCTACTGATTAGAGGTACATTACCGAAGTTCCCACAACTAAAGATGATCTCCACGTCGTAATACTCATGAGAGTACCAAGCAATATCACTGGCCTCTAGAGACATAATGCGTTGAGACCATTTCAGTTTTTTCTTGTTTTCCACAAACGGCCCTTTCTTCGGCAGGTGGGAAGCATACCATTTGAACAGTAGATGAGAACAACATTGGACCATTCCTGTCTTCTTTTCATTTCTCCAATGAATGGAGTGGTAAACATCAGCGAGGAGGGTAGGGACAGGATTCTTTTGCATGAAGAGAATGATAGCAGTGATGTCTATGAAATTGTCCACATTTGGAAAGAGGACAATTCCATAGATCATTAGAGCAACGACAATACCAAAACTTTCCCAATCCCCACTGGTCTTGTACTGATCGGCTTTATCTAGCAAAAACCTCAAAGGAAAGCCTTGAGTACCTCCCTTACTGGTTAAACCATCTTTAACCTCTTCCTCGGTCATACGGAGAGCGAGAGCAATGACAGAAGACTTTGGCTCTTCTTCCAGGCCGGTGTAAATAGGTTGATCCTTAATCTTGATATTCAAAAGGTGGGAATATTCTTCAAGAGTAGGAGCCAACTGATAATCTTGAAAGGTGAAGTATCTGAGAGGCGCATCATAAAATTGAACCATAGCGAACAAAGCCCATGTATCGACCCCAGAATGGAGAAGGCCAAGCAATTTCCCATATTTTCCTTGAAAGTTGATTTTGATAGCTTTTGGCACATCAATCAAAAGATCTTGGATTGGACCCAACTTCGGTTCTCTGAACTTCAAGGAATTTGTACTTCTTTTCCTTTGATCCTTCATCTTGTTCTTCAATACCTATGATAATCACAGTCTCTTAAGTCCCTTGATATGCAACAATGTTATGAAATGCAATGCTTTATGGATGCATATGAGAATGGAAACACATGGATCAAAGTCACAGATCCTGCAGGGTATTGTAACAAAATATCTCTCACCACGGGTGGGCAATCTATTGGTTTATAGGAGGGCATCCCAAAAGGGTTTTTAAACAAAGTCCCATGCACTAACCCTCAAAATTTTTCCATCATAACGACTACTCGTAAGACGGTAATCCCTTCAAAAGGATGAACACAGAGTTATGTTTTAGTAACCTTTTGGAATAAGGTTCTACAAGAGGTCCTCAGAATCACGGAATCCCACATTGGAAATAAAACGTCGTTACGACTATACGTAGGACATAATCTTTCCAACGGGGTCTCATCTGAATGGTGGAATTCGATCCAACTCAACGAGTCCTACGTCTCGCAAATCAGAAAGAAACCACCTCCTAGTCTTAGTGTATACTCGAAAGCCCGGGTAGAAAGCTTTATCCTCACAAACCATCCCAATAAACTCAACAGGTTAGAAAGAAACACAATAATAAAATAAAATAAAACATAAAAGCAAATAAAGTACAAATGCAACAAACAAACTAGGTTTGGCTTGCTAGGATAGTCCTCAGCAGAGTCGCCAGCTGTCGCTACTCGAAAAATATGTGCAACGACGGGGAGGGCGAAAAGGAAAAGGACAGAAGAGTCGCCACCGAACTTTATTTATCCCATGAGGGGAAAGGAAAATATCGAGAAAACCTTAAGAAAGAAATGGATAAGATGGTCTCGCAACCAAGAACAGGTTCGGAAGTCGGTTATGCGAGGGGAAGGTATTAGCACCCCTCACATCCATCGTACCCGATGGGAACCATTTGTTTGTCGCTATGTGAATTTATTTGCTTAAATATTAAGTTATAAAAGTGTTCCACGGGATAGTGAAAAAGGGTTTAGAAACGGGGAAAGAAAGGTAACAGGGAGAAGAAGGGAAAGAACGGACTCGGTAGGACTTCGCGGTCCTAGGCCTACGTATTTTCAACGGATATGAGAAAATCAGAGTCGACGTAGTTCGGGAAACTACTTATATAAGGGATTGTGCTCGGCAAGGATTGTGGCCCTTGTGCCTACGTATCTTTACTTGAACGAAGTAAAGAATCAGAGCAGCCGTAGTTCGGCCTACGATTTGTTGATGTTTTTATGGATGATGCTATTGCACGCATTCTAGCAGTTAGGTGTATTGCTGCTCGCTCGTTGGAGACTTAGGCATTACCTGTTTGCGGTAGAACGAACGTATCATATCTGTTGCACCCCAAAATTTGCCCTCACAATACAAGACTTTGTGTTCCAATAAGGTTCACAAGGTTCACAAAATTCATAATTGGTCAGAAGAGTTGACAATTCCCTCAGACAATGCACCTCCTAAGCAGTGCATCCAAAACTAGGGTTTTGACTTTAATCAGGCTAAATGGACTTCCAAGACTTCAAGTGAGCTTCATAACATCTTATATGTGTATAAGAACCCCCATGTCAAGTTTCAAGACGTTTCTCAAAAGTTTGCTCAGTCAGATGATCAGATAAGTCAAAAGCAGTCAATGCAGTTAAAAGGTCAAACTGAGGTCAACTGTGGTCAAACCAAAGTCAAACTTCATGATTTTTTTTTTTGCCAACATCAAAGAGAGGTTGGGTGAGAAATATTATCATAATAACTGTAATACCCCAAATTTTGCCCTAAGATTTGTCGTCGCATTTCATTGCATTCAATCAATTACTAACAAATTTGTGTAGTCGTTTGACTTTTTGCAGGTAAATATCATATGGCATGCATTTTTTTTTTTAAAAAAGTAAAAATGGCACAATTGGCAGGAGGACATGTGTAAGGAGTTATGAGTGTGAGAGGTTGAGAGTTCGAATCTCACCTTTGTCATTTTTTTTGTTTTTTATTATTTTTACTCTAAATTTTTCTATCTTTCATTAAAAAAATAACAAAAATAGTTTTTTATTATCATTTAATTATTATTTTCGTATTTTAATTAAATCATTTTTTAAAATATTATTTTTTTCACTTTTTTCTAAATTATTCATAAAAATATCCAAAAAATCATAAAATAAAAAATATTGAAAAAAATTTTGTTCTTTTTATAATGTTTTTTATTTTAGGAATCAATAGGATTATTAGTTTTTATTTTAAGTTTATTTTAATTATTTTAAATTATTTAAATTTTATTTTTTCTTAACTAATTATTTAGTTTGGGCTTTAAAATGGGCTTTAGGGACATTATTGACAATTTGGTGTTAACCCTAATTTGTTCCCTATATATACATGTGTTGCCTTGTTGGAAAAGAGGAGAGAATGAAAAAAACCTAAGAGGAGTGAGTGCCGTTGGCCGTTATTTAGTTTTCTTCTTCATCCATTACTATTGTTTCTTTTTCTTCATCGTTTACCGTTATTTCTTTTCCTTCATCTATTACTGTTGTTTCTTTTTCTTCATCTTTTACCGTTATTTCTTTTTCTTCATCTATTACCGTTATTTCTTTTTCTTTATCTATTACTGTTGCGTTTATATATATATAATTTTTAAATTGTTAGAGTTTATATATATAAGATTTTTGATCGAATTATGTCGATACGATGTTTGCACATTTGTGTGCATGACGCGTGACATTTGTGTTAGTTCGATCTGGTTGCGATGATCGCATTTTTGTGTGAGCAATAATACTATTTTTTGCTTAATTTCTTTTTCTTTGCGATAAATTTTGTTTCGTCCGATTTAGATCTGGTTGCGATGAGCGCATTTCTGCGTTAGCAACATTGTTGGGTTATTTGGCACATTTAAAATTCATTATTGCTTTATTATTATTATTATTATTATTATTATTATTATTATTATTATTATTATTATTATTATTATTATTATTATTATTATTATTATTATTATTATTATTATCATTATTTATTATTATTATCATTATTATCATTATTTATTATTATTATCATTATTATCATTATTATTATTATTGTTATCATTAATTTATTAAAATTTGTTGTAATATAAAAATCTGTTTTTTTAAAATAAATGACATTAACATCTTTTTTCCAAATTAATATGAAAACCTAATTTTAATTTTCTATATGATTCTATGTATATATTTATTATAATTCTTGTAAATTTTTGTAAATAAAATTAAACCTTATAAATACTTAATGTAAAATTTTGGTGAATGTGATTATTGATTAGTTAAAATTTGTTTTCATCATAATGTGTAAATATTTTTCTTAATAATTGTTAATATATAATTAGAGATAATTAAATTTTTGTAAATGATTAAGAAATTTATAATTATGTTATATTTAGAACTTTATATTATAGTAATTATTTAATCATTTATGTTTCTAAATAAAAATCAAATCTTATGATATTTAGAACTTTATATTATAGTAATTATTTAATCATTTATGTTTCTAAATAAAAATCAAATCTTATGTTTAATCACGTTATTAATTAATTATTATTGCTAATCATATTTTGTTGCTTATTATTATTTTGAAATTTCTATCTTATTATTTTTTCTAACTTTGTCTATTTTTCTCATTATTATTGTTTCAACTAATTATTTTCACTAACTTTATATTTATACTAACCTTATTTAATTTTTCTTATTATTTACTAACCCTAATATTTTATTTGCTTATTTGTTATTTTTTTTATTTATTTTGTAATTGCCTCTTGGATGTAAATTGTAATTACTTAATTATTATTATCATTATGGTTAGTAATTAGGGAGTGCTAATATGTATGATATTTAAAAAAATAAATTAGATCATTTTAATATAAGATAATTAAATTAAACATTTCACACACGTAAGTCGATTTTAATCGCCGTCTCACTTCTTAAGGATATCCCTCAAGTTGCCTATGAATATTGGTTAAGTGGGGTGTATAAAGCAAGTCCCTCAAAAAGAAAATCATCAAAGTCCCTTATGGTTGCCTTTACGAATCGAGTCCCTTTCGAAAAATGATGATAGTCCCTCCAGTTTGCTTATTACACCCCACAATAGCCTTCAAAAATCCAATTGTCCCTCACATGTCCCTTAACATCCAAAGTAAGGACTACCTACTCCATTATAGTAGGGATAGTCTTACTAAGGAAAGGATAAAGAATAAGAAAGACCTTAAAACATTAGGGTAGGCTACTCCTAGATACTTGCTCACTTCAAAACTTTTTCACACTTAAACAAATTTTCAACAAGTTTTCAAACAAGTTCTTAACACATCCTTACATGGATTATTTATTAACTATTCTGAAAATTTTCTATTCACACACTACACTTTCAAAACAATTCAAAAGTGAGCTTAAGTACCTAAGAGCCCATGGATAACCATGGATGAAAAGGGTGCTAACACCTTCCCTTTTCATAACCTACCCCCCGGACCCAAAATATTCTCTAAGGTCTTTCCTGTTCTTTTATAACCTTTCCTTATGGATAAAATAAAAGTCGGTGGCGACTCTTGCTATCCGCAACATTGTTTAAAGTCAGTTCTCCCACTGTGTTACAGAACTGGCGACTCTGCTGGGGATCTATTTAAGAGGGGTACCCTTAGGAATTAAGATCACTTTAAATTGTTTGCCTTGTTTGCTTTATTATTATATTGTTGGGGTGCTCTTATGTGTGAAAGGTCCTAACCCGGATCTAGCGTACCTTAAGTAAATGGCAATAGACCAAGGAAACTGTACGACGTATATCGATACGGTTGATCTGGTGGCCATAGTTAGTGCGACTTCTTGGTTGGTGCTTATATTCCTTAAGTCAAGTTGAGGATAATATTGAGGCTGCCATATGTTGTCAATGCACTAACTGACTTTTAGAACCCTAGTTAACTCATCTTGGCCTTTAGAAAGTAGTGAGGTAACCGGCTTTGGTGCAGACTGAAGTTGGTTGACACTCGATACTACGCTCATTGAGATCTTAAACTTGGAGGGTTTTGGTTGGCAAGTAAGTTGCCTTCTGAACAACCACCCTTGTGAAGGATCAATGATATTGAGATCCCTTAGAACCTGGTTACTTTTGTAGGACAGGATGAACCATCTAACTTCAGGGGAGGGTACTTGCCTTTGAACCTCATGCAAGCCTTTAAACCTAGGGCTATGGTGTGACTTGTTTGTGTGTGCCACATGTTTGTGATTGAGCATGACATCATGACATCATCATGCATCATAAGTATATCATTTTCCCTAACCATTTCAAGGACCAAAGGATTTATCTTTGTTCTTTGTTGCAGGTCATGGCTTCTGCTCGTAGAAACACCATCAGGATCAACTTTGTAGGGATACCTGCTAAGCTCAAGGAGTTGGTTTCCCTAGTGCCTGATCATTCCCAGTTCAACAAGAGACATGGTCACTTATTGGATCTAGTTACTTCAGGGTTCAGTGAAGACATGATGAGTGTGCTGTTTCAGTTCTTTGACCCTAAGCACCATTGCTTTACATTTCCTGATTATCAGCTGGTTCCAACCATGGAGGAGTTCTCTAAACTTCTGGGTATACCTGTTCTTGATCAGAAGCCATTCACAGGCTTAGAGAAGGAGCTTAAACCAGAAGTTATTGCTGCAGCTCTACATCTGAAGAAGTCTGACATTGTTCTAGAGACGAGAAGTGGAGTTAAAGGTATTCTTGCCAAGGTATTAGTGGATAAAGCTCAAATGTCCTTGAAGGCTATGAGCTACGATGCTTTTGAGGAGATCTTAGCCTTATTGATTTATGGCTTAGTGTTGTTCCCCAATCCTGATCAGTTCATAGACGTTCATGCCATCAACATATTCCTGAGTCACAATCCAATGCCTACCTTACTTGGAGACATCCTACATTCTCTTCACACCCGTACTACAAGGGCAAGAGGAACTTTGATGTGCTGCATACCTTTACTTTCTAGGTGGTTTATTTCTCACCTTCCTCGCTCAGTAATGAAGAATGAGCAAGGGTTCAGATGGTCCAAGAGGATCATGTCACTTTCTCACTCAGACATCCATTGGTGCTCCAGATCTATGGAGAATGTCACCATCATTGACCGTTGTGGGGAGTTTCCTAATGTGCCACTTCTAGGCATAAGAGGAGGCATCACCTACAACCCATCTCTAGCTTTACGACAGTTTGGTTACGCCCGGAGCGATGGTCCACATGACATGTTGATTCAGGGCATTGTGTTTGATTACGACAACGATCTTCAGGGTTACCATCAGAGATTCATCCGAGCTTGGGGAAAGGTAAACAGGGTTGACAGCAAGACACTGGAGCCTAAGTACACTATTCCTATGGAGGCTTATCTCAGATGGGTACGATCTCGTGCTCAGACACTCATGATGCCATATCCTGCCGTCCTACCAGTTACCATGGAACTTGTTGCTGAAGGAGACACAGCTTATACCATCCTTCACCCAGACAGGCCTACTGATATGGAAGACTTGCAGAGATCATGGATCCAACTGAAAGAGCAAAGGGATACTTTCGAGGCTCATTACAAAGCAAGCCAAGCAAGGATCCTAGAGCTAACAAAGCTACTTCATGAGGAACGAAACCTCAACTCATACCTCAACACAAAGAGGAAGCGTCCATGGGAGACTTAAAACCCCATCTTTTGTACTTATTTCGTTTTCATTTTTTGTAAGCCTAAAAGGCAAAACAAGTTATTACTAATAAAAAGTTACTTTCTTGTTTGTTTAAGCAAATTTAAATCCTGCGGTCCTTGAAAACATTGCATATGCATTCCCATATCATTGCATCACAGGGTTATAATTGTGCACAGGTTTCTCATCTTCTCGCTGTTTATTTCAGCAATGGCTCTTGAACAATCAGTTAAGGATCTTCAGGCACAGAATGCACAGTTCCAAGAGCTGATCCTGAACCTATCCAAGGGGCAGGATGAATTGAAGACACTGCTGGCCAAGAAGACTAAGAAAGCTAGAAGGTCTGCTGGGTTGCTCAACATGGGAAGAAGATTCAAAGGTCCTGACAAGACCAAGGAACAGGTTGAAGACTATGAATCTGAAGAGTCTGAGCAGGAGAGAGGCAGTATCCACAACACTATGGGGGACTCTGATTCTGAGGCTAACTGCTACCATGAGCCTAACGAAGACAAATTCAAGATGCTGGTGGATAGAATGGATGATATGGATGGCTCCTCTGATCATTACCACTCCTGGTCCTATTCCTTATACATCTGACAAAGCTGTACCTTGGCACTATGGGTCTGACGTTTACATCCATGGTGTTAAGCAAGAGCCTTTACCTGATGTGCCTGTTGACATTGATAATATTGCTGGATCTAGCAAGATCACTCGTAGTGGAAGAGTCTTCTCTCCTCCAGTTGCTTCTAAGAGTGCAGTTACTCCTGCTGTTACTTCCACCACTGATGCTCGGGGCAAGGGTCCTGTTATTGAGCCTGTATCTACTGATGTGCCAGCTGCTGATGACCTCTCTAAGCAGATGGAAGAAGTATTGAAAATAATTCGCAAGAGTGATTATGATATTGTTGATCAGCTGGGGCATACTCCCTCAAAGATTTCTATGCTCTCCCCGTTATTATGTTCTGAGGCTCATGCCAAGTCATTGATCAAGTTTCTAAAGATGGCTCATGTACCCAGTGCAATTTCTGTGGACCAGTTTGAGAATTGTGTTGCTCACCTGACCTATGACAACGGGTTAGGATTTTCTGATGCTGACTTGACCCCTGCCAAGAGGGATCATAACAGGGCCTTGCATATTTCAATTGAATGCAGGGGCACTACCCTGTCTCATGTGCTGATAGACAATGGTTCCTCTCTGAATGTGTTGCCTAAGGAAGTCCTGAACAAGCTGAGTCCTGAAGATACGGTATTGAAGCCCAGTAATATTGTGGTAAAGGCTTTTGATGGTTCTAGAAGAGTAGTGCATGGGGAAATTGATCTTCCAATCAAGGTTGGCTCTCAGGTGTTTACTGCTACATTCTATGTGATGGATATTCGTCCTTCGTACTCATGTCTGCTTGGTCGTCCCTGGATCCATGGGGCAGGTGCTGTGACCTCCACATTACATCAAAAGTTGAGATATCCGGTGAATGGAAAAGTTGTTACTGTCTTTGGAGAGGAAGAATACTTTGTCAGCCATGTAAACACTTTCAACTTGGAGGCATGGATTTTTCCTACTGTGGGTGCTGGACTCAATAATTGGACAGCTGAAGATGTTATCCCTATCTCCTTTAGTCAGGAGTAAATACTATTACTATGTTATGTTTTTAAATTTGCAATTTTTGGAACAATTAAAACTTTCAAGCCATGTGCCTTACCCGGGGCACAATGGTGTGCTTGTTACGGGTTGTCATCTCATTTGCATACTTCATTCGATAAAATCAGTGGACGTTTCGTTTTCGTAAATATTGTGTTCCTTGTCTTTCTTTTTCTTTTATTTTTGCTTTATCAGCTATGTGTTCTTACACACACCCACGTCACTAAAATGCCGATCCTCATCCACTCTGGATCCAATTGATAACAGTTCTACTATTGCCAATTACAATTTCGAGAATCCGATCTATCAAACTGAAGACGGAAACGAGGACGATTGTGAAATATCTGTAGGGCTTGCTAGGTTGTTACAACAAGAAGAGAAAGCTATACAGCCACATGAAGAGCCAGTCGAAGTTGTGAATCTGGGAACTGAAGAAAACAGAAAAGAGGTCCAGATAGGGGCTGATTTAGACAACACTGCTCAGCATAAGAATGCAGGGGCAACATATCAGCGTGCTATGGTGGCTTTGTTTCATGATATGATTCATCATGAGATAGAGGTATATGTGGATGATATGATAGCCAGGTCTCAGAATGAAGAACAACATCTTGATCATCTGCACAAGTTGTTTGAGAGGTTGAAGAAATACAGGTTGAGATTAAATCCAAACAAGTGTACTTTTGGAGTTAGATCTGGAAAGCTCTTGGGTTTCATTGTCAGTGGAAAAGGTATTGAAGTGGATCCTGCAAAAGTGAAAGCTATACGAGAGATGCCAGCTCCCCGTACTGAGAAGGAGGTTAGAGGTTTCTTGGGACTACATTGCAAGATTTATTTCCCAATTAACTACCATCTGTGAGCCAATCTTCAAGTTGTTGAAGAAAGATCAGGTGATGGAATGGAATGATGAGTGCCAGACTGCCTTTGATGAAATCAAGAGATATTTGCTAGAACCTCCAATTTTAATGCCACCAGTTGATGGAAGACCCTTGATTATGTATTTAACAGTATTAGACAACTCAATGGGGTGTGTATTGGGGCAACATGACGAGTCTGGTCGAAAAGAGCAGGCAATATACTACCTTAGCAAAAAGTTTACCGACTGTGAAACAAAATACTCACTGCTCGAGAAAACTTGCTGCGCTTTGGCACGGGCTGCTCGCCGACTAAGACAGTATATGTTGACCCATACTACCTTGTTGATTTCAAAGATGAATGGGGCAGTTGAAGCTGCTAATAAGAACATTAAGAAGATTGTACAGAAGATAACTGTTACTTACAAGGATTGGCACGAGATGTTACCATTTGCTCTGCATGGTTGTCGTACTACAATACGTACTTCAACCGGGGCAACCCCATTCTCCTTGGTCTATGGTATGGAAGCAGTTCTGCCTATTGAAGTTCAGATCCCCTCCTTGAGAATTATGAAGGATGCAGGCTTGGATGAAGATGAGTGGATTCAGACTCGACTTGACCAGATAAATTTGATTGATGAGAAAAGGTTAGCAGCAGTTTGTCATGGCCAGATGTACCAGAAACGGATGATCAAAGCTTTTAACAAGAAGGTTAAGCCAAAGGTATATCAGGCTGGTGACTTGGTAATCAAGCGTATCATATTACCACAGGGTGATCCTAGGGGCAAGTGGACTCCAACATATGAGGGACCATTTGTAGTCAAGACAGTGTTCTCAGGAGGTGCCATGATATTGACTACAATGGATGGTGAAGACTTCCCACAACCTGTAAACGCAGACATAGTTAAAAAATACTACGCATAAAAAGAGACCCGCTAGGTTGACAGGCCTAGGCAGAAATAAGGGCATCCCGGCAAACCAAAAGGGTTTGGGCAAAAATTAGGGATATATATATAAAAAGATGTACACCCGGCAAGTCGAAAACCTGAAAAGGCGGCTTGGGCAAAAAAGGGTATCCCGGTGGATTGAAAACCTGAAAGGGCAATCCAGGCAAAAGTTAGGGATTAAAGCGTATGACTATGTCTCGTTTGGATCACTCATGAAACTGCAACCAGTTGTACTACTTACTCAAGCTCAAACAGATAAAGCTCAATCCAATCGTTTCCGTCTCAACAGCAAGAAGATGAGATACTTGAGGGGCAATAGTAGAATTGAAACTCAATAGGATTATTTCCCACATAGCTGATTCTTTTTGTAAAACTTCATGACAAAATTCTCTTACTAGGGTTTATGTCTCCTTGTACAAACTTACCCGTGTATGGGTCACTTTTGATATAAATAAATTCCATCTTTTGAATCCAGATTTACTTTTACCCTATTTACATAAGCGAAACGTCCATTGGTTGTGTTTGAATGTATGTATGCCTTTGAATATGATTGATGTTTACCAGAAATGCATGTATGCTTTTAATATGATTGATGTTTACCAGAAATGCATGAAAATGCAGTAATAGTATTTACTAAGGACGAACGAGGGAAGGATTTCAACGAAGCTTCGCCGGTTCATCTTTACAAGGCAGTTACAAACCATCAGTAGGACTAATCCATTTTCACAAAGTCTAATCTCCCCTGGAATTTATATCCATCTCTTTTATCCTCATACGGATATACGGGAAATTACTTTCCAATAAGGGCACGATGAACGAAGACGGGATGTTATACTTATCCTACTATCAAACGAAAACGAAGGTTATCTATACCCTACTGTCCCCAACAACGGGAGGTTATCTATACCTTGTTATCCCCAACAATGAGAGGTTATCTATACCTTGTTATCCCCAGCAGACGGAGGGTTATGTATTCTTCAACAACGAATCGGGATTTATTTTCCTTGGCCAGCAGTTGTTATACAAGGATATCCAGACACTTCCAGCAGTGTCATATCATACATGCATCATTTACATCATACCATAACATATATGTCTATAGTACATTACCTAAGTGCATCATGTCATACATGCATACATAAAGCATAAACTAATGTTGTTATACAGAATGCTACCTTGTTTTCAGGTTAATTATCCAACAAACAAGCTTATGATCTTTGGGACTGCTTTATTGTAACCTCAGGATTACTTTATCCTCCTGATGAGCTTCTTATTACTTTGGGACTGCTTTATTGTAACCTCAGGGTTATTTTATCCTCCTGATAGCCTCTCATGACTTCAAGACTGCTTTAGAGCTACTGATTGCTCTATCCTCCTGAAATCATCCTATTACTTCAAGACTGCTTTAGAGCTATTCATTGCTCTATCCTCATGAGGTCATATTACTACTTCAAGACTGCTTTAGAGCTATTGATTGCTCTATCCTCCTGAAGCCATCTAATTATTTCAAGACTGCTTTAGAGTTATCCATTGCTCTATCCTCCTGAAATTACATTATTATTTCAAGACTGCTTTAGAGCTATCCATTGCTCTATCCTCCTGAAATCATTACTTCAAGACTGCTTTAGAGCTATTGATTGCTCTATCCTCCTGAAGACATATCACATTATTATTTCAAGACTGCTTTAGAGCTATTGATTGCTCTATCCTCCTGAAGCCATTATTATTTCAAGACTGCTTTAGAGTATTCATTGCTCTATCCTCCTGAAATTACATTATTATTTCAAGACTGCTTTAGAGCTATTCATTGCTCTATCCTCCTGAAATCATTACTTCAAGACTGCTTTAGAGTATTCATTGCTCTATCCTCCTGAAATTACATTATTATTTCAAGACTGCTTTAGAGCTATTCATTGCTCTATCCTCCTGAAATCATTACTTCAAGACTGCTTTAGAGCTATTGATTGCTCTATCCTCCTGAAGACATATCACGTTATCATTTCAAGACTGCTTTAGAGCTATTCATTGCTCTATCCTCCTGAAATCATTACTTCAAGACTGCTTTAGAGTATTCATTGCTCTATCCTCCTGAAATTACATTATTATTTCAAGACTGCTTTAGAGCTATTCATTGCTCTATCCTCCTGAAATCATTACTTCAAGACTGCTTTAGAGCTATTGATTGCTCTATCCTCCTGAAGACATATCACGTTATTATTTCAAGACTACTTTAGAGCTATTCATTGCTCTATCCTCCTGAAATCATTACTTCAAGACTGCTTTAGAGTATTCATTGCTCTATCCTCCTGAAATTACATTATTATTTCAAGACTGCTTTAGAGCTATTCATTGCTCTATCCTCCTGAAATCATTACTTCAAGACTGCTTTAGAGCTATTGATTGCTCTATCCTCCTGAAGACATATCACGTTATTATTTCAAGACTGCTTTAGAGCTATTCATTGCTCTATCCTCCTGAAATCATTACTTCAAGACTGCTTTTGAGCTATTGATTGCTCTATCCTCCTGAAGACATATCACTTATTATTTCAAGACTGCTTTAGAGCTATTCATTGCTCTATCCTCCTGAAATCATTCCTTCAAGACTGCTTTAGAGTATTCATTGCTCTATCCACCTGAAATTACATTATTATTTCAAGACTGCTTTAGAGCTATTCATTGCTCTATCCTCCTGAAATCATTACTTCAAGACTGCTTTAGAGCTATTGATTGCTCTATCCTCCTGAAGACATATCACGTTATTATTTCAAGACTGCTTTAGAGCTATTCATTGCTCTATCCTCCTGAAATCATTACTTCAAGACTACTTTAGAGCTGTTGATTGCTCTATCCTCCTGAAGCCATTCTATTACTTCAAGACTGCTTTAGAGCTATTGATTGCTCTATCCTCCTGAGGTCCGATTTATCACTTCAAGACTGCTTTAGGGTTATCATTATTGATCGCTCTATCCTCATGAAGACATGCTGTTACATCAGTATTACTCCAGACTCCTGACAGCTCTCATTATACTACTGAAGAACTTTCCCCTAGTGGCATCTTTAAGCCCACTCAATCATGTTCAACCAACCATCAATATCACTCCATGCACTGGTGAGTGCAAATTTTTGGCCTTTTGTGTTCAATCCCCTTCAACCTTCCAGGTTACGACTGGCAAATATACCAATCTAACCCCTCAGGTTTCAGAAAATTGAACAGGGGCAGCTGTTGCACCCCAAAATTTGCCCTCACAATACAAGACTTTGTGTTCCAATAAGGTTCACAAGGTTCACAAAATTCATAATTGGTCAGAAGAGTTGACAATTCCCTCAGACAATGCACCTCCTAAGCAGTGCATCCAAAACTAGGGTTTTGACTTTAATCAGGCTAAATGGACTTCCAAGACTTCAAGTGAGCTTCATAACATCTTATATGTGTATAAGAACCCCCATGTCAAGTTTCAAGACGTTTCTCAAAAGTTTGCTCAGTCAGATGATCAGATAAGTCAAAAGCAGTCAATGCAGTTAAAAGGTCAAACTGAGGTCAACTGTGGTCAAACCAAAGTCAAACTTCATGATTTTTTTTTTGCCAACATCAAAGAGAGGTTGGGTGAGAAATATTATCATAATAACTGTAATACCCCAAATTTTGCCCTAAGATTTGTCGTCGCATTTCATTGCATTCAATCAATTACTAACAAATTTGTGTAGTCGTTTGACTTTTTGCAGGTAAATATCATATGGCATGCATTTTTTTTTAAAAAAAAAGTAAAAATGGCACAATTGGCAGGAGGACATGTGTAAGGAGTTATGAGTGTGAGAGGTTGAGAGTTTGAATCTCACCTTTGTCATTTTTTTTGTTTTTTATTATTTTTACTCTAAATTTTTCTATCTTTCATTAAAAAAATAACAAAAATAGTTTTTTATTATCATTTAATTATTATTTTCGTATTTTAATTAAATCATTTTTTAAAATATTATTTTTTTCACTTTTTTCTAAATTATTCATAAAAATATCCAAAAAATCATAAAATAAAAAATATTGAAAAAAATTTTGTTCTTTTTATAATGTTTTTTATTTTAGGAATCAATAGGATTATTAGTTTTTATTTTAAGTTTATTTTAATTATTTTAAATTATTTAAATTTTATTTTTTCTTAACTAATTATTTAGTTTGGGCTTTAAAATGGGCTTTAGGGACATTATTGACAATTTGGTGTTAACCCTAATTTGTTCCCTATATATACATGTGTTGCCTTGTTGGAAAAGAGGAGAGAATGAAAAAAACCTAAGAGGAGTGAGTGCCGTTGGCCGTTATTTAGTTTTCTTCTTCATCCATTACTATTGTTTCTTTTTCTTCATCGTTTACCGTTATTTCTTTTCCTTCATCTATTACTGTTGTTTCTTTTTCTTCATCTTTTACCGTTATTTCTTTTTCTTCATCTATTACCGTTATTTCTTTTTCTTTATCTATTACTGTTGCGTTTATATATATATAATTTTTAAATTGTTAGAGTTTATATATATAAGATTTTTGATCGAATTATGTCGATACGATGTTTGCACATTTGTGTGCATGACGCGTGACATTTGTGTTAGTTCGATCTGGTTGCGATGATCGCATTTTTGTGTGAGCAATAATACTATTTTTTGCTTAATTTCTTTTTCTTTGCGATAAATTTTGTTTCGTCCGATTTAGATCTGGTTGCGATGAGCGCATTTCTGCGTTAGCAACATTGTTGGGTTATTTGGCACATTTAAAATTCATTATTGCTTTATTATTATTATTATTATTATTATTATTATTATTATTATTATTATTATTATTATTATTATTATTATCATTATTTATTATTATTATTATCATTATTATCATTATTTATTATTATTATCATTATTATCATTATTATTATTATTGTTATCATTAATTTATTAAAATTTGTTGTAATATAAAAATCTGTTTTTTTAAAATAAATGACATTAACATCTTTTTTCCAAATTAATATGAAAACCTAATTTTAATTTTCTATATGATTCTATGTATATATTTATTATAATTCTTGTAAATTTTTGTAAATAAAATTAAACCTTATAAACACTTAATGTAAAATTTTGGTGAATGTGATTATTGATTAGTTAAAATTTGTTTTCATCATAATGTGTAAATATTTTTCTTAATAATTGTTAATATATAATTAGAGATAATTAAATTTTTGTAAATGATTAAGAAATTTATAATTATGTTATATTTAGAACTTTATATTATAGTAATTATTTAATCATTTATGTTTCTAAATAAAAATCAAATCTTATGATATTTAGAACTTTATATTATAGTAATTATTTAATCATTTATGTTTCTAAATAAAAATCAAATCTTATGTTTAATCACGTTATTAATTAATTATTATTGCTAATCATATTTTGTTGCTTATTATTATTTTGAAATTTCTATCTTATTATTTTTTCTAACTTTGTCTATTTTTCTCATTATTATTGTTTCAACTAATTATTTTCACTAACTTTATATTTATACTAACCTTAGTTAATTTTTCTTATTATTTACTAACCCTAATATTTTATTTGCTTATTTGTTATTTTTTTTATTTATTTTGTAATTGCCTCTTGGATGTAAATTGTAATTACTTAATTATTATTATCATTATGGTTAGTAATTAGGGAGTGCTAATATGTATGATATTTAAAAAAATAAATTAGATCATTTTAATATAAGATAATTAAATTAAACATTTCACACACGTAAGTCGATTTTAATCGCCGTCTCACTTCTTAAGGATATCCCTCAAGTTGCCTATGAATATTGGTTAAGTGGGGTGTATAAAGCAAGTCCCTCAAAAAGAAAATCATCAAAGTCCCTTATGGTTGCCTTTACGAATCGAGTCCCTTTCGAAAAATGATGATAGTCCCTCCAGTTTGCTTATTACACCCCACAATGGCCTTCAAAAATCCAATTGTCCCTCACATGTCCCTTAACATCCAAAGTAAGGACTACCTACTCCATTATAGTAGGGATAGTCTTACTAAGGAAAGGATAAAGAATAAGAAAGACCTTAAAACATTAGGGTAGGCTACTCCTAGATACTTGCTCACTTCAAAACTTTTTCACACTTAAACAAATTTTCAACAAGTTTTCAAACAAGTTCTTAACACATCCTTACATGGATTATTTATTAACTATTCTGAAAATTTTCTATTCACACACTACACTTTCAAAACAATTCAAAAGTGAGCTTAAGTACCTAAGAGCCCATGGATAACCATGGATGAAAAGGGTGCTAACACCTTCCCTTTTCATAACCTACCCCCCGGACCCAAAATATTCTCTAAGGTCTTTCCTGTTCTTTTATAACCTTTCCTTATGGATAAAATAAAAGTCGGTGGCGACTCTTGCTATCCGCAACATTGTTTAAAGTCAGTTCTCCCACCGTGTTACAATATCCTTTTCGAAAGATAAGTTTTCGCCATGCGAGGCAAGATGTCACATTTGATTTGTTGAATTGTTTTTTTTTAAGGGGCGAGATAGGTCCTCGGATAGTAACCCCTACGGGTAGTACCCAATTCTTTATCTCAAAGTTTTTATTATGAAAGGGTGTGGCGAACATAGCGTCTTCGTATTGAAAGACGGGTACCAAAACCACACACACTACAGTGAGCATCACGACACTCGGAGAGGAAGAAGTCTACACTTAATCCTCTATTTTTAGTTCAATACAAAGAGAACTTCATTCTCTTATTAAAGTGTTTTTGGTTTTGAATGGTAAGTGCTTTTGCGACAGAGAACCCTACGGTAAACGTCAGCACTCGGGATAGGAGAAGGCCTACGTCTAACTACTCCATGACCATTCAAGTTTTTGTTATGAAAAGAATTTTAAAATGCGCTCGGTACGGGACCGAGGTTTTTAGGTGACAAAGGTTGCGGAAAGAAGTTGTAGAGGGAGATAGGTGGCGGGTAAAGTCACGTCTTCGTATTGAAAGACGAGTATCGAGACCACCCACACTACAGTGAATATCCCAACACTCGGAGAGGAAGAAGTCTACACTCAATCCTCTCTCTTTAGTTCAATACAAAGAGAATCGATTTATTTATTGTAAGTGTTTTGAAAATGCACTCGGTACGGGGCCGAGGGTTTTTTAGGAGAAAAAGGTGTGGACGAAAACATCTTCGTATTGAAAGACGAGTGTCAAAACCACCCACACTACAGTGAGCATCTTGACACTCGGAGAGGAAGAAGTCTACACTTAATCCCCTCTCTTTAGTTCAATACAAAGTGAACTTTATCTTTTTGTTAAATATGGTGAGTTGGCTTAACAATCGTTTGAGAAAATCCGCTTGATGTTGGATCAAGGGTTTAATTGCTTAACAAGGTTTGAGGTGAAGCGAGGAAGATCAATGGCGACGCACAAGGCAATCGGCTTACAAGGTCAAAAATGGCTCGATGAGAATCGAGAGTTTGCTTTCTTGAAAATAGTTTTTAGAACCAAAGGTCAAAAATGACCAACAATAAACATGCACAAGAACCAAACAATCACAACGGGTTAACCGGCTTAAAAAAACAAAACACAAAAAAAACGGAAAAAATTTTTTGAGGTAAAAAAGTCGAAAAAACGTGAAAAACAGGTGCCTGACACGGGCGGCCGTGTTGTGTGACACGGCCCGTGTCACAGTTCCAGGAAACTTAGGGTTTTTTGAGGCAAACAGCGGCGTGACACGACAGCCCGTGTTGCATGACACGGCTCGTGTCACAAGGTCTAGGCCAAAAACAAGTTAAAATCTCAAACAGAAGTACAACACGGGTGCCCGTGTTGTGTGACGCGGCCCGTGTTGTGAGCCCTGGGCATTTTGCACTTTGAAAAGCCACACAGAGATGCAACACAGTCGGCCGTGTCGTGTGACACGGCCCGTGTTGGGCTACCAGATGAAAAAAACCAAACTTTTCTCTTGTTTTTTGCTTCTTTTTGTGGTTCTTAAATATGGTTTCTTGGTCCCTATTAGGACCTTACATGATATATACAGTACAACAACACACAAGAGAATAAATGAAATGAATATAAAAGCAAAAAGTAAAGGGAGAAAGGTTTGAAGAAATGGATACCCAAGAGCTTTCTATTCTTCTTGCAAGTCCTCCTTGGTTTTGGTTGAATATGCTTCACCACTCCTCACCTTGTGTTGTGAAGGTTTTGTTTCTCAATGATCCTCTTGGTTCTATCTCACTCTCTTCTTTTTCTAGTTTTTAGGGTTTTGTTTGCTCTCTCTATTTTCTGGTTTTCCATTGTGTGTAGAATGAATGTTTAATGAATGTGTTATGAATCCAATCCTTTTGTTGACAGCCCTCCTTCCCTTCTCATCTCACATTTCTGTCACCTTTTTCTGCTGTACCAAAGCAATAGCTCTTGCACAAGCTTCAACTTTCATAATTTCCATTCTTTGTAACAATTATGGCCACTTTCTTGGTGCAGCTCTGCTTTTTTCCACTTCTAGTATGCTGCTTTTGCTGTATTTCTTCTGCAGCACTCTATATTTCCTTCCAACCTTGTACCCATTGGTTGGTTGATTTGTTTGGACATACTCATGTAGTCAATACACTACCTTTTGGACATCATTTTCAAATTCTAATTTTTGATGTGTAGATGTATCAACATAAGCTTATAGCCTTGGTTTTGTGACATAAAATGATTTGTAATATGATACATATTGCCACTTCTTGCATGGGGTTGTTTTGAACCATATTCAAATTGCCCATGAATGTATGCATAGCCTTGATCTTGAGATATTCCAACATTGAATTAGCTCTTAAATATTTTCCTTGCATGTTTGTAAGCACAAAGAGGACCATGTGGACTTGATGAGGCATGGGGGATATCATGGCATGAAGTTATTTTTAGAAAATTGAATTAAGACTAGAAATAGCTTAATTTCCTAAGCATTACCAAGAGTTTGGATTTTGTAACAAATGTGACATTCTTGCAAATGTCATGAAATTTCTCTTTGTAATATTCTTGAATCTAGCCTTGAATTCATGAACCTTGAATTTGGAATGATAGGCCTCCCTTATGTCATTGAATTTGAAAGAAATGAAGAAATGAGTCAAGCCTTGAAAGAGGGCAAATTTTGGGGTGCAACAGTTAGGTACGGACTTGACTAAGCAGATAGCTGATCGTGAGCGTTTGGGTCTAGACTTCAAATCTGTCAACGATGTATTGGCCACCAAGAAGCAGCACTTGGATGAAGCATACCGGAGAATATCCAAGTTTAACCAGCAGTGGAATGCCACTATTACCAGCAACAAAGAGAGGGAGGATAAACTGAAACAACAGATTTCCAAGTTGAAGGCTCAAGTGAAGGCTAGTGAGAAGAGGTTTGATGAGGAAACTGCTCGCAGATATGTCGCTGAAGACCTGCTAAACAAAGATCTCGCTAACTTGAAAGATCGCAAGCAGAGGTTCGAGTCTAAGAAGCGAAAGTTAGAAGATTGATTTGGCCAGGGAGCATGGGAAGATTCTGTTGAAGGTCTCCAGTGTACTATTATGCAGAGAGAGTTGCTTGTTGAAGGGTTACTCACTCGACCTGATCACCCCGAGACTAGAGAGTTGCTAGAGGAGTTTCGTGCTCGTTATCGCACTTGATTATCTTTGTAACTCGTTGTGTTTTTCCGATCTTTGTTGTAGGCTGACCATCACCAGGCTTGTTGGTTGAGGTCATGCTATTATACCCCATGTATTCATTGACTTTGTATTGCTGCCTTGTTGGACCATATATATATATGAGATGTTATTTCAGTGATTAGCTCCGGACTTCTTGTTATCAGCACTTGCACTGTGGCACTCGAATCGGGGGAAAAATCTCTCTAATGCACAGACACACGGTTGCATTTGCATAAATCATTTGCATAGCCAGTACCTTGTAACTTGTTTCCAAACCCTCTATTGATGCAGGTTCCAGGATTGTCGACCAGCGAATTCATCGCTACTCTACTAGAAGCAACTGTAAGAAATCCATGGACCAGATGCAAACTGAGATGCAAGAGATGTGCGATCGGATGGCGCAGTTCATGCAAGTGATGGAAACTGTGGCCAAGGGCCAGGAGCAGTTGCAAATTCTGGTGCAGCCTCTGATCGCTAGGGTTGATAGTCAGGGTGTGCTGCATGGCGAGGTTACTGCTGATCCTCCTCATGGTGAGACTCTCCAAACTAGAAATTCTATACCGGTGGTCATCCCCAATGCGACCGAGAACGGTAACCGAACTGGGAACGGAAATGTGACTGGTAACGGTAATGGGCATATGGAGACCAATGGTAATATTAGTGCTGGAAATTTTGGCTTCAATGTTGGCAATTGGAATGCTGGTCTTGGTGCTGGGAATACTGGTATGGGCATTGGTGTTGGCAATGTTGGTTTAGGCGGAAATCAAGGTTACGGCAATCAGGGTTTCGGTAACACAGGTTTTGGTAATTCCAGCAACAACGGTGTTGGGGTGGGCGCCTACAACGCTGGTTTTGGTCCAAGTGTTGGTAATCAGGGTTATGGTAATGCGGGATATGGTCCCAGGTTCAATCAGGCTGGTTTCAGTCCTCATACTGCGTATGTTGGTGATCGGTGGATTTCAGTTGTGTTT
The DNA here is from genome assembly GCA_963859935.3 of Lathyrus sativus. Classification (NCBI taxonomy): domain Eukaryota; kingdom Viridiplantae; phylum Streptophyta; class Magnoliopsida; order Fabales; family Fabaceae; genus Lathyrus; species Lathyrus sativus. The sequence continues at coordinate 651,820,633 of OZ012739.1, read as the reverse complement.
TCAAACGCTGTTTATGGTTAATTTCGCAATGTTTTTATCTGTTTTTCGAAGCTTTAGTTGTTATTATCTGCATTACTCGTAGTTGTGTGTCTTCGAGTCTTATTTTTAAGTTTATGTTGCTTTTGCCGCTGGTGCGTTTGATTTGGTTTCTTTTAGTGTGTTTTTGGCAGGAATGGATAGCACGACAATCGCACCGCATTCGGAGGCAAAGGAAAGTCGAAAAAGGGAAATCAGAGCTACAACACGGGTACCCGTGTTGCACAACACGGCCCGTGTCATGGAGGACACGGTTGGCATACACGGGTGGACCAAAGCAGAAGAAAAGAAGACTCAGACTTGCAACACGGGTGCCCGTGTCATGCAACACGGCCCGTGTTGCAGCCCTTGGAGAGGAGACACGCCCTGAAGAAGTCAGCAGCCTGACACGGCCACCCGTGTTGCACAACACGGCCCGTGTCAGGGCCACTGAAAGTGAAATTTCTCTGTTTTCTGATTTTTTGCTGTCAGATCTATTTCGAAGGGCATTTGAGACATTTCTCGATGAAATTTGAATTTAGATATAAGAGGCACATTTTAGAAAGTAGGGGACACTTTTGAACTGAGATTAGGATTGACAACTGAGAGGAGAGTTCGGCTGAAAACAGAGGATCGATCAAAAGCGGAAGCAATTGATGATCCAAGGATTTCAACTTGCATTGTAATGATCTTCTCCTTTTCATTTCTAATTGCTTTTATGTGTACCAAGAACATGAGCAGCTAAACCCCAAGTTGTTAGGGGGTGGTCCTAAGTGCGATGTAATGACTTTTGTTTAATTATTCTATTAGAACTATGTTTTTACCTTGATATATTTTATTTTGCATTAATCTTAATCGTATTCATATTGGAAAGTAGAATTCGAATCGTGCTTAGGCTTTAGTCTGGAAAGTCAACCTAACACTTTTGCAAAATAGTATCACGGTCGATATTGCTTAGGAATGAGGATATCCCGTATCACGTATTTTATGGTCGGAACTATTGCTTGATGCTTTTCAGGGACACTGAGGAATTAGTGTACGGGAAAATCATCAAAGGGTTTTCATTAAGGAATTAAGGCAACTAAAGTGGCCAACTGATAAATTAAGGTTAATAACTAGTATAGTAGAATAATCATACATGGTCTTTACTCGCATCGTCTCCACTCCCCTAACACTGTTCTTAGATTGATTCATTAAGTCCGTATTTACTTGTTATATTACTCTGCTACCAAACAAACCACTAGACCTTTTGTTCATTTGAATCCTAAAAATTCCGTTAATTACTACGCAGTCCTCGAGATCGATACTTGGGACTTTTCCCTTATTACTACAATTGGTAAAAATAGTACACTTGCTATTTTCCCGATCAAGTTTTTGGCACCGTTGCCGGGGACTGCCAAATTAACATTGTTTTTAGAATCCAAAAGAAATTTTGTTGCTCTGCGACTAAAATTTTATTGTTTACTGCATAACTTTTATCCGCTTATTATCTAACGCTTGTCTAATTGTGTATGCGAGGTCAGGCCTCAGCTAAATATTCTTTTGATACAGAACCAGAACGAGCATTACACGAAAGACGGAGATTAGCTAAAGTTAAAAGACTGGAAGAAATAGAGGAAATTATATCTGTGCAGAGCGACTCCGAAGAGAGAGAGACAGCACCTGAAACTGTTCAAATGGTTGGAAATCCACCTCAGCCTAAAAGACTGCTAGGAGACTACGGAGGGGCCAATGCTCAACCAAACTGGATGACCATTGTGAATCAACCGGTGAATGTTGCGCATTTTCAGCTACACCCTTCCACCATCCGTCAGTTGGAGAGCAAGTCGTTCGCCGGAAGAATCAACGAAGATGCAAATAAACATCTTCAGAGATTCCTCACAACCACCACCTTGCTGAAAATAGAAGGACATTCCGAAGAGGCCAAGAGATTAGTTATGTTCCCGTTCACACTCACTGATGATGCGGAAGAATGGTTTTACTCGCTTCCCGCTGGGAGTATCACAACATGGCAAGAGATGGAAACTGCATTCCTGAATGAGTATTTCCCTGCCTCAGTGTTCATCCGAAAAAGATATGACATTGTCAACTTCAAGCAAAAAGAAGGAGAATCTTTAGGGGATGCATATAAGCGGTTTAAGAGGTGTCTTACAGCATGTCCTACTCATAATATGGACGCCACAGAGCAGATGCAAAACTTTGTGAATGGATTACGACTCAAAACGAAACAGCTCATAGATACCACTGTCGGTGGCTCAACCAACTTCTCAACGGCCACAGGTATCAGAAGGATCATAGAAGCAATCGCCGCGAACGAGCACCTTGAGTTGTATGATCGCACGGTTAACCAACCGGAAGGTAAGATTGATCTGAAGCTGGCATACCAGGTTGTTAAAATGGAGGATCAGATCACCGCTAAGGTAGAGAGAAGGTTAAAGAAAATGAATGTTGAAACTCAGGTAGTGGCACAGGTTGAGCCAGTTCAAGCAGCACCTTGTGAAATATGCGGTGGGCCACACTTTACAATGCATTGTGTAGCAACTCAAGAGCAAGTGGAACAGATTAATATGTTGAGGCAGAACAATCCTTATGCCAACACATATAATCCTGGTTGGAAGAATCACCCAAACTTTTCATGGAAAGATCAACAAGGTAATGTGCAGAAACCTGTTCAAGGCCAACAACCGTATCAACCTCAGCCACAGCAGTACCAGCAGACACCGTACCAACCTTAATATCAACCACAAGCGCCTCGAAAAGCTGATTGGGAAGTGGCCATTGAGAAAATGGCCGCCCAAAGTTCTCAATTTCAAGAAGAGACAAGGAGTAACTTCAGGAATGTTGGAGCATCCATAAAGAATCTTGAAGTACAAATGAGTCAAATTGCCCAACAGCTAGCAAGTTCACAAGCGCCGGGTACACTTCCAAGTGCCACAGTACCAAATCCGAAGGATCACCACCAAATTAAGGCAGTAGTAACAAGAAGTGGAAAAGCCAAGGAAGTAGGAGAAGAGGAAACGGAACTAAATGATCAGATGATTGAAGTGGAGCTGGAAATTAAAGAGAATGAAATAGTCGAGGAAGAAGTGGTGACACCGGTACCGGTAACTAAAGAAAAAGTGGTAGAACCGAAACCGGTGATCAAGCTGCCACACCCCTCAAGAAATAAGAAGAAAGGACAGCAAGAGAAGAATTTCGAGAAGTTCCTGGAGCTATTTAAAAAGTTGGAGCTGAACATTCCGTTGTTGGAGGCACTAGAACAAATGCCCACCTATGCAAAATTCATGAAGGACATCATTGCTAAGAAGCGGACGAGTGAGTCTGAACCTGTTATTCTAACGGAAACTTGTAGTGCTATTTTGCAGGGTCTGAAGATTCCGGTCAAGAAGAAAGACAGTGGAGATGTTACTATCCCATGCACTATTGGTGATAGGTCATTCAACAGAGCTTTAATTGATTTGGGAGCAAGTATTAGCCTCATGCCCTTGTCCATCTACAAAAAATTGGATATCGGTGCGGTTCAAGACACTCGGATGACCCTCCAGTTCGCTGATCATTCAGTTAAGCGGCCATATGGAGTGGTTCAAGATGTACTAGTTAAGGTAGATAAATTTGTGTTTCCGGTTGATTTTGTGATCCTAGAGATGCCGGAAGATGAAGAAATGCCGTTAATTTTGGGCCGACCATTCTTGGAAACCGGGAGAGTCATGATAGATATGGAAGGCGGCACCCTAACCTTGAAAGTATATGACGAGGAGTTAAAAATTGATGTTAGTAATACCATGAAGCATAAACAGGATCGTGGCACCAGTAGCAACATACAAGTGCTAGAACAGGTCGTAGAGAGCGAATATTTGGAGAGTGTGACCCAACTACCCCTGGAGAGAGTGCTAAGCATGTCAATCTTTAAGGAAGACAAAGAAGTAGATGAGAATGACAGAGAGGTAGTCGAAATGTTGGACACTCGACCATTCCAAAGGGGATCCCGACCACACCGATGGGAGGACTTACGGCAACCGATAGAGCTGGAGGGTAATGACGAAAAGCCTAAAGGTTCGGAATTGAAACAACTGCCGAAAAATCTCAAATATGTGTTTCTAGACACCGAGGAAAAGTGTCCCGCCATTATCAGCTCTAGTTTGAAAAGTGTCCAAGAGAAACAACTGATTGGGGTTCTTAAAAAATTTAATAGTGCTATTGGTTGGAAAATTGAAGACTTAAAGGGTATAAGTCCTACAGTTTGCATGCACAAAATCCTTATGGAGAAGGACCATAAACCGGTTGTGCAGCCCCAGCGAAGACTGAACCCCGTTATGAAGGAAGTCGTAAGAAAGGAAGTGGTGAAATTATTGGATGTTGGACTTATCTATCCTATATCAGACAGTTCATGGGTGAGCCCTGTTCACGTGGTGCCTAAGAAAGGAGGTACAACTGTGGTGACTAATGACAAGAATGAGTTGATTCCTACACGTACCGTCACTGGTTAGAGGGTATGCATTGATTATAGGAGACTTAATTTAGCCACCAGAAAAGATCACTTCCCGTTGCCCTTTATTGATCAGATGTTAGAAATATTGGCTGGTCACGATTACTATTGCTTTCTAGATGGATACTCCGGATACAACCAAATCGCGGTTGCGCCGGAGGATCAAGAGAAGACAGCTTTCACATGCCCGTACGGAGTTTTTGCTTATAGGAGGATGCCATTCGGCTTATGTAATGCTCCAGCCACATTTCAAAGATGCATGACTTCCATTTTTGCGGATATGCTCGAGAAACATATGGAAGTCTTCATGGATGATTTTTCGGTTTTCGGGTCATCATTTGATGATTGTTTAACTAACCTGTCACTTGTTTTGCAGAGATGTCAGGAAAGTAACTTGATCCTGAATTGGGAAAAATGTCATTTCATGGTGAGAGAGGGCATCGTCCTTGGTCACAAAATCTCACACAAAGGGATCGAAGTTGATCAAGAAAAAGTGGAAGTAATATCCAAGTTACCACCACCCGTAAACGAGAAAGGTATCTGAAGCTTCTTGGGTCACGCAGGGTTCTACCGCAGGTTCATAAGAGACTTCTCCAAGATAGCTAAACCGTTGACGTCCTTGTTAGTCAAGGAAACGGCGTTTGTGTTCAATAAGGAATGTGTTGATGCATTCGAGAACCTGAAAAATAAGTTAGTGTCAGCACCAATTATGATAGCCCCAGACTGGTCGCTGCCGTTTGAGATCATGTGTGACGCCAGTGACATCGCAGTAGGGGCTGTATTGGGGCAGCGGAAAGAGAAGTTTTTGCATGTTATTTACTATGCGAGTCACATTTTGAACCCGACACAGATGAATTATGCAACTACCGAGAAGGAGTTGCTAGTGGTGGTGTATGCCTTTGACAAATTTAGGCAATATCTGTTGGGTTCTAAAGTGATTGTTTATACTGACCATGCTGCGTTAAAATATCTTTTTGCTAAACAGGAGTCGAAGCCCAGGCTACTGAGATGGATCCTTCTTCTCCAAGAATTCGATGTGGAGATTCGGGATAAGAGAGGATGTGAAAATACTGTAGCTGATCACCTCTCGCGAATGTCACCGATTGAAGAAAACGAGGAAAAGCGCCCGATAAAGGATGAGTTTGCTGATGAACACATCCTAGTTATTCATGGTGTTCCTTGGTTTGCGGATTACGCCAACTATTTAGTCAGGGGTCTCATACCCGACGATTTTGATTCTAACAGACGGAAAAAGTTTGTTCATGACTGTAGGTTCTACTTATGGGATGACCCGTTTCTTTACAAGAAAGGGGTGGATGGACTGATCAGACGATGCGTTCTGGAAAACGAGCAAAGGAAGGTGCTCGAAGCATGTCATAATTTAGATTATGGAGGGCATTTCAGTGGCGACCGCACCGCAGCCAAAGTCCTCCAATCAGGGTTGTATTGGCCGTCTTTGTTCAAGGATGCCCAGAACGTAGTTAAGGAATGCGAAAGATGTCAACGGACTGGAAATATCTCGAAAAGAAACCAGATGCCGCAGAATTCCATGTTAGAAGTAGAGTTGTTTGATGTTTGGGGGATTGATTTTATGGGACCATTCCCACCATCATTTGGAAAACACTATATACTGGTAGCAGTTGACTATGTTTCGAAATGGGTAGAAGCAGTGGCACTACCAACAAATGATGCTAAAGTAGTGGTCAGATTTCTGAAGGAGAACATATTTTCGTGGTTTGGAGTACCAAGGGCCCTTATAAGCGATGAAGGAACTCACTTCCTAAATCATCTCATGGAAAAGCTACTCCTTAAGTATAATGTGAAGCACAAAATATCTACTCCGTACCATCCTCAAACCAACGGGCAAGCCGAGGTGTCAAATCGACAACTCAAACAGATATTAGAGAAAACAGTGCGTGCATCCCGTAAGGACTGGGCAGTAAAGCTGGACGACGCTCTCTGGGCGTATCGCACTGCATACAAAACACCCATTGGTATGTCCCCTTACCAACTGGTCTATGGTAAAGCTTGCCATCTGCCTCTAGAGTTAGAACACAAGGCATTATAGGCATCAAAAGTCCTTAACCTAGACCTCACCAGAGCAGGAGAGTCCAGAACCCTCCATCTCCATGAGCTAGAGGAATTCAGGAACCGGGCATATGAGAATGCAAAAATGTACAAGGATCAAGCAAAGAAATGGCATGATCGACGTATTCAGAAGAAAGAATTTCGGGAAGGACAATTAGTGTTGTTGTACAACTCCCGACTGAAACTATTTCCGGGAAAGCTTAAATCAAAATGGTCGGGACCATTTGTAGTACATAAGACGTTTCCGCACGGAGCAGTCGAGCTGAAAAATCCAGCAAATGGAGACATTTTTAAAGTAAATGGTCAGCGTCTGAAACCTTACTACGAGGGACAGCAGAAAGATCGAAACGATGTCGTTCATCTCACATGATACGATGATGGACCGTCGAGCCAGGCGACGTAAAACGAAGCGCTTCGTGGGAGGCAACCCACGTATTTCACATTCACGCTTTCATTTTGTTTTTGTTTTAACAGGTTTTGATCAACTCGCAGTTCATCGGTGAAAGAAGAATGTCGGAGACCAGAGGAGAGGAAAAAGTTGAAAAACAGCACCCTGACACGGGTGGCCGTGTTACACAACACGGGCCGTGTCAGGCCCAGCATGACAGAGATGATAAATTTGGAAAAATGTGGAGCAGTGGAACAACACGGGTGCCCGTGTTGTGCAACACAGCCCGTGTTGCAGGTGCGTGGCCATGAAAAAAAATATGTTACAGGAGGAGCAACACGGGTGCCCGTGTTGTGCAACATGGCCCGTGTTGCAAGGCGCGTTCTGATTTTTAAATTTTTACCCCATGGGGCCCACCACTTTAACCCCCACTTATCATTACCAACCACATAATTCATATCATTTTTCATCTTCCTCCTGCTTCTCCCTCACAAAACCCTTAACTTCCATAACCCTCTCTCCACAAAAGCTTCATTATCTACCACACCCACTCATCGGAAACACTTCCGTCCTTCACAAAAAACATTCTACTCATCATTGTGATTACTTCTACGGTTGCGTTTTTCACTAACAGTGATTTCGAAATTTTTCGAACCATCTGTGTTGGTTGTGTTTTGCAGGTTAAGAATGCCTTCTCGTAGAGACACCGGAAAAGCAGTGGCGGAAATTTCGCGCCCCAGAAAGAGAGCACACCATATGGCGAATCCTCACGGCATACTCTTTGAAGACCCGGATCATCAGAAAAAGTACTCTAACATCATCAAGCGTAAGCTCGCGCCCACAAGGTATATCTGTAACACTACGCTTGATAATCTAGGGCTGAGAGTAGAGGTCCATAGGATGTTTCACACTCTGGGTATGTTAGAATTTATGCAATTAGAAGCGCCAACTTATGAGCGCATAACTGTTGAATTCTTGAGCACTTTAGAATTTCAGTTGAAGCACAGGTGGACAGGGGTGGAGGAAGAATATTATGGTACACTGAGGTTTAGGTTATTTGATACTGACCATAGCCTGACCATAGCCGAGTTGGGAGATATTCTGAAGCTCCCCAATTTTGGACCCGGAGCCCCTCCGGGAAATTTTAGTGCAGGGGACTTCTGGAAAGCTATTACAGGCAGAACTGATTATGTCGCGAAAGCGGCAAAAGCCTCTTGTATCCATAACCCTTGTTTCAGGTACGCTCAAAAGGGATTGGCATATACACTGTTCGGCAGGGGTGACAGCACAGGAGTGGCGACTCAGAGGGAGTTGTACTTCATGTACGGCATGGCTGTCGCTACTGCGAAAATCGGCGCCGGCTGAACAGAAGAGTCGCCACCGTGCGTTATTTATCCCACGGGAGGGAAAGGAAACGCTCAGAGTAAACCTCGCACAACATGGGAAAGGTATGGTCGTCGCAACCAAAACCTGGATTCGGGAGTCGGTTACGCAAGGGGAAGGTATTAGCACCCCTCACGTCCGTCGTACTCGACGGGATCCACGCTTGTTTTCGGGTATGGATTGTTATTCTATCTAAACTATGGGTCGAGGGTTAAAAAGAAAATAAAATGAAAATAAAAATGACTCGGAAAAGTATCGCACTTTATGCCTACGTATTCCCGTCTGGAACGAGAAATCAGAGTCAACGTAGTTCGCCTACCTACGGGAAAGGAGGGGAAGGTTGCTCGCTAGGATATCGCATCCTATGCCTACGTACTTCCATACGGCATGGAAGATCAGAGCAAACGTAGTTCGGGCCATGTACGACACAAGTCTGTTTTGATTGTTTTTATTCCTTCTGAAAAAGGTTTTTCTGATTAACAGTCCCGGCGGACAAAAATGACGTCTTGATGAGTTCACGTTCTTTTACGAAAGAAGTGTCTTTTATTGTGTTTGAAATCTTTATGGTGTTTTTCTGTTTGTTTTGAGTAAGAAGAGATAGAACTCTAACCTATGGTTGCGAAGGGAAACAAACTAACCTAATGTTATCATGCATGGGTTAAGACCTAGTGTCTATCATGCTCCTCTCTTGCACAGAGAGAAACAGAGATCCTACGGGATAGGCAGAAACGGAAACAATAACAGATATAATAAAGCAGTAAAATGCATGGATGCAACAGTACAAGCGAGGCAAGGGAGTCCCACTCAACCTCGAACCTAGAAAACAATAGGCAAAAGTGAACAGACTTCACTTTCAACCCAACAGGTTAAACAGCAAACAATACAGTCAGGAAAACCAATCAATACATCAAGAAATGAAATACAGCAAAAATAAACAGCCACAGCAGCTCTGAATCAATATCTGGCTTCAAGTAATCTCCAATCATTTATGGGCTTCAACAAGCATCAATCTCCATCTTCATGATCTTCAGGTAAGGGCTTTGATCATCAGACTTCTATCTGCAATGGCTTTTCTTCAAGTCTCAGGCTCCAGGATGAACATCAGCCAACCAGATGAAGTGAATGAATGTTAGACAGTTAATTACCTACCAAGGGTGGTTCATCAACTGTTAACATTAAACAGAAAGTTTTCTCTCAAAAGTTCTATCTTTCAAATACATTCACTGATCCTTCCAAAGGAAGGAGGTGGATATTTGAAAGAGACTTTGAATCATAGAGAAAGGATAGAGGCAAACAAAGCCATCTATGTTTGAGAAGCAAGCTTTCTAATCTAGAGCTCTGCCTAGCTCCTAAACCCTAGTCTCCTCAGCAGCTGCTAGCAAGAACCTCCTCTCCAACTCTGGCAGTTGATCTTCAATCTCTGGATCTCCAATGGCCTTCATCTCCTCAAGTCTTCAGCTCTCCCAAGTCCCCAAACAATCCCAATACCCAAGCAAGCAAGCAATAATCCCCAGAGGGCACACCACACCAGTCAATCAGATATACAGTATATTAATAGCAGTAGGGGAATCCTGACTTTTCTAAGGGATCTAATAACTACCCATAGCCCCTATAGTCCCATAACTAAACTAGTCAAACCCTAAGCCCTAAGGGAAAAGAATCAAATCTCCTAAGTCATCACCTAAAAAACCCTAGTTTGTTCATGTTATTCACACCTACACTAAGCACCTAAAATTAATTTCTAAAAATGGGAACTAAATTGAATCTACAAGTTCAATGTCTAACCTAAACAACCTAAAAAGAATGGGCAAAAAATATTGAAGCAATTAGTAGAACAAAAAATAACAAAATTATGTATAAAATGAAACCATTAAAATGTTATTTATTTAGAAAATATGAGAAAAATATCAAATAAAAAATAAAATGCCATTTTTATTTTTTATAATTTTCTTGACATCCTAAAGAAAAGTATGCAAAAAGAATGAATTAAAAATGATGATTTTTCTATTTATTATGAATTTTTAAAAATGAATGAAAAATGAAAAGAAAATAATAAAGAAAATATAAAGAAATAGCCAGAGGGGGTGAGAATAGTAAAGGCGCGCAGTTGAAATCCCAAGTGGGCTGGAAAAGGTGGGGTGCGAATATCATTTGCAGCTAGGCCCATATGCACTCAGAAAACACTTGAGAAAATGCCAGAAAAATAAAGAAAGATTCGGTGTAAATAGCATCCAAATCACGTGTATTCGTTTGGGCTTAATGAAAAGGAGGTGTGAATAGCTGTTGGATCCAAAGCCCACTCAGAGTATTTAAATGAAACGCTGCGTTTCATATCCAATTCTTCCCTCCGTTTTCAACTTCAAACGTGGATCGTTGGATGGGGAATTAAGTCAAAAGTCAAGCTGGGATCGTGTGGTGCCAGGGTCATCTTCAACCTTGAGCCCAAACCCTAGCTCAGAAAAACCCTAACCATGCACATACCTTCGAGCTCCCTGTTCTCTCTCCCTGCTCCATGAAATCAGATACCTCCAACAGCAAACTTGCTCTATATCAATCCCTCTACACATCCATGCCAATAGCTCATCCTAAAACTCACTCAACAAAACAATTCGATAGGTGTAACAGATCTGATCCATCATTTTCCAACTGATATTGATCCTCTCAATTCTCTCCAGAACTCATCCTAAACTAATCTACAACTTCCCCTGATCATTTTAAGCACCTAATCTAAGATTATTTCTCATGATTCTTGACATTCTAAGCTTCAACAGAATTGTTGCACCATGATCAATATCCATGAAACTTGTCCAAACTCACCAAAATCAATCATCTCACTTATCCTAACCAATCTATACTAACAATTCCCTATAATTCTCATTAAATCATGCAATTCGAATGAAGTTACCAACCTGTTGTGATGATGAAAACAGCTATGGAATCCTCTTGATCCAATGCTTGAAATGAGGGGAAACTGATCAGTGAACTTGGTGATGAGTTCTGTATGCAATCAAAGATGCTCCAAAGCTTTGAATCTCCTAATTCCAAGATTCTTGCATTTTGAATGATGATGATGAACAGCACGATTCCTTGTTCAATTTGCCAAATAAATGTGTGGATTCTGACCCTTGTGTGATGATGATGAAGATTGAATCAAGAATATTGAAGATTGATGGAGATTATGGAGATTTTGGAAAGCTTATGCAAGTTGAAGAAAGTATGGAAAAGTTGGGGTTTTAAACAAATGGGAGCACCAACCCTTGCATGAATCAGCTTGCATGAACTTATAGGTTGCATTAGAACCTCCTAGAACATTGGAGAAATTTCCCTTGCATTTTTCCTTTTCAATTTGGATTATGTTACTTTCAATTCAAGCAACCATGGATAACTCACAAATTATGAACTAAGCTCAAAATTCCACTTTAGCCAATGTCTTTAAAATGCCTTTTCCATTCAAAATGACCTATAATTTTGCATCATTTGGCCAAGATATGAAAAATATCATTTTTTAAGTCATTTTTCTTCATTAAATTCACCAATTTTGAAACCTTGTGCTATGGACATTTCCAATCTCTAATGGTCACTTTTCTAGACTCAAAATGTCATTTGGAGCAAGTTTGATGTTGTAAGTTTTTCCATTTTAGGCCTCCTTGTATGAGTTTTGGACATAGGTTAAAATGACCTGTAATTCACAAATGACCAAAATACCCTTTGCTTGCCAAGACCATAAGTTGAGTTCCACACATCATATGAAGGCATACTATACCATTCTAGAAAGCTAAGACAATGAGGAACAATTCTTATGTTGACCATAAATTCATTTGAAATCTCCTTGAGGGGTAAAAGTTGCTTGGAAGTCAAGTCACTTTCACAGACAAAATTTCAGATACCTCAGATGACCTGTAACTTGCAAGGACCATAACTTGAGTTCTATAAATCTCCTTGATGTTTTCAACCACTCAAATTAAAGGTATTGAGATCCTCTACAAGTTCTATGTTGACCAAGAAGCCATTTGAAGCTTGCATTTTGACTTATCTTGATTGGAAATTTGACCTAAACTAGGGGATTTTACATAGAAACCCTAATTTAGAAACTCCTCTTCTCCTTGATTTCTCTTGATTCCTGCTTAGCACAAAAACATATCCTTATTCTCCATGTCAAATGATGAACCCCACATCTCTTCAATAGCCCTTAATGCCTTTCAATCAGTCAATTGACCTAGAGTTGACCCAGGGTTGACCCAGATGAAACCCTAGTTGACTGTCTTCATCCACAACTCTTGTGACTACACCAATGACTTGTATCCTTCTCCAAATGGCTTTCTAAGTCCTCCAAGATGTCTAGATACTCCCCATGCTCTCAATTCACAACTCATAATTCCCTTGTTGATCCTCAGACACCCTCAGTTAGGAGATATACTCAGTGCTTGATCCACTGAACTCCCTGCTTTCAAATTCTTTCTTGATGACTTGAATGAGATTGAATTAGGATAATAACCTCTGGGTAGGCCTCTAGAGATGAGAATAATGCTTGATCCCCTGTTGAATGACTTGCTATGCTTATGCTATGCAGATGGTTAGGCTATGTACATGACTCTATATGCAAATGCTAATGATATTGAAACATAAACCAAGTGAATAAGGTTGAGCAAATTTTAGGGTGCAACAGCTGCCCCTATTCAAGCGACTTGGACCCGATTGGGTGAAGAGCGAACGGCCTTCAAACATTCGAGGTACGAGACGGTTGAATACTAAGAAACCCGGAAACTTGCCAACCGCAGAAATAAACTGCACCCCTGTTTGGGTAACGACATCCACTGCCTGGATCTGACTGTTTGCAACCGCTCACTGATCTCACAACGACCACGCTGGGGATAACAGATCGCTTGCTTGTCCACATTAGGACTCTGTCTGTCATCAATACGAAGAAATCTCAACTAGAACCTGTCCACGTTAGGACTCCACTTGCTGTTAACCCAGGAAAATCTCGGCAACTCCGCTGGGGGATATTCCAATAAATCGTCCACGTTAGGAATAGACTCTTCCACGCTAGGAATAACACAATCCACGTAAGGAATCATCTCTTCTGCATCTGTCCACGTCAGGACTAAACTTTCCATCTTTCCACGTCAGGATGCAATCTTCTTTTTCCACGTAAGGAGAACCGTATCAATCTGTCCACGTAAGGACTCCGGTACAACTCGATACGTCTGCGTCAGGACTCCAATCTTTCCGCGTAAGGAATACAACTTTGGTTCTGAACCTGTCCACGTTAGGACTCACCTTTCCACGTAAGGAGTACATCATTCTTCCACGTCAGGAATCAACTTTTCTTGAATCCGTCCACGTAAGGACCCCAATCTCTCCACGTAAGGAAACCAACTCTTTCCGATTTGTCCGCGTCATGACTACATTTTTCCACGTAAGGAATGCCATCTTAATCTGTCCACGTAAGGACTCCGCTCTTTCCATGTAAGGAATCCTCCTCCTATGTGTCCGCGTAAGGACTCAATCTTTTCCACGTAAGGAACACGATCTCCTTTCCCCGTAAGGAACCATTTTTCTGACTTGTCCACGTAAGGACTCGCATCTTTCCACGTAAGGACCTAAAGTTTCTCTTTCTCTTCCACGTAAGGAACACGCCTTCTTTCCATGTTAGGCATACTTCTTCTTCTGAATTCGTCCACGTCAGGACTAAATTTTCCACGTAAGGAATCTATCTTCTTCTTCCACGTTAGGAATAACTTCTTTGATCTGTCCGCGTCAGGACTAAACTCTTCCACGTCAAGAATAATCTCTTTCTTTCCACGTCAGGAATCAATCTTGATATGTCCGCGTAAGGACTCGATCTTTCCACGTAAGGCGTCATCACCTTTCCACGTAAGGAATCTCACTTTTCCACGTTAGGAATCACCATTTTTCCACGTAAGGAATAAGACTTCGTCTGAATCTGTCCGCGTCAGGACTAAACTCTTCCACGTCAGGAATGATCTTGTTTCCCCGTAAGGAATCCATTTCGATATGTCCGCGTAAGGACTCAATCTTTCCACGTAAGGAATACCAACTTCTTTCCACGTAAGGAATAAATTCGTCTTTCCACGTAAGGAATGAACCTGCTCTTCCACGTAAGGAACTGAAACCTCTTTTTCCACGTAAGGAATAGATTCGTCCACGTCAGGACCCATGTTTCGTCTTGATTTGTCCACGTAAGGACTACATCTTTTCTGCTGAGAAAATACATCTTGTCCCCGTCAGGACTCAGTTCTCCATTGATCCCAACTCACAAACTTCTTAGCACCGACGTGACAGCGACTTTGAGGCGGACTCTACTGGGGATATTTGGAAACCACACTACCGGACGCCTGTTCTGATAACCGGCGGTGGCCTCTGAAATTCTGATTCATGGAACCCCTGATGACAACTAACTCTGCCTGGGAATAAAGAGAAACTTATCCTGATAACTCTGTGGGGAATACGACCGAAACCGACATTATCATTGGATGTCCCATGCCAAGATCTTGAATGTTTGGTAGTTCATTTGAGCAAAAGTTCTCTCCACCTGAACTGCTAGAGTACAGAAACTGCTTCAGCAAAATAAATGCTGAAGATAATGCCGACTCCGCTGGGGATAGCCAGATGCTACAGAATTATTTCAGCAAAATAAATGCTGGAAGGGTGAAGTCGACTCAGCTGGGAAATTGGGAACTCAAACCAAACACCCTGTTGAGGTAACCCCCTGCTGGGGAATAGCAGATGTGCACGGTATGATCGGACTTTCTGCTGGAGAGTGAGCTGATATTACACGGTATCCCTGACAAAATAAATGACAGGACCCACCACCAACTCTGCTAGGGAGAGTCTTGATCTTCGAGTTCCACTGGAAGGAAAGAACACTTGCTGAAAAGAGAGGACTCTGCCGGGGATGGGATGATTCTCTTGGGAAAAACCAACTGACTCCGCCGGGAGAGGGTAAATGACCCTGCGAGGAAAGATGAACTTGTCTGGATACAGCTCACAACTATTAATCCTTTGCGGCTAAACCACTCTGCTTGAGATACACTGTCTGAATACAGCCTTACGATCTTGGAATCGTCAATTCTATTGAGGATGAACGACTTTGCTGGATAATCCTTTTTGCACAAGCTACGACTAGCTGGAGAGTTCTATCCTTCTTCGGGAAGAACCTGCATGACCTGCGTGAGGGCTGAGTCTTTAGTTATTGCAATCTTTTGATCATCTTCCTCGTACGGTTATGAAACCTGCAACAACACAAACAAGACAAGACAAGCCTATGCAACCAAATCAATTCAGGTTAGTGACGTTATTTTCAGTTAATTCAAAGCTTTAGCAACTGTTGGCAAGGGCCAGTGACGTTATACACACGCTAGTTTCATCAACCTTAGGCGTTAATCATGCACAAAACAGTAAAGAACAGTGTCAAGTACTGAATAACGTGTTTTATTGATTGGGCCCCTGAATGGGCGGAGTTTTATACACGGGATGTAACTCCTGAAATGAGGAAGCTACACAAAGCAAATATACAAGTATACAAGTATGCACAAGAAGCATAAATATTGACAACTTAAATTTGTACACATGTCGGCAACGGGATGCAGATGAACACCACGAACTGATCCTCCCATGACTCGCCCGACTCTAATGCTTTCCCGGTATCCATACTTCCGAAGAGAATGTATCCGATAGTCGACCCCTCAGGTATATTCTCCCGCATTGGTGCTCATTGCAATGTCAAATTCGGACCGCAGTCATTTGCTTTTCAAATCCCTAACTTTTGCGTGAACCGCCCTTTACGGGTTTTCAGTTCACCGGGATACCCCTTTTTGCCGAAGCCGCCCAGTGTAGGTTTTCAACTTCGCGGGTGTACATCTTTTTCAATTTTATCCCTAATTTTTGCCCGAACCTTTCATTCTGTTTTTGGTTCGCCAGGATGCCCCATTTTTGCCTGGACTCTCTTTTTTCTGTCCAGCAGGTCTATTTTAAGCAAAGTATTTTTTAACTGCGTCCGAATTCACAGGCGACGTGAAGTCTTCACCGTCCATAGTGGACAACAACAACGCTCCTCCTGAAAATACTTTCCTGACAACGTATGGCCCTTCGTAGTTGGGGGTCCACTTGCCCCTGTGATCTGCTTGCGGCGGGAGAATCCTTTTCAGCACGAGGTCGCCCGTCTGAAAGCTTCGCGGATGTATCTTCTTGTCGTACGCTTTCTTCATTCGGCTCTGGTACAAACGACCGTATGCTAGAGAAGCTAGCCTCTTCTCATCCATCAAACTCAGTTGATTCAACCTGTCTTTCACCCATTCTGCCTCGTCCAGCTGAACGTCTCGCAATACCCTCAGAGAAGGGATCTCGACTTCTAATGGTAGCACCGCTTCCATTCCGTATACCAACGAGAACGGAGTTGCCCCGGTTGATGTGCGTACCGTCGTACGATAACCGTGCAAAGCAAAAGGTAGCATCTCGTGCCAATCCTTATAGGTCACCACCATTTTCTGAACGATCTTCTTTATATTCTTATTGGCCACCTCAACAGCGCCATTCATCTTGGGTCGGTAAGGGGAGGAGTTGTGATGTTCGATCTTGAAATTCTGACAGAGCTCCTTCATCATTTTGTTGTTCAGGTTTGAACCATTATCCGTGATTATCCGCTCGGGAATCCCATATCGGCAAATGATATCTCTTTTGATGAATCTGGCCACCACTTGCTTCGTTACATTTGCGTAAGACGCCGCTTCCACCCACTTGGTGAAATAATCGATTGCTACTAGGATGAACCGATGCCCGTTAGACGCCGTCGGCTCGATCTTTCCAATCATATCGATTCCCCACATCGAGAATGGCCATGGAGATGACATCACATTTAGAGGACTCGGAGGCACATGTATCTTGTCAGCATAGAATTGGCACTTGTGGCACTTCCTCGCAAACTTGAAACAATCAGTTTCCATGGTCAGCCAAAAATAACCTGCCCGCAGCAGCTTTCTCGTCATAGCATGCCCACCCGCATGCGTACCAAAGGTACCTTCGTGAATTTCCTCCATGAGCAGCTTTGCCTCTTTCTCGTCTACACAACGCAATAGCACCAAATCGTGGTTTCTTCTGTACAAGACACCGTCCGGATTCAAATAGAAATTACCCGCTAATCTCCTGAGAGTCTTCTGATCCTGACTGGATGCCCCAGCCGGGTACTCTTTATTCTTCAGGAAATTAAAGATATCGAAATACCATGGTTTGTCATCAGATGCTTCATCAATAGCAAATACATAAGCTGGCCTGTCAAGCCGAGAGATAATGATTCGGGGAGCTTCGTTCCAGAAGTTGACCTTGTACATGGAAGACAAAGTGGCCAGAGCGTCAGCCATTTGGTTCTCTGCCCGCGGTACATGATGCAATTCAACCTTGTCGAAGAAAGGCAACAATCTCCTTGCATAATTCATGTAATGTATCAAATTGGGCTGTGTCGCTACTGCGAAAATCGGCGCCGGCTGAACAGAAGAGTCGCCACCGTGCGTTATTTATCCCACGGGAGGGAAAGGAAACGCTCAGAGTAAACCTCGCACAACACGGGAAAGGTATGGTCGTCGCAACCAAAACCTGGATTCGGGAGTCGGTTACGCAAGGGGAAGGTATTAGCACCCCTCACGTCCGTCGTACTCGACGGGATCCACGCTTGTTTTCGGGTATGGATTGTTATTCTATCTAAACTATAGGTCAAGGGTTAAAAAGAAAATAAAATGAAAATAAAAATGACTCGGCAAAGTATCGCACTTTATGCCTACGTATTCCCGTCTGGAACGAGAAATCAGAGTCAACGTAGTTCGCCTACCTACGGGAAAGGAGGGGAAGGTTGCTCGCTAGGATATCGCATCCTATGCCTACGTA
Source organism: Lathyrus sativus (assembly GCA_963859935.3). Lineage (NCBI taxonomy): Eukaryota > Viridiplantae > Streptophyta > Magnoliopsida > Fabales > Fabaceae > Lathyrus > Lathyrus sativus. The sequence goes on along the minus strand of OZ012739.1, from coordinate 651,802,373 downwards.
CTTCCACACAGCATGAAAGATCAGAGCAAACGTAGTTCGGGCCACGTACGACACAAGTCTGTCTTGATTGATTTTATTCCTTCTGAAAAAGGTTTTTCTGATTAACAGTCCAAGAGGACAAAAATGACGTTTTGATGAGTTCACATTCTTTTACGGAAGAAGTGTCTTTTATTGTGTTTGAAATCTTTATGTGTTTTTCTGTTTGTTTTGAGAAAGAAAGAGACAGAACTCTAACCTACGGTTGCGAAGGGAAACAAGCTATCCTAATGTTATCATGCATGGGTTAAGACCTAGTGTCTATCATGCTCCTCTCTTGCACAGAGAGAAACAGAGATCCTACGGGATAGGCAGAAACAGAAACAATATCAGATATATACAGTAAAACAGTAAAATGCATGGATGCAGCAATACAAGCGAGGCAAGGGAGTCCCACTCAACCTCGAACCTAGAAAACAATAGGCGAAAGTGAACAGACTTCACTTTCAACCCAACAGGGTAAACAGCAAACAATACAGTTCAGAAAACCAATCAATACATCAGCAAATGAAATACAGCAAAAGAAACAGCATCAGCAGCTCTGAATCAACATCTGTCTTCAAGCAACCTCCAATAAGCTACAGGCTTCACCAAGCATCAATCTCCATCTTCATGGCCTTCAGACAAGGGCTTTGATCCTCAGTCTTCCATCTGCAATGGCTTTTCTTCAAGCTCAAACCTCCAGGATGAGGGATCAGTTACAAGAGTGAATTGGGTGTTAAGCAATCAGCTGACTACCAAAGGTGGTGAACAGACTGCTTCTAACACAAAGAGACATTTTCTCTCAAGAGTTCTATCTCACAGACACTATCACCAAGCCTTCCAAAGGAAGGGGGTGAGTGCCTTAGAGAGACTCTGAATCACAGAGAAGAATGGATGCAGACAAGGCAATCCATGTTTGAGAAACAATCTTTCTAATCTAGAGCTCTGCCTAGCTCCTAAACCCTAATCTCCTCAGCATCTGCTAGCAAGAAACTCATCCTCAACTCTGACAGTTGATCTTCAGTCTTTGAATCTCCAATAGCTTCATCTCCACAAATCTTCAGCTTCCCCAGGGCCCCAGACAAACCCAATACCCAATCAAACAATCAACAATCCCCAGAGGGCACACCACACCAGACAGCAGATATACAGACAACAATAATAGCAGTAGGGGAATCCTAATTGTTCTCTAAGGGATCTAATAGCTACCCATGGCCCATATAGTCCCATAACTAATTTATTTAAATCCTAAGTCCTAAGGGGAATGAAATTAAACTCCTAAGTTGTCACCTAAACCCTAGTTTTGATCATGATATTCAAGCACTTATTAATCACCTAAAATTAACCTCTAAAAATGGGAGCTAAAATATTTCTATAAGCCTAATATCTCATCTAAACAATATGAAAAGAATGATCAAAAAATATTAAAGCATGTGAGAGAACAAAAATCATAAAAATAATGCATGAAATGGATCTATTTAATATGCTATTTATTTAGAAAATATGTAAAAAATATGAAACAAAACTAAAAATGAAATTTTATTTTCCTATAATATTCTAGACATTTTAATGAAAATATGGTAAAAAGAATGGATTAAAAAGCATTTTTTATGAATTTATTATGAATTTTAGAAGATTGGTAAAATAATGAAATGAAATAAGAAAATAAAAAGAAATGAAATGAAGGAGGGGGTGAGAAAAGCAGAAAAGCACGTTCAAAGAATTGGGCCTGATAACATGGGGGGTGTGGATAGCGCTCTGAGCCCAACCCCCCAATTAGTGAAACGCCGCGTTTGGTCTTAGCTCAGCTTTCCCTCACAAACGAAGTTTAAACATCAGCCGTTGGATCCAAAGTCAGTCAACTGGTCAAAAGGTGATCTGAGGGTGAAAATATCATCTTCCTCCTTGGTTCAGGGCTTGGAGGGAACTCCATGGATGAACACTCCACCTGCTTCAAACCCTAACTCCCTCGATTCTCCATGAAACGTCAACATATAAAAATCAAATCCGCTCCAAAACTTACCAGGAATCCAACCATGGTGTCACAACTAACTGAAATCTCCTCTAACCCTAAATCCGATAGCTACCTCCAAGAAAAGATCAAGAACTGATTCTCACCATCTTCAAAATTAAAGGCACAGGCATGTTCCTCTCTTCACCTAGATCATTTCCCCCTAAAGAACTAAGATTATCATTCAATATCGAGGGAGTTCTTGGTCCACACAGAAATGGTACCTCTAACAAAATCATCACCAAATCATCTCTAACTTTCCAGAAAGCTTCCCCTAATGATTTCTAACCGTTCTAACCTACTAATTCTAATCAATTCTACTTAGATTAAGGTGCACGAAGAAATTTACAAACCTGGTGAAATGAGATGCACAGATGGTAGAATTCTTCAAATCAATGCCTGAATTCCTCCAGAATCATTCAGTGATCCATCTTCTAGCTTCTGTATGCAAAAAGGAAGGTTGAAAAGCTCTGAATCTTGGAAATGGATCTGAAGCTGCAAGCTGCCAAACTCAAGGTACAGAACACGATTTGGCCTTGAATTCCCTCTGATTTTGATTGCCACACCTTCAATGATGATGATAGAACTGAACCAGATCAAGAAATTGAACAGAATGGAGAAGAAATGAGAAATTGGAGAATGACTTGCTATGGAGGAACTTGGATTTCAATCTCTCTTTCTGCAGCAATTCTCTCTAACCCTTGCATCTGAGCACACTCCAATCCATATATAGATGATGTTAGAATCATCTAGAACCAACTGGACTCTTCTTATGAGAAATTGAGTTTCTCATGTCATGACTTTTTCATTTCATGCTATGCATAGTTCATTCCAAGTTCTCCTTGTTACAGCCCATGATTATTAATTGAAAATCTCCCCAAATGGTATTTTGAACATGTTGAAAAGCCTTGCAAGCTTGTGTGTTAATCCCTTATGTGAGTTGGATATGTAACTTGAATTATAAGCAATCCATGGCAAGTCCCAAATTATGACCTCAAATCCAAAATCTAATAATGCCAATGATCACAAAATATGCTTTCTAGTCAAAATGATATGTCACTTGCCCCATTTTGATCATGTAGTATAAAATTCCCAAAAATGGACATTTCATGTATTAAATTTATGCCTTTTTTAGGTCATTTCTACAAGCATGAGTTACAAGCATTTCCAAACTTACATGGTCTTCTTTCTTGACTTAAAATCCCATTTGGAGCAAGTTTGATGTTGTAAGCTTTTCCATTTGAAGCCTCCTTGTATGAGTTTTGGGTATAGGTTAAAATGACCTGTAATTCACAAATGCCCAAAATACCCTTTGCTTGCCAAGACCATAAGTTGAGTTCCACACATCATATGAAGGCATGCCATACCATTCTAGAAAGCTAAGACAATGAGGAACAACTCTTATGTTGACCAAGAATTCATTTGAAATCTCCTTGAGGGGCAAAACTAGCTTGGAAGTCAAGTCACTTTCACAGACAAAAATTCAGACACCCCAGATGACCTATAACTTGTAAGGACCATAACTTGAGTTCTATAAATCTCCTTGAGGTCTTCCACCACTCAAATTAAAGGTCTTGAGATCCTCTACAAGTTTCATGTTGGCCAAGAAGCCATTTGAAGTTAGCATTTTGACTTATCTTGCTTGGAAATTTGACCTAAACTAGGGGATTTTACAGAGAAACCCTAATTTAGTAACTCCTCTTCTCCTTGATTTCTCTTGAATTCTCCTTGTCATATCTCCATATCCTTCTTCATATGTTCAATATTGATCCCCACATCTCTCCAATAGACTTGAATGCCCTCTTAAGTCAGTCAATTGACCTAGGGTTGACCTAGGGTTGACCCAGATGAAACCCTAGTTGACTGTCTTCAACTATAGCTCTTGTGCTCTCATCAATGACTTGTTTTCTTCTCCAAATGACTTTATAAGTCTCTCAAGATGTCTAGATGCTCTCCATGCTTTCATTTCACAGCTCAGAACCCTCTTGTTGATCCTCAGGTACCCTCAGCTAAGAGATGGACTCAAGGCTTGATCTGCTGAGCTCTTTGCTTTCAAATTCTTTCCTGATGACTTGAATATGACTGAATTGGGATAATAACCTCTTGATAGGCCTCTAGAGATGAAAATAATGATTGGTCCCCTGTTGAATGACTGGCTATGCTTATGCTATGCAGATGGTTAGTCTATGTACATGACTCTATATGCAAATGCTAGTGACAATGAACCATGAACCACATGAATATGGTTGAGCAAATTTTAGGGTGCAACAGCTGCCCCTATTCAAGCGACTTGGACCCGATTGGATGAAGCCCGGAGCCTTCAGACATTCGCGGTACGAGACGGTTGAATACTAGTGAAACCAGAAATTTGCCAACCACAGAAATAAACTACGCTCCTGCTTGAGGAATGACATTCATCAGCTGAATCTGACTGTTAGAGTAACCCACTGATCTCGCACGACCGTGCTGGGGATTGTCTTCATCGTTCTGAAGAGGATTCTGTCATAACAGATTGCTTGCTTGTCCCCGCTAGGATTCTGTCTGTCGTCGATACGAAGAAATCTCAACTAGAATTGGTCCACGTTAGGACTCCACTTACTGTCAACCCAGAAAAATCGCAGCAACTCCGCTGGGGATAATTCACCTGCATTTCAATAAGCTGAATCGTCCACGTTAGGAATAAAACTCTTCCACGTTAGGAGTAACACCTGTCCACGTTAGGAGTCACATCGTCCACGTTAGGAGTAACGCTTTCATCTTTCCACGTTAGGAATCATCTTTTCTGCGTCTGTCCACGTCAGGACTAACCCTTTCATCTTTCCACGTCAGGAAACAATCTTCTTTCCGCGTTAGGAAAACTACATCAATCTATCCATGTAAGGACTCCAATACCACTTGACATGTCCGCGTCAGGACTCCGATCTTTCCGCGTAAGGAACACAACTATTTCTGAACTTGTCCACGTCAGGACTCAACTTTTCTTGCATCTGTCCACGTTAGGACTAATTTCCTTCTTCTTCCACGTAAGGAATCAATCTTGATATGTCCGCGTGAGGACTTAATCTTTCCACGTAAGGAATAAGCTCTTCTTTCCATGTAAGGAAACCATTTTTCTTCCACATAAGGAATGCTCTTGATATGCCCACATAAGGACTCTGATCTTTCCACGTAAGGAATACCAACTTCTTTCTGATTTGTCCGCGTGAGGACTCAACCTTTCCCCGTAAGGAATAAACTCGTCTTTCCACGTAAGGACCATCTTAATCTGTCCACGTAAGGACTTTCTCTTTCCACGTTAGGAATACTGTCATTTCCACATAAGGAAACTTCTTCTGATACGTCCGCGTAAGGACTACATCGTCCACGTTAGGAACCTCCGTCTTTCCACGTTAGGAATGATAATCTCTTTGATCTGTCCGCGTTAGGACACTGATCTCGTCTTGATTTGTCCACGTAAGGACTCCGGCGTCCTCGACTCACTGAGGAAATAAGACTTGTCCACGTAAGGATTCACGCGCCTTCGATTTGCTGGGGAAATATCCGCGTTAGGACTTACACCTTGCCAACAACACGAAGAAGGATAAATTTGTCCACGTCAGGATTCTTGTACCTTGTCATTACAAAGAACTACAAACTTGTCCACGTCAGGACGCACATTTCACCATTACAAATAAAGATATCTGCCGAAAACAAAGTGATCCACGTCAGGATACCAACACGAAGAGTAACCAATCTTTTGTCAACGTCATAACCTCCCTTTCTCCAAATTTCAAAAGACCGAATCTATCCGCGTCAGGATTAACACATCTTACCAATCTGGTAACACAAACCTGTCCACGTTAGGACGCCCACTTCTGAAGAAACCCCGTCATTCTAGGAGTAAATGGTCCACGTCAGGCCTTAGTTCTTCAATGATCCTCACCCATAAACTTCTTAGCACTGACGTGACAGCGACTTCGAGATGAACTCTACTGGGGATGTCTGAAAACCAACTATCGGACACCTGCTTCGAAATTCTGATTCATGCGACTCGTTGATGACAAACGAACTTTGCTTGGGAATAAGGAGATTCTTATCCTGGCCACTCTGGCTGGGGAAAATCAGATATATTTACATAAATGGCTCTGCAAAGAGAGTTTTATCACGATCACTCTGTGGGGAATACCACCGAAACTGACATTACCATTGAATATCTCCTGCCGAGATCTTGACTGTTTGGTAATTTATTTGAGCAAGAGCTCTCTCCACCTGGACTACTAGAGTACAGAAACTGCTTCAGCAAAATAAATGCTGGAAGGATAACGTCGACTCGCCGGGGATAGCCTGATGCTACAAAATTATTCCGGCAAAATAAATGCCGGTATGATGAAGCCGACCCTGTAGGGAAGTTGGGAACTCAAACCACACGTCTTGTTGAAGTAACCCCCTGCTGGGGAATAATAACTCTGCTGGGGAATAGCAGATGCACCTGGTATGATTGATCTTTCTGCTGGAACATGAACCGATATCACCAGTATTCCTGCCAAAATAAATGACAGGACCCACCATCAACTCTGCTGGGGAGAGTTTTGATCTTCGGATTCCACTGGAAGAAAAGAACACTTGCTGAAAAGAGAACTCTGCCGGGGATGGCTGGATTCTCTTGGGGAAAATTAACTGACTCCATCGGGGGAGAATGCATGACCCTGCGGGGGAGACGAACCTGTCTGAATACAGCCTTACGATCCCGGAATCACCAAACTCTGCTGAGGACGAGTAACTTCTCTGGAGCACGTCCTTTGGATAAGCTACGGCTAGCTGGAGAATTCTATCCTTCTTCAGGAAGAACATGCATGACCTGCGTGGGGATCAAGCCTTTCACTATTGCAATCTTTTGATCACCTTCCTCGTACGGTTATGAAACCTGCAACAACACAAACAAGACACGACAAGCCTATGCAATCCAAATCAATTCAGGTTAGTGACGTTACACTCAGTTAATTCAAAGCTTTAACAATTGTTGGCAAGGGCCAGTGATGTTATACTCATGTTAGTTTCATCAAACTTAGGCGTTTTATCATGCGCAAAACAGTAAAGAACAGGCATCAAGTACTGAATAACACATTTTCATTGATTGGGCCCCTGAATGGGCGGAGTTTTTGTACACGGAATGTAACTCCTGAAAAGAGGAAGCTACACAAAGCAAATATACAAGTATGCAAGTATTCACAAGAAGCATAAATATTGACAAATTAAATTTTGTACACATGTCGGCAACTGGATGGAGATGAACACCACGAACTGATCCTCCCATGACTCGTCCGACTCTTATACTTTCCCGGTATCCGACTTCTGAAGAGGTTGTGTTCGATAACTGACTCCTCAAACATATTCTCCCGCACTGATGCTCATTGAATTCGAATTCGGACCGCAGTCATTTGCTTTTCTCATCCCTAACTTTTGCGTGAACCGCCCTTTACGGGTTTTCAGTTCACCGGGATACCCCTTTTTGCCGAAGCCGCCCAGTGTAGGTTTTCAACTTCGCGGGTGTACATTTTTTAATTTTATCCCTAACTTTTGCCCGAACCTTTCATTCTGTTTTTGGTTCGCCAGGATGCCCCATTTTTGCCTGGACTCTCTTTTTTTTGTCCAGCGGGTCTATTTTAAGCAAAGTATTTTTTAACTGCGTCCGAATTCACAGGCGACGCAAAGTCTTCTCCGTCCATGGTGGACAACAATAAAGCTCCTCCTGAAAAGACCTTACTGACAACGTATGGCCCTTCGTAGTTGGGGGTCCACTTGCCCCTGTGATCTGCTTGCGGCGGGAGAATCCTTTTCAGCACAAGGTCGCCCGTCTGAAAGCTTCGCGGAAGTATCTTCTTGTCGTACGCTTTCTTCATTCGTCTTTGATACAAACGACCGTATGCCAGAGAAGCTAGCCTCTTCTCATCCATCAAACTCAGTTGGTTCAATCTATTCGTTACCCATTCTGCCTCGTCCAGCTGAACGTCTCGCAATACCCTCAGAGAAGGGATCTCAACTTCCAATGGTAATACCGCTTCCATTCCGTATACCAACGAGAACGGAGTTGCCCCGGTTGATGTGCGTACCGTCGTACGATAACCGTGCAGAGCGAAAGGTAGCATCTCGTGCCAATCCTTATACGTCACCACCATTTTCTGGACGATCTTCTTGATATTCTTATTGGCCGCTTCGACAGCGCCATTCATCTTGGGTCGGTAAGGGGAGGAGTTGTGATGTTCAATCTTGAAATTCTGACAGAGCTCCTTCATCATTTTGTTGTTCAGATTAGAACCATTATCCGTGATTATCCGCTCGGGAATTCCGTATCGGCAAATGATATCTCTCTTGATGAATCTAGCCACCACTTGCTTCGTTACATTTGCGTAAGACGCTGCTTCCACCCACTTGGTGAAATAATCGATTGCTACGAGGATGAACCGATGCCCGTTAGAAGCCGTCGGCTCAATCTTTCCAATCATATCGATTCCCCACATCGAGAATGGCCATGGAGATGACATCACATTCAGAGGACTCGGAGGCACATGTATTTTGTCAGCATAAATTTGGCACTTGTGGCACTTTCTCGCAAATTTGAAACAATCAGTTTCCATCGTCAGCCAAAAGTAACCCGCCCTCAGCAGCTTTCTCGTCATAGCATGCCCACCAGCATGCGTACCGAATGCACCTTCGTGAATTTCCTCCATGAGAAGCTTGGCCTCTTTTTCGTCTACACAACGCAACAACACCAAGTCGTGGTTTCTTCTGTATAAGACGCCATCCGGGTTCAAATAGAAATTACCCGCTAATCTCCTGAGAGTCTTCTGATCTTGACTGGATGCCCCAGCCGGATACTCTTTATTCTTCAGGAAATTAAGGATATCAAAATACCACGGTTTGCCATCAGACGCTTCGTCAATAGCAAATACATAAGCTGGCCTGTCCAACCGAGAGATAGTGATCTGGGGAGCTTCGTTCCAGAAGTTGACCTTGTACATGGAAGACAAGGTGGCAAGGGCGTCAGCCATTTGATTTTCTGCCCGTGGCACGTGGTGCAATTCAACTTTGTCGAAGAAAGGCAACAATCTCCTTGCATAATTCATATAATGTATCAAATTGGGCTGACGTGTCTCCCATTCCCCTTTGATCTGATTCACTACCAGAGCTGAGTCTCCGTATACGTCTAAATGTTTAATTCGCAAATCAATGGCTTCTTCAAGCCCCATTATACAAGCTTCGTATTCGGCCTCATTGTTGGTAACAGCAAAGGTCAATCGGGCAGTAAACGGGATGTGCGACCCGTGCGGCGTAGTGATAATTGCCCCTATTCCGCTACCGTAAGCATTCACAGCTCCATCAAATATCATCTGCCATTTGGACCCCGGCTCTGGTCCTTCGTCTGGTAACGGCTCTTCGCAATCCTTCATCTTGAGATACATGATATCCTCGTCAGGAAAGTCAAATCTCATCGATTGATACTCTTCAATAGGCTGCTCCGCCAGATATTCAGACAACACACTCCCCTTTATCGCCTTTTGCGAGACGTATTGAATATCATATTCAGTCAAGATCATCTGCCATCGGGCAATTCTACCTGACAACGCCTGCTTTTCGAATATATATTTGATCGGATCCATCTTCGAGATGAGCATGGTTGTATGATTCAGCATGTACTGCCTCAAACGCTTGGCGGCCCAGGCTAGCGCGCAACAAGTTTTCTCCAGCATTGAGTATCGAGATTCACAGTCTGTAAATTTCTTACTCAAATAATAGATTGCATGCTCTTTTCTCCCCGTCTCGTCGTGTTGACCGAGAACGCAACCCATGCTTCCCTCAAGAACCGTTAAATACATTATCAAGGGTCTCCCTGCCACTGGGGGTATCAAAATAGGAGGCTCCTGCAGATACTTCTTTATTTTATCGAACGCCTTTTGACAATTATCGTTCCACGTTACAGCTTGATCTTTCTTCAAGAGTTTGAATAATGGTTCGCACGTAGCAGTCAGGTGAGATATGAACCGAGCAATGTAGTTCAATCTCCCCAAAAACCCGCGCACCTCTTTCTCTGTTTTAGGCGTCGGCATTTCTTGAATCGCTTTTATTTTAGCAGGATCGACCTCTATTCCTCTTTCGCTTACTATGAACCCCAGGAGCTTACCCGATCTCACCCCGAAGGTGCATTTGTTAGGGTTCAGCCTCAGCCTGAACTTCCTAAGCCTTTTAAACAACTTCAACAGATTCACCAGATGCTCTTCCTCCGTCTGGGATTTGGCAATCATATCGTCAACATAAACTTCAATCTCTTTATGCATCATGTCATGAAAGAGAGTTGTCATCGCACGCTGATATGTTGCCCCAGCATTTTTCAAACCAAAGGGCATCACTTTATAGCAAAATGTTCCCCAAGGCGTTATGAAAGTAGTCTTCTCCATATCCTCTGGCGCCATTTTAATTTGATTATAGCCTGAAAAGCCATCCATGAAGGAGAATACGGAGTATTGAGCGGTATTATCAACTAATACGTCAATATGAGGAAGTGGAAAATCGTCTTTTGGGCTTGCTTTATTCAAATCTCTATAATCCACGCACATTCGAACCTTGCCATCTTTCTTTGGCACTGGTACGATGTTAGCAACCCAGGAGGGATACTTCGTCACAGCCAGGAAACCAGCGTCCCACTGTTTCTGAACCTCCTCTTTGATCTTCATTGCCATATCTGGTCGAGTTCTGCGAAGTTTTTGTTTGACAGGCGGGCAGTCTTCTTTTAGTGGCAGGCGATGCACAACCATATCAGTATCGAGCCCTGGCATATCTTGATACGACCAAGCGAATACATCATTATACTCTCGGAGCATTTCAACCAGTTTTCGCTTGATATCACTCTGCAGTGCGGCTCCGATACGAATATTTTTCTCAACCCCTTCCGACCCCAAATTGATAATCTCGATAACCTCGTCGTGAGGCAGAATGGCTCTTTCCTCTTGCTTCACCAACCAAGACAGTTCTTCAGGAACGTCGCTATCTTCGACAACCTCTTCTTCGGTCTGGAATACCGGGTGCTCGAAGTCGGGACGAGTCATAGGTGGTTCAAGGCTGTCATCTGAAAATGTTATCCTGCAAAAGAAAGGGTTAAGTGCTTCAAAATGCGTATAAAGCGGATAACCACGTTGCCATTTTATTGAAAAATACAAAACAAGAAAGACAGGGATTACAGTATTTGCACATGAAAAACGCCATTTATTTAATGATTAACGAAGCAATGTTTATAACAACACAGCCCTAAGCAAATCCTGATGCCCCGGGCAAGACATCAGATTATTCAACAATTAATAAAGCAAAGCATTACTGTTTAAAGGTCACAGGAACAAGCTCCTGAATGGACCAGTTGCACAGTCCTTGTCCTGGCGTGCTTGGCTGAATCCAGGCATCCATATCACAGTCGCTGTCCCCTTCATCGGATTCCGAAGCAGCATTGACAGATTCATGGCATACTCCACTGGCAGAGATGGTGATCGACTTTCTGAAATGAGGGGCCCCCACAGAAGGAGTTGATGACGATGGTCGGTACCCCAGTCCGAACCGGTCCATTTTCACCGGAATGTCCAATACTTTGCCCCAGCCCTTGGCTTCTCCTGCCTTCACTAGCGCTTGAGCCTCTTTATACGAAGAAACAGCTATCTCTGGCGCTTTGCTTGGCCCGGGACTCTTGTCCTTTATGCGCAAACCTTCGAATGCTTGGCATGGCGTCTCATGGATCTCCCCGTCGACTTCCACATATTTGAACGAAGAAAGATGGCTGACCAGGATGTCTTCTTCTCCGCACACGGTGACTACACTGTCTCCGACCATATACTTTAACTTCTGATGCAGGGTAGACGTAACTGCCCCTGCCCCGTGAATCCAAGGTCTTCCCAGCAAGCAGCTGTACGCAGGCTGTATATCCATGATATAAAACTCCGTTGCAAACACTTCCGGCCCCACTTGCAGAGGCAAGGTGATCGATCCGAAGACTGTTCTCCGCGTGCCGTCAAACGCTCTGACTACCAAATCACTTGGTGTGCACAAAATTCCTCGAACATCCAGCTTCATCATAGCCTTCTTAGGCAGCACATTCAAAGACGACCCGGTGTCAACCAATACGTGCGACATTGTCGACCCTCTGCACTCAACAGATACATGTAATGCCATATTATGATCCCTTCCTTTCGGAGTCAAGTCGAAATCCGTGAAGCCCAGACTGTGGCCTGCATTTACGTGTGCCAATACTCCTTCTAGCTGGTTCACGGAGACATCCTGTGGTACAAAAGAAGTGTCCAGGACTTTCAGCAAAGCGTTCCTGTGGGCCTCCGAACACAACAACAATGACAGAATAGATATTTTGGACGGTGTTTGCTGCAGATGCTCCACAATTTTATAATCGCTTTTCCGAATTAAGCGCATGAATTCTTCGACATCCTTAGATGCTGCTTCTTTTTCATTTACTTGAACCGGAACATTCTCCACCGCTTTCCCCTTTCCCTTCGCTAGCCTTTCGGCTTCTACTTCAGGAGATATAAAGATCCTGCCGCTTCTCGTCATGCCTCCCGGGCCAACAACATTATCCACAATCTCCGCTGACTGCTTGTTGACATCGATTTTAATCCCGTCACAATACACCTCTAGCCCATATGACCATGGGACCGCTTTCGTGCTCTCATACGGGATTGGCCCGGCTTTAGTTATAGTAATCGGTGGTCGCTGAGCTGGTGCTGAAATAGTGATCGTCTTCCTAGGAATTGTCACTGTGGCAACATCACTCCGATTATCCACTACTGCCCCTGCCGGCTCATCAGTTGCTGTTCTATCAAACTGCAGTACACCTTCATCAATCAAGGCCTGAATGCCTTTCTTCAGATCCTCACACCCCCCAGACAGGGCCCAACAATCTAAGCAGTACTCATTACAACCCGGGTAAACACCTCCTTGCAACAGTCGGCTTTTTATTTCGCTCAGCGGCGTCTTTAAATCCTCAACATTCATAATCAGATTCAGACCTTCCTCAGTCAGCACGGCATTCGCCCCATGATTAGGCATGGGTTTCTGGACTATATTCGCACCGGTCGTTCCGAAGTTGATAGACTTGTTGTCCAAGAGATCCTGCACAACGTGCTTAAAAGCGTGACAACCTTCTATATCATGGCCCGGGGCCCCAGAATGAAACTCGCAGCGCCTATTCGCATCATAGCCGAACGGGGGAGTTCCCGTTATCGGTGCCAAGGTTCTTTTCTCCACCAGATTCAATCCCAACAAGGTCTGCAATAGATCAGCATAGTTAGAGGGAGGCTTCTCGAACACCCTTCTCGGCTTATTACCCTGGAATCTTCTCTGAGCTTGTTGTGCCCCCTGCTGAGGCTGCTGCTGCTGTGGCATTGGTTGCTGCTGAACCTGTTGTGGTTGCTGAATTGGCTGCTGCTGATAAGGAATAGTCACACTCGACACTTGCTGCTGTTGACGATATTGATTTCTTCCCCTGCCTCGGCCTCGGCCTCGGCCTCCAAATACAGCACTAGCTTCGCCCTGACGGCGCCCACCATAAGCTTTCCTATTACTGCCAGATGCAGCTGACTCGTCAACTTGGAACTTTCCTTGCTTAATGTTCCGCTCAATCTTTTCACCCATTAAAATCAGATCTGAAAAACTAGCCAGAGACGTATGAAACAACATATCATGAAACAGCCCGGTGAATGTGCCGACAAACATATCGTTCATTTCTTTATCTTCCACAGGAGGACGGACCCTGGCAGCCATATCGCGCCACCTTTGCGCGTATTCTTTAAAACTCTCCCCCTTCTTCTGCGAAAGCCCGGCCAACTGGACCCGATTGGGTGCCAGATCGCTGTTATATTTGTAATGGGCTACGAACGCCTCTGCTAATTGCTTCCAAGTCTTGATATCAGTGGGCTCCAACCCCATGTACCACTCTAAGGAAGGACCCGATAGACTATCCTGAAAAAAATGCATGAGCATTCTTTCGTCAGTGGAGTATGCAGACATCTTTCTGTAATAAGCTCGTACATGCACTTTCGGACATGTATCTCCTTTGTACTTATCGAACGCAGGCGCTTTGAACTTGATCGGCACCCTCAGCCCAGGTACCAAGCCCATTGTTGCCATGTCCAGACCCACAGCACTCTGGTTTAGGACTCCCTTCATTTGCTCTTCCAGCATTCTAATCTTTTGAGAATCATCCATCGGCCCTTCAAAGCCCCCTCCAGAGAAGGCGTCCTCCTGCTGATCCTCTTGCCACATACCGTTTCCAGCCCCGTATCCATCATACGCATTATTACGTCCAGCTCTGACTTGATTCATCCCTGGAACTCGGCCTCTGTTGCCGTACCCTTGAACACCTCCAACAGGACCTCCAGCCATAAAACCAGCACCGTTTCCGTTTCCAAAACCTCCGTAGCCCTGATTGACCATACCATAACCATCTTGCCCAAAGCCTTGAGCATTAAAGCCATACTTGCCAGTGTTGTCGAATCCCTGATCGTTAAATCCGAACCCAGCGTTGACAAAGCCATTGCCTCCGAGATTATCTCCCACATTGACATCACCCAGCCCAGCGTTGTGGACAGCAGTTTCATTTCCAGCTCCGACGTTACCATTTACAGCAGTGGTAGCGTGGTTGACGTTAGCAGCATTCACATTGACGACAGGCGGAGCCACGGGCGTTGGAGTGCCATCTCCATGAGCAGTATCAACCCGGACGGACTGATGATCTTCGTTACCATGACCTGCGTTGCGAGCCAACAGAGGCTGGACCATGGCCTGCAAGTTCTCCTGCCCTTTTGCTATAGCCTCCATGGTTTGCATGAAGAGGGCGAGCTTCTCGCGTACATCCTGCATCTCGTTCTGAATCTGGTCCATGACTTTCCGACAGTTGGATCGTGTAGGATAGCGGTGCGGATGTTGATCTGGAATCCTGTTAAGTACCTGATACAGAGCAAGGGATAAGACACCGTTCATAGATTACCTGTTATGCAAGATGAATATGAATGCAATGCAATGTGTCTGTGCATTAGGGAAGTTCATTCCCCCAGTTCTAGTGCGAAAGTGCCGGTGCGGTGACAGTATTGACAATAAGAATACCGGAGCTGAATCATAGAAAGCCTCATATATAACAGAGAGAATCAATAAGCCCAGGGTACAATATCACTGAGAGTACAAAGATGGCATGACCTCAACCAACAATCCTGGTGATGGTCAGCACTATGCAAATAAAGCATACAAATAATGGAATGATCAAATCCTCCCAAAAGTCTGGTACTCCTCTATCAACTTTTTGGTCTCCGGATGGCTTGGTCGATCAAGCAGCCCTTCAACAAGCTGATTTCTCCTCTTAAGGACACGGCGTACGTCTTCAGCAGTTTCTTCCCATGTTGCTTCTCCGAAGCAATCTTCTAACTTTCGCTTCTGGGACACTGCTTCATCTCTGGATTTGATTGCCTTGTTCAGTGCATGCTGGACACTATACCGGGTCATCACTTCCTCCTCACACTTCTTGATGCTAGACTTCAACTTCTCCTCGAGGTCGGAAATTTGCTGCTTCAGCTTATCTTCCCTCTTCTTGTTGTTAGTGAGTGTAGCATTCCAAGTCTTATTGCAAGAAGATATCTCTCGGTGTGCCGCGTCGAGCGCTTTCTTTTTGGCTTCCAGCATGTCATGGGAACTTCTGAACTCTTGCCCCAGACGTTCACGCTTCTTCTTTTCCTCGGTCAACTCAGCTCCTAACCTGTTTACCAGCTCAATCTGTTGTTGGAAAGCATATACGGCCTTGTTCTTCTCACTGCGTGCCTGGGCTAGCTCTTGCTCTAACCCTTCATTAATCTTCATTAAGGCTTCTTTCTCCTTCACAACCTGTTCATAGACTTCCCTAGAAACAGTGATCGGCTCTTCTACCGGAATAGGATCAAGAATTGGTGCATCTGGAAATGGCATCTTCAACTGACTAGCCCTCTCTTGAATCCAAACTCTATAAGGTGCATAGGCCTGACAGTCATTCTTTCCTAACAACGGCTTCCCTTTGCGGTTAATACGCGTCCAAGCATGTCGCAACTTGACTAATAACTCCCCCTTCACGTCACCGGTGAAGTACAGAGATTCCTGCACTTCCTCCTTCTGAGGTGGATCCTTCAGCGCATATCCGAACTGGCGAATGAATAGAGAAGGGTTGTAGTTGATACACCCTTTCCTTCCAATCAATGGCACATTAGGGTAACCAGCACAACTGAAGATGAGCTCTGATCCCAGCAGGTCTCTATCAAACCACTCCATATCTTCCGACGATAACCTCATCAAACGCTCCGGCCAACCAACTGGAACTGTAGTCTCTGCAGCAGATCCTCTCTTAGGAAGATGACTCTCAAACCATATACTCAACAAGGGTACACAAAGATGAACATTCTTCCCTCTTCCCTTCTCATTCTTGTAATGCAGTGAGTGATATAGGTCTCCGAGTAAGGTAGGTACAGGATTACCAGCAGCAAACAAGTAGAAAGCATCAAAGTCCACAAAATCCGGTATATTGGGGAACAGTACTATGCCATAGATGCACAAGGCCAACACAGCGTTGAAAGCAACCCAACACCCACTCTTGGCGTACTCTTGGGCTTTACCAACCAAGAACTGAAATGAGAAGCCTGGAACTCCACGGGAAACAGTAGTCACAAGTTCAGAAGCATCAACATGCAAGGCTTTTGCCAATTCCTCCGGCTTGGGTTTGGCATCATAATGAATGAATGGAACCTGGTTCTGCACGGGCAGCTCAACATACTCAGCGTATTCCTCCAGGGTTGGTCCCATAATAAAGTCAGAGAACGTAAAGCACCTCAAAGCAGGGTCATAGAATTGCAACAAAGCATACAGCCCATCTAACTCTACCTCTGTAGGTTTGCACACCAATCTCAGTAATCTACCATAACTCATCCGGAAACTCCTACGAACACCCTCATCAGCAAGAGAGATCAATCCCAGTAAAGGAACAATATCAGGCGTAGGCAATTTGTAAGCAACTGTTCTCCGTAGGCTAGTCATGATCAAACACTCAGAAGTCTGGGCACTAGAATTAGGGAAATGCAAATGCACCTGCAGCACAGACACACGTTAGTGAAATGCAAATGATAATGGATATGCAGGGATGCAATGCAAGTAACATTCAACGGGGACCAAAGCTGTAGCTGAATAGCCTAAACCCAATCAAGAAAGGTCTCAGATAGACCATCCAGAAGTCATCAACCCTGGTCTCAGATAGACCTAAAAATAGAACTCCAACACTGGTCTCTGACAGACCTCAAACCATAACTCACTGGTCTCTGATAGACCTCAAATCACATCCATAATTGGTCTCTGACAGACCTCATAACACACCTCCACTTGGTCTCTGACAGACCTCAGAATAAATCTCCACATGGTCTCTGTCAGACCTCAAACCTCTCCATAAATAACCAGGATCTCTGATCAAGAAACAACCGGTAGTCTGGAGGTTTAGTTACCTGCATAACCCTGAATCCCCTCACAGGTAGGTGGCCCTATAACTAGCACAAGGTACGGCATCCTATGCGGTCGTCGGCGTCACAGACTTTCAGGGTTGATGATACGATTCCCAGAAGGAGTGGCATCATCAATTCCTGAAGAGGCCTCACTCAGCCAATTTCCAAATGATCGGTCCCCAGAGTCGACAATCCAACTAACCAGCAACCCACGCCAACCAAAGGAAGGGGCAGGAGGCCAACCAGAGGAACCTCGTCTGAGTGTAGATTTCATGGGACACCAAAGCAAGCAAAGCAAGCGGGCGCCCACTAATTTCTACTCTAATTCTAGGTGCACTCAAGCCCAGGTCCGGCTTCTCACTCAATATCAGAGCACCCGTCACACCCCAGATACAGCAATAATAAACAATATATATAAAGCTGAAAAATACAGGGTTAGAAATATACAATAACTCCATACAAAATCCTCGACGGGAAAACAAGCGTTAGGATTGACTCTCTCAAGGGACGTTGGATCCCAAATGCATAAGAACCATCGTAGTCCTTAGCAGCCAGGGGACGTTGGATCCCCAGCAGAGTCGCCAGCTGTCGCTACTGCGAAAATCGGCGCCGGCTGAACAGAAGAGTCGCCACCGTGCGTTATTTATCCCACGGGAGGGAAAGGAAACGCTCAGAGTAAACCTCGCACAACACGGGAAAGGTATGGTCGTCGCAACCAAAACCTGGATTCGGGAGTCGGTTACGCAAGGGGAAGGTATTAGCACCCCTCACGTCCGTCGTACTCGACGGGATCCACGCTTGTTTTCGGGTATGGATTGTTATTCTATCTAAACTATAGGTCAAGGGTTAAAAAGAAAATAAAATGAAAATAAAAATGACTCGGCAAAGTATCGCACTTTATGCCTACGTATTCCCGTCTGGAACGAGAAATCAGAGTCAACGTAGTTCGCCTACCTACGGGAAAGGAGGGGAAGGTTGCTCGCTAGGATATCGCATCCTATGCCTACGTACTTCCACACAGCATGAAAGATCAGAGCAAACGTAGTTCGGGCCACGTACGACACAAGTCTGTCTTGATTGATTTTATTCCTTCTGAAAAAGGTTTTTCTGATTAACAGTCCAAGAGGACAAAAATGACGTTTTGATGAGTTCACATTCTTTTACGGAAGAAGTGTCTTTTATTGTGTTTGAAATCTTTATGTGTTTTTCTGTTTGTTTTGAGAAAGAAAGAGACAGAACTCTAACCTACGGTTGCGAAGGGAAACAAGCTATCCTAATGTTATCATGCATGGGTTAAGACCTAGTGTCTATCATGCTCCTCTCTTGCACAGAGAGAAACAGAGATCCTACGGGATAGGCAGAAACAGAAACAATATCAGATATATACAGTAAAACAGTAAAATGCATGGATGCAGCAATACAAGCGAGGCAAGGGAGTCCCACTCAACCTCGAACCTAGAAAACAATAGGCGAAAGTGAACAGACTTCACTTTCAACCCAACAGGGTAAACAGCAAACAATACAGTTCAGAAAACCAATCAATACATCAGCAAATGAAATACAGCAAAAGAAACAGCATCAGCAGCTCTGAATCAACATCTGTCTTCAAGCAACCTCCAATAAGCTACAGGCTTCACCAAGCATCAATCTCCATCTTCATGGCCTTCAGACAAGGGCTTTGATCCTCAGTCTTCCATCTGCAATGGCTTTTCTTCAAGCTCAAACCTCCAGGATGAGGGATCAGTTACAAGAGTGAATTGGGTGTTAAGCAATCAGCTGACTACCAAAGGTGGTGAACAGACTGCTTCTAACACAAAGAGACATTTTCTCTCAAGAGTTCTATCTCACAGACACTATCACCAAGCCTTCCAAAGGAAGGGGGTGAGTGCCTTAGAGAGACTCTGAATCACAGAGAAGAATGGATGCAGACAAGGCAATCCATGTTTGAGAAACAATCTTTCTAATCTAGAGCTCTGCCTAGCTCCTAAACCCTAATCTCCTCAGCATCTGCTAGCAAGAAACTCATCCTCAACTCTGACAGTTGATCTTCAGTCTTTGAATCTCCAATAGCTTCATCTCCACAAATCTTCAGCTTCCCCAGGGCCCCAGACAAACCCAATACCCAATCAAACAATCAACAATCCCCAGAGGGCACACCACACCAGACAGCAGATATACAGACAGCAATAATAGCAGTAGGGGAATCCTAATTGTTCTCTAAGGGATCTAATAGCTACCCATGGCCCATATAGTCCCATAACTAATTTATTTAAATCCTAAGTCCTAAGGGGAATGAAATTAAACTCCTAAGTTGTCACCTAAACCCTAGTTTTGATCATGATATTCAAGCACTTATTAATCACCTAAAATTAACCTCTAAAAATGGGAGCTAAAATATTTCTATAAGCCTAATATCTCATCTAAACAATATGAAAAGAATGATCAAAAAATATTAAAGCATGTGAGAGAACAAAAATCATAAAAATAATGCATGAAATGGATCTATTTAATATGCTATTTATTTAGAAAATATGTAAAAAATATGAAACAAAACTAAAAATGAAATTTTATTTTCCTATAATATTCTAGACATTTTAATGAAAATATGGTAAAAAGAATGGATTAAAAAGCATTTTTTATGAATTTATTATGAATTTTAGAAGATTGGTAAAATAATGAAATGAAATAAGAAAATAAAAAGAAATGAAATGAAGGAGGGGGTGAGAAAAGCAGAAAAGCACGTTCAAAGAATTGGGCCTGATAACATGGGGGGTGTGGATAGCGCTCTGAGCCCAACCCCCCAATTAGTGAAACGCCGCGTTTGGTCTTAGCTCAGCTTTCCCTCACAAACGAAGTTTAAACATCAGCCGTTGGATCCAAAGTCAGTCAACTGGTCAAAAGGTGATCTGAGGGTGAAAATATCATCTTCCTCCTTGGTTCAGGGCTTGGAGGGAACTCCATGGATGAACACTCCACCTGCTTCAAACCCTAACTCCCTCGATTCTCCATGAAACGTCAACATATAAAAATCAAATCCGCTCCAAAACTTACCAGGAATCCAACCATGGTGTCACAACTAACTGAAATCTCCTCTAACCCTAAATCCGATAGCTACCTCCAAGAAAAGATCAAGAACTGATTCTCACCATCTTCAAAATTAAAGGCACAGGCATGTTCCTCTCTTCACCTAGATCATTTCCCCCTAAAGAACTAAGATTATCATTCAATATCGAGGGAGTTCTTGGTCCACACAGAAATGGTACCTCTAACAAAATCATCACCAAATCATCTCTAACTTTCCAGAAAGCTTCCCCTAATGATTTCTAACCGTTCTAACCTACTAATTCTAATCAATTCTACTTAGATTAAGGTGCACGAAGAAATTTACAAACCTGGTGAAATGAGATGCACAGATGGTAGAATTCTTCAAATCAATGCCTGAATTCCTCCAGAATCATTCAGTGATCCATCTTCTAGCTTCTGTATGCAAAAAGGAAGGTTGAAAAGCTCTGAATCTTGGAAATGGATCTGAAGCTGCAAGCTGCCAAACTCAAGGTACAGAACACGATTTGGCCTTGAATTCCCTCTGATTTTGATTGCCACACCTTCAATGATGATGATAGAACTGAACCAGATCAAGAAATTGAACAGAATGGAGAAGAAATGAGAAATTGGAGAATGACTTGCTATGGAGGAACTTGGATTTCAATCTCTCTTTCTGCAGCAATTCTCTCTAACCCTTGCATCTGAGCACACTCCAATCCATATATAGATGATGTTAGAATCATCTAGAACCAACTGGACTCTTCTTATGAGAAATTGAGTTTCTCATGTCATGACTTTTTCATTTCATGCTATGCATAGTTCATTCCAAGTTCTCCTTGTTACAGCCCATGATTATTAATTGAAAATCTCCCCAAATGGTATTTTGAACATGTTGAAAAGCCTTGCAAGCTTGTGTGTTAATCCCTTATGTGAGTTGGATATGTAACTTGAATTATAAGCAATCCATGGCAAGTCCCAAATTATGACCTCAAATCCAAAATCTAATAATGCCAATGATCACAAAATATGCTTTCTAGTCAAAATGATATGTCACTTGCCCCATTTTGATCATGTAGTATAAAATTCCCAAAAATGGACATTTCATGTATTAAATTTATGCCTTTTTTAGGTCATTTCTACAAGCATGAGTTACAAGCATTTCCAAACTTACATGGTCTTCTTTCTTGACTTAAAATCCCATTTGGAGCAAGTTTGATGTTGTAAGCTTTTCCATTTGAAGCCTCCTTGTATGAGTTTTGGGTATAGGTTAAAATGACCTGTAATTCACAAATGCCCAAAATACCCTTTGCTTGCCAAGACCATAAGTTGAGTTCCACACATCATATGAAGGCATGCCATACCATTCTAGAAAGCTAAGACAATGAGGAACAACTCTTATGTTGACCAAGAATTCATTTGAAATCTCCTTGAGGGGCAAAACTAGCTTGGAAGTCAAGTCACTTTCACAGACAAAAATTCAGACACCCCAGATGACCTATAACTTGTAAGGACCATAACTTGAGTTCTATAAATCTCCTTGAGGTCTTCCACCACTCAAATTAAAGGTCTTGAGATCCTCTACAAGTTTCATGTTGGCCAAGAAGCCATTTGAAGTTAGCATTTTGACTTATCTTGCTTGGAAATTTGACCTAAACTAGGGGATTTTACAGAGAAACCCTAATTTAGTAACTCCTCTTCTCCTTGATTTCTCTTGAATTCTCCTTGTCATATCTCCATATCCTTCTTAATATGTTCAATATTGATCCCCACATCTCTCCAATAGACTTGAATGCCCTCTTAAGTCAGTCAATTGACCTAGGGTTGACCTAGGGTTGACCCAGATGAAACCCTAGTTGACTGTCTTCAACTATAGCTCTTGTGCTCTCATCAATGACTTGTTTTCTTCTCTAAATGACTTTATAAGTCTCTCAAGATGTCTAGATGCTCTCCATGCTTTCATTTCACAGCTCAGAACCCTCTTGTTGATCCTCAGGTACCCTCAGCTAAGAGATGGACTCAAGGCTTGATCTGCTGAGCTCTTTGCTTTCAAATTCTTTCCTGATGACTTGAATATGACTGAATTGGGATAATAACCTCTTGATAGGCCTCTAGAGATGAAAATAATGATTGGTCCCCTGTTGAATGACTGGCTATGCTTATGCTATGCAGATGGTTAGTCTATGTACATGACTCTATATGCAAATGCTAGTGACAATGAACCATGAACCACATGAATATGGTTGAGCAAATTTTAGGGTGCAACAGGCTGCCGTGTCTCCCATTCCCCTTTGATCTGATTCACCACCAGAGCTGAGTCTCCGTATACGTCCAGATGTTTGATTCGCAAATCAATGGCTTCTTCAAGCCCCATTATACAAGCTTCGTATTCGGCCTCGTTATTGGTAACAGCAAAGGTCAGTCGGGCAGTAAACGGGATGTGCGACCCGTGTGGCGTGGTGATGATTGCCCCTATTCCGTTACCGTAAGCATTCACGGCTCCGTCAAATATCATCTTCCATTTGGAACCCAACTCCGGTCCTTCGTCTGGCAACGGCTCTTCACAATCTTTCATCTTTAGGTACATGATATCCTCGTCAGGAAAATCAAATCTCATCGATTGGTACTCTTCAATAGGCTGCTCCGCCAGATACTCAGACAGCACACTCCCCTTTATAGCCTTCTGCGAGACGTATTGAATATCATATTCAGTCAAGACCATCTGCCAACGGGCAATTCTACCTGACAACGCCTGCTTTTCAAAAACGTATTTGATAGGATCCATCTTCGAGATGAGCATGGTTGTATGATTCAGCATGTACTGCCTCAAACGCTTGGCGGCCCAGGCTAGCGCGCAACAAGTTTTCTCCAGCATTGAATACCGAGATTCACAATCTGTAAATTTCTTACTCAGGTAATAGATCGCATGCTCTTTTCTCCCTGTCTCGTCGTGTTGACCGAGAACACAACCCATGCTTCCCTCAAGAACCGTCAAATACATTATCAAGGGTCTCCCTGCCACCGGGGGTATCAAAATAGGAGGCTCCTGCAAATACTGCTTTATTTTATCGAACGCCTTCTGACAATTTTCGTTCCATGTTACAGCTTGATCTTTCTTCAACAGCTTGAATAATGGTTCACACGTGGCCGTTAGGTGAGATATGAACCGGGCGATGTAGTTCAACCTCCCTAAAAACCCGCGCACCTCTTTCTCTGTTTTAGGCGTCGGCATTTCTTGGATCGCTTTTATTTTAGCAGGATCGACCTCTATTCCTCTTTCGCTTACGATAAACCCTAGCAGCTTACCCGATCTCACCCCGAAGGTGCATTTGTTAGGGTTCAGCCTCAGCCTGAACTTCCTAAGCCTTTTAAATAACTTCAACAGATTCACCAGATGCTCTTCCTCCGTCTGGGATTTGGCAATCATATCGTCAACGTAAACTTCGATCTCTTTATGCATCATGTCATGGAAAAGAGTCGTCATCGCACACTGATATGTTTCCCCAGCATTCTTCAAACCAAAGGGCATCACTTTATAGCAAAATGTTCCCCAAGGCATTATGAAAGTAGTCTTTTCCATATCCTCTGGCGCCATTTTAATCTGATTATAGCCTGAAAAGCCATCCATAAAGGAGAATACGGAGTATTGAGCAGTATTATCAACTAACACGTCAATGTGAGGAAGTGGAAAGTCGTCTTTTGGGCTTGCTTTATTCAAATCTCGATAATCCATGCACATTCGAACCTTGCCATCTTTCTTTGGCACTGGTACGATGTTGGCAACCCATGAAGGATACTTCGTCACAGCCAGGAAACCAGCGTCCCACTGTTTTTGGACTTCCTCTTTGATCTTCACTGCCATATCTGGTCGAGTTCTGCGAAGCTTTTGTTTGACCGGCGGGCAATATTCTTTCAGTGGCAGGCGATGCACAACCATGTTTGTATCGAGCCCTGGCATATCTTCATATGACCAAGCGAATACATCATTATACTCTCGGAGCATTTCAACCAGTCTTCGCTTGATATCACTCTGAAGTGCAGCTCCGATACGAATATTCTTCTCAACCCCTTCCGACCCCAAGTTGATAATTTCGATGACCTCATCGTGAGGCAGAATGGCTCTTTCCTCTTGCCTTACCAACCAAGACAGTTCTTCAGGAACGTCGCTATCTTCGACAACCTCTTCTTCGGCCTGAAATACCGGGTGCTCAAAGTCGGGACGAGTCATAGGTGGTTCAAGGGTGTCATCTGAAAATGTTGTCCTGCAAAAGGAATGGTTAAGCGCTTCAAAATGCGTATAAAGCGGACAACCACGTTGCCATTTTATTGAAAAATATAAAACAAGAAAGACAGGGATTACAGTATTTGCACATGAAAAAACGCCATTTATTTAATGATTAACACGTAATGTTCGTAACAACACAGCCCTAAGCAAATATTGATGCCCCGGGCAAGACATCAGATTATTCAACAATTAATAAAGCAAAGTATTACTGTTTAAAAGTCACAGGAACAAGCTCCTGAATAGACCAGTTGCACAGTCCTTGTCCTGGCATGCTTGGCTGAATCCAGGCATCCATATCACAGTCGCTGTCTCCTTCGTCAGACTCCGAAGCAGCATTGACGGTTTCACGACACACTCCACTGGCAGAGATGGTGATTGGCCCTCTGAAACGAGGCGCTCCCACGGAAGGAGTTGATGACGACGGTTGGTATCCCAGCCCGAACCGGTCCATCTTCACAGGAATGTCCAGCACTTTGCCCCAGCCCTTTGCTTCTCCTGCTTCCACTAGAGCTTGAGCTTCTTTATACGATGAGACGGCTATTTCTGGCACTTTGCTCGGCCCGGGACCTTTGTCCTTGATGCGCAAACCTTCAAATGCCTGGCAGGGTGTTTCGTGGATTTCTCCGTCGACCTCCACATATTTAAATGACGACAAATGGCTGACCAGGATGTCTTCTTCTCCGCATACGGTGACTACGCTGTCTCCGACCATATATTTTAACTTCTGATGTAAGGTGGACGTGACTGCCCCCGCCCCATGAATCCAAGGTCTTCCAAGCAAGCAGTTGTACGCAGGCTGTATATCCATGATATAAAACTCAGTTGCAAACACTTCCGGCCCCACCTGTAGAGGCAATGTAATCGATCCAAAGACTGTTCTCCGCGTGCCGTCAAACGCTCTGACTATCAAATCACTGGGCGTACACAAGATTCCTCTGACATCCAGCTTCATCATCGCCTTCTTGGGTAGCACATTCAAAGATGATCCGGTGTCAACCAATACGTGTGACATTACCGATCCTCTACACTCAACAGATACGTGCAGTGCCATATTATGATCTCTTCCTTTCGGGGTCAAGTCAAAATCAGTAAAGCCCAAGTTGTGGCCTGCATTCACATGTGCCAACACTCCTTCTAGCTGATTCACGGAGACGTCTTGGGGTACAAAAGAAGTATCCAGGACTTTCAGCAACGCATTTCTGTGGGCTTCCGAACACAACAGCAATGACAGGATAGATATTTTGGACGGCGTCTGCTGTAGATGCTCCACTATTTTATAATCACTTTTTCGAATCAAACGCATGAACTCTTCTACGTCTTTCGATGCCGATTCTTTGTCACTTGCTTGCGCTGGGACATTCTCAACCGCTTTCCCTTTTCCTTTCGCGAGTCTTTCGGCCTCCACTTCAGGGGACATAAAGATCCTACCACTCCTTGTCATACCTCCCGACCCAACAACATTATCCACAGTCTCGGCTGGCTGCTTATTAACATCAATCTTTATCCCGTCACAATACACCTCCAACCCATATGACCATGGGACTGCTTTCGTGTTCTCGTACGGGATCGGCCCGGCCTTAGTTATGGTGATCGGTGGTCGCTGAGCTGGTGCTGCAATAATGATTGTCTTTCGAGGAATCGTTACCGTGGCCACATCACTCTGATTATCTGCTACTGCCCCTGCGGGCTCTTCGGTTGCTGCTCGGTCAAACTGCAATATGCCTTCATCAATTAAAGCCTGAATGCCCTTCTTCAAATCATCACACCCCCCAGCTAGGGTCCAACAGTCTAAGCAATACTCGTCACATCCCGGGTAAACACCCCCTTGCAACAGTCGGCTCTTTATCTCGCTCAGCGGCGTCTTTAAATCATCGACATTCATAATCAGATTCAACCCTTCCTCAGTCAGAATGGCGTTGGCCCCGTGATTAGGCATGGGTTTCTGCACTATATTCGGACCTGCCGTTCCGAAATTGATAGTCTTATTGTCCAAAAGATCCTGCACAACATGCTTAAAAGCATGGCAACCTTCTATATCGTGACCCGGAGCCCCAGAATGAAACTCACAGTGCCTACTTGCATCGTAACCAAACGGGGGAGCTCCCGTTATCGGTGCCAGAGTTCTTTTCTCTACCAGGTTCAATCCCAACAATGTCTGCAACAAATCTGCATAGGTTGAGGGAGGCTTCTCAAACACTCTTCTCGGTTTACTACCCTGGAATCTTCGCTGAGCCTGCTGTGCCCCCTGCTGAGGCTGCTGCTGCTGCATTGGCTGCTGCTGAGACGGTTGTTGTTGCTGGAGTGGTTGTTGTTGATACGGTTGTTGTTGCTGGAGTGGTTGTTGTTGATACGGGATAGTAACACTCACCACCTGCTGCGACTGACAATATTGACCTCGTCCCCTGCCTCGGCCTCGGCCTCGGCCTCCAAATACTGCGCTTGCCTCGCCTTGACGGCGCCCATCATAAGTTTTCCTATTACTGCCAGATGCAGTTGATTCCTCGACTTGGAATTTTCCTTGCTTAATGTTACGTTCAATCTTTTCTCCCATCAAAATTAGGTCTGAAAAACTGGCCAGAGACGTATGAAACAGCATATCATGAAATAGACCTGTGAATGTGCCGACAAACATGTCATTCATTTCTTTATCTTCTACAGGAGGACGGACCCTGGCAGCCATATCGCGCCACCTTTGCGGGTACTCTTTAAAGCTCTCCCCCTTCTTTTGCGACAGCCCCGCCAACTGGACCCGATTGGGTGCCAAGTCGCTGTTATACTTGTAGTGAGCTACAAACGCCTCGGCTAATTGCTTCCATGTCTTGATATCAGTTGGCTCCAACCCCATGTACCATTCTAGGGAAGGACCCGACAGACTATCTTGAAAGAAATGCATTAGCATTCTTTCATCAGTTGAGTATGCAGACATCTTTCTGTAATAAGCTCGTACATGCACTTTTGGACATGTGTCTCCTTTATACTTGTCAAACGCAGGAGCTTTGAATTTAATTGGCACCCTTAAGCCAGGTACCAAGCCCATTGTTGCCATGTCCAAACCCACAGCACTTTGGTTCAGGACTCCCCTCATCTGCTCTTCCAGCATTCTGATCTTCTGGGAGTCATCCATCGGCCCTTCGAAACCTCCTCCGGAGAAGGCGTCCTCCTGCTGATCTTCTTGCCACATACCATTTCCAGCCCCATACCCATCATATCCATTATTACGTCCAGCTCTGATCTGATTCATCCCCGGACCTCGGCCTCTATTGCCGTACCCTTGAACACCTCCAGCAGGACCAAAAGCCATAAATCCAGCACCGCTTCCATTTCCAAAACCTCCGTAACCCTGGTTGGTCGCGCCATAACCGTCTTGCCCAAAGCCTTGAGCATTGAAACCATATTTCCCAGCATTATCGAATCCCTGATCATTGAATCCGAATCCAGCATTGACGAAGCCATTGCCTCCCGTATTATCTCCCAAATTGACATCACCCAGCCCAACGTTATGGACAGCAGTCTCATTCCCAACTCCGACGTTACCATTCACAGCGGCGGTAGCGTGGTTGACATTAGCAGCAGGTATATTGACTATAGGTGGAGCCACTGGCGTGGGAGTGCCGTCTCCATGAACAGTATCGACCCGTACAGACTGATGATCTTCATTACCGTGACCAGCATTTCGAGCCAACAGAGGCTGGACCATGGCCTGCAAATTCTCCTGCCCTTTTGCAATAGCTTCCATGGTCTGCATAAAGAGAGCGAGCTTCTCGCGCACATCTTGCATCTCGTTCTGCATTTGATCCATGATTCTTCGACAGTTGGTGCGGGTAGAATAGCGGTGCGGGTGCTGATCTGCAATCCTGAAAAGTACCTGGTACAGAGCAGGAAATAAGACACTATTCAAAGATTACCTGTAATGCAATATGAATATGAATGCAATGCAATGTGTGTCTGTGCATTGGGGAATATTCATTCCCCGATTCTAGTGTGAAGGTGCCAGTGCGGTGACAGTGTTGACAATAGGAATATCGGAGCTGAATCATAGAAAGCCTCATATATTGCAGGGAAAATCAATAAGCCCAAAGTACAATATCACTGAGAGTACAAAGAAGGCATGACCTCAACCAACAATCCTGGTGATGGTCAGCACTATGCAAATAAAGCATACAAATTACTATATGAAATGATCAAATCCTCCCAAAAGTCTGGTACTCTTCTATCAACTTCTTGGTCTCTGGATGGCTTGGTCGATCAAGCAGCCCTTCAACAAGTTGGTTTCTCTTCTTAAGAACACGGCGCACGTCTTCAGCAGTTTCTTCCCATGTTGCTTCTCCGAAGCAATCTTCTAGCTTCCGCTTCTGAGACACCGCTTCATCTCTGCATTTGATTGCCTTGTTCAGTGCATGCTGGACACTATACCGGGTCATCACTTCTTCCTCACACTTCTTGATGCTAGACTTCAACTTTTCTTCGAGGTCGGAGATTTGCTGCTTCAGCTTGTCTTCTCTCATCTTATTGTTGGTGAGAGTAGCATTCCAAGTCTTATTGCAAGAGGAGATTTCTCGGTGTGCTGCGTCAAGCGCCTTCTTTTTGGCTTCCAGCATGTTATGGGAGCTTCTGAACTCTTGCCCCAGACGTTCGCGCTTCTTCTTTTCTTCGGTCAACTCAGCCCCTAACCTGTTTAACAGCTCAATTTGTTGTTGGAAAGCATATACGGCCTTGTTTTTCTCACTGCGTACTTGAGCTAGCTCTTGCTCTAACCCTTCGTTGATCTTCATCAAGGCTTCCTTTTCCTTCACAACTTGCTCGTAGGCCTCCCTAGAAACAGTAGTTGGCTCTTCTGCCGGGACGGGAGCAGTGACGGGTGCAGCTGGAAATGGCATTAATAACTGACTTGCTCTTTCCTGGATCCAAACCCTGTAAGGTCCATAAGCCTGGCAATCGTTCTTACCTAACAGTGGCTTCCCTTTGCGGTTAATACGTGTCCAGGCATGTTGCAACTTGGCTAATAACTCCCCCTTCACGTCACCTGTGAAGTACAGAGATTCCCGTACTTCTTCCTCCTGAGGTGGATTCTTCAGTGCATATCCGAACTGACGAATGAGTAGAGAAGGGTTGTAATTGATGCACCCTTTTCTTCCTATCAGCGACACATTAGGGTACCCAGAACAGCTGAAGATGAGCTCAGATCCCAACAGGTCTCGATCAAACCACACAACATCTTCGGAATATAGCCTCATCAGGCGCTCAGACCAGCTAGCAGTGGTTGCACTTTCCACAAAGGACCCCTTCATTGGAAGATGACTTTTAAACCACATATTCAATAAAGGAGCACAGCAGTAAACAACTTTTCCCCTTCGGTTTTCGTTCTTGTAGTGCAATGAGTGGTAGAAGTCTCCGATCAACGTTGGCACTGGGTTGCCTGCAGCAAACAGATAGAAAGCATCCAGATCTACAAAGTTGGGCAAGTTAGGAAACAGCACGATTCCATAAATGCATAAAGCCAAAATAGCGTTGAAAACCACCCAACAACCGTTCTTGGCATACTCCTGCGCTTTGCCAACCAAGAAATCAAGAGAGAAACCTGATACCCCAAGCCAAGAAGTCAATAACAGTTATGCAGCGTCCATATGTAAGGCTTTGGCTAAGTCCTCCAACTTGGGCTCAGCAGCAGAGTGAATAAAGGGAACCTTGTTCTGCACGGGAAGCTCAGTAAACTCCACATATTCCTCAATGGTAGGCCCTAGAATGAAGTCAGCAAAAGTAAAGCATCTCAATGCGGGGTCATAGAACTGCATCAAGGTGTATAGCCCGTTCATCTCATCAGCCGTGGGCTTGCAGACTAATCTCAGTAATCTCCCATGATTCATTCTGAAGCTTCTCCTAACCTCCTCATCAGCAAGAGATATCAGACCAAGCAAGGAAGTAATATCAGGTGAAGGCAGCTTATACGCAACTGTTTTCCTCAAACCAGCCATAATCAATACTCAGAAGTTTGGGCACTAGAACCGGGGAATATGCAAATGCACCTGCAGCACAGACACACGTTAGTGAAATGCAAGTGGTAATGGATATGCAGGCGATGCAATGCAAGTAACATGCAACAGGGACCAAATGCCGTAGCTGAATAGTCCTGAACCCAATCAAGAAAGGTCTCGGATAGACCACCCAGAAGTCACCAAACCCTGGTCTCAGATAGACCTAAAACAAAGCTCCAACAATGGCCTCTGACAGACCTCACACCATAACTCCAACTGGTCTCTGGCGGACCTCAGATCATACCTCAAACTGGTCTCTGACAGACCTCAGAACTCTCCAACTGGTCTCTGGCAGACCTCAGAACACATCTCCAAATGGTCTCTGACAGACCTCCTAACTCTCCATAAATACCCAGGGTCTCTGATCAAGAAGTAACCGATAGTCTGAAAGTCTAGTTACCTGCATAACCCCAAACCCTCTCACAGGTGGATGTCCTAGTAACTGACAAAGGTACAGCATCCTATGCGGTCGTCGGCGTCACAGACTTTCAGGGTTGATGATACGATTCCCAGAAGGAGTGGCATCATCAATTCCTGAAGAGGCCTCACTTAGCCAACTCCCAAATGATCGGTTCCCGGAGTCGACAATTCAGTTGACCAACAACCCCTTCGACCCAAAGGGTAGAAAAAGAAGCCAACCATATGGCGAACCCTCACGGCATACTCTTTGAAGACCCGGATCATCAGAAAAAGTACTCTAACATCATCAAGCGTAAGCTCGCGCCCACAAGGTATATCTGTAACACTACGCTTGATAATCTAGGGCTGAGAGTAGAGGTCCATAGGATGTTTCACACTCTGGGTATGTTAGAATTTATGCAATTAGAAGCGCCAACTTATGAGCGCATAACTGTTGAATTCTTGAGCACTTTAGAATTTCAGTTGAAGCACAGGTGGACAGGGGTGGAGGAAGAATATTATGGTACACTGAGGTTTAGGTTATTTGATACTGACCATAGCCTGACCATAGCCGAGTTGGGAGATATTCTGAAGCTCCCCAATTTTGGACCCGGAGCCCCTCCGGGAAATTTTAGTGCAGGGGACTTCTGGAAAGCTATTACAGGCAGAACTGATTATGTCGCGAAAGCGGCAAAAGCCTCTTGTATCCATAACCCTTGTTTCAGGTACGCTCAAAAGGGATTGGCATATACACTGTTCGGCAGGGGTGACAGCACAGGAGTGGCGACTCAGAGGGAGTTGTACTTCATGTACGGCATGGCTGTCGCTACTGCGAAAATCGGCGCCGGCTGAATAGAAGAGTCGCCACCGTGCGTTATTTATCCCACGGGAGGGAAAGGAAACGCTCAGAGTAAACCTCGCACAACATGGGAAAGGTATGGTCGTCGCAACCAAAACCTGGATTCGGGAGTCGGTTACGCAAGGGGAAGGTATTAGCACCCCTCACGTCCGTCGTACTCGACGGGATCCACGCTTGTTTTCGGGTATGGATTGTTATTCTATCTAAACTATGGGTCGAGGGTTAAAAAGAAAATAAAATGAAAATAAAAATGACTCGGAAAAGTATCGCACTTTATGCCTACGTATTCCCGTCTGGAACGAGAAATCAGAGTCAACGTAGTTCGCCTACCTACGGGAAAGGAGGGGAAGGTTGCTCGCTAGGATATCGCATCCTATGCCTACGTACTTCCATACGGCATGGAAGATCAGAGCAAACGTAGTTCGGGCCATGTACGACACAAGTCTGTTTTGATTGTTTTTATTCCTTCTGAAAAAGGTTTTTCTGATTAACAGTCCCGGCGGACAAAAATGACGTCTTGATGAGTTCACGTTCTTTTACGAAAGAAGTGTCTTTTATTGTGTTTGAAATCTTTATGGTGTTTTTCTGTTTGTTTTGAGGAAGAAGAGATAGAACTCTAACCTATGGTTGTGAAGGGAAACAAACTAACCTAATGTTATCATGCATGGGTTAAGACCTAGTGTCTATCATGCTCCTCTCTTGCACAGAGAGAAACAGAGATCCTACGGGATAGGCAGAAACGGAAACAATAACAGATATAATAAAGCAGTAAAATGCATGGATGCAACAGTACAAGCGAGGCAAGGGAGTCCCACTCAACCTCGAACCTAGAAAACAATAGGCAAAAGTGAACAGACTTCACTTTCAACCCAACAGGTTAAACAGCAAACAATACAGTCAGGAAAACCAATCAATACATCAAGAAATGAAATACAGCAAAAATAAACAGCCACAGCAGCTCTGAATCAATATCTGGCTTCAAGTAATCTCCAATCATTTATGGGCTTCAACAAGCATCAATCTCCATCTTCATGATCTTCAGGTAAGGGCTTTGATCATCAGACTTCTATCTGCAATGGCTTTTCTTCAAGTCTCAGGCTCCAGGATGAACATCAGCCAACCAGATGAAGTGAATGAATGTTAGACAGTTAATTACCTACCAAGGGTGGTTCATCAACTGTTAACATTAAACAGAAAGTTTTCTCTCAAAAGTTCTATCTTTCAAATACATTCACTGATCCTTCCAAAGGAAGGAGGTGGATATTTGAAAGAGACTTTGAATCATAGAGAAAGGATAGAGGCAAACAAAGCCATCTATGTTTGAGAAGCAAGCTTTCTAATCTAGAGCTCTGCCTAGCTCCTAAACCCTAGTCTCCTCAGCAGCTGCTAGCAAGAACCTCCTCTCCAACTCTGGCAGTTGATCTTCAATCTCTGGATCTCCAATGGCCTTCATCTCCTCAAGTCTTCAGCTCTCCCAAGTCCCCAAACAATCCCAATACCCAAGCAAGCAAGCAATAATCCCCAGAGGGCACACCACACCAGTCAATCAGATATACAGTATATTAATAGCAGTAGGGGAATCCTGACTTTTCTAAGGGATCTAATAACTACCCATAGCCCCTATAGTCCCATAACTAAACTAGTCAAACCCTAAGCCCTAAGGGAAAAGAATCAAATCTCCTAAGTCATCACCTAAAAAACCCTAGTTTGTTCATGTTATTCACTCCTACACTAAGCACCTAAAATTAATTTCTAAAAATGGGAACTAAATTGAATCTACAAGTTCAATGTCTAACCTAAACAACCTAAAAAGAATGGGCAAAAAATATTGAAGCAATTAGTAGAACAAAAAATAACAAAATTATGTATAAAATGAAACCATTAAAATGTTATTTATTTAGAAAATATGAGAAAAATATCAAATAAAAAATAAAATGCCATTTTTATTTTTTATAATTTTCTTGACATCCTAAAGAAAAGTATGCAAAAAGAATGAATTAAAAATGATGATTTTTCTATTTATTATGAATTTTTAAAAATGAATGAAAAATGAAAAGAAAATAATAAAGAAAATATAAAGAAATAGCCAGAGGGGGTGAGAATAGTAAAGGCGCGCAGTTGAAATCCCAAGTGGGCTGGAAAAGGTGGGGTGCGAATATCATTTGCAGCTAGGCCCATATGCACTCAGAAAACACTTGAGAAAATGCCAGAAAAATAAAGAAAGATTCGGTGTAAATAGCATCCAAATCACGTGTATTCGTTTGGGCTTAATGAAAAGGAGGTGTGAATAGCTGTTGGATCCAAAGCCCACTCAGAGTATTTAAATGAAACGCTGCGTTTCATATCCAATTCTTCCCTCCGTTTTCAACTTCAAACGTGGATCGTTGGATGGGGAATTAAGTCAAAAGTCAAGCTGGGATCGTGTGGTGCCAGGGTCATCTTCAACCTTGAGCCCAAACCCTAGCTCAGAAAAACCCTAACCATGCACATACCTTCGAGCTCCCTGTTCTCTCTCCCTGCTCCATGAAATCAGATACCTCCAACAGCAAACTTGCTCTATATCAATCCCTCTACACATCCATGCCAATAGCTCATCCTAAAACTCACTCAACAAAACAATTCGATAGGTGTAACAGATCTGATCCATCATTTTCCAACTGATATTGATCCTCTCAATTCTCTCCAGAACTCATCCTAAACTAATCTACAACTTCCCCTGATCATTTTAAGCACCTAATCTAAGATTATTTCTCATGATTCTTGACATTCTAAGCTTCAACAGAATTGTTGCACCATGATCAATATCCATGAAACTTGTCCAAACTCACCAAAATCAATCATCTCACTTATCCTAACCAATCTATACTAACAATTCCCTATAATTCTCATTAAATCATGCAATTCGAATGAAGTTACCAACCTGTTGTGATGATGAAAACAGCTATGGAATCCTCTTGATCCAATGCTTGAAATGAGGGGAAACTGATCAGTGAACTTGGTGATGAGTTCTGTATGCAATCAAAGATGCTCCAAAGCTTTGAATCTCCTAATTCCAAGATTCTTGCATTTTGAATGATGATGATGAACAACACGATTCCTTGTTCAATTTGCCAAATAAATGTGTGGACTCTGACCCTTGTGTGATGATGATGAAGATTGAATCAAGAATATTGAAGATTGATGGAGATTATGGAGATTTTGGAAAGCTTATGCAAGTTGAAGAAAGTATGGAAAAGTTGGGGTTTTGAACAAATGGGAGCACCAACCCTTGCATGAATCAGCTTGCATGAACTTATAGGTTGCATTAGAACCTCCTAGAACATTGGAGAAATTTCCCTTGCATTTTTCCTTTTCAATTTGGATTATGTTACTTTCAATTCAAGCAACCATGGATAACTCACAAATTATGAACTAAGCTCAAAATTCCACTTTAGCCAATGTCTTTAAAATGCCTTTTCCATTCAAAATGACCTATAATTTTGCATCATTTGGCCAAGATATGAAAAATATCATTTTTTAAGTCATTTTTCTTCATTAAATTCACCAATTTTGAAACCTTGTGCTATGGACATTTCCAATCTCTCATGGTCACTTTTCTAGACTCAAAATGTCATTTGGAGCAAGTTTGATGTTGTAAGTTTTTCCATTTGAGGCCTCCTTGTATGAGTTTTGGACATAGGTTAAAATGACCTGTAATTCACAAATGACCAAAATACCCTTTGCTTGCCAAGACCATAAGTTGAGTTCCACACATCATATGAAGGCATACTATACCATTATAGAAATCTAAGACAATGAGGAACAATTATTATGTTGACCAGAAATTCATTTGAAATCTCCTTGAGGGGTAAAAGTTGCTTGGAAGTCAAGTCACTTTCACAGACAAAATTTCAGATACCTCAGATGACCTGTAACTTGCAAGGACCATAACTTGAGTTCTATAAATCTACTTGATGTCTTCCACCACTCAAATTAAAGGTCTTGAGATCCTCTACAAGTTCTATGTTGACCAAGAAGCCATTTGAAGCTTGCATTTTGACTTATCTTGATTGGAAATTTGACCTAAACTAGGGGATTTTACATAGAAACCCTAATTTAGAAACTCCTCTTCTCCTTGATTTCTCTTGATTCCTGCTTAGCACAAAAACATATCCTTATTCTCCATGTCAAATGATGAACCCCACATCTCTTCAATAGCCCTTAATGCCTTTCAATCAGTCAATTGACCTAGAGTTGACCCAGGGTTGACCCAGATGAAACCCTAGTTGACTGTCTTCATCCACAACTCTTGTGACTACACCAATGACTTGTATCCTTCTCCAAATGGCTTTCTAAGTCCTCCAAGATGTCTAGATACTCCCCATGCTCTCAATTCACAACTCATAATTCCCTTGTTGATCCTCAGACACCCTCAGTTAGGAGATATACTCAGTGCTTGATCCACTGAACTCCCTGCTTTCAAATTCTTTCTTGATGACTTGAATGAGATTGAATTAGGATAATAACCTCTGGGTAGGCCTCTAGAGATGAGAATAATGCTTGATCCCCTGTTGAATGACTTGCTATGCTTATGCTATGCAGATGGTTAGGCTATGTACATGACTCTATATGCAAATGCTAATGATATTGAAACATAAACCAAGTGAATAAGGTTGAGCAAATTTTAGGGTGCAACAATGGCAAATCAAGAACTAATTAATGTAGCGGCTTTTGCAGCTGATCACCTGAAGAGGGTTGCAAATGCACCTTCAGGCGAAATAAGTGTAGGCGGTATGATTACTCAAATCACAAATCACTTTGGCCACGGTGCTCTCTTGAGAGAGGAACCCACTGTTGCAGGTAAGACAAAAATAGATCTTGCCACACTGACTGCCCAAGGTATGATTCGAGTCTTTGATAATTACTACTCCTTGGTAAGCCGAAACAGTCATCTCCTTGCTTTACCTGCCCCTGACTTTATTAGTATTCAAAATGTGAATAACTGGCTATATGAGAGCCCCATGCAGGATGAAGAAGACCAATTTTATGATGGTACAGGTGCAGAATTATTTGAGGATGAAGGCGATCAGGTAGAAGAAGCGCCTATACCGCCTACTCGATTCTCACCCCATCAGGAATCCGGCTCAGGCTCTTGGAGCTTATCTAAAAAAGAATGGGATTGGATGGAGAATGAGATGTGCCATCTCCGAAGTGAGCAGACGAGGCAAGGAGAGGAGCAGACAAGACAAGGGAACGAACAAATCCGACAAGGCAGGTTGATCGGTGAGATGCATGAATGGATGCGGTAGATGATGCTGCGCGACCAACCTCCGCAACCATGAACTCTGTGAGTCCTCTGCTACTAGTGTTCCAACAGTGAGGACACTGTTGAATTCTAGTGTGGGGGTATTTTATTTGTGTTTTTATTTTATTTTATTTGTGTTTTTATGTTAGTTGTTTATGTTATTCGTGTGTTTTCAATTCTGTTGCAGTTATCTGTTTATTTAATTTCCAGTGTTAGTTTGAGAATATGATAGCGATCCACAGGAAGACCCCCCTGACATTGAGCTGATAAAATTAATAACATTGTTGGTTGGGGAACTGTTTAGTGAAGATGTTGAGTGAGGTGATGAGAAAGTATATAGAATACTCAGAAA
Source organism: Lathyrus sativus (assembly GCA_963859935.3). NCBI lineage: Eukaryota > Viridiplantae > Streptophyta > Magnoliopsida > Fabales > Fabaceae > Lathyrus > Lathyrus sativus. Next base: position 651,764,564 of record OZ012739.1, on the reverse strand, counting down.
AGAACCGTGAGGATGAAATCGGGATAATCTTGAGAGATAGGTAAAAGGCCAACACCCTGGGTTTCCCAAATAGGAACGAGTTCGACGTGTAGATTTGTACCATAGTGCTTTGATCTGAGAAGTACCCCTGAGTAGTTTATTTTGACAATCAGGTTCCATCAAAAATAATCGTGTGTGCAAGGGTAATGAAAAAATATTGAGTTAAGGCACAGAGAAAAAAAACAAACAAAAAGGGGCAATTAGGCGACTAATCCTTCTAAGTTGGGTAACCCTCACCCGGTTATTCATCCCAACGGCGGTCGAACCTGAAAGCCATTCAAAAAGAATAACAGTGCCAGAAAAAGAAAATGTCATTGATAAATCTTGTGCACACGAGGAAAATCATAAAAGCCGTATAGTGATTGTCCGAATGAAAGGGAGGAAAATCGAAAAAGAAGACTTAAGTACAAAGCATAGTCGGAGAGGTTACCCATAGGGAGACTGAGGTCTGTGGTTTACCGCAGTCTAGTGTTTGCATGTTACCTGTTTTGAGGGAAAAGCCGAGATTAATCCTAGGGGACTTGGAATGAGAAGTTCAAGTATGAGTATTATCACCGTAACTCACAATTCTATGGACGGTCCCGTTATGAAAAAAAAAAGATATTAAGTTCGGGTTGGTGAGCTTTTTGCTTGAGGACAAGCAAAAGTTCAAGTTCGGGGGAGTTTGATCGGTGGATTTCAGTTGTGTTTTCAAACGCTGTTTGTGGTTAATTTCGCAATGTTTTTATCTGTTTTTCGAAGCTTTAGTTGTTATTATCTGCATTACTCGTAGTTGTGTGTCTTCGAGTCTTATTTTTAAGTTTATGTTGCTTTTGCCGCTGGTGCGTTTGATTTGGTTTCTTTTAGTGTGTTTTTGGCAGGAATGGATAGCACGACAATCGCACCGCATTCGGAGGCAAAGAAAAGTCGAAAAAGGGAAATCAGAGCTACAACACGGGTACCCGTGTTGCACAACACGGCCCGTGTCATGGAGGACACGGTTGGCAGACACGGGTGGACCAAAGCAGAAGAAAATAAGACTCAGACTTGCAACACGGGTGCCCGTGTCATGCAACACGGCCCGTGTTGCAGCCCTTGGAGAGGAGACACGCCCTGAAGAAGTCAGCAGCCTGACACGGCCACCCGTGTTGCACAACACGGCCCGTGTCAGGGCCACTGAAAGTGAAATTTCTCTGTTTTCTGATTTTTTGCTGTCAGATCTATTTCGAAGGGCATTTGAGACATTTCGCGATGAAGTTTGAATTTAGATATAAGAGGCACATTTTAGAAAGTAGGGGACACTTTTGAACTGAGATTAGGATTGACAACTGAGAGGAGAGTTCGGCTGGAAACAGAGGATGGATCAAAAGCGGAAGCAATTGATGATCCAAGGATTTCAACTTGCATTGTAATGATCTTCTCCTTTTCATTTCTAATTGCTTTTATGTGTACCAAGAACATGAGCAGCTAAACCCCAAGTTGTTAGGGGGTGGTCCTAAGTGCAATGTAATGACTTTTGTTTAATTATTCTATTAGAACTATGTTTTTACCTTGATATATTTTATTTTGCATTAATCTTAATCGTATTCATATTGGAAAGTAGAATTCGAATCGTGCTTAGGCTTTAGTCTGGAAAGTCAACCTAACACTTTTGCAAAATAGTATCACGGTCGATATTGCTTAGGAATGAGGATATCCCGTATCACGTATTTTATGGTCGGAACTATTGCTTGATGCTTTTCAGGGACACTGAGGAATTAGTGTACAGGAAAATCATCAAAGGGTTTTCATTAAGGAATTAAGGCAACTAAAGTGGCCAACTGATAAATTAAGGTTAATAACTAGTATAGTAGAATAGTCATACATGGTCTTTACTCGCATCGTCTCCACTCCCCTAACACTGTTCTTAGATTGATTCATTAAGTCCGCATTTACTTGTTATATTACTCTGCTACCAAACAAACCACTAGACCTTTTGTTCATTTGAATCCTAAAAATTCTGTTAATTACTACGCAGTCCTCGAGATCGATACTTGGGACTTTTCCCTTATTACTACAATTGGTAAAAATAGTACACTTGCTATTTTCCCGATCAGTTGGGTATGGTAATGAGGATTCCCACTGGAGCGAAGATCGTCAGGAAGATGCTTTCCCTCCTCCAGGTCAAGATCTTGAGATGCCCACTGACAGTGACAGAAGGTTCAGGTTGTTGGAAGAACAGATGAAGAATCTTGTTAATCAGAATTTCACAGGGTTGGATGTGGCTAACATGGGATTAGTCCCTGGCTTGAAGGTACCAATCAAGTTCAAAGCGTCCACTTTCGACAAGTACAAGGGGATACTTGCCCGAGAGTTCACGTGCGTTCTTACTATCGTAGGATGTCCGCTTACTCTGATAACGAAAAGATGCTGATGCATTTTTTCCAGGACAGCTTGTCGGGACCGTCTTTAGAATGGTACATGGGGTTAGAGCCTACTCAAATTGGTAGCTGGAAGGAGTTAGCTGAAGCTTTTGTCAAGCACTACCAATATAACAGTGACCTTGCACCGAACAGGGTCCAGCTCCAAAATCTTTCCCAGAAGAACGGCGAGAGCTTCAAAGAATACGCCCAGAGGTGGCGTGAGCTGGCTGCTAGGGTGCACCCGCCCATGGTGGAACGTGAGTTGGTGGATATGTTTGTGGGCACTTTCTCTGGGTTGTATTATGATAGGATTATCAATTGCACGACGGCTAACTTTTCTGAGTTGATACTCTTGGGGGAACGTATCGAGAATGGTGTTAAGATTGGTAAAATTCAAGCGGGTGAGTTAACCTCAGCTGGAGGTGGTAAAAGGGCTTTTGAAAATAAGAGGCAGGGGGATGCTAATGCAATCTACAGTTCCCGGGGGAGAGGTAGAGGTCGAAACCAATACCTTCAGCAGCAGATTGCTAGTGTGACAATTCATGTGCCTCAGCAGCAGCAACAACAGCCACAGTAACAACGGGGACAACAGAATGCTACTCCACAGAGATACCAAGGTCGGGATAGGACTGTGAAAAGCGTATTTGATGCACCTCCATTGCCATATGCTCAGCTTCTTCCGACTTTGTTACAGCTGCAGCTGGTTGAGAAAAGGATGTTGGCTCTGCTGAAGGGCACGCCTCTTTTTGGGTATGATGCTAATGCGCATTGCGAATTCCACTCCGGGGCACCCGGCCATAGCATCGAGAACTGCCATGCTTTCAAGCACAAGGTGCAAGATTTGATAGATAGCAAGGCTATAAACTTTGGTAATGAAGCACCCAACATTGAGAAGAATCTGATGCCGCCTCATGGAACTGCAAAGGTGGGTGCCATATTGGAAGATGTTAGTCTGAATCTGGTTATGAGTGTGGACGAATTAAAGACGCCTCTGGGTTATGTCAAGAACAGATTGCTGAGAGGGGGGTGTTCCCTGGTTGTGATATAGATTGTGCTGATTGTTTGGCCCGGCTTTAGGGTTGTGATAATTTGAGAAGAGGTATTCAAGAGTTGATTGACGAAGGTACCTTGTAATTCGATCGTATTGCCGAAGAGAAGCCTGTTGAGGCAATATCTGAAAAGCAAGGTGAAGTTGCAACGATTACAATCTCGTTCAAGACTGTCACGATATCGGCACCTCCCAAGAGGCCGACTATCACAATAACCAAAGCGGGACCTATTCCGTATGAAAGCACTAATGCCATCCCTTGGAACTATGGGGAGGAAATTTATTGCAATGGAGAGAAGATTAATCTGGAAAGCCCGCCTGTAGGGACAGTTGATAATCTTGTGGGGGCAGGGGGCGTAACCCGCAGTGGTAGAATCTTTGCGTCACCAGGAGTAGAAGCTGAGAAAGCTGCCAGAGGGAAGGGTAAGGTGGATGAAGGAGGACCTTCTCAAGAGAAGGAAAAGTAAGCGTTGACCAAGGACGTAGAATAATTCATGAGATTAATTTGGAAGAGCGATTATAAAATTGTCGATCATTTGCAGCGGACGCCTTCCAAAATCTCGATTTTGTCGTTGTTGCTTTGTTCCGAGGCTCACCGGAACGCTTTGCTGAAAGCCCTGGATGCTGCTTATGTACCCCAGTGTAGCGGTAAAATCGTGAGCGTAAGCTATTAATTAACTTAACTAAAAAAACAAGAGTCGCCACCGCACTTTTATTTTATCCAAATAAAGGAAAGGAAAAAGAGCGAACAAAACCAAAGAGTTCTAAAACAAGAACAAGAAATAGAGATCGAGGTAAGGGGGTTGGTTACGCAATGGGAAGGTGTTAGCACCCAAAACGTCTATAGTACTCTATAGGAGCCCTTTGAAATATTTACGTTTTTTGGTTTGAAAATGGTTTGTTTGAAAAGAGATTGGGGAGATGAGAAGAGAATTATTTTTTAGATTTTTGTGTTTGGAGAGACTTATCGTCTCATGCCTACGTATCCACAAAGTGCAATATAGGATCAAAACCCCGTAGTTCGTGGTACAAATGACAAAAATTTGTTGGTTTTGATTGATTTTAAATGTAAAGACAAGTCGTCATTTTAAGGAGAAAACTACGACTAGTCGCCCACAAGTATTAAGACAACATTTGCGTCACATAAAGATGGAGGAATTGCTTGGATTATCAACAAGACTATCACTCAACATCAAAGTGGAAAATGTCAAAATCTTAATACTATGGGGAATAGGAGGATTACATCTCAACTATAAAAATGAATCATGTCTAAACTTTATGAAAAGTTTTAAAGTGAAAAAGTGCATAAAGGCACAAAAATTTTGAATGAGGTTGTTTGTATTTTTTTATGTCTTTTGAAATTGGCCAAAGGATGAATAACATTGATTGACTTTTATTAGGAAGAACAAAGTTTGAAAATCACTTGACGAAAGTCAAGGTTTTATTGCGAAAGCGGTTTTGAAGTTTGAAACCAAGAAGGTTTTGAAAGAGGGAGAAAGTTTTGAAAATTTAAGAAGGGGAGGAGATGAAGTGACTATCCTAGAAACCAAAATAAGAGCTAGAGGTAAGAAAGATCTAACCGACTTGTAGCACACTCCATAGCAAGAAAAAAGAATTCCATCCGATTTAAAGCATAAGCTAATGAGCGAGCCAAATAAAGGCTAAGATCCACAATACTCCAAGCATAGGAATGAGAGTCCTAATTCTAATTCCAAAGGTCCATGAAGTCCAAGGTCTAAGAGTAGTCCAAGAGCATAACCACAAAGTTAATAGCACCAAGTTTTTTAGAGATTTTTTTATCCTTTATTAGTGTTTTAAACAAGGTATGGTCCAAGTGGACAAAAGAGAAATGACATAAACATAAACAAAGATATGATATGAAATGATAACATGGAAGCATAAAAAGTAAAGAAATAAGGAGTAAGAAGAGAATATAAACAAAATTAAACAAGGATATTGTTAGTGAATTAGTAATTAGTGGTTAGAACATATGATCAATGATGATTAATTCTTGCACTTTAGACCAAGGTTAACGAAAACTCATTAGAGGATTGATAGAATCAAAGCCTCCTAACAATGAGTTTCATAGGTAGTGGACTTAAGACAAGCAACTAATTATACTTGGACTTTCAAACATAAGTTTGAGCCACGAATGATCATTTTTCGATTACGCGACACGTTAGCGCTATGTTAAGCAATCGTAATCGGGTTTATGTAGAAACCACGACTATCTGAGGCCGGTCAATAATAATGTTAGTGTTAACACATGTTAGAGAAGTGATATGTAAATCATTCTCCTAAAACATGCCACACAAAAAGAAAAAAGGTAGTGATCTCATCATAATCATGATTTTTCATCGATTAATCAAAGGTAATCTATCACTATTCCAAAGTACGAAGAATTATCTCAATGATTATTCATCCATAGATTTGAAATAATGAAGATTAAACAACCTTAATAATCAATAATCTATGATCCATAGATTTTCATCGATCAAAATAAAAAAAGAAGAAGAGAATTAAAATGAAAAGAAACCTCAATTTGAATCTTAAATCGATTAAATCATCATCAATATCAATCACCTCTCTTGGAGGATTTAGAATTTATCCTATCGACGCCCATGGTCCATTGAGATTAACAAGATCATACTCAAAATTTGAGATCCAACCCAAACAACCAACAAAAAAACACAAGGAAACATAATAAAAAAGAAAAGGGAGGTTTATAAACAAAATATGGGGATGATGATGGTAAAAGGCCACACGGCCCAAATCCAAAGAGAAATTAACATAAAAAGGTAAAATAAAAAAAATTAAGAAGAAAAAATAAAAGGAAAATATAAATCAGAAAAGAAAATCATCCTCTTCTTTTTGCATTCGACGCGGCACTGTTCACCATGGCTAACAAATCGTAAATTCAACGGATCGGAACGACGAATCTCCATTTTGGTGTCATCTCAATCATAATCACAAGGTGAATCCAAATATACACAAAAATTTAACCAACAGAGTTCAATTGAAACGAGATTCAGAGACGAGAGTTCATCGGCAAAGCTCCAATACCTTCAAAAATGGAGAGTTTAGCTTCAATCTTCTTCTTCTTGCTTTTTTTGAATGTGAATTGATGTTGTTGTTGTTGAATGAAGTTGAAATATAGTGAGATTTTGTGTGGAAAGGTTGTGAATGAAAGGAGAGTTAAATCGGGTGAAGCTTAAAGAATGGTTGAGGGTGAAATTTGAAGGTGAAATTTGAAGGAAAATTGAGGAGTTATGATGAAAATTCTGCAGGGATTAATTGGCTCTTCAAGCTTGAAGAATTGTGAATGAAGTGGTCCAATTTATAGAAGAGGTGAGCGATTTTCACATTTGCCGTTTATGAGAATTTGCTGCGTTTTGCTTTTTTGGATGTGTTGTGTGAACCGTGCATGACTCATGTGCACTTTTTCATGTCGTTTTGGTTTTTTTCACTTTGCCGTTCATTTGTAATCTAAGCATGACGTGGATTTATTTTTGTCACGGTTTGAGAATTGTAGCATGATAAGTTGTGATACGATTTTCATTTAATTTGCAGCTTAACTTAAGTCAGCTTGCGTGTGTTGCCGAAGGCAACTCGCATATGGTACAACAGTGCACGACTTGTTTGGCTTGAAGGCTGGTTTACTTCTCTTGCAGTGTTGATGATTGTACAAGTTCTTTTGGAACCTCAAGCTCGGGTGTTGGCGGATCTGGTGTGAGAGTGAGAGTTGTTGTCTGATTTGGCTAGGAGTCAAACAAAACTGCTGTTATTTGAGGCCTGGTACTACCATATTCAAAGACCTGAATTTGTGAAGTAGAAGGCTCCTCAAATTTTTCATCAGAAATGTATTTGTCAATTGAAAATGCCAAGTCATTCAACCCACCAACTGAATGACGATAGAGAAGACAGAGTTTAGCAATTTTGCACTCACAGGGGTGTTCTCAATGCTCCAAACACACAAAAAAATATGGTCTGCAACTACATACAACTACAAAGAGATAGAGATATTGCTGGCAAATAATGCATGTTGGATCCTCTTCAGTTCCTACATATTGGGGACACTTCCGAGGAGCTAAACGAGAAGATTTAACGATACCATTTCTCCAAAGTTTCTTCCTCCAGGATTTTTCTTTATCTAGTATTTTTCCATCTCCCTCCTCAGTTTATCCATGTTCTCCTTCCTGCGATTTTCCTCCAATCGCAATTTCTCTTCACGTCTTTTATCAAGATCAACCTTATAGCTTTCCATGTATTCCTCTGCACTGGCATCAACAACTTTGAAGAAGCCTTCAATTCCTTCACCAATAACTGCAGAAACTCCAATTGATCTTAAATTACTGTAAAATTCATCTAGTGCCAAAGAAAGGCTCTGAGTTAAATTTGACGTGTATGACTGATCTGAACTTGCTGCTGCTTGGAATACCTCAAAATCTTTCATCCACTCCAAGGAAAACTCATGTTTTTCTACATCGACCTTGTTGAATGCCAAGATGAGAGGTAACCTTGTCTTATAGAGGATACTGCAAGCATAAAGCATGTTGCTCATAAAAGTGGTGGGATTTTCCGCACGAGGTGTATCCAGTACATAGGCGACTACAGTGGGAAATGTGGAGGCAAAAGCTTCTGTGATGATAGCACCAGAAGTAGACCAGGTGAATATCTCAATCGGACCAGGTGACTCCACGAGAACATAGTCAAGTTGATCTGCTCGTTTCTCAATAACAAAAACTACCTCATCGAACTTAGTTGCAAACAAGTTAAGAGAAGTCAAAATTCCACCATTAGGACCAAGGTTGAACTGCTTCATAACTTCTTTGTACTTAACAGTATCTCTTATATCAATGTTAGCCCCATATGGAAGTGCCAACACAGCCGGGTCAAGATTCATCACATAACCCCTAATGTTTGACATATGCGTATGAGCAACCAACCTATGAAGGAATGTAGTTTTCCCACTCCCTGCCATTCCTACAACAATGATGATGACAGGTTTCCTTCTGAAGTTAGGTGATCCATTTCCAATCCCAGAAGAGGAACCTTCAAGTTATCTACAGATTCATTATTGTCACCCAAGATGCTTGTCAAGAGCTGCTTTTAGATAAAGCCTCATCATATCAGATGTGTGCTTGTCGTTCTCATGCAAATGTACTGGAGGGAAATATTTGATCAACCAGAGGGAAGCCTTAGAATTTGATTTTGCTGGATGATGTTAAGATTGTCAAAGGGGAATGCACATCATATGACATGGTTTGGCACATAGTTGAAAAGTGACGGGTACAGATATTATGGGAGCTTCTGCTTCCTTTTCTTTGCAGCAACCACAATAACCTGCACTATACTAGTAATGGGACTACCACTTGGTTTAACTTTCACATGTATTTTGGCCCCTGAAAATAATATTACAGAAGACAAAAGCATCAAAGCTGCAAAATTCCCAAACCGATCAACATGACGGCGTGGTTGCTGCGGTAAAAAAAAACACTCCTCGGCAAAGAAGCTACTGCACGGTCATAAAAACTTAATGCTTCTGAAAATTCACCCCTCTTGTAATGCTCATTCCCTACTAACTTGAGTAGTTATGGATCCACACTTTCCTCTTCTCAATAATTGATTTTTGAGCAAGAAGCCTCTTGTGTTCTTTGGCCACAGCCTCTGGTAGAGTCGGAAGCAAGCCTCCGTGTTTTGATCGTTGTGCATCAGGTGTCAAAATAATAGATAATGGCCAAAGTGCTTTTGATATTTTCCAGAAAGTTCCAGCACATCACTAACAAAAACATAATGTGAGACTATTAATCCAATAGTGAACTGATTATTCTGAATCCACTCAACAGCAAAGACATTTGTAGCGTTCTTCTCAATATCAGCAACAACAAGTACTCTTGGAGGATATTCACTCAGTAACTTGACTGACACAGAAACCGCAACATGTTGCTCTCTTCAAATCGTAAACACATAGGAGACCAAGTTTGGTAATCACATAAATCAAACTGTATTTGTGGGATGTCTGTATGGAAACCAGAAAATCATCAGCAAGGTCGGGGGGGAAAGAACATATCTGTTTGTTTCTGCTATTCCTGTTATTCTTCTTTTTGATACAGCCAAATCATAAGAGATATCATCCAATGCCAGCTCAAGGCCATGTACACGGGTCTCTAAAGATTGCATTCCGTTTTGTGAGCTTCCCATGAATTTCTGCAGAAGGTCAAGTAGACTGGACTGTTGTTTCTCTATTTGGTGCAACTAGTTACAGATCAAAGACAATTCTTCAATTGTTTTTTCCCAAAATCAAAATATTCCAAACCATCATCACTTATTGTACCGAGCATGACACTAAAAGTAAACTCACCCCGCTTTCAACATCCAACCGCATCAAATTGAACACACTAAAAGTCTCTTCTGGTAAACATTTGAAAGCATAGCAAGAAATCAATACTTTCCACAAACATCTCGCCATTTTAGATTATCCAAAGTGTTTTTCTTCAGCAAAGCAAGCTCCCACTGGGCTCGTACTACTTCCCTAGCAGCCCCAAGCAGTAGCTTATCATGAGATATAGAAGTCTTGCAATTGCACAACCATGACATTGAGCAACATTAACATTTGAAGTCCAGAACGCCAACTTAGCAAGCCAACTTCCAATAGTGACAAAAAATATCAAAACCAATCAAGGACGTGAAACTTTGAATTTAAAATACCAGTATGAAATAAAAGCACAAGTAGATACTCTTTTCCCATGTCCCATCTCACCAGCAAGCATCATACTCTTGGTTTTCATGTGGACATTTGTGATTGGACTTTGAACTTTGGCAATATTAGATGATGATGAATGCCTTAAATTTTCAATTAACTTGTATTCCAAGTAAGTCATATGCATGTTTCTTCCAAACCCAACTTGAATCAAATTCTTGAATAAAACAAATTCTCTAAAAATTGATGCCATGATGAACCTAAAGATCAATACCCTCAATCATGCTTTAGAATCACTTAGAAATGGCACACTTGAATGAACACTTCGTACTTGCATCCCAAAACCAACATCTTGATTGAACATCCACCAAACTTGACTTGTACAGATAAAACTCTGAATCTTCGATTAATACTGAATCGCTTACAATATGTCTGAGTTAATATCTGGGAAAATAAATCCACAAATGAACACAGTATGGACTGATGGACTATTGATCATGACAACCTGGACTAAACTTCTCACAGAACACTGCTTGATAAACCAATGTATTTCAACACAAGACAAATTGACCTTGAACAATCACATTGCCTGATAAAATAGCCCACTACCACGTATAACTTATAATTGAAGAAAACTCTTGATAGTTTGACCAAGATGAGGTCAAACTTCCATCTGATTTAGACTTGAATGAATTTCCTTGCCATCAATCTCCTTGCAAAACCCTAAACACACAGAGAAGAAGAAGAAACAAGCAAATTGAAAAAAAAATATTTTTGGTATTTTGGTTAGAGGTTAGTAAATATAAACAACAAAAAGCAAGTAAGAAACACACAAGGGTGCTGGGAGAACCATAAAGTATGATCTTGTTTGTGTATGTAATGATGCAAATGAAAAGTGGGATCTTAGGGGTAAAAATTAGGGTATTACACCCAGGAGATATCCGTGAATCAACTCGAAGGAGTGATTGTGCACGTGAATGCGGGGCATGGCCTTGGCTTTACAGATTTTGATCTAACCCCCAGGGGCCGCAACCATAACAGTGCGTTTCATATCTCGGTTGAGTGTAGGGGCACTGCTATGTCGCATGTCCTGGTTGACACTGGTTCGTCTCTAAATGTTTTGCCTAAGAAGGCACTGTTAAAGCTGGATACCCGAGGTATTATCTGCATTCCAAGAGACTTGGTGGTGAGAGCTTTCGGTAGGACTAGGAGGTTTGTATTCGGAGAACTAACTTTGCCAATCCAGGTTGGCCCAGAGGTGTTTGACACCGTGTTTTATATCATGGATATACAGCCAGCGTACAGCTGTTTGCTTGGACGACCGTGGATTCATTCTGCAGGGGATGTGACGTCGACGTTGCACCAAAAGCTTAAATACATGATTGGTGGTAGTGTTGTCACCGTGTGTGGGGAGGAGGACATCATGGTAAGTCACTTGTCTTCATTTAAGTATGTCGAAGTGGATGGTGAGATCCATGAGACGTTATGCCAAGCCTTTGAAGGAGTGCAGATCAAAGACAAATCTCCCGTCATTAGCAAAGGGCCAGAGGTAGTCATGTCGTCGTACAGATAAGCCCAGGTGGTAGTTCAGGTCGGGGAGATCAAGGGTTGGGGTCAGGTTTTAGAGATTCCTGTCAAGCAGGACAAGTTCGGCTTAGGGTATCGCCCGTCATCGTCATCTTCATCACAGAATACTCAGAAGTTCAAAGGGCCGATTGTGTTCACTCCAGGAGGAGTTAGTTTTGAAAGAATTAATGATGTGTCTGACAGTGAAGATGGAGATAGCGATTGTGACATGGAGTCGTGGATCAAGCCCAACGAGTCAGGACAGAGCCTATGCAACTGGTCTATCCAGAACTTTGTTCAAGTGACGCCGAAACAGTAATGCCTTATTTTTTCGATTATTGTACAATCCAGTGTCCTACCCGGGGCATAGTGATTTTATTTCAGGGCCTACTTGTTTATGTGTATGCTTTGTTTTAATCATCAAATAAAGGCGTTTTCCTCATGCAAATTTTGTGATCCCTGTTTTTTTGTTTTTTATTTTTATCAATAAAATGGAAATGTGGTCGTGTGCTTCGTTTTCATATCATTTGAAGCATTTAACCCTTTCTCTTACAGGATTCATATTTCAGATGACACCGATCAAGAACTCTCTATGACTCGCTTCGACTTTGAGCATCGGTATTTCAGGCCGAAGAAGAGATTGTTGAGGACGACGACTTACCAGAAGATCTGACTCGTCTGTTGAAACAAGAAGAGAGAATCATTCTGCCTCATCAGGAGAATATTGAAGTTATGAATTTGGGTTCGGAAGAAGTTGTCAGGAACTTCCGTATAGGGGCTCCGCTGCAAAGCGATATCAAGCAGAGACTTGTCGAGATACTTTGAGAGTACAGTGACATCTTTGCTTGGTCTTATGAGGATATACCTGGGTTAGATACTGATATTGTGGTCCACCGCTTGCCATTGCATGAAGACTGTCCGCCAGTCAAGCAGAAACTCAGAAGAACGAAACCAGATATGGTCGTAAAGATTAAAGAGGAAGTGCAGAAACAGTGGGACGCTGGTTTCCTAGCTGTTACAACTTACCCTCCTTGGGTCGCCAATATAATGCTGGTACCAAAGAAGGATGGTAAGATACGGATGTGCGTTGACTATCGGGATCTGAACAAGGTGTTGCACCCCAAAATTTGCCCAACATTTCTTCACCTAGCTTTCTTCACCTAGCTTGTGTTTCATTTCATTCACATTAGCATTATCATTTGCATTTCGTTGACATGTGTGCAGGAGATCAAGAGGTATGATTACCAATTAAGGGCTATACAAGACTATGAAGCTAGCTAAGAAGGTTATTCAGATGTTCAAAGGTTGATATCCTTGTCAGAGAAGTTGAAAGAGCCTCAGAAAGAGTGGTTGAAACCAAGTGTGTAGGTCTCCTAACTTGAGAGTTGTGGAAAGCCATCAGATGATTCTGAGGCCATGAGGATGGACTGGAGGTATTGAGAGAGCTCATGAGAAGTTTTGAAGATCACTTTGAGGCCTAGTCAGGTCATTATGCAAGATTAAGAAGGTTCAGCCATGAGTGGTGCAACTAGGGTTTGACTGGGTCAACCCTAAGTCAACTAATGATTTGAAGAAGGTTGAGACCTAATCCAAGAGCCATGTGATCATGGATTGGTGCATTAAGATGTTCTAAGGATTATTCCAAGGATAACTCATCATGATTGAAGAGTTTGAGAAGTTTCAGGCTAGGGTTTCTAAGACTTGACAGTGTAAAATCCCCTAGCTTGACCCCTGACTTCAAGACTATTTAACTCAAGATATGATTGTCATCTCATCTTGACCCAAACATGATTGTTGTAGAGCATGATCTTAGCTTTAATTTGAGTACTATAAGTCCTTGATAGGGTTTATAGAACTCAAGTTATGAGCCAGACAAGTTACAAGTCATTTGAGGCATGTGAATTTGGAGCTTGAAAGTTACCCAACTTGCATGACACTTTTGCCCTAGAAGGATGATTCCTATGAACTTTTGGTCAACATGAATGTTGTTCCTTATCCTCTTAGCTTTCGATATAGTGCTAGAATTCCATGATTGGATTTGTAAAACTCAAGTTATGGCTTTGACAAGTCAAGGGTATTTCGGGTATTTGGACATTACAGGTCATTTTGAATCATAAGTCAATTTCACCATCTTGCAAGCCTCAAATGGATTTTTGTTCAACATGAAAGTTTCTCAAAATGATGTTTTTAGCTTGGCCAAGTATCAAGAGTCCATTTATATGGATTATATCAAGCATTGGTTGAAGAAAATTCACATAAAGGTCATTTTAATGAATTAAAAGGTGAAAATTCAAAACAATTGGTAATTGAATGATTTCAAGCGAAATTTGTACTCATTTTGATTGGAAATGATATTATAAACACTTTGGCATTATTAGAATTTTCATTTGGGGTTTGGTTCATGGTGTTCCAATTTGTGACTTCATGAATAAGCTACACATCCCAAAATCATACCATTAAGCTTCAAACCAATTTTCACAAGCCAAAGTCCAAACCTTACCTTGGGATCCAAGCCTAAGGAGTACTTAAAGGATCTACTCCAAACCAAAAAAAAAAGACTCCACACAATTTTCATTTTTCATTTTCAAGAATTCTCTCACTCTCTCAATTCTCTCAATTTTCTTCATTCTCCAAACCCTCACCCATAGCTCCTTGTCATTGGATCCATTGATTTTTCATTGAAATCAATGGAATCTTGAGCATAAACCTCCACTCATCATCATTATCGGATCAAGATTCATAATCAATTTTCGTGCAATTTGAAGTTGGATATTGGAGTGTAAGTTGGAAGCACTTATTCGGAGCAATTCGGATTCGAAGTGTTCGATCTTCATCTTCTTGCAAGAATTATTGTGGATCTTGAAGTTTTCTATCTAATCTTGTTCGGATCTTTGCAAATTCACTTGATCAACGATCACCGGATCAAATCACCGATCCGTAGGTTGGTTTTCCGATTTAATTTAACCATTTGATTAATGGCATTAAAATTCTGTTTTGTATGCTGTTTGATTTTAATTCCTAAAAAATAGAAAAAGTGCTTAGAAAAATATGAGAAAATTCTGGGATGATTATTATCATGTCTATAAACTTTTTGTGCAATTGGATTTTAGTTTTGTTTAATTTTCAATTTGATTTCGTTTTTCTCCTTTAGTTGGATAATAAAATGTCAAAAACTGCACAGTTTCTTGCTGATTTTGTTTCTGGAGTTTGGTATAGTATTTGGACTTAATTCTTTGGTGGTTTGTTATAGACATATTAAGGAACTCCCAGAAATTTTTAGGTTAATTTTTAGGTAGATTTAGGTTCTGTTTTGAACTATATCTTTAGAGGCTTCCCTACTTGATTTCTCTTTTGACTATTTTTGGTGTGTGATTTCTTTAGTGCCTTTAAGCACAGTTTTAGGCTCTGGTTTTTCTACTATAGATACCTAACATGCTTAGGTTCCCCTAGAAATTTTCTTAGGATTTTAGAATTAGTTTTGGTTTTTTAGATTGAATTAATACTTAGGCTAGTCTTAACATGTTCATAACATATCATTTCCTTTTGATTGATTTTATTGATGACTTTTAGCATGGGATAAACTTTTCATTCCTTTTTATTGTTGTTATATACATATTGAGATTGCCTTGTGATTTTTATCATGATTTTTAAATGATTTTAAAAATGCTTTTAGTATAGTTGTTTAGGAGTGATTTTTAGT
This sequence comes from Lathyrus sativus, assembly GCA_963859935.3. Classification (NCBI taxonomy): domain Eukaryota; kingdom Viridiplantae; phylum Streptophyta; class Magnoliopsida; order Fabales; family Fabaceae; genus Lathyrus; species Lathyrus sativus. The sequence goes on along the minus strand of OZ012739.1, from coordinate 651,749,130 downwards.
GGATCTCTTTAGTGATACCTTTCAACTTAGGATTTTATTGGAGGACTTAGAGATTGAATTAGGTCCTGATTTTTCAACTATAGGTTATTAGTGAATGCATGTTCCCATATAAAAATAATCAGATTTTTAGAATGTGTTTTGGTATTTTTGATAGAATATTCTACTTGTTTGTTCATTTGGTGTTTCAATTTTGGTGATTGATGTGGAATGGACTCAAAGTTGGGCTTCCTTGCATAGTGGGCTTCTGGATCTCATTGGAAGATATCATGGACATGATGAGGCTTGTGTGAAGTGGATGGTGGAGCTTGGATTGGAGTTTTCCCTTCCTTTTTGTTAGCTTTGTGTAGCTTAGGAAATTAGGGCTTTAGGAGAGAGCTTTAGAAATAGATATTTCTTCAAGTAATGGTTGGTTTTGTTCCCATTCCATTCTCATCCTATGATTCAAAGTTCTCATGTTAAAGTCTCATCTCTCCTTTAGAGGGATGTGTGACATTTACAATGAGTAGAACTTTTGAGGATGCCTTTCTCTGATGACTGGTTGAGTGTCAGATAGGATTCCTTTGGTTTCCTGTCTGCTTCCCATTATCAAACAATCATCTTATTGATTCTCTTCATTATTGGTGGAGCCTATTGAAGATTGAAGCTTGAAGATGGAGTACCTTTCATTCCCCTGAAGAGGATAGACTTGAAGAAAAGTTGCAGACTGTGGGCTGAACTGCTGTCAGAAGGTTGCTTTGCTGTGAAGCTGTGGAAGCTGTTGATTTGCTTTCTTGGTTACCTGTTTTCTTTCTGTGCAACTATATTGGAGTGACTTGCTTGATTTGCTTGATGCATTAGAATAAGTTCATGTTTAGATTGTTTTAAGCTAGGAGCATGATTGCATTAGAGGTTGAGTTTCTCTCTCTGCTTGTACTTTTACTGTATGGCTTTGCTTGCGGGTATTCGGTAGAGCTCTGCTCCCTTGCCTATGTGGTTTGTGGTTTGCTTGATGGCATTTTATTTTTCCTGTATGATTGCAGTTATTCATATCTGGCTTGAGGTCGAGACGAGCTTGTGGAGGCTGATGCCCCACACACATTTCCTCCCTCACTTGCATTGCATTCATTTTACAGTTGTTTCCTGTACTCTTTACGGTTTACTGTTTAAGCTGATGCTTTATCTATTTCTGTTTATCATTGATATGATCCCCTAAGAATCTCACTTCCTTTGATAAGGAAGTGATGATTAGAACTTTAGGTTGAAACCTATGCATGATAACTTTTAGAAGTTCCCTGTTTCAAACCTCAACCATAGGATGAATCCTTGGCATGACAACATTAGGACTTGATAGTCTCCCCGTAGTTGTCCCCCTTCTCCTCTCATCTTGAAACAACAGTAAAAAATGTAATAAAGGCAAGTTAGTATCAGCGCGTTACGAGCCTTAAGCTACTTGGGTAATGATAATTGAGCGGCCTCATCTCAATCATCTAGAATGTTTAGTATACGTCCTTTGGACGATATGCGACGCATTCGTTCCCAGGTCATAGTCTCTAGTGTTGTACGAACTACAGACAAACATAAAAAAAAGTTCTTCCATAAAAGACAGAAAACAAACTTCAAACCTTTTGCCCCGTGGGCCCATAATTCAAAGGAAAGCTTTTCTGAAGAAAAGAGTGTCGTTAACTCTCAGTTCTACCGCAAACAGTAACTCCTAAGTCTCTGAGGGTCGAGCTGCGTACGCCAAACTGCTGGAACTGTTTGTTAACCCTACTCGATAAAACAGATGAATCTAAATCCCCGTAATCCGTATTATCCCGAACTACGTAAGCTCTGATCTCTCATACCCGTTGAGAGTACGTAGGCACAATATTGACGTATTGGCGAGCCACCTTCCCCCATCACCCATAGTTAGCCGAACTACGTTGACTCTGATTTCTCATTCTCTGATGAGAATATGTAGGCATAAAGTGCGACGCTTTGCCGAGTCATTTTCTTTTCTTCTTCAGACCAGCCTTGATAGGTAGATAGTAAACAAACCCGTCAGATAAACACAACAAGCATGGATCCCATCGAGTACGATGGACATGAGGGGTGTTAATACCTTCCCCTTGTGTAACCGACTCCCAAACCCAGACAATGGTTGCGATGACCTTGTCTTATTCCTTTTCGTCAGGTTTTTCCGATTGTTCCCTTTCCCGCTCTGAGGGATAAATAATGAAAGGTGGCGACTCTTCTATTTTGCCGGCACCTTATTTTCACGGTAGCGACACAAGGCGAGCCCTAAGGATGACTTCCCGCTTCCTCATATTGACGTGTTGGTCGACAACACTGCTCAATTCTCTGTGTTTTCCTTCATGGACGGCTTTTCGGGCTATAATCAGATTAAGATGGCGCCGGAGGACATGGAGAAAACAACTTTTATTACCCCATGGGGAACGTTCTGCTACAAAGTGATGCCCTTTGGTTTGAAGAACGTTGGGGCAACATATCAACGTGCTATGACGATGCTTTTTCATGACATGATGCATAAAGAGATTGAGGTCTATGTTGACGATATGATTGCCAAATCCCAGACGGAGGAAGAGCATCTGGTGAATCTTCTGAAATTGTTTGAGAGGCTTAGGAAGTTCAGGCTGAGGTTGAATCCTAATAAGTGCACCTTCGGGGTGAGATCGGGTAAGCTGCTGGGGTTCATTGTTAGTGAAAAAGGAATAGAGGTTGATCCTGCAAAAATAAAAGCAATACAAGAAATGACAGCGCCAAAAACAGAGAAAGAGGTTTGTGGCTTTTTGGGGAGGTTGAACTACATTGCCCGGTTCATATCTCACCTTACAGCCACGTGTGAGCCAATGTTTAAACTATTGAAAAAAGATCAGGCAATTGTTTGGAATGAAAATTGTCAAAAGGAGTTTAAAAGAATAAAAGAATATTTGTAGGAACCTCCGATATTGATACCCCCAATAGCCGGGAGACCACTGATCATGTATTTGACGGTTCTTGAGAACAGTATGGGTTGTGTTCTCGGTCAACATGACGAGACTGGACAAAAAGAGCATGTGATCTACTACTTGAGTAAAAAGTTCACAGACTGTGAGTCCCGTTACTCAATGCTCGAAAAGACGTGTTGCGCACTTGCTTGGGCTGCCAAACGTCTGAGACAATACATGCTAAATCATACAACCATGCTGATTTCAAAGATGGATCCGATCAAATACGTCTTTGAGAAGCAGGCACTTTCTGGAAGGATTGCCCGATGGCAAATGGTACTGACAGAGTACGATATACAGTATGTCTCGCAAAAAGCTATCAAAGGTAACGTACTGTCAGAGTACCTGGCTGAGCAGCTAATTGATGATTACCAGCCAATGAGGTTTGATTTTCCTGACGAGGATATCATGTACTTAAAGATGAAAGATTGTGAAGAGTCGTTGCATGGCGAAGGTCCTGAACGGAATTCCCAATGGCAATTGATATTTGACGGTGCTGTTAATTCATATGGAAGTGGAATTGGGGCAATCATCACGACTCCCCATGGACGCACATCCCGTTCACGGCTAGACTGACATTTCTAGTTACCAATAATGAAGCTGAATATGAGGCGTATATCATGGGTCTCGAGGAGGCTATTGGTTTGAGGATTAAAAATCTTGATGTGTATGGAGACTCCACGCTAGTTGTGAACCAGATCAAGGGAGAATGGGAGACTCGTCAGCCCAATCTGATACCGTATATGAATTATGCAAGAAGGTTGTTGCCTTTCTTTGACAGAGTCGAGTTTCACCATATGCCACGGGCAAAAAACCAGATGGCTGGCGCTCTTGCGACATTGTCTTCAATGTACAAAGTTAACTTCTGGAATGAAGCTCCCAGAATAGTTATCTCTCGCCTTGATAGGACCGCTTTCATATTCGCCATTGAGGAAGCTTCCGATGGCAAGTCGTGGTATTTTGATATCCAGAATTTCCTAAAGAACCAAGAGTATCTGACTGGGGCATCCAACCGTGATAAGAAGACTCTTAGGAGATTGGCTGGCAATTTCTACTTGAATCCAGATGGTGTTCTGTACAGGAGAAACCATGATTTGATGCTTTTGCGATGTGTTGATGAGAAAGAAGCTAATATGCTCATGGAGGAGGTCCACGAAGGAACCTTTGGCACGCATGCTGGAGGACACGCTATGTCTCGAAAGTTATTACGGGCAGGGTATTATTGGCTGACAATGGAAAGAGACTATTTCAAATTTGCAAAGAAGTGCCATAAATGCCAGATTTATACAGACAAGATTCAGGTGCCGCCAAGCCCTTTGAATGTTATGGCGTCCCCGTGACCTTTCTCCATGTGGGGCATAGATATGATTGGGAAGATTGAGCCTACCGCATCCAATGGACACCGGTTCATCTTGGTAGCTATCGATAACTTCACCAAATGGGTCGAAGCAGCATCTTATACTAATGTTACCAAGGAAGTAGTAGCCTGGTTTATCAAAAAGGACATCATTTATCGCTACGGCGTTCCTGAAAGAATCATTACTGACAATGGTTCAAACCTGAATAACAAAATGATGAAGGAATTGTGCCAGAATTTCAAGATTGAGCATCATAATTCATCTCCTTATCGGCCCAAGATGAATGGCGCTGTCGAAGTGGCCAATAAGAACATCAAGAAGATAGTTCAGAAGATGGTTGTAACATACAAAGACTGGCACGAGATGTTGCCCTTCGCTTTGCACGGTTATCGTATGACGGTATGCACATCAACCGGGGCAACACCTTTCTCACCGGTGTATGGTATGGAGGTTGTCCTACCATTAGAAGTTGAGATTCCTTCCTTGAGAGTTTTGCTCGATGTCCAACTAGATGAGGCAGAGTGGGTAAGGAATAGGATGAATCAGCTCAGTTTAATGGATGAGAAGAGACTTGCATCTATCGCATATGGTCGGTTATACCAGAGCCGAATGAAGAAAGATTATGACAAGAAGGTACGCCCTCGAAGCTTTCAGATGGGCGATCTTGTGCTGAAGAAGATTCTCCCACCACAATCGGATCATAGGGGCAAATGGACTCCCAATTATGAAGGTACATACATCGTTCGAAAGGTCTTCTCTGGAGGAGCCTTGCTGTTGTCTACCATGGACGGTGAAGATTTTACGTCCCCTGTGAACTCGGGCGCAGTTAAAAAATACTTTGCTTAAAGAGACCCGCTGGACAGAAAAAGAGAGTCCAGGCAAAAATGGGGCATCCCGGCGAACCAAAAAGAAAAAGAAAAGGTTCGGGCAAAAATTAGGGATAAAACTGAAAAGATGTACACCCACGAAGTCGAAAACCTGATAAGGCAACTTCGGCAAAAAAGGGTATCCCGGTGAATTGAAAACCCGCAAAGGGCGATTTAGGCAAAAGTTAGGGATTGAAAAAGCAAATGACTGCGGTCCGAGTTTGATACTGCATTGCTTAGTGGTTTGGGAGTACCTGAGGGTCGTTTATCCAAGTCAATCTCTTCCGAGGACGGAGTATCGGGAAAGCGTCGGAGTCAGGCGAGTCATAGGAGGATCAGCTCATGGTGTTCGTCTGTACCACGTTGCCGACATGTATATAAATTTCTTTATACCTCTGTACTTATTTGTATTTATCTTGTAGCTTCCTCTTTTCAGGAGTTGCATCCTTTGTACAAAACGTTTCCTATTTACAGGCCCATTATCAATAAAACGCATATTATTCAGTACTTGATTGTTTGTTTCTTGTTTTAACCTTTACTGTTTTGTTTGAAGAAAACGCCGATGTTTTGATAAACTTGCACGTGCATAAACTTGCAGGCCTCGGCCAATAATTGTTAAAACTTTGAATTGACTGAGCGATTGTCATGGCTATTGACCTGGATATTTCCTTTTGTATAGGGTATCTTGTTGTTGCTCATATTTTGCAAGGTCGTTACCTTCGCAGCAGACAGCCCAGGGATCGTGTTTCCCCAGCCAGAGTCCCTTAACGTAGGAGTAGGCGCTAAGTGATCTTATTTCTCCCCAGCAGATGGAAGTCGCATCTTTATCCCCACGAGAGTTGGATGCAAGCTAGCAAGCAATCAGGAAGTAATGTGCATCCCCAGCAGTGGTCGTGTGTACATTTAATCCCCAGTGAAGTCCTCATAGGACACAACCAGGTTGTCAGTGGTTTGAAGAAGTTCATCCCCGCATGATGGCCCTTTCTGTTCTCCAGCAGGTTATCTTTCCTCCAATAGGTTGATCATCCTCAGCAGAGTTCGTAACTCCGGATACTTTGAGTTATTCCCCAGCAAGATTGTTGCTTCCCCCCGCGGAGTCGATTTACCTGCTCAGCGTTTATCTTGCTGGAATGATTCTGTGATACCCGGTTATCCTCAGCGGAGTTAGCTTTGTCTTCAACATTTATTTTGCTGAAGCGGTTCTGTACCCAGCTTTTCTCCGGAAACCCGGGCCCGCATTTGCATCCTATCTGCATTGCATAGCAATTTACCCAGATGTGTAGCATTCCATCCTATATGGAGCATTACGCCATTTTTAACATATGCATTTTGAAACATAAGCCAGGTTGGTTACCTCTTTGTTTTCAGGGGTTCTTCCCTGCAGGTAATTGGAATTCTTGTTCTGGGTGATTTTCGGATATTCAAATTCTTGGCATGAGATATGTGATGATAATGTTCGTCATATCATGTGTTCCCTCATCAGAGGTGCTTGATTAAATTTATCTTCTTCCCCGGCGGAATTTTCTTTAAATAGCTTCATAATTAGACTTTGAAGTTGCTGTCAAAATTTTCCCAGCGGAGTTTTCCTCAGGGTTGTTGTCACGTCAGCGTTTTAAAAGAGAAAAATTTCAGAGATTAGACATCTGAAGTCATTACTCGTCGTCAAGGTTAATGTCTGGTAGTTGACGTCAGAATTTCCCCGGCAGGGTTCTCCTCAGTTTGTTGTTAAGGCTTCATAGTTTGACTTTGAAGTTTGTTATATCAGCATTCCATAGCTTCATGATTTGACTTTGAAGTTGTTACCATCATGACCTGGCTTCATAATTAGACTTTGGAGTTATTGTCAGTTCTAAAAGGCTTCATAATTTGGCTTTGAAGTTGTTTTCAGCATTCAACGGCTTCATGATTTGACTTTGAAGTTGTTGTCAGCATGTCAAAAGAAAGATTTCAGCAATTAGACGGTTGAGGTCATTATTTGTTGTCAAGGCTTCATAATTTGACTTTGGAGTTGTTATCAACATTAAACGGCTTCATAATTATACCTTGAAGTTGTTGTTAGAAATTACCCGGAAAGATTCTTGCAGACTTCATAATTTGACATTGAAGTTCGGCAGAATTTTCCTCGAGTAGCTGTTACGTCAGCATTGCAGACTTCATAATTTGACTTTGGAGTTCGGTAGAATTTTCCTCGAGTGGCTGTTACGTCAACGTTACGCGGCTTCATAGATAGACTTTGGAGTCGTCGTTAGCAATTCCCCAACAGAGTTTCCTCTAGTTGCTGTTACGTCAGCATTACAGCAGCTTCATGATTAGACTTTGGAGTTTGTTGTCAGAAAGTTTCGTCAGCATCAAACGACTTCACAATTAGACTTTGGAGTTCGTCAGTATGAAATGGCTTCATAATTGGACTTTGGAGTTGTTGCTAGATTTTCCTTGCAAAATGGCTTGGAATTGGAAGATCCCGGATAGTACAGGGATACCGCGCTTTTATTCAGTGCGATGCTCGGAAGATCCCGGATAGTACAGGGATGACGCGCTTTATGTAGTGATCGCTTATTGTAGCGTATAGTGTGGATTCAACGCCTGTGGCGTCACACAGGTGGTTGATGTTGAAATCAGTTTCTTTATCAGATGATTGATCAGTTGTTGCCGTGACAACCGGATTCAACTTTATAGACTTTCCCCAAGCAGTTTGTGCAGTTTGTTTCTTCGGTTAGCAAATTTCCGGGTTCTTTGGTATTCAACCGTCTTTTACCTTGATTTCCTAAAAGTCGTTCGCTTTTCATACAGTCGGGTCCAAGCCGCTTGAATAGGGGCAGCTGTTGCACCCCAAAATTTGCCTAACCTTTTCTTACTTGGTTTATGTTTCATTGCATTAGCATATCATTGATCTAAAATTTGCATAGCATAGCATTGTTCATTTGTGCAGGGGATCAAGTGTGTTTTATATCCATAGGAGCCTTTATAGAGGTCTTATGCAAGCTTGAGAAGTCACCAAAGTCATCAGGAAGAGGGTTGGGTTCTTGAGAAGTTCAGTTGTGTGTATGTGGTTAATCCCCTAACCGGAGGACCAATTGAAGATCATCAGTGGGTTGTGTGGATAAAGCTCATAGAGTGCCTTGGGGGTCATGGTGGAGCTCAGACAAGTCTTTATGCCAAGTGTGAGGAGCCTTAGTTGAATGTGTTGCAATTAGGGTTTTCATCTGAGTAACCCTAAGTCAACTGTGCAATTGAAGAGGGTCAAAGCCTAATTCTAGGTCTTTGTAACCATGGATAGCTGTGTTGAGACACATGAGATAATATTCCAAGATCTATTCAAGAAGAATTCAAAGTATGAGGAGTTGCTAAATTAGGGTTCTCAGAGTAAAATCCCCTATTTAGTGCCTAACTTCAAGACCACTTATCTCAATATTCAAGTTTCATCTCCACTTTTGGCTAACATGAAACTTGTAGAGCATGCTCTTAGCTTTAATTTGAGTACTATAAGTCCTCCATTGGATTTATAGAACTCAAGTTATGGTCCAGACAAGTTACAGGTCATCTGAGGAATGTGAAATTTGTCTTTGAAAGTTCACCAACTTCCAAGGAACTTTTGACCTAGAAGGGTGTTTCTCTTAAACTTTTGGCCAACATGAAAGTTGTAAGTCTTGATCTTAGCTTTCCAAATTGTATTAGAAGTCCTCAATCTTATTTGTATAACTCAAGTTATGAGGTTTGCAAGTTAGGGGTATTTTGGGAAAGTAAGATTATAGGTCATTTGGCATTATAGGTCATTTTCTCCATCTTGCAAGCTTCAAATGTAATTTTGTTCAACATAAAACTTACTCAAAATGATGTTTTTAGGTTAACCATATACTCATGATGATTTGTTTTGGCTTAGGGAGAGACTTGGTTTGAGAAATTTTGCAAAAGAAAGAATTTAAAGGCATTTGATTGAAAAATTCATGATTAATTCATTTGTGTTTAAAAAAGGCCATATGAATACTCATTTTAATCAGGAAAGTTATTCTAAACACATTGGCAATATTGGATTTTCCATTTGAAGTCAACTTCATAGTTTTATGGCTTGTACCTTCATGAATAAGCAACACTTCATAATTTGGTTATGGGATGGATTCAAGCTCCCTAAGCACTCTAGACTCTCTCACCAGATCACAAGGGGAAGATTGGAAACTTCTGGGAGAAGTGATAACACGAAATCATATAGATATTTTCATGCATAATTCAACTAAAGTCTAACCGTTTTCGATCCGATTTCGGGTTATTTCCGTGTATTTGTCTGATGTTTTTGCAGGTATTCAACGATCACGTCTAAACAAGGCAACATGAAGAAAAGAAGCAATCTCAGATGAAATATGGACGAAAAAGGAGTGAAAATACAATGAAAAGCGCAGCAACCAGTTTTTGCTGATGTGACGACCGTCACAGCTTCATGACGACCGTCACACGGGTGACGACCGTCACACCTTGTGACGACCGTCATGCAGGCAAAAACGCCCCACTCAGCTTACACGTCAAAAGAGCAGTTCCAATTCCCACAGAGTGGACCACTACTCCCTAAATTATCTGCCTCAAGGTCCATCATCTTCAGAGATAACCGTTGGGATTCCACTTCTATAAAAAGGGAAGCAGGGGACTTCAGAAAGCGAGTTGCATTCATACCACGAAGTGCTGCCGAATTTACTTTCCAGAGCAATTACTTTCCAGTTTTTATTTGTATTCATTTCCCTTTACATTTCCTTATTCCCATTTCCGCTCTTCTGTAATTTCTATCATATTGTACGATCAAATTGGCACTAAAGACCAGAATCCTGCCAACATCTGTGGAGGATCTGCCCAAAGGCCAATTGGCATATTTGCAGGTTTTCATTTTGATCGACTTCTGTTTTATTATAATGCAAATTATTATTCATTATTCCTATTTATATTTTGTTTTTCCCAATTCCATGTCTAGCTAAACTTAGGTAATCGATATGTAGTAATAATTGGAATGGGATTTGATAACACTTGGTTGAAAACTTTCTTTTCACAAAAGTAATCTATGGTCTGAGTGTTTAAAATTGATTCACTGAATAAGCTTCGTCGCGAAAGCGAGAACTTATTTAAAAGTAGTTTTGCCACGAAAGTGGGAAATTAATTAAGATACGAACCAACAAGCGAAAGTTGCGGTAAGGTCAGATAGTAAACACTAGGCATTTGTTTTAATAACAGCGAAAGCACTTTAAAACGAATTAGAATTTAGAGATTTCCAAAAAATAATTTTAACCCCGAACGGAATACGAAAGTATACGTTTGGCCCTTAGGATTATGATTAGCGTCAACAACCATCGTGAGGCGAGAGTTTTCAAATCTCCATTTTCTGCTTGAATAAACTTTGAAAATTATTTCAGACACCATAATTTATCAAATCCCTGAAGAACACAATTACTACGTATCGATTCAATTAATTAAAATCTAAACAGTAATCTTAGTTCCCTTTTTAGTGACAATCTTATTCCCTTAAACATATTCTACCTAGCTAAACATAGTAACTCCCGAGAACACTAGTTTGATTACGAGTCCCTGTGGGATCGATATCTATTATTACTACGCGATAGACTGTGCACTTGCAGTTAGTTGTATTAGACATAGAAAGTCGCGATCAAGTTTTTGGCGCCGTTGCCGGGGACCCGTTTAGTCAATAGTGTAACCTTCTGTTACGCCGTATAGACTAGGTTAACAATTTTCATTTTTTCCTTTACTAGTTCTGTCGATTGTATGCCAAGAAATCGCCCGCAAAGCGATATCGTAAAACCTTCGGTCGCAGAACTAGAACGCTTCTTACATTTAAGAAGTAGAATCATTGAGTACCAACTCAAACAACTCAAACATAACACTCCCGAACCTCTCACTCCCATTCCCAAATCAGAAGAAGAAGAACCAGAGATGGCTGAAGGACCTCCGAACAAACCGCTGAAGGCATACGCTACACCATCTCAGATGGAGCCTAGAAGTAGCATTGCTGCCCCAGCTATTACCCGAAATGATTTTGAGCTGAAACCATCATTGTTGTCGGCTGTACAACAAAACCAATTCTCAGGAAACGCAACTGAGGATCCGAACGAACATCTAACGAAGTTTGTACAATACGCAGACACAGTGAAAGCAAATGGAGTAACTCCAGACGCGATAAGACTTCGTCTTTTCCCATTCTCTCTTAGAGACAGAGCGTGGACATGGTTACAATCGTTACCATCCAACTCCGTTACGACGTGGGAGCAATTGAAGAACGTCTTCTTAGCGAGATATTTTCCGCCAAGCAAAACTGCTATGCTTAGAGCTCAAATCAACGGATTTCGACAGAAAGATACTGAATCTCTCTACGAAGCATGGGAACGATTCAAAGATATGATGAGAACATGTCCTCACCACGGTCTAGAAGACTGGGTGACAATCCATACTTTCTATAATGGGCTTCTATACAATACTAGATTAACAATAGACGCTGCCGCGGGCGGTGCACTTATGGATAAGCCATACGATGAAGCCTATCAATTAATAGAAAACATGTCACAAAACCATTGCCAATGGGGAGGTGAACACACTCCAAATGAGAAAACCACAGCGAAAGGTGGGATGTACGAAATCAGCAGCCTTGAAAAGTTCAATGCTAAAGTAGATGCTCTAGCACAGAAGATCGATAGTCTGACCGTTAACCCCACTACAACTGTCGCTGCAGTAACTCCAAATTGCGAGTTATGCGGAAGCACCACTCATAATGCACCCGAATGCCCATTGCTAGCCGGAATCCCGCCAGACCAGGTAAATTATGCTCAAGGAAATCCCTACGCAAATACCTACAACCCAGGTTGGTGAAATCATCCAAACTTTTCTTACAAAAGCGAAAATGCATTGCAAATGCCTACTGCTCCGCAAGGATATCAAAAACCAGCTGCTCAGAATGCACCTAGGAAATCAAACCTCGAATTGATGATGGAAAAGTTCATAGCTACTCAAGCTCAGACGAACAAAGAGTTCCTAAATCAAAACATACACACTAGCGAGCAAATTAAACAGTTGACAGGAAAAGTAGACGCTTTAGCCACCCACAACAAAATGTTAGAAACACAGATATCACAAGTGGCTCAACAGCAAGCATCTGCTGCCGCACCTACTGGCACATTTCCTGGACAACTCGAACAGAATCCCAAAGGCCAAGCAAATGCTGTGATACTAAGAAGTGGAAAAGAATTGGACGAACCGATCGATCCGAGGACCGAAAACTCAGCCATGCAACAAAAACCAACTGAACAAGCAGAAAAGGAATCTGAGTTAGAGAAGAAGGAGGACAACGAGAAGGAGGATACCGCAAGTGAAAAAACTCAAGCACCTTCAGCGCCATATAAACCACCTATTCCTTATCCGCAAAGACTAATAAACTCTAAAACTTCAGGACAGTTTAAGAAATTTGTAGAGCTCCTTAAACAGTTGAATATTACTATTCCTTTTACAGAAGCAATAACTCAAATGCCGTCATACGCTAAATTTCTCAAAGAAATCCTGTCGAATAAGAGAAAGATCGAGGATAGCGAAACAGTTACACTTACTGCAGAGTGTAGCGCTATTATTCAGAACTGCATGCCTCCTAAATTAAAAGACCCAGGTAGTTTCTCCATACCCTGCGTCATAGGAAAGTTCGTAATAGACAAAGCTCTATGCGATTTAGGAGCCAGTATCAGTGTTATGCCCTTATCTATATGCAAAAAGCTGAATATGGGAGACCTCAGGCCAACCAAAATGTCCGTACAATTAGCTGACAGATCAGTAAAATACCCCGTCAGAATACTGGAAAACGTTCCAGTACGCATAGGACAATTCTACATTCCAACCGACTTCATAATCATGGACATCAAGGAGGACACTGTAACCCTAATTATCCTAGGAAGACCGTTCCTAGCTACAGCCGGAGCGATTATAGACGTGAAGAAAGGAAGGCTAACATTCGAAGTAGGAGAAGAAAAGATAGAGTTCATTCTCACCAAGTTCTTACAAGCACCAGCAATAGACGATACCTGCTATTTAGTAGACAAAATTGACGAATGCATAAGAGAACTTGAAAATGAAGAGACCATGTATTCAGAAATAATAAAGATTCAAATACCCGACATTTCTGAAGACGATAATTGGCGTAAACCGTATAAAGACGACAGCCTAAGCGAAAGCTTAGCACTTACCCCAAACCATATGCCAGGTCCAAAGAACCCATCTTTAGAGCTTAAAACACTACCCAAAAACCTCAGATATGAATTTCTAGACGATGAACTAAAAAGACCAGTGATAGTCAACGCCGACTTAGGACAACCAGAAACCGAAAAGTTATTAGAAGTCCTAAAGAAGTACCCCACCGCGTTAGGCTATAACATAAGCGATTTAAAAGGTATAAGCCCTTCAATCTGTATGCATCGAATTACAATAGAGGAAGACTCTAAAACTTCTCGAGAGCATCAGAGAAGACTAAACCCCATCCTGAGCACTGTAGTCAGAGATGAAGTAAAGAAATTACTAGATGCAGGAATCATCTATCCGATCTCCGATAGTGAATGGGTTAGCCCAGTTCATGTCGTACCAAAGAAAGGAGGAGTCACAGTGGTTAAAAACGAAAAAGGCGAATCGATAATAAAAAGAGTCGTGACTGAAAGCAGGATGTGTATTGATTATAGGAAGCTTAACAAGGCTACGCGCAAAGATCACTTCCCGTTACCCTTCATAGACCAAATGTTGGAAAGACTAGCCAAACATTCGTATTTCTGCTATCTAGATGGTTACTCAGGATTCTTCCAAATTCCCATCCATCCTGATGACCAAGAAAATACTACATTCACCTGTCCTTACGGTACTTTTGCTTACCGCCGAATGCCGTTCGGACTCTGTAACGCTCCAGCAACCTTCCAAAGATGCATGATGGCAATCTTTGCAGATTTCATAGACGACATTATGGAAGTGTTTATGGACGATTTCTCGGTATGTAGACAAAGTTTCGAAGGATGCTTACAAAACTTAGAAATGGTACTAGAACGTTGCGTAAAAGTAAACCTCGTCCTAAATTGGGAGAAATGCCATTTTATGGTCCGACAAGGAATAGTTCTAGGTCACATCATATCAGATAGAGGGATTGAGGTAGACAAAGCTAAAATAGAGATTATAAAAGATCTCCAACCCCCAAAATCCGTACGAGAAATACGGAGTTTTCTAGGACATGCCAGTTTCTACAGAAGATTTATAAAAGATTTCTCGAAAATCACAAAACCTTTGACCGGCCTATTAATGAAAGATGTTGAGTTCGTCTTCGACGACGACTGTTTAAAAGCATTCGAAACATTGAAATCAGCCCTTATCACCGCACCAATCATGCAACCACCCGATTGGCGACTACCGTTTGAAATCATGTGCGACGCGAGTGATTACGCTGTAGGCGCAGTTCTAGGACAAAGGAAGGACAAGAAACTCCATGCCATCTACTATGCCAGTAGAACCTTAGATCCTGCCCAAATGAACTACGCTACCACAGAAAAAGAACTTCTAGCAGTTATATTTGCGCTTGACAAATTCCGTTCTTACTAAGTAGGAGCAAAAATTATAATATACACAGACCACGCTGCCATAAGGTACCTAATAAGCAAAAAGGATGCCAAACCAAGATTATTGAGATTGATCCTGTTATTACAAGAGTTTGACTTAGAAATCAAAGATAAGAAAGGAACCGAGAACGTTGTTGCAGATCACTTATCCCGAATAGAAGGCATCAGACACGAACCAGTACCGATAAATGACGATTTCCCGTACGAACGTCTGATAGCCAAATTAGAAAGTGACATACCCAACTCAATCTCGGAAGATCCAGAATTCGAAAAAGCCGTAGAAGCCGTCTATGCCCAAGTCACATTACCTTGGTATGCTGACATCGTTAATTACCTCGCTGCGGGCGTGCTTCCACCAGATCTTACCTATCAGCAAAAGAAGAAATTCTTCCACGATCTGAAACACTATTATTGGGACGAACCCCTAGTCTTCAAGAGAGGGGCCGACAACATATATCGTCGCTGTGTCCCAGAGGAAGAAATAGAAAATATTATTTCCCAATGCCACTCAGCACCATATGGTGGTCATGCTAGTACGTCCAAAACGTCCGCTAAGATTCTCCAAGCCGGCCTATTCTGGCGTAATCTCTAGAAAGACGTTCATATCGCTGTGCAAAAGTGCGATAGATGCCAACAAACTGGAAACATCTCACGACGCGATGAAATGCCTCAGAAAGGAATCTTAGAGGTAGAAATCTTCGACGTCTGGGGAATAGATTTCATGGGACCTTTCCCACCTTCTTTCGGAAATAACTACATACTCGTCGCTGTCGATTACGTGTCTAAATGGATAGAAGCCATAGCTGCTCCAATAAACGACGCACGAGTAGTAATCAAACTCTTCAAGAACACAATCTTTCCTAGATTCGGTGTACCCATACTCGTCATTAGTGACGGAGGATCTCACTTCATATCACGAATATTCGATAAACTTCTCTCTAGATATGGAGTCCGGCACCGAGTAGCTACACCCTATCATCCGCAAACTAGCGGACAAGTAGAGGTCTCGAACAGAGAAATAAAACAGATCTTGGAAAAGACTGTCGCTTCCTCAAGGAAAGATTGGTCATCAAAGCTACAAGAAGCTTTATGGGCTTATAGGACCGCATTTAAGACACCAATAGGTACTACCCCCTATAAGTTAGTTTACGATAAATCCTGCCATCTCCCTGTAGAATTAGAGCATAAGGCCTTTTGGGCCATTAAGACACTCAACTTTAACTACACCGAGGCAGGAGAAAAACGAATCTTGAACTTACACGAGTTGGAAGAACTTCGATTAGACGCTTACGAAAATGCCTGTATCTACAAAGAACGAACTAAAAAGTGGCATGATAAACATTCAATCAGGAAACAATTCAGTGTGGGAGACATCGTATTGCTCTTTAATTCACGATTAAAACTCTTCCCAGGAAAACTAAAATCTAGGTGGTCTGGACCCTATGAAGTGACTAAAGTACTTCAGAGTGGAGCTGTTGAAATTACCGATAAGACAAATGCACCATTTATCGTAAACGGGCAACGTCTAAAACATTACAATAAGAACGACAACAGTCCTCAAGTCAGCAATATAACATTGCTCGAGCTTCCAGCTCAGACACCCGAATAGCTTCTCACCAAGCTATCGTCAGGCTTTAGACGTTAAAAACAGCGCTTACTGGGAGGCAACCCAAATTTCCCTCGTTATTGCATTCCATTTTTTTCCTTAAAATTTTACTTTGAAAAATCCAACAAAAATTCTAAAATTACTACTACTTTCTACTTTCGTTCATTTTCGTACTTTTATTTTTATTTTATTTTCTCTCTTTTGTGTTTTGTTTCTACCGCTTTTCGTTTCTAAAAATCCTGACTTCAATTTTTTGTTTCAAACTTTTCAGGATTTTTAAAGTCTTCAAAACATTCCTTCTGTTTTCTCCGAATTACCTGCGAATATGGCCGAGTACGACTTCACAAAGGTTCACTTCCGAGGACTCGCTCAAAAGGCAAGATTTGCAGCACTGACCGAAAGAGAATTCGCCTTAACGCTGTATTATGATAAGGCTACTATGGATAAACTAGGAATCACAGATAGCATTCAATACCTGTTCAATCAACTGGGTTGGGAGAACACTGCTCTGAAAACACGTTTCGCTACCTACAAGGATCTCACCTACGAATGCCTTAGTTCTTTCAGATACACACCCAACTATGGTTTTGGATCCAGCACAAAGTTGATTACCTTCCGATTGTTTGGAATGGACCAAACCCATAGCCGGATGTCACTAACTAACCTCCTAGGATTCCCTAGCAGACCGCATGTGTTCATCAGTGCAGAAAATGACGATATTGATTTGCAACTCGATCACTTCTGGGGTAGAATCACAGGCGACTATCACCCTGAACCAGACAAAATGTACAATGATGACATTCATAACCCAGCCTTCAGATACTTCCATAAGATACTAGCTCACACCTTGTTTGGAAAAGAAGAAAATATTACTATAGTGTCTAAGGAGGAGTTATTCATCATGTTCTGTGCTTCTCAGGGACGGACAGTAAATGCAGTGCCTTTCATGATGAGATCTTTCAAACGCCTCACGCTCGAACCTCAGACACCTATTCTTATAGGAGGCCTAGTAACAATGATTGCCCACGAGCTTGGCCTTAGATTCCATTTAAATGCCAGCACTCGTTTTGGTACCATCAGACCCATGAACATACAATTCTGCTTTAACAGGCGCATCTTAGGGACTATGGGACCTAGACCGTATGAGTACCTTATTAACGAAAAACCAGTACAGCTATTCACACTGCCTGATCATCTGATGACAAGCATCCACAACAAGGATAACTGGCTCTACGAATTGGATGAGCCTATGGGACCTCCTTCACCACAGTCAACACCATAGAACTATATGTATGATAGTGACCACATCTCTGAGGCACACGACTACATGTACTATGAGGACGCTGCCTCTGAAACTGAAGTAGACCCTATGACTCCTCCACACTACAATACTTATCCTGAGCCTATCCCTGAGGAGACCACCGACAAAATGGATGCCGTGTTACTCAGATTGGACGACGTTGATAAAGCTCTGACTAATGTAAAAGCTGATATCGCAAGCATGCACAGCGAATTGGTAGGCTTCATGGATCTAGTCTGCGACCAACTCGACTACTATTCACAAAAATTCGATGAGTTGAAGGCACGAAAAGATTAGTTATTAGCTCGTAGCAGTAGTTTCAGTTTAGTCTAGTCTAGTTTAGTTTAGTTTAATCATTTGGATTTTTCGCATTGTTCGTTTTCATTATGTACTACATACAACTGTTTCAATTTTATGTTATTTCAATTCTAGTTTTATTCAATTACTCTGTTTTCGCATTAATTGTTGTTTGTTGGTTGTTATATTACATCACCGTATCAATACTGAGCCTTAAAATCACTACGAGTACGCCCTCAGAGCAAAATTCTGCGTTCTACAGATTTTGCTGCTGTGACGACCGTCACAGCCCATGACGAGCGTCACGCGGGTGACGACCGTCACACCAATGTGACGACCGTCACGCAGTCCAGAACTGCTATCTGATAAAACAGGGTTCGTGTTCCCTTCCACTCCCCCCATTATCACTTTCAAACATCCTAACTCCTACCACACTACAAATTTTCGTCCTCCCCCCATTGAACTATAAACTTCACCTCCAAATTCAACCTCCAAACCACCGTTCTGTCATTTTTCCCTCTCTGCAGAAAAACCCCAAAACCTCAGAAACCTCTCCATCTTCCAACAATGGCCAGGAATGCAGAAACCCCAGATGTCAGCAACATTACCTTCCCTGAGGGCGAGTTAGGCGAAAGACAACGAGCACACTACATTGCATTTCATCAGAGGTCACTCCAGCCGACTCACTACCCGCACCTTCCATCGCTTACGGAGCTCGGACTCCTTGAAGGTGTAACCTGGATGCTTCAAAGAGCAGGCATCTGGAACCTCTGCACCAACCCACAGCCAACCTACGAACAACTCACTCTTGAGTTCTTGAGTTCGTTCACTTACGTCACCAGCAGCGGCGAACTTAACCAGCACACAGGCGCCGCATGCTTCCGGATGTTTGGCGTCAACTATCAGGTGAATCAAAATCAGATTGCCAGCATCCTACAGCTACCTCGCGGCGACAACGCTCATCTCCGCATCACCGATCAGTTCCAGCACGAAGCCTTCGCGCTGTGGTATCAGTTGACTGGCCTCAATGCCGATGGTTGGGACTCCCTGCACGCCACTCACATTCATAACCCAACCATCAGGTACTTTCACAGAGCGTTGAGTAACACTATCTTCGCCAGAGACAGCAACCACAAAGTGAACTCCAAGGAGCTCTTCTTTCTTCATTGCGTCTTCAACAATGAACCCGTCAACGCTGCCCCGTTTCTGCTGGCTCACATTCAGGCCAACTGCAACCGTGGCTCGAAGCCATTCTACTTTGGCGGGATTGTCACGGCTATTGCACTTGGGCTGAACCTTGGCGATCGCCTCCAGCACCTCCATTCCATCCCCTCGGTGTTCCTTGACACCGACCACTGCAGAGCCTCTCATCTCATCCGCTCCCGAGCTGACGGAAAATACCATCCGGTTGTGCGTGGCAAGACCGTCCGAAGCATCATCCTTCCATCCCGCACCCGCATCCATCCAGAGGACCGTACCAACTGGTTGTTCGACCTCACTGCCCCTCCTGCTGCCGCTGTTCCCACTCAGGATCCCACTCATGATTCCGATGATGAAATCCAAGCTGAGTTGGACAGGTCCGAGCAGCCAGAGGCATCGCAGCCTCCTCCTCCTGTAGGTACATCTTCTCGCCGCCGCCGTCAGCATCCCGTGCCAGACTACACCGAAGAGGACCTCCGTCGCTCCCTAGACCAGCAGGCACAGATACTCACGATGCTGCAGCAGCAGAATCAGCGAGCTGACCAGTTCGAGGCTTGGCACCGGACTCAAATGCAACAACTTCACACCGGCCAAGCTACGATCACTGAGAGCCTAGCGAATCTGACCCTGCAGGTCGAAGGACTCCGGGACACCGTCTACCACACCGGAGCTATGAGCTATGAGGACAGAGTAGCCCTTGCTAGAGCCAGAGGACTCCAGCGCGGACGTGACAGAGGCCGAGACTAGATTTCCAATTTTCCTTCATTGTTTACTATATTTCAGTATTCTGTATTTTCATTTTCAGTTGTATCTCCCTCTCGCATGCTTCAAGAATCAGTGAGGACACTGATCGAGATAGTGTGGAAGCGGAGCCTTATTTCCACTGTACTCTGAATTTCCTTTATTTCCTTTATTTCCATTTCACTGCACTTTGAATTTTAGTAATATCTATTTTTACACTTTCTATTTCTAGCAAATAAAGCTCGTCTATATATTTTTCACGTTACGCAAACAATCCCCACATTATTCAACGTAAACAAAAATTTTAGTTCGTTCCTCAAAAGCAAAAGCATCACGAGAATGCACCTGAGTTCAAAACAAGTTTTGAAACTCCGAGGAAACGACAGTTCTAACAAAACCAGTATCATTTAGACACCTTAGATCTCTAGTTTATGCGAGTCGGTTTCACCACCTACGTGTACCAAAGTCTCAAGTGTCTGCGCAAACTCAACCCCAAGTAGTTTATACTAGCAGTCAGCACCATCCTAAAAACACTTCTAAGCGAGCGACCGATGCAAATAAGTATATGATCTCCAAAAAAATGAAAAATCATGAAAAGAGAGCTAAAAAGCCCAAGAATATAAGATACGTTTCCTTCTAAGTTAGGTGCTCCTCACCCGAGCATTTAGCCCAACGGCACGGAAAACTCATTGAAAAATCAACGACATCAACTAATGATCAATGAAGAAGATCAAAAACAAAAATGAGATCATATTCACTAACAGGTCGACTTGCCATGAAAGTGTACGGACAACGGGCTTAATGTGATTGCGCTAGAACAAACAGGGTGAACTTGCCGCGAGAACCTTGACACCAAGCTACAGTAGCATGACTGAGACCGATTTGCATAAAAAGGAGACCTCCGAAGACTTGTAGTCCAGTGTCGTCATGATACTCGTCTTGTTCCTACCAAGAATCCCGGGTTTTCCAAACTCTGCGAATGAAGAAGCTGCCTCGTGCTTGCCGACTTTTCCATGTTTTACTTGAGGACAAGCAAAGATTCAAGCTTAGGGGAGTTTGATAACACGAAATCATATAGATATTTTCATGCATAATTCAACTAAAGTCTAACCGATTTCGATCCGATTTCGGGTTATTTCCGTGTATTTGTCTGATGTTTTTGCAGGTATTCAACGATCACGTCTAAACAAGGCAACATGAAGAAAAGAAGCAATCTCAGATGAAATATGGACGAAAAAGGAGTGAAAATACAATGAAAAGCGCAACAACCAGTTTTTGCTGATGTGACGACCGTCACAGCTTCATGACGACCGTCACACGGGTGACGACCGTCACACCTTGTGACGACCGTCATGCAGGCAAAAACGCCCCACTCAACTTACACGTCAAAAGAGCAGTTCCAATTCCCACAGAGTGGACCACTACTCCCTAAATTATCTGCCTCAAGGTCCATCATCTTCAGAGATAACCGTTGGGATTCCACTTCTATAAAAAGGGAAGCAGGGGACTTTAGAAAGCGAGCTGCATTCATACCACGAAGTGCTGCCGAATTTACTTTCCAGAGCAATTACTTTCCAGTTTTTATTTGTATTCATTTCCCTTTACATTTCCTTATTCCCATTTCCGCTCTTCTGTAATTTCTATCATATTGTACGATCAAATTGGCACTAAAGACCAGAATCCTGCCAACATCTGTGGAGGATCTGCCCAAAGGCCAATTGGCATATTTACAGGTTTTCATTTTGATCGACTTCTGTTTTATTATAATGCAAATTATTATTCATTATTCCTATTTATATTTTGTTTTTCCCAATTCCATGTCTAGCTAAACTTAGGTAATCGATATGTAGTAATAATTCGAACGGGATTTGATAACACTTAGTTGAAAACTTTCTTTTCACAAAAGTAATCTATGGTCTGAGTGTTTAAAATTGATTCACTGAATAAGCTTCGTCGCGAAAGCGAGAACTTATTTAAAAGTAGTTTTGCCACGAAAGTGGGAAATTAATTAAGATACGAACCAACAAGCGAAAGCTGCGGTAAGGTCAGATAGTAAACACTAGGCATTTGTTTTAATAACAGTGAAAGCACTTTAAAACGAATTAGAATTTAGAGATTTCCAAAAAATAATTTTAACCCCGAACGGAATACGAAAGTATACGTTTGGCCCTTAGGATTATGATTAGCGTCAACAACCATCGTGAGGCGAGAGTTTTCAAATCTCCATTTTCTGCTTGAATAAACTTTGAAAATTATTTCAGACACCATAATTTATCAAATCCCTGAAGAACACAATTACTACGTATCGATTCAATTAATTAAAATCTAAACAGTAATCTTAGTTCGCTTTTTAGTGACAATCTTATTCCCTTAAACATATTCTACCTAGCTAAACATAGTAACTCCCGAGAACACTAGTTTGATTACGAGTCCCTGTGGGATCGATATCTATTATTACTACGCGATAGACTGTGCACTTGCAGTTAGTTGTATTAGACATAGAAAGTCGCGATCAAGAAGTTTTAAGCCAAAACACGTATTCACCATGGTTGGTTTTTGGAAGGAAATTTGAAAAGTGGATTTTCTGGTTTGGGCCTCAATTGGACCTCAAAACCCACAAACCATTTGTATTTAAGCTCAGAAGAAGATTTTGCTCCATTTTGGAGATCATTTCTGTCGCGGTGAAAATCGGATACCAAACTATTGATTAGTTTGAATCTTTAATTCAATTTGTAACTGAACTTTGATTTGTCCAAATGAAGGGATAAATATCTAAATTCCCACAATGCAATGCAAATGCAAGGTTTAGAGAGTTATAAGTTCGGGGGTTGGTTAAACTTAGGGAAGGTGCTAGCATCAGAAGTTTCTGTAGTACTCTACAGGAACATCTTGTTTTATGTTTGTTTATTGCTATGTGTTTATCTGCCTAATGTTTAAAAGACCTAGGGGTTTGTTTCTAAGTATACTCGATAAGATATCGCATCTTATGCCTACATATCCTTACGGGAGTGGAATCAGAATATTTGTAGTTCCCCTAAAGGGTTTGAGGAGTTCTTTGACTGTGGTCAAAGTTCCTACGGGTTTAGGGTAGTTGATTGATTGAGTTTAGGAGAAAAGACGAGTTGTCATTTTAAGGGAGATTTAACCGCCACAAGTGTAGGAAAATAGTCTTTGCATCGTCTTAAGAGAAGGGCTCAAGTACTCGGATATTGATCGACGAGTACGCCTCTATCTCTCTTAAGGAAAAGTCCATACGGTATTGATTGTATTGATGTGGGGTGGAGATTCTATCTCGCTTAAGATGATTAACATCTATTTCTCTATGTGTTTGAATAGTGTCTGAATTGTTGTTTGTTTTGTTTCTATGTTGTAAAAAGGTCCTTCCTATGGGGTGGGATCTATCCTAAAAAGATCGACTTGAATGGGATCAAGGATCATGGGGAAATGATGCAAATGATATGCACTACACACAAGTGTTGACTCATGTGTAGGTTTTTCCTTTGGACGGGATGCGGTACAGTAAAGTAAGTGCGGCAATGTAAATTGAAAGAAGATAAATTGCAGAGATAATAAAGACATACACACGCATGAAAGTGCTAGGTGTACAAGTGTGCAAATTGTGTATGTGAAGACGGAGAGAGGCGTGGGCGTGCTCGATTGAATTAAGTTGATTCGATTTTATTTTAGTTGAGTTGATTTTAAAGGGGAAGTTGAATTTGATTTAGTGGGATTAATTTGAGAAAAGTTGATTTAATTTTAGGTGAATTTGATTAATTTTGAGAAAGGTTATATTTAAGAAGAGTATTGACTTATTTGATAAAAGTTTGACTTAAATAATAATTTTATTAAAAGTTTGGTTGTGATTTGATTTTAAGGAAACTAATAATTAATTTATTAATAAAAGATTAATTTAGATAATAAAGGTTTGTTATAATTTATTTTTTAAAAGGTTGTTTTAAATGTGAAATGATTTAGTTCCTAATTTTAAAGAGAAGATTTCTTAAATAAAAAGAACAAAAGGTTTTCCTTAAATTATGAAATAGATTTAGTTAAATAATTTATAGATTGTCATGAAGTGAGTTTTTAATAAAATAGTTTTGTTATTATGAAATGGTTTTTTTTTATTACAAGGGTTTATTATAAAAAAACTAGGAGTTGATTTTAGATTAAAAGGGTTTTTATTATTATATAAAAAAGTTGTGGATAATTTTATTATAAAAAAGATTAAACTAGCTAAGGGGTTACTAATAGGCTAATTAGAAAAAAAACAGATTTTTATGTTTTCAGAAAAATATTAATTAAGAAGAAAAAAAGTTATTATTTTAATTAAAAGGTTGATTTGAAGTTAAATAACGGATTAAATTAATTAGTTGTTTAAGAGGGTAGATTAAGGGTTTAAATAGTGGTTAATGGGAGACGGGTGAATTCGGTGGGGTAAGAGTATCGTGGGTGTACCGTAGGGAGAAATTATGATCGAGAGATGATGATCTGTTGGAGATCATGAGATAACCGCGTGAGGTGTACCGTGTGGTGTGTGTGCTCACTGATACAGGATTACAACAAAATAAAAAAGAGAACAAAACCCTAATCCCCCCCCCCCCAAATTGACCCCTTTCCCATCGTTCCCCCTCTTCCGTCTCCTCTTCGTTCATCTCCCTCGTTCTCCTCTTCGTTCATCTTTCATCTTCTTAGTTCTTTGCTTCCATCGTTCATCACCTTCAATCTTCTTTCCCTAATCTGAAAATCAAAAAAAGGAATAAAACAAGTCAGAAATCAACGCATTTAACAAATCAGTTCTCAACAGAATATACTCAAAGCAGATCGTAAGAGTTGGCGGCAAGGATTCATGGACGGAAGCGTGAGGGTTATCGCGGCGGTGTTTGTGGTGTTCTCCGAGGACAAGGGTTTGCTCGCGAACAGTTTTGATGGCGACGATGGTGAGGGTGATTGAGCGAGCGGAGGGTTATTTGTGAAGGGTGACAATAATCTACAAAGATAAGTCACTTCTCTATTCTTCTTGTCATGATTTTTTTTGGGTTTGAAATTGGGGTTTTGTGAGTTGTTGGCGATTTTGTGAATGGTTGTGGGTTTTGCTCCGAGTTCTCCTTTGTGTTCTGATTTGGTTCCTTATATAGGGTTTCAAGAGGCAAAACGAATTGAAGAAGAATGAAGAGGTTTCCAAATCCGGTGATTCTTGTCTGGACTGTTTTGGGAAATGGATTAAATTTACTTTAACAGGTTCAAAACCTGCCTTGGAGGTATGGTAATTATATTTCGATTCTTTCTCCTTTGAGCATATTTGTATCTATTTTGGGGAACATTTTGTCTGTTGCCTTGACTTAAACGTGTTTCAAATTTGTAAATATTTTGTTCTTCTGATGGCTCGATGTTATCCTGCCCAGGTTGAGGTTTTGGAGAGACTTGAGGAAAGAGTGATTGTGAGGCTTCCGGAGTTGCGTTTCAGATGAGTGGTGGGTGAAGTTGGTGCCTTCTAATTCTGCTGCTTTGTTTGACTATGTTGCTTTCGATTCTTGCGGGAAAAAAAACAAATTACTGATTTACTTCCTCTTTCCATACGCAGGAACATCAGCTTATTGCTCGAACATACTCTTCGTAAGGGTGAAGTCTTTCAAACCAATGATACCTTTGACGGTACTTCAGATACATAGGTGAATCAAAAAAAGGTTTCATGACTAAACTTGGTTGGAGTTTTGGTTTTAACTTCGACTCCGTCTTAGCTCTTGTGTAACAATTCAAAAAATGGATTCTTTACTTTCTCTCACAGATTTAGCAGGCCGCCGCAACCGGAGGAGCTCTAGGAGTCTTTCACTTATGGTTCTAAAGAACTCTAATTTCGGCAAGCGTCGGAGTGTCGGGAACGCGACTTTGGACTTCAACATTTGACTTTATGGAGAAATTCAAGGCTACAGATCGAGACCTTGGGTGAATGGCATCGTGTCAGGGGTTTTAGCTTGTCCTGCTCTGGTGTGGACAGTACGATTTTGATACTTCGAGCCAACATGCTCTGTACATCAAGTAGGAGTTACGGAGGCAAATGACAGAAACAGCAACAAAGTAAGTCACATCGAGGCAGAGGTTCAACAGCATGCTGCCCTTGCTTCTAGTCTGCGAGGTCGTGTGTTCACATTTTAAACGCTTCTGCAGGTCGCACACTCGGTAGAGGAATGCACGTGGGATTTTGCCAAGTCATGAAGTAATACAGTTGATTATGAGTTCATATTAGAACCAGGCAAAATCATGGATGGAATGTTCTGATTAGCGGATGCTTCCATGCTGCTTCCAGCTTCCAGGATTAATATTTGATTATAGATAGTATGGTGAACTGCCAGGAGCCTACGATGTTCCTGTTTCAAATTTAGTTGGTGCAGGTAGGTGCTTCTCTCGAGAGTTTTGAATTTGTTTTACAATCCAACGTGTTGTAATGGTTTGTATTTGAGAAATTGGAACATGAAATCAGGGTTGATGCAGTTGACAAGAGTCTGCTTCGGTTGTGTGATTGTGTCGAAAACTCGCTTGCTATTTCACTTGGCTTCTCAAGGTACGTCGGTTAGCCTTCAACACTAACGGTTCATCAAGTTGAATTACTTCTAAGCTTAACATAAGTAAATACTCTTGTATACTGAATGGTTCCATCTTTAATTGTGCAGTAGTCTAGCTTTGGATGGTAGAGTGACATTTCTTTGTTCATTTCAGGATCTTTATGTTGGTAATTGGCTAGACGCGGTTCTAACGTGAATTTAGAGCATGGAGTCGGGATTATTCAACCTTCTGCGAAACCAATGCAATGTTGTAAGTCTGATTTTGTTCGCGTTATTATTTCTTGTCTTCTCCTTGTGCTTCTTTGATTCACATGTGTTTTCATCTTCTCCTGAACACGTTTTGACGGCGCACGATTGTTGGTAACAGTAATAGCCGTGAACGAGTTCTATTTGAGTATGATTGCATTGGAGGTCAATTAACAGTGTCTGTGTTTCGGTTTGCAGGAAATGGTGGTTCTTCATTGCAGATGGAGTGCGGTTCTTGATGGTTAACCAGGTGGTGAAGAGGCTTTTAAGGGTTTTTTTAACGAGTTCCTGCTTTTGAATGTAGCCGACTGATTTCTATTGTTCTACAGGAGAGGGTTATCCGTCTTGAGGGAGATAACCATGCCCAACATAATTGGAACAAAAGTTCCCACCGTGCCTGTTACTGCAAAAGGATGGGAGGCGTCTGTTGCACCCCAAAATTTGCCCTCACAATACAAGACTTTGTGTTCCAAGAAGGTTCACAAGGTTCACAAAATTCACAATTGGTCAGAAGAGTTGACAATTCCCTCAGACAATGCACCTCCTAAGCAGTGCATCCAAAACTAGGGTTTTGACTTTAATCAGGCTAAATGGACTTCCAAGACTTCAAGTGAGCTTCATAACATCTTATATGTGTATAAGAACCCCCATGTCAAGTTTCAAGACTTTTCTCAAAAGTTTGCTCAGTCAGATGATCAGATAAGTCAAAAGCAGTCAATGCAGTTAAAAGGTCAAACTGAGGTCAACTGTGGTCAAACCAAAGTCAAACTTCATGATTTTTTTTGCCAACATCAAAGAGAGGTTGGGTGAGAAATATTATCATAATAACTGTAATACCCCAAATTTTGCCCTAAGATTTGTCGTCGCATTTCATTGCATTTAATCAATTACTAACAAATTTGTGTAGTCGTTTGACTTTCTGCAGGTAAATATCATATGGCATGCATTTTTTTTCTAAAAAGTAAAAATGGTACAATTGGCAGGAGGACATGTGTAAGGAGTTATGAGTGTGAGAGGTTGAGAGTTCAAATCTCACCTTTGTCATTTTTTTTGTTTTTTATTATTTTTACTCTAAATTTTTCTATCTTTCATTAAAAAAATAACAAAAATAGTTTTTTATTATTATTTAATTATTATTTTCGTATTTTAATTAAATCATTTTTTAAAATATTATTTTTTTCACTTTTTTCTAAATTATTCATAAAAATATCCAAAAAATCATAAAATAAAAAATATTGAAAAAAATTTTGTTCTTTTTATAATATTTTTTATTTTAGGAATCAATAGGATTATTAGTTTTTATTTTAAGTTTATTTTAATTATTTTAAATTATTTAAATTTTATTTTTTCTTAACTAATTATTTAGTTTGGGCTTTAAAATGGGCTTTAGGGACATTATTGACAATTTGGTGTTAACCTTAATTTGTTCCCTATATATACATGTGTTGCCTTGTTGGAAAAAAAGGAGAGAATAAAAAAAAACCTAAGAGGAGTGAGTGCCGTTGGCCGTTATTTAGTTTTCTTCTTCATCCATTACTATTGTTTCTTTTTCTTCATCGTTTACCGTTATTTCTTTTCCTTCATCTATTACTGTTGTTTCTTTTTCTTCATCTTCTACCGTTATTTCTTTTTCTTCATCTATGACCGTTATTTCTTTTTCTTTATCTATTACTGTTGCGTTTATATATATATAATTTTTAAATTGTTAGAGTTTATATATATAAGATTTTTTGATCGAATTATGTCGATACGATGTTTGCACATTTGTGTGCATGACGCGTGACATTTGTGTTAGTTCGATCTGGTTGCGATGATCGCATTTTTGTGTGAGCAATAATACTATTTTTTGCTTAATTTCTTTTTCTTTGCGATAAATTTTGTTTCGTCCGATTTAGATCTGGTTGCGATGAGCGCATTTCTGCGTTAGCAACATTGTTGGGTTATTTGGCACATTTAAAATTCATTATTGCTTTATTATTATTATTATTATTATTATTATTATTATTATTATTATTATTATTATTATTATTATTATTATTATTATTATTATCATTATTTATTATTATTATCATTATTATCATTATTATTATTATTGTTATCATTAATTTATTAAAATTTGTTGTAATATAAAAATCTGTTTTTTTTAAATAAATGACATTAACATCTTTTTTCCAAATTAATATGAAAACCTAATTTTAATTTTCTATATGATTCTATGTATATATTTATTATAATTCTTGTAAATTTTTGTAAATAAAATTAAACCTTATAAACACTTAATGTAAAATTTTGGTGAATGTGATTATTGATTAGTTAAAATTTGTTTTCATCATAATGTGTAAATATTTTTCTTAATAATTGTTAATATATAATTAGAGATAATTAAATTTTTGTAAATGATTAAGAAATTTATAATTGTGTTATATTTAGAACTTTATATTATAGTAATTATTTAATCATTTATGTTTCTAAATAAAAATCAAATCTTATGATATTTAGAACTTTATATTATAGTAATTATTTAATCATTTATGTTTCTAAATAAAAATCAAATCTTATGATATTTAGAACTTTATATTATAGTAATTATTTAATCATTTATGTTTCTAAATAAAAATCAAATCTTATGATATTTAGAACTTTATATTATAGTAATTATTTAATCATTTATGTTTCTAAATAAAAATCAAATCTTATGATATTTAGAACTTTATATTATAGTAATTATTTAATCATTTATGTTTCTAAATAAAAATCAAATCTTATGTTTAATCACGTTATTAATTAATTATTATTGCTAATCATATTTTGTTGCTTATTATTATTTTGAAATTTCTATCTTATTATTTTTTCTAACTTTGTCTATTTTTCTCATTATTATTGTTTCAACTAATTATTTTCACTAACTTTATATTTATACTAACCTTATTTAATTTTTCTTATTATTTACTAACCCTAATATTTTATTTGCTTATTTGTTATTTTTTTTATTTATTATAATTTTGTAATTGCCTCTTGGATGTAA
Organism: Lathyrus sativus; assembly: GCA_963859935.3. Lineage (NCBI taxonomy): Eukaryota > Viridiplantae > Streptophyta > Magnoliopsida > Fabales > Fabaceae > Lathyrus > Lathyrus sativus. The sequence continues at coordinate 651,719,348 of OZ012739.1, read as the reverse complement.
ATTGTAATTACTTAATTATTATTATCATTATGGTTAGTAATTAGGGAGTGCCAATATGTATGATATTTAAAAAAATAAATTAGATCATTTTAAATAAAGATAATTAAAATAAACACGTCACACACGTAAGTCGATTTTAATCGCCGTTTCACTTCTTAAGGATATCCCTCAAGTTGCCTATGAATATTGGTTAAGTGGGGTGTATAAAGCAAGTCCCTCAAAAAGAAAATCATCAAAGTCCCTTATGGTTGCCTTTACGAATCGAGTCCCTTTCGAAAAATGATGATAGTCCCCCTAGTTTGCTTATTACACCCCACAATGGCCTTCAAAAATCCAATTGTCCCTCACATGTCCCTTAACATCCAAAGTAAGGACTACCTACTCCATTATAGTAGGGATAGTCTTACTAAGGAAAGGATAAAGAATAAGAAAGACCTTAAAACATTAGGGTAGGCTACTCCTAGATACTTGCTCACTTCAAAACTTTTTCACACTTAAACAAATTTCCAACAAAATTTTCAAACAAGTTTTTTTCACATCCATACACGGATTATTATTAAACTATTCTGAAATTTTTTGCTATTCACACACTACACTTTCAAAACAATTCAAAAGTGAGCTTAAGTACCTAAGAGCCCATGGATAACCATGGATGAAAAGGGTGCTAACACCTTCCCTTTTCATAACCTACCCCCCGGACCCAAAATATTCTCTAAGGTCTTTCCTGTTCTTTTATAACCTTTCCTTATGGATAAAATAAAAGTCGGTGGCGACTCTTGCTATCCGCAACATTGTTTAAAGTCAGTTCACCGGGTTACAGAACTGGCGACTCTGCTGGGGATCTATTTAAGAGGGGTACCCTTAGGAATTAAGATCACTTTAAATTGTTTGCCTTGTTTGCTTTATTATTATACTGTTGGGGTGCTCTTATGTGTGAAAGGTCCTAACCCGGATCTAGTGTACCTTAGGTAAATGGCAATAGACCAAGGAAACTGTACGACGTATATCGATACGGTTGATCTGGTGGCCATAGTTAGTGCGACTTCTTGGTTGGTGCTTATATTCCTTAAGTCAAGTTGAGGATAATATTGAGGCTGCCATATGTTGTCAATGCACTAACTGACTTTTAGAACCCTAGTTAACTCATCTTGGCCTTTAGAAAGTAGTGAGGTAACCGGCTTTGGTGCAGACTGAAGTTGGTTGACACTCGATACTACGCTCATTGAGATCTTAAACTTGGAGGGTTTTGGTTGGCAAGTAAGTTGCCTTCTGAACAACCACCCCTGTGAAGGATCAATGATATTGAGATCCCTTAGAACCTGGTTACTTTTGTAGGACAGGATGAACCATCTAACTTCAGGGGAGGGTACTTGCCTTTGAACCTCATGCAAGCCTTTAAACCTAGGGCTATGGTGTGACTTGTTTGTGTGTGCCACATGTTTGTGATTGAGCATGACATCATGACATCATCATGCATCATAAGCATATCATTTTCCCTAACCATTTCAAGGACCAAAGAATTTATCTTTGTTCTTTGTTGCAGGTCATGGTTTCTGCTCGTAGAAACACCATCAGGATCAACTTTGTAGGGATACCTGCTAAGCTCAAGGAGTTGGTTTCCCTAGTGCCTGATCATTCCCAGTTCAACAAGAGACATGGTCGCTTATTGGATCTAGTTACTTCAGGGTTCAGTGAAGACATGATGAGTGTGTTGTTTCAGTTCTTTGACCCTAAGCACCATTGCTTTACATTCCCTGATTATCAGCTGGTTCCAACCATGGAGGAGTTCTCTAAACTTCTGGGTATACCTGTTCTTGATCAGAAGCCATTCACAGGCTTAGAGAAGGAGCTTAAACCAGAAGTTATTGCTGCAGCTCTACATCTGAAGAAGTCTGACATTGTTCTAGAGACGAGAAGTGGAGTTAAAGGTATTCTTGCCAAGGTATTAGTGGATAAAGCTCAAATGTTCTTGAAGGCTATGAGCTACGATGCTTTTGAGGAGATCTTAGCCTTATTGATTTATGGCTTAGTGTTGTTCCCCAATCCTGATCAGTTCATAGACGTTCATGCCATCAACATATTCCTGAGTCACAATCCAGTGCCTACCTTACTTGGAGACATCCTACATTCTCTTCACACCCGTACTACAAGGGCAAGAGGAACTTTGATGTGCTGCATACCTTTACTTTCTAGGTGGTTTATTTCTCACCTTCCTCGCTCAGTAATGAAGAATGAGCAAGGGTTCAGATGGTCCAAGAGGATCATGTCACTTTCTCACTCAGACATCCATTGGTGCTCCAGAACTATGGAGAATGTCACCATCATCGACCGTTGTGGGGAGTTTCCTAATGTGCCACTTCTAGGCATAAGAGGAGGCATCACCTACAACCCATCTCTAGCTTTACGACAGTTTGGTTACGCCCGGAGCGATGGTCCACATGACATGTTGATTCAGGGCATTGTGTTTGACTACGACAACGATCTTCAGGGTTACCGCCAGAGATTCATACGGGCTTGGGAAAAGGTAAACAGGATTGACAGCAAGACACTGGAGCCTAAGTACACCATTCCTATGGAGGCTTATCTCAGATGGGTACGATTTCGTGCTCAGACACTCATGATGCCATATCCTGCCATCCTACCAGTTACCATGGAACCTGTTGCTGAAGGAGACACAGCTTATACCATCCTTCACCCAGACATGCCTACTGATATGGAAGACTTGCAGAGATCATGGATCCAACTGAAAGAGCAAAGGGATGCTTTCGAGGCTCATTAAAAAGCAAGCCAAGCAAGGATCCTAGAGCTAACAAAGCTACTTCATGAGGAACGAAACCTCAACTCATACCTCAACACAAAGAGGAAACGTCCATGGGAGACTTAAAACCCCATCTTTTGTACTTATTTCGTTTTCATTTTTTGTAAGCCTAAAAGGCAAAACAAGTTATTACTAATAAAAAATTACTTTCTTGTTTGTTTAAGCAAATTTAAATCCTGCGGTCCTTGAAAACATTGCATATGCATTCCCATATCATTGCATCACAGGTTTATAATTGTGCACATGTTTCTCATCTTCTCGCTGTTTATTTCAGCAATGGCTCTTGAACAATCAGTTAAGGATCTCCAGGCACAGAATGCACAGTTCCAAGAGCTGATCCTGAACCTATCCAAGGGGCAGGATGAATTGAAGACACTGCTGGCCAAGAAGACTAAGAAGGCTAGAAGGTCTGCTGGGTTGCTCAACATGGGAAGAAGGTTCAAAGGTCCTGTCAAGACCAAGGAACATGTTGAAGACTATGGATCTGAAGAATCTGAGCAGGAGAGAGGCAGTCTCCACAACACTATGGGGGACTCTGATTCTGAGGCTAACTACTACCATGAGCCTAACGAAGACAAATTCAAGATGCTGGTGGATAGAATGGATGCTATGGAATTACAGAAATCATCTGGGCTGGATTTTGAGGATTTGAGCTTGATATCTGGGGTGGTCATACCCATTGGGTTCAAAGTTCCTACATTTGTTGTCTATGATGGGGTCTCTTGTCCCAAATTGCATCTGAGGTCTTATGTCAGAAGAATGCAACCCCACACTGCTGATAAAAAGTTGTGGATCCATTTCTTTCAAGAGAGTTTATCTGGAGCTCAGCTAGAGTGGTATTATCAGTTGGAGAGTGTCAACATCAGAGATTGGAATGACCTTGCTGAAGCTTTCTACAAGCAGTATCAATACAATGCTGACTTAGCCCCCACTCGCATGCAGCTTCAAAGCATGTCTATGGGTGCCAAAGAAAGCTTTAAAGAGTATGCTCAGAAGTGGAGAGACTTAGCTGGAAGAGTTCAACCCCCTTTGACTGATAGGGAGTTGGTTGATATGTTCATGTGTACGCTGAATGGTCCGTTTTACAGTCATCTCATTGGAAGCTCATCATCTGGCTTCACTGAGTTGATCATGACAGGAGAGCGAGTAGAGAATGGTATCAAGAGTGGTAAGATCCAAGTGGGCACTTCTTCATCAGGTGCTGCAAAGAAGCCTCCCACTGGGAAGAAAGAATCTAATGCTGTGTATGGTCAGCCTGATCGTAACAGAAGGCATCAGTCTGTTAGTGCAGTTCATATTTCAAATCCAACTCCTGCAACAACAGAGCAGCCTCAAGGCAACCAACAGAGGGCTAGAAGACAGTTCACGAAGATCAACATGTCAATGGCTCAGGCATTGCAACACTTGTTGAAGGCTGAACTTATTACCCTGAGGGAGGCTCCTCAGAATCCCAATGTTACATCTCCCAAGTACAATCCCAATGCACGATGTGCATATCATTCAAACTGTCCAGGACATGATACTAATAACTGCTGGGTCTTGAAGAACAAAATTCAAGATATGATTGATGCTGGAGAAATTGAGTTTGATCCACCAGGTACTCCAAATGTGATTACAGCTCCAATGCCAAATCACGAGAAGACTGTCAACGCCATTGATGAAGATATTGATGAAGATCTGCATGTCTATTCGGTTATGGAGTTGAGCACACCATTGTCTGTTATCAAAAAGAGGTTAGTACAAGCTGGGATCTTTCCAGGTTGTCGTGAAGATTGTTTGTATTGTACCTATAAGCCGGATAGTTGCTTCATCTTGAGAGATGGGATTCAACGTCTCATGGATAAGTATACTATAGTGTTTGAAAGAAGACCAGCATCTGTAGAAAGTATGGTAGATCATCTGACTCGGGGTAAGAAGATTGAAGAAGTTGACATGGTTGACAAAGTACCACTAAGAATCACTTCAAAGGGTCCCATTAAAATCACTCATCAGGGCCCAATCAAGATTACTGCTGAAGGTCCTGTGAAAGTTGTTGCTGCAGCCAGAGTAGCTCCTCTGATCATTACCACTCCTGGTCCTATTCCTTATACATCTGACAAAGCTGTGCCATGGCACTATGGGTCTGATGTTTACATCCATGGTGTCAAGCAGGAGCCTTTACCTGATATGCCTGTTGACATTGATAATATTGCTGGATCTAACAAGATCACTCGTAGTGGAAGAGTCTTCTCTCCTCCAGTTGCTTCTAAGAGTGCAGTTACTCCTGCTGTTACTTCCACCACTGATGCTCGGGGCAAGGGTCCTGTTATTGAGCCTGTATCTACTGACGTGCCAGCTGCTGATGACCTCTCTAAGCAGATGGAAGAAGTATTGAAAATCATTCGCAAGAGTGATTATGATATTGTTGATCAGCTGGGGCATACTCCCTCAAAGATTTCTATGCTCTCCCTGTTATTATGTTCTGAGGCTCATGCCAAGTCATTGATCAAGTTTCTAAAGATGGCTCGTGTACCCAGTGCAATTTCTGTGGACCAGTTTGAGAATTGTGTTGCTCACCTGACCTATGACAACGGGTTAGGATTTTCTGATGCTGACTTGACCCCTGCCAAGAGGGATCATAACAGGGCCTTGCATATTTCAATTGAATGCAGGGGCACTACCCTGTCTCATGTGCTGATAGACAATGGTTCCTCTCTGAATGTGTTGCCTAAGGAAGTCCTGAACAAGCTGAGTCCTAAAGATACGGTATTGAAGCCCAGTAATATTGTGGTAAAGGCTTTTGATGGTTCTAGAAGAGTAGTGCATGGGGAAATTGATCTTCCAATCAAGGTTGGCTCTCAGGTGTTTACCGCTACATTCTATGTGATGGATATTCGTCCTTCGTACTCATGTCTGCTTGGTCGTCCCTGGATCCATGGGGCAGGTGCTGTGACCTCCACATTACATCAAAAGTTGAGATATCCGGTGAATGGAAAAGTTGTTACTGTCTTTGGAGAGGAAGAATACTTTGTCAGCCATGTAAACACTTTCAAGTATCTGGAAGTAGAAGGTGAATACATTGAAACTCCATGTCAGTCATTTGAAGTGGTTCCCTGGGCTGTTAAGGATTGTGTGACTCCTCCTGCTGTGAAGAAGGTTCCTGTGGTCATCAGAAACCCTCCAACAATGGCAATGGCCTCCCTCAATGATGCAAAAGCTGTGGTGGAAGAAGAGTCCCAGAAGGCTGTTCGTCGTGCTCGTGCTGTTCGTATCACCAATCAAGGGGTTATCAATGCTGTGGGAGATCAAGATGAAGACCACAACTTGGAGGCATGGATTTTTCCTACTGTGGGTGCTGGACTCAATAATTGGAAAGCTGAAGATGTTATCCCTATCTCCTTTAGTCAGGAGTAAATACTATTACTGTGTTATGTTTTTTAAATTTGGAACAATTAAAACTTTCAAGCCATGTGCCTTACCCGGGGCACAATGGTGTGCTTGTTACGGGTTGTCATTTCATTTGCATACTTCATTCCATAAAATCAATGGACGTTTCGTTTTCGTAAATATTGTGTTCCTTGTCTTTCTTTTTCTTTTATTTTTGCTTTATCAGCTATGTGTTCTTACACACACCCACGTCACTAAAATGCCGATCCTCATCCACTCTGGATCCAATTGATAACAGTTCTACTATTGCCAATTACAATTTCGAGAATCCGATCTATCAAACTGAAGACGGAAACGAGGACGATTGTGAAATATCTGTAGGGCTTGCTAGGTTGTTACAACAAGAAGAGAAAGCTATACAGCCACATGAAGAGCCAGTCGAAGTTGTGAATCTGGGAACTGAAGAAAACAGAAAAGAGGTCCAGATAGGGGCTGATTTAGACAACACTGCTCAGCATAAGAATGCAGGGGCAACATATCAGCGTGCTATGGTGGCTTTGTTTCATGATATGATTCATCATGAGATAGAGGTATATGTGGATTATATGATAGCCAGGTCTCAGAATGAAGAACAACATCTTGATCATCTGCACAAGTTGTTTGAGAGGTTGAAGAAATACAGGTTGAGATTAAATCCAAACAAGTGTACTTTTGGAGTTAGATCTGGAAAGCTCCTGGGTTTCATTGTCAGTGGAAAAGGTATTGAAGTGGATCCTGCAAAAGTGAAAGCTATACGAGAGATGCCAGCTCCCCGTACTGAGAAGGAGGTTAGAGGTTTCTTGGGACTACATTGCAAGATTTATTTCCCAATTAACTACCATCTGTGAGCCAATCTTCAAGTTGTTGAAGAAAGATCAGGTGATGGAATGGAATGATGAGTGCCAGACTGCCTTTGATGAAATCAAGAGATATTTGCTAGAACCTCCAATTTTAATGCCACCAGTTGATGGAAGACCCTTGATTATGTATTTAACAGTATTAGACAACTCAATGGGGTGTGTATTGGGGCAACATGACGAGTCTGGTCGAAAAGAGCAGGCAATATACTACCTTAGCAAAAAGTTTACCGACTGTGAAACAAAATACTCACTGCTCGAGAAAACTTGCTGCGCTTTGGCACGGGCTGCTCGCCGACTAAGACAGTATATGTTGACCCATACTACTTTGTTGATTTCAAAGATGAATGGGGCAGTTGAAGCTGCTAATAAGAACATTAAGAAGATTGTACAGAAGATAACTGTTACTTACAAGGATTGGCACGAGATGTTACCATTTGCTTTGCATGGTTATCGTACTACAATACGTACTTCAACCGGGGCAACCCCATTCTCCTTGGTCTATGGTATGGAAGCAGTTCTGCCTATTGAAGTTCAGATCCCCTCCTTGAGAATTATGAAGGATGCAGGCTTGGATGAAGATGAGTGGATTCAGACTCGACTTGACCAGATAAATTTGATTGATGAGAAAAGGTTAGCAGCAGTTTGTCATGGCCAGATGTACCAGAAACGGATGATCAAAGCTTTTAACAAGAAGGTTAAGCCAAAGGTATATCAGGCTGGTGACTTGGTAATCAAGCGTATCATATTACCACAGGGTGATCCTAGGGGCAAGTGGACTCCAACATATGAGGGACCATTTGTAGTCAAGACAGTGTTCTCAGGAGGTGCCATGATATTGACTACAATGGATGGTGAAGACTTCCCACAACCTGTAAACGCATACATAGTTAAAAAATACTACGCATAAAAAGAGACCCGCTAGGTTGACAGGCCTAGGCAAAAATAAGGGCATCCCGGCAAACCAAAAGGGTTTGGGCAAAAATTAGGGATATATATATAAAAAGATGTACACCCGGCAAGTCGAAAACCTGAAAAGGCGGCTTGGGCAAAAAAGGGTATCCCGGTGGATTGAAAACCTGAAAGGGCAATCCAGGCAAAAGTTAGGGATTAAAGCGTATGACTATGTCTCGTTTGGATCACTCATGAAACTGCAACCAGTTGTACTACTTACTCAAGCTCAAACAGATAAAGCTCAATCCAATCGTTTCCGTCTCAACAGCAAGAAGATGAGATACTTGAGTGGCAATAGTAGAATTGAAACTCAATAGGATTATTTCCCACATAGCTGATTCTTTTTGTAAAACTTCATGACAAAATTCTCTTACTAGGGTTTATGTCTCCTTGTACAAACTTACCCGTGTATGGGTCACTTTTGATATAAATAAATTCCATCTTTTGAATCCAGATTCACTTTTACCCTATTTACATAAGCGAAACGTCCATTGGTTGTGTTTGAATGTATGTATGCCTTTGAATATGATTGATGTTTACCAGAAACGCATGTATGCTTTTAATATGATTGATGTTTACCAGAAATGCATGAAAATGCAGTAATAGTATTTACTAAGGACGAACGAGGGAAGGATTTCAACGAAGCTTCGCCGGTTCATCTTTACAAGACAGTTACAAACCATCAGTAGGACTAATCCATTTTCACAAAGTCTAATCTCCCCTGGAATTTATATCCATCTCTTTTATCCTCATACGGATATACGGGAAATTACTTTCCAATAAGGGCACGATGAACGAAGACGGGATGTTATACTTATCCTACTATCAAACGAAAACGAAGGTTATCTATACCCTACTATCCCCAACAACGGGAGGTTATCTATACCTTGTTATCCCCAACAACGGGAGGTTATCTATACCTTGTTATCCCCAGCAGACGGAGGGTTATATATTCTTCAACAACGAATCGGGATTTATTTTCCTTGGCCAGCAGTTGTTATACAAGGATATCCAGACACTTCCAGCAGTGTCATAGCATACATACATCATTTACATCATACCATAACATATATGTCTATAGTACATTACCTAAGTGCATCATGTCATACATGCATACATAAAGCATAAACTAATGTTGTTATACAGAATGCTACCTTGTTTTCAGGTTAATTATCCAACAAACAATCTTATGATCTTTGGGACTGCTTTATTGTAACCTTAGGGTTACTTTATCCTCCTGATGAGCTTCTTATTACTTTGGGACTGCTTTATTGTAACCTCAGGGTTATTTTATCCTCCTGATAGCCTCTCATGACTTCAAGACTGCTTTAGAGCTACTGATTGCTCTATCCTCCTGAAATCATCCTATTACTTCAAGACTGCTTTAGAGCTATTCATTGCTCTATCCTCATGAGGTCATATTACTACTTCAAGACTGCTTTAGAGCTATTCATTGCTCTATCCTCCTGAAGCCATCTAATTATTTCAAGACTGCTTTAGAGTTATCCATTGCTCTATCCTCCTGAAATTACATTATTATTTCAAGACTGCTTTAGAGCTATCCATTGCTCTATCCTCCTGAAATCATTACTTCAAGACTGCTTTAGAGCTATTGATTGCTCTATCCTCCTGAAGACATATCACATTATTATTTCAAGACTGCTTTAGAGCTATTCATTGCTCTATCCTCCTGAAGCCATCTAATTATTTCAAGACTGCTTTAGAGTTATCCATTGCTCTATCCTCCTGAAATTACATTATTATTTCAAGACTGCTTTAGAGCTATCCATTGCTCTATCCTCCTGAAATCATTACTTCAAGACTGCTTTAGAGCTATTGATTGCTCTATCCTCCTGAAGACATATCACATTATTATTTCAAGACTGCTTTAGAGCTGTTGATTGCTCTATCCTACTGAAGCCATTCTATTACTTCAAGACTGCTTTAGAGCTATTGATTGCTCTATCCTCCTGAAGCCATTATTACTTCAAGACTGCTTTAGAGCTATTGATTGCTCTATCCTCCTGAGGTCAGATTTATCACTTCAAGACTGCTTTAGGGTTATCATTATTGATTGCTCTATCCTCATGAAGACATGCTGTTACATCAGTATTACTCCAGACTCCTGACAGTTCTCATTATACTACTGAAGAACTTTCCCCTAGTGGCATCTTTAAGCCCACTCAATCATATTCGACCAACCATCAATATCACTCCATGCACTGGTGAGTGCAAATTTTTGGGCTTTTGTGTTCAATCCCCTTCAACCTTCCAGGTTACGACTGGCAAATATACCAATCTAACCCCTCAGGTTTCAGAAAATTGAACAGGGGCAGCTGTTGCACCCCAAAATTTGCCCTCACAATACAAGACTTTGTGTTCCAAGAAGGTTCACAAGGTTCACAAAATTCACAATTGGTCAGAAGAGTTGACAATTCCCTCAGACAATGCACCTCCTAAGCAGTGCATCCAAAACTAGGGTTTTGACTTTAATCAGGCTAAATGGACTTCCAAGACTTCAAGTGAGCTTCATAACATCTTATATGTGTATAAGAACCCCCATGTCAAGTTTCAAGACTTTTCTCAAAAGTTTGCTCAGTCAGATGATCAGATAAGTCAAAAGCAGTCAATGCAGTTAAAAGGTCAAACTGAGGTCAACTGTGGTCAAACCAAAGTCAAACTTCATGATTTTTTTTGCCAACATCAAAGAGAGGTTGGGTGAGAAATATTATCATAATAACTGTAATACCCCAAATTTTGCCCTAAGATTTGTCGTCGCATTTCATTGCATTTAATCAATTACTAACAAATTTGTGTAGTCGTTTGACTTTCTGCAGGTAAATATCATATGGCATGCATTTTTTTCTAAAAAGTAAAAATGGCACAATTGGCAGGAGGACATGTGTAAGGAGTTATGAGTGTGAGAGGTTGAGAGTTCGAATCTCACCTTTGTCATTTTTTTTGTTTTTTATTATTTTTACTCTAAATTTTTCTATCTTTCATTAAAAAAATAACAAAAATAGTTTTTTATTATTATTTAATTATTATTTTCGTATTTTAATTAAATCATTTTTTAAAATATTATTTTTTTCACTTTTTTCTAAATTATTCATAAAAATATCCAAAAAATCATAAAATAAAAAATATTGAAAAAAATTTTGTTCTTTTTATAATATTTTTTATTTTAGGAATCAATAGGATTATTAGTTTTTATTTTAAGTTTATTTTAATTATTTTAAATTATTTAAATTTTATTTTTTCTTAACTAATTATTTAGTTTGGGCTTTAAAATGGGCTTTAGGGACATTATTGACAATTTGGTGTTAACCCTAATTTGTTCCCTATATATACATGTGTTGCCTTGTTGGAAAAAAAGGAGAGAATAAAAAAAAACCTAAGAGGAGTGAGTGCCGTTGGCCGTTATTTAGTTTTCTTCTTCATCCATTACTATTGTTTCTTTTTCTTCATCGTTTACCGTTATTTCTTTTCCTTCATCTATTACTGTTGTTTCTTTTTCTTCATCTTCTACCGTTATTTCTTTTTCTTCATCTATGACCGTTATTTCTTTTTCTTTATCTATTACTGTTGCGTTTATATATATATAATTTTTAAATTGTTAGAGTTTATATATATAAGATTTTTGATCGAATTATGTCGATACGATGTTTGCACATTTGTGTGCATGACGCGTGACATTTGTGTTAGTTCGATCTGGTTGCGATGATCGCATTTTTGTGTGAGCAATAATACTATTTTTTGCTTAATTTCTTTTTCTTTGCGATAAATTTTGTTTCGTCCGATTTAGATCTGGTTGCGATGAGCGCATTTCTGCGTTAGCAACATTGTTGGGTTATTTGGCACATTTAAAATTCATTATTGCTTTATTATTATTATTATTATTATTATTATTATTATTATTATTATTATTATTATTATTATTATTATTATTATTATTATCATTATTTATTATTATTATCATTATTATCATTATTATTATTATTGTTATCATTAATTTATTAAAATTTGTTGTAATATAAAAATCTGTTTTTTTTAAATAAATGACATTAACATCTTTTTTCCAAATTAATATGAAAACCTAATTTTAATTTTCTATATGATTCTATGTATATATTTATTATAATTCTTGTAAATTTTTGTAAATAAAATTAAACCTTATAAACACTTAATGTAAAATTTTGGTGAATGTGATTATTGATTAGTTAAAATTTGTTTTCATCATAATGTGTAAATATTTTTCTTAATAATTGTTAATATATAATTAGAGATAATTAAATTTTTGTAAATGATTAAGAAATTTATAATTGTGTTATATTTAGAACTTTATATTATAGTAATTATTTAATCATTTATGTTTCTAAATAAAAATCAAATCTTATGATATTTAGAACTTTATATTATAGTAATTATTTAATCATTTATGTTTCTAAATAAAAATCAAATCTTATGATATTTAGAACTTTATATTATAGTAATTATTTAATCATTTATGTTTCTAAATAAAAATCAAATCTTATGATATTTAGAACTTTATATTATAGTAATTATTTAATCATTTATGTTTCTAAATAAAAATCAAATCTTATGTTTAATCACGTTATTAATTAATTATTATTGCTAATCATATTTTGTTGCTTATTATTATTTTGAAATTTCTATCTTATTATTTTTTCTAACTTTGTCTATTTTTCTCATTATTATTGTTTCAACTAATTATTTTCACTAACTTTATATTTATACTAACCTTATTTAATTTTTCTTATTATTTACTAACCCTAATATTTTATTTGCTTATTTGTTATTTTTTTTATTTATTATAATTTTGTAATTGCCTCTTGGATGTAAATTGTAATTACTTAATTATTATTATCATTATGGTTAGTAATTAGGGAGTGCCAATATGTATGATATTTAAAAAAATAAATTAGATCATTTTAAATAAAGATAATTAAAATAAACACGTCACACACGTAAGTCGATTTTAATCGCCGTTTCACTTCTTAAGGATATCCCTCAAGTTGCCTATGAATATTGGTTAAGTGGGGTGTATAAAGCAAGTCCCTCAAAAAGAAAATCATCAAAGTCCCTCATGGTTGCCTTTACGAATCGAGTCCCTTTCGAAAAATGATGATAGTCCCCCTAGTTTGCTTATTACACCCCACAATGGCCTTCAAAAATCCAATTGTCCCTCACATGTCCCTTAACATCCAAAGTAAGGACTACCTACTCCATTATAGTAGGGATAGTCTTACTAAGGAAAGGATAAAGAATAAGAAAGACCTTAAAACATTAGGGTAGGCTACTCCTAGATACTTGCTCACTTCAAAACTTTTTCACACTTAAACAAATTTCCAACAAAATTTTCAAACAAGTTTTTTTCACATCCATACACGGATTATTATTAAACTATTCTGAAATTTTTTGCTATTCACACACTACACTTTCAAAACAATTCAAAAGTGAGCTTAAGTACCTAAGAGCCCATGGATAACCATGGATGAAAAGGGTGCTAACACCTTCCCTTTTCATAACCTACCCCCCGGACCCAAAATATTCTCTAAGGTCTTTCCTGTTCTTTTATAACCTTTCCTTATGGATAAAATAAAAGTCGGTGGCGACTCTTGCTATCCGCAACATTGTTTAAAGTCAGTTCACCGGGTTACAGCGTCATCCACACTGTACCTGATACCAAGCACTGCACCTGATACCAATGCTTGGAGATTGGGTGAGAGTCTCACTTGGGTTGTTCTTACTGTGTATTACTAAACCACATGGCTCTTTAGTTATAGTACAATGTCTCTAGCTTTATGTAATTAATTTGATTAGAAGTAATCAAAGTAATATTTCTTTTCCATATGCCCAACGTGTGAACTGATATAATTGTCCACAAATGCAAATAATCAAATGTTGGGATTTTCTGATCAAAGTTAAATGTAATTCATATTTAATCTCGTGATGTTCGAAATATGCGCTCTTAGATAGCGGTTGAAGTGAGCTGTAATCATAATACTTCTGAAATAAGCATGAGCTGTAATTATAATGCTTTGGAAATAAGCTTGCAACTCAAAACGAAGCCTTAAATTATAAATTCTTAAGATTTGAGCAATTAGACCAACATGGAGACTTGGATTCGAGTTCTAATCTGAGCTTGTTAAAGAACGAAAGTCTTGAAATTAATGCAATCAACACAAGTCGGGTAATGGGATATATGCCGATAATAACTGCAATCCACATGAACATGACTTTAAGGATTTCCCGTACTCGGATACTACAACTTTATTATGTTCACCCAGTGAATCCATGTACAGTGCACTGAATCAAATCCAATGTGATATGAGTTAGGTTTCTCCACCGTGAACCAGATAACACCACTTGATTAAATTGCAACCATTTAACTTAAAACTCCAATTAATGATCTTCAAATACTGAATCCTAAAATTTTCTTGCACTACAAATACCTCTGTCACCGTGAGCCCGTGATCTCAATTCATGTACAAATCTTGTCTCGACAAATCTTCTTTGACAAAGAGAGAAAACTTGAAAGGGGCCAAAATCCTGATTTAGAGGGATCTAATCATAAAAACTCCACCAGAGACATCTTTAAAGAAAAATACCCTGCACACACTCGTTAGTCGCACATAAAAGTAGAAAGATAAAATGTAAGGAAACGCACAAGGAGATGGGATCTTATGGTAAAAAATTAGGGTGCAACAGATGCCCCTATTTAAGTTTCTTCTATCCGGAGATATGGAAATTGAAATCTTCGTCTCGACGAGATAGGAGGGACTTAAATATAAACATTGCACGAATTTTTGGCCCTAAGATGCCACCGAATGCAAATGATATGAAATGATATGAAATGCAAGATAAAAGGGTCCTGTGGAGAAAAGATGCCACAGGGGAGAAACTAGACACAACATACGGGAAGAACTGGCTCAACAGAGCGAGACTCCACGGGGAAAGGTTGATAATCACAAAGTGTCTATAAATATGTTGTAAAGAACTTATGGGAAAATCCACTAAAAGAACCGACCGTATAGGGCAAATGTAATTGATTTCAAGATATCAGTTGTAGAAGTCTACTGTTAAGACTTGCAAATTTAATTGAGAATACTTTTTGCCAAAGTATCTACTGTAAAAAAATTGTATGGAATCTACTGCCGAGATTCTATGTTGAAGTTGCTGGAGATGTACTTTTGTCGAAGTCTTCTGGAAATTTACTGTCGAGATAAACCAGGGAATGAAATATAAGTACCTACTGCCGAGGCCTACTGGTAATCTACTGCCGAGATTATCCAGGAAATGAAATATAAATACCTACTGTCGAGGTCTACTGGTAATCTACTGCCGAGATTAGCCAGGAAATAAAATATAAATACCTACTGCCGAGGTCTACTGGTAATCTACTGCCGAGATAAACCAGGGAATGAAATATGTTTGAATAAACCTCCCCGAGCGTCATGGTCTGGATGCCATGAGATGGTCTCGGTTTCTTGAAATAACTTCCCCACGCCTCATGGTTTGTTTGCCACGAACTGGTCTCAGTCTTCTGATGTAAAACCTCCCCGAGCGTCATGGTGTGTTTGCCATGAGTTGGTCTCAGTCTCTTCCTGAAATGATGAAAACTCATGAGAGCATCTTCACAGGGGATTTTAGATTTTGTAGTTTGTAGAGTCATGGTAGATTGTATATGTTGATGTAGATGTTGTAGAATTTTGTAGATATAATTTGTAGATTGTAAAACTTCACCGGGGATCTTCAGAAGAGATGTGAGCCGGTTGAATTGTAAAGTATGTCTTCTTAAATAAAGAGAGACTAATTGTAATAAGCTTCCTCGACTTCTCTGGGGAGATGTTGCTTGATGAAATAAACTTGTGTGATGAACTCGCTGGGGAATACATTCCTGAGGAGCATCCTTGTTGTTGCAAAAATGTGTGAGTTCTCAAATAAAGAGAAATATCTGTAAGGTTTTGCCTTTACCAAATCGATAATCACTGGGGATGGACAAACTGTCTTGAGGAGACCGTCATTTATCGTTTTGAATAGGATCTTAATCAAAACGAGTTGCTCAAATAAAGAGATTGCTTATAGTCCAAATGTAGACGTTCGAGAAAATCTCGTGATACTATTATTAGAGAAATGTCTGAATATTCTTCCTGGGGAATAGAGTGCAAAATAAATGCACACTTAATCCATGTCTGAAAATTGGAGATTGTCTATACTGTGATTACCGAGACCGAAGTTCCATTCAGGAAGTAACTGAAGAGAAACTGTCAAGCAAGACTCGACCACTGAGGTATGAACTCCAATGGGATGTACTAAAATAACCGTCTTCCATGAGGGTCGAACTTCATGGGGAAAAAGAAACATTGTGCTCTTTCTGCCTAGGGCTGACAACTCTAATTGGAAGGAGAAGACACGCCCAACCACCCGGGGACAAACACGACCAAAGCGACAGAACAAACGGACACAAAAGATGCAAAATGCATATGCCATGCTATCTATCTATATGCTATGTGTATGTTATGCTGACAAAACAAAAGAACAAAGGCAAACAGAGATGAAATAAACATCTCGAAGCAAACATCCGACCAATATTTAAAGATAGAAGTACCATTGGGGATGGGTGGAGAACCAAATACGGGATCACACTCCTGCTTCAGGGCTTCAAAAACTTCTCTTGGGGAATGGAGAACATTCCACTTGGGGATGTAACATCTCGATCTTGATTAAAGGGTTGTCCTGTTGAAAAAAGAGAGTAAAGATCTACTAGGGGTGGATCAAACTCATAACTGGAGAAAGCCATGGATAAAATATCCACTTCGATAAGGAATTTTGGATTGTCATAGTCGTTGAAAGTGTTGTAGCCGGACTCAAATGGGGATGAAATAAAAATCCGTTTTGCTGGGGAAGATTGACGTTGTAAAAGATCCACTGGGGAGTGAAATATGTCCACTTCATTAGGAAGGTGAAGTTGGAGAAGATCCACTGAGGATTAAAATAGTATCCATTTCAATGGGGAAGTGAAGTTTGAGCAAATTATTGGGAATTATTACATTGAAGAGCTTCATCGGAGACTTGTCATGACCACCAAAAATAAGATTTATCGGGGACATGAGGGAGAATGTTGTAAGAACAAGGTGATTCTGTCTTGATGAACTGCGTAACTGTCGCCATTTTGAATGATAGTTTGTTGTGAATGGATAATATAATCTTTGCTTCTCAGATGCCCCAAGTCAAATGGTTATGAGAAGAATGCGTCCTAAGAGGATTTTATAGAAAATATGGCGTCCCATTGTTTTCAAACTCTTTAGAGAGATTCGCTGAATCTCGACGTAACTGGCCATGATCGACGGTATTATAACTTCATCTTCAGAAATAGCTCTTCAGGTGAAGTCAAATTTGTACAGAATAACCACTTGGAAATAACTTGCCCTAGGTCAGCAGAGTCTTCAAATTTTAACAATAATGTCTGTATGTAATCTTTCTAAGATATCAAGCTAATTAAGCAAGTCAAAAATGTTAATTCTGAAATTGTTAATGCAACTTACGTTTGTCTTGAAGTTTTTGAAAAGAGATATCACAATAACCTGTGGCCGAAATCACTAGTTAGGATATGAATTTATTTTATAAAACCAACAAATTTGAGCATAGCTCATAGGAGTCAGGAAACGTTATCTCACTGAGTATGCTTTCGAAGTAACCATACTTCAATTAGGACTTTATAAGGGATGTATCTGGGCTTAGTTCACGATTGGTAAAACAAAGGAAATAAGGGTCAAAGCTTATGTACCCGCCCATTTTTGAAAAAAAAAGTCCACTTCTAACCAACCGTTTTTGAAAGATGTTCATTCTCTTTTGAAAGGTTTTAAGTGTTCAATCGAGCTGACTGAAAAATTTCCTGCCCCAGGTTTAAAAACGAGGTTGGAAAGGGTTAAAAAGGATTTAACTTCCTTATGTCTTTGGTATTTGGGAAGCTTTGAAATAGTGCCTTACATCATCAGTAGGTTTTTTATTCGAAAGCATACCACAAGAGATTTTGCGTTTTATTTCGTCATCCTCCTTCCAATTTTTCACCAAAGTGAGGAAAGATTGGGTAAAGTTGGCATTATAAAATTATGAAAAACATTTTAAGAGTGAATACGAATGGATTTCTTCAAGACAAACACTTATTGCACTACTTATTCAAAATAACATGTTCTTACATGCCAATTATGCTTTTAATCAAAGAAATAAAACACATAAGCAAACGAAAATAAATAGGTGAATCAGCATAACAGTGTTCCATTCATAACCGGGATTCCTCCTTTGAAGGTTAGCGCTTCATCATCTATCATTTCTTGAACTTTCTCTTGGAAAACTTTGCATTCTTCAATCGAATTCCCCAATATTCCATCATGAAATTCACAGCTGGCGTTCGGGTTGAACCATGATGGGTGAGACTTCATGACTCTAGTCTTTCTGGGAGTCATTACCGAGTTTCTAGCAAAATAGGACCAAAGCTGACTGTAAGTCATTAGGATAAGATCAAACCAGCGAGTTTCTTCTTTCGGAACACTCAGAGGTGTCTCCTGATTCTGAAACCGTCTTCAAACCTGTCGATTCTGATGCTGATATGGAGAAGTTAATCTTCGTTTATGAGGTAGTCGTTGTCTGCGCTGAGCAGGCACCACATACTGATGTTGAGGATAATATACTGGAACTGGATCTGGCAGGATTGCATTAACATCAACACTTCCTTCCTCTAGGGAATCACCAACTAAAATCTCTTCATTAGCTCGATCATTCAAGTTATCCTGAATTCTTCCACTTTTGAGCGCATTCTCAATGTTTACTCCAACTTCCACAATTTTGGAGAAATCCAATGGCACAACGCCTATCATCCTATCATAATAAGAGTCTGACAATGTTCTTAGAAACATCTTGCTTAATTCTTTCTCTTGCAATGGAGGATGAACTTGGGTTGCCAACTCCCTCCATTGTTGAGCATATTCCCTGAGAGATTCATCATCATTCTTACTCATACTCATTAGTTGATCACTGTCTGGAGCCACATCCAAATTATAATTGTATTGCTTCACGAAAGCATCAGCTAAGTCTCTCCAAGACTGAATACGATTCCTTTGTAGCTTCATATACCATATCAGGGATGCCCCAGATAAGCTTTCTTGAAAACAGTGCATCATCAATTCATCATTGTCAACATAAGCAGCCATCTTTCGACAAAACATCGTCAAATGATATCTTGGACAACTAATACCCTTGTAAACTTCAAAGACAGACATCTTGAACTTCAGAGGAATGATTACGCCTGGAACTAAACATAGGTCATGAGCATCAAGATCAGATGCGCCAGTTCCCTTCATCATTTTCAATTGTTCTTTAAGATCACTAAATCCTTTCTCCATTGCTATAAATCTAGGATCGTCCATCTTCATCTTAGTACGAACATTCTGAAGATTAGGTACAGGCTGTGGAAACTGGGGATCTTTTCCATTAGCTTGAGCAAACAAGTTATCTTGCACAGGATGAGGTTGTGTAAGAACAACCACTTGTTGAACATTGTCATTAGAAGGAAGATCAAATAACGGATTAGTCCTTATTCTGAAACTAGTCATGGAATCCATATCTTTGTTCTCTTTGATATCCTTCAATGAGTACTTCGAGCTTGGTCAGATGGTCGAGATGTCAACTGATAAGACAAGACAGAAGACCGGAATGAGCCACGGAAGAGGAGAGATACATGCACATGCAAAATGATAAATGAAGTATGCTAATGCAAGAATGCAGAATGCAGAAATGAAAAGTTTCATGGGACTCAAGTATCTATAAACATTACAGAATACCAAAGAAAATTCGTTTATCATTTTTTTAATAATGGATTACAGTGAAACATTCTTATAAGAGTCCTGACATAATAGCTAAATAAAATCTAGTGAGAGTCCTAAGGAATTCCTTCATCGCGCTTGTTGATATACTTCTCTAACTGGACCTTCTTTGAGGACAAGTTGTCCACGGTCGACTTCTAAGGAGTGGTGTGATAGAGGAAAATAAATTCTCTATCTCTTGTTGGAAGATAAGGAAAGAAGCCCTTGTTCTTTTGATCTTTAAATAATAAGGAAAACCTCTCGTATTTGTCCTTCGAGTTCTCTTGACTCTTCCATTTGTGCCCCTAACTTCGTTAGGTCATCCAAGTTAGGACTCTTAAAAGAATATTTCAAAATATTTTCTTCTGTAATCCATATTGGTTTCTATAATGTTTATAAATAAACTAGGAATCCCACGAAACTAATGCAAAATGATGCTATATGGATGTAATAAACACAAGTAAGCACATAAGGACACAAAGGTAAACAAACAAGGGGGACCCTAGGTTTGCAATGAGCATGGAGCCAAAGGGTATACCCATTCCCAAATGACACAGAATAAAGGTTGATTGTACCTAAGGTTCTAAGAAGGTTCCCAAAGTCATTAGTCAATCTTTCGGATATTATCAACTTCCCAAGTAATCGGTGGTTAATAATATTCTCAAGAGAACTTATTTTGAGTGTAGCATCGCGTAGCACTATTTCGGGTGTACTCCCTCATAGTCCCGCACTACATCCTAATAAAGGCTAAAGTGGGGTTAAAGGTAACTACGGTCCTCAATATCATAGGCTCAATCATCGAATATAGTGCATGTTTTCACGATTAAGGACTCGTTCAACAATACAACTTTCGAGAGGGCCTCAATTGAGTGTGATTTTCAAGTCAGCTTGGTCGGGATTCCACCCCCTACAAGCCTCTTTGAACATATCACTATCCTATCTTAAGTTCACTCAAGTCCGGGTGTAGGACTTTGTCTCACCACTCAAGGATCACAGCCCAAACGAAATAAAGGACACAAACAAATAAGCAAGTAAGCAAATATATAAAGCAATAAACAAGTAAAGCAAGATAGGGAAACCCACTGAGAGTCCCCAGTGAAGTCGCCATTTCTGTCCCGGTGAAAATCGGATACCAAACTATTGATTAGTTTGAATCTTTAATTCAATTTTCAACCGAACTTTGATTTGTCCAAAGGAAGGGATAAAGATCGAAATTCCCACAATGCAATGCAAATGCAAGGTTTAGAGAGTTATAGGTTCGGGTGTTGGTTAAACTTAGGGAAGGTGCTAGCATCCTAAGTTTCTGTAGTACTCTACAGGAACCTCTTGTTTTATGTTTGTTTATTGCTATGTGTTTGTCTGCCTAATGTTTAAAAGACCTAGGGGTTTATTTCTAAGTATACTCGATAAGATATCGCATCATATGCCTACATATCCTTACGGGAGTGGAATCAGAGTATTTGTAGTTCCCCTAAAAGGTTTGAGGAGTTCTTTGACTGTGGTCAAAGTTCCTACGAGTTTAGGGTAGTTGATTGATTGAGTTTAGGAGAAAAGACGAGTTGTCATTTTAAGGGAGATTTAACCGCCACAAGTGTAGGAAAATAGTCTTTGCATCGTCTTAAGAGAAGGGCCTAAGTACTCGGATATTGATCGATGAGT
The DNA here is from genome assembly GCA_963859935.3 of Lathyrus sativus. Classification (NCBI taxonomy): domain Eukaryota; kingdom Viridiplantae; phylum Streptophyta; class Magnoliopsida; order Fabales; family Fabaceae; genus Lathyrus; species Lathyrus sativus. The sequence continues at coordinate 651,697,770 of OZ012739.1, read as the reverse complement.
ACGCCTCTATCTCTCTTAAGGCAAAGTCCATGCGGTATTGATTGTATTGATGTGGGGTGGAGATTCTATCTCGCTTAAGATGATTAACATCTATTTCTCTATGTGTTTGAATAGTGTCTGAATTGTTGTTTGTTTTGTTTCTATGTTGTAAAAAGGTCCTTCCTATGGGGTGGGATCTATCCTAAAAAGATCGACTTGAATGGGATCAAGGATCATGGGGAAATGATGCAAATGATATGCACTACACACAAGTGTTGACTCACGTGTAGGTTTTTCCTTTGGACGGGATGTTGTACAGTAAAGTAAGTGCGGCAATGTAAATTGCAAGAAGATAAATTGCAGAGATAATAAATACATACACACGCATGAAAGCGCTAGGTGTACAAGTGTGTAAATTGTGTATGTGAAGACGGAGAGAGGCGTGAGCGTGCTCGATTGAATTAAATTGATTCGATTTTATTTTAGTTGAGTTGATTTTAAAGAGGAAGTTGAATTTGATTTAGTGGGATTAATTTGAGAAAAGTTGATTTAGTTTTAGGTGAATTTGATTAATTTTGAGAAAGGTTATATTTAAGAAGAGTATTGACTTATTTGATAAAAGTTTGACTTTAATAATAATTTTATAAAAAATTTGGTTGTGATTTGATTTTAAGGAAACTAATAATTAATTTATTAATAAAAGATTAATTTAGATAATAAAGGTTTGTTATAATTTATTTTTTAAAAGGTTGTTTTAAATGTGAAATGATTTAGTTCCTAATTTTAAAGAGAAGATTTCTTAAATAAAAAGGAAAAAAAGGTTTTCCTTAAATTATGAAATAGATTTAGTTAAATAATTTATAGATTGTCATGAAGTGAGTTTTTAATAAAATAGTTTTGTTATTATGAAATGGTTTTTTTTTATTACAAGGGTTTATTATAAAAAAACTAGGAGTTGATTTTAGATTAAAAGGGTTTTTGTTATTATATAAAAGAGTTGTGGATAATTTTATTATAAAAAAGATTAAATTAGCTAAGGGGTTACTAATAGGCTAATTAGAAAAAAATAGATTTTTATGTTTTCAGAAAAATATTAATTAAGAAGAAAAAAAAGTTATTATTTTAATTAAAAGGTTGATTTGAAGTTAAATAACGGATTAAATTAATTGGTTGTTTAAGAGGGTAGATTAAGGGTTTAAATAGTGGTTAATGGGAGACGGATGAATTCGGTGGGGTAAGAGTATCGTGGGTGTACCGTAGGGAGCAATTATGGTCGCGAGATGATGATCCGTTGGAGATCATGTGATAACCGCGTGAGGTGTACCGTGTGGTGTGTGTGCTCACTGATACAGAATTACAACAAAATAAAAAAGAGAACAAAACCCTAATCCCCCCCCCCAAATTGACCCCTTTCCCGTCGTTCCCCCTCTTCCGTCTCCTCTTCGTTCATCTCCCTCGTTCTCCTCTTTGTTCATCTTTAATCTTCTTAGTTCTTTGCTTCCATCGTTCATCACCTTCAATCTTATTTCCCTAATCTAAAAATCAAAAAAAGGAATAAAACAAGTCAAAAATCAACGCATTTAACAAATCAGTTCTCAACGGAATATACTCAAAGGAGATCGTAAGAGTTGGCGGCGAGGATTCATAGACGGAAGCGTGAGGGTTATCGCGGCGGTGTTTGTGGTGTTCTCCGAGGACAAGGGTTTGCTCGCGAACGGTTTTGACGGCGACGATGGTGAGGGTGATTGAGAGAGTGGAGGGTTATTTGTGAAGGGTGACAATAATCTACAAAGATAAGCCACTTCTCTATTCTTCTTGTCATGATTTTTTTTTGGTTTGAAATTGGGGTTTTGAAATTGGGGTTTTGTGAGTTGTTGGCGATTTTGTGAATGGCTGTGGGTTTTGCTCTGAGTTCTCCTTTGTGTTCTGATTTGGTTCCTTATATAGGGTTTCAGGAGGCAAAACGAATTGAAGAAGAATGAAGAGGTTTCCAAATCCGGTGATTCTTGTCTGGACTATTTTGGGAAAGGGATTAAATTTGCTTTAACAGGTTCAAAACCTGCCTTGGAGGTATGGTAATTGTATTTCGATTCTTTCTCCTTTGAGCATATCTGTATCTATTTTGGGGAACATTTTGTTTGTTGCCTTGACTTAAACGTGTTTCAAATTTGTAAATATTCTGTTCTTCTGATGGCTCGTTGTTATCCTGCCCAGGTTGAGGTTTTGGAGAGACTTGAGGAAAGAGTGATTGTGAGGCTTCCGGAGTTGTGTTTCAGATGAGTGGTGGGTGAAGTTGGTGCCTTCTAATTCTGTTGCTTTGTTTGACTATGTTGCTTTCGATTCTTGCGGGAAAAAAACAAATTACTGATTTACTTCCTCTTTCCATACGCAGGAACATCAGCTTATTTCTCGAACATACTCTTCATAAGGGTGAAGTCTTTCAACCCGATGATACCTTTGACGGTACTTCAAATACATAGGTGAATCAAAAAAAGGTTTCATGACTAAACTTGGTTGGAGTTTCAGTTTTAACTTTGACTCCGTCTTAGCTCTTGTGTAACAATTCAAAAAAACTGATTCTTTACTTTCTCTCACAGATTTTGCAGGCTGCCGCGACCAGAGGAGCTCTAGGAGTCTTTCACTTATGGTTCTAAAGAACTCTAATTTCGGCAAGCGTCGGAGTGTCGGGAACGCGACTTTGGACTTCAACATTTGACTTTAGGGAGAAATTCAAGGCTGCAGATCGAGACCTTGGGTGAATGGCGTCGTGTCAGGGGTTTTAGCTTGTCCTGCTCTGGTGTGGATAGTACAGTTTTGATACTTCGAGCCAACATGCTCTGTACATCAAGTAGGAGTTACAGAGGCAAATGACAGAAAGAGCAACAAAGTAAGTCACATCGGGGCAGAGGTTCAACAGCATGTTGCCCTTGCTTCTAGTCTGCGAAGTCGTGTGTTCACATTTTAAACGCTTTTGCAGGTCACACACTCGGTAGAGGAATGCACGTGGGATTTTGCCAAGTCATGAAGTAATACAGTTGATTGTGAGTTCATATTAGAACCAGGCAAACTCATGGATGGAATGTTCTGATTAGCGGATGCTTCCATGCTGCTTCCAGCTTCCAGGATTAATATTTGATTGTAGATAATATGGTGAACTGCCAGGAGCCTGCGATGTTCCTGTTTCAAATTTAGTTGGTGCAGGTAGGTGCTTCTCTCGAGAGTTTTGAATTTGTTTTACAATCCAACGTGTTGTAATGGTTTGTATTTGAGAAATTGGAACATGAAATCAGGGCTGATACAATTGACAAGAGTTTGCTTCGGTTGTGTGATTGTGTCGAAAACTCGCTTGCTATTTCACTTGGCTTCTCAAGTTATGTCGGTTAGCCTTCAACACTAACGGTTCATCAAGTTGAATTACTTCTAAGCTTAACATAAGTAAATACTCTTGTATACTGAATGGTTCCATCTTTAATTGTGCAGTAGTCTAGCTTTGGATGGTAGAGTGACATTTCTTTGTGCATTTCAGGATCTTTATGTTGGTAATTGGCTAGACGCGGTTCTAACGTGAATTTAGAGCATGGAGTCGGGATTATTCAACCTTCTGCGAAACCAATGCAATGTTGTAAGTCTGATTTTGTTCGCGTTATTATTTCTTGTCTTCTCCTCGTGCTTCCTTGATTCACATGTGTTTTCATCTTCTCCTGAACACGTTTTGACGGCGCACGGTTGTTGGTAACAGTAATAGTCGGGAATGAGTTCTATTTGAGTGTGATTGCATTGGAGGTGAATTAACAATGTCTGTGTTTCGGTTTACAGGAAATGGCGGTTCTTCATTGCAGATGGAGTGCGGTTCTTAATGGTTAACCAGGTGGTGAAGAGGCTTTAAAGGGTTTTTTTTAACGAGTTCCTGCTTTCGAATGTAGCCGACTGAATTATGTTGTTCTGCAGGAGAGGGTTATCCGTCTTGAGGGAGATAACCATGCCCAACATAATTGGAACAAAAGTTCCCACCGTGCCTGTTACTGCAAAAGGATGGGAGGCGTCATCCACACTGTATCTGATCCCAAGCACTGCACCTGATACCAATGCTTGAAGATTGGGTGAGAGTCTCGCTGGGGTTGTTCTTACTGTGTATTACTAAACCACATGGCTCTTTAGTTGTAGTACAATGTCTCTAGCTTTATGTAATTAATTTGATTAGAAGTAATCAAAGTTGTATTTCTTTTCCATATCCCAACGTGTGAACTGATATAATTGTCCACAAATGCAAATGATCAAATGTTGGGATTTTCTGATCAAAGTTAAATGTAATTCATATTTAATCTCGTGATGTTCGAAATATGCGCTCTTAGATAGCGGTTGAAGTGAGCTGTAATCATAATACTTCTGAAATAAGCTTGAGCTGTAATTATAATGCTTTGGAAATAAGCTTGCAACTCAAAACGAAGCCTTAAATTATAAATTCTTAAAATTTGAGCAATTAGACCAACATGGAGACTTGGATTCGAGTTTTAATCTGAGCTTGTTAAAGAACGAAAGTCTTGAAATTAATGCAATCAACACAAGCCGGGTAATGGGATATATGCCGATAATAACTGCAATCCACATGAACATGACTTTAAGGATTTCCCGTACTCGGATTCTACAACTTTATTATGTTCACCCAGTGAATCCATGTACAGTGCACTGAATCAAATCCAATGTGATAGGAGTTAGGTTTCTCCACCGTGAACCAGATAACACCACTTGATTAAATTGCAACCATTGAACTTAAAAATCCAATTAATAAATCTTCAAATATTGAATCCCAAAATTATCTTGCACTACAAATGCCTCTGTCACCGTGAGCCCGTGATCTCAATTCATGTACAAATCTTGTCTCGACAAATCTTCTTTGACAAAGAGAGAAAACTTGAAAGGGGCCAAAATCCTGATTTAGAGGGATCTAATCATAAAAACTCCGCCAGAGACATCTTTAAAGCAAAATACCCTGCACACACTCATTAGTCGCACATAAAAGTAGAAAAATAAAATGTAAGGAAACGTGCCCTAGATACCTCAATTTGAAGCTTAAAGTCAGGTATGTAACTTTCAAATTTACACTGATTCTAGCATGATCTAGGCATGATTAATATGTGGATAGGCTTTGGTTTGAAACATAGGTGAAGTCTGGATAAGAATTTGGTTGATTAGAGACAATTTAGGATGTTATGCAATTTCTATTTGGATGGGAATTGATCTGGTCATGAGGTTTTAGATTGATTTGGATAGTGTTTAATGATCTATGAAGCATGAGGAAGAGATTTGTGGCATTAGATTAAGCTATGGTGATGATCAAGATTGATATACAATTTCTGTTTGCTTGTGTGTTTTGTGATCCATGAAGAATTAAGAGAAATGAATGTCATGTTTGGAATCAGTGTGGAAAACTGAGTGGAATCATGCAAGGTGTGAGAAGTTTTATTGACCTGTAACTGAATGTTCGCCGGAGAAGACGGTGGAGGAACCACCGGACCACCACCTGAGTTTCTCCCTCCATCTGAAAGTTTGAATGAGAACGAAAGCCATGCACCGTTGGATGGATTCAGAAACGAGACTTGGTACGCAGATCCAATGGACGCGATTCAACCTGAGAATTGCCTTTGCCTTCCAAAATGCTGCGTTCCACTTAATGCGCTGGCAGCCTCTTGATCCTTGGATTGCATTGACCGGTCTTTGGATCCAACGCGTGTGATATTTTCTTACTTATTTGATTTTCTTAATTCATTTTCTTTTATTTTTAATTGCATCTTGCTTTGGAAAATCATATTAATTCCATTTTTTGTCAGAAAAATAAACTAAAAATATCTCCATGATCCTCTCTTCATTTGTGATTTTCTATGCTGTTAGATTTAATTTTTGATGATTTTGCAATTTAATTGGCATTTTTCTATTTTTGATATTTCTTTATTTTTGCATATTTATTCCATCTGTTTGCCGATTTTTGTTCTTGCAATTGGTATGGAATCTTGACTTAATTTTTTGCTAGATTGTAGATTAGAGATGTATGTTCCCTCAGGAATTTTCTCTTGATTTTTAGATAATCATATATTCTGTTTTGGATTAGGTTTTTAGAGCCTTCCCTTTCATGGTTTCCCTTTGACACTTTATAATTTAGGATTTTATTAGTTGCCTTAGAAATTGAATTAGGCTCTGATATTTGGACTATATGTTCCTAACATTTGCATGTTCCCTTAGAAAAATTTATAGATTTTTAGAATCTAGTTTGCTATTTTAGATAGAATTTACAAGTAGGTTGTTCAATTAGTGCTCTTAACTTGGTGCTTGCTTTATATTGCTTTCAATGGTGGCTTTTGGTGCATGATGAGCTTGTGATTCTTCTTGGATGATGTTATGGGCATGTTGTAGCTTCTGTAGAGTTGATTGTGGAGCTTGCCTTGGAGTTATCCCTTCCTTTTGATAGTTTTTTTTGTAGCTTATAGGAATTAGGGTTTAGGGAAGAGCTTAGAAGTAGTTTTCTTTTTTCCTCAAACATGGATTGCTTTGATTGCTTTCCATTCTCATCCTATGATTCAAGGTCCCTATGTGAAAGCCTCATCCTTACTTTGGAAGGATGTGTAGCATTTTACAAGAGGTAGAACCTTTGAGGATGCCTTTCTCAGATGACTGGTTGAGTGTCAGGTTGGATTCCCTTGGTTTCCTTCATGCTTCCCATTATCAATTCAATTTTCTTGATGTTTATTCTCTTCTCTGGTGTTGGAGCTTGTTGAAGCATGGAGATCAAGACTTCTCTTGAAGATTGCTTGAAGTTGTTTGCTTGCAGCTGTTTGTCTGTTTGCTGTTTATCTGCTTTGTTGTTGAGCTATTTGTCTGCTGTTTCTCTGACTGCTCTGCTTTGCTTATGTGACTGATTGACTGTGTGTTGCATTTAGAATAGGTCTCATATAGATGTTTCTAGGCTTAAGAGCATTGAAAGGTTGAGAATAGCTCCCTTTGCTTGTATGCATCTAGAGGTTGAGGTTGTCTCCCTCTACTTGACTGTTATTGATTGGCTTTGCTTGCTGGCTTAAGGTTGAGTATGTCTCCCTTGCCTGTACTTTGTGTGTTGCCTTTGGGCTTGCTTGCTTTAGAAGTTGAGTTTGGCTCCTTCTGCTTGTTTGTTGCATTGCATGCATTTTATTTACAGTTGTTCCTTTACAATTTTTGTACAGTTATTTCTTTTGTTGTTGTTTTCCTTTGCCATGTTCCCCTAGGAACTCTGACTTCCCTTGTTCAAGAGAAGTTACGAAAGACATTAGGGTTCTAACCATACATGATAACATTAGGTAGTTTCCTCCTAACCTCAACCATTGGATCAATTTTGCATGACAACTTTAGGATTGGATCAGTTCCCCTTTAGTGCGTCGTTTCTCTTCTCATCTGCAAACAAAATCAAAATACAGTAATAAAGGTTAATTGACGTCGTACGTTACGAGCCTTAAGCTACTTGAGAGAGGATCGTTGGAGAGTTTCTTTTCAACAGTCTGGATGTTTAGTATGGTACCCTTTGGGTGACATGCGACGCATTCACTCACAGGTCATAGTCTCTAGTGCGATATTAGTTGCAAACATCCATAAAAGACACTTCTCTAAAAAAAAGAAAACAAAGATCAAACTCTTTTTGTCTTCTGGGAACTTTAATTTTTGGAAACCCTTTTCAGAAGGAGAGTTCTGTTAACTCCCGGTTCTACCGCAAACGGTAAACGCCTAAGTCTCCGTCGAGCGAGCTGCATACACCAAACTGCTGGAATCTATGTTAACCCTACTCGGATAAAAAAGACAAACATGTGTCTCTTGTGTCCCAAATTACGTTTGCTCTGATCTTTCACGCTGTGTGGAAGTACATAGGCACGAGAAGCGATATCTCGGCGAGCAACCTTTCCCCGTAGTTAGGCGAACTACGTTGACTCTAATTTCTCGTTCCAGACGGGAATACGTAGGCATAAAGTGCGACGCTTTGTCGAGTCATTTTCTTTTCTTTTTAGACCAGACCTTTAGTGTAGATAGATGTAACAAACCCGTCAGATGAACACAACAAGCGTGGATCCCATCGAGTACGATGGACGTGAGGGGTGCTAATACCTTCCCCTTGCGTAACCGACTCCCGAATCCAGACAATGGTTGCGATGACCTTGTCTTATACCTTTTCGTCAGGTTTTTCCCGATCGTTTCCTTTCCCCCCCTGAGGGATAAATAACGAGAGGTGGCGACTCTTCTGTCTTGCCGGCCTCGTTTTTCGCAGTAGCGACACATGTGTAACCATCACCGAATTTCATAGTTATTTTACTGTACCGGACCAAAGTCCTAAACACCGGGCCGAAGTCATAAACACCATACCAAAGTATTAACACCGGAGCTAAGTCCTAACCTAACTTCAATATATATGATGAATGAATGCTTTCAAACAAATGCAAATCATCTATTCAAACCTCTAACAGCAAATCTTAGCACTGCCGATTAAGGATAACACCAGTTCTTGCGATCCTAATAACACTGCAAATTAGGCTAAAACACTTGTCGTTGTGAACCTTATAACACCACCAATTAGGATAAACATCGATTTTCTCGAACCTAACATAAAAAACACCGGTTCTTATCGTACCTCAGGGCATTAACATGACCACTTGCAACACACCATGATATTGTATCAACATTGGACTTGCGTCCTAACTTTAATTGTTAACTCATATACACATTACCAAGACGTACGCCATTATATTATATTAGCACCGGACTTGCATCCTAACCTTAACAACTTAAATCACATAAACCTTTATCAAGACAAAACTCATATCTCACATCCTCCACAACTTAGGTTACACATGTATTCATTAAAACACTAGAATTACATCACTTACTCAATTAATCTTTTCCTACATCATTCATCCTATAAACATCATAAGTAAATCATTATATCATGAACTCATTTACAAATTTAAGCATCACGGGACATTAAAATAAGGTAGTTTTATGTATTAAATTTCCAACGCTTCAAACCAAGCCTCTATCGGAGTCACGAAACTCAAGTTACGATGAAAACATGATTTAAATAAAATTTACCTCTTCTGATTGGAATCATGTTGTTTTCCTGACTCGAATCAAATCAGTCTGAAGTGTTTTCTTCTAAATTTGACCCATAGAATAAAGTTGAAACCTTGATTCAAATCTAACCAAGCAAAATCATTTTCTACTAAATTTTGACCTTTGATTCGTATCATCTTGAAACCCTAATTTGAATCAAACTAGGTTGAAGCATTTTATGCTAAAATTTTCAAGGAAATTTAACTCCTAAATCAAATTTCTTCAACCTAGATCTATCTCAATCCATTTTTAAACATGAATGATAATACTTAATCATCTATATACAATATTCAACTTATAAGGCTACAATTATCATTATCATCAATCATCAACAACAATTCACATTAATTTGATAGCATTACTAAATCAATCATGACATCCGATTTTCAACATCAATCACATGTATTTCAACACAACAGTAACACAACAATTACCCACAAATTTCATAGCATAATCATGATATCAAATGACAATATATATGGTTCACAATCATGATGGTTTTGTATAAAACCTTAGCATCAAAGATCAACAAGACTAAATAAGGGGTTAAGGGAAACCCCATTATCTCAATGCTAAAGCACCAAAATATGGAAATAATCCTCCCTTACCTCGATTGCGCAGAAAATTCTTGAGTTCTTGGTGATGGGAGATCCTACTTTTGCGTTTCTCACTTCTATGGTTGCCTTTTTTCTCCTTTTTTTCCAAGAACAGAGATATATGTTTCTAAACTCTGTTTTTCAATCCATCTCCCTAATATAATAACCCTAATTTTTTTATTTTATTCCTCAATAGTAAAAATTCAGATTTAATTCCTTTATTCTTATTATTTTAAACCCTTTTTTTCTAATTTCCTTTCTATCATTAAACTTCCAATAATTTCATTAAATTTACTATTTAATAATAATTCTTATGATTCCTTTTAATAATATAGTTTTCAATAATTCATTATAATAATAATAATTCTAATAATAATTATAATAATAAAATGAAAAAACAAACAAAAATTCACATTATCAATTAAATAAATATTCAAATAAAATTTAAGGTGTTATAATTCTCTCCCACTTATTTAATTTTAAACCTCAAAAAATTACCCGAACGAACAAGTCTGGATAAGACTCCTTCATTTGAATTTATAGCTCCCAAATCACACTATCATTGTGCTACTCTAATGTTCTATCTTCAAGTCATGACAAACTAATAAGGAATACACGAGCTCTACAACATCCTTCTTCACGTATGGCTACCAGAGTATTCTTTTAAAGTCTTGATACTTCTTTGCAACCTTTGAATGAATATTCAAACTAGTTCTATGACCTTCTTCCAGAATCATCTTCTTAAGTCCTAATACATCTGGCACACAAACTCTATCTCAAAATCTCATAATTCCATCATCACTTACTCTGAAATCCATTTCTTTTCCTTGATTGATTAGCACCAATTTATCTAACAAATTCAAATCCTACTTCGGACCTCCTTTAATTTCTCCTAGCATATTTTTAGTTATTTTCAACATACCAATTTCACACTTTATGATGTTAGTTCACACCCCCAAGATTAGATCTGTAAATGTCGAATCAAATCTTTTCCCTTAACCACCAAGGAAATTATATTCAACAACTCCCTACTCAAAGCATTTGTGACTAGATTAGTTTTACCTGGATGGTGACTCCATTTGAAATCATAATCCTTCAAAAATTATAGTTATCTTCTCTCCCTTAGCTTAATTCCTTCTGATCAAACAAGTACTGTAAAATCTTATGATCACTGAGAACTTCAAATCTTGATCCATAAGGGTAATATATCCCAAAACTTAAGCAAAAAAACCACTGATGCTACATTCAAATCATGGGTAGGATAATTATCTTCACGGGTCTTTAGTTGCCTAGAAGAATAAGCCATAACTTAACCCTTCTGCGTAAGCACACCACCCAATCCCAATTTAGATGCATCATAATATACCATAAAAGATTCACTTAGATCAAGTACAATCAAGATTGGCGCTGATGTCAGTCTCTTCTTGAACTCTTGGAATTTTTCTTCACAGTGAACATCCCATACATAAGCTTTACCCTTCCGGATCAACTGAGTTAAAGGCAAAGCAAACTTCAAGATACATTCTATGAACCTCCTATTGTAAACATCCAAACCTAAAAAATTTCTAATCTTGATCACTAACTTAGGCGGCTCCCACTGCAAATTGTGTTTATTTTAGACAGATTGACTGTTATTCAACCACTAGAGATTAAATGTCAAAGGAAACTTACCTCTCTTAACAAAAATTCACACTTGGACAACTTATCATACAATTTCTTATCCTTTAAGGTCTACAACACAACTATCAGATGCTTTGTATGCTCTTCATTTGACTTGGAATATACTAGGATATCATCAATGAAAACCATGACAAAAATATTCCAAATAAGGGTGAAAATTCCTATTCATATACTCCATGAATACTCTTGGTGCATTAGACATGCAAAAAGGTATAACTGAATACTCGTAATTATTATACGGGTTATGAACATAGTCTTAGGGATATCCTTCAACTTTACCCGAATTTGATGGCATCCTGACCTCAGGTCAATCTTGCTAAACACACGAGCTGCTACCACTTTATCCATAAGATCATCAATTATTGGAAGAGGATACCTATATTTAAAAGTAACCTTATTCAAATATTAGTATCCTACAGACAATCTCATGGTCTCATCTTTCTTCTTAACTAGTAACACAAGCGCACCCCACAGTGATACACATATCTTTATAAACTATTTATCCAAAAGTTTTTTCATCTGCTTCTTAAGCTTACCCAGTTCCTCTACAAATATTATATACAATGCCATGGATATAGGTCCAGTACCAGGTACTAAACCTATATAAAACTCAACTCCACACTCAAGTGGCAACATGTAGATGTCCTTCGGAAATACTTCAGGAAAATCGAGCTAACAACGTGTAAACTTGAGCATCCTCCTTCAAAGATCACTATGCCAGAATTGACTTTTAGCAGCGCATACAAAGACAGCGCTTTTAAAAAAAGCGCTGCTAAAGAGTAATTAAAAAAAGAAGAAAAACAGCATACCTAAGACAACGCTTTTTTAAAAGCGCTGCTAAAGGGGGACCCTAAGAAAGCGCTTTATTTAAAGCGCTGCTAAATGTATGGCCTAAGACAGCGCTTTTGTAAAGCGCTGCTATAGGGGGGACCTAAGAAAGCGTTTTTCTAAAGCGCTGTTGTAGGTTGTTGCAAAGAAAGCGCTTTCTTTATAAGCGCTGCTATATGTTGTTGCAAAGAAAGCGCTTTTGCAAAGTGTTGTTGTAGGTCATTAAGAAGTGCTGCCATAGGTGTTATTAGAATTAATTTAAAATATCCACCAGAATTTTGTAACACAAACAGAACAGTGTCACGCGTATTTCCTTCTTTCTCCTCTCTTGCGAACGCGAACCATATTCACCACGACCGTCACCCTCCTCCGTCCGACAGTCGTGCTTCCGTCGCCCTCCTCTGTTCAGTCTGTATTGCATTTCTCCACCATTTGATCGTCTGTTTTCGACAGCATCCTCTGTAGCGCATTTCCGCCATTGTTACGATATTTGAAGTTTTTCATTTTGCATTTTTCTGGATTATTGTCTTAGTATTTCATTTTTCTGGATTATATGATGTTAGTGTTACTTCTTTTCTGAGTTATTGACTTGTTTCTGTTGATACCGTTGATGAGAATTACTCTTTTGATATTGGCTTGAGTTTTGTATACAAGGTGTTTGTTGAAATGTCATAATGATTTTACTTATGTTAACGTTGAGTATATCTCAGTTCATAATGATCGTAACACGTTTGCAAAAGATATTGTTTGTTGCGAGAAATGTTTATATTTTCAAATCACAATACATATTTGGAGAAATGTTTGTATTTTCAAATCACAATATATATTTGGACGAATTATATTTCATTGTTTATATAATCTTTATGCTTAATGTTTTTTATAATTTTTTATCTTTTAATTGATTTACGGTTTACAATTGTAAATGAGGGTGAAATTTGTAAATGTTTGAGGTTATTAGATATTTATTGTCATTTGTAACCTTGAAATCTATAAAATTTTAGATAAATATAAACTCAACCATAATTTTAAATTTACTAAAATATTTGGGGTTATCATAATTTTAAATTTAATAATGAAAAGTTAGTATCCAAGTAATATTCATTCATGACCTCTTTAGCCATATAAATTGCAAATTAATTAATTTTATTGCAAGTTTTATCAACAATTGATGTTCCAAGAATTATTTAATGTTGATGATGTTATTAATTTTGTCTGTTACAGGGGTTACCTGTGAAGAGCAAGGTTGTGATCGTTTTCAAGCATCCTACTGTGTAGCTTTCTTAGAAGTTATTGATTTCTTTACAGGTATTCTCTGTATTTGTTTAACTTTCTTAGTTTAGTTTAGACTACTCAATTAGTATGGATAAAAAATGGATGTCTTCCAATCGATTGTCTAAAGAGTACGAGAATGGGGTATCGAAATTCGTTAAGTTTGTTGTTGAACACGCCAAAGACCCCAGTAGGATCACATGTCCTTGCTTAGGTTGTTGTTATGGGCGTCGAATTGACACTGTTCAGTTGGAATCTCATTTAATGAGACATGGAATTGATCGAAGTTATACGTGTTGGACATTACATGGTGAGATAAGTAACGAGAATGTCGAACCCGGGGATAATACGACCTATGCTTCAAAGGACAATGGCAGAGATACATATGATTGTGATCGAGTCGAAGAGATTGCAGAAGCACTTGAAGAAGATCTTCAAGATTGTCCCAAGATGTTTGAGAGGTTGGTAAGCGATGCAGAGAAACCATTGTATAAAGGTTGCACTACTTTCACAAGATTGTCTGCGGTATTAAAGTCGTACAACTTAAAGGCGGGTAATGGATGGTCGGATAAAAGTTTCACAGAGTTGTTAGCTCTACTTCAAGAGATGCTTCCGGAGGATAATGTTCTTCCCAATCGAACCTATGAAGCTAAAAAATGTTATGCTCTATTGGCATGAGCTATGATAAGATACATGCTTGTCCAAATGATTTCATTTTGTTTCGAAATGAATATGCATCATTAAACGAGTGTCCTAAATGCGGTGTATCTCGGTATAAGAAAAAGTTGTCACCAGCAAAAGTTTTATGGTATTTTCCTATAATTCCGAGATTTAGACGCATGTTTCATAGTGAAAAAGATGCAAAACACATGACTTGGCATACAGATGATAGAATTATAGATGGGAAGTATTGACATCCGGCAGATTCACCACAGTGGATGAAAATTGATAATGAGTATCCTGATTTTGGAGAAGAAGTTAGAAACCTTCGCTTGGCATTATCGACTGATGGAATGAATCCGCATGGTCTGCAAAGTATCTCACATTCCACCTGGCTTGTAATTATTATAATTTATAACCTACCTCTATAGCTATATATAAAGCGTAAGTACATGATGTTATCTATGTTAATTTCTGGCCCTAAACAACCAGGGAATGACATAGACGTATACTTGACACCTTTAATCAAAGACTTAAAGAGTTTGTGGGAGAACAGTGTGGAGGTTTATGATGGATATAGGAAAGAAAGTTTCAATTTGAGGGCGATGTTGTTTGGCGCTATTAATGATTTTCCAGCATACGGAAATCTATCGGGGTATAGCATTAAAGGTTAATGTGCGTGTCCTATCTGTGAAGAAAACACAGATTAGACGCGGTTGAAATTTGGTCAGAAGAATGTTTTTCTTGGTCATCGTAGATTCTTAAATTCTAATCATCACTACCATGGGTGGAGAAAATCATTTAATGGAAATTCAGAACAACGTAGAGTTCCACCTACATTGACCGACGAACAAATTTTTGAAAAGGTGAAAGATGTGAGTACTCAGTTTAGCAAGCCTTTTGCTCATACGCTTGTCACGCGTGGGTGGAAGAAGAGGTCAATTTTGTTTGAGTTGTCGTATTGGAAGTCGTTGTATGTAATACATTTTCTTGATGTTATGCATATTGAAAAAAAATGTATTTGAAAGTGTTATTGGTACGTTACTCAATATACAAGGAAAGTCTAAGGATGGCCTTAAAGCAAGAAAGGACTTGGTAGCAATGGGAATAAGAAATGAATTAGGACCCTTGAAGAAAGGAAATCTCACATATCTACCACCTGCTGCTTATACTTTATTTAGAAAGGAGAAAAAGATATTGTGTAAGTTTCTAAGTGAAGTTAAAGTTCCAGAAGGATACTCTTCAAATATTAGAAGACTTGTTTCTATGAAAGACATCAAGTTAAAGAGTTTAAAGATACATGATTGCCATGTTATAATGGAACACTTTCTACCAATAGGTATATGTTCTATTTTGCCAGAAAAAGTGAGAGGTGCAATAACTAAATTGTGTTTTTTCTTCAGGTCAATTTGTAGTAAGGTGATCGATCCTGCGATCTTACCAACATTGCAAAAAGAAATAGTTATTACTTTGTGTGAGCTTGAAATGTATTTTCCTCCATCATTTTTTAACATAATGGTACATCTAGTTGTCCATCTTGTGAAAGAGACACAATTGTGTGGACCAGCTTATATGAGATGGATGTACCCTGTTGTACGTTATATGAAAATATTGAAAGGGTATGTGAAAAACCGAAGTCGACCAGAGGGATGTATTGTTGAACGATACATTGTTGAAGAAGCTATTGAGTTTTGTACAGAATATTTGTCCAACGTTCAATCCATTGGCCTCCCAAAATCTAATGTTGTTGAAAAAATAGTAGGTAAACAGTTAATTGGAAATAAAGTTGTGACAGTTTCAAGGGATGAATGGGAGCAAGTGCATTTGTATGTTCTGCACAATGACATTGAGGTTGATCCTTATGTTGAAATGCACAAGGACGTTCTCCAAGGTTTAAATCTAAATCGAAATGAAAATTGGATAGTACGTGAGCACAATCGAAGTTTTATAACATGGTTCAAGGATCATATTTTTTCAAAGTTTTATTCTGATCCCGCTTCAATAACAGAAATCTTGAGATGTTTAGCATATGGTCCAAGTTTGCATGTGTTTTCTTATAGTGCATACGCAATTAATGGATACACATTTTATACCAAAGAAGAAGATGATAAGAGTACAATGCAAAATAGTGGTGTCATCGTGCTTGCCGAAGCAATGCACATTTCAAGTGTGAAGGACTTAAACCCCAAATATGCGAATCTGTCGTATTTTGGTGTTATCGAGCGCATTTGGGTGTTTGATTATGAAAGTTTCAGATTCCTATCTTTGGATTCAAGTGGGTTGAAAATAATAGTGGCATACGAATGGATAAGTCAGGATTTTTGCATTTGGATCTTAATAAGGTGGGGTACAAAGATGAGCCTTTTATTCTAGCCATGAAAGCTAAACAAATGTTCTATGTCACTGATCTTACAAGTACGAAATGGTCTATAGTTGTTTTTTCCAACAAAGTAATCGATGATAACATTGGAGACAAAGGGGATGTTGATGTTGAGAAAGAATCTTATATTATAGATGATCTAGATGAGAATATTAGAGCGGACGAATCATATATTAGAAATGATCATAACGAGGGAATTTGGATCAATCCATCCGTCTGTGTTGTTAAGAGACAAGTAAACCACGTTCCAACTAAGAAAAGAAAGAGATATTAGTGACAAAGGTACTTGTAAAATTACATATTGTCTCATTGAATAAAATTACATATTTATATCATGCAATACAATTACATATTATGTCATTCAATAAAATTATGTATGTGTTTTTCTTATTTATACATTTCTTATGTATATATTTCTTATTTACATATTTGCATGTCATTCATTTGATACTTTGGTTTTTCTGAATTACAGGTATTATGGCCACCAATGAGGAAACATCACATGATGGAAACGAAACAACAAAAGACATGGAAGGCGATATCAAAAGAGGAATAACGATTATGAAAAAAAGCATTCGTGCGAGAGATAAAGGTGTTAAGTATGATGTGCATTGGAATGAAAGAGATCAATTAGTTGAGCCTAACGGTGCGATGCTGACAAGTTACATTGGAGCACTTGTACGTTCGCAAATTCTGATTGCTTGCGATAATTGGAGAATTCCCTCTCTACAACCGGCTAAAAACAAAATTTGGAGCGAGATACAGGTATGATATTTGATTATTTTTAATTATGTTGACGATTACATCTTTAAATTAATTATACTAACATGTTATATGTATGTGTATTTGTTTGCAGAGATCTTTTAATATTGATGATTGCAGAAGAAAATATTGTCTCCAATTGGCCGGTAAATGACTGAGGGGATTTAGAGCGTTTTTAACGAACAAGTTTCTTAAAGATTCTGATGGAAACTTTGTCGACTTGGAGCGTCCAAAGAAGTACGTTGATCTGATTTCAGAAGAAGAATGGGAGACATTTGTTGAGAAGCGAAGAACCAAAGAATTTTTAGTAAGTACAACTTATCATGAACAATGTATAGTATATATACTTCTTCCACAAGAGTTCTGATATGACTTAAACTTGTTTTTTCAGGTTGTGAGTGGCGTAAATCGGCAACGGGCATCAAAATCCACGTATCCATACAAAAAAGGGTGTTTGGGATATGCACGCTTAGAACAAAAAATAGTAAGTATATATAAATGCTTTAATATGATATAGTTACCAAAAATAGTAAGTATATATAATAGGATATGAATGCTTTATTATCCGTCTTAATGCGTAGTTAGAAGAGGAGAAAAGTGATGCGACATCTCTTTCGGACCATGTTGTGTGGAAGGCTGGCCGTGTGGGAAGAGATGGAGTCGTTCAGGAAGAAGTTCAACAAGTATTTGAACAATGTGCAAGTACAACAATAGTTTTGTCAGTAACTGATAAAAAGTGTATAATATATTTATATATGCTTTTATCTATATTTCAGGAGACTCTATCCCAGAGTATAACTCCAGCTGAGGACGATGATTGCAGGAGCATACTGAATCGGGTGTTAAATATCCCTGAGTATTCTGGGCGTGTGAGGGGTAAGGGATTTGGCGTCACTCCATCACAACTGTATAAGCAGCCAAAGAAAAAAATCCTAGCAATAAATAAGGGATGGATACGTTGGAGGAATTGAAAGCTCAGATTCGGGAATTACAGAAGGACAAAGAAAGATACATGTCGGAAAGACGCGGTCCAGAGGGTAAAGATACTAGTGACAAAGATAGTATCAATTGTCCGCAGAAGCTTCCAGAGGTAATTGTATATATTACATTGAAATTGATTTAGCACAATTTTCTTAATTAACACATTATTCGGCATCATTATTTGTTTAGGGCATTTCACCTTGTCGGCTATATTTATCGTCACCGACTTATCGCATGGTTGGCAAGGGAAAGGTGCATAACACTGTGGGAGACTTACTTCACAATAAACCGCTCCCTGCTGGATATTTGAAAGTATCAGTTGATATTGCGTTAGAGGGGGTGCGTTGTTGCCTATACCAGATGTTGTTTCAGACGCAACAATGGTGGGAGACGCAATAGGAGCGTATGTTGCATGGCCGGCAAATCTCATTTTCATAGATGATGAGGTATGTTGAACACCATTATGAACCTTGTAATATTCAAATGTTTTATGAACCATAGATGAAAGTTATTCTTACATTTACATTTTCTTATTTACATGATGATCTTAGACTCCTACAAAATCCAAATCAAAAGATAAGGGAATCATTGTGCGGGAAACAGATTCAGCTGCATCAAAGAAACAGGTACTACTACAGTTACATGATTATCTTATTATACATTAATTACTTAACTTGTATGACTTTTAGGTTCATGATCAACAGTTGCAACAAGTCAGCAAGGGTAAGATGCTTGAATCTTCCAAGGTGCCCAACAAAAAAAAGGTCGAGCCAAAAAAAGCATTTGTTCCTCGATTTAGGTTGTGCCTTGAAACATATGTAGGAACAACAGATGTGACTGAGGGTGGCATCCGTCAAATACCTATGGAGGAAGGTATTTTCGGTTTTGAATATACCGAAACAATTGCTAAGGAGGATTTTGACCAGGTTTTCCAACATTCTGAATTGGGCGTCGGTGTTATGCATTCCTATATCAGGTACTCCGATCCATTTTAATTAAATAATTGAACATTTTAAAATTTTCTCATTTAACTGAATATTCTAATGTTGATTATGTTTTTCTTTTAGGCTCTTGTATGACAAGTTGTTGGTCCCGCATGATTTGACTTCCATATTCACATTCTTATCTGCTAGCTGTATCAACTCACGGGAAATAGATCACACACCAGATGTAGTCAAAGATTACATAGTCCAAAGATTTATGGTCGCGACTACAGAGAAGTTGTTCTTGTTGCCATATAATACTGGCCATGGGTATGACTTCATTATAAATTCATTTATTATAATTATTCGATTTTTGTCATTCTATATAACATTTCCGTCTAAACTGTTGTCTTATTTTATAGTGGACACTGGTTGTTGGTCGCGATTAATCCGATGAAAGAAATAGTGTATTATCTAGATTCATTGGATGACGATCAAACAAAATACCCTGATATGAAGAATATGATTGATACGTAAGTGATGAGATATATTGTTCTGAATAATTATATATCTTTATTTATTATGTGACATTGTTCTAAATATGTGTTTATATTATGTTAGAGCTATACAAATATTCAGAGCACAAAGACAAGCAACAGTGCCAAAAAGCAAGGCTAACAACATTAGCTGGATCAGAGTGCAGGTATATTTTCCCATTTTTTACTGTTATAGTGGTCCTACTTGATAAAACTATGTAAACTATATATTCTGATAAATGTTCGTTTGTTTTTTCCATTTACAGTGTCCTCGTCAGCGCAATGGGATTGATTGCGGATATTTTGTATTGCGCTTTATGAAGGAAATTATTCATTCTGGTCAAATAGAGATTCCAATCATGGTATGGATTAATTCATAAATTATATGATTCATTTTGATAATTAACTGATGTTTCATCTGAGTAATTAGTTTTAAAACTAAATTGTGCATGTTCTGTTATACTATGTAGTACTTTGATGAATTTAAGTGCGGTACTTACTCAAAAGCAGGATTGGAAGAAATAAAGGAGGAATGGTGTCAATTTATTCTTGAGTTAAGAATTGTATAAGGTATATGTATCATCCAATATTGATGCGGGATAATAATATTTCTGGAAGTCGTATTTATTTGTAAAGTTAACGGATTTGTAATTATATGTAAATTAACTGTATTTGTGATGTTGTAATTCTAAGGATCGGATTGTGTTGTAATATATTTAAGCAGGTTTATGTGTATTAAAATGATTATGGGCAAAGTGATGAATTACAATGTATACTTAAAGGCCAAAGTGTTGAATTGTATATATAAGGGCAAAGTGTTGAAATAAAGGCTTGAATTATAAGCAGGGAATGTAATATAAGCAGGTTTGTCGAAAAATATATAAAAAAGTGTGATTATTTAAAAAAAAATTAAAATCGTGAAGATTAGACAGTGCTTTTACAAAAAAACGCTGCTAAAGGGGACAAAGAGAGCGCTAAAAAAGCGCTGCTATAGGTGGGGGAAAGGGGGGTCTAAGAAAGCGCTGCTAAAGGGGGGGGTCTAAGAAAGCGCTTTCTAAAAGCGCTGCTAAATGGGGGGAGGGTAGGGGGAATAGGCAGCGCTTATAAAAGCGCTGTTAAAGGGGTAAAAAAGCGATGCTAAATGTGCTGCTGAATGGAGCCTTTAGCGGCGCTTTTTCCATAAAAAAAAGCGCTGCCTTTACCTTTAGCAGCGCCACTTTTTGCAGCGTTGCTAAAGGTCTTTTTTGGCATAGTGGATACTCCCATTTGGTTGGCTTGATTGAGAATTATAACCATTGCTTTTATGTGACCTTGTTTGTCACAATTGAAACTAATTGGAGTTGCCTCCTTAAACTAAAAAGTACAATGACTCATCTTTCCACATTTCCCACAACTAAGAAGTAGGAGCACCTCCACCACTAGTCCCATTCTACTATCATTACATTGGCCCCTCTAAACTCTGGGCTTCTGATTGCCTTTGGCACTTGGGTTTGCATAAAGCTTGTCGCGATTCTGATTATCAAATTTATCTCATTCACACTTTCATAGTGAGTAGATCTTGCTCTAATGTCTTCATCATAAATTTTGCACTTGCTGATCAACAATGAGAAGCGAAGAATCTCCTGATATTCAATAAACTGCTTAATCTCTAGGCACATACCACTTTCAAATTTCACACATTTGGAACTTGTAGCACCCACACTATCATAGTGAGGGCAGAACCTGGACTTTTCTTCAAAATTGGCTGCATAGTTAGCCACATACATGTTACCCTGCTTCAGCTCCAAGAATTTAATCTCTTTACAGTTAAGGACATCTGTTGGAAAATACTTGTCCAAAAAATCTTTCTTAAAATTAGTTTAAGTAATAACAATACCAGCAGTCTCTAATCTTTGACAGATATTCTTCCACCAGTACTCAGCTTCTTTAGACAACATGTGAGGTCCAAACAACGCCTTCTAAGCATCAATACACACCATGCCTCTAAATTTTTTTATCAATCCACATAACTCATCAACTCCTCCATTCTTATTACCTTACAAAACTTGATTAGTTTAAACCTTCCTCAAAGGCGTCAATTATTGTGCGATCCCATCCCATAATAATAATAATAATAATAATAATAATAATAATAATAATAATAATAATAATAATAATTTTTCCGTGTGAAAATTGATAAAATTGAATCAGCACAATATTAATTAATAAATTTACCAAGCAGACTCTGAAAGTTATTCTCTATGAGTGGAAGAAACAAAAATTCGTTATTGTTTTTCAAGTTGATGACATGAGTGAATTGTATAGCAAGCCACCAAAATTCAATTTGGAAAGTATCTATACGATTATTCTAAATTTGTACTTTGACTTTCGTCTCCACTATTGTATTTTTAATAAATTATATATGTAACCATTGCAAATAAGTAACCATTTTACAAATGATAATGCAGTAAAATTTATTTTTAAATAAGAGAGATATTTATTTTTAAAAATATAATTTTAATATAAGCAGTTCATAATATAAAACCAATTTTTAAATCAGTTGATATGATAAAACTGATTTAAAAAAGAAAAATTATTTTAAATCAGTATTAAATTAAATAAGTTTAAAGGTAGTGCACTATTAGTGTAAGACAATTTTACACATACAATTAATTAAAATGTCTACAATTATCATGTAATATCAGTATTTTTAAAATAAAAATATATTTTATTCTGATACATGGTTGTGAATTGTGATTGGTTGTCAGTATAAAATATTTTACACAATATATTTTCTTTTTTTAAAATTAAATTAAAACAAATTTAATAATTGATAAACTTTTTATTAAAATAATTTTTAAAAACCGAACCAAATCACTAATATAATTCGATGTGGTTAACTTCATAAACCATAACCAAGCATAATTTAAACTAACATATACCCAACTCTATTGCCATTCACATCGAACAAATATAAATATTTTCATTTTCTAAATCAAAAAATGAAGTAAAATTTGACTCATACCACTTAGAGCATTTTTAATGTAGATTTTTAATAGTTAAATTTTGTATAGTTAATGATGATTATAAAGAATTTGCATTGTAATGGCTATGACATGTCATTTAATTCACTAACTTTTAGTTTCTGGCACTTATATAACTAACATATGCTATATAATTTGGACCCACAAAAAATTTGCAATGAATATTTTATGTGTTTTATTTAAAATAATTAAATTAATGGTAACTTCAATAAAAAATAATTACAATAAAAAAATATAAAATATAGGGTCAAGTTTTAGTTTTTTATAAGCAACTATCATTAAAGTAAAAACAACTCAAATCAACTATAAATTTTTTCAAATCCTACAAATCACTTTGGGCCCACAAAAAATATTTTAGTTTACCCACTAAAAATGCTCTTAGATACCAACAAATTCTTCTTAGTTTGAAGATACAAGTGTGAATTGAAAGTTTCGCATTGTTTGGAAAAATAAAAATAGAACATTTTATAAGTGAGAAGACTTATATATACAATGCTTTAAGCTTTTAGGTATATATATATATATATATATATAGTGTCTCTCTCATTTGTTTAGGCGAATTTTTGATATTTAGGTGAGTCTTTGATCCAATGTGGATTCTTCTCTTCATAAAGATTCATCAGTGGTATTAGAGTCAGGTTCGAGTAAGAGACTGACTCCTTATATTGAAAGTCTTCTTAATATGGTGGTGGCCAGACGGTGTGTCCCATTAAAGTGTCTATAATGTGGTAAGAGTGTCAGAAACGGTACAAGTGTATGTGGATGAAAGAGATCCCGCTTGAGGGGAAGCATAATGAATAGACTCACACTTGAAGGAGAGATTGTTAAGATTTAAGTGTGAGTTAGAAGTTTCACATGGTTGAAAAAAGTGAAGGTTTGACACTTTATAAGTGAGAGGATCCATATACCCAATATCTTAAGGTTTTTATGAATGTGTTGTGTCTCATCACTAATTATAGGTGAGTTTTTAACTCAATGTGAATGCTTTTTCTCATGATGACCCATCACTAACTATAAACTAGTGGAAGTTGAGAGACATATTTTTAGGCATCAAAATACGACATGTACTAATGAGGGTTAGAAAAGATATCATAGTCATACTTTGATTGAGAAATGGGTGATTAAGCTTGCTTGGAATAAATCTAAATTGAAAGAGAACTCGATCTAACTTATCATTAGGGATGACAAATAAACTCAGACCCGCCCGGACCCGCCCCGAAATTAACGGAAAAAACTCGATTTAATTGGATGCGGGCGTGGGGAAAACCTGGTTCTTAACAACGGGTGCGGGGGCGGGAAGACACTAAGACCCGCCTGCACCCATCCCCGCCCCGCCCCCGGATAATACATTTTACTTTAATTCTCTTATTTTACTTATTTTAATATTTATTTATTAATTATATTCTTAATTAAATTATTAATACCCTTTATTGCAATTAAAATAATCAAGTTAATATTCATTTACTAATTAAATTTTTAAATAAAATAATTTATTTATTTATTAAAATAATTAATTTTTTAATTAAATTATTAATTTTTATTGCAATTAAAAAGAAATTATTTTTTTACAGGTGAGGATGGTGCAGGTGCACCTATTCTCTGCTGCGGGCGGATCTGGGCGATAAATTTTTACCCCTGATTGAGTTTGGGGGCGGGGGCGGGTGTGTTACCTGAAGGAGGGTGCAGCCCCGCCCCTTGCCATCCCTACTTATCATTCCACTTCTTAAGTATCTGTTCGACTCCATAAAGAGGTTTATGTAACTTGCACACTAAGTTTTTGTCAGGGTTAAGAAATCCATGAGGTTGTTGCATATAGACCTTCTCCTTAAGTATTCCATTCAAGAAAACATTATTAATATTAATTTGTTTCAATTAAGTGCAAAAGTAAGCATGATCTTGATAGAGGTTCACTTGACAACTGGAACAAAATTCTCATTGTAATTAATGCCAAATTGTTCGTAGAAGCCAAGAAGTACTTTGTATTTAATATTTATTAAGTGCCATCTTGGTGGAATTCTTAGGCTTATACCATTAGATGCATTTATTTTTAAATGGAGGGAGTAGCAATGCAATTTTCCTACAAAATTGTGTGAGAATAGTAAGTATTACTCTCTCCTTCTGAAATTAGGTGTTCTTTTTTAGTTTTACACACTTTTCAAATACTAAGTAATTGTGTTGATTTTAATGATAAAATGACTATCACTTATTAAAAAAATCTTATAAACTAAAGGAAATTGTTCTGGACTAGGCAGGGATCTACCCCTCAGATGGGCAGGCACAATCCAATACTATGATGATGAGGCCCAACCTTCCATGTCGGGCACGCCCCTCAACAAGGCCCCTCAGTCGGGCATACCATTACTTAGCGCGGGGAGAGCTCACGCACTTTTTCCACGTTCTCCACGTGTCCCCCATGCGGGGACACGTCATCAGGCAACTACCCACTTTCGAAAGAGATGGTCAGCCCATCTTCCGAAGATCACAGGGCAGTTGATCCAGGGTGAAGACCATGTACTGGTCTTCACTATGCCACGTAAGCCCTGGTAGTTACTTGTGTTGGGCTTGGCAATCCGGCCCAATGCAATGTAATCGTTGGCCCTGCGCTGGGGACATATTATAAATACTTTCTTTCACTAGAGGGTCGGGTATTCCATTCATTATACCTTCTCTCTGTACTTGCTCTCTCTCTAGTTCTGTTACTCATTTAAGCATCAAAGCATCTTGCAGGTACACCCGCTTTTCTCCTCCACAATATCGGTGAAGGAAGCAACTCACGGCGCATGGAAGGCTACTAACTCCTTTCTGATCAGGTAGATCAGTGGCGCCGCCTGTGGGAATCTGTTGCTTCCCCATTCTTTCTCATGTCCAAGCATAGAAGCTCAAGAACCAATGCAACCTTCAACTTCCATTCTAATCATGGCCCTCCCACGCGAGGACGTAGCTGACGGCGGTCTGACCGTTGATACTGAGGAGGTTCTTGAGCTGGAAGAACCACTGGAGGTGACGAAGTGACAACTGACAACCTCTCTGGACGCAACAGGGTAAGAATGCCCCTCATTCTTTATCAAATTCTGCAAGGTTTCCAAAACTCAATTCATCTAACCTTTGAGTATCCTGATCTCCTCCTTAAAAAAAGTTTCATGGAACTCGAATATTTACAAACATCAAGAGATACCAAAAACTCATTTTCATTAACCAACAGATTGAATTACAACATATCAGTACTTCTTACAAGAGTCTTAAACAGAAAGCTAAATAAAAGCTAAGAAAAGTCCTAAAGAGATTCTCCTAGCAGCCTCATGTTGAGCTTCTTGATCTCTTTTTCCATTTGAGCCTTTTCGATAATGAGCTTATCCCCAATTAGCTTCCACGGAGTCGACTGAGGGCTAGATGAAGATAAATCCTTTGATGTTTTCCTCTTCTTACAAGAGAGCACTTCTTCATTCTTCATTTGCAGTTGTTTCTGGAGTTCTGCATTCTCCTCGACAATCACTTGATACTTGTGTTTCCAAGCGTCTTCTGCTTGTTGTGATTTGCTCAAAGCGGTTCTCAACTTCTCAGCTTCATACATGAAGATCGAGGTGGGTTCCTCCTTTAGAACCATAGGCTCTTGTCAGGAATAGGGCATCTTCAACTCAATAGCCCTTTTTCGGACCCATTGGAGATAGGGTTCTAATGAAATATAATTAGGATTTCCTATGTATTTCTTCCCCTTTTATGAAAATGGCTCCAAGCATTCAGGATCTTCTCCTTTAGCTCCTTGTTATTTTCCTCTTCCTTGAAGAAAATACTTTCCACATGAACAATGTTGGGTTTGTCCTTCAAAGGAAATCCTAACTGTCGACGAGCAAGGACTGGGCTATAGTTGATCCCTCCTTTAGTACCAAGAAGAGGTACATTACCAAAATCTCTACATCTATCAATAATCGTCACACCATCATAGACACAATTGTACCAATCAATATCAGAGTGGGTGAGAGCCATGATCTTCTATGAATACCAACCTTTATTAGGATCCCAAAAAGACTTAGCCTTAGGCATGTGCGAAATAAACCACTTGTATAGTAAAGGAACACAGCAAGTGATCATCCCTCCATTGTGAAAATTCCTCAGATGAACAGAATGGTAGGCATCCGCTAGCAAAATATGCACAGGGTTCTTCCTCAAGAAGATTTTTATGGCATTGAGGTCCACAGAGTTTTCAAAGCTAGGGAACAAAAAGATACCATAAATGAGCAAGGCAAGGATAGCCTCGAATGCGTCCATGCTTAAATGGTCGGTGTAATACTAAGCTTTCCTAATCAAAAACTCTGTAGCCAAGCTAAAAACTCACCCTTTTGTAGTCATATTATTTTGAATATCAACCAATCCCAAATGTGTAGCCTTAGCAATATCTTGCTCCTTAGGGTATTTCTCTAAGATAGGAAAAGGAGACTCATCAAGAACTGGCAAACCAACATGATAGGAGTATTCTTCCAGTGTAGGTACGAGCTGATAGTCAGGGAAAGTAAAACAATGGTAGATTAGATCCTAGAACTGAGGTAGAGTGGAGAGGAGTCCCTTATCCATCTTCATCTTCAACAATGATAACAGTTTCCCATATCTGCTCTTGAACCTTTCTGGATCTGTCACCAAAGTTCCTAACCTCCTTAAGTCGTCCAAGTTAAGACTCTTGTAAGTGTACTTCAACGTTTTCTTCCTTTCATTATCCATGAAAATCCTAATGTTTACAAACAAAAGTCTAAGTTCCACGAAACGTTTATGGTATGATGCTCATAAATGCAAGTATGCACAAACACAGGCGAACAAATATTCTCATATACACACATGTAGATAAATAGACAAAGGCCTAGGTTTCAAGAACACGAGTCTGGAGCCATGGCCTACCCATCCCAAAAGGTGTGTACTAAAGGTTATCAAATCTGCAGAACATAGTTCTAAGAAGTTCCCAGGGTCAACAACCTATCTTTCAAATATTATCAATTTCCCAAATCACTCGGTAGTCGATAATATTCTCAAGAGAGTCTCATCCAAGTGTAGCATCGCGTATCAACTATTTTAGGACTACTCCCTCATACTCATCGCACTACGTACTAACAAGGCCAAAGTGGGGTGAAAAGGTAACTAAAGTTCCTCAGTGTCACGGGCTCTTAGGTCGAAAGTAGTAATGTTTTCACGAATACTCGTTCAATAAAACTACTCCGAAGAGGGCCTCCACTAAGCAGAGGTTTCTCAAGTCAGCTTGGTTGGGAATCAACTCTCTATAAGCCTTCTTGAATATACCACTTTCCTATCATAGGTGCACTCAAGTCCGGGTATAGAACTTATCCTCACCACTCAAGGTAACCACCCTGCATACAGAAAACCCAAGCACAAACAGATATATATACAGATATTTACAAATATACAGATATACCAGCAAGCAAACATATAAAATAACACAAATACAAACAAGGTGGGCTTAACCCTCTTAGGAGAATATTTCTCAATGAAGTCGCCATTTCTGTTGCGGTGAGAATCGGATATCAAGTTATTGAATTAACTTGAATCACAAATCATGAAGTTCACCATCAAGCTTTGATTTATCCAAAGGAAATGGTAAAGATCGAAGAAACCCCTAAGTGCGTTATGTAACAACACAGCTAGAGATCTAAGGTTCGGGGTTGGTTATACCTAGGGAAGGTGTTAGCATCATAAGTATCTGTAGTACTATATAGGAACCTCTTGTTAGTATTTGTGTTATGTTAAAGTTTGCTTACTAAGGAAAAGGTGCTAAGTAAAGACCTAAGGTATATACAAAGTATGCTCACCAAGACATCACATCTCGTGCCAACGTATCCTAACTAGGATAGAATCAGAGCAACCGTAGTTCACCTAACTAAGGATGAGGAACTCTTGATAATGATCAAGGTTCCAAAGGGGAGTAAGTATTCATAACCATGTTGGTTTTGTCTTGATGTGTTGTATGGTCATGTAGTGAGGTGGCAGCATGATGCGCATGGAATGGGGGGCCTGTACTTCTCCCATTTTCATTATTATTTCTCTTATATTTTGTAACATTGGTATCACTTTTATGGGCTTTTGAACTAACCATTTTTTGTATTTGTACTTGGGTTTTTATTGTATGAAGAGTTTTGTAAACCTTTTAGTATGAAAATAAACTTTCTTGTAATGGGCCTCTTGGACTTTGGGCAATTAATGACTTGTTGCAATTTATTGCAATGGAATAGACTTTATGAACTTATCTTTAAAATTGAACTTGAAATAATAGTACGTCCTTTCACTTTTGCCATGTAAGAAAATGATGAATCAAAAGAAAACTTGAATTCTCACTTGAAATAAATAGCACCTTGAATTTATCCTTAGTGAACGAAGGAATCCACCATAAATTAAAGTGAATCAAAGTCTTAAACTTAATGAATTAATCTTTTGGAATTATCTCTTGAATCTGAATAAACCATAATGGAACAACAAATTGCAACTTGAATTTTCATGTTCAATGCCTCTCTTAATTTGAATCTAAGATCCATAGTTGATTGATTTCCACTTCTTCAAATCCTCCATTAAAATCAATCTTGAAGCGAAAAGAAAAAAACTTAGAATGACCTTGAATTGAATGGCGTATTTGAGTTCTCACTTGAACATGACTACAACCTTTAATGAATCCACCTTTAGAATGACACACAGTCCTTTTTTCCTGACCAAGATCAAATCATGCCCACTGGAAATGAAACAATATTGCGCATACATTAAACCTAATATCCTCAAATGAGACTCAATTGAACGACACTTGTTCATCTTAAGCACAAAGGGTGAGAAATCCTAATCCTCCTGCCTTGAGTGCACACTCTAAACAATGACTTGATGAGAAACAAAACCCTGCTTCAAAATATTTCCAGTCAAGCAACTGATGAAACCCTAAACAAACAACACCCTAGAGGAAATCCACTTCATCAGACTAGATCTTGCCCAAAACCCTAATCCAACCACCTTTGAAGTCTCCTGAAGCAAATCTTGATTTCATAGATGAAATAAAACAAAACAAAGCTGAAAATTGGTTAGTTATGCAAGGATGATTAACCTAGAATGATATGTAAAAGATCAAAGAGTCTGAGGGTAAAATTTGGGGCATGACACAAGGTATATAACTACTGCAGGTACTCCCCAACAAAATGGTTTGGATGAAAGGTTTAATCAAACCATTCTAGAAAGGTTTAGATGCATGTTGGTTAGTGCGGGAATGAATAAGGTGTTTTGGGCAGAATTTGATGTGACTGCAGCATACCTAATAAATAGGTGTCCTTTGGTTGCCTTAGGGATGAAGACACCTGAAGAATTTTGGTCGAGACATCCACCTAATTTTGATAGACTTGGAGTATTTGGTTGTTTAGCCTATGCTCACATTAGGCAAGACAAGGTCGAACATAGAGCTCTAAGATGCATGTTCCTTGGATACCCTGAAGAAGTCAAAGCTTATAAGTTGTGGTGCCTAGAGATAGGTCACAGGAGGTGTATCATAAGTCGAGATGTAGTTTTCAATGAAGTAGATATAGTGTTCAAGAAAACTGATGACCCTGGCCGAAGTACGAAGATCTCTCTGTAAAGGAGCTGGAACAGGGAGTGATTCCTGTTGAGGTAGAGCATAATGATGTTGAATTTCATATCCTAGACAAAGTCTAATAGCAAGAACAAGTTGTTGATGAAGATGAGAAGACTGGTAATTACCTGCTAGAAAGAGACAGGTCGAGAAGATTCACCAAGTCACCTCAGAGACTTGGTTATGCAGATCTCCTATCTTATGCCTTAATCTCTGCAAGTGAGGTTCTAGATGAAGAACCTAGATATTATAAGGAAGTTATGAGGAGTCGAGATAAGACTGAATGGCTTAAAGCCATAAATAATAAGATGAAATCTCTTCATGATAATAACACTTGGGAGCTGATCAAGAAACTTGCTAGAGCGGGTTAGTTAGCTGTTAGTGGATTTTCAAGGTTAAGGAAGGAATCAAATGAGTGATGTCGAAGAGATTTAAGACAAGGTTGGTTGATAGGGGGTTCACTCAAAAATAAGGAGTCGACTTCAATGATGTGTTCTCACCTGTTGTAAAGCATAGATCCATTCGAATGTTGCTTGCTATGGTGATAAAGTTTGACCTAGAGTTTGAACAGATGGATGTGAAGATAGTTTTCCTGTATGGTGATCTAGATGAAACAATCCTGATGATGTATACTGAAGGGTATGTAGAAAAAGGAAGGAATATTATGTGTGCAAGTTGAATAGGTCGTTATATGGCCTAAAATAATCTTCTCGACAATGGAATAGAAGATTCGACAAGTTCATGACACACATAGGTTTCACTAAGAGCCAGTTCGACCACTGTGCTTACTTCAGATTTCAACCTGGAAATTCACTTGTTATTTTTTTGCTTTATGTGGATGACATCCTCATAGCAAGCAACAGCGTCGATGAGGTTATGAAGGTGAAGGTTGAACTTAATAAGGATTTTGACATGAAGGATCTAGGAGATGCATCCAGTATTCTTGGGGATTGACATTTGAAGAGATAGAAAGCAGTTGAAATTATGCTTATCTAAAGAGATACCTACTGAAGATTCTCGACATGTTTGATATGTCGAATTCAAATCATATGGTAACATTGGGTATGACTCAAAGTCCTAGTATTGAAGTTGAAAGAACCTATATGAATAGCATTCCATATGCTAGTATAATAGGTTCTTTGATGTATTATATGATTTGTACAAGGCCATACATAGCGTACGGAGTGAGCCTTGTAAGCAGGTATATGGCCAATCCTGGGAAGGTACACTGGCAAGCATTGAAGTAGATTCTAAGGTACATAAATGGGTATCTAATCAGAGTCTTGATTTAAGGTGGAGTCTATGGTGATGATAGCAAAGTCGAAATGAAAAAAAATTTGACTCTGATTATGCAGGTTGTATGGATTCTAGAAAATCTATTTCTTGATATGTGTTCACTATGTTTGGCAAAATAGTCAGTTGGAAAGCAACACTTTATATGATTGTTTCCTTATCAACCAGTGAAGTGGAGTAAATTTCCCTCACTAAAGTTGTTAAAGAAACATTGTGGCTTGAACTTTTTCCTAAGGAATTGAAACTTCAAGGGCAAGTTATCATTATTAAATGTGATATTCAAAGCGCAATACATCTGTCGAAGAATTCCGCCTATCATGAGCGAACCAAGCACATTGATATGAGGCTGCATTTTTTCAAAGATATAACAGAGCATGTATAAGTTCAAGTGCTGAAGGTTTTGAATGATAACAATGTTGTTGATATGATCACCAAGACATTGCCAAGTTGCAATTTTTCCACTATTTGCAGCTGATAGGACTGCATGATGACAGCTAGTTGATTTCGTGGTTCAGAGTTTGTCCCAAGGTGGATATTTGTAGCTTATGGGTTATAAGCTAGTGTTATAGCAAACTCTATCGAAGTCGAAGGGCTCTGTCGAAGTCTAAGATGTGCATGGCACAGTCGAAGTCTATTCCTGCATGCAAATGTTTTAGTTAGCTTGTTATTTAAGTTTACATGTCCGAAAGATTTTTTTGATCACACTCCTTTAACTCTTATTAAATGAGGTCAAATGAACAACATAATCTGATTGATGTGTTAAAAAATATCTTTTGGATAAGGATATTTTCAAAATTTTGTAGAATCTATAAGAAATAAGGCGGTGTTTAGCCTTCATCTGCCATTTTTTGTCCACCATGGGAAAGTTACACTTTTACCTACACTAGCCGGTAATCAGTTCATTTTAAAATAATAACGTTATTAAATATAATTTATTTATTTTTTTCCTTTCTAATCAAACCCAATAACAAACTCAAATTCAACACCATCATCTTCATTTATATTTGAAAATCTAGATTTGTCATCTATATCTTCATCTTCAATTTCTTCATTTTCTTCTTCATCTTTAATTTCTTCACTTTCTTCTTCCAAAACAAAAGTCATAGAAGAACAACAACACCAAATCATTCAACAACACTAAATCATCACTATATTTACTATCATGAGAGAGAGAGAGAGAGAATATTGGATCTCTCGTATTTCAAGAACACACCTCTACTAAAATTCCTCTTCTCTTTTATTGAAGAACGACAAAATTTCAGTCTCTTTAAAATATGTGTTTTTCTATTTTCAACACACATGCATGCACTTTTCAAGAGTTGAAATTTCTCTTTTCAACATACATGAATGTACTTTTCAATTTCAAATATGTTAATTAAGATTTTTTTTCAATTACAAATTTGGAAATCTTATTTTTTGGTTGGGTTGGAAACCTTTAAATTTCTCTCTTTTTTTTCAATTATACAAGATTTGAGTTTTTTTGTTGTTATTTTTGGTGGAAACTCTAAATTTAAGAATTTTGTGGTGATTCTATAATTTTGTGGTGGCTTTGTAATTAATATTGGTGATAGTTCAATTCTTTTGATATGTTTCAATTCTTTTGGCGTAATAGAAACTTTTATTTTTTTTTAGGAATTTTGTGATGGTTCGGAAAAAAAAGTTAAATTTATTGTTGTAATATTTTGTTTTGAAATTTTTTTTTTAATTTAGAGATTTCATTAAGATGTTTTTGAAAATTTATTTTTAATGGATTTAGGATTACTTTATCCATATTTGGAACACAACACAATTCTTTCAGATTTAGAGAATAATATTGAAATGAGTTTTTTAAAATTGGATTTAGTTATTCAAAGAGTAGATATAAGTTTGAAACCTGAATTTGATAACTTTTTGTATTATTCAATGAAATTTAGATGAAGAAAATGAATGTTTTTGAAGAAAAAGTATATGAAAAAGATGAATATTTATAAAATGAGAACTACTTAAAAATATATTAATTAACTAATAAATAAAATTGAATAAAAAATTATTAATGACTAATCAATTATTCATTACAATCGTCTGAATTAAATAATATTTACTCCGTTTTTTATTATGTATTTTTTGAGAAAAAAATTATAACACAATATAAGTCATTCTGTAACACTAATAAATCATTAATATTATTTTTTCTATTATACTTAGAGATGGCAAAAAAAAAATTGTACCCGCAGATATCCGTAGCTAAAATTCATCATGAATATGGAGCAAGTAACTTAATGAATATTCACGGATAAAATAAATGGATATTTTAATATATGTTTGTTAAAGGATATGAATATGAGTTTACTAATATTTGTGTCCGCGGATATCTATATTCGTTAATAATTTATAAAAATCATTTAAATATTATTGTTTATTATACCTTATTTTTTCATTTTCTAAAAAAAGTTAATTTTTTTTGTATTTTTTTTAATTTTTTATTTTGAAATTTTCTTTGAGAAAATCTTTCACATTTTATTCAAATTCTATTAATCATTTCATATTTAAATTCCTCAATACTTCATACCTCACTTCAACAATTTCACAGTCTAATCAACTATTGTTGTCATTTCTCTATTGAACCAGTGTCTCCCTTCCTACTTCTCTGTCGTCCGCTCTTCCATCAAAACTCACAATCACAATATCTTTTATTTGTTTGGTAAAAATGAAATGTATGAATATTATGTTTGGACCTAATTATGTTTTGGTGAAAAAGAAGAAAATTAATATGATGAAATTTTATTATTAAATTAAGAGCGAATTGTATAGATGTTATGTGATATAGTTTTTTGTGTCTTTAAAATAAGTTTTAAAAAAATTTCAAAAAAGAAATTTATAAAAAAAATGTTATTCATGGATGTCTATAAATATCCGCGAATACCGTAAAACATGCGGATAGCCCGCTTAACGGATATCCGCATGGATATAAGGCGGATATGGATATTATATTTATCCAACGTGGTTATGGGTGACAAAACAGATTGTGGCCAGACTGGGCCACACATCCGCCAGAAAATGGCGGGTTAGGTTGGAACTTTGGGTCCGCTGCCCACCAAAACTCGCCCCGCGAAAATCCGCCGCACCTATTCGCCCAGCTTGTCCCACCTTAAACCCGTCATTTTTTAGTTAATTCTAGTAATTTTAATTCTTGATGATTTTATTTTATACATTTATTTGAAAATATATGTAATATTTTGTGAAATAAAATTTGTTAAAATATTTTATGAAAATTGTTCTAAAAAATAAGTGAAAAATTTAATTAAAATGTAAAAACAAGTCTATTAATCTATTTTCATTTCTACTTGGCGGGCTTGCCCGTCACGCCTTTTTTTTTTGAAATTAAGGCAGAATGGGGCGGGGCGAGGCGTGCATCCCATTTTGCCACCCCTAAACGGCGCGGATACAGATATTATAGTATCAGTCTCATGGATATCCATTTACATCTCTAATTATACCCTTAAATATTTATTATTCTCTTTCCTTTCAATTATATAAACTTATATTTTTAATATCAAGATAATTTTATAAAATTATTTATATTTTTTATATTATAATTATTATATTTTTTAATACGTGTAAAAATTAAAATCAATTATAATAAAAAATAATATATTAAAAAATGCAATTTCTCTTTCTAAATATGGTTTGTCCCCATCTATTTAAACGTGGATGTAAAGACTAATTGACTTTAAAGAAATATCCATTTTCATGGGAGCATATGGCGGTAATTGGATTTGTGGTGGTGAGTGAAAAGACGTGTGTAGGGGGATATGACCAGGTCAAGCATGTATTGTCTATGGCATGGTATCAAATAATTGTGTATGCTACAAAATTTGACTCTCTTGTGCATGCTAAAAAAAGTCATTTATTTTAAAACTGAGAGATTTTCTTAGTAATAAATTGTTACTATTTTATTATTAATTTTACATTGTTTTTTGTCGGAATCTTAAATTTTCAATTGCTTTTTTTAACCATTAGTTGAATTATCTTAATGTATTCTCTTACTACTTATTTTCAAATGTAAAAATAAAAGTGATATTTAATTTACTTTCTTTCAACCATCAAATTGATGTTTGAAATGTCAAACCCATGGATATAAGTCATTGAATAAATCGGTTTGTGTTGGACTTTAAGTAAATAATGGACATTGTACCCAAATTCTTTTATTACTCCCTTCATTTTATTGTGTTTTATATGAGCTGTACACAACTATTTAAAAAATGATTTATGTAATTAATTTCAATAATAAAATTAATTTAATTTTTTTAAATGCCTTTAACGGTAATTAGAAGAGTAGTTAAATTAACTGAGACATTAAATAGGATACTTTATTAGAAAATATTAATAAAAACTATCATGATATTCTAAAATAACAAATAATTCAAAATAACAAAATGTTATAAAAGAGACATTTAGAGGGTGTAAAAAATAGTATAAATACCTTCTTTTTTTTAATCAATAAAACTTTCAAAACAGTTAAACAAGACGATCGCAAGAATTTAATTCTCAAAACTCAAAGAGACAAACAAATTAAACCAACTCTAAAGCGAATTCATCATTAACCTAACTATGTGTGCAAGTTTCACTATGTTACATCTCCTATAAACATTGTTTATGATTCTCTCATCTACATTTGTATTTTTACACTATTTTCATAGCTTTTATCATTTCAACATTTACAGACCTCGTAAACTGTTTTTGCTGCCGCAAGCTTGATAATGGCAACTCTCCAACCTCTCTTTTACTATATGTTGGATAATCCATCTTAGTTCATGCTTCCATTCCACTAGCTTATGCTTCATTTGGATCCAGTTCAGCACATTCTTCAAAATAAGAGATTAATTTCACCAAAATTATAATTAAGCTTAATATATTAATAAAAGAGAATAATAGACTTACTATATTACATTTAACAAGTTATACTTGATTGAATAAAAATAAAAATCTAAAAAAATAAAAAAAGTTATACTTGATTCTAAAGTTATGAATTAGATCATGAATTTCAGATTTTTCATATAAAAAGGTATAGAGAAAATTTGTTGGTATAATGACAAAATCTCTCATTTTTTTATATTAATATCTTTAATTTTAAAAAAATTAAAGTTAAATAAAAAGTATTTGTCTTATATTAAAAGTTCTTTAAATTTTAAATTGAACTGATTGCTTTTTTACTAATGTATTGATAACTATTTGGTGAGCAATATCGTATCTTTGAGTTATCTAATTATGTAATGTTATGTAATTTCTAATATCTATTTATTTTAAAATAGTAATAAATTTTGTCTGAGAGATTGATACCCACCCAAATTTTAGATACATAAGAATGATCTAATTATTTTCTAAGAACAAGATTAGATTGTTTTTCTTAATTACCCCGATAAGTTATAGGTAATTTATTCTAGATGACAAAATGTAAATAAAACTAAGGTAAACGAACTCTCAATCTCAATGCCTGTCTAAATTATTATTATTAGCTCTTTTTTACTCAAACAAATTTTACAGATTTTAATTTTAACTAGTTATTTTATTATGAATCAGAATTCGTATCGAATTTAATATACCTACACCTCTCGATAACTCTTCGTGAAAAATTACTTATATTTGTTTTAAGATTTTTATATTTAAACAACAAATTGTTAGCCGTTTTATATTATATTTATAAATTTATAGATTACCAGAGTTCTCCAGCTTCCATAATCTTTAACTCAGTTAATTCAAATTAGTTAAACTACCCATCTCTCACCTGTTTTATTTTTTTCTTTAGTGTCGTTATGAATAAATTACCGACAATTTATCAAGAAATAATCTATGACATCACTACATTAAATACTCAAGATAAGATTGAACAAAATGTGCTGTTATATACTTCCATGGGATATTTAGCTATAAGGTTGAAGGAGATAACTTATTGAACAAGCAAGAGAAGAGTCAACAAAATGTGCTGTTATAGTGCTATAAATATCACTTGGCCAGGACAATTTATATCCACAACAACAAAAATGGCTAACTTCAAAAAGCATTCATTGCTCCTGATTTCCACTCTCCTCATGACTCTCCAAATACAATTCTCCCCTACAAACGCTGCCGTTAAAGGCGGCTATTGGTATTCCGATAGTGGCCTTGCAGTTTCTGACATTAATCCCTCATATTTCACTCACCTGTTCTGTGCATTTGCTGACCTTGATCCTAGCACCAACACTGTCACAATTTCTTCTGCAAACGCAGCTAGATTCTCAACCTTCACTCAAACCGTCCAAGCAAAGAGTAGTTCAGTGAAAACCCTTTTATCAATTGGTGGTGGTGGAGGTTCTGCTTTGGCAGACAAGTTTGCCAGTATGGCTAGCCAAGCTAGTAGCCGAAAATCGTTCATAGACTCTTCAATCCAACTAGCCAGAAGTAATAACTTCAATGGTCTTGATCTTGACTGGGAATATCCATCCACAGACACAGCTAAGACCAACTTTGGTTTACTCATCAAGGAGTGGAGGGCTGCAGTGGCGAAAGAGTCTAGCAGTTCCGGGAAGGCAGTACTGCTGTTAACAGCTGCAGTAGGTGGCTCTGATCAGATCACTGGATTGAAGTTCTACCCAGGTCCGGATATTGCAAACAACTTGGATTGGGTCAATGTAATGACTTATGACCTTTTCATCTCAGATAGTTATCCAACATCGACACAGCCGCCTGCTCCTTTGAAAAACCCAACTGGCCAGTTCAGTGTAGATGAAGGTATCACAAAATGGATAGGGTTAGGAGTGCCGAAAAACAAACTAGCACTGGGTTTACCCGCCTATGGTTACAAGTGGAGTTTGTCAGATCCTAATAAACATGGACTTTTCGATAAAGCTACCAAGGGACTTGGGGCAGTGAAGTACAAGGATATAAAAAATGCTGGGGCGCAGGTTGTGTACAATTCCACATATGTCACAAATTACGCCTTCAAAGGGACAGATTGGTATGGATACGATGATACTCAGAGTATATCTACCAAGGTTTCTTATGCCAAGCAAAATGGATTGTTGGGATATTTCTTTTGGCATATTGAACAAGACAGCAACTGGGCTCTTTCTTCAACAGGTGAGTAAATTGGCTCTTCTAACTGAAAACTAATTATCTTTCAGCATACTCTGTTTGTGTATATATAACTATAACTGTTAAATAAATAGATAAAAAGAAAAAGAAAAAGAAAAAAAAAGAAACACCAACAAAGCTATGCCTGAGTTGCTAGTAGTTTGAGCCTTATGCAGCTTATTCTTAATGGTATCATTGGTATGCCAACCTGTTTAGTAGTGAGTCATTCTAATGGAAAATATTTACTGTATTTTTTTGCAGCTTCTCAAACACTCGGATAGTAAAAGGATTGTTGACGGAGTATGCTGCAAATAGAATAAAGATGGAGGGTTATCTACATTATAGTAAAGTTATGGCCTTTCTAGTTTATATCCTCTTATGTAATAATAAAAAATAAGAATGACATATTAAATGATCTATCTAAAGTAATAAAAAAATAAACTCTTGCTTTGTTTCTCTTGATCTAATCAATAAGGAGACTTTTACTGCAATGTTTGTAGCTTCACAGGCATGGGAATCTTATATGTGGATTGTGGAACAATAGTCATACATTGCTACAAAAATAAAAACCGATAAAAGGGTATAATTAAAACCAAAATAATGTTTTGCCTTTATATATCGTTATAGATATCCTAAATAAACAAGTAAACTAATATCACAATAGTGCTCTTATCGTCTTTACATGATATATCCCGAATAAACAAGTTAGATTTTTGTAAAATGGTTTAGGACCTTCCCCTAAAGTGGCCTTTAAGTCAGACAAAGTATCTTATTCTTCTCTTGAATGTTGTTGCAGTTGCGCTTAAGCTCATGACAGATCAATGACTCTTTTTCCTCGTAAATTAGGGGCCATATGAGGATGGTAGTCTTTTTTGTACTCTCGCTTGTAATAGTTATACTCCACGTACTTGACTCTTTTTAGAATGAATAGAATTACAAGTAGCTGGATTTTACCAAAAGCAAATTTCTTATCATCATATTATCAAAATATTATTAAGAGTCTTCCTACATTTTCTCTCTTTTCTATATCTTCTAAATGATTTCAACAAAGTACCAAAATTGGCTGCTGCTAGTTGATTAACTTACCAATTAACAGGAGCAGACATTCGCACTTCATTCATTTTTGACATGTTGCAACCTACTACGATGAGCAAGAACAAAGCCTAATGATGCAACTGATGCCACTAGGTAACCAGCCAATGTTCCATAGCTTACAGAAATAGGCCATTCCTACAAATTAAGATGAATATATTACTCTAACAAACCAAATAGAGAAACCTTAAGAATAACAGAACAAAATGAGGAATGAAGTGTGTCCATATATATAACAAAACAAAAATTCTATAATCTTTGAATTTGTGGTTGGACATAATTATCAACATATGTTCATGGAAAACCTGATACTAGGTGCCCCAACGGATCTTAAACCAGACTAATACCATCTCAAGAACTATGGTTGGGCTTAATTAATCTTACAAAACTAATTTCTAAGGTGAGGGTTGGTCAAGCTTTATAAACAATACACAGCTTTATAAACAATAAATAGGTCATATCTCTAAGCAATGTGGGACTAGATTCACACCTTCACACCCAACATAATAAAGGTGTGGAGGCTGCAATGAAGGCAACTCAAATGTCATAATTAGGCGATTAGGGGCGGACCGCAATGAATACGGAATTTCCAACACATGATATTTAAACTTTTAGGTCTGGCGAGCAAATTTTGTATCCTTAAGCAAGACAAACAATGCTAAAAGTAAACAGATGAATCTGGATACTTTTACGTTTTAGAGTTATATAGGAATATCCTTTTTGTTAGTGATATATCACAAAAATAGTTATAAACATGAAATAGCAAGGGGCTAGTCAGCTGATGTCCGTCATTATATTGCAAAACAAACAACCTCACAAGCATAGTAACTAGTAAGAGGGATGCTTCTTTTAAAAACATGTCGCCATAAACAGGAATATAAACAATTGAAACATCTTCAATTGATCAAACCAGTTAAAGAAGGATGCTAAATAGATCGTGGAGAGGTACGTGGAAGAAATGTAACTTTGGTAAGACCTCCTATATGCTCTATGAATTTAGCATACAATGGTCAATCATCTCAAGGACAGAAAACTAGAAAAAAGAGATTACCTGCCAGGGCCTCTCCCAGTCAAGTGGCATTGGCCAGGCCCCAAACCATCCCCCTATTACTGCTCCATGGGCTTGTAAACAAATCAGGTACTCAATAGATCCATTCGGCCTATACGTAGTACAAGGATTATAATAATGTAACAACTAAATACTAATACCATACTGAAAGGACCAAATAAGTAGATTGCATTGTGGAAAATTTTGGATAACCAAAATTGGAAAGAGTTAAGACATTTAACTAGAAGAACATACTTTGTGTGCGCAAATATCCGTTTCCAGTCAGCCCATGATGAACCAAGAACACATGATGCTGGAACTGTCTGTAATAGCATAAGTCGTGCATAAATGTGAGTGTACATAAAAATGAGGCCATAGTCCATAGCTTAAAATATATATCAATCTTAACAAAACTTGTGAAGAAGTAATTTATTCAAGGAAGGGGTAGAAGATTGACAAGAAATTGATTTCACTACTTGAAATATAATTGTAGGAAATCTTGATAAAATTGTTTCATGCAGAAATTGATGTCTGAACTGATAATGTGGGGCATGTCTAAAGTGATAATGACGCAACTCACTTTCACTTCAATATATGCTGACTATCAAAGCTTTGTATGGTGAGGTGATTAGGTGCAAAAGAACGAATTGATGGCTGATAACTGGAACCTCCCACAATTGAATCAGATCAAATGTATGTTCTAGAATATGTGATGGTTAACGAGTAACAGAAGGAGAATGAGTGTGATTTGTTTAAACATGAAAAGATGTAGCTAACACCAACCGTCCTTTTATGAGAATACAGATTCTCATAGATAAGAGGAAATGAAATGCAAAACATGTGGATATAATTTTCTTGTTCTTGTAGTAATAATCAATAAACAACTAAACATTATTATATTTCCATACATGATCACTTTTTCAAACAGAAAAACAAAAGCAAAAAGAATTACCAGACAAAAGAATGTAAATTATCAACATCTAAATAGATACAAGACATGTTCGAGACAAGTCCAATAAACAATACAAATATATTTTTCAATAAAGGGCAATGGTTTAGTCACTCACTGTGAACAATGACATCATAAGAGACCAAGCTAGAGTCTTGGGCAGGCACCTGTCTCATGTAAATTGCAAAAGTCATTATACACTCTAACCATTACGGGAAACTTCAAACTTGAAATTGAAAAGGCATCTTTTGTACACATAATAAGACGGGTTCAAGTTGTTTTGTTTAAAGGAGCAGTAGTATTTATTATTTAAACTTAATCCGTTATCTCATCAATAATTACCTCAATTATGTGCAGGAAAAAAAATGCACTCTAAGAAAACTCATTTGACTTACTGAAAGGTAACCGG
This sequence comes from Lathyrus sativus, assembly GCA_963859935.3. Lineage (NCBI taxonomy): Eukaryota > Viridiplantae > Streptophyta > Magnoliopsida > Fabales > Fabaceae > Lathyrus > Lathyrus sativus. Next base: position 651,655,556 of record OZ012739.1, on the reverse strand, counting down.
TGCCCCCAAAGCAATAGCTCCTAATGAATTTAGTAAAGCTCCTGCAGAGAAAAAGATACAAGTCAATCAGTTTTTACATAACATCAAGCCACTCATAAAAAATGTATAATGGCATTGCCATGAAAAAAGAGCAACAAAATCATGGATGATGAGAACCAAGGTTTTAAAAAACAGCCGTGGTCACATTGTGGTCGAATAAAGGCTTTCGCAATTTCGGTCCGTACATCTATTGCGACACTGATTGCGGTTGTCGCGGTAAGAATTAACCACAATTTATTCTTTAACATAAAAAAGGTGAATAATGGTATCGGTATCAACACCTACCAATACCGTTTTGTGGCAGTCATTTTCGTGCGGACCTTTTTTAAAAACAGAGAACCAAATCATAATGGAATATCAATATAGCAATGCTACTTGACACAACAAAATTCAAAAATCAGTTTGAGAATATGGAATCTTTTTCATTTCTTGATGCCACTAACAATTGCAAAAATGTGACATTGAAACTGAAGTTTGAACTGACCTACTGGCACTCCTAGAACACCTCTTCCAACGGCTCGTAGGTACTGCATAGAACAACAGAATCCATCACGTGAAAACAGAGAAAGAAAGAAAAAAACCTAGAATATTCACAAGAACGATGGAATTTGAGAAATGAATCAAGAGGCATTACCGAGCATTGTTGACGATTCTGCCGATAGCGACTGTATAGAAGGATCACGATCGGAAGCTCTATAATCTAAACGACGCAGAGTTAGAAAATTACTGAAATTAAGAAACCTAAAAGCAGAGAATAGAAGAGAAATAAAGCGACAGTACCGAAATGAGGAATAGAGTGAGAGAAGGATCGGTAACGAGATCGATGGAGTAGAGACTGTTGGATATATAGAAGGCTAGAGCCAGACTCAGTCCGCATATCAAGTTTACTGTGAAGGTCTCTGAAGCTGAGATTGGCGGCGATGCTTCCACCGCCGAGGGTTTGGACGCCGGCGTTACCTCACTGACTATTTCCCGGCGATCCATGTGTTGTAATTAAATTGCGAATCGAGTTGAAACAAGAAAAATAAACTGTATCTATATACCAGGATTCAGGTTTTTTCTAGTAAAAACATGGTTAGAATTATATTCAATTTATTATAACCCACTCATTTAGTTTTTAATAGTTTTGTTTCAAAAAAAAAATTGATGTGTATTTTCTTTAAATACGTGGCATTTTTTAAAAAATATGTGGTATAAGAGATGATGATTTTTCATTTTTCATTTTTAAATTACCAATTAAACTAAAAGATATTAAATATTTTTTTAATTGATTAATAGTTATTTAATTGTTTTTGTTAAACTAAACCACCAAGAAACATGAAAAAAGTGAAAAATGGGGACAAACAAAGGGATGAACAGAAGACATAGACGAAGACAAACGAACGGAGAAAAAAACGATTTCAAAGTCCTTAATTATTTCTAGGTAAAGGCACAATTTTTGAATTTTTTTCTAATACCGAATGAAAACACAAAGCTGAAACTTTGAAATTCATTTCAATTGCAAGCAGTGGCTGAATGTCTTACTCTCATGGTGCACCCTTATCTTGAACTAAGGAAGATCTCAAGTTTTGTTTTAGGTATGCTGATTTTTTTATTGTAAACTGATTATGGACTGTTTTAAAATGTTATATGCACTTGAGATGAACGGATACCTGAACTGGTTATGCGTTGTTTAGAAGTGTTATATGTCACTTAAAACGAACTGATACCTAAAATGATTATGGGATGTTTTGAAGTGTTATATGTCACTTGAAATGCTAAATTGTATTTTTTTTTTTTGGTACCATGATGATACGTTGCTTTTTTATTTTGGCTTGTTCTAGGTCAGTTCAGACAAAGACAGTTAACGAAGTGAAGATGAAGGTAAAGAACAAAAGTATCTCAAATTTAAAATGCATAATTATGGTGATGAGGTGAGACTCGAGCTTGGAATGACATTTGCCACAAAGATGCTTGTTAGGTATGCAGTTAAGTCTTATGTAATAGAGAGGAATAAAACTTGCATTTCAAAAAAATGATAGCAAAAGAATAGTTATTAGGTGCGACAAAGACTGTCCATTTCACATGAGATTTAGTAAAAGGGTAGCCAACTAATTCTGACAGTTAGTGAGTCTAACTAATGATCACATTTGTCATATGACTGTCAAGTATAGGCAAGCTGAGACTAAGCGGCTAGCTAAGAAGCTTATATCATTCCTAAGACATACACCTGAAATGTGGTCAGAGAGATTTATTGCATAGGAAATTAAAAAATATGGTGTGAAGTTGTCCTCAACTAAAGCATATAGGGCCAAAACCAGAGCATTTAGAACTATTCAAGGTGTTGAGATAGAGCAATATTCTTATTTGAGAAATTATACTAAGGAACTAAGAAGATATAATCCTAATAGTACATTAATAATTAAGCGTGGCATGTCTGATATTTGACTTATTTTTTAGAGAATATAAGTATGCCTTGAGACATGTAAAGTTGCATTTGCATATACATGCAAATCTTTAATTGGTCTTGATGCATGTTTCTTGAAGGTTGAGTATGGTGGTCAGTTAATGGAAGTAGTAGGAAAAGATGGCAATAATAATATTTATCTAATTGCATATGTGGTGGTGGAAGCGAAGACAAAAGACTTATGGCAATGGTTTTTTATCTATTATTACAAGATCTAAATAATATGCAAATGCCTTATGGTTTCATTTCAGACAAACAAAAGGTAATTCTTAAATATTTGTATGGTTATTAACTTTGCATATCCGTTTATTAGTACATTTATGTTTTTATAGGGTTTGGTACCATTTATTGCTAACCTGGGTACGAACGTAGAACACAGGTTATGTGTTAAACACTTGTATGGAAATTGAAAGAAGAAGTATCATGATGGGGACATAAAAGAATTACTTTGTCAAACAGCTAGGAAAATAGATGCGCAGGGTTGAGAAAGAGTCATGCAAAGAATAAAAGATATAATGAAGATTCTTGGAAAGACATGATGGAACTTCCACCTTCCATGTGGACTAGATTTTCATTCTTCATTCACAGCCACTGTGACTTGCAAGTGAATAACATGTGTGAGGCGTTCAACATGGTTATTTTAGAGTACATAGAAAAGCCCATCATTACTTTGCTTGAAGGTCTAAAGCATTACATCACAATTAGGATAGCGAAACAAAATAATTTTATGAGTTGTTTTAGAGGCACAATTTGTCCTAAGGTTGAACAAATGATAGAAAGGTTGGAACCGGCGGTTGGGGGTTAGACGCCAACTTGACATGGAGATGATGATTTCAACATTTTTTGTGTTACAAATTGTATTGACACTTATGAGGTGACATTACAACGACATTAATGTGCTTGTCATAAATAGGCTCTGAGTGGCACTCCATGTGTCCATGTTATAGTTTTTATTATACACAACAAGGTTGATTGTGATGTGTTTGTTTCAGCTATTATAGTTACGACTATTATGTCATTGCCTCTACTGACATGAATTGTTTTGGACATATATGATATGTGTTTGAACTGTTTATGTGCTAATATGTTGAACATGTTGACATGTTGAATGTTGAATTGATATGTCATGAATGTTGAACATTCTTAGAATGCTTAGAATGCCATGCATTGACTGAATGTTTAACATGCTTGGAATTTTGAATGTTGAACGTTGACCAAGATGACATGTTGAATGTTAGACTGTTATGTTATAGTTGGACTAGTACCTGTACTGGTACATGCACTGATATACTTGGATTGTTATACTTTGATTATTATACTCATTGTTAAACTTAGAATGTCATGTTATACATGGAATGGTAATTACACTGATATACTTAGACAGATATACTTGGATTGTTATGCTTATACTAGTATTTGCACTTATATGTCTATAATTATATGCATTGTTAGCGTTAAACAGCCTAATTTGACTGAACTGCCTAAATTGAGCAATGCTAAAATGCCTAAATATACCTGCACTAATAATGTTGAAGTTCCTAAATTGATTAAAATGCCTAAGTTGAGCAATGATGAACTACATTAATAATGCACTTATAATGCTCTAATATGTACTTTGCATGTTGAACTGCCATGATATGCATTTTTTATGCTGAAGTGATTGATAATGCATTGATATGCAATTTGAATTGTTGAATTGCTTTGATAATGCACTGATATACAATTGAGTGAATTGATTACTATATACATATGCAATGAATTGACTAATGTGTGTTGAATAGGAAAACAAGCTTTTTGACAACTTACTGTATATTTTTCTACCATCCAACGGACCAAAACTTTGGCCTGCAGCTAATGGGAAAATAATTAATCCACCGTTCATGATATGAGTTTCGGGTAAAGTCAAGAAGAAAAGAAACAAAGCTAATGATGAACCATATTCAAGCAATGTACTGCCTAGAAATTTGACAATTGTAAAGTATATAAGTTTTGGGACTTTTTGGCACAACTCAAGAACTTGCAAATGAAAAACAGTGGCGGATTGACAATTGCCCAAAGGTAATAACAAGGCTAAGAAGCAAAAAAGAACATCAACCAAAGAAGCACCTACTATCTTGACCCAAATATCACAAGCGCCACAAACACAATGATCAAGTTGATTGGGTTATGTAATGGATCTTTTGGTGTGTAATTGATCACTTTTTGTAATGGATCATATCCTTTTGTGCAATCTATGACAAAATGACAATTATGTAATTGATCTTCAATTATTAATGAAATGTTTTATGTTTCCTTACTTACTAAGAGAGTTGCAATATTATAAGTATTACATATTACAACATTAATTTTTCATTTCATTAATTTTAGATGATAGGCTTCGATCTAGAGGGGGGTCAATAGATCACAAATTAAAAATTAATCTTTTGGCAAAAATGGTTTTCAAAAGTTTTATTGCACAGCGGAAACAAACTAAATCGAATCATCTAACCGAACCTCTATCGAAAATCTAGGGTATGCGTAAAGGTACACAAATGTATAATAATGAACACAAATTATTCAACAAAAATCAATCATAAACTATTGAACGCAAAGCTACACGTATAACTTATTCTCAATGATCAAAACACACAAAAAGACAATTTATCAAATATTTTGTGTGCAATCGATATCGTTTAGAAATTTGCTTTATTTTGTTGATGTGAAAACCAATCACAATCTAACGGATTGTGATTATATCAACAAACCCTATTTCAAAATACAATAAAAAATTAATTCTCAAACGAATTGATCAAACAACATTGAATTCAATAATTTGCTAACATAAAAATTAATATATATATATACACACACACACACACACACACACACGCACGCACATACATAAGGATTTGTTTAGGTAGTTCCTCAATCGGCCTTGTTATGAGTACGTCTGCCCTCAATTCAAATTCGAATTAAGATAGTTGTAATTAACCTTACTTTACAGAAAGTACATATACAAGAGATGAAGAACTCTAACACTACAAACGCTATATTTGTTGTTGATTCTACCACCTTCAAAACCCTTGATCAAATATTGATCAAGTCACCAACAATGTTGCTTCAATTCACATGTTCTTGCTATTTCCTTGCAAGGCACCCCTTGTCCCAAGGCTTTCACCTGACTGAATTAATCTCAAGCACACACTTGTTCAAACCCAAGATTTACCAACATGATCCTCTGTCTCACGCTACTTCCTTGCAAGGCACCCCTTGTCCCAAGGCTTTCACTCAATCGGATCCGAATTGCGTAAATCTTGTCCAAAACCTTCAAATCCTCAATGATATTGAAGGAAAGCTCCAATTCAGTTTTATTATTTGAAACCCTCATCAACCCAATATTCTCGGTACAACAACCTAATTTGACGTTATCAACTCAAATATAGATGTTCACCCAATCAAAAATATGATCATGTGTAGTTTGGTTGTGTATGCATAGAAGAGAGGTTAAAGATGATGAGTATGCTTTGAAATCATGGTTTCATGTAGGTTTACTCTATAACCATACTATAAATTATGCATGTATCAAGTACATATATGTATGCAAATATGAAGCAAAGGGCATGCAAAAAAGAAAATGAAAAGAATGCAAAAATTCAAGACTTTAGGTCAATAGGAAAGCAATGTGTCGACCTATAAGAGGCGACACATAGACAATGGCTACAGGCTTCAATATTGAGGTATGGGTGTTCACCTAAGTATGTTATGTGTCAGCCTATGCTGAAGAGAAAACTTCTATAGGTCGATCTAAAGTCGTATGTGTCGACCTATGCAATGTTTTTCACACAAAAACTCAGTTTTGATGCATAAAAGTCCTTTCTTGATGCATGGATCCTTTCTAAATCATTTCCAAATAAGTTGACATGCATCCCAATGCTAAAACGCACAATGCACACATAGAATCGATTTATATCGTCCAATGTACAAAAACGCTAAAGTTTCTCCTAGTTTTGACATCATTCAAAACACATAAACTGAAAGATGCACCCATAATTAGGGATGCTCATGGACGGTAATTTTCATAATCAATTCATAACCATAAATAATCCATGTTATAACCGATTATTGAAACCAATTATCATAACTGGTTTTTATTTTTGTAAAATGGTTATAAACCAATTTATTAACCGGTTATATCCATAACCAATTTTATAATTAGTTTTGATTTATTTTTTTAATTATTTTTTGCAAAAAAAAATCATTTAAAAAAATAATTTTTTTATTTTAAGAAAAAATATTTATGTTCAACGATAAAAATAATAAAATCATTTTTTTTTGAAAAAAAAACTTTTAAAAAATTCTTTTTTTTTTTGTTTTTTATTTTTCAATATTTTTTTATTTACCGAAAAAAAAAAGTTTAAAACTTTTTTTTCTAAAAAAACACTAAAATTTTTTCAAAAAGAAAAAAGTTTTTTTTTTAATTAACTAATTTGATTTTTATTTTAGATATAAATGTCTAAATTATAGATTTAGTTCAAATCATATTAATAACATATCCAAAATATAGATTTGATTAAAATCATACTAATAATTAAACGATTTTTCATAATCGAATTTAAATATAGATAATTTAAATAACCTGTTAATTTCAACACCCTTTTCTATTATGGTAAAATTTTGTCTCTCATATTCATCCCATCCTATAGAGATCCATATATATATAATAAAATATAAAATAAATATTTATTTTAATCAAATTAATAATAAAAAATTTAAAATTAACAAAAAAATGTAGAAACTAATTCTTTATAAATATATTATTTTGACAATACTTATTTCATAGATTTTTTTTTGAATAACCTATTTTTTCAGCAAAAAAAAATAAAATCAGATTTTCAAAAAATTTACCAAAGTGACGTAATTTAAAAAAAAAAAAAAAAAAAACAAGGATACGCCAAATGAAATGGCACATCTATTTCTGCTTGTATTCATTTGCCATATGATATGGCTCATGCATGTTCTCCATGATGCACATGCGCCATATCATATGGCGACTTCTATATATTTGTTTTCACTTTTAATTAATTACTCCTCTCTATATATACCACCACTTCTCTTTTATTCTTCTACACCAACTTCTATATTTCTTTTTCTTCATATGTCCTTACATTTTTAGTTAAAATGGCTTCTTCTTCCTTTTCGTCATCCTCATTGATCTATCAGGTTCCATATATCACCAAGAAAAATGTCAATTTAATTTTCTCCCCAATCAAACCTCCAATGAAGATTCGTCTCTGAAATACATTCACGTTAGAACATCTCAAAAGGAGTTTGATCCGCTGGTTAAATAGAGACATTCCAGAGGGTGATAACATAAAAAGAATTCAAAGGCTTGTTACCACGTTTCATCAAAATGAAGAAGTTTGTTTTTGGGAGAATGTTACTAATGACCAAGATGTTGATACGTTGATGTATAGTTCTTAGGAAATTATGTTGATGGTTGTAATAGCTTAGTTATGTTGTTGAGTTGTTGTATTTGTTTGTTTTGTTTTTTATTGTTTAAGTTATTGTTAACTATTGCTCTTGAAAGTTATGATATTAATGGAATGAAAGTTGTTGTTGATATAAAGAGATAAGGTTACAATAAAACACTTATGTTGTGTTTGATAATACATTAGGACATTTTATATGATTGTGTCTGGGCTGACGACACGAACTACATAATCTGACTATTTTGTTTGTCGTATCCATCTTCTTTTGAATACGTGTAACACCCTTATTCTACCCCACAGATATTACGGCAAAATAACACGGATTTCAGAGTAAAATATTAACTTTCATTAAAAAGCCACAAAAGGGCGTACATTTCTCAAAGTCAACAAAATTTGTCAATACTCCGTAACGACGGGTTTTCCTCAAAGTACATCAAACCACATAAAACAGCAGAACTAAAAGCATAAATCAAGGTTTCTTCTCAAAAGGGAACATCAGTACAATGATATAAAATCAACTCAAAGAACTCAACCCGATGTTACAAGACCCTCTAAATTAACCATAAAGGCTAACGACTCTAAAACTTCAAAATACTCCTCGACAGCGTCCACGGCTAAACTTGTTCATCTGCACGTTACCCACGTGGAGGTAACATTCAAACAGGCAGGGTGAGTAAAACAATTCATAATAATCAATGTATAACAATTAATGCATAAATGACATATTAATCATAATTATATTCAACACATTGATATCCTTCAAATATGCCTCAAAGGCCATAACGTCATAATTCATACAAAAAGACTCATAGATGCAATGCGACACAACTCAATGCATGTGGTACCAATCATCACAGCGTGATGGACACTGGGCCATCAACCCTCCATAGATCCCCATCAATAGGATCGGAGCACATCAAAATACTTCACATTCGCACAGTGGGATTGAAGCCAAAGTAATCGAGGTCCTGAACCGAAGTCCAGATGCACATGAATGCATGATGCACACTTCACAAATCATCCTTATAATAACATCATAGGTGCATCATCATTCATCATATTCATCATATTCATCACCATCAAACGTCATAATTCATCATATTAATTATCATACAGCATATCATCATAATTCATCATATTACTCATCATACAACATATCATCATAATTCATCATATTAATCATCATACAATATATCATCATAATTCATCATATTAATTAATCTCACACATCATGTCATCATATAATCACGTATAAATCACATATTAACTCATAGTCATATTATCCCATATTATCCCATAATAATTCCTAATACTACCCCCATATCATCTCATATTAATTTATCAAATTATACTCACGGTAATCCCCATACTATCGCCTATCAATCATATAAACTTCACAGTTCTACTCATGTTAATTCGCCATATCATCACATAGTATTCACAAATTAATCCCTAATATCATCTCACATTGCCTCATATTAATTCATCATAATTACACTCGCGGTAATTCTCATACTATCACTTATTACTCACGCAACCTCACTGTCATACTCATAGTAACTCATCACAAGAATCCCAGGATCAAACATCACGTCATCGCTGCACACGATCAATATTCACGAACTCTGCTGCGTTCGCTGCCTTGCTCGCTAGGCGAGTTGGTGGAGAGCCTTTGCTGGCTTGCTCACTAGGCGAGCCTGTAGCGAACCTTCGCTGGCTTGCTCGCTAGGCGAACAAAGCGATGACATCAAAACCTGTTACGCACCAAAACTGATTTCTACCTAAAAACTCATACGATTCACATACCTGATGCCCCCAAATCATCCCTAAGATCATACAGCGATAACGACACAAACCCTATGGTTCATTAGGCCAATCCGGCAAAATTTGCACTGTCTAAAACACTATTTTCCTGCAATTGCTCTGAGTGCATCAGAGTTATCACATTTGACTATTCCTATTCCTACAGGGTCAAACATATCACAATCCAATGTTTTGGCCACGATGGCCTAAGGTTTCAAAATTCATGTTACACATCAAACAGTCCGATAAGGTTTCCTAAATTCATGTCAATATTCAGGAATACATGCCATCAATCATAACCTCAAAGTCTATTCATCGATTTCCCTAATTCTCCCAACATACCCTAAATCATAAACCTTACCATAAACACACCGAAAGGCATACATAGAAAATCATGAAATGTGATACTCCCCATACCTTAGCCGATTCAAAGCTTTCACGATTAACTCCGACAATCTTCCGAAGCTTTTGCCTTCACTGATCCCTCCTCAGAGCTCTGGCCTCCATTCTTTTCACGGTTAACAAAATGAATCCTAAACCTTCAGAATTCTATTTTGTCAAACTTAGAATTGGGCCACACAATTGGGCTTTTCCCATAACACCCTTACTAACTCTTCATAATGCCCAATTTACCCTTATTTCACTTATATTCATTTTAATCAATAATAATACTAATATTCTCATATAGTATACTATTAATTAAATAAATAGTCCAAAAATGCATATTTTCTCAATAATCCACAAAACCACCGAAAACCATCCAAAATACGAATATTCTCAATTAAATAATTAATTAAAATATTCCGCTTAAATTTGGGGTGTTACAACTCTCCCCCACTTAAAAGAATTTCCGCCCTCGAAAATTACCTCAATGAAAAAAGTCGAATACGACTCTCTCAACTGATCTCCCACTCAAGCTGGTTATCCCAAACTACCCTCACCAAGGGAATCTCTTTACCTCGAAGTTGCTTCTCGTTCATCAATCCGGACTAGCAACGCTTCAACCATCAGATTATCTCTCACTTGTATACCATCCATCTGAATCAATGTACTTCCTCAACTTAGACACATGGAACACATCAGGCAATTTTCACAAATGACAGTGGTAAAACCGTCTATCATTCCATTTTCCCCACGCTTCCGCTGCGCCACTCTGATACAGATCTACAAAACACGGCGTGTGCTTCCGAGACTTCAAAGTTCAACCAACACCAGTTACCATCGTAACTCTCAAAACACGTCTTTTCTTGGATCCTCTTGATCTTTTCAGTCGCCACTTACGCAAACTCAGGTCTGAGTACAACACTCTCGCCTGACTCATATCAACACAAAGGAGTCATACACCTCCTGTCATACAAATCCTCATACGGTTCCATTCCGATACTAGAATGGTAATTGTCATTGTAGGTAAACTCAATCAATGACAATTGATTATCCCACGATCCGCCTTGATTCAACACACAAACTCTCAACAAATCCTCTAAAGAGTGGATAGTTCTCTCTGTCCGTCCATCCGTCCATGGATGATAGGCAGAGTTCAACTTCAACATGGTACTCAAAGCGTCTGCAACTCTCCCAAAATCTCGATGAAACTCAGATTCCCATATGACACAATATTCGATGACATCTCATACAACTTCACGACTTCATCGATATACATCTCAGCTAGCTTCAATATAGAATGATTAATCCTCATTGGTAAGAAGTCAATCTATCCAAAATCACCCAATTAAATCCATACCCCTCCAATTCTTCGGAAAACCCAACACAAAATCCATGGAAATACTACCCGATTTCCACCCTGGAATATTCAACGGTTGCATCAGACCCAACGGTCTCAGAAGTTAATTCTTCGACTGCCGACAAGTCTAACCAGCATATACAAACTCAACCACTTCTCTCTTCATCTATGACCATCAAAATAATTTCCTCAAATTCGGTTACATCTTCATAGCACCGGGATGGATACTCAATCTACCTCAATGTCCTTCTTCAAGAGTACTCTTCTTCCACTCAACAATATCTGGGACACAACTCTATCACGACATCTCATGGTACCATTCCTATTAATTCAAAAATCAGCCCTTCGACTTTAATTCATCAAATTTAACCAATCTACCAACTCAAACCAGAGTTCTGACCTTATTGAATCTCATCAAGAATACCACTAGTAAGGTCCAATATACTAAGCTTAACTCCATAAGAAGTCTCTTCACACACCAAACTCATATCACAAAATTTCTCAATCAGTTCTAACTCTTTTCATCATCATCATCGGTATATGTAGAGATTTCCAAATCAATGCATAAGCTACCACGTTTGCTTCACCCGAATGGTAATTCACTCCAAAACCATAATCCTTCAGGAGTTCCAACTATTTTCTCTGCCTCATATTCAACTCTTACAACTCAAGCAAATACCTTATGCTCTTGAGATCACCAAGCATTTCAAACCTCAAACTAACCAATTGAAGCCTCCAACTCCGGCACAAACACAACAACAACCAACTCTAAATCACTCGTCAGGTAATCCCTCTTATGTACTTTAAATTGTCTTAAAGCATAACTAAAACTCGCTGATGTTGCACTTAACATATATCCCAATCACATCAACAAAGCATCACAAAACACAACGAATAGTTCGGTCGGATTCGGCAAAAATCAACACACGAGCTGTTGACAGCTCTCCCAAAAACTCTTTGAACTTTCTTCACAGTGGCATATCTCTGCTTTTTCTCCAACACTGATAACTCAAGTTCATGATGCTCAACATGATTCCCTATACTCTTCGAATATATCGAAATATCATCGGTTAACACAACCACTGACTCGCTCAAGTAAGCATGGAAAATCCCATGCCAAACGGACACTCAATTTGCGAGTTATGGCGAAAACATGAACCGCACCTTCCGCACTTACCACAACATCCAAACATATTCCATCAACAAATAACTTAATTTCATGCCACTACTTCACCATCACATAGAGAATTGAACTAGCTTTCCAACGTTTCGAACCGTGCGTCATTCCGAGTTACAGTTCTCCCGTTACGATAAAAATACCAAAACAACATTCTTCTACCCAAGACATCTTCGCTAGGCGAACACAAAAGCGAGCGGCCTCTTGGAGTTGTTCGCTAGGCGAAGGACCTAGCGAACCTGACAGTCCGAAATTCTATTTTCGACCGTTACATGACTTCCAGGTGTCCGATTTCGATTCCGTAAAAAGCTGCGATCTCGGAATTCGACGTACAATAACAATTTCACACTTAGAAGGCCATTTAACACATCTTCAACTCTTGAAATATTTAGTGGCCTAATTATACCAATATTGCATTCCACATCTTACTTTCTTTAATAATCATCAAAAGTCACTGTCCACCTCTAATATACTCAACCTCACACTCTGTTTCCTTAGCACACACACCAGACACAAGTCTCAACACTACTCAATCAGTTTAATTCCCTGACCATCCAAACAGACATATAATATGGAGCTCTCAACCTCGGACTAGTTTCCTTAACTAAGTCGATCACAACTCCACTTCACGTCCTGGCTGTATATCACTATCTTGTCAGGATAACTTCCAGACAACCACAATTAATCGGCAAACCGCCAACTTCTCCACTTTCATTAACACTCAAAATTCCCATCAAAATTAATCTCAACACTGTCCTGCGCCGACTCATCAAAATAATTCTTAAGCACTTAACTTAACTCAAGACAATTCACTGCTCACGCCATCTAAGCTTGCAAGACACGCCTATCTCATCCAACATGACCCCGTCTACTATCAACAAGATTAAGGGTGATCAGTTCCTCAATTTGTCAATAGATAGCCGAAAATCATGATGGGGTATAAACCATCTTTACCAAACTATAAGAGTGTTCAACCACACACTAAGCTACAACTCCACACTTGCAACATCCTGGAGAAGCACAAGCTTCTCCCCCACTTGAATCATTCACACTTCTGCAGACAAAGGTTAGACAACAAACATGTACCGACAGTGTTTTCACACACATGTCGCATACAAGGGAACAACCGACATTATACAACTTGGCCGAACAGACCGACCTGCTCTGATACCACTAATGTAACACCCTTATTCTACCCCACAGATATTACAGCAAAATAACACAGATTTCAGAGTAAAATATTAACTTTCATTAAAAAGCCACAAAAGGGCGTACATTTCTCAAACTTAACAAAATTGGTCAATACTCTGTAACGACGAGTTTTCCTCAAAGTACATCAAACCACATAAAAGAGCGGAACTCAAAGCATAAATCAAGATTTCTCCTCAAAAGGGAATATCAATTAAATAACCCAATGATATAAAATCAACTTAAAAAACCCAACCCGATGTTACATATCAGAGCAAGACCCTCTAAATTAACCATAAAGGCTAACGACTCTAAAACTTCAAAATACTCCTCGACAACGTCCACAGCTAAACTTGCTCATCTGCACGTTACCCACATGGAGGTAACATTCAAACAGGCAGGGTGAGTAAAACAATTCATAATAATCAATGTATAACAATTAATGCATAAACAGCATATTACTCATAATTATATTCAACACATTGATATCCTTCAAATATGCCTCAAAGGCCATAACATCATAATTCATACAAAAAGACTCATAGATGCAATGCGACACAACTCAATGCATGTGGTACCAATCATCACAGCGCGATGGACATTGGGCCATCAGCCCTCCATAGATCCCCATCAATAGGATCAGAGCACATCAAAATACTTCACATCCACACAGTGGGATTGAAGTCAAAGTAATCGAGGTCCTGAACTGAAGTCCGGATGCACATGAATGCATGATGCACACTTCACAAATCATCCTCATAATAACATCATAGGTGCATCATCATTCATCATATTCATCACCATCAAACGTCATAATTCATCATATTAATCATCATACAGCATATCATCATAATTCATCATATTACTCATCATACAACATATCATCATAATTCATCATATAACATATCATCATAATTCATCATACTAATTAATCTTACACATCATGTCATCATATAATCACGTATAAATCACATATTAGCTCATAGTCATATTATCCCATATTAATTCCTAATACTACCCCCATATCATCTCATATTAATTTATCAAATTATACTCACGGTAATCCTCACACTATCGCCTATCAATCACATAAACTTCACAGTTCTACTCATGTTAATTCATCATATCATCACATAGTATTCACATATTAATCTCTAATATCATCTCAAATTGCCTCATATTAATTCATCATAATTACACTCACGGTAATTCTCAAACTACCACTTATTACTCACGCAACCTCACTGTCATACTCATAGTAACTCATCACAGGAATCCCAGGATCAAACATCACGGCATCGCTGCACACGATCAATATTCGCGAACTCTGCTGCGTTCGTTGGCTTGCTCGCTAGGCGAGTTGGTGGCGAGCCTTCGCTGGCTTGCTCGCTAGGCGAGCCTATAGCGAACCTTCACTGGCTTGCTCGCTAGGCGAACAGAGCGATGACAACAAAACCTACTACGCACCAGAACTGATTTCTACCCAAAAACTCATACGATTCACATACTCGATGCCCCTAAAACATCCCCAAATCATCCCTAAGATCATACGGCGATAACGACACAAACCCTATGGTTCATTAGGCCAATCCGACAACATTACATTTGCACTGCCTAAAACATTATTTTCCTGCAATTGCTCTGAGTGCATCAGAGTTATCACATTTGACTATTCCTATTCCTATATGGTCAAACATATCACAATCCAAGGTTTTGGCCACGACGGCCTAAGGTTTCCAAATTCATGTTACACATCAAACAGTCCGATAAGGTTTCCTAAATTCATGTCAATATTCAGGAATACATGCCATCAATCATAACTTCAAAGTCTATTCATCGATTTCCCTAATTCTCCCAAATCAACCCAACATACCCTAAATCATAAATCCTACCATAAACACACTGAAAGACATACATAGAAAATCATGAAATGCGATACTCCCCATACCTTAGCCGATTCAAAGCTTTCACGATTAACTCCAGCAATCTTCCGAAGCTTTTGCCTCCACTGATCCCTCCTCAGAGCTCTGGCCTCCATTCTTTTCACGGTTAACAAAATGAATCCTAAACCGTCAGAATTCTATTTTGTCAAACTTAGAATTGGGCTTTTCCCATAACACCCTTACTAACTCTTCATAATGCCCAATTTACCCTTATTTCACTTATATTCATTTTAATCAATAATAATACTAATATTCTCATATAGTATACTATTAATTAAATAAATAGTCCAAAAATGCACATTTTCTCAATAATCCACAAAATCACCGAAAACCACCCAAAATACGAATATTCTCAATTAAATAATTAATTAAAATATTCCGCTTAAATTTAGGGTGTTACAATACGCGTGCTATTAGGGCGACCTTTTTTCTTTCTTCGCATAATTTCATTATGCCAGACAATTTCGCCTTCTTATGCAGACTAATAATCCTCTTTTGCTACTACCTGAAAGCTAGTGTTGTATACATTACATAGAATAATGACTTGGTAAACAACAGACAGATAGTTAGAAAGGTCTTGACGATCCTTTGAACATGTCGCTATTACATGTGAGCAAGGCATACAAAATGCTTGAAACTTTCCGCAGTCACACCAACACCTATCTAGTTCCACTCGGTAGCATCCCCTCGACCTCCCTTCATTGTGATCCATTGACTCAACAACACTGAACCAACCTTTATTACGATTAAACACTGTGACGACATGTGTGTTAGCTTTGACAGCTTCGTCCTTAATGAATTTCATGAAACTATCACTGAACAGCTGCCTAGATTGTAAGACAAAACTCCACTTTGAACGTCTGATATCAAAAAGTGCTCCGAGCCTAAAATATGTTGCCCTTACTAAAGCAGTTATCGGTAGGTTTCAGATGCCCTTGAATACAGAGTTCATTGATTCAATGAGGTTTGTTATCATGTGGCCTCGTCGTTGGCCATTGTCGTATGCCTTGGTCCACTTCTCCCGTTGAATATTGTCTATCCATCTTAATGCATCTATGTTTGTCAATCTGATTTCGTCACAATAGTGTTTGAAGGAAGGCTTTGTTAGTGCATACCCTGCATTCACAACCTTCTTCTGCAGCGTCTTATCCTTGATCTCCCGCATGAAATTTTGAGCGATGTGTCTTACGCAATACACATGTGTTGATGGAGGATCATGTCAACCGTTATCAAGATTCTTGTATGCACTCTCGATTGATGGATGTCTGTCAGAAATCAAACATAAGTTAGGTTGGGGAGACACGTGTAATCAGAGATTTTTTTAGGAAAAACTCCAACCCCTAGCAGTCTCCCCTTCAACTAGAGCGAAGGTGATTGGAAAACTGTTGTTGTTTCCATCTTGTGCCACAGCTATGCTGTCAATCGAAACGGACACAACTCGTTACGACAATAGATTTTATACAGAGTCGGATTCGTACGGTCGACTCTATAATCTGCTAATAATTCCATGTGATATTGTTTTATAGCTCGGACACAATCTTCTTTTGTACGAAAATTGTCTCTGTCTTTTAATACTCCTTCTGTTAGCATGTATGGATTGTAAAAAATATCTGTTGATGGTTCATTTGCACCTAAGTTCAGGCTAGGCATGTGTTGAGGTGGACAATAAACATGATTGGTTGGTAATATGTCTTCCTCGTGGTCGACAGTGGAATCGTTTACCATTTCATCAACAAGTACCTCATCTTCTTCTTCGTCGTCGTCCACGACTTCGACTTCAGCTTGTTCGTCGTCAGATTCACAAAAAAATTGAGAAGGATCAGCAAGTTGAGACAATTGTTGTTGTATAGTCTTACATACCTATATAACTCTCACATGTCTACAATAATGTCTACTTATCATAAAAGTCTTGCACGCCTACAAGAATCTCACATGCCGGTAACAGGTAAAAAACTCTCTATTCGCCATTATGCACCGTTAATTGACAAAATCGTGAGCAAGATAAAGCATTGAACTGCACGGTTATTGACTTATGCGGGGAGACTTTAACTCATTAACTGTATTATGTTTGCAATGACTCAGTATTGGCTCACTTGTTTTCCTTTCCCCAAAACTGTACTTCAAAGAATAGAGTCGATTTGTCGCATTTTCCTCTGGATAGGAGGGTTTGAAGGGAGTCGTAAAGCACCTGTAGCATGGAAACAGATTTGTAGCCCTCGTAGCCATGGCGGTTTAAACGTCGTTGACCTTGAAGTTTGGAATAAAGCAACTATATTGAAGCTGCTTTGGAATGTTAGCGAAAAGGAAGATTCGCTTTGGGTAAAGTGGGTACAAACGTACTATCTCAAAACAAAGATTTGATGGAGATCCAGTGTAAACAGAGTGATTCATGGATAATGAAAGGTATGCTCAATCTCAGGGAGGACTTTCAAAACATGAGCGATCAGGAAGAATTCAAGACAGGGGGGTTTTCCGAATGAGTAATCTGTATGCAAAATTACATGATTGTGGTCAGCCGGTGGAGTGGAGGAATTTGGTGTACGGTAACAACGCAAGACCGCGAGCTAATTTCATGTTGTGGCTTGCTTGTCATGGGAGATTAGCAACGAAAGATAGATTGCATAAGTACGGTAAGATTGATGATACTAAGTGTTGTTTCTGCGAGAAAAATGAATCTCTAAACCATTTATTTTTTTAATGTGATTGCTTAAATAGCGTTTGGACTAAGATCCTAAGATGGGCTCAAATTAATCATACCCCTGGAAATTGGCATAGCAAGCTGAAGTGGCTTATTCAACATACTAAAGGTAAAGGTGTCCGAGTTGCAGTCATAAAAATGGCGATTTCTAAAACCATCTATGAGATATGGCAGGCTCGGAATAAGAGTATTTTTGGGAAAAAACCGGAGATCACTATTATAGGAAGAAAAGTCATAGATACTTTGGTGTATAAAGGGTGAAGCACTAACAAACTTAGGAAGTATATAGCTATTTTAATGATAGAGGGGGGTTAGATTGATTGTTAGTTTTTTTTTTCCTTTTGGTCCTAGGCTGTCTTGTTTGTAGCTGGATCCATTGGGATCGCTTGTATCTATCGTCTTTTTTTTTAGTAATATATTTTACTTTACTTTCAAAAAAAAAAAACTCACATGCATACCATAATAGAGTAAAGACAATGCTATTCTTGCATGCCTACAAGATTATCACATGGGGTACACAAAGACACTATTCTTTATCACACGACTTACATGTCTTGCATGCCTACCTTCTATTATATGGGGTACACGAAATCTTGCTTCTTTATCACACTATGCAAAACCTAAAGTTCACGTGAAAAGAAGATATCCACAATATTTATGGTCTTCAAAACCTAATGCGTCGGGATGTGGAACCGAAAGACGTTTTAATCGGACCGATCATTGATTTTTTTTTATTTCTTGTAAAATTTAATGTATTTTTATAATAATTCTATTTCATGCTTACAAATATCTCGATCATTAAATTTTAAAAATTCAAAAACTTTATTTAGATCTCTATTTTATTAAAATTACATTATTTAAAAATTCGAAAACTTTATTTAGATCTCTATTTTATTAAAATTACATTATTTAACTTTAAAATTAAATATTTTTATAAATTTTAGACCCGTTTATTTAAGTTTTTTTTAAAAGTAATTTTATAGTATTACATTTTTTCTTTAAAAAAATTTAAAGAACTTTTATTAAAAAAATTTCAAAGGAACACTTTGCTTAAATATTTATTATTAAAATACTTTTTTATTATTTCATTCTTTTGCTCTACCTTTTTTTAATATCAAAATCTCAAATGATAACTTAAATTTGAAGCTATTTTTAAATAGTTCCCATAAAAATTAAATTTGAAAGTTATCATTTTGAAAAAATTGTGATTTCAATTATGTTTAAATCTTTAATAATATATAGATCTATAAAAAATGAATTAAAAAAACTGTTAATATTTTAAAGGACATTTGTATAAAAATCAGTTTTGAAAATTAAAAAAAAAATTAAAACTAAAACTAAAACAAACGGGTCATTTATAGTAATCAAGGCGGGTACTCCATCCTTGCTCCCAAAATGCCTTCAGAAAAATTTAAAATTCTTCATCTTTGTGGCCTCCATCAGGACAATCCCAGCATCAATGTGCGAGACAAACAAACCAATGTCACTCTATAAAGGGTATCCAAAACTCGATTTTAACTAGTTATACCAAATCTCCAACTAGATCTAACAATCAAGATCGTTCGAGTAGGAGTAGGACACTGTAATACAACAGATCTAGATCGTTCGAGCTCAAATTGACGTCCGATTTTATTTTATCAGGTGAAACCAAATTTAAAATCTAAACCATCAAATCTTAAATCAACAATCAAGATTGGCCACGACGTGAAAATGCTACATCATTCAAAGACGACATAATTTAGCAACTAAAACATTTTCGAAAAGACTCCTTTTCTACGCATAATCACTCACGCCCAAAAGCTTAAAAGAATTGCGCAGAAAGGAACCCGGATATTCCAAATGTCAATCACTGTTTCATTCTGCCGTATACAGATAATCGCTAACTGTTTGAAAGCTACTTACCCAGCTGGAATGTCAGAAACGAATTTATGTCGAGTATATCTAAGATCTTGGTCTATGGCAAAGTCTTCTCAAACGAACTCTTTCCTACAAATACAAAATGCGGCAAACAAAAATTATAAATTACATGAAATGGTTAACACAACAAACAATGCATAGATAATAACACCCACCTCAGTGCTGTCGTGATCATACCGAATTAAGATATGACACCTGCAACCTCGGATATCATGCATTCTCCTTTGGATCTCTAAAATGTGAGCGTCATAGTAGATTGCTTGATCTCTCCTCTCCTAAAAACGCATTGAAAGTGTCGAGTTAATTTCAGTTATGTCATGTAACGTAACAGCACTTTGGTGAGAAAACTTTGGCTTAAATCACCTGGAAGCATAGGACAGGGTCTCCAGTTTTCAGGCCGGAACACTCTGAATTTTCAAACGGAACTGAACGTTCTCGGACAGAACTTTTTAGGTTGACCCACTCATCTTCCTCAGCTCCAAATCCAACAAATCTGACTTTGACTTCCTTTAACAAAAAGGCAAAACAACATAAGTTGGCAAAATCTAGTATACCCTATAAGGGGAAAATCGGCGGCAGCACAAGCCTAAGAACAATTAGTTGTTAAAACTTACAGCCTCCCCCGTGCTAAGAAATCTGTGAGCAAGAAACGCCTCAACATCATACCTGCAAGTAAACAGGGACCGGAAGCACTAGTCACTAGAACCGATAGAACCATTTTTCTGTTTATTTTATGTATGTATCGATAACATCAGAAGAGCTAACTTTATGGATGGCCATCAAGACCGGATTTCAGTATATAATAATCTTAACGATCCATGTATAGTCGTGAAAAGATCGAAGAAAAAATAAAGGATTATATAGACCAAACGAGCCTCACAATTTTTTAGCGTGTCTAATAAGTATGGACTAATATCAGCACGTGGATTATAAAATCGAGCAAGGGTACAAAGATGATACATTTTTTATCAAAACTTTTAAAAGAGATTAAAATTTAAGTTAACTACAATACTGCATATGCGCTCACCATGCCTCGTCTTTTGAAGACCTAGCTTCAAATTCCAACTCCGATGTGTCTCGGACAATTTTTCCTGCAAAAGACTCATGTCAGATTCAACATCACTAGAAATGCAACATAGCCAGGTAGACACCAAAGGCCCAAACACGTCAAACCAATGTTCTCAATCACAGCTCGCGACAAACAACAGTTTGTTCAAATTTCCCTATAAGCCAAAGTGCTATAACACTTCTATATCCGCAATTCAACAACAACTTGTACTAAACCATATATCACAAAACAATAGCAGTCTGTTAAAATCCCAATACATTGAAGCTGCTAGCTGATAAAACTGCGTCAAACATAAACTAAACAACCTAGTATAAACTTGCCGCAATGACACACGAGACAAGGATACGAAAATAATCTTACCATAGCCATCATAACGATTGAAGACGGCATATGTAAAGAGTCTCACCTTCTTTACATTGAAGTCCTTGAGGAGAGATCAATTCATTTTCAGGTACTTGTGGCAATTCCTGGAGCCTAGTCTGAAACCAACTCTCTATCTAAAAAATTCCCACCAAAATAAAGGAACAACAATTAAAACCTATGAAACACATACACACAGAGACACAGACACCGGACACGACTCTGAAACAAACATCAACACCGATAATAATTTAAAAAAAAATAAAAAAATAAATAGAATGTAAGATTAAAAATAGTTTTTCAAGAAAAAACATAGTAACCTCGGTCCATTTGACAAGAGGTTTCCCAGCACGACCAGAAGAATAACTGCATTTGAAACAAAACAGAAACCGTTTCTTCCATTATTTGTTAGAAAAAAGAAAGAAAAAAAAGAGTTAACAAGGTTAGCGAAATGAATCAGACTTGAAACTTTTAGTCAATTTTTGGTAAAAATCCTGAGTCAATGATTGTCCTTTCGTTTCCCTTAGCACCTTCTCCATTTTCTCAATCTGTTTGAAAACAACAACAACAATTTCAATCCATGTTGACGCAAAATAAGGGTTAAGAAAAAATGAAAATGAAAAAACGAACCTCGGAATTGGTGAATCCGGTAAAAACTGATCTGTTGCGAGGACGCAAACGATCCATGGTGAGGTTTTGGTGAGAGAGTGAAGTCAAGTATAAACCCTCCCCTTTCTCTTCTGATTCAGGGGTTTCTCATTTCTTTGGAAATTTGATTTTTTTTTTTTAATTTTTTACTAGAAAATTAATATATATATATAATTAGTATTTTGAAAAGGAAAAAACAGTATTTTATTATTGTTTCTTTTAGCGGTCAACACAGCAGAAGAATGTCCGTACAAGTCCGTTTCCCTTGAGACCTAGAGCTAGAGGTACACTTTCAAAATCTAAACTCTCATCACTAAACTAATTCTTAATAGTGTAAAAATATTATACATTGTATATTCCTTTTTTTTTTCAATGATTAAATTGTTAGATTTTATTTTTAAATCAAATGTATTGAACATGAGGGAAAAACAATGAGCTGAATTTTAATTAAACTCCAACTAAATTGTTTTTTAATTAAATTTTTGAATATATCTTGAAAGTTGTGATTTTTTTAAGTTAGATTTTAGAAATGTTAAATTTCAATTTTATAATTTTTATTTTATTTTTAAAAAATATTTAATTAAAATATCAAATATATATATATATATATATATATATATATATATATATATATATATATATATATATATATATATATATATATATATATATAATTTAAAATAAAAAAAATGATTTTTAAGTGGAGAAACAAATAAGTTGATTCTATTGAGTTGAACATAACAAATTAAATTGAGTTGTTTGTGTTGAGTTTTAAATTAAAATAAAAATTATCAAACTCGAATAAAGTTACAAGTTGAATCAATTTTCATGAAATTTTTGTTACGTTATACGTCAGTGACGACAGTCGAGGCGGTCATATTAGTGATGTATGAGGTAAATTAAATTGTAAAGTTAAAATTTAAAGATGAATAGCATTCAAATGCGCACATAAAATATAATTATTAAAATATATTGTCTAAGTATAAGATTGTTGGAATATTTTTAAATTTGAATTTTATTTAATTATTATGTGGGCATATATATTTTTATTATATTAGTTATTTATTAAAATTAAGAGTCTTAATTAATTATTAATTAATTAACTGATCTGATAAATTTAAAAGGTTAATTAAATTTCTACTTAATAATTAAATAATTAATTAAATATGAAATTAAATATGAATAGATGTCAGGAGGACTCATATAAAAATAATTGGAACTCTAGTTGACCATCACCCTATGTATAGGTCATAGTCTCTAATATATCGTAAACGAGCACTATATCTCTTCTTCACATCTGAAAAGTATTTAAGAACGTTGAAGAAAAATCATATAAACCATCAAGTATTAGTTGTTTATCTTCTAACTTTTAAAATTACTGCCAATATAAATTTTCTTAATATATCCAAATATTTGAGAAATCTCTTATGCATGTTCCTACAATTTATTAAGAATAACACTGTTCCTTCATGTAGAAACTAAGTGAGCATGGGTACCTAAAGAATCGATAACTCAAAATCTAGGGATTTAACAACTTTTATTTTAGGATCTCCCAAATTATAATTACTTTGCAAAAAATATTTGTCCCAAATTATAAAATATTTTAGAATTTCAATATAACATTAATGACTTTTTTTTCTAATATATCATTTATTATTTATTTCTCTTTCTTTTTTTTATTCTTTTATTCATCTTTTTAATATTATTAATGAATGACAGTTTTATAGTTATAAATTATTTCAATTTTTTATAAAATAATAATTGTATTTTTTAAAACTGAAATGTCCAAAACGTCTCCTAAATGGAAGAAGTAATTTTTTCTAACAATTGTGAATTTTAAGATGTATGGACAACAAAAAGAGTTTTTTAAAAAAACGAAACAAATTAAATATTTTTTTCTACACAATCATTAGTACAAATATAAAATATTTCTTTGAAAGCTAAAGATGAAGAATTTAGAAATGATATTGCTTATTTTACAAAAACCACTAAAAGTTTTAATTAATTAATACATCAAATATTTTCCAACCATGGTTGACATTACAAAAACTTTATTATATAATTAATACATCAAAATTTAATTAAATATTTACCTTCATAAACTGAATTGGTACATCCTAAAAATTATCAATAATTTATAGTTTTATTCAAACCCAAACAAATAGTCAACGGTTTGGATGCTACTAAATCACTTGACCCGAGTACTATGCTTATTAGTGATTTGAAAAAGAAAAGAAAAAAAAGGAGCTAACACTTTCTTCGTCTCTCACAATTCATTTTCTTTCCTGCTTTACAATTACATCATCTTCTCCTTAGGGGTGACAAACAACACTTTCTTCTTCTCTCACAATTCATTTTCTTTCCTGCTTTGCAATTACATCATCTTTTTCTTAGAGGTGACAAACAGGCATGACCGTTCTGTTCAGACGCACCTTCAAAAACTCGCAAAAAAATTAGATAGACAAATGAGTATGACCGTCCCGTTCAGACCGACCCTCAAAAGCTCGCAAAGAAATTAGATAGGATATATTGGATATAATTGAGAGTGCAAAGAAATTAAGTATGATATATTGAATATAATTGAGAGTGCATGCCTAAAACATTGATCTACCCAAAAAAATTACATAATATGCACATTTTAATCTTAAAATGAAAGAAAGAAAAATACATAAATGTTTATGCCTGCACGACAGAACAAAGCGAACACATTTGAGAGTGAAAAGCTTAAAACCTTAATCTTCACTAAAAAAAGTGCACTTATCCTTTGCGGTTGGACTCTCGTTTTACTATTCCTACTTCTCCTTTACGGTTGGACTCTCGTTTTTAGTTGAACTCATAATCCTCTTCCATCCCACTTATCCTTCTCATCACAGCCACTACGAATATCCATATGTCAAGGTCACAAGTTCCATTGTTTTTGTTCATCCTCGCTTTATCCATATGTTCAAGGTCACAAATTCCATTGTTTTTGTTCATCCGTGTCATCCCCATCAAAATCCTGTTTTATTTTCTTGTGTTTGTTTGGAAACAAATCCCATCAAAGTGCAAATTTGCTTTCCAAATCCAATGTAATTTGTATTGATGTGGTTTTAATGCATGCATTCAGTTTTCTACAAGTTAAAAACTGTTATATCCAATATATAAAAGTAGTTCTTACCATGTGTCCATATTGTTATCAGAAGACCTTTTTTATTTGTTTGATTTATGTTTCGTGTTCAAGTATTTTGTAAATCCCTTTTTAAAGTAAAAATTTATGAGGTGATATTTTTGTTGCCACTCTATTTCCTTTTAATAAACATTTGTGAATAACCATGTTTTACATAATTCATTCTATTATTGCAGCAAAAAAAAAACACTGCTACCTTTGCTTGAATGCGTTTTTGACATCAGAACCGTATCTTTTATTTTTTCTTATCGACAAATTGAATTTATTGTTATTGCTTATAAATGAGTCTTTTTAATGGAACAACAGAGCCAAACTGTACCAACTTATTACTCGTTGATTTGGATTGCTTCTGGTTGGTTTAGATTTTTATCTTAAACAAAAGCAAACCAACATACACAAAACGTTGAACCATGCTTCGATTTGTTTTCTACCATTCCTAAAACAAAACCCTGCTCTTCAATTGAGGACCAACGTGATATATTTAAAACAAACAAGCTTACAAAATTGACTGCAAGAGAAAAGCAATTGATGTGAAAAGGAGGAGGAAGAGATAGATAGGGGCAGAAGAATAAAAAGAGGGATGGTAGCTGATGGATATAACAAGGGGAGCCAGAAATGAACTTTGACCCTTGAAATTGGTCACTTGCATTATATGACGTGGGTTACATAGGTGTAACCTACACAATGTTAATGAGGTGGAATAATAAGCCATTATGCCATTATGAAGAGATAAAGAAAGCATAAATACTGAATGCAATCATTATGTAAAATTTCTTCTAACCAGTTGTTAGTAAAAGATCTTTCCAAAAAAAACCAGCTTTCCCTGTTTGACATTTGGGTTGCTTCATTGCCATAACCATGGCATTAAATAACAAGAAACATCAACTTGTTACACAGCAGCAGCTGATGTTAAATGAAGCACCCGCACAACCTGAATATCTGATTAGATAGAAGGAATTGTACATTAGGAACATAGCTAAGATGTCATCATGCCATAGAGTAAACATCACATGTTTCATCCATATCACACATATAAGATATATAATCTAATAAGAAATAATATAATAATACTATCATCAAATAACATGTCTAATAATATCATAATTGAATATCATATAATCACACATCTAATAATATCATGGAATACCCCACATTGAATAAAAATAAATGCAAAATTTAATACCTGTTTCGAAGTGTTAACTAACTCTCATCAGTACAAATTATCCCCAAAGATGAGCTTCAAAGACGTGCCCAACTTCTCACATGTATCGGCAGTGCATCATGCAGTGTTTGATATTAGAAAATAATCATACTAAATAAGCACCCACTCAGGTAGAATGAATCACAAGAAGTCCATCATGCAGACTTAGGATACTGGAAGTAAAACACGTCACAATAAAAATGAACTTTTCAGAATCAATATCTTCACAAATAGAATGAAATTATTTAGACACTGAAGCCCAGAAGTAGCTTCAAGTAAGAAGTGATATGGATAAAAAGGGCCAAAGTGCAAGGTTGCCCTGCTTACTGTACCCCGTTCCCACTGGAAAATTATAGTTGCATTTGCAAAATACCATTATCAAACAAAAATATAACCTGTATCTAATGCCTTTCAACATAATAATTACTGTTTAGAACTGTACAAAGTTCATAATAAAAAAGTTGTCCCAATTGACACAGGATCTAATTTTGCTCACAACTCATTTTTCACAACATTGAAATACAGTGCATAGGTTTTGTATGATATAATATGTGATGGCGACCAAAAAGAAAGGTGTAGCATACTGCATACATCAACGGTGAACTGCGTTGTTCAGGAAATTTGTCGTGGAGGGTCTTCAGTTCCCAACTGAAAGATGTGTGGGCAAGCAGGATCTTGCAATAAGTCAAAATGATGTCAGCTGGAATCTCAAAAAATATCAGCCATTTATGAAACTGTTCTCCCGTAACTAATAGAAGCAATATAGAGGTTCTTTGCCCATTTTTCCTGTAGAAAAAATATATAAATATATGCATTGTAGTAACAGTGATTGACAATGAATACATGAAAATCAAGTGCACTATTTTACCTTAACATGAGTACTTGGAAAATCAGACGTGCGAAGCGTTTCTTGTGTTTCATCAGTTGGTTTTCTTCTAGGGACACTTAAAATAAAAGCAGCCTGATCAGGCGTCGCAGCAGTTGCGGTGATGCGGTAATTGTTTTCCCACCTTCGATGAATACCTTCACTAGGGTACAGGAAATCAAGTTCCACAACCTAGCATTGAGTTTAGAGAGAAAAGAACATATACACATCAGACAGAATTATTCACTGTCACAAGATTTTCAATCTTAACATACAAAAAAAAGAACCTGGTCTGAAAACCCAACTCCACGAGACATAACAATTGCCCATCTAGTGCCAGCAGTGGCCATAGCAGTGACGAAAAATCCTTCTTTCCATTTTTTGTTGATCCACTTAAATGGAAATGAGTCGCTGACTTTATAGGATTGTTGCATGTATTGGGTCCCTATTAGGAAGAGCAGTTCACCCATAAAAGTGAGACAGATTTAAACACAACTACTGGTCCAATCATGCAAAGCATTACATCATCAAAGTCAAGAATGGGACTAATGCCCTTCCAAATATATGAATGACCAAGAATAGGACTTTAACCTTTTGACATTACAACCAATGAGGACCCATTACAAGCTCCAGCTATGGCACTGATGTAGTAATTATTATCCCACTGCTCCATAATCCATTCCTGTAAAATAGATTTATGATAGTCAAATTATATAAACTTCAAAATGAAACACAGTACAGAATATTTAATATAACATAAACAAACATATCACTAAATCACTAAATTAGATAACATTAGATAATAGCCCAACCGGAACACAAAAATTAACCAACCTTGTGAAGAAAACTGGAAGACAGTTCATAAACTTGTGCTGTGAAACCAGTGCCAGCATCCATAATGAGAGCCCAAAGACTAGCACAAGAAGCCACGCTACTGATAAACAAACCATCTTCATTCCCTTTTTCAATATGTTGGGAGAGCCGCTCATCGGCCACATTGTAATGATACCTACACCAAAATATTAAAAATTAATAATGGTATAACTAGACATCAACAGAAAAATACCATGTCATGTCAGCTCAAAACCTTTGTTTCATTGGTCTCCGAGCATTGTAAACACTAATCCACTGTGTTGCTGGCGTTCCCATTCGGACCCTCTTCTTTGGCTGTTCATTGTCATCCTCTTCCATGGTGAATCGTCCTCTCTTTTGTCCAACTTGGCATACAAGCTTCACAACACAAACCATAAAAGGGTTTTAACAGTTGGAGCTCTGAACCCATAAATGATATAACATGTGTAAAGTAATAATAGAGCAAGTACCTTCTGTGCACCCTCGGTATTTATTGGCCTAATGTCAGGGTTTGGACCCACAATTCCATCAAAAAGGGATATATACTTTGCATAATTTGGTTCTTCGTCAAACTTCAAATTCACTACATGTTCAACAAACTGCCGGAAAGGTGCAGGACAAAAGCAACACAAAGCTTCAGGAGAAGTTGCCATTTTTTTCTTGCAGACAAGAAATCCTTTATTTTCTCCCTGTAATAAATTACTTCATAAGAATCATGTTTTTCTTTTAGTAATAACAACAATAATGAAATTTGAAACAAGATAACCTGGTATCCTTGCCAAGGCAACCGACCACGGAGAAGAAAGACAAGCGTGAAAGCAAGAGATTCCAAATCATCTCTCCTGCTACCTGTTCTACCAAGATGTGCATGCACACTAGCGTAACGAACTGTGCCCCTGCGCAAGAATATGATATACAGAATCATTCAAAAGCCAGACATTAAATTAAGTAAGGTTTATAGAAGTTAAATAAAGAACTCACCTAAACACATCTGGGCGTTGATCATAATCAACATGAAGGCCAGTTGAACTATCACGCCAACGAGTTGCTGGGTAGAAAAATGAGTCAGGTCAGTAATCGAAAAGCGAGGGAATAAGTATATCTTCATTGACAATGAAAGCATCAAGTCTTCTAAGGTAACATGACAATTTTACCTAATCCAAGATCAACCAGAAACAACTTTTTCTCATCAAGGGTTCCCGGGGGTCCAAGCAAAAAGTTTTCAGGTTTTACATCACCATGCACGTATCTGCAATAATGACAGCGGGGTGATGAAATTAGCTTGCAACAAGATGTAATTCACGTGAATTAGAGCATATGTACTAAAATCATTTAAAATTTGTAAATGAATTATGAACTGTTTTTACCAACAATGGTATTGCCTGATAAAAGCAATCATTACAATATAGGTATTTACTAAATGATCATTACAGGCAGGGGAAGAACAAATGAAAATTTGATGGCATAGATTATACATTATATAACCACTTTCTCCTTTCTTCTGAATGGCACATATTATTCAGGCAATAATCTGACAAGTATCTAAACACTTGGGAAACCCTCCCTTAAGAGCTAGCTATCAAGGGGGAAGCGCTAATCTAGTTAAATACTCCAGTCAACATACCATGCTTCTTGAAATGGGACTTTGGGATTCCATAATACCCAAGTCCCTGTAATAAAGGAGTGGAACAATTTACTCAAGATATATTAATGGATCAATTTCAAAAAATAGTGGGCACAAGTTTTCATGAGCACATCACAGGTGGGCAAACAGGTTCACGGTTCACCCCATAGGCCATGATCAGTGGAACTTGGATTAACTCCTGCTCTTTCTGTGAACTAATGAGAAAATTGCAGGGAGACTTGGCTAACACAGAAAATTATTGAACTTGAGGGCGCACTTATCTTGGTACCCTAAGAATGGACCTCATCCTTAAGGATAAAAAGAAACCTCTTTCGCACAATACGTAATTAGTATAACAGTATGAGCAAATCTAACATGAGATCCAGAGTCAGATCAGAAGAAGAATTTCAGATGTACTAGTTTCCCAACCAATTTTTTTACATGAATAAATGTTACTTAACTTCAAGAAAAAAGAAACATTGTTGTTTCATTGTGTCACCCATAATCAATAACAAATTATCCAAAGTGATTCTCCCATGTGGTAAAAAAACAGAAAACTCAAATGATAACATTAAGTGGGACTCAGGAAGCATGCTGCCCCGTATACAATCTATAAGTAAAGAAAACCCATGTATAAATAATAAACATTATCCGGAAAATGAGCCTCACCCTTTACAATGCATTTTCTCTAATATGGAGATAGCTTCAATTGCAATACACGCCACCATTTCAGTAGACATCCTGGATCCAAAAATGAACTAAAGGTTAGGCATGCTATATTGACCCAAAACATTAAAAAAATATATAATGAAGTAAATATCAATAAAATTACAGAGAAATAGATAGATCCTTACGTGTGAGAGTTGTTATTCCAAACATCCCATAGACTAGGGCCAAGGATATCCATGACCTGCGTGTTAACATTATGTTACAAAAACATACAGTGACAACCTCAAGCCTCCATTCTTCTATTAAAAAACTTACAAGCACATACCATAATATAGTAGTCACCTTGCCGTCCCTTGTAATGTACTCGTGGAACACCATGACTACCACCTAATGTACTATTAAAATGAAACATGGCAAAGTTAGCATTTATGCATAGATAAAACCTCAACAAAGCAGATCCCCCTGTTGAAAGAAAGGAGAGCAAACTCACTTGTAAACCTGCCACTCATGGGGAGGTCCATAATTGCACCCTTTGCTGCTTCTATGCTCAAATTTTAATGCTACCTGCAGTTATGGGAGCAATATCTATAACTATTTATAAAGGTCATAGATTCATTTAGTGCACACAATTTTAATCCACGATGCTGTTATTTAAACTCCAATTTATTCTCGTCGCTTCCGCACAAAATAACCTCTCCTTATAAAGTTTTTTTTTTCAAACTAAAACATTTTGTAATCATCCTTACAGAACAAAAAATGCAGTCAGCCAAAAGGCAGAGTCTTTCTGCTAGTGTGGATAATATCGATTTCAAAATGTACACCTCACAAAGCAACACACTGGCAGAAGGAAACACCATACCTCAATGGCACCGGAGCCAGCTCCTAGACGCCTACCAACATAGACTTGTCCAAATCCTCCCTTCCCAAGTTTTCTATCGAGTCTGTATAAAGGCGAACCGCCAACTTGAACCTGTCATTAAGAAAGTACAAAATAGATTAATTTCCTAATACATTACACAAATAATTTCCCAACAGAAAGCTCTAGGTATAATCTATGTATAATCTCTAACACATCTTTAGCTATATACAGTAAGTTAGTAACACAACATTTCTTTAAAATTCAAACAATAAAGAAAGGGAAACTCTGAAGCCTGAAGATCAAAATCACCTTCTCAGGAAGTGGTGGAGTGCTTCCTTCTTCCTCCGCTTCCGGAGCTTTATCAGCACTTCCGCCACCACTATCATACTCATCCATACCTTCCTCTCCAACCACTACCTTCTTCTTATTCTCTTCTTTCAACTTCTCGTCCCTTCCTTCACCCTCGTCCGTAATCAGTCTGTCTTCGTCCTCCAATTCCTCCTAGTCTGAGCGACTGCGACAGCGATGGCGATGGCGATGGCTCTAGCTCCGGTATCTTCGCCTGTATGTTCGGCTGGGTAATCGGATTCGGATTAGCGTAATCTGCGAAACGGTTTCTTCGGAAACGCAACTCATGCATCGCAGGGGTAGCGTTGGTCCATGAAGAAAACGGAGATTCGCGAAGATTCGAAAGTCATTGATCAGTGAAGACGAGAACAAGAGAGTGAAGAATGTGTCTTGATGAAAACGAAAGAGTGAGGATCGATGGGAAATTAGGGTTTGTGATTAGGGAATTTTTTGGAGATCTGTGGAGGGAAAGGAAAATGAAGCGATATGTTGTAGTTGTGGATTTTCTAGTACAGAGATGGACAGAGAAAGAGAGATAGAGATATTAGAGAGAAGAACTGCTCCGCTTTTCAAAAACAGCATTGAGAAACACCAAACATATCATATTTTATATATTTTTTTAGTAAAGATACAATTTTTTTTTTGGTTTGTAGGATAAAAGCTACACTAATTACTAAAATTTCAGAGAGAATCTAACAATTTTTTTTTTTCAATTGAATTAAGATTTATAGATTTATGGTATTTCACTTTAGGTTTAGGTTTCTTGTTTGTGAATATGATGTTTGAAGGACTATGTATAATTTGATAAGTTAAATTAGGTATAAATTTACACTTATGAGTTTGTGTCATTTTTAAGTTGTTCAATATAAAAAGATTGAATTACTTCAAGTTAATGGGTTAAGTTTAGCAGATCGAAATTAACATTGAGAAGTTATTCACACCGACGGAGCATTCAAGACATGGGTTAAGTTTAGCATATAGAACCGAAACCAACATTGAGAAGTCATTCACACAAACGGAGCATTCAAAACTTATTAATAGTTATAGTTAGTCAATCTCGACAAGAAAGCAAGAAACTTAATCATCATTAATTGGCCTCACGCTGACGGAAGAACATGAGTGAATAGCGATCAATAGGTTTAATGAATTCAAAATATTTGAGATTATATATATATATATATATATATATATATATATATATATATATATATATATATATATATATATATATATATATATATATATATATATATATATATATATATATATATATATATTCGGATGACGAATAAAAGACATGGTATGGTATGAGAGATGATTAAGAAACACATGTCTCACGTTACAACCATATGAAACTAAAAAGAATGTTGTTTGAGGATCAAACATAATAATAAGAGGATTGTTCATTACATCATATATGATTCTCTAAAATCCGATGAATTTCCAAAATGACTTTTTTGTCTTGTTTGAATAGTACAATTTAGACGTAACTTAATCAATCAAAATTGGGTTGTTTATTTGGAATGACATTTTTTAGAAAGAAATATATATGTCGGATGATAACATCTAGACGACGTAATTACATAGTCCAAATGTTGTTATTTAAAGCATAACATTTATTGTATAATCAGTTTCATGAATCATCTCACTAAAGACCTTATAACATATTTCCTTAAACCTTTTAGGAAAAATTTCCCTACTTATTCAATAATTGTGTCTGATAACATAATTCAATTGTATTTCAACATCATAAACATTACAACTATCCTAAATTACAAAAAATGTACATACGCATCTTTTATCGTTGAATAACAATCTAGATTTTTTTATTTGTTGAAGAAGTTTTCTGGAAAGTATTATCTGAAACCTTATATTATTCCTCTGAAATGTAACTTTTGGACCTTTGAAATGGTTGGTTGAATTTTCTTTGTTTTCAATTAATGTAGCTATGGTGCACCCTGATATTGTAGATCAAGCTAATGCATTAAATGATAATGTGTCGGGGAGATCCTCAACATGGTGTTGTATAGGTTGATGTTGGGAAAAATTACCATTAAAATATAGTTTATGTTACAAGAACATATACTTAAATGAGTTCATGTGAAAGCTGCCAAATTAGGTTTTGAGATAGTAATTATAAGGTTTGATTTTGGTTATGATAGAAGAAATACATTTAAAATATTGCAATAATATAATTAGGTAGGGTGTGTTCGAATATTAATATTCAAACTCGCCCTTGACTCAAAATTAACCTCGTCTAACCAACATAATTTGTATGTACGGTGTCTATGGAGATAAATATTCTGACACACCCTTGACTCAAAAAATACATTGTCTAACTAGCATGTTTTGTAAGCAGGGTGTGTCTGAATATTAATATTCATATACATCCCTGACTCAAAATAAATATAGTTCAACCAACATGCCTAGTACGCATGGTGTCTCTGAATATCAATATTTGGACAAACCCCTTACTAAAAAATAACATCTCCTAACCAACATGATTTGTATGAAGTTTCTTCAATTTTTCATTTTCGCAAACACCTTTGACTCAAAATTAACATAATCTAGCCAACATGCTTTATATGCAGGGTGTCTTCAGATAAATATTCAAACATGCTTCTAACATTAAAATAACATCTTTTAACCAGCATGATTTGCACTCGTGGTTTCTCTACATATTAGTGTTACGGTCCAGTCACAACAACCTCGAGTGACAATTACAACACTTTTCATTCCTTCTCGAATCTTATTAGCACACGAAGATTCACATTCAAATAATCATAAAGATTTCAACTACAAGTGCATCCAACAACTCTGTGCAATTTGTAACACCCCACTTCCCAAAAGCAATTAAATTAATAAACATTATAAATAAACAAAATCAGAGTTCCAATTCTCCCAAGTGGGATATCACATAAAAACAACGTTTCCTTATAAAAAGGTTTATCTCCAACTTCAGCGGAATATTAAATAATAAAATTCAATAAAAGTTTGATACGTTCACAGGGAAATAAAATATCAATTCAACATAAAACAAATAAAAACGCCCAAGTCCTGTGCTACGTATCAGAGCATCCTAGACTCGACAATCACACCAATATCCAAGCTAGCTAAGCACCTGGATTATCTGTACTTCCGAAGAAGCACAGACCACCACAACAACAAAGGGGTGAGAAATCATGATCAAAAATATAATGGTAATGTAATACATGTAAATAAGGTAGTACAACACACCAACACACCAAGATTCACCCCTAACAACACCATATGACGAACCTACTGTTCAAATTACAATATAACATATTATAATGCAAAATGCAACTCAACACCATGCATGCGGTACCGACTCGTTGGTTCATTCAATCGAACCTGGATAGATCACTTACGCTCCTCCTGAGACATGATCTATCCCCCACCATTCTCCACAAAGGAGTACGGATGAATCACTTACGCTCCTCCTGAGACATGATTCATCCCACCAAAACACCATGATATGCACACACCAATGCATAACTAATATATCTAGGCACTCAACGTGCACACGATCCTCCTGATCATATCATCATACACCAATGCACATATGTACAGATATAACATACACCAACACCATATAAATCAACCAGATAGTAAACAAGTTCATACTTTAACACCAAGATATAACATATCCCACCACTCGGGGGTACGCGATCCTACTGATCACTACATACATATACATCAACTAATTGTCCACCAATCATTATTACGGGAAACATGCACTATCACCAAGTACACAAGTTAGTTCTCACACTCATCATTCTTACAGTGCATCAAGGCCAAACTGTACCTATCATCTCAACTCAGATCCTCAGTCTATTCTAGTACCAATCTTGCACATTACCGTAACCAATAGGCTTCTAATTCCTATTCCCAAAATCATCACCTACACACTTTATCGATACCTCAAAAGCCATACAGAATTTTCCCTAAAACTGTAAAACCCCCTATATGCCCTATATGCCAAATCATCCCAAAACACCAATTCATTAACGATTACTATATAATTAACAACAATCATCATCAATCATAACATAACAATATATATTATCATATATCGATCAATTTCCTACGGGGTTAAGGAATCCCCAACTACCCTATACATGTATAAACCATTCCCAATCAAGTTTCTCCCCCCTTACCTTGTTAATCGGTTGATCGATGAAAGAATCCTCCAAGGTTTGGCCAATTCTGATTTTCCCCTGTTCCTTCGTTCTTCGCTCCCTTTTCCGTTCCCTTTTCCGTTCTCTCCTTTCTATCGTTATTTTTCCACTTTCTCTAACTTCTCACAATGTAGAGTAAAACTCTAATCCCTCGCGTTTCTATTTTCATTCTCTAATCCCAATAATAATAATAACTTAATAATAATAATAATAAAAATAATAATAATAATAATAATAATAGTAATAATAATCCTATTATTATCTCACCAAAAATAATAATAATAATAGTAATAATAATCCTATTATTATCTCACCAAAATAATAATAATGTTAATAACTTAATAAAATAATAATAATAATAATAGTAATAATAATCCTATTATTATCTCACCAAGATAATAATAATGTTAATAACTTAATAAAATAATAATAATAATAATAATAATAGTAATAATAATCTTATTATTATCTCACCAAAATAATAATAATGTTAATAACTTAATAAAATAATAATAATAATAATAATAGTAATAATAATCCTATTATTATCTCACCAAAATAATAATAATGTTAATAACTTAATAAAATAATAATAATAATAATAGTAATAATAATCCTATTATTATCTCACCAAAATAATAATAATGTTAATAACTTAATAAAATAATAATAATAATAATAGTAATAATAATCCTATTATTATCTCACCAAAATAATAATAATGTTAATAACTTAATAAAATAATAATAATAATAATAATAGTAATAATAATCCTATTATTATCTCACCAAAATAATAATAATGTTAATAACTTAATAAAATAATAATAATAATAATAATAATAATAGTAATAATAATCCTATTATTATCTCACCAAAATAATAATAATGTTAATAACTTAATAAAATAATAATAATAATAATAATAGTAATAATAATCCTATTATTATCTCACCAAAATAATAATAATGTTAATAACAATAGTAACTATAATAAATATAATAATAGTAATAATATTCCCACCAATATCAATATTATACACTATATTATTATATTCACCAAAACACCACCAATAATCCTCCCACATTAGGGACACCCACCAAACATCACCAAATATACCCCCACCAAAGGGCACACCAACACATAATATTTAAAATAATAATAAAATGACTAAATAATTAAAATGGGTGTTACAACTCTCCCCCACTTTAATTATTTTCGTCCTCGAAAATTACCGGATGGAAATAGCTCCGGATACGCTTCTCGCATCCTGCTTTCCAACTCCCAGGTCACACTGCCTCCTGCAGCACCTCCCCAAGCTACCTTCACCAAAGGTATCTCTTTCCCTCGGAGCTGTTTCATCTTACGGTCCTCGATCCTCAACGGCATCGTCTCAACAGTAAGATTCTCCCAAATCTGAACATCATCTCTCTGAATCACATGAGATGGATCAGAAACATACTTTCGCAATTGCGACACATGAAACACATCATGTAGATTCGACAACTCAGGCGGCAATGCCACCCTATAGGCCACAACACCAACTCTTTGCAAAATTTCATAAGGTCCAATAAACTTAGGATCCAGCTTCTTGGACTTCAATGCACGACCCACCCCGGTCATCGGATTAACTCTTAGGAATACGTGATCACCTACACAAAATTCCAACTCTTTCCTCCGATTATCATGATAACTTTTCTGCCTACTCTGAGACACTTTCATTTTCTCACGAATCATCTGAATTGTCTCTGTAGTCTGCTGTATAATTTCTGGTCCAAGCACCACATTCTCACTAGTTTCATACTAACACAGAGGAGTCCTACACCTCCTCCCATACAAAGCTTCAAACGGTGCCATTCCAATACTCGAATGATAACTGTTGTTGTACGTGAACTCAATCAATGGTAAATGAGTATCCCACGCACCACCCTCTTCTAACACACAAGCTCTCAACAAATCTTCAAGCGACTGAATAGTCCTCTCCGACTGACCATCAGTTTGCGGATGATAAGCTGAACTCAATTTCAACTTAGTTCCCAAAGCTTCCTGCAAGCTCTTCCAAAATTCTGAAGTAAACCGTGGATCCCTATCCGACACAATACTGGACGGAACACCATGTAACTTCACAATTACCCGAATATAAATCTCCGCCAGCTTCGTCAACGGAAAACTAATATTGATCGGCACGAAGTGTGCAGACTTCGTCAATCGATCCACAATCACCCATATAGCATCAAAACCTCTCGCCGTATTCGGCAAACCTGTCACAAAATCCATAGTAATGCAATCCCATTTCTAAACCGGAATCTCTAATGGTTGCATAAATCCAGAAGGTCTCTGGTGTTCCACCTTCAACTTCTGACATGTCAAACAGGCATACACAAATTGAGCTATGTCTCTTTTCATACCAGACCACCAAAATAATTTCTTCAAATCATGATACATTTTCGTAGCTCCCGGATGAATACTCAGGCTACTACGATGTCCTTCGCTCAAAATTGACTTTTTCAATTCTTCATCATCTGGTACACAAATCCTGCCTCTAAATCTCAACACACCTGTACTATCCAATTTAAAGTCACTATCGGAGTCACTCCCTGCTCCAGGCATCAAATCTACCAATTTTACATCCAACTTCTGATTCTCTCTAATCATATCCAAGAAGTCATTATTTACCTGCAACATACCCAACATTACACTATCTGCAGTAGTCTCACAAACCATGCTCAAATCTCTAAACTGTTCAATTAACTCAATTTCTTTCACCATCAGAGCTGCCATATGAATTGCTTTCCTACTCAAAGCATCTGCCACTACATTGGCCTTTCCTGGATGATAACTCAAACTGAAGTCATAATCCTTTAAAAATTCCAACCATCTTCTCTGCCTCATATTCAGCTCTTTCTGATCGAACAGGTATCTCAGACTCTTATGATCACTAAACACTTCAAATCTTGAACCATATAAAGAGTGTCTCCAAATTTTCAACACAAAAACAACCGCAGCTAATTCGAGATCATGAGTTGGATAATTTCGCTCATGCACTCTCAATTGCCGCGATGCATATGCTACTACTTTACCATTCTGCATCAGAACCCCGCCTAATCCCATCTTAGACGCATCACAGTACACCACAAACGGTTCACTCGGAGTCGGTAACACTAACACCGGTGCCGTAGTCAATCTCTTTTTCAACTCTTCAAAACTTTCTTCACAAGCAGCATCCCATACAAAAACTTGGTTCTTTCTCGTCAACTGAGTTAATGGCAACGCCAAATTAGAGAACCCTTCAATAAACCTGCGGTAATAACCGGCTAACCCCAAAAAGCTTCTAATCTCTGTCGCTGTCTTCGGCGGTTCCCACTACAATACTGCACTTACTTTTGACGGATCTACCGCTATTCCATCTTCAGATATTACATGCCCCAAGAAACTTACTTTCTTCAACCAAAAGTCACACTTTGACAGTTTAGCAAATAATTTATTTTCCTTCAACACTTGCAAGGCAATTCTCAGATGTCCCGCATGCTCTTCATCAGATTTAGAATAAATTAATATATCATCAATAAACACTACAATGAACTGATCCAAGTAAGAATGGAAAATTCTGTTCATATACTCCATAAATACTCCTGGTGCATTAGTCACTCCAAACGGCATTACAGCATATTCGTAATGTCCATATCGAGTCCTAAAGGCAGTCTTCTGAACATCACCTTCCTTTACTCTTATCTGATGATAACCCGATCTCAAATCGATCTTACTGAACACACGAGCTCCCACCAGCTGATCCATTAAGTCATCAATCCTAGGTAGAGGATACTTATTCTTAATAGTCACTTTATTCAATTGACGGTAATCGATGCACAGACGCATACTACCATCCTTCTTCTTCACCAACAACACCGGAGCTCCCCACGGCGATACACTTGGTCTAATAAACTTTCTTTCCAACAATTCTCCAATCTGAGACTTCAACTCAGCCAATTCCACTGCAGACATCCTGTACGGCGCCATAGAAATAGGTCTCGTACCAGGAACAAGATCAATACCAAATTCTACTTCTCGCGTCGGAGGCAATTCCGTAATGTCGTCAGGAAACACTTCTGGAAATTCATTCACCACTGCTATTTCCTCCATTGGCACTTTGTTATCCATCGATAAAGTTGCAAACAAAGCAAACACTCTAGTTTCATCTTCCAACAAGGCCCTCAATTCTTTATTAGACAAAGAACTTGCCACAACTTCCTCTTCAGGGGTCGGGAACAACAATTCCTTCCGAAAACAATTGATGTAGACTCGGTTGAACTCTAACCAGTTCATACCCAGAATAACATCCAACTTACCAAGTGGTAGACAAATCAGATCCACTCCAAATTCTCTACCGAAAATAGTCAGCGGACACTTCAGGCATACCAAAGAAGTAGTCACTGAACCTATAGAGGGTGTCTCAATAGTCATCTGTACCTCCAGAGTGGACGACACTAAACCTATCCTCTCCACACAATCTACAGAAATAAACGAGTGCGTTGCACCCGTATCAATAATAGCAATCAAAGGAATATTATTGATAATACAAGTACCTTTGATAACACGCTCATCACTGGCAGCTTGAGTTCCTGCCAAGGCAAACACTTTTCCACCAGCCGGAGACGTTTGAGGCTTCTTCGGCTTCTCACAATGTATACTGATATGACCCTTCTCACCACAGTTATAACAGGTCGGCATAGTTGCTCTGCAATCAGCTATCACATGACCTGGTTTCCCACACTTAAAACATTTCTTGGCCTCATTAGGACAATCATTAGCACGGTGTCCCATACCACCGCACCGAAAACATTTCCCTTCAGCAGATGCTCTCTCATCTCTAGGCTTCTTATCAACAACAGCTTTACGTTTTCCCTTATCAGCAGCAACACTATAAGGAGTACCACTAAACCTTTGCTTACCCTTGCGGTCATTAACAGCTTTGTAGTGCGCAATCCTTGCTCGGTTATCATTATCATAGATTTTGCTCCTGCTTACTAGCTCAGGATAGCTCCTGATCTTCTGACAAGCAATTCCCAACTTAATCTCTGGACGCAGTCCATTCTCAAACTTTAAGCACTTAGAGGTCATTGCCCCTTCCACGTTATAGTGGGGACAATACTGCACCAGCTCCTCAAACTTGGCAGCATATTCTGCTACAGTCATGCTACCTTGCTTCAGCTCTAAGAATTCAATTTCCTTAGCGCTTCGGATATCTTCCGGGAAATACTTTTCCAGAAAACCTTTCCGAACCACCTCCCAAGTAATGGTAGTTCCAGCAGCTTCCAACCTTTGGCGACTATTGTCCCACCAGGCTTCAACTTCACCCTCCAACATGTGAGTACCAAACCTCACCTTTTGCTCATCGCTACATTCCATAGTTCTGAAGATCTTCTCAATTGCCTTCAGCCACTTCTGAGCAGCTTCGGGGTCCAGAATTCCCCCTTCGAACGTTGGCGGCTTGTTGCTCCGAAACTGCGCCAAACTCCTGAATTGGGCATCTGCAGTTTGATTCTGATTAGCAACAGCCTGTGCCATTGCTTGCATAGCAGCAGCCAATGCAACATCGTTCCTTCCTGCCATACTGCTCCAAACAACAACACCAGGTTTAAAAGATATTCAACTACATCATAAAGGACAGACTCAACTCGACTCAACAACACTGGCCGGACGGACCGACCTGCTCTGATACCAATTGTAACACCCCACTTCCCAAAATCAATTAAATTAATAAACATTATAAATAAACAAAATCAGAGTTCCAATTCTCCCAAGTGGGATATCACATAAAAACAACGTTTCCTTATAAAAAGGTTTATCTCCAACTTCAGCGGAATATTAAATAATAAAATTCAATAAAAGTTTGATACGTTCACAGGGAAATAAAATATCAATTCAACATAAAACCAATAAAAACGCCCAAGTCCCGTGCTACGTATCAGAGCATCCTAGACTCGACAATCACACCAATATCCAAGCTAGCTAAGCACCTGGATTATCTGTACTTCCGAAGAAGCACAGACCACCACAACAACAAAGGGGTGAGAAATCATGATCAAAAATATAATGGTAATGTAATACATGTAAATAAGGTAGTACAACACACCAACACACCAAGATTCACCCCTAACAACACCATATGACGAACCTACTGTTCAAATTACAATATAACATATTATAATGCAAAATGCAACTCAACACCATGCATGCGGTACCGACTCGTTGGTTCATTCAATCGAACCTGGATAGATCACTTACGCTCCTCCTGAGACATGATCTATCCCCCACCATTCTCCACAAAGGAGTACGGATGAATCACTTACGCTCCTCCTGAGACATGATTCATCCCACCAAAACACCATGATATGCACACACCAATGCATAACTAATATATCTAGGCACTCAACGTGCACACGATCCTCCTGATCATATCATCATACACCAATGCACATATGTACAGATATAACATACACCAACACCATATAAATCAACCAGATAGTAAACAAGTTCATACTTTAACACCAAGATATAACATATCCCACCACTCGGGGGTACGCGATCCTACTGATCACTACATACATATACATCAACTAATTGTCCACCAGTCATTATTACGGGAAACATGCACTATCACCAAGTACACAAGTTAGTTCTCACACTCATCATTCTTACAGTGCATCAAGGCCAAACTGTACCTATCATCTCAACTCAGATCCTCAGTCTATTCTAGTACCAATCTTGCACATTACCGTAACCAATAGGCTTCTAATTCCTATTCCCAAAATCATCACCTACACACTTTATCGATACCTCAAAAGCCATACAGAATTTTCCCTAAAACTGTAAAACCCCTATATGCCCTATATGCCAAATCATCCCAAAACACCAATTCATTAACGATTACTATATAATTAACAACAATCATCATCAATCATAACATAACAATATATATTATCATATATCGATCAATTTCCTACGGGGTTAAGGAATCCCCAACTACCCTATACATGTATAAACCATTCCCAATCAAGTTTCTCCCCCCTTACCTTGTTAATCGGTTGATCGATGAAAGAATCCTCCAAGGTTTGGCCAATTATGATTTTCCCCTGTTCCTTCGTTCTTCGCTCCCTTTTCCGTTCCCTTTTCCGTTCTCTCCTTTCTATCGTTCTTTTTCCACTTTCTCTAACTTCTCACAATGTAGAGTAAAACTCTAATCCCTCACGTTTCTATTTTCATTCTCTAATCCCAATAATAATAATAACTTAATAATAATAATAATAATAAAAATAATAATAATAATAATAATAATAATAATAGTAATAATAATCCTATTATTATCTCACCAAAAATAATAATAATAATAGTAATAATAATCCTATTATTATCTCACCAAAATAATAATAATGTTAATAACTTAATAAAATAATAATAATAATAATAGTAATAATAATCCTATT
This sequence comes from Lathyrus sativus, assembly GCA_963859935.3. Taxonomy (NCBI): domain Eukaryota; kingdom Viridiplantae; phylum Streptophyta; class Magnoliopsida; order Fabales; family Fabaceae; genus Lathyrus; species Lathyrus sativus. The sequence goes on along the minus strand of OZ012739.1, from coordinate 651,611,793 downwards.
ATTATCTCACCAAGATAATAATAATGTTAATAACTTAATAAAATAATAATAATAATAATAATAGTAATAATAATCCTATTATTATCTCACCAAAATAATAATAATGTTAATAACTTAATAAAATAATAATAATAATAATAATAATAATCCTATTATTATCTCACCAAAATAATAATAATGTTAATAACTTAATAAAATAATAATAATAATAATAGTAATAATAATCCTATTATTATCTCACCAAAATAATAATAATGTTAATAACTTAATAAAATAATAATAATAATAATAGTAATAATAATCCTATTATTATCTCACCAAAATAATAATAATGTTAATAACTTAATAAAATAATAATAATAATAATAATAGTAATAATAATCCTATTATTATCTCACCAAAATAATAATAATGTTAATAACTTAATAAAATAATAATAATAATAATAATAATAGTAATAATAATCCTATTATTATCTCACCAAAATAATAATAATGTTAATAACTTAATAAAATAATAATAATAATAATAATAGTAATAATAATCCTATTATTATCTCACCAAAATAATAATAATGTTAATAACAATAGTAACTATAATAAATATAATAATAGTAATAATATTCCCACCAATATCAATATTATACACTATATTATTATATTCACCAAAACACCACCAATAATCCTCCCACATTAGGGACACCCACCAAACATCACCAAATATACCCCCACCAAAGGGCACACCAACACATAATATTTAAAATAATAATAAAATGACTAAATAATTAAAATGGGTGTTACACAATTCACTCCTAACTAATAGTAATTTAGTTATTCTCTTTCTACTATATATAACGAAGGCGCCAAATTCATGTAACAAGTTTCAAACACAATATGAATTCACTATTCTCCCTCGCATACTGACTTGAGTGTTAAAGTGCTAACCTTGCGAGTCCCCCCTTTCCACCATGCTGGAAGCTCAAAACCACCATCACTTTCGATCATCATTCCATTTCTAGTTCTCGAATGAAACATCAACGTCATCTGTAGGAATCGACTTTTGATTCCTACGATTTTTGTGATTTCATGAACATTCTCTGATCCCTCAATTTGTAATCTCCTCAGGACACCAAATCAAAAGCGTTTTAAATTAAAGATGAATATCTACTATACTCAATCGAATCACGCAAAGTCTGTATTTCGATTCCTCGAAATTCAGATCTCTAGTTTATGTGATTCTAAATGATGGTTGGTTCCAAAGCCACTCGATCCCCTGTGTGTTGCTGCTATGGTTGGAGCAAAGATTACAATTCTTGTTTTCCCTAAAAGCAAATGACTGTGGCAAGTGCGAAATAAACCACTTGTACAACAGAGGTGTGCAATAAAAAATAGTATCATTCCCCTTAGAAGTCCTACTATGGATGGAGAAATAGGTGTCACCAAGTAAAGTCGGAACAGGGTTTCCAATCAAGAAAATCCTAATGGCGTTAACATCCACAAAGTTGTCAACGTTAGGGAATAAGACTAGTTCGTAGATAAGTAAAGAAAATATAGCCTCAAACGCCAATGTGCTACCAACATTATCAAACAAAGTGGATTTCACAATCAAGAGCTTAGAAGTCAAACCCTTGATGCCTCCCTTAACCATCAGATTAGCATCTATATCAGATTTTGTCAAATGGGTGGCTACAGCAATATCTTGCGACTTAAGAACTTCCTCCAAACTAGTATAAGGAACCTTATTAGAAATTGGTATACCCAACAGATAAGCATACTCCTCCAAGGTTGGTGTGAGCTGATAATCAGAAAAAGTAAAGCATCAGTAGACAGGATCATAGAATTGCACAAGGGTGTTCAAAATTTTGTCTTTAATGTTGGTAGAAAGAACAAATAGAAGTCCCCCATGACGAGATATGAAGCCTGCACGATTAACTACCAAGGACACTAGCTTTCTCAAACTTGTAAGATCGGAAGCTCAGAGACCATACTTTTGAATGTTTCTCCTTCTAATGTCCATAATCACAATATCTGCGATGTTTGCAAAGGAAAATCTCTAAGATCCTTAAAAACCGACTGAAACAAAATTTCCATGAATGCACAAGTGCAAAATGCAACACCCACAAACAAGATCACACAAAGCACAAAAGTTCAAAGGTTCGGAACGAGCATGAGGCCAAAGGTAAGAACCAACCCATAATGGTATGTACTAAGATTATATCAGCACCTGTAGAACAAGGTTCTAAAAAGTTCCCAGAGTAATAATTCCATCTTTTGGATATTATCGACTTAAATGACTACTCGTCTGAGTACGGTAATGCGTAACAACTAATTCAAGTCTACACCTGAATAGCCACCGCACCACGTTCTAATAAGGCCAAGATGGGTTAAAGGGTTCTAAGGTCCTCATCTTCTCAGGTTCCCAGGTCAAAACAAGTAATGGAAAATACGACTACTCGTAAGACATCAGTAATCCCAAAGGTGCCTCCACTGAACGGGGGATCTCAAGTCAGCTTAGTAAGGACTACTCCATGTAAGCCAACAATACTATACCATCCTCCTATCATAAGTGCACTCAAGTTAGAGTATATGACTTATCTCACCACACAGATCACCAGGCACCCAAACAGAACAAATAATAACAAATAAATCAAACAAATAAGCGATACATAAATCAAAGTAGGGAGACTATGGGTTTGATCCCCAGTAGAGTCGCCACTTTTTTGTAGCGGGGAAATTTGTGAGTGTAAGTTATTGATTAACTTAACTCAAGAATGCAAGAGTCGCCACCACACTTTTATTTTATCCAAAAGGAAAGGAAAAAGAGCGAACAAAACCCAAAGAGTTCTAAAACAAGAACAAATAAACAGAGAACTGGGTAAGGGAGTTGGTTACGCAATAGGAAGGTGTTAGCACCCAAAATGTGTATAGTACTCTGTAGGAGCCCTTTGAAATATCTACGCTTTTTGGTTTGAAAATGTTTGCTTGAAATGAGATTGGGGAGGTGAGAAGATAATTAGTTTTTAAGATTTTTGTGTTTGGAGAGACTTATCGCCTCATCTCTACGTACCCACAAAGTGTAATATAAGATTAAAATCCCATAGTTAGTGGTACAAATAACAAAACAAATTGTTAGTTATGATTTATTTTTAAATGTAAAGACAAGTCTTCATTTTAATGAGAAAACTACGACTAGTCGCCCATAAGTATAAGACAACATTTGCATCACCTAAAGATGGAGGATTTTGCTTGGATTAAAATCAACAAGTTTATCACTTATCGTCTAAGTAGAAAATGTCAACATCTTAAATACTATGAGGAATAGGAGAATTACATCTCAACTATTGAAGTGACTCATATCTAAACTTTATGAAAAGTTTTTAAAAGAAAAAGTGCACAAAGACATAAAAAGTTTGAATGAGGTGAAGTGTTTTTTATAACTTTTTGAAAGTGGTCAGAGTATGATTAACATTGATTGACATTTATTAAAGAAAATGAAATTTAAAAATCACTTGACAAAAGTCAAGGTTTTATTGTGAAATCGGTTTTAAGTTTGAAAGCAAGAAGACTTTTGAAAAAGGGAGAAGATTTTGAAAATTTAAGAAGGGGAGGAGATGAAGTGACTACCCTCGAAAGCAAAATAAAAGCTATATACAAGAAGGATCTAACCAAAATATAGCAACTCCATAGCAAGCGAAATAAGAATTTCATCCGTCTTGAAACATAAGCAAATAAGCAAGCCAAATAAAGGAAAATATCCATAATACTCTAAGCATAGGAAAAGAGTTCTAATTCTAAGTCAAAGGGTCCAAGAATAGTCCAAGAAGTCTAAGGTCTAAGTCCATCCATGAGCATAAATTTAGAGCACCCAATTCTTTAGAGGTTCAATCCTTTATTAGTGTTTTGAACAAGATATGGTCTAAGTGGACAAAGGAAAAATGGCGGAAACATAAATAATAATATGATATGAAATGATAATAATGGAGCATAAAAATAAAAGAGAGATAAGGAGCAAGAAGGAAACATAAACAAAATTAGCACAATGATATTGTTAGTGAGTTAGTGATTAGTTGTTATAACAAATGATCAACGATGGTTAACTCATGCACTTAAGCCAAAGTTAATGAAGATTCATTAGAGGATTGATAAAATCAAAGCCTCTCAACAACAAGTTTCATAGGTAATGGATCTAAGACAAATAATCAACCATACTTGGAACTTTCAAACATAAGTTTGAGCCACGAATAATCATTTTCTGATTACGGTACAATTTAGCGCTATGATAAGCAATCGTAATTGAGTTTATGTAGAAACCACAACTATCTAAGGCCGGTCAATAACAATTTTAGTGCTAATGCATGCTAGAGAAGTGATATGTAGATCATTCTCCAAAAGCAATACCACACGAAAAGAAAATAGGTAACGATCTCATCTTCATCAAGAACTTGAAATAAGTTCAAACGATATCAAAGATTTTCATTGATTAAAAGAAAAAAGAGAAGAGGAGATGGAATACCAAATTGAATTACAATTTCAAGGTCATTTCATCTTTAAGTTCATCCACTCATCTTGGTGGATTAAAGCACTAGACATATCATTAACTCAAAGCACCTAAAATAAATTGAACAATTCACTTTAAAAATATATTTGAATTAGTGAATGTTTATCCAACTTCATCTACACCCTAAGTCCAATAAATTTAAAGAGGAAAATGACCTTTAAAATTGTATTCCAAAGCAAAAACCAGAGGGAAATGAAAGAAGAAGAAGAAGAAGAAAGAACCAAAACAGTCCCAAAATAAAGCCAGAATGGAAAAGTTGCTATTGCGTCATCGATTACCCTCAGGGAGGTAATTGGTTACCACTGCTAAAACAACAGCAAATCCACTTTTAAAATGTGCAAAACTTGATCAATCATTTCTCCAAACACCTCATGATCAAAGATGCAATTGACCGTGAAAATTCAAGTAAAATAACAGCAAACAACACCAACAGAACACAATTTGCAAGATCCAAAGATCAAGCAACAAGAATCAACAATAGATCATATTGTGAAGGATGTATCAAGAGCAACAATGGTGGATCAAGAGATTACCACTTCAAATCTAAAAATTCTTGAAACCAACTCCACAAACCACACTCCAAAGCCTTGATCTACTGAAATTGATGATGAAAAAGTGAATGAATGAATTAGCTCAAAGATTAGTAAGTTCTAATGATGAACTTACTAAGTTTCAAAGGAAGAAAGAGCTTTGGTGAATTTGGTAGTTGGAGAAAAAAGAGAGAGTCAAGAAAGAATTTGACAAGGTGAATTTGGCTATCAAAAGTTTGTGAAATGAGAGAAATGAGGCCTCTATTTATATGTTTTAGGCTTGGAAAATTTGGTGGATTGGAGTTTGGTTTGGAAATAAAATTAGACTTGGAGTTTGAATTTGGAGGGAAATTAATGATCAAGTGGTGATTAGTGAAGGTGTATGGTGAGAATTAATTATGATGAGGTAGGGTAATTAAAATGAAGTGATATAGAATATTCTCATAATGAAACATTTGAGTTTGGTACCAAAAATGCTGTAGAATTTGAATTTGGTGCCAAAAATGCTGTAGAATTTGAATTTGGCCAATTTCACAAAATGCGCACAGGGTAATCGATTTCCCTAATACTGGTAATTGGTTACCACAGTAAAAAAAATGTGAAAATTTGCTTTTTGATGTGTTGTCTTGGCTCTATCTCGATTCTTTTTGCTTGTCAAAGAAGGCATGCCAATAAACACATGAACCTTATGGTTTCATGAATAAAGGTCAATAAAATCTTGGGAGACTCTTGATCAGATGATTTTGAATTGTTTGAAGATCAACTTTGACTTTGTTCAGATAAAATTTATTCGAGCCGAGGGACTGGTATTTGATATCTTTGATCAAAATTCTTCCTGAAAAAGTTAGTAAAGGAAAAACAAGCTTTTTTTTTTATTTTGAATAATGGTTAGTAAACATAAACATAGACAAATATCAAACAAACAAGAAAACAAGGGTGCCCGGTGATCTCTCAAGAATAAACACACAAAGGAAGGCAAGAGAAGCAAAACTTGCGATCTTGTTTGTGGAATGAGATGCAAATGATATGTGGGATCTTAGGGATAAAAATTAGGGTATTACACAATCCGTCTTCATATGTGTCTCCTAGCAGACCCTTTAAAATAATCTTCTCCGATAAACATTCTTTGTAAAGCCTATCCCCTGCAAGTCGCTTTTCTCAAGCAAGTTTCCTCAATGGAATTCCCCAGTAAGTATTTTCGAAGAAATTTCTCGAGTGGGCTGTCTTCGTAAGATATCCTCAATGTTTTTTTCCCCAGTGGGCCCATGATGATCTAGGCCTCTTTTAAATGATCAACTTTATTACCAGTCAGGTTAAATTACATATCGATTTTTAGATCGGTCCTCACACCGATGATGGGTTTACTTTGGTTCTTATACCGATAAGTGGTTTTGCTTCGGGTCATATATCAATCAGTGGTTTTTTTGGTTCTTATACCGATGACCTTTTTATTTTTTTTGTTCTTATATCGATTTTTTTATTTTCGGTTCTTATACCGATGACCGTTTTATTTTTGGTTATTATACCGATGACCCTTTTTACTTTCGATTCTTATACCGATGACCTTTCGGTACTTATATTGATGAATTTTTATTTTCGATTCTTATACCGATGACCTTTTTATTTTTGATTCTTATACCGATAATGGTTTTATTTTGGTTCTTATATTGCTCCCATTTTATTTTGGTTCTTACACCGCTACAATTTTATTTCGGTTCTTATACCGATGAATGTTTTATTTTAATTCTTACACTGATGACAATTTTATTTCGATCGGTTCTTATACTAACGAGGGTTTTAATGTTAGTTATCACGCCAACAACATGTTTAGATTGGTTCATACACCGACGATAACTTTAAATCGGTTCTTACACCGATAATATTTGAGTATTAATGACATTTTTTATACCGATAACATTTAAATTTCTCATATCCCCAACACAGTTAGGACTTCGTATAGTCCTAACAACTTACATAATTGTTTCTAGTGGATAAAACTTCGTATTCTTTCGTATTTAATTATCTCGCACCACGATTACATGAAGAGTATCGTCAATCATGCTCTCGGGTTGAAGGTAATTAAATAGGGGTAGCTGTCATACCCTAAACTTTGACCACACTCTCCAACTGAGTCTTTTAAGTTTATCCTCTGCATCAATATAGGTTCAATTCATCTTGAGTTATTCATTTCATCTGAGTCTCACATGTGTAAGTCAAATGGTCAACTCCAATGATCCAAAAGTAAAAGGAAGATCATTTTGACTTTTTATCCTTTTTTACTTTACTTTATTTTTAGTTCTTTCAATTCATTTTTACTTCTATTTTTTAAAAGTTATTAAGCACATTAATTTTTTAGATTAGGAACACTAATATTAATCTATTTTATTTTTTCTAGTCTATTGAAATTTTAGTGTGATTTTTATTTATTGTCATTATTTACCTACTAGCTTTACTATTACTAGATTATTATTATTATTATTATTATTATTATTATTATTATTAAAGCATTATTATTATTATTAGGACTTGTGTAATTTTTGTATTAGTGGTTAATTGGATTAATTAGGCCGGTATTATTATTTTAAGTATTTAATATTATTATCATTATGAGGTGTTACTAATATTTTGTCTCAAAGTTTCTTAGAGGTTGTTTTTTTGGGTATTATTACTGTTAATATTATTATTTTTTTTATCATGCCGAGTCAAACAAAACTCCAATTCCAATAAAGAGTTAGAAACCCTAAGATGCGCAAACAACAAAGTAACTCAAGTGAATTAAATCTAAAACATCAACAAAATCAATCTTTCCATACAATATTTATTCGGTTACAATGCAACATGCCCTAAAAGATACAAATCAAATATGAGCTAAAATTTCCTAATTGAATCAATCTAACATGAATGTCTAACCCTAATTTACACTATAAAAACTAAGCCTAAAATATACAACTTTTCATCCATGATTTACAAAGTACTAATCCTAAAGTTGTTGTTCTTCACACTGAAGAACAAAAACACTAAAAAACCTAAAAGTTAAGCTCTCAACCACCTTGAAGCAGAGAACCCCCCATAAGCCAGAGTACTTGGCATCAAAGGGAAAACGAGAAAACTCAGAAAGAGATTAAGAGGAAAAGTATAGAAAAGAGACGAAAGAAGAAGGACTAAAAAACTTTACCTTTGTTTTCACCGGAGAAACCTCCTCTCCGTAGGTTGGTACTTTTTTTCACCCCAACATGCATGATGTTTTCTTTTTATTTCTGTTAGGATGTTGTGTTCTCGTTGATTGTGTTTTTGGTTTAGGTTTCAAATTTTGTTTAGGGTTTAATCTAGGCAAGGTTCGGATGTATACCGAAGGGTTTTAAATTAGGGTTTATAAGTTGTTGTTTGATTCTGATGTTCTAAGTTTGGATTGGTAATTAGGGGTGTTCGATCTATAGTTTAGGGATAATTTTGCGTTAATTTAGGTGGGGTGGGTTAAAATCTATGCAGGTTAGGGTTTGAGGATGAAGGTTGAAGATATAGATGGTTATGGTTCATATGAAGTCCGAAGTTGAGTAGTTAAAATAGGGTTAAGGTTCATTTAATATGTTTGGATTCTTAAGGTTTGTGGGGGTTAGGTTTAGGTTTTATGTGGGATGAAGGTTTCTGAGATGAATATTCATCGTGTTCATAAGAACACGATGAAGGTGGTGGTTGAGATGGTGGTGTAGGATGGTCAGAGTAGTTTGGGGTGGTGGTCTTTAGAGAGAGGGCAGATGGAGGTTTATAGAGGAAGGGGCGAGAGAAGAGAAGAACAAAGAGAAAGAAATTGGGAAAATGGAAATTTCAGAAGGGTGAAATGAATATACACTCCCTTCTTCCATCCACTCACCTTGCGCCACATGCTGCTACCTCACCCAATAGTCAGGTGGTCCCTGTATAGGGAACCACACCTTAACTCCCATGTGCTGATGAATCTCAAGTGCCCATGTAGCATACCTTTCCCTTTGACTTGATCCCACTGCCACATACTTATCATGTTGATTATCTAGTTAACATATCATAGGGTCTCAATTGAGAATAAAATTTTAACTTTCCTGAGTTGACCCTTTGCCCTTGTGGATTCCAAACGTAATGGGCCAAATGCCCATGGCTTTTCACACACCCAATATTACTTAAAGCCCGACATTTTACTAAGTTTTCACCCCCTATTTTCTATTTTATTTATTTATTTTCTATCATTTTATTCATTTAATTGTATTTTTAATTCAATCATTTAAGTGTTAATTTTAGCTTGTTCTTTTTGTTAATTAATTAATTTAATTGTTAGTTAGTCCTAATTACAATCATTCTCCCTTTTATTTAAATTTAAACACAAAATTTATCTGTTTAATTCTAATAGTTTAATTATATTGTTAATGATAAAAATGATAAAGAATGTCTCTTTCTTCAACAAAAATATACTCCTCCTTATTTAAGTTCAACTATATTTCAAGCATAAAGATACTCCTTCTTGCATTCAAATTAAAACAAATAAATACAAAAATAAAAATAAATGATCTTTCATTTTGCAAATAACTTTTCCTTGTAGATAAGTCATCAAACTTCTTTTTATAAATCAAATTAAACTAATATTTTTGAAAATGGATAGGTGGATACACACCCACCATGTTCTAGAGTATTTGATTGATTGACGCCCGCCGCATCAATCAATTACTTAAAATCAAAGCAAAATAAATCTAATCTCAACACATTAAATTTCTTTTTTTGCCCTTGCACACTTCATTCAAACTTTTTTCATAAAAGGGTAGGTCATGTCTTTTCGACACAATATACAAACGAGCTCTTAAGCCTCAATCGTGCGAGCATATAAGCCAATGTTTAAACGCAAGAACTTGACTTAAACTGCATTCTATAAAATCAACCAACACACAAATATTTTCTACAAACTACATAGCTCTGGCATTCTCACTGCACTTTGAGAATATGTAGGCACAAGGTTTTGGAACCTTGACGAGATCACTAATTAATTTTGTTTCCTTTTTAATTATATCTTTTTTTTGTAAATATCTTAATGAATAAATAAAATAAAACAAACATCCTTTAGCCAACCCTTAACCTTATAATTATGTGAGATTCCCGTTGAGTACAACAAAGTGAGGGGTGTTAATACCTTCTTCTCACATAACCGACTCCCAAATCCATATTTGATTGCGTGACCATCTTATCCTTTATTCCCTTAGGATTTTATAGTTATTTCTCATTTCCTTAAGAATAAGCAAAATTCGGTGGCGACTCTGTTTCTCATCTGCTTGGTCGTATTTTTTGAGATGCAGCAATTTATACCAACAATAAACCTTCTAATATTATCCATAGTTGACCTGCATAGTCTAGAACTTTGTAACCTCTAGGAATAGGCACCAATATACCTATCCAATAAGAATACAACTTCCTATACATAGGCATATTCATAAACTTAACTTGCATACCAAAATACCTCATGATTGTATTGTCAATGAGATTGAGATCAAATAACAAATTTCTAGGAGGTCTAGCCTCAGCTGTAGCTAGCTAGAGCCACATGTTATATAAGGAATTTTAGAAACACTGCTGGAACTGAACATGTAGATGGATTTTATTACGAATGCTCTTGGTTCAACTCCACATATAAAACATTATGAAGGTGCCTCAAATTTATTGGTTATCATGACTCCTCTACTAAATATAAAGGTCTCGAACCTTTAGTTAAAAGCATATCATTCTACGCCATTTCTTACTAGAATTTTCATTTGTTTCTTAATTTCTTACTAGAATTTTCATTTGTTTCTTAATTTCTTAGCTTATTTTGCAAGTTTAATTCAGTTCTTAGTTTAATCTTCATTTTTGTTGTTATAAGTTTTCTGCAACATTTCAATACAAGCATATTTGTTTGATTGTTTATTTTATTTTCATTACATTTACTTGTTTTTTTACACACTTTTTATTTTATTCTCATTATTTATTGTATTATGTCTTTCAATTTACTTGTTATTATAATTGTTATCATGTATGAGTAGTCAGAAACCATCTAATATATATATATTAGGGGTGGCAAAATGGATGGATTGGATGGATATGGATTGGATTGCTAATGGATGGATTAAAACAATCCATTAGTCCATTAAAATCCACTAAAATTTTATTAAAATTATCCAATCCGATCCATCCATTAAGAATAAAATCCATCCAATCCATCCATTAACATATTTTTAATGGATGGATATCCATCCATCCAACTTTTTTTTTAATTTCGTAAAAATAAATATTTTTTTTTTCAAAAATAAATTAGTTTTTTATTCTGAAAAAAAAAACCGATTTTTTTTCCAAAAAAAAAGTCGGTTTTTTTTCGAGAAAAAATTTTATTTTTTTTCGAAAAACAAATCAGTTTTTTATTCTTAAAAAAAAACCGATTTTTCAGAAAAAAAAAGTCGGTTTTTTTTTTCGAAAAACAAATCAGTTTTTTATTCTGAAAAAAAAACCAATTTTTTTCAGAAAAAAAAGTCGGTTTTTTTTTCGAAAATTTTTTTTATTTTTTTTCGAAAAACAAATCAGTTTTTTATTCTGAAAAAAAATGATTTTTTTCCAAAAAAAAAGTTGGCTTTTTTTTCGAGAAATTTTTTTTTTCGAGAAAAAATTTATTATTTTTTTCGAAAAACAAATCAGTTTTTTATTCTGAAAAAAAAAACTGATTTTTTTTCCAAAAAAAAAAAGTCGGTTTTTTTTCAAAAAAAATTAAATTTTTTTTTCAGAAAAAAAATATAATTTTTTAATTATTTTAAAAAAAAATTAATTTTAAAAAAATAAATCTAACGAAAATAAAAATAATCCATTGGATCCTTAAAATATGTTGGATGGATTGAATCAATCCATGTATATAAATGGATGGATTGAATCCATCCATGCATATAAATGGATGGATTTAATCCAATCCATTAACTTATTTTTTGTGTGGTGGATGGATTGGATGGATTTTTTGATGGATGGATTGGATGGATTTTACCTTAATGGATTTAATTGCCACCTCTAATATATATATATATATATATATATATATATATATATATATATATATATATATATATATATATATATATATATATATATATATATATATATATATATATATATATATATATATATATATATATATATATATATATATATATATATATATATATCTTATGAGATTCAACAACAATAAGAAAAAGAAAAGAATAAAATAAAAACCTCATAAAAAAAACTCTTTCGTAGCAAAGAAAAATTAAAAAGGGAAAGAAAAAGAAAAATACATGGATCCCATGGAAGAAAAAACTCAAATTTTCTTGCATATGTTCATAAGAGGGAGTTCTATAAAAAAACAATTAGAACTCTCATTCTTTGAATATTCTACCTCTAAACTCGTGATTTCGTTATAAACCATAAAAGTACGTTCTACATTCCACTTTACTCACAAGTGAATTCTACATAACATCGGTCTTCTCTACTCGTGTTAGCCTTGTTGGCACTAATGTCACACTCTTCAATGCATCTACACTTTTTTGAATTTAAATTGTTTGCATATTCACCTTCCACAATACAAAGTCATTTTATTTTTTAAAAAACAATATCAATGTACAATTTAGTACTCTTGGTACTCACTTGAAATACTTGATCATATTGTCTTACTGTGGGCACTACTTGTTATGAATCGATAAACGTGTTTAAACCAATAAAAATAAAAACTGAAGCAAAGAACAATGACAACCAACAACTTCAAGTAGTAATAATCTTTTGTATAGAGAAATCAAACAATAAACCAAAACATAAGATAAGGATGAAGAGAAACAAACACACTTATGATTGTTTACCCAATTTTGATACAGGATGAATTATGCCTAGATGAGAGAAATTTCTCCGATCCACTATTGATAAGTTGTTACAAGAGTTACAAATAAATTACAAGAATTTAACTTCCAAAATTTTCTAAGAATAATCTCTAGTTTCTATCCATTACTTTTTCCCCCTCAATCCACAATAATCCTAAGAGAAAACAAGAGAAAAATTTAAATAATTTTTCTAATGAAACCTCACTGACTAAAGAGTTTGTAATGTGTTTCTCAATCCAAATATTTTCTCCAAATATACTTAACCGTTAGCCTTACCTTTCCATAAAAATCCTTTTTTATGGTCTCTCAAGATTACCCACCTAATAATAAAATGAAAGTTTATATTTGAGTCATAAAATGAGATCACCCATTATGTTTTCCCTATGTGCCTCATGCACCATTGCAACAAATTTTTAATACAAAAAAAAACATTTGACATCCACCTGTTAAACACCTAACAGTTAGGGGTGAGAATAGGTTGGACCGAGTTAGGCTTTACCAAGTCTGAGTCTGTTCTGTTAAAAAATTCAAAGCCTAAGCTTAGTCTAGAGCCTATCGTAAGCTTATTTTAAAGCATAAGTTTGGCCTTTTCGAAGGCCTAATTGGCCTAATAGCATTGATCTGACCTGATCAGGAGGGATCACGGACTGGCCACACACCGCTGGACGGTTATCTGTTCGCCGGGGTGAGAAAGAGGAGGGGGGTGTACCTGCAAAGCACTCCGACGCCCAAGTAAGAAGTTGGACAGAGAGGAAGCAATAGTACAGAAAAGGGGCAAGAAGAGTTACCTGACCCTCTTGAGGAAGAGGGTATTTATAGAGAGACCCCAGCGCTGGGCCAACGGTCATTCGAGGTGGGCCAGACGACCAGGCCCAACCCTAATGACTGCTAGGGCTTACGTGGCGTAGTGAAGACCAGGACGTGGTCTTCGCCCTAGTCCAACCGCTCCTAGGTCTCCGGAAAGTGGGTTTGACCTGCTCTTTCGGAGGTGGGCGGTTGGCCGATGACGTGTCCCCGCGGAGGGGAGCACGTGGAGAACGTGCGCCGAGCACGTTATTCTCCCGCGGAGGGAGCCCGGGTGGTCTTGCTCGTCCGGCGTGACGGACGACAAAAAGGGGTGTGGAGCGGCAGCTTGTGCCCGTCCGTCCAGCCCTGCTCGTCCGAAAGGGCGCGCGCCAGGAGTGCCCAGTTCGCTTGCTGGGCCGCCTTTGGTATTGGGCCTGCCGAGGTGAGGCCCATACCGGAACAGGAGCCCCCCAAGTCGAAGCTCTGGGGAAGAGCGAGGACTTAAGGTCGTCGTGTCCGGAGCGTGGACTTGTACGAAGGGCTCCGATCGTCGGTAAAACGGGGAGGAGGCAGATGAAGGGACGCGACTGTCAGGTCGCCTCCACGTGTCTTGTGTTAAGCGGTCGTAGGGGCGGCTAGCCTATGTCATTAATGAGCCTAGAGTCGCTTCGGGTTCCGCGCCGGGTTATAAATATGGCGGTCCTCGCTCATTCTGTTACTTTTCTCCCTGCTAATCTTTTATCGTCTCTGCTCGTCCGCCGCCTGCCGCCGATCGCCGCCGTGCCGTTGCTCTTTTCTTCCGTCCGCCGCCGTTACAAGTGAGTTCCTCTTTTCCCTCTCTTTTTATTACCGTCGTCTAACTGGAACGTGTGGTAGGGACGGGATGAACGCCCCGAGGAGGGACGCGAGTTCCGCCGCGTCTGGCGAGTCTTCCGATGAATGTCCCGGGGACGGTAGGCTAGTTCCGATGAATGCCCCGAGGACAGGAGCTTTTTCTGATGAATGCCCCGAGGACGGGGGCTTTTCTCTGATGAATGCCCCGAGGACGGGGGCTTTTTCTGATGAATGCTCCGGGGAGAAGTATCTTCTCCGACGGTCGTCCCGAAGGGGCTGAGGGGTCGTTCTTCGATCCCCGAGGAGGGTAGACGGGGAGCGAATGTCTGCTCGTCGCCCCTCGGCCTTTGTCGCCCTTTCACTTGACTTGCGGTGGAAGGGTGGATTTGATCCTGGCTATCGAATTCACCGATGTCCTCTGCTTTCAGGTGTAGATGTCGGCTCTGGTGCCGGGGATAATGGTTGAAGATAATGAACCCGAGGTCCCGGAGTATGACGACGGGCGTATCGCCTCGCCCGAGGAGTGGGCGGCCGAGGAGCCACTTTCCATCCCCTCTTGCTTTGTGGTCGATCCGTCCGACGTGTACGCCACGGTCGAGGACACGCCGATAGGAGAAACGCAACACTGGCAGGTGTACCGCCCGAAAGAGCACCACCGGATCTGTTCGCGATATGGGCGGAAGATGTTCCCGATGTATGAATTTTATTTTAAAGAAGCTCGGCTCCGGTTACCGTTTTCCGCCTTCCATCTGGGGCTTTTTGACTGGCTGCGTCTTGCCCCGTCTCAGCTTCACCCAAATGCTTTGGCCTTCATCCGGGCTTTCGAGGTGGTGTGTTTCTACCTTTCGGTGGAGCCGACGGTGCCGTTATTCTTCCGCATCTTTCATTTGCAGCGGTAGACGGTGCGAGGTCGTCACGGATGGGTCTCTTTCAAACAATCAACCAAAATTTTCAAAGCGTATAGCGATTCTGTAAAAGACTTCAAAGGTCGGTTCTACCTCGTCAAACCGATCACGCAGCATGGCTCGGACACTCTCTTTGACGAGGGAGAGCGCACGGTAGATGGCCAGCGGTTCCGTGCGTGGCTTCCTAAGATACATCTACTGTGGACCTCGGAGCATTTCAGTCGAGGGACGGATAGGTATATCGTCCGGGCGGGAACCCTCGAGGAGAAGGACATGGCCGCTTATTTGAAAATAATTGCCTTTGTGCGGTCGCTTCCCCCGTCGAAGCTGGTGACGCCCGACGGTCGGTACATCCTCGATGCCCAGGGGAACATACGCACCAAAAAGCGTCTGATAAATACTAAGACTTTGCTCGGCTGCGCGACCGGGGCGGCCGCTCTGGATTATCTAGGTAGGGATGTTCGTTTTCCCTCGTGGTCGGGGATTTTTTATCGTCGCTAACCTATTTCTTTGTTTTTGCAGCGAACATGTCTACTGTCGACGAGCGGGTGAAGCAGTTGCGTGCTGCCAGGAGTGCCGGGGTCCCGAGGACGAGGGTGAGTCAGCTGGTCGGTCAGGAGGTCGCGACGCATGGGGGGCAAACTTCGTCCTCGTCGCCTCAAGAGAGCCAATCCCCTGTGTCTCAAGGAATGTCGAAGAGGCAAAGGTCCGAGGAGCCTCGGGTGGTGGATCTGACGGTCGGCGCCGTCGAAGAAGGTTATGTTGTCCCTCCCTGCCACCAGCACCCGGGCTATTTTCATGGTGCCCGTTCCCCCACTGTTTCTGCCGGGGAGGTGAAGGCTGTTCGCCAGGCTGATCGGGAGGCCCGTCGACGTGTCCTGGCTGAGGACTTGGCCGCGATGATGCGGACGTTTACGACGGCTCTCGTGCTGAATGAGGAGGGCTGCTCCGCTGCTGAGCTGTCCAAACTGCAAGGGGATCTCACTTTCACGCAGTCGCGGTTGGCCAAGCTCACTGAGGAGTTGGAGAAGAGCCAGAAGGATGCTGCCGAGGAGCGGAAACGGGCAGAGGGTGCTGAGGGGAAGGTGACTTTGCTGGAGGAGAAGCTGGGGACAGCGACGGCCGAGGTGCAGGCGCTGAAGGTTCGTACGGAAGTTTTGGACAGCGCTGTTCGTCCGGCCGCGGACGAGACTGATGGGGATCGGCGTTTGATTACTCGTGCTGACTTGATCGCCCGTATTCGGGTGTTGGAGAGCGATTGTCTGGAAGCCGTTGAGGTCGGGTTCAAGAATGCGGTCGAGCAGATTCAGGTCGCCAACCCTGGTGTCGAGCTGGTCGTGGACGGGATAGGGCCGTACCACGAGATTGTTGATGGGAGGGTGATCGATCCTTATTTTGTTATCCCCGAGGAGGAAACCGTGGCTGCTGACCGAGCGGACGAGGAAGCATAGGTTGCCGGGCCTGCGTGCTCGTTGTTTTTGTGGCCTGCGTGCCGGTGTTTATCTTTTGCTTTGGGCCTGCGTGCTCGTTCTTGTACTATTGACTACTGGGCTGGTGCCCGCTTTTGTTAAATATATTTATCATGGATTTTCTAAGTGTGCGCTCGTTATTTGCATGTTGTTTTATGCTCGTTTTTCGTATTTGTTCGAATGCCTTTGATGTGTATGACATTTCTTGTAGATTTTCTAAGTGTTCGCTCGGTGCGTTTAGCTCGACAATTTGTTACCGGTAGTGTAGGGAACTGGCCGGTTTGGCCGGGGATGTAGCCGGGCCGTTTCGGGGGTAGTTTTCCCCGGGGCGTGGACGGCCCATCGCGAGCTGGGTGTCCTGCCTGTTTTGGTACGGCGGCGAGGAGCCTCGGTTGAGGTATTCCCTGCCGAGCAAGGCCTTCTGCCCGCGCACACGAGAGGCAGGGCTTGCTTTCTTTGGTCGTTGGTGGACGCGGGGGTGTGCGGTGGTACCATGTCGCCCCCCCCAGTGGTCGGGACGATTGGTCGTCGCGGGCAATGTGTTAACTGTAGTACCGCTTAAGCTTCGCGGCGTTCCATGGTCGAGCTAATTGTTCACCGTGCAGGTTTTCGAGGTAATAGGCCCCATGCTCCATTTTGTCCCGGACTCGGTACGGGCCTTCCCAGTTCGCCGCCAGTTTGCCCTCGTGGGAGTCTTTCTGGTTTCTGCGTAGAACTAAGTCGCCAGTTTGAAAATCGCGTTTTATGACTTTGTGGTTATGGCGAAGTGTGACTTGTTGCTTTAGCCGGGCTTCCCGGAGAGCTGCTCCTGCGCGGATTTCTTCGACGAGGTCGAGCTCTTCTCGGAGGGAGCCATCGTTGTCGTCGGCGTCCAGGGGAGCTTCCGTTCGTCTGGACGGTTCGCGGATTTCGACCGGTATCACGGCCTCGGTTCCGTACGTGAGGCGAAATGGGGTCTCCCCTGTGGTTGAGTGAGGAGTAGTACGGTATGCCCAGAGGACGCTGTGGAGTTCTTCGACCCATGCTCGTTTGGCGTCTCCGAGGCGTCGTCTGAGTCCTCTGAGTATAACTCTGTTCGCCGACTCCGCCTGGCCGTTCGTCTGAGGATGTTCGACCGAGGCGAAGTGATGTTTGGTCCCGAGGTTGGTGACGAAGTCGCGGAAGTTTTTGTCTGTAAATTGTGTGCCGTTGCGGTGACGATGGCGAGCGGTACCCCGAATCTGGCGAGGATGTTGCGTTTGTAGAATCGGAGTATGTTGTGGGCGGTGATTTTGGCCAGAGCTTCAGCCTCGATCCACTTGGTGAAGTAGTCGACTCCCACGATGAGGTACTTGTTCTGGTATGAACCGAGGGGGAAGGGTCCGAGGATATCCAGCCCCCACCAGGCGAACGGCCATGGAGATGAGAGGGAGGTGAGGTCGGTTGGGGGGGCAAGGTGCATGTCTCCGTGTCGTTGACACTTATCGCACCGTTTGACGTGCTCTTTCGCGTCGGACTGCATTGACGGCCAGTAGTAGCCCGCGCGTAGGGCCTTGCGCGCCAGGGATCTGCCACCGAGGTGCTGTGCGTTGATACCTTCGTGGATTTCTTCTAGAACGGCGGTACTCTGGGATTTATCTATGCATTTGAGGAGTGGGATTGCGAAGCCTCGGCGGTACAGTCGTCCCTCGAGGAGGACGTACGAGCAGGCCCGTCGTTTCGTTGCGTTGGCCTCGCTAGAGCTGGCCGGCAAACGGCCGGTGCTGAGGTAGGTGTGGAGGGGGGTCATCCAGCAGTCCGCGTCTCCAATGGCGTTGATGTCGAGGGGTGTGGTGGTCGGGCTGGTACTTGGTTGGGACAAGATTTCTTGAATGACCGATTTGTGACCGCCTCGTTTCTTGGTGCTTGCTAGTTTGGAGAGGATGTCGGCGCGGGTGTTCTGCTCCCGAGGAACGTGCTGAATTTCTGTTGAGTCGAACCCTCGTAGTTTTTCATTGATGAGCGCGAGGTATCCGGCGAGGGTGTCATTTTTTGCTTGATATTCGCCTCGGACTTGCGAAGCGACCAGCTGGGAATCCGTGTAGATTCGGATGTCCCTGGCTCCCAGGTCGGATGCTAGGCGAAGGCCGGCGAGAAATGCTTCGTATTCGGCCTGGTTGTTAGTCGTTGGAAAAGCTAGCGTGAGGGAGACTTCGATGACCGTACCCTCGTCGTTATCGAGGACGATGCCGGCGCCGCTCCCCGTGGAGTTGGAGGAGCCGTCCACAAAGATGGTCCAGAGGTGGTTCCCGGCGGTAGGGTTGGGGGGCGTGGTCATCTCGGCGACAAAGTCGGCCAAAGCTTGAGCCTTGATGGCATGCCGGCTCTCGTATGTGATGTCGAACTCGGAGAGCTCTAGCGACCATTTCAGCATGCGCCCAGCCATGTCGGGGCGGCCGAGTAGCTGGCGGATGGGTTGGTCGGTGCGGAGCACGATGGTGTGTGCTAGAAAATAATGTCGGAGTCGGCGTGCCGCTGTTACGAGGGCCAGGGCGACTTTCTCGATCAGCTGGTATCGGGCCTCCGGGCCGTGGAGGGCTTTGCTAGTGAAGTAAATGGGCTTTTGTTCTTCCCCGGCTTCGCTCACGAGGACGGCGCTGACGGCTTCGTTAGAGACGGCCAGATACAAATACAGGGTTTCGCCCGTCGCGGGGCGCGTCAGTACGGGCGGTTCGGAGAGGATGCGTTTGAGGTGGCGAAGGGCTTTCTCACACTCGTCCGTCCATTCGAACTTGGTCTCTTTCCTGAGCAGTTTGAAGAACGGGAGGGCGTGTTGGGCCGATCTCGCGATGAATCGTGAGAGGGAGGCCAGCATGCCGTTGAGGGATTGGATGGCACGCTTCGTGGTCGGCGTGGTTATATTGGAGAAGGCGTGGCATTTGTCCGGATTGGCTTCGATCCCCCGTTCGGTCAAGTAGTAGCCGAGGAATTTGCCGGCGCAGACGCCGAAAGTGCATTTTTCCGGGTTAAAACGCATGCGACATGATCTCGCGGTCTCGAAGACCTTCTGGAGGTGTGCCGCGTGGTTGTCGTCCGTGCCGGATTTGACGATCATGTCGTCCATATAGACCTCGAGCATGTCCCCGATCTCGTCGCGGAAGACGTGGTTCATCATCCGTTGGTACGTGGCCCCGGCGTTTTTGAGGCCGAAGGGCATCACGTTGTAATAGTAATTGCCCGAAGCTGTCATGAAGGCCGTGGCCTGTTTGTCGTGTTCGGCCATTGGGATCTGGTTGTATCCCGAGTATGCGTCCATGAAGGATAAGAGTTTGTAGCCCGCCGAGTTGTCGACGAGCTTGTCGATATTAGGGAGGGGGTAGGCGTCCTTAGGACATGCCCGGTTGAGGTCAGTGTAGTCAACACACATGCGCCATTTTCCATTATTCTTTTTAACAAGTACAATGTTGGACAGCCAGGTGGAATACCGAGCTTCCGAAATAAAATTTGCCTCTAAGAGGTCTTTTACAGCTTGTTCGGCTGCTGCCGATTTTTCGGGGGACTGGCGACGTCGGCGTTGTACCACGGCCTTTGCGGTTGGGCTGATGGACAGCTGGTGGCAGGCGACCTCAGGGTCGAGTCCCGGCATTTCCGCGGCGCTCCAGGCGAAGAGGTCGGCATTCTCGCGGAGGCAGGCTTGGAGCTGTCGTTTCGCGAGGTCGGGGAGTCCTGCGCCTATCCTCACGGTTCTGGTCGTGTCGTCCCCGAGGGGAATGAGCTCGAATTCGCCATCCGGGATGGGGCGCGCTGGGTGCGGGGGCTGCTCGTTGGCTTCGTCAGTCTTTTTCTTGTTGAGCTCGTCGGTGAAGCGACTGTCGAGCTCAACTGATCCGACCAGCTCTGTTGGTTTGTCCTTTGGCGTAGCGCTTGGCGCTTTCTTTTTGGTCGGTGGAGCGATGGAGTCGAGGCCTTTCAGCGCGGCTTCGAAACACCTCCGGGCAGCTTCGATGTCGCCGTTGAGGGTGACCACGGCTCCCCTTCTCGTGTAATATTTCATCTTCAGGTGGACGGTGGAGGGTACCGCGGTGAGTTCTGCTATCGTCGTCCTGCCCAGGATGCAGTTATATAGGGACGGGCATTCGATGACTAAGAAGCGGACGTTGATGTCTCTGGCCGTTTCCTCTTCCCCGAAGGTGACTTTCAGTTCCACGTATCCCCAGGGTCTCGTCGTCGTCCCGTTGAACCCCTGGAGGTCGGAGCCTACGTAGGGGGAGAGGTTGGATTCGTTGAGCTGGAGGGTTGTGAACAAATGTGAGTACATTATGTCAACCGAGCTTCCACCGTCGACGAGGAGGCGCCTGACGTCGAAGTTTGCCATTCGTGCACGTATGAGCAAGGGTATGTTGGAATTGGGAGATCCCCCGGGTAGCTCTTCGAGGTAGAAGGTGATCGGGTTGGAGCGGCCTCGGAATCTGTCGAGCGTGCTCATCTTGCCGGAGTTGCCCGCGATGAGTTCGTCGAATTTCCTTTTCACAGATCCTACGGACAGACTCCTCGTAGCTCCATCAGAGATGACCATGGCTCTGGGGAAGTATTCCCATCGGCTGGTTGGTCGGATTGGCTCGTCGGCTAGGCTGGGTCCTTCGGGGATGCCGAATCCTTTGCTTGCGAACCAATCCTCGGGGCGGCTGACGCATAGCGCGACCTGGAGTCTCTCGTCGTTCTCTGGGGAGGGGAGTTCCTCGATTTTCTTTGCCTCCGGAGCCTCCGACCTGGGTGGTTCACCTCCTCGGGTGTATCGCTTTAGGTGCCCGTCTTTGATTAGGATTTCGATCGCATCTTTGAGATGGATGCAGTCTTCCGTTAAATGCCCGTGGGTCCTGTGGAACCGACAGTACTTTGACTTGTCCACGTTGGGTTTGGGCGGCGTTGGTCGTGGAAAACGGACGCCTCCCTGCACAAACTCGGTTTTAGCGCATTCGGCCAGTATGCGTTCGCGCGAAGCGACCAAGGCGGTGTATTCGGTGAACCTTCCTGCCGGGCCGCGTGGCTCGCGCTGTTCGCGGGGTTCGCGGTGGCGGTCATCCCGCCGGCGGTCCCCTCCTCGTCGGTGGCTCGAAGCTCCGTCGTCTCGGTGCCCGCGGGGGGCTTCTCTATCTCGGGTGTCGCGAGCGGAGTTGGCCGCTTGTGTTTCCTCGAACCGGCCCTGTCGAGGAAGTCTTGGAGGGACGTGGGCCGGTGTATGCCTACGACCTCGTAGAATTTGGAGTCATGGCGCAGGCCTTGCTCCATTAGGTAGCGTTTCATTTCGTCGGAAGTCGTCACCTGCACGGCTTCCCGAGTAAACCTTTCGATGTATTTCCGGAGAGGTTCGTCGGGGCCTTGGATGATCGCCCCGAGGACTGCTTCCGTCTTCGGGTGACGCCGGGACGCTGTGAAGTGTTTGGAGAATAGGTCCTTCAAGACCCTCCACGATGTAACTGATTCGGGCTCCAGGCTTTTGTACCAGGTCATAGCGCCTTTCCTCAGAGTCGTCGGGAAGAGTCTGCATTTAATAGCTCCCCGGACATTTCGGTAGTCGAGCATAGCCTCGATATCTTCCAGATGATCGTCCGGGTCGGAGGTGCCGTCGTACGTTGACAGCGTTGGTGGTTTCTCCATTCCTTGGGGTATGGGGGCTGCCATGATCTCCCGGGATAGTGGGGTGCGGTAGTCATCCTCGTCGCTGTGCGCCGGGGATCTCAGGGGAGATGAGCCGTTCGTGGTGTGTCCCGGGTTTCGGGTCCTTGATCTCCGGCCTGAGTTCCCGCCTCGGTGTTTCTCGGTTGGGGTCGCCGCGGCGTTCTGGTTCCTCCCGCGACCGTGCCTTGCCGGGGATCTGGTGCGCTCCCGCGTCGCTTGCGGGCGGCGTCTCTCCAGCCGCGGTCGGCGGTTCCTGAGTCGAGGTGAGGGGCTCCTCGAACCTCCGTTCTGGTCTTCCCGCTGGGGGTACCTCGGGGAGCCGCCGCGTTCCAATGCTCCAATTCTAGCGTTCTGTTGGGACAGCAGCTGGTTCGTCTGGTTGATGGCTGCAAAGAGAGCGGCTACCGTTGGGTCTGCTCCCGCCGGGATGGGAACGGGGTGGAATGCTGGCGGGCTCGGGGGGCGATGGTCGGCATGTAGGGGCCGTTCCTCGGACGATGGTGAAGCGGTTCGCCCGTCCCTTTCGTCGGCTTCCGTCGGACGTGCCGTTCCTACCTGCTTCCCGTTGGTGGCGGTGTTGAGCGCGAGATCGTGCGAAGTGTCATCGCGGCGTGGGCTGGCCATGACCGTGGAGGTTTGGTGAAACTTTTGGTTTTTCTGCTCGGAGTAACGGGGAAGTTTCAAGTTCCCACAGACGGCGCCACTGATCTGACCTGATCAGGAGGGATCACGGACTGGCCACACACCGCTGGACGGTTATCTGTTCGCCGGGGTGAGAAAGAGGAGGGGGGTGTACCTACAAAGCACTCCGACGCCCAAGTAAGAAGTTGGACAGAGAGGAAGCAATAGTACAGAAAAGGGGCAAGAAGAGTTACCTGACCCTCTTGAGGAAGAGGGTATTTATAGAGAGACCCCAGCGCTGGGCCAACGGTCATTCGAGGTGGGCCAGACGACCAGGCCCAACCCTAATGACTGCTAGGGCTTACGTGGCGTAGTGAAGACCAGGACGTGGTCTTCGCCCTAGTCCAACCGCTCCTAGGTCTCCGGAAAGTGGGTTTGACCTGCTCTTTCGGAGGTGGGCGGTTGGCCGATGACGTGTCCCCGCGGAGGGGAGCACGTGGAGAACGTGCGCCGAGCACGTTATTCTCCCGCGGAGGGAGCCCGGGTGGTCTTGCTCGTCCGGCGTGACGGACGACAAAAAGGGGTGTGGAGCGGCAGCTTGTGCCCGTCCGTCCAGCCCTGCTCGTCCGAAAGGGCGCGCGCCAGGAGTGCCCAGTTCGCTTGCTGGGCCGCCTTTGGTATTGGGCCTGCCGAGGTGAGGCCCATACCGGAACAAGCATATTAAAAATATATTTCATTTGAACATTTGGAAATAAGAAATTCAACTAATGTTAAATAGACTAACGAATTAAAAGATCAATGAGACTAATTGTTTGTTTTTATTGAGTCATTGAAGCTTACTTATTAACATAAGTTTGATGATACTATTTGATTGAGATAACTTATGAAAACAACTCATGACAACAACTTATGACATTGTTCATGATGTTTTTTCAACTTATTTTCATATGTTCTTCAATATAATTAAACTTTATATTTTGTATTTTAATTCAAAGTATAAAATTTAATATAATAATAATAAATTAATTCATTTTTATTTAAATAGGTTGGCCTGATAAGTTTAAAAGGCTTTTTTTACGGCCCGTGACCTAACCTTTTTAGCTGAATAGGCTTATAAAGAAGCCTAGGCCTTTTCTATTTAAGAAAAAGCCTTGTCTGACCCCGACTAGTGTAGGCTAAGCCATAGACCTTTGTTAGTTTACTTGACCTATTTTCACCCCTACTCACAGGTGTGAAAAATGCTTGACCAAAAACTTCATTCTTCATCCTCTACAATAGAGAGATTTTTAGACATACAAATCAATCACATTAGTATTATTACAACAACATACTAGAGAACAAAATCCACATATTTAGTGTTTGTTTGATTTGGTTTTGTAAAGCGTTTTTTTTGTTTTTTAAATTTGAATATAATAAAACTTGTTTGATAATCTAATTTTACAAAGTTATTTTTGAAAACTATCTCTATTTATGAGTTTTGAAAAAATTAAAGATAAAATATTATTTTCGGTCCCTTAGCTATATCTTTGGATTCAAATTGGTCTCTTAATTTTTTTTCGTGTCAGATTGACCTTTTAACTCTTAAAACGTGTCATGTTAGTCCTCTTTGTCTACTTAGCGACGAAAAAAATATTTAGAGACCAATCTGAACTTAAGAGTATAGTCAAAGGATAAAAAAGGAAAAATACCCTTTTTCGTCCCTTAACTTTAGCTCGGAGTTCATGTTGGTCCCTTATCTTTAAAAAGTGGCAACTTGGTCCTTTAACTTTTAAAATGGTGTCATTTTAGTCCGCACCGTCAATTTTCCCCAAACGTCCGTTTGTTTTGTAGATCTGGCATATGACATGACAATCTTGTTCATGATGTGACTTCCTTCTCCCTCCTCCTTCCGTTGAAATCGCTAAAATAATTCAAAATCCCTAAAGTAATCTAGGGTTTTTTTTTATTTGGCAAGCATGAAATCCGGATGTTCCTATTCCATTTCAAAATCAAAAAGTCGGGATTCGGATGTTTGTAGTCGGTCACGATGGAAGCCTATGTGCCTTTGTGGAAACATGGTTGTTCTTCAAAGGGCAACTACTGTTAAGAATATGGGAAAACTTTTTTGGGGTTGTCCATATTATAAGGTATGCAACTACTGTTAAGTTATGTTTCTGTTTTTGTTTTTTGATGTTTCTGTTTATTATCCATCATCCTCTAAACAATGAAACTTACAGGGAGGTATGCAAGCTGGTTGTGGCTTCTTTGATTGATTTTATGAGGAGATGGGTGATGAGAAGGAGCAATTTTGGATGCATAGGTTGGGTGTGGTAACTAAGGGACTTGCTGAAGCAAAAAAGGACATTGAAAAAGCGACAATGGAGAATGAAGAATTAGGAAAAAGCCTGATGAAACTTGAAATTAAAATGAAGAATATCATGAAGTGAAAAAAGATTTTGAATTTGATGTTTGTGATGATTATCATTGTATTAGTTGTTAGGGGTAGTTAGGTTATTACAGTTTGTTTGGAAGTATAATGTTATGGTTTGTTTGTAAGAATTAAGTTAAGTTTTGGTGGTAAGAATTATGTTTTTATGTTTAGTTAAAGTTTGTATCAGTTTTGGATTGTATCACTTTAACATGAATGTAATAGTTGGATTTTAATATATGGATTCTATCAGTTTAGTTGGATTTTAATATTTGGTATGTTATGTTTTTATGTTTACTAGGTCTGTTATAGACCTGTCAAAGTTGGTGTGCTAATTTGGTCTGTTAATTTTGTCTGCATTTCTACACCACATTAGACATGATTGTAGTAATATAAAGTTCATGACAGGTCCATTTCATAATACATAAAGTTTATTACAGGTTCTGCTTTTAGGTTCATTTCATAATACCTATAAGTTGGTTATGCTTTTAACATAAAGTTCATGACAGCAGGATACATAAACAACAACAACAGGATACATAAACAACAACAGCAGGATACATAAACTTGTAATACATTCAATAAAATAGACTTGTTCCACAAATGATACACGTGTTCCAAAATAACAGCAGAATACATAAATTTGTTCCAAAATAACAGCAGAATACATAAACTTGTTCATGACAATAGCAAAATACATAAACTTTTAACACAACTGATAGGAGTGTGTTGGCTAGTTTGTTTAGCAGTCTGAGTTGGAGTATGATTGAGTTGGGCTGATTGTTGGCTAGGTTGTTGAGCAGTCTGAGTTGGAGTATGAGCAGTCAGAAACCCCGTCTTCATGAACATGGGCATCATCACGCATGACAAACTTTTTATTATCTGTATTTTGAAACTCAACAATTTCGGGAGGCTGGTTGGATGGCATGCCTTCAATCTCTGCTTCATGATATTTAGTAGTTGAGAATAAAATAGGTTCTAATTGTACATATTCAACCACAGTGCTCAATGATATTCACATCTGACATAAAAGACTTTCTAGTAGATTGAGAATCTGAAAAGTGAGCTTGCAGTTCCACATGCTCGTCTTCATTTCCACTGAATGAGTTATTATTGTCTGACTCCATGGTAGTTAAAGCATCCATGTAGTTGTCAACCTCACTGGTCACATCATCAGAATTGTACCTAACTAAGCTGCCTTCTATTTTCTTTTGTTCATTGATTGCCAATTCTGTTTCATCAGACACCTTGACATCCCTTACACCCACTGAGATTTGTTCTTTCACCATCACAAGATCTCCATTTGCCTCACCAACCTCTTCTGGAAATTGGTGAAGTTCAGACTCCGGATCATAAGGGGATGAACAAGAGTTTTCATCTCCAATCGACTTTTTAATGCTACTGATTTCAAGAATTTTAATCCTTGCTTCGCTAGAATCATCTGGTGTCGGTTTCACTGGCAGCAGAAAGATTGAAGTTTCATAAATCATTTCCGGATCAGGCGAGGGAGTTTCTAGAAATTTCTCCATGTAACTTTTCCCAGATTTTGCTTCAACAGCAAGTCCATTCAATTGTCTTTTCTTCAGCTTCACTAGGCGAGCTGGATTACTATAATCATTCTCAATACGTTCCTCAAGAAGCAACTGATGTAATATGCAAAGATGGAAATAAATTTGAGACACCAGTCAACAATTTAAAGACCTAACCATTCGAATACCAATGTATCATAACAAAATGATTGGAACTTACTTTGAATGTGATGGTACAGCATTAGGAGCTTCACCGTCCCTTAGTCGTGCTCCTTTCATGTCCCCGGTGGTGGCGGCTGGAAAGAATTCATGTCAACTGTTCGAAAATTTTGGAACCGTTAGAATTGTTTTTCTTCCTCTAAGACACTTCATATCCACGTCAGCAGCTCCACCTGGACAAGCATGTCACGTCAGCAGCTCCACCTGGACAAACGTGACAATTTTTTCAAAGTTTGACTAACGGCAACATACAGAAGGATAAACGTGACACCATTTTAAAAGTTAAAGGACCAACTTGCCACTTTTTAAAGATAAGGGACCAACATGGACCCCGAGCTAAAGTTAAGGGACGGAAAATGTTATTTTGCTAATAAAAAAAGATATTTTACCAAAACTAAAATAAATTTTAAAAGTTTTAATTTTTAGTTTTAGAAACTGAGAAGAGAAAAAAAAGAAAAATAATACATTTTTTATTAATGAAAAATTTATAATATTATGCAACTTTAAAATATAAACAAATAGCAAATGAATAATTTTTGTTTTATAAAAATGAAATGTATCAAAATCACAAATAAATCCCTAAATAATATTTTTGATACATTTTTTTTTTCTTTTTTCATATTTCATTATTGATTGATTTTTCTTTATTTTGATAAAGAAAAAAAATAATTGTTATATTTTTATTCTCTTTTTTTATTAATTGTATTTTTTTATAAAGGCTAAATTATATAAAAAAGAAAATTGCTACACAAAAGAGAGAGGAAGAGTATACCAAAATCCACTCAATAAGATTTAAATCTATAAAAGGCAAATATAATATATTTTATACATAGTATTTCCTAACATGTAAGGGCAAAGAATCAAAAATAAGTTAAGGAAGTAGATATACAACCTATATTAGCAAAAAAATCTGCATAATAATGAAAAACATGTCAAAAAGAATCTTGGTGCAAGTATGTCATCTAAGTCTTAGTTGTCAAGACACCAAATTAAGGTTGGTGGAAGCAAAAGCCTAAAATAGAGTCAGATTCCATCCAAAGTTTGAACCAACCCTTCTTTGCTATTTCAATAAACCTAAGAACACCATAAAACTCAATCAAAAGAGAGTTATTCTAATTCAGTGGTTCCGAAAAAACCATAATAAATAATCCACTGCTATCTCTGTAAATTCTACCACAAACAACAGAAATAAGTTTTAAAGAAAAAGTCCTACCAACATTACATTTGGTCCAATCAAAAGATGAAGAACGCCAAATAACTTCTTTGATAAATGGAGCTTTCGAAGGATGGATTGAGACATTGAAGACGACGAGGATAGCAAAATCTTCCAAAGATGCCATAAAGGTTAACTTAATCTTAGTGTTAGTTAGATTAACTTGGGCCTTAAAATGTGACCAAAGTTGAAATATATCTCTGGTC
The DNA here is from genome assembly GCA_963859935.3 of Lathyrus sativus. Lineage (NCBI taxonomy): Eukaryota > Viridiplantae > Streptophyta > Magnoliopsida > Fabales > Fabaceae > Lathyrus > Lathyrus sativus. Next base: position 651,582,997 of record OZ012739.1, on the reverse strand, counting down.
TTTGAACCAAATAGATTTCTAGCAGTCCTATGCCAAAAAAGACCTTTAGCAGCGCTTTTTTTTTGCCTTTAGCAGCGCTTAAAAGCGCTGCCTAAAGTGGCGCTGCTAAAGGTAAAAGCAGCGCTTTTTTTTTATGGAAAAAGCGCAGCTAAAGGCTCCTTTTAGCAGCACATTTAGCAGTGCTTTTTTACCCCTTTAGCAGCGCTTATAAAAGCGCTGCCTATTCCCCCCTCCCCTCCCCCCTTTAGCAGCGCTTTTAGAAAGCGCTTTCTTAGACCCTCCCCCTTTAGCAACACTTTTAGAAAGCGCTTTCTTAGACCCCCCCCCCCCTTTTAGCAGCGCTTTTATAAAGCGCTTTCTTAGACCCCCTCCTTTCCCCACCTATAGCAACGCTTTTGTAGCGCTCTCTGTGTTCCCTTTAGCAGCGTTTTTTTGTAAAAGCGCTGTCTAATCTTCACGATTTTAAATTTTTTTTATTTTAAATAATCACATTTTTTGTATATTTTTCGATAAACCTACTTATGTTACATTCCCTGCTTATAATTCAGGCCTTTATTTCAACACTTTGGCCTTATATATACAATTCAACACTTTGGCCTTGAAGTATACATTGTAATTCATCACTTTGCCCATAATCATTTTAATACACATAAACCTGCTTAAATATATTACAACACAATCCGATCCTCAGAATTACAACATCACAAATACAGTCAATTTACATATAATTACAAATCTGTTAACTTTACAAATAGATACGACTTCCAGAAATATTATTATCCCGCATCAATATTGGATGATACATATACCTTATACAATTCTCAACTCAAGAATAAATTGACACCATTCCTCCTTTATTTCTTCCAATCCTACTTTTGAGTAAGTACCGCACTTGAATTCATCAAAGTACTACATAATATAACAAAACATGCACGATTTAGTTTTAAAACTAATTACTTAGATGAAACATCGGTTAATTATCAAAATGAATCATATAATTTATGAATTGATCCATACCATGATTGGAATCTCTATTTGACCAGAATGAATAATTTCCTTCATAAAGCGCAATACAAAATATCCGCAATCAATCCCATTGCGCTGACGAGGACACTGTAAATGGAAAAAACAAACGAACATTTATCAGGATATATAATTTAAATAGTTTTATCAAGTAGGACCACTATAACAGTAAAAAAATGGGAAAATATACTTGCATTCTGATCCAACTAGTGTTGTTAACCTTGCTTTTTGGCACTGTTGCTTGTCTTTGTGCTCTGAATATTTGTATAGCTCTAACATAATATAAACGCATATTTAGAACAATGTCACATAATAAATAAAGATATATAATTATTCAGAACAGTATATCTCATCACTTATGTATCAATCATATTCTTCATATCAGGATATTTTGTTTGATCGCCATCCAATGAATCCAGATAATACACTATTTCTTTCATCAGATTAATCGCGACCAACAACCAGTGTCCACTATAAAATAAGACAACAGTTTAGACGGAAATGTTATATAGAATGGCAAAAATTGAATAATTATAATAAATGAATTTAGAATGAAGTCATACCCATGGCAAGTATTATATGGCAACAAGAACAACTTCTCTGTAGTCGCGGCCATAAATCTTTGGACTATGTAATCTTTGACTACATCTGATGTGTGATCTATTGCCCGTGAGTTGATACAGCTTGCAGATAAGAATGTGAATATTGAAGTCAAATCACGTGGGACCAACAACTTGTCATACAAGAGCCTAAAAGAAAAAACATAATTAACATTAGAATATTCAGTTGAATGAGCAAATTTTAAAATGTTCAATTATTTAATTAAAATGGATTGGAGTACCTGATGTAGGAATGCATAACACCGACGCCTAATTCAGAATGTTGGAAAACCTGGTTCAAATCCTCCTTAGCAATTGTTTCGGTATATTTAAAACCGAAAATACTTTCCTCCATAGGTATTTGACAGATGTCACCCTCAGTCACATCTGTTGTTCCTACATATGTTTCAAGGCACAACCTAAATCGAGGAACAAATGCTTTTTTTGGCTCGACCTTTTTTTTGTTGGGTACCTTGGAAGATTCAGGCATCTTACCCTTGCTGACTTGTTGCAACTGTTGATCATGAACCTAAAAGTCATATAAGTTCAGTAATTAATGTATAATAAGATAATTATGTAACTGTAGTAGTACCTGTTTCTTTGATGCAGCTGAATCGGTTTCCCGCACAATGATTCCCTTATCTTTTGATTTGGATTTTGTAGGAGTCTAAGATCATCATGTAAATAAGAAAATGTAAATGTAAGAATAACTTTCATCTATGGGTCATAAAACATTTGAATATTACAAGGTTCATAATGGTGTTCAACATACCTCATCATCTATGAAAATGAGATTTGTCGGCCATGCAACATACGCTCCTATTGCGTCTCCCATCACTGTTACGTCTGAAACAATATCTGGTATAAGCAACAACGCACCCCCCTCTAATGCAATATCAACTGATACTTTCAAAAATCCAGCAGGGAGCAGTTTATGGTGAAGTAAGTCTCCCACAGTGTTATGCACCTTTCCCTTGCCAACCATGCGATAAGTCGGTGACGATAAATATAGCCGACAAGGTGAAATGCCCTAAACAAATAATGATGCCGATTAATGTGTCAATTAAGAAAATTGTGCTAAATTAATTTCAATGTAATATATACAATTACCTCTGGAAGCTTCTGCAGCCAATTGATACTATCTTTGTCACTAGTATCTTTACCCTCTTGACCGCGTCTTTCCGACATGTATCTTTCTTTGTCCTTCTGTAATTCGCAAATCTGAGCTTTCAATTCCTCCAACACATCCATCACTTCTTTATTGCTAGGATTTTTTTTCTTTGGCTGCTTATACAGTTTTGATGGAGTGACACCAAATCCCTTACCCCTCACACGCCCAGAATACTCAGGGATATTTAACACCCGACTCAGTATGCTCCTGCAATCATCGTCCTCAGCTGGAGTTATACTCTAGGATAGAGTCTCCTGAAATATAGATAAAAGCATATATAAATATATTATACATTTTTGATCAATTACTGACAAAACTAATGTTGTACTTACACATTGTTCAAATACTTGTTGAACTTCTTCCTGAACGACTCCATCTCTTCCCACACGGGCAGCCTTCCACACAACATGGTCCGGAAGAGATGTCGCATCACTTTTCTCCTCTTCTAATTACGCATTAAGATGGATAATAAAACATTCATATCCTATTATATATACTTACTATTTTTGGTAACTATATCATATTAAAGCATTTATATATACTTACTATTTTTTGTTCTAAGCGTGCATATCCCAAACGCTCTTTTTTGTATGGATACGCGGGTTTTGATGCCTATTGCCAATTTACGCCACTCACAACCTGAAAAAACAAGTTTAAGTCATATCAGAACTCTTGTGGAAGAAGTATATATACTATACATTATTCATGATAAGTTGTACTTACTAAAAATTCTTTGGTTCTTCGCTTTGCAACAAATGTCTCCCATTCTTCTTTTGAAATCAGATCAACATACTTCTTTGGACGCTCCGAGTCGACAAAGTTTCCATCAGAATCTTTAAGAAACTTGTTCGTTAAAAACCCTCTAAATCCCCTCAGTCGTTTTCCGGCCAATTGAAGACAATATTTTATCCTAGAATCATCAATATTAAAAGATCTCTGCAAACAAATACACATACATATAACATGTTAGTATAATTAATTTAAAGATGTAATCGTCAACATAATTAAAAATAATCAAATATCATACCTGTATTTTGCTCCAAATTTTGTCTTTAGCCGGTTGTAGCGAGGGAATTCTCCAATTATCGCAAGTAATCGGAATTTGCAAACGTACAAGTGCTCCAATGTAACTTGTCAGCATCGCACCGTTAGGCTCAACTAATTGATCTCTTTCATTCCAATGAACATCATACTTAACACCCTTATCTCTCGCATGGATTATTTTTTTCATAATCATTATTCCTCTTTTGATATCGCCTTCCATGTCTTTTGTTGTTTCGTTTCCATCATGTGATGTTTCCTCATTGGTGGTCATAATACCTGTAATTCAGAAAAACCAAAGTATCAAATGAATGACATGTAAATATGTAAATAAGAAATATATACATAAGAAATGTATAAATAAGAAAAACACATACATAATTTTATTGAATGACATAATATGTAATTGTATTGCATGATATAAATATGTAATTTTATTCAATGAGACAATATGTAATTTTACAAGTACCTTTGTCACTAAGATCTCTTTCTTTTCTTAGTTGGAACGTGGTTTACTTGTCTCTTAACAACACGGACGGATGGATTGATCCAAATTCCCTCGTTATGATCATTTCTAATATATGATTCGTCCGCTCTAATATTTTCATCTGGATCATCTATAATATAAGATTCCTTCTCAACATCAACATCCCCCTTGTCTCCAATGTTATCATCGATTACTTTGTTGGAAAAAATAACTATAGACCATTTCGTACTTGTCGGATCAGTGACATAGAACACTTGTTTAGCTTGCGTGGCTAGAATAAAAGGTTCATCTTTGTACCCCACCTTATTAAGATCTTCTTGCAAAAACCCTGACTTATCCATTCGTATGCCACTATTATTTTCAATCCACTTGCATCCAAAGATAGGAATCTAAAACTTTTCATAATCAAACACCCAAATGCGCTCGATAACCCAAAAATACGACAGATTCGCATATTTGGGGTTTAAGTCCTTCACACTTGAAATGTTGCTTCGGCAAGCACGGTGACACCACTATTTTGCATTGTACTCTTATCATTTTGTTCTTTGGTATAAAATGTGTATCCATTAATTGCGTATGCGCTATAAGAAAACACATGCAAACTTGGACCATATGCTAAACATCTCAACCTTTATGTTATTGAAGCGGGATCAAAATAAAACTTTGAAAAAATATGATCCTTGAACCATGTTATAAAACTCCGATTGTGCTCACGTACTATCCAATTTTCATTTCGATTCAGATTTAAACCTCGGAGAACGTCCTTGTGCATTTCAACATACGGCTCAACCTCAATGTCATTATGCAGAACATACAAATGCACTTGCTCCCGTTCATCCCTTGAAATTGTCACAACTTTATTTCCAATTAACTGTTTACCTACTATTTTTTCAACAACATTAGATTTTGGGAGGCCAATGGATTGAATATTGGACAAATATTCAGTACAAAAATCAATAGCTTCTTCAATAATGTATCGTTCAAAAATACATCCCTCTGGTCGACTTCTGTTTTTTTACATACCCTTTCAATATTTTCATATAATGTTCAACAGGGTACATCCATCTCATATAAGCTAGTCCACACAATTGTGTCTCTTTCACAAGATGGACAACTAGATGTACTATTATGTCAAAAAATGATGGAGGAAAATATATTTCAAGCTCACACAAAGTAATAACTATTTCTTTTTGCAATGTTGGTAAGATCGCATGATCGATCACCTTACTACAAATTAACCTGAAGAAAAAACACAATTTAGTTATTGTGCCTCTCACTTTTTCTGGAAAAATAGAACGTATACCTATTGGTAGAAAGTGTTTCATTATAACATGATAATCATGTGTCTTTAAACTCTTTAACTTTAGGTCTTTCATAGAAACAAGTCTTCTAATATCTGAAGAGTATCCTTCTGGAACTTTAACTTCACTCAGAAACTTACACAATATCTTTTTCACCTTTCTAGATAAAGTATAAGCAGCAAGTGGTAAATATGTGCGATTTTCTTTCTTCAAGGGTCCTAATTCATTTCTTATTCCCATTGCTACCAAGTCCTTTCTTGCTTTAAGGTTATCCTTACACTTTCCTTGTATATTGAGTAACGTACCAATAACACTTTCAAATACATTTTTTCAATATGCATAACATCAAGAAAATGTCTTACATACAACGACTTCCAATACGGCAACTCAAACAAAATTGACCTCTTCTTCCACCCACGCGTGACAAGCATATGAGCAAAAGGCTTGCCAAACTGAGTACTCACATCTTTCACCTTTTCAAAAATTTGTTCGTCGGTCAATGTAGGTGGAACTCTACGTTATTCTGAATTTCCGTTAAATGCTTTTCTCCACCCACGGTAGTGATGATTAGAATTTAAGAATTTACGATGACCAAGAAAGACATTCTTCTGACCAAATTCTAACCGCGTCCAATCTGTGTTTTCTTCACAAATAGGACACGCACATTGACCTTTAATGCTATACCCCGATAGATTTCTATATGCTGGAAAATCATTAATTGTGCCAAACAACATCGCCCTCAAATTGAAACTTTCTTTCCTATATCCATCATAAACTTCCACACCGTTCTCCCACAAACTCTTTAAGTCTTCGATTAAAGGTGTCAAGTATACGTCTATGTCATTCCCTGGTTGTTTAGGGCCAGAAATTAACATAGATAACATCATGTACTTATGCTTCATACATAGCCATGAAGGTGGGCTATAAATCATAATAATTACAGGCCAGGTGAAATGTGAGATAATTTGCAGACCATGCGGATTCATTCCATCGGTCGATAATGCCAAGCGAAAGTTTCTAGCTTCTTCTCCAAAATCAGGATACTCATTATCAATTTTCATCCACTGTGGTGAATCTGCTGGATGTCGATACTTTCCATCTATAATTCTATCATTTGCATGCCAAGTCAGGTGTTTTGCATTTGTTTCACTACGAAACATGCGTCTAAATCTCGGAATTATAGGAAAATACCATAAGACTTTTGCTGGTGACAACGTTTTCTTATACCGAGATACACCGCATTTAGGACACTCGTTTAATGATGCATATTCATTTCGAAACAAAATGCAATCATTTGGACAAGCATGTATCTTATCATAGCTCATGCCAATAGAGCATAACATTTTTTTAGCTTCATAGGTTCGATTAGGAAGAACATTATCCTCCGGAAGCATCTCTTGAAGTAGGGCTAACAACTCTATGAAACTTTTATCCGACCATCCATTACCCGCCTTTAAGTTGTACAACTTTAATACCGCAGACAATCTTGTGAAAGTAGTGCAACCTTTATACAACGGTTTCTCTGCATCGCTTACCAACCTCTCAAACATCTTGGGACAATCTTGAATATCTTCTTTAAGTGCTTCTGCAATCTCTTCGACTCGATCACAATCATATGTATCTCTGCCATTGTCCTTTGAAGCATAGGTTGTATTATCCCCGGGTTCGACATTCTCGTTACTTATCTCACCATGTAATATCCAACATGTATAACTTCGATCAATTCCATGTCTCATTGAATGAGATTCCAACTGAACGACATCATTTTGACGCCAATAACAGCAACCTAAGCAAGGACATGTGATCCTACTGGGGTCTTTGGCGTGTTCAACATCAAACTTAACGAATTTCGATACCCCATTCTCGTACTCTTTAGACAATAGATTAGAAGACATCCATTTTTTATCCATACTAATTGAGTAGTCTAAACTAAACTAAGAAAGTTAAACAAAAATAGAGAATACCTGTAAAGAAATCAATAACTTCTAAGAAAGCTACACAGTAGGATGCTTGAAAATGATCACAACCTTACTCTTCACAGGTAACCCCTATAACAGACAAAATTAATAACATCATCAACATTAAATAATTCTTGGAACATCAATTGTTGATAAAACTTGCAATAATGTAACAACTTCTTATATAGTTGATAATTTCTTTTAATAAAACCTTATAATATTAAAAGAAAAAAGGTGGAACAACTAAGAAACTATAAAATGAGGAACAAAATAAAATACCATAAAACAGACTACTCATATTTCATACGAACTACTTGACATAAATATTAGTACAATTTAAGAATTTTTAATTATATGGGTCAAACGAACTACTCATATTTTAAACATTAACAAGTGATGGATTAATAAAAAACTTGATGAGAGAAGATTGATTCTATTATTCTAAACATGATACATACCTCAAAAATACCATGGAGTTGGTGGGTGGAATAGTTTTACAGAAAAAGGGGTAACCCTGGAGTTATTGTTCTAACTGAATCTCTGTATCTTGGAGGCAGACCTACAATATTTTCCAACAAAATTAATAATTTAGAGACCAAATTACACAGTTCAAGTAACAAACCAGACATTTGCAACAAACAATATCTATTTGCAAACGTGTTACAATCATTATGAACTGAGTTATACTCAAAGTTAACATAAGTAAACTCATTGTGGCATTTCAACAAACACCCTGTTTACAAAACTCAAGCCAATATCAAAAGAGTAATTCTCATCAACGGTATCAACAGAAACAAGTCAATAACTCAGAAAAGAAGTAACACTAACATCATATCAAACAATAATCCAGAAAAATGAAATACTAAGACAATAATCCAGAAAAATGCAAAATGAAAAACTTCAAATACCATAACAATGGCGGAAATGCGCTACAGAATGAACGGAAGGAGGCTGTCAAAAACGGACGGACAAATGGCGGAGAAATGTAATACAGACTGAATGAACGGAGGAGGGCGACGGTCGGCGGCTGTCGGACGGAGGGAATCGACGGAATCGGTCGTGGTGAATAGGGCAACATTCGCCAGAGGAGAAAGAAGGAAAGAAGATGCACGTATGACTGTTCTGTTTCTTTTAAAAATTTTGGTGGGTATTTTAAATTAATTCTAATTATACCTATAGCAGCGCTTCTTAATGACATATAGCAGCGCTTTATAAAAGCGCTTTCTTTCCTACAACATATAGCAGCGCTTATAAAGAAAGCGCGCTCGTAGGATACACCTACAGCAGCGCTTTACAAAAGCGCTTTCTTATGGCCCCCTATAGCAGCGCTTTACAAAAGCGCTTTCTTAGGGCATACATTTAGCAGCGCTTTAAATAAAGCGCTTTCTTAGGGTCCCCCTTTAGCAGCGCTTTTCAAAAAGCGTTGTCTTAGGTATGCTGTTTTTTTTCTTTTTTTTTAATGACTCTTTAGCATCGCTTTTTCTAAAAGTGATGTCTTTATATGCGCTGCTAAAAGTCAATTCTGGCGTAGTGAAATAATATTGAGCAGGAAAATGAAAAGGCTTTTAGAGTTATAGAACCTTAAAGGTGATATGTTGGTTGAGCAAAAGTCCCATAAGTTATCAGTAGAAATGAATTATGAGTTTTGTTTTATGGATTTTCTTAGCCAATTCCATAATTTCAGACTGAAAATTATGGTCACAAAATATTAGTCATTAATTCGGTGGCTAATTTTATTTAGTGACTTTTAAAATTTTACTAACATAATTTTTAATTTTGATGGCTAATTCGGCCACTAGAATGACCAAAAATTTTCAATCACTAATTCGGTCACTAAAAACAAATTTTTTAATAGTATATAAAATTTTAAAAATATATCATGAATTACATTAACCCTCTCATAACATTATATATATGGACAAAAGTTTTTAATGACAATCAAATAATTGTATGTAATGTCATATATATTTATAATTTTTATAATTTTTTACTATCACTAGAAATTAGAGAGAGATATTATCATTGTCATTTTAATATAACTCATAAAATATTAGTGCATGTTTTAAAATTATAGAGGTGTCAATGTCTTCTTAACACACATAAGAAGATATAAATGTAATTTTCCCTAAATTTAAATATAAAATGATATTTTATTTTATTTTTTTCAAAACTATTTTTTAAAAATTTAATTTATAAAATTATTTTTAAGAACTAAAAATCAAAAGAAGTTCCTAGTCTTAACTTTTCTATATCCTCATTAAACAATCGACCACATCTTTACCTATATGTATAAAGAGTTTGAATTTCAACATGTCAACGTTGGATTAATATATATTTGTTCTACTATCTAACTATATCAAATATATAAAACTCTAGTTAATGATAATAGATGACATAACTGCAAATAAGCTCAACAAATTCTACGAATGTCAAAGTTGAGGGGACACATTTGTAGTACAATTTACAACTTTTCTTAATGTAAAAATTAATTCTTCTATCTCATTTAAAATCACTCAACCCTAATCGGGTCAAATTAAGAAGTCCTAATAGTAATTTGAATTTAAACTATGTAACTTTTTATTTAAAAAAAAGGCATTCAAATTATATATCTAAAATTTTATTATATTGTCCGGTTTAATTAATGCGTGTTTTGAATATTACTAAGAAGATCTTAATCTCACTCACATATGAAAAAGTATGATGATTACACATAATTATTTATGCTATTACTGATCTAAAGATGTAACTAACTGATCTCTTAGCTTTGTTGTTGAATATATAATCAAGTGCCAGTATATCTTTACTTTAGAGTTCCACCATATGCACCACCTTTCGTTGCTTTTTAATGCCTCAACCAAAAAGTTTTGGCGGTACCATAACACAATTTTATGAAAATAGTTTCCATTATTCCTCGTCCACTATCGACATGTGAAATGAAGTTCTTTTCCTTATGATTTTCACCGACGAAAGTTTAGTACAGAACTTCACTATTAAACTCTCTGGCCAAAATAGTTTCTTTGAATGAATTATATGTTAGATTGGCCAAAATTGTTTATATTATCCGAGAATCGAGACTAAAAATATTATATATATATATATATATATATATATATATATATATATATATATATATATATATATATATATATATATATATATATATATATATATATATATATATATATATATATATATATATATATATATATATATATATATATATATATATATATATATATATATATATATATATATATATATATATATATATATATATATATATATATATATCAACTCATATATATATATTGTTTTTTAAAGGATAAAATTGTGAGAGTTTTTACACATAAAACTGACAAAATCTTGTAACCGCGAGGATGGAGACTTGAGGTCGACCAAAATATTGGTAATAGAATGAGGGGACGAGCCCACTTGTTCGGACACTGACCCTAAGTCTTGGCTGACTAAAATAATTCTATATTGTTTGAAAATCGGGGCTAAGGATAGTTAATATACAATATCCATACACCTAAACCCAATGAAGCTCTTATATACAATACATATACACTTCAACTCAGCAAGACACTTTTTCTAAAGGACAAAGCCGTGATAATTCTCACACCTAAACTAGACAATATCTCATAATTACAATGGCGCAAACTTGAGTGTTCCCAAAGACAGCTTCATTGTTTCAAAGTGAAAGTAAAAATGGGTAGAGATCGAATGGAACATAGTTCTGGTACAATGGATAAGTGATAAAATAATATGCATGTATGAATGAGATAGTACCTTAAATGGTGCCTTTTGAATTTTAAACAGTTTAGACGGTTAAACTATCTCCGTTAGATACGATGACTTATGCGGGTTGTCGTTTGATATAATCAAATTGTGGATAATACACCAGAGGCAAGAATTACGTGTCTGTGACTGACGTGAAGTCTTACTTGTTCCATGCATTTTTGCGTACAATACTTATTGTTGGGTCTTTCACCATAGACGCGTCAAATGTCCTATAACAAAATTTTATGCAATGCAATATAAGTAAATGAGTGATTAACATTCCATTATTGGAAAAAATTTCGATGTGAAAAGATTTGTTCTTGAAAACATGCATATAGAAACACTACTACAAACAACACACCTCAGTTATGGAAAACTTGTCTCTTTATCGCTCGGTTATGAAAAACCGAGTTTATAATGGAAAATGTCCTTGATTCAATCCCTACCAACAACATATTTTTATTTTGAAAACTATGAAGTGCACGCCACTTTACCTCTCAATTTTATCTAAAATATGAGGTAATAAGTTATGTTGGTACGTTGGTTTTAACTAATAATAGATAGGTTAAATCTTATATATATATATATATATATATATATATATATATATATATATATATATATATATATATATATATATATATATATTGTTTTAAATCTCATTTTGAATGACTTGTATCATTTTTGTACACAGAAACAGAATATTGATAGAACCAGAATCAAATCATTTCAAATGTACAAATTTATATTATTCTCATCAACACAGAATACAAGATTTATATTGTTTTCAAAAATAAATGTACGAATTTACATTGTTCTCATCAATAAAAATACAAGATTTACATTGTGTTCAAAATTAAATATATAAATTTACATTGTTCTCATTAACATAGAATATAAAATTTACATATATGCATATAAAAATGACAAAACCTCTCTCTCTCTCTCTCTCTCTCTCTCTCTCTCTCTCTCTCTCTCTCTCTCTCTCTCTCTCTCTCTCTCTCTCTCTCTCTCTCTCTCTCTCTCTCTCTCTCTCTCTCTCTCTCTCTCTCTCTCTCTCTCTCTCTCTCTCTCTCTCTCTCTATATATATATATATATATATATATATATATATATATATATATATATATATAGACATGGCAAAAAAACCCAGACCCGTCGGGGCCCGCCCGGACCCGCCCCGAAATTAGCGGGGAAAACCCGGTTTGAGTGGGTACGGGTGCGGGTGCGGGGAAAATCCGATTTTTAATTACGGGTGCGGGTACGGGTGCGGGTAGACACTAAGACCCGCCCGCACCCGGCCCCGCCCCGCACCCGAATAATTTATTTTAATTTAATTCTCTTATTTTACTTATTTTAATATTTATTTATTAATTATATTTTTAATTAAATTATTAATACATTTATTGCAATTAAAATAAATAAATTAATCAAGTTAATATTCATTTACTAATTAAAATTTTAATTAAATAAATAATTTATTTATTAAAATAATTAATTTTTTAATTAAGTTATTAATTTTTATTGTAATTAAAAATAAATAAAAAATTTCGGGTGGGGGCGGGGCGGGTGCGGGTGCACCCGTTTTCTACTGGGGGCGGGTCTGGGTGGTAAATTTTTACCCCCGATCGGGTTTGGGGGCGGGGGCGGGTGTGTTACATGAAAGCGGGTGCGGGTGCGGGTATAGTAAAACCCGCCCCCGACCCGCCCCGTTGCCATCCCTATATATATATATATATATATATGAACTATTCATTTAATCAAACAATTAAAAATATGAAAGAGAAAACATAACATTTAAATATGAGAGAAAAATGCATATCTATTTTATTTTTATCATTTTTATAGTATTTCTTTGTATTATTATTTTTATGTTTTATTATTATATTAATCATTCGATTGAAATTGAAAATAACAATTTGATTAAAAAAATATTACTATACACATCACAAGCCCAACTCAACACATCTTGAGTTTTTAGAAAAAAATTTAAATTAAATTTTTTTAACCTAATAATAACATTTTAGTAATATATATATATATATATATATATATATATATATATATATATATATATATATATATATATATATATATATATATATATATATATATATATATATATATATATATATATATATATATATTAAATTGTAATAAATTTTTTAGAAGGAAAAAATATTATTTAAATTTTTAGAATTGATTACCCTTTAAAATTTATTTTTCATTGATGATAAAACCATCGTGTTTAGGTGATCTTCTCAATATATTTTCAAAAATCATTTAAAAAAATATTATTCAAATTTTGAAAAATAAAAATAATAAATATCAAGTTTCTTGTTATGTATTAAGTCTTGAGTTTTTTATATCTATAAGAGTTTCAAACTAACTAATACAAAATTTAAACAAATATTGTTATTTAATTATTATAAAAATAATCTAAAAATAATTGATTCTTTTCTATAGAAACAATTAGGTTCTATTAAGTAAATAAATAAATTGAGACCCTAGATGGTGGTCTTGGTTGCCTACTCCTAAGACTCGATCGGTATACACGTGTATTTTTCATGCGATAACTACCCACGATTATAACAAGATGATGTTTAAATATGACACCGTGTTTAATAATAACATTTGACGGGTTTTTATGGTGACAACGACTTGATTTTCAGTGGATTAAATTTGTTAAAAAAATATATCATTTCTTATTAATCATTTGACTATGGTGATCGTTCATGATGAAGAGAATATAATACTAATATGAGACTCTATATATTTTTTTTATAATATTGAAGATATATTTTACTTTTAATAAAGTTTTTAATTTTTAATTTAAAAAGTTTTTTTAATTAATGTGATTTAACTGCTATAGTAATATTATAAGCAAAAAATATCACAAAAATTAAAGAAAAAAACTAACAATTTTCGTTGTAATCTCTAAATGTTCTCATTTTTATTTCTTAAAAGTTGGATTAAAAAAATAGAAATATATATTTCTCTCTTTTTTAAATGTTATGTTTTCTCTTTCCTATGTTTTAATAGTTAGATTAATTCAATGGTTGAGAATTGGACATGAGAGAAAAATTGGAGAGGATCCAATTCATATATATATATATATATATATATATATATATATATATATATATATATATATATATATATATATATATATATATATATATATATATATATATATATATATATATATATATATATATATATATATAAACCACACACGCACACACACAAATTAAACTTATAACAACTAAGAAAACTATTGTTGTTGAGGTTCATAACTAAAGGTGACAAGAAACACTCAAAGATGAAACAAGAATAAAAATAAATGAACATAAATATTTTTATCCTGCTTCACTGTTAACTAAGTTAATCCATTCCATCAACTAAGGTAATTTCGCCTTATCAACAAGAACTTAATCCAATATAATCAACTTATTACAGACACACAAAGACTGTCCGTTAATGTCTTCTCGAGAACCATGACTAAGCCCTAGTCTCTCAAGGATTACAACCTCAATAAATGAGATATAAAAAATGTGTAATACCTCAGTTATGAAAATTTGTCTCTTTATTCCTTGGTTATGGAAAAATCGAGTTTATAATGAAAAATGTCATTGGTTCGATCCCTACCAATAACATATTTTTATTTTCAAAACTATGAAGTGCGCGCCACTTTACCTCTTGATTTTATTTCAAATATGTGGTAATAAGTAATGTTGGTACGTTAGTTTTAACTAATAACAGAAGGGTTAAATCTTATATATTGCTATATATAATTTGTTTTAAATCTCACTTTGAATGACTTGTATCATTTTTTTACAGAAACAAAATATTGATAGAACTAGAATCAAATCATTTCAAATGTACAAATTTACATTGTTCTCATCAACACATAATACAAGATTTACATTGTTTTCAAAATTAAATAAACAAATTTACATTGTTCTCATCAATAAAAATACAAGATTTACATTGTGTTCAAAATTAAATGCACAAATTTACATTGTTCTCATTAACCTAAAATATAAAATTTACATATTTGCACATAAAGATGACAACCCCCCCCCCCCCCCCCCCCTCTCTCTCTCTCTCTCATTCACACAGACACACACTCACAAATTAAGCTTATAACAACCAAGAAAACTATTGTTGTTGAGGTTCATAACTGAAGGTGACAAGAAACACAAGAAATAGGGGTTTGAGTTGGATTTTTAAGATAAAACTTTTTCGTACCCAAAACACTCAAAGATGAAACAAGAATAAATATAAATGAACACAAATATTTTTATTCTGGTTCGTTGTTAACTAAGCTAATCCATTCCACCCACCAAGATAATTTTTCCTTATCAACAAGGATTTAATCCACTATAATCAACTGATTATAGACATACAAAGACTGCCCGTCAATATCTTCCCGAGAACCATGACTAAGTCATAGTCTTTCAAGGAATACAACCTTAATAAATGAGATATAAGAAATGAGTTTACAAATTCGCTTCTAAGAACGTAGATTAAACAAGTTTAAGTACAATGAAATAATCACACAAAAATGAAAAAAAGCTCTATATGTGTTTTCTCTTCTATATTCACAAGAATAATATGTTCAGCAAAAGCGTTGTGAGATAGCATGAATAAGCGTGAACTGAGCTTAGTGTAACATCATCATTCATTCTTCCAAGTCTCCTTTATATAGGCAATGAAAAGACCCGTTGGAGGGTATAATTAAATTCTTCACAAATGAGCTGGCACCTTGCATAACAGTCTGCAACGGTGGGAGACAAAATGGTACAATAGTACAATCCTTATTCCATAAAATCAGCATAGTGGAAAGAATATTTGATCTTTTACTGTGTACTATTTTTCTCAAGTAAAACCTTTTGATCGTATCTTCTAATATTCAGAGGCTTCTGAGTAAGTGTTGTTGAAGCATGTTTAGAAGGATCAAGAGCCTAGTTCAGAGAAATTTCAGAAGTTTAGTCTTTAGAGTCTTAACACAGTTCCTCAGAACCTGGTCTTTAGAGTCTTTAGAACTTGTTCTTCAAAATCTTGAGAGCTTGATAAACCTTCAAAGGCTCTTCTATAAGAGTCATAGTCAGAAGCTTTAACATAAACATTCATCAGAACCGTTGTTTAAGAGTGTTCTAGAACTTGACATAATCTTGTAAAGCACACTTTTGTATCTCTTAAGAGTCAAAGTGTGTTGAGTCCAGAATCTGATGACGTCACAGGATAAATCTTCAAAGTCAGAACCTGTTAGCAAAAGCTACACACTAGACAAAACCATTAGGGTACAAAATTGTTCTCTAAGAAAGAATATATTGTTATCATCAAAACTAAAGTTCAACTGCATAACACAATTTTGTTCTTACAATAACAAGATAATATGTCACCGACCCAACGTAATCGGTTGTCATCTATATCATCTTATGAGAATGGCGATCTTTCGCTAAACTCCTATAATTAGAACAAAAATTTAAATTATGATAAGCTAACAACAACAACATTAAATATAAATAAATTATATGTATATGGATAAAGCTAGTCCTTATGCTTAGTCCATCCATTTGTAATGTCTCTGGAGACAATATCAAATATTTGTTTTATAACATAGTATCCACAAGAATAATCGTCAGGTTGTTTTAGAGACTACAAATAATTTTCATATTTTATATTACTAATATACACAAATAAAATAATGTCAAAAGCACAAGTAATATACTTACTTTTGTGTAATAAAACCTTGGCTTTCTACCAAGTACATTACGTTTGATTGCATTGTATCTCTCCACCGCTCTACACGTGTCGGTTAAAATTAAACATTAATAATAACTATTCAAAACTTAAGGTAAAATTTGAGTATTAAAAATAATACCACTTACCCACTCAAAGTGTTAATCATAACTTCAAGTTCCTTGTGCAACGAGCAACATATAACTATAACATTTTGCTTCAGACCTATAATTATTAGTTACCAATGATTACTTCATAAAAATTTAAAATATTTAATAATATGTATAAAATTGATTTATAAATGAAAACACAAATTAATACTTACAGGTGAAAAATGGGGTCAAATAACATTTTTTGTTCTCGTTCAACTACTTCTCTTGCACGTAAATTGTGATATTGTTTGCTACCATACCACCATGAAGGCTAATGTCTGACGGATCTATGAAACCATACTTTCTTAAATTTTTTTCAACACACATCTCATGCAAAAACCCGCAAGAGTCAAATCTTTATGTTAAAGTATGAGAATATATGAATATAAATAGAAACCAACGTAAAAATTATACTTACAAGCACCACAATTGTAATATGGTATTGTCTAGCCATTCACCCCCTTCAAAAATTCCATAATAGAAGTCTTAGGAAGTACGAAAAACTGATCTAGATCATGGCTTAATTTAATATTTTGACAGATGTCTAGAATACTATCTAATGTCATTGAAAGTCTCTTAATATCATCTAGTTGTGGTATTGTGGTTTCAATATTGTCCTGGTGGACATAATAACTTTCCTCCAAGCTTGTACCATCCATAACTTTATCATGAATGCACAACTGAGCATTTGAAATTTTTTGGTGGAGTAGACCCAATGAATTCAATTTCTGCATCATAAAAATAACACAAATACAATACAAAATTTAAAATATGCAAATAATAAAAACAACAACATACAACACAATCTTTTAAACTTATACTTATACCTCGAGCATATTGTGGGTATCTTGAGTCCACCCTACCAAGGTGATTTTGCCTTCTCAATAAGGACTTAACTCAATATAGTCAAACATATTTGAGACACCACAAAGACAATTTTCCTTATCTTCTTGAGTATACAGACTAAACCTTAGTCACTCAAGGTCATCACTCAAACAAATTTGAGGTTTTACAGATTGTGTTTAGAAAGATTTCTTCTACAAAGCAGATTAGTACAACGTTTAAGTACAAAGAAACACTCACACAATATGAACAAAAGTTCTAAGTATGGTTATACAGTATTCACAAGAATAATATTATCATAGAAAATGCAGCAACATGTGAATAACGTATTGAGATTGTTCACTCAGTCGCTTGATCCATTCAATCAATTCTTTCTTATATAGCCAAAGAAAGAGTCGTTGGAGAGTAGAACGAGAATCTTCAGGTATGATCTAGCGCCTTGAATAACCATTATCAATGGTGGGAGACAAAATCGTACAACATAAATGTCCTTACTCCACAAAATCCGCATAGTGGAAGGAATGTTTTGATCTTGTACTGTGTATTATTTATCTCACGTAACGGTTTATTCTTATCATCGTCTAATCATTTGAGGCTTCTAAGTGTAGTTGTTAAAGAATGGTTAGAAGAATCAATGGCCTTGTTGAGAATCTTGAGAACTAAAGTCTTTCAGAGTCTTGACACTGTTCCTCATAGCCTAGTCTTCAGAGTCTTCAGCACTTCGTTCTTCAGAATCTTTAAATCTTAAACACAGAGTCTTGAAGAGTATAAAAACTTCATAGTCTCTTTAGTCAGAGTCATGATCATAGGCTTTAGCACAAATATTCTTCAGAATCGTTGTCCAACAGCTTTCTAGATCTTGACTACTTCTTGTAACTCGCTTGTTTCTCTTTAGAGAGAGTGTGTTGATTCAGAATCTGATGACATCACTCGTCAAAGCTTCAGAGTCAGAACCTGTATAAAAAAAATTACTCACTTGACAGAAACCATTAATATACAAAAAATTTCTTTAAGAATCAATCTATTGTTATCATCAAATCTAAAGGCCAGATGCAAAACCAAATCTTGGTCTAATAATCTCCCCCTTTTTTGTGATGATAAAATCATATATTTTGATGAACAATTTTTGTATGGTTTAATCACGTAAATATATTAGAGTAAGGCTTGTAAGCTCCCCTTGAACTTTATATTGTTAAAAATTATTCTAAATCTTAGAACGTCAGAGTTAGGTTTGCAAGCCCCACCCTGAATTTAAGACTTAAATTTTTTTAACACATATAAACATTTTAAATAAACATGAAAGATATAAATTCCATGTTTGGCATAAGCCAGGTTGTTATAATTTTCTCTTAAGATCAGAGCTTAGTAGACGATTAGAGCTTTCTGATATCTAGTATTAGAGATTTTATGTTGTCTGGTATCATCCTTTTTTGTTATAAGTTTTATCAGAGCAATTTATGTTATAATTGATATCAAAGCAAGATCATTAGTATCAGAACCTAGTAAAGTATATCTCTGACTTAACTTGTCCAGAGTACATATTTCAGAACTTATATGCGTCTGGTTTAATGCTTTAGAACCTGAAACATTTGGTGAGAAAGATGAACTTTTTCAAAGTTCTCAGATAATTACCAATTTAAATAGTTAGAACCATATTTAGGTTTACATAGTGGGAATTAGATACATCAAAATCATTAACACTCTTTCTCCCCCTTTGTCATCAATAAAAAAAAAAGACAAAGTAAATAAATCAAAGAAAATATAATTTCATTAATAAAAAGGCAAAGTAAATAAACCAAAGAAAATATTTTGAAGTTTTATTATGACGGAGATTTGAGAGATTAGGATAAGGGAGAGAAG
This sequence comes from Lathyrus sativus, assembly GCA_963859935.3. Lineage (NCBI taxonomy): Eukaryota > Viridiplantae > Streptophyta > Magnoliopsida > Fabales > Fabaceae > Lathyrus > Lathyrus sativus. The sequence continues at coordinate 651,563,033 of OZ012739.1, read as the reverse complement.
TTAGGGTTTCACTTTGGGCACAATCTGTTGATCTGTAGTGTTAAGTTAGCTTATACATGTAATATATTTCACCACAGTTTTTAAAAGGAACTGTAGTGAATTTTCTGGATAACGAACCACCGTTATTATTATAAAACATGGTTAAAAATAGAAATTAATGAAAGACACCATTTTTCTAACGAAAAAACATAAATTTGCAGGTATTGGGATTCAAAGTGTGCCACTCCTTCACATATCACAACAATGGTTTAGTTAGAACATGGTGATATGTGATTTAAAAAAATTAAAGGCACCTAATGAACATTATTACTTCAGCTGGTTATATGACCGTAGTAAGACATTATTAAGAAATGTACTTTTTGTAGCAGTTGTTATAAGCTTCCTATCATCCATATCACTAGCATTTCATGAATCAACATATCCTATAAGTGAAGAATCATCAAGTCTGCTGCTAAATCAAATACTAAGAACTGTTGTACCCTCGAAGCGCCTGAAAATCCACTCAAGTACTTACCAATAAAACTTATACGGTTTTAATATAAACTTTCAAACTTAACTTATATATTGTATCAAATATAGTATAATGTAGACCATAACATATGTTAAACAACCAACAACACAAACATAATAAATCTTTGACATATGCCTAGAATCTACATCTATCTTTGGACACTGATACAACTAGAGCTTAAAGTGATTTGCAAATGAAGTTCTTGATGCAATTGATCCGCTCGGTTTTCCTTACATTACATGTTTCTCAATATCAACATTTGCATGAAGATTGTCTTCAAAACTAGTTTTGAGGGAACTCACAAAAATGTTGTGCATTCATGCGTTTCTTTTAGAAACACAACGTGTTTAAGGGAAATGCAAGGTGTTTCCCCTAACACCTATCAAAGGCATTTTCAGGCCTTTCGGGTATGAAAGAAAGAGGAAATAAAAGTTAATCTTAGTAATAGAAACTTAGATACATTGGTAGAAATTCACAGGATTTGTTATTCTTGAAATTGGAAAACCTTTGGAAATATCTAGGGAGATTGAGAAACACTTCTAAACACATTTAGTTTTTGTGATTCATGGTGAGAGTTGGAGATATTGGATTACACTTGGGGTGGATAATATGGCATATTATTTAGAATGTGGATGGTTAGTTTTTTGAAACTCTTCTTGTAACCTCATGTAACAACTTTTGAAGTATATTGAATTGAAGAGACACTTTTTCCTCCAAAGTTGGCTGGTTTAATCGAACTGTGCAAAAAAATTCTCTATGTTCTCGTCTTTCATCTTATTTTTTCCTATGCTATTTGTTCGAACTGCAGTAAAGCGACAAGAAGCAAAAATTTAGATTTGGAAGGATTCCCTCTGGGATTTATATCGTCTCCATAGGGATCAATGCGAGGAAAAGAACGCCGTTTAACGGTCTCTATTTTTCTAAGCTTATTGGGAAAAAGTTTTGGTTAAAAGGTTCAAGGAAGCATAAATAAAGGCAGAAAATATAAAGACGAAAAATATAAAGTAAATACTGAAATATAAACAGAGCCTTGTTGGGATTGGATCTCATCAAATGATAACATATGCATTCTTCTAATCATATTATACAATACTCAAACTTTCGCCTAATACCATCACGTATCACCCATAACAGATGTTATGTCTAATGCAAAGTTGAGAGGCCAACCGTATTGCCTCATAGGCGATGTCTCATGCAACAAAAATAATACAGAGCATTAAGAACTGATACTCATGTGAATGCTAAACCTAAATCTATGTCTAGAGTTTAGACCTAACAAATATTCAAATAACATCCATATCATATTAATGATTTGATTCATATATAGTGTCATGATCAGAATACGTACACATGATTAACCCTTTTTACATGTATTCAACTAACTTTTTAAATGTATGTGAACATAGTTCTTCATCACTATTATCACGCATCCTTACAATACCGTTTGTCAAGCGTTATCACAATCTTTACTGTATTGATCCTACTCATGCTACTTAATCAACACAATAAAATAAAAGTGATGCAAATGAATATCAACTCACAAAACCATGTCAAAAGTTTGCTCATTGATAGATGAAAATCTTAGATCAAAGATTTGAAAAAGGTTTTGTCAAGACCCACAAATAAGAAATCAAAGACAATCAACAATATTGAATCAAAACTAGTTCATAAACATATATTAGATGAAATACATAAGGTATCAAAAGATTACATCCAAACCCCAACAAGAGATCAAAGATCTTACCTTCTCTCCCTTAGAGTTTGTATTTCTCTCTCTAAAACATGCTTTACACAAAGAAAGATAAAGTTATGATCCCCAAAAAATATATTATATTTCTAAAAAGTGAGAACAATATTTATATAGTATTTACAAAATCTGTCATGTTCGTACTGTGAACCATTTCTTCGCCGAGTGAACACACTTTTAGGCACCTGAAGTGCCTATGAACAGTTAAACCGCCCTTGAGAAATATTTGAAGTTCGCTGTGTGAGCAATTCTTCGCACTGTGAACCATCTTGCTACAACTTCGCATAGCAAACTTAGGGTCCTTTAGCTACTGACTTCAGTCTGGGATGGTTCACTGGTCCTTCGTTGTATGTTCACACAACGAACATTCACTTCTTGTTTGTACAACAAACTTCCTGGTTTTTCTTCACTTATTTGTCTTCCTTGTCCAATTCACTTGTGTCTTAATCATTGATGTTTTATTCCTAATTTCTGTATAATAACACACACATCAAAGAATCCCAAGGTATTTGCAATATAATTGAAGAATCACACCAGAACAAGAATTAAATCTATAAAAACATGAGAAATGAGTTGAAAATTGCCTAGAAAGATAGTTCATTTTAAGTCAAAATTTGCACTTAACATACTCTCCCTAACTAGATTTTTGCTTGTCCTCAAGCAAAGTATGCCCCTCATGCAAACAAGAGAAATTTTCTCAGACAATAGGATTTTCTCAAGCATAAGATTCAACCAAGAAAATATTAACGGTTCAAATTCAAACAAGAGAAATTTTCTCAAACAAGAGGATTTGGTCAAGCATGCAAATACGCACAAGCAATGTTCACCGCTCAATAGAATCGAACAATGACAAATAATTTAGTTCTTTAAACAAATATCATACAATGTTTCAAATAACAACTAAACTATCATACTTGAATCACTCTAACACTCCTCTTCAAAATAAGAATGAAGAAATTAACACGTTTGCAACCGCAGGACAATTTCACTCACCTGACAAACAATGCTTATAACAATCTAATTCATACATTTATCTAACAATCAAAAATGAAAACATGGAATCAAAAATACCACTAAGGGATTTTTACGGTTGTAGCTTGGTTAGTTTCACAACAAAGGGACATTTCTAAAGACCATTGAATCAAAATTGCCGATACAAAAAAAAAACATTCACTATACATGGTATTTACACATCCCAACTTTATTCACCACTATCTTTTCTCTATTGAAACCCTTTCAAACTTCCTTATGAACAATTATTTCATTCTATATTTTTCTTTCTCAAATAAGCATACTTTTTCTTTTGTTTTTCACATTCATATTCACACTTTTTCTTTTCAATGCTTGCTTGAAATGTTTCAAAACTCTTAGCAACCTACCATTTTTCTTTTCATTTCCCCCAACTTGGTTTCAACCAAACCTTAAGTAAATGTTCCTTGCTTTTTTTTTGGCAAGGAAATCAATTTAAATAATGTTCAAAGGTTCACAATTTTTTTTTAGAATCTTACAAAATTCAATGATGAACTAAATTTCAAATTATGTACATAAATCAAGTTCATCACTAAAATGAGATCTAAACTATTTAGGCTCAAAGGGGTTAACAAATACTCACTGCTCACGCGTAAGTTACTTTTAGATATGGTTGTGATCAATATAAACAAATTCTTTGATCATTTCTAATGCTTCCAAAAAATCACAATCATCAAAAGACAAAGCATGAACCAAACAAATGAAACAAATTTATCAATTATCCTTGTATATAGTAAACAATGGAGGTTTCTCACAATTTGTGGCAGTTGGACCTAAGTGGAATAAGCATTCAAACAAGTTGCAACAAGAAACACGGATACACATTTGCACAAAACACAAAATTCTATATCATTCTAATATTCTATATAGCGTTACAATTTACCTTGCTTACATTCACATGTTCAACATCCTACCATCACCATCCAAACTTGGGAGAATCTTTATTGGATACTTTTATACAAATAGCAACCAATCTAGAAGAAGTTCTCATCATTCCTTCCTAATCAAAACTTAGGAAAACGTAAAAGGATACAAGTATATATACAATACAAACAACTGTACAAAGCTAAACAATATAGAAACTATTGTAATGCACTTCAATATCTAAACACCAACCCCCGGAAACAACACCATTTTGTTTGAATTGCAGTAAATCGGCAAGAAGCAAAATTTTAGATTAGGAAGGATTCCCTCCGGGATTTATATCGTCTCCACACGGATCAGTGCGAGGGAAAGAACTCTGTTTAACAATCTCTATATTTATAAGCTTATTGTGCATAAGTTTTGGTTAAAAGGTTCAAGGAACCATAAATAAAGGTAGAAAACATAAAGACGGAAAATATAAAGTCAAGACTGAAATATAAACGAAACTTTGTTGGGATTGGATCTCATTAGTTGATAACACATGCATTCTTCTAATCATGTTATACACAACTCAAACTTTCATTTAATACCATCGCGTATCACCCACAACAGAGGTTATGTCTAACGCAAATTTGGGAGGCCAACCGTATTGTCTCATCGGTGATGTCTCACGCAATAAAACCAACACAAAGCATTAAGAACTGATACTCATGTGAATGCTAAACATAAATCTATGTCTAGAGTTTAGATATAACAGATACTCAAATAACATCCATATCACATTATTGATTTGACTCTTATATAACGTCACGATCAGAATATGTACACATGATTAACCCTTTTTATATACATTTAACTAATTTGCAAAATGTATGTGAACATAGTTCTTCATCACTATCATCACACATCCTTGCAATACCGTTTGTGAAGCGTTATCGCGGTCTTTACCGTATTGATCCTACTCATGCTACTCATACTACTTAATCAACACAATAAAATAAAAGTGATGCAAATGAATATCAACTCAAAAACCCATTTCAAAGGTTTTCTCATTGATAGATGAAAATCTTAGATCAAAGATTTGAAAAAGGTTTTGTCAAGACCCACAAATAAGAAATCAAAGACAATCAACAATATTGAATTAAAACTAGTTCACAAACATATATTAGATGAAATACATAGGTATCAAAATATTACATTCAAACCTTAACAAGAGATCAAAGATCTTACGTTCTTCACCTTATGGTTTGTATTTCTCTCTCTAAAATATGCTTGAAATGAAGAGAGATAAAGTTCTGATCCCCAAAATATATATTATCTTTCTAAAAAGTGAGAAAAACATTTATATAGTATTTACAAAATCTGTCACGTTTGCACTGCGAACCACTTCTTTGCCCAGCGAACACACTTTTAGGCACTGCGAACTACCTCACTACAAGTTCACACATCGAACTTAAGGTCCTTTAGCTACTGACTTCAGTCTGGGATGGTTCGCTAGTCCTTCGCTCCATGTTTTCACAATGAACATTTGCTTCTTGTTCACATAATGAACTTCCTGGTTCTTCTTCACTTCTTTGTCTTCCTTGTCCAATTCACTCGTGTTTTAACTATTGATGCTTTATGCCTAATTTTTTCACAATAACACAAACATCAAAGAATCCAAAGATATTTTCAATATAATTGAAGAATCACATAAGAACAACAAATAAAACTATAAAAACATGAGAAGTGAGTTGAAAAGTGCCAAGAAAGATAGTTCATTTTAAGTTAAAATTTGCACTTAACACTATTTGGAGTATTTATTAATTTTTCTTGAGACCATTTATTTTGGTTTCCATTTTTCTTCGTGTCACACATGAAAGGTATCTGCGGTGGTCAAATACTATTGCATTTCACATTAAGTGTCTCCCACTATTGGATAAAAGGGTTAAGTTTACTAGTGATCACAACGAATTATGAATGGAATATCATGAAGTTTTCTAGAGACAAGGATTCTGGATAGTGGAAAGTGAGTATGCACACAATATTAACTAAAAAAAGTGTGCAAGCATTGATGTCTACACGCCTAACACAAACATAAAAGAATGAGATGATAGGTAAGACCAACAAAAGCTCCATTATCTTGTGCCTCGAAGGTAAAGTTTTAAGGAAAATATTTGGATTAGATGTTAGTCAAACTTGAATCATTGTATATGAACAAGTCTTTGAATCACAAATTACGTGTGAAACAATAACTCTACTTATTTTGAATGGTAGAGAACAAATTCGTTGCGGAGCAGTTTATAAAATTTTACAAGATCATTGATAACATGGAAAATATCGAGTTGACAATTGACAATGAGGACAAGACTCTACTTTTTTTAATCTCTTTGCCCATACCCTTTGAGCATATCAAGAATTCTCTTTGTTATGGTAAGGAAGACACTATTAGTTTTACTAAAGTCCAAACGACTATAAGGTTCAAGAAGCTTTTGTGAGATGTTGGATCGAACTCTAGTATGGTCGAAGGGTAGTTTCTGGTTCGACAGGAATTAAGCATGAGGTCGAAGTCTATTCGTATGCTGCTGTCGAAGATAATTCGTGTTGTAGTCGAAGTTTGTTCTAACATGCGTTAGTCAATATTGCTAGGTTTTAGCATATTGGATTGGGTCTTGCTTGTAAGCCCAATTGTTTAAGTTAGCTTGTAATGGGTAATTGTTAAAAAGCCCATTAGGTTAGTGTGCTATTTTTCTAATAAATAGGATGTTAGTTTCTCAATCTTGGCAGAAGGAAAAATAGGAAGATAAAATCCTAATTTTAAGAGAGAGAGGTTATTTTGTTATTCTTGTATACTTGTAATCTTGTTCTAAGAGTAAGGAAAGAATAGCTGTTTATAACCAATCCTTATTGTTCCTTGTTGTTTTACCTTGATTTCTTTGTTAACCCTAACCTTTGTGTGTTTCTTGATCATAAAGAAACCGTTTATACTTTTTTTTAAGACATCCGATTCACAACAAATTGGTGCGGTGAGCGTGGAGAAGATGCCTTCAACAAAGTATGAGATTTAAAAATTTGCCGAAGTGAACAACTTCGATCTGTGACGCTTGAAGATGAAAGCCCTACTGGTTCAACATGGTTGTTTGGAAGCGTTGAAGAGAGAGGAAACCATGGACACTACATTAATGGCAAAAGAAAAGACAGGCATGATTGAGAAAGCCCACAGTGCAATATTGTTGAGCCTTGGTGATAAGGTTCTTCGACAGGTATCAAAGGGGACTACAAGATCGGGATTATAGGTGAAACTTGAAAGTTTGTACATGATCAAATCTCTGGTGAATCGACTTTACCTGAAGCAAGCTTTGTATTCATTCAAGATGAGTGAAGAAAAAGTGTTAGCTGAGCAGTTGGATATGTTTAACAAGCTGATTCTTGATCTTGAAAATATTAATGTGAAGATCGATGATGAAGATCAAGCACTATTGTTGCTGTGTGCCTTGCCCATAACACATGCTCACTTCAAAGAAACTCTCTTGTATGGAAGGGAGTCCCTGACCTTTGAAGAAGTTCACTCAGCCTTGTATTATAAGGACTTGAGCAAACGAAAGGAGCATAAACCTTCGACAATGGGCGAAAGTTTGGCCGTTAAGAAAATATTCTTGGGAAAGGATGGTAAGTTCAACAAGAAGAAAAGTAAAATTCAACAGAAGTCTTATAGTGGTGAAACATCTGGTATTCAATGTTATCACTGTAAGAAGGAGGGCCACACAAGAAAGGTGTGCCCTGAACGCCTGAAAGATCATGGAGGTAATGGCAACGCAACCATTGTTCAAGATGACTTCGACTCATCTGATGTTCTTGTGGTTTCAAGTGGTGATTCAAGAAAAGAGTGGATTATGGATTCAGGTTGCACTTGGCACATGACTCCAAACAGAGAATTGTTTGAGGAGCTATGTGACTAAGATGGTTCACCTGTGCTGCTGGGAAACAACAAATCTTGAAAAATTACAGGTATTGGATTTGTGAGATTCAAGATCCATGATGAGTCAATAAGGTTATTGAATGAAGTCAGGTATATACCTGACTTGAAGAGAAATTTGATTTCTCTTGGTGAATTCGAAAGAAAGGGATATGTTTTTCAAGGAGAGAAAAGTATCCTAAGAGTCATGAAAGGGTCGAAGGAAGTCTTGAGAGGCGTAAAGAAACAAGGCTTGTATACCCTTGAGGTTGAGGCTGTAAGTGGTTTGACAAATGTTTCATCCACGAAACCTGTGTCGAAGAGAGAATTATGGCACATGAGATTGGACCATGTCAGCGAAAGAGGTCTGGTCGAATTGGGGAAGCAGAACCTGCTAGGAGGTGACAAAGTGGAAAAGTTGGAGTTTTGTGAATCTTGTGTATTTGGTGAATCCTGTAGGGCGAAGTTTAACAAAGGTAAGCAAAGAACACATGGATCCCTGGATTACATTCATGCTGGACTTTGGGGGTCTGAATTGAATCCTTCACACTCAGGTGTAACGTATTTTCTATCCATAGTTGATGACTATTCCAGTAAGCCGTGGGTATTCATTCAGAAGACGAAGGATGGAACTTTTGAGAATTTTAAAAGTTGGAAGATTCTGGTCGAAACTCAAACTGGCAGAAAGGTTAAGAGGTTGAGAACCGACAATGGCCTTGAATTCTGCAACGAAGTGTTCAAAAGTTACTATGTTGAGTTTGGGATTGCAAGGCATAAGACTTTAGCAGGTACTTCTCAATAAATTAGCTTAGCTGAGAGATTCAATCGAACAACCCTTGAAAGCGTTAAATGCATGTTGGTTAGTGCTGGATTGAAGAAGGTGTTTTGGGCGAAAGTTGTTTCGACAACAGCTTACTTGATAAATAAATATCCCTCGACTGCCTTGGGAATGAAGACACCTGAAGAAGTTTGGTCAAGACACCCACCTAGTCTCGAAAGACTGAGAGTATTTGGTTGTGTGGCCTATACTCATATTAGGCAAGACAAAGTCGAACCTAGAGCTCTAAAATGCATCTTCATGGGATACCCTGAAGGAGTCAAAACTTATAGACTATGGTGCCTAGAGCCAGGTCACAGGAGGTGTATCACCAGTCGAGATGTAGTTTTCAATGAAGCAGAGATGAATTTCAAGAAAACGGATGATGCTGACGAAGAGCTGGAATAGGGAGAGATTCCTATTGAGGTGGAACATGTTGATGCTGAATTGCGTACCTCAGGTGAAGTCGAAGAAGATGCAGAAGATGTTGTCGAAGATGAGGAGACTTATAATGACTACCTGCTAGCAAGAGAGAGGTTGAGAAGAGTCATCAAGCCACCTCAGAGACTTGGGTATGCAAATCTTATAGCTTATGCCTTAATCTCTGTAAGTGAGGTTCTAGATGAAGAACCTAGAGACTATAAGGAAGTTATGAGGAGTCAAAAGAATACTGAATGGCTGAAGGCCATGGATGATGAGATGAAATCTCTTAATGATAACAACACATGGGAACTGATCAAGAAACCTGCTGGAGCCAGGTTAGTCAGATGTAAATGGATTTTCAAAGTTAAGGAAGGAATCGAAGGAGTGGCGTCGAAGAGATACAAGGCAAGATTGGTTGCTAGAGGGTTCACTCAGAAAGAAGGTGTCGAATTTAATGATGTGTTATTTCCTGTTGTGAAGTACAAATCCATTCGAATGTTTCTTGCCACAGTGGCACAGTTCGACCTTGAACTGGAACAAATGGATGTGAAAACTGCATTCTTATATGGTGATTTAGATGAAACAATCCTAATGAGGAAACTTGAATGGTATGTCGAAAAAGGGAAGGAAGATTATGTATGCAAGCTGAATAGATCCTTATATGGACTGAAACAATCTCCTCGACAGTGGAATAGGAGATTCGACAAGTTCATGGCACGCATAAGTTTCATCAGAAGTCAGTTCGACCACTGTGTTTACTTCAGATTTCGACCGGGTAATTCATTTGTTATTTTGTTGCTCTATGTGGATGATATTCTAATAGCAAGCAACAATGTTGAAAATGTAATAAGGGTGAAGGTTGAACTCAATAAGGAGTTCGACATGAAGGATCTGGGAGCTGCATCCAGGATTCTTGGGATTGACATCTGAAGAGATAGAAAGCAGTCAGAGTTATACTTATCTCAAGAGGCATACCTACGGAAGGTTCTTGAAAATTTTGGTATGTCGAATTCAAAGCCTGTTGTGACTCCGACAAACCCTCAGTTCAAGTTGAGTATAGATCAGTGTCCCAACACTGATGTTGAAAGAACTTATATGAATAGCATTCTATATGCTAATATAGTGGGTTCTTTGATGTATGTTATGGTCTGTACTAGACCCGACATAGCATATGCAGTAAGTCTTGTAAGCAGGTACATAGAGAATCCTGGAAAGGTTCACTAGCAAGCATTGAAGTGGATTCTAAGGTACATAAATGGGTCTCTGAATAGAGTCCTAATTTATGGTGGAGCCTTGGGTGAAGATAGTAAAGTAGAAATCGAAGGATACGTCGACTCTGATTATGCAGGTTTTGCTTCATTTATGAGATGTTGGATCGAACTCTACTATGGTCGAAGGGTAGCTTTTGGTTCGACAGAAATTAAGCATGAGGTCGAAGTCTGTTCGCATGCTGCTGTCGAAGATAATGCGTGTTGTAGTCGAAGTTTGTTCTAACATGAATTAGTCAATATTGCTAGGTTGTTAGCATATTAGATTGGACCTTGCTTGTAAGCCCAATTGTTTAAGTTAGCTTGTACCCTAAGTTAGCTTGTAATGGATAATTGTTAAAAAAACCCATTAGGTTAGTGTGCTGTTTTTCTTATAAATAGGATGCTAGTTTCTCAATCTTGGCAGAAGGAAAAATAGGAAGATAAAATCCTAATTTCAAGAGAGAGAGGTTATTTTGTTATTCTTGTATACTTGTAATCTTGTTCTAAGAGTAAGGAAAGAATAGCAGTTTATAACCAATCCTTATTGTTTTACCTTGATTTCTTTGTTAACCCTAACCCTTGTGTATTTCTTGATCATAAAGAAACCGTTTATACTTTGTATCAAGACATCCGATTCACAACAACTTTCAATAATGAAAATCTTGAAGGTTAACAATAGTGATGAAAGCTTGTGTGTCTTAAGAAGAAGAAGTGAGAGTACATGAAATTCCAAATCTAAAGATATTTTTTTTAATTCAAGGTTAAAATGCTTTATTTTTCATTAAAAAAAACTGTCACTTTAAGAAGGATTCTCCAAATATGGGGAATAATGGTGATTATGTTCAAATTGGAGTTGCCTTAGATGAAGATGATCATGAGAGTGTTGGTGAGTTAGCGGTGATGAGTATGGAGACAGAGAAGAATTTGGTCATGGACTGTAAATACTCTTACTACATGTGTCAAAGGAAAGAATACTTGAGACTTTGGAGCTAAAAGAATGTAGAACGTTCGATTTAGTGACAATAAGGCTTGCAAGACTTATGGTATTGGTACAATTAAACTTAAAATGCTTGATAATCATGCCTTCTGTTGCGGTGAGAATCAGATACCAAAGCTATCAGATCAGCTTGGCTCGCAAAACAATGATGTCACCATCGAACTTTTATTTTTCTGAGGGAAGGGAGAAAAGATCAAACAAAAACCCTAAGTAAAAATACAAAGGAAAAAGCAAGGCCAAAAGCTAAGCAAAAGAGAGATCAAAGGTACGGAGGTTGGTTCATAGCATTTTAAAGCATTTTTAAGGGAAAGTACTAGAACCCTAAGCATTAGTAGTACTCTACAGGAACCTCTTGAAATATTTGGATTTTTGCTAAAATTGTTTGGTAAGGATAAAGATGGGCTAAGTAAAAGGAAAAGGTGGAAAAAGAAAAAGGTAGCTAACTAGGATCTCGCAATCCTATGCCTACGTATCCTTAATAAGAAGTCAGAGCAATCGTAGTTCAGAACTACGATATAAAAGTGAAAAGAGTAAAAAAAGAAAAGGTTGCTCGCCAAGGATCGGGGCCTTGTGCCTACGTATTCTCAAGAGGAACTTGAGAAATCAGAGCGTCCGTAGTTCGTGGAACTACGAGTTGCCAGGTTCTATGAACCAAGAACAACAACAAACACAAAAATAAACAACGACCATGCACAATGACAAAAAGTCAACATACAATCCCTCCCCTTGAATTAGGTCAACAAGGACCAAAGACAACAACGAATACACGGAAAAGCATCATGTATGGCCAGACAGATAAGATAACACAGAATATGCATGGAAAAACATCACGGTAATTAGGAAATTAAAAGTCAACAGAAATACACGGAAAAACATCATGTAATCACCAAACAAAGGTACGCATAGAGTACACATGGAAAAACAGCATGGTAATCAGACAGTTTGCATAGCATACATGGAAAACCATCATGCATAAACAGACAAAGATACGCGGCAAAACATCGCGTTGAAGCAACAACACAGTCACGACTAAACATCGTGAATAGAATCCACAACCAAGATAAAAAATTCACGGCAAAGCATCATGAACCCACAAACACAAAGAACAATCACAGCAAAACATCGTGATAAAATCTAATTAATCATGAAAAGACGTCAAGAACTAATAAGAAAAATCATGCCCAAAACAAGGAAGCAGACAAGTCATGAAAATAAAATCAGGGAACAAAAGAATTATTAACCAATTTAAATGTTAATATTTAATAAGATTAAATAATAATTTAATTAATCAATATTTACACTACCAGAAATACACACTTTACCTGCGGATTTTCCTGCGGAAACATTTTCGCAGAAATACCTGCGATTTTCCCTGCGCTTCTATATTGTGAAACATCATTTCCTGCGAAAAACGTGATAGCAGTAAATGTCGCAGGAATTTCTGAGACTTTAGCTGCGACTTTAAATTTAAAATTAAAATATAAATTTCCTGCGGAATTTTCTGCGATTTCTTCGCAGGAATTAGTCATCTATTGAAACCACAAAAGTCTCTGGAAATGTCGCAGGAATTGCTGCGAGATTTGCTGCGGAATTTGCTGTAACTTTTTCTGCGACTTTTTCTGCGAATTATTTAATTTATTTTTATTTTTAATTATATTTTTACGATTAATAAATAAATATTGATTCCAAGAAAATGTTGTTCAGACATTTTTTAATTTTATATTAAATTTTTGTATTTTTTAGAAACGTTTTATAATATTAATTTTTTTTTTTTAGTTATTTTTTAAAGAAAAAATATATTTATTTAATATTTTTTTATTGTTGTAAAAATTAGAAAAATAAAAAATATAAGTTTATTTATTTAGTTGAATTTTTTATTAATGTAAAAATAAAAAAAATAAAAAATATAAGTTTATGATATAATTGTAAAATATAAATTTATTTATTAAATAATTTTTTATTATTGTAAAATTTGAAAAAATAAAAAATATAATTTTTTTTATTTATATAATAATTTTTTTTCTTTATTGAATAATAATAGTTTTTGTTTAAATTTTGTCAAAAAATATTTTTTATTTATTTTTTAGATTTATTTTCTTTAAGATAATTTTAGTACATATTATTCTTATTTAAGACATTTTTTAAGATTTCATAGTTGTTGCAAATTTTTTTGAAAAATATTTATAAAATTAGAATGATATTTTTAATCTCTATTTATTCTATTTTATTAATTATTTTTAATGTGAATTGTGAAATTTTTTAATTTTAAATTAAATTTTAATAATTAATCTAAATTTATTAAAAAAATATTAATTTTACTTAATATATTTATTTTATTGGATGAGAGTGTAAAACTTTTGCAGTGTATATCAATTAAATCCTAATGTAAAATTCAAAACAAATTTAAATTAGTAAGACAAAAAGGAAATTGTTATCTACTCATGGTGTGAGCACGTGGTTAGCGTAAGTCACCATCAAATCTTTTACTAACGTTCACAAAAAATAATTTCATTATAATAATCTATTTCTTTTTTAATATAATAATCTAAAATCTAATCTTTATTCTTCACTTACTAATACAACTACACATTACTCACTCTTTTTTCACAGTCACTCACATTCATTCTCACTGTTCCAGATCTGAAAAACCTCTTAACCCTAACCCAACCTCATATGGTAACGTTTCTCTCTAACAATTTTCATCTTCTTCCTCTGATCTGTACTAACTTCGGAGATCTGATTCTTACTTGTTGCATGCTCTCTTAAATCTTATCATTCATCTTCACTCTCCATTCGTTTCTTTGAAGTTCTATTTCAGTTTGATTTCTTTTTATTTTTGTCTATCAGTGTAATGTACTCTTGTTGTTGATTTGTTATTGTCAGTGAATTGATTAGTTTATCTTCTATTTTTATTTGGTGAAATCGTTTTTTTTGTGATGCTATATACAATGAGTTTGATTAGCGTAACTATGCATTGAATTATAAATGTGTTGAATGAGCTTGATTTTTTTTGGACATTTGTTTGCAGATGCAATTCATGGAATGTAGTGATTTTCAACCTTATTAACACAAATAGTATTAGTACTATCACAATTTGCAATTGTTTTTTGTTTTGCTTAATTTTCTAAGATTCTTATTTGATTTTGTCAGTTTTCGCTATTGGGATGGATAATTTAGGGCACTGGAGTTCGATGTTTTTAGTAGCATTGAATTTTGAGTTTTGCTTTCACTATGGTTTTGTTGATTCCAAATTCAGATTGTGTACTTTTTATGGCTTATTTTGAGTAACTGTATTTCCATAGTCTTTGATTAGTCAAAGTCACTAGTTTTCTTTCCCTAGAACGAGATAAACTATCTGTGAGTTGATGGAGAAAGGAATTTCTTATGATTTTTCTGTGTGGGGGTTTGCAGGCTAGGTTGCTCTGGAACTTCAATGGCGGTAACTGAAGCTCAAAACCATCTTCTTAGAGAAAACACCTGTGGAACCTTGTTGAAGAAGCTGCAGATAACTTCATTCGGTTATTTATCTCTACTACTTTAGATGTGTATGACCTAAAACTTAATAAGGTTATGTTATCTTTGTCCAATTCAGGTCGATAACTTCAGAAGTTGCTAACGGGGGAGCTCCAAAATGAAACCACAAGACTTCAGAAGTTGGTTTAAATTTTATATTTTGGCTTGTTATTTGCTAACTATCCTATTTGATTATAGTTAACACACACTGTTCATCGTTACCAAAATTTCTCCATGTGAACTTTTGCAATGATGTTTCATAGTGTATGAAAGAGTTTTTTCTTTCCATCTAACAGAAATCCAATAAATGATAGTTGATGGTGTGGGGTATGATGTTCCTTAATTCTTGGACTATTGCATTCTCTTTTCAGGAATAATTGTGTAGCCAGGGTAGGAATATAAATTTGTTAAATATTAAATAACTTATGATATGAATAATTTTATTTTAGATTAAAATAAGTTATAATTTATTTAATTTATCTTTAAA
The DNA here is from genome assembly GCA_963859935.3 of Lathyrus sativus. NCBI lineage: Eukaryota > Viridiplantae > Streptophyta > Magnoliopsida > Fabales > Fabaceae > Lathyrus > Lathyrus sativus. Next base: position 651,547,461 of record OZ012739.1, on the reverse strand, counting down.
CAAGCAGTTAGATAAAACTTGGGAACATGGTTACTTCTGCAAGAATTTGCACTCTAAAGCTGATATGGATTAACTTTTCCTTTTAGCAACGTTTGTCTTTAGATTTATAGTGTCTTTAGATTTATATGTAGCATCACCATCATATTCTCCTGTAAACTTGAATTGGTTCTGTGACTGCATCTCTACATTTAGAATTTACAGGAATTGGGCAGTGGATAATGCGAAGGAACTGGGGTTAAAGGGATAGGTTCGAAACAGGAGGGATGGTTCTGTGGAGGCTCTGTTTTTTGGTAGTCTTGATGCGGTGAAGGAAATGGAGCAACATATTGTAATAACGACAATTGGGCCGATGTTTCCTCAAAAAAGGAATTTCACCTCATGGTATTTTATAATTTGTGGAAATGTTAAAAGATGTGGAAGTCAATTTTTCAACTTGTTAATTTGAGTTTCTAACAGTGGCTAGTTAATAGTGCAGATTTTCTTGGGCTCAGTTGAGTGAGTTTAGAACGAAAAGTATCTCCACTTTTGGTCTCCATCCTTTTGCAGTTTCTTTCCTGTTTGCAGGCTGGGACAAAAATTTTGGCTTTCAACTTTACATGAGCGATCCTAGTGGAAGTTACGGTGGTTGGAAAGCCGGTGCTATTGATGCTAACAATCAGGCAGCACAGTCAATTCTAAAACAGGACTACAAGGATGATATCACAAAGGAAGAAGCAGTTTAACTTGCATTGACGGTACCGAGTAAAACTATGGACACCCCTAGTCTTACCTCGGATAAGCTTAATTTTTTTATTTCAATTTTGTGTTGACTTTTTCAGGAATGGCCAAAAGGATCATTGGAGGAAATAGTGCAAAATGGTATTAAGTCATGGGAGATGGAACTCTCTCCCAAGATCCGGTTGCAGGACTTCAAGACCATTGTACCTAAAAATTGTAAGCTCTTTTTTAATGGTAATTAATTAATTCATCACTTATGTGTCAATTTTTATTTGGTAGACATCTTTTCTATGGGAGAATTTGATAGATATTTTGCTTCTATGCATTTATTTGTGGCGTGTATTTTTCTTCCTTTACATTAATTAATTTGTTTGACAAATTTTTTTATAAGACATTATTTGATGAATAATTGCTCATATTCTTGGTTGTGGAAAAAATGAACTAAATAGATCTGCCAACACTCTGTTTTCAGCTTTTCCCCACAAGGTGTTTGTTAAAATGCCTTTGACACCCATTTGTGAAAAGTGTGATAAAATAGTTATGTTTTTTGTTATTGCGTACTTTCCCGACAGCTAAAAGTTATATTTCTGTGCACGAGGTAACTTTTTTCATTACTAATAAAAATCGGTTGTGAATTTTGAGTTTGTGCTTGCAGGAGTATGGTCATCGTGTTAGGATAGCAACTCATGCTAATTTCAAGACATTTGTAAGATCTGCTGGTGTAAATTTCCACCCTCTGGGTGGTGATCCTCGGGTATTGGCAGGATGTAAGAGGTTCCTTTTAATAATTTTGTCAGTATCTATTAATTTATATTTCGGTATATTTTGAAACAAAAACATATTTTGTTTTGACCATATTCCATTTCTATCCAGCTTTTACAATCATAGTTGATCACAAGATGAGGTGTCTTTTATTGTTTATTCGTGGCACACATAGTATCAAGGATACTCTAACAGCTGTTACAGGAATTGTGGTACCATTTCATCACACTGTAGTTCATAGGGGGAGTTAGTGACTTGGTTTTAGGATATGCACATGTGGAATGGTTGCTGTTGCACGTTGGATTGCAAAGCTTGCAACTCATTGTCTCCTTGATGCACTTGGCCAATACCCAGATTATGAAGTTAAGGTAAAAATGTTTGTCTTTATAACATCCCTGACTCTTTGACTAAGTAATCTCTTTAACAAGTTTCCCTGTTATACCATGATAGAATTTTTCTTAAAATATTATTATCAAGCATTTATAAGTAGTATGCATTTTGTCAACACTAAAGTAGCTAAGAATAGGAAGCTTGTGGAATAGTCTGACCTTGAGTTGGAAGAATGTGAAGCGCTGAAGAAGGAACTGATTGAGAAGCTGAAAGCAGTATGTGAGAAAGAGACTCTTAGCAAAGAGAATCTGGCCAGAGCAAAGGATGAGTCTGTCGCGACATCTCGAATAATCGGGTTTGCCATAGCTAAAGTCGGTCGCTTTCTTAATTGCCTAATGGTTGATGCTTTGATTTAGCTATCCAATTTCAGTTTTCTGTTTTCTTCTGTGTAATGGTTTTAGGATTGCTTTCTGTGTCTGTTATGGTTGCATGTGTAACATTATAGCTAACCATTCCGAATTTTCATATGAATGTGCCTTGTATATTTGATTCTATGGTTACTTAAGGTTGAAGTAAAAACAGTGTTATGCTTTATTGGGAATGGATTTATTCTCTTACTAATAGTAGTATCAATAATTATGCTTTATTTGAAATTGAATATTCTCTTAATAGTATGATCAACAAGATGGTTCTCTGACATGCTTTCAACTTTAAGAATCCTTTGTTCACATGACCCCTTTGAGAAATGAAAGTTCATCTCAAAAGTTTTACTCATTCTGTCTACCATTTGATTATTTGCCAAATTTACTCTATTGTTGCTTTGTTTTAAATCACTAGTTGGATATGATCATCGTTCCTTACACATAATGTATTCAAGTGTTATAGGACATAAACCAAAGCAACCTATTATAAACTCGACTTTTGGGAGTAATATTACTTAAACATATTTGCACACTTATGTAAATATTATTTTAGAGAAAAAAATACATTAACTTTTTTATGAATCAGCTATTTCTATAATAAAAAAGATTAAGAAATTAAACTAGATTTTTATTTTTATATTATTGTTACTTTGATATTTAACAATTGTTATAATATTTTAAATATGCATTAAACACAATTAATGATAAAAATTAAAAACCTGAGCGAGAAGTTACTTGCGACTTTACCTGCGACTTTTGTATTTGCTGCGACATTTCCTGCGAAACTTTCGATTACCAGCGGTGTTATCTGCGAATTTATCTCCTTTACCTGCGACTTTTACCTGCGAATTTATCTCCATTACCTGCGACTTTTACCTGCGACTTTATCTGCTAATTAAATTACCCACGAAGGTTTTAGCTGGGAACGAAAAATAGCAGAAAGAGTCGCAGGTAATACGTTTCCTGCGGAAAGTTTGTCAAAATCCGCAGGTAAATCCGCAGGAAATCCGAGTATTTCTAGTAGTGTTACATCAATTAATAATCTACAAAATATCTTTTTAGAATATAAATAAATAATAAAAAAATGAAAATATTAAAAAATATTAAAACGTTTTTTTGTCCTTTTTAAAATATACAAATAAAAATAAATTAAAATAAGTAATTGAAATTAATAAATTTGGTGTTTTTGTCATTTTTTCTTTGGCACTTTTTAATATTCAACAAAATTAAAAATAAATAAATAAATAATTAAAAGGAAAGGTTGGGTGGTGGTACATATACATCAGAGAATGAGATGAAATGTTTTAGTTATACAAGAACTTTGATTATTATTTTTAAATGGTAAGAGGTAGACTAATCTAATAATTATAACTTGAGTTCTACGATTTAAATATTAACATTTATCATTATAATTAACCTATTTATTAAGATGCAAATAAATCAAATAACATACTCAGAAAAAAGACAACAGCAGCATAACTACTTTATTATTAATAAAATGTACTAGTGTGTGCAATTAAAAAAATGCCAAAATTCTTTTTTAAGAGTTAACCATGATGTTTATTTAAATGTCAAAAATTCTTCTTTAAGAGTTAAACTACTTTATTATTAATAGCATTTTTAAGAACAAAACTAAAAGTTTTATAAAATGAATGGAAAACATTTTGTTTTGCTAAATATCTCTAACTATAACGGTATGAATATTATTATGCTGCTACTTATATACAACACCATCAACAAAAAATAAAATAAAAGCATTAACACATAACAACACCATATTTAAATGAATTAATGGTTCAGGTTAGCAAATGAATCAAAATAACTTAAAGCTCATATCTCACAATGTTTTAAACTAATCACTAGAAAATAGAATATAAATTGTAGCTATTAGAACAACAATAAAATACATAGTAAATAAAAGAAAAAGCAAACAGAGAGAGAGAAAGGTGACCTCGGCAAAAGGAGATTGAGAAATATGTAGAATGGTGGTATATAATGAGTTGAATAAGAGAATGAGAATTTTGTGTTGCTGAAATAGACAGAGAGGAAAGAGTTTTATGGATTTGGTGTTTAATGACTCTCAAAATATTATGGTGCAATTTGTTTTTATGGGTAAGAGTGAAGAGAAATCAGTGGAAGTAGAGTGAAGAGATAGTACCGTTGGAGCAAGAAAAAATGGAGCTAATGGTAAAAAAATTTCTCACTCTTAATCAACAAGTGTTACTAAAAAAGGTAAAAAAAACAAATTTTATTAATTAAAAAAATGAATTAAAACAAAATTAACTATTTAAAATAAACCTAAAAAAATTGATTAAATTAAAATGATTATTAAGTAAAATAGAAATAAAACAGTAAAAAACGAATAATTGGACTGTATCGAAGTGCTCGAAAAAATAAAATAAACACATCAAAATGATCAGCGCGAAATATACGTATTAGAAAAATATAGCGTTTGGTCAAATTTTGAAATAAATTTTACCCGATTAAATGAGTTAAACTGTCTAAAATGCGACCGAAAAGTGGTCGAAAAATTCAAACGAGCACGCCTGGTTAAACTACGTAGATTAATATCACTGACGTCTGCAAGTTCGATTTTAAAATTTTCTTTCAATTGATTTTACGCATAGTTGACTTTTAGTTTGACCAATTCGGCTGTAATTTTAACAAGTTTATTTCAGCTGATAAATTGAGTATTATGAAAAATACAAGAGATGATAAACTATACATATGATGCAAAAAGGTGTGGGGTTTTTAGAGTAAAAAATTAGGGTGTGATCTATGTAATGTGAGGTATGTTCATAAGCTTAAGTGAATTTATTTAGCCATAAGCATATTTAATAATCTATATGCTATTACACTAGAGTTGAACACAGGGTGATAAAATATACCGTAGATAAATGGTCTAAAATGTGTGGATTATATATTTTAGATGATTCCACCATTTTTTATCATGCATTATTAGGTAGTAAATACTTGTATGAAAAAAATAAATTATGAAATTTGAGATCAAAGCATGTTAGTAAAACAAGAATTGCCAATGACCCAAAGGTTTTTTTAGAGCATTTTAATGAGTATTACTGGATACAAGGTATAAAGAAGCATAGCCATGTTGTTTGCATATCTTAAAAAAGTAAACTAGTTGAATGTGGGAAAAGATTCATTTTGGAGAAGGTAATGTGCATGTTGTTGAGAGCCGGGTTAGAAAAGAGATTTTGGAGTAATTAAAGTGCTAAAGCATCTTACATGATTAACATATGTCCACTTACATGCATAGACTTAAAGACACCTATGGATATTTAAAGTAGGAAACGAATAGACTACTCTAATTTGAAGTTCTTCAAAGCTTTACCATTTTCACATATAAAGCTATGCCAACTTGATACTTGGGCTATGAAATATGTCTCCATTGGTTATTCAGAAGGTGTAAAGAGTTACAAGCCATGGAGGGTGGAATTTATAGGGATCAAAACTTATCATAAGTAGGTATCCCACTTTTGGCGAGGCACCTATGGGGATGAAGTGTACAATTTTGGATGTGAATGTATCAAAAAAATGGGTGGAGAATACTTAATTTGAGGTAGAGGTTCCTTCTAGGGAGACTAGAGACAAGGAAGAAGTTAAGGCTCATGATTTTAGTTCTAGTGAGGTGAAATCCACATGGCCTCTTGATTATCATTCAAAACATGATAAAGTAAGGAGAGAAATTATACCACCTCAAATATACGTTATGCTGGCCTTATTTGGTATGCTTTGAATGTGGCTAAGGGGTTGCAACACTCATAAACAAAGACATTATGGGAGGCATTCAAAAGTAAACAGGTTAAAAAATGTTTGAAGGAAGTGAATTATAAGACACTTTCACTGATTAAAATTCATGCTTGTGAGCTCGTGGGACTATTAAGGCAAGAAAGGGTGGTTGGATGTAAATGCCTAGATCAATGTTCGAGTATTTCTTGGACTTGTCAAGTTCCTTGAGTAATAATTCAATCTTTGGAGAGAGCATTAAGGTTGTTAATGAGAAAACTGACATCACCATTTTTTAATAAAAAAAATTGTGGTGATCTATTTGCGGGTGCCATAAACCATGGCGCCATCACTAAAGAGTCGCGTCGACTGAGCGATGATCTAGAGACACTCCTAAAGGTAACCCTGAGGTATGAGCCAAGAAAGGAGGAGTCTCTCCAAACTTATGAAATATAGGTGGTCAATAAATTTCTCGAAGAAGGGGTAGTGGTTGACACCGCTATGAGTGATACAAACCCTAGGTCCTAGAGACCTCTATAAACACCTCTCCCCCAAGGGAGAAAGGATAGACTCTAAGTGATACACATTTTTTACACTTAATAGAGCACAATGCTTATTTCAGTCTTACCACATGCTTGCCACCAAGCATCATCGGTCATTAGCAGATCCTCACCATGCGTGAGCAAGTCTCCTAAGCTACTCCAAAACGCCACCATACAAGGTTTCTCACCCCCGTGGACAAGCCTTAACCACCATATCATGTTATAAACCGACTAAATCCTCGGAGTCTCCCTGCCCTCGTAGGGGGAACACACACCTGTACTTTTTAACTAGTACGGAAGTTAAGGTGGAGAACCGTGGAGATTAATTTTAAAACAAATTTAAGAGAATTCACTAAAATAATTGCGTTTGACATAAACATATTGCATTTTAAGAAACATAGTTCTTCCTAGAGAAGCACAATGCATTCATGTGTTTTTTTCTCTTCCTAAAACAAAGTGTGTTTAAGGGAAATGTAATGTGTTTCCCTTGACACGTATAAAAGGCACTTTTCCACCATTTTGGATATGAAAAAAGATAAAAGAAGTGGTAATCCTAATCACATAGACTTAGAGAGGAAATAATAGAAATTCATAGAAATCATCTGGAATAGAAATTCAAATGACGTTCTACTTCCTCTGGGTCACTAATTATAGGTCTACATTCACAAGACAAGGACATCTCACTCCTCCTTCACGTTGACAACATTCTTGTGCAAATGCCCACGTGATAAACCCCTTAACTCCTTCCTCAAAATTTGGTGTAAGTTCATGTCTGCCTGGTAACGTTCTATCGTACATCCAACTACGATAGTAACGAAAATATTCCATACTGCACATTTGTATTATCATTATATATCATTTTAATAAAATATGTAATTTAAATCTATTTTTTCTATTTCGACACCAACCTAATAAAATATGTTCACCAAAATAATATAAATTATGTTTACTAAAATATACTACATATTCTCAAAATATAATATTCTAAAATATAATATATAATTTGTTTATTAATAATAACATATTTAACATATAATATATATTCATTATTTTTAAAAATCTGTTTTTCTAAAATAATATATATTATGTTTACTAAAATATAATAACTATTCAATAATATAATATTCTATAATAATATAATTGGTTTACTAAAAATAACACATTAAAAATATATATAATACATATTCATTATTTTTTAATAAAAATATATTTTCAAAAAATAATACATTTAAAAATAACACATTTTAAATATAATACATATTCTTTATGTTTTGTAAAAAATATCTTTTAATTTTTTCTATTTAAAATATTATTTACTAAAAATATTTTTAAAAATTCTACTTTTTCTAACATAATAAATATTCTGTTTTTAAAAATTAAAAATACATTACATATTTAATTTGTTTCTAATAAATATTCTGTTTATATATATTATGCTTTTAATTCAATATATATATATATATATATATATATATATATATATATATATATATATATATATATATATATATATATATATATATATATATATATATATATATATATATATATATATATATATATATATATATATATATATATATATATATTCTAAAATATATATTCTACTACAAATTATTTTTATTTTTTGATTTCAACAACAACAACACAATAAACAAAAAATCTCAAAAATATATCAACAACGCAATATTTTAAAATCTAAAATTTTCTAATATATCAACATAATAATATATCAACAACAACACAACACAATAATATATCAACAAATAATCTAAAATTTTCTAATCAATATTCTAAAATAATATTTCATATATCACAAAAATCTCAAAAATAAACAAATTGAAATGCATAAATACCTCAATGTGCTAACTCTCAAAGTTTCCAATTGAACTTCTTAAATCTTAGATCTGAAAAAAAAAAATCAACAATTAATAATAAGATAAACATAAAATAAACGGTAAAACATTCACAAAAACAACATACATATCAATCACCTTAAATTTTTTGTGAAATTTTCGTTAAAAATAGAGGTGTGAGGGAGGCGGTAATAGAAGAATGAGGGAAGAAGGAAGAAAGGATGAAGCAAAGAAGATGAAACGAGATATGTGGCTGAAGGAAATTCTGGTGAATTAATATATAGGGACACTTGCGACATGGTGAACACGTGGGAAGGTACCCACGTGATTCCCACGTCGGAACCAACAACCATATCCACCATTTGCGACGTGAAATACCTGTGGGAACGTTGCCACGTGCAGGCCATGTCGAAACTTTCCCCATAAATTAAAATATATTTGTTGCTCTCCCACAATGACAACGCAATGGTAAGAACAATTATGTCAGTGTGTTGCGACGTGGGAACCACTTCACAAATTTTTCACATTCAATTCCAACGACCAATGTGTCTGAAAAGGTAATGAAAAAACTGAGAGATTTACTATTTGCAGTTTTGCGATGTGAATGACATGGGGTTATTTTGTGACATGAATTTTTTGAATTTTCAGTTCTCATGTGTTTTACACGCCACAACTGAATTTTTTAAAAATTCAAACTTCCCTCTATCTTAAAATTCCAATTTTTCGTTGCAGATTTTAGGTCTATATAATTTATTATTAAAATAATTTAGTGACGTGGGAATCACTTGGCGACGTATTTTTTTTTTCAAATGTTTACCACGTCACTAAATCACTAGGCAAAATGAACATTTTCTTGTAGGGGATATCTAATGGAATTAGGAGAAACTTGTAAACAACTTGCGTTTGTATGATTCATATATTAAGAGTTTAAGAGATTCAGAAACACTTGAAGGTAGAAAATATGGATTATTCTTGAGAATTTGAAATACTATTTCTTGTAACTCATATATCTTGTAACAACTTATGAAATATAGTGATTTAGATAGTTCTTCTCTCCCTTAAAATAGACCCGTTTGATCGAACTGAAAAAAAAAATTTGTGTTCTCATGTATTATCTTATTCTTGCTCTTGTGGATTTACTTACACTATTTAAAAAATTGATTAATTTAATTTGAAATCATTTATTTTAATTGTTATTGTTCTTTATGCCAAACATCAAATGTTTTGGTGTAGTAAAATATTATTGTATTTCACAATAATTTGCACTCATTTAAATTCTTATTTACACTTGATATGCAAAACAATATCATTTCTAATGTGAGTTCATTATGTGACACACAATATCAATAGCACACACGTGACCATCATATTATCAAGAAGAGAGTTGACCACTTTTTGTCAAACCATCAACTTTGATACTAATGTTTGATTAAAATAAATCCTTAAAACACACTGTGATCATCATATTCAACTCTCATCAGTCACACAAATGAATCTAACACCTTATTTTAAACCCAAACTTTAAGGAACTAAGTATATGAATTATCTCAGTTTTTAATTCAAACATGACACATAAAAATTTGAATTTAAAAATGGAAGATCAAAGAAGCAATCGTGAGTAAAAAAAGTAGTTGTCGATGTTGATAACAGTACTATTTATAGTACTAAAATACATTGCAGGGATCAATAATAACGTACCTACAAGGCTACTACAACTACATATAAAATTAACATTGCCATTAACATATACATGGTACAGAAACTCAGACATAGCCGCAGAACCAGAGTTGTTACTTTTTTGATCTTCAATATGATTCACCTGTCACATGCACATGATGTGTTTGTTACCTTAGTCAAACACAACACACATGACACAGTCACCTTTAATACTGACGACGATGATGCTGCTGCTGATGATGATGATGATGGTCCAACCATTTCTGCAACCTCAGCTCTCTGTAAAACCTGTCTATGAACTCCTCCGCCGCTTGGTCAACATGAAACTCTTCCTCCTTTTCAATCTCCCTCGACACCTTGGTCACCTTCACGCGCCTCCTTTCATTGCCGGTCCCGCGACACACCTCCTTTGCCGGAGATAAAAGCTTCCTCCTGCTACTGGCGCCGCGAGAGAGACGCGGCGGACTGCCGCTGCAGCTGAACTGATACTCCAACGGTGACACGAAATACACGTCGGCATCACGTGGACGGCAAGAGAGCGCTTCGTGGTGCTTCACCATCACAGTGTTGAGTGCTTTCCCTATGTTTTTTCCTCTCTTCATCATCTCATGCATATCCTGCATAACTCTATTACTCTTGGAAACACCGTTTTGTATCAAGAAACCTAGCAAACGCACCGTTTTGCTCACTTTCTCAATCACCACCATTGATTGGTTATTATCCATGCAAGTGATATCTTCAAGTGCAACATTATTTGGAAGACACCACTTTGTTTCTGTGTCCAGTTTCATCGATGTGTAACAGTATGTCGCTAACAAGTTTTTGAAGAGAAGAGTTTAGGTTTTGTGAGGGAAGAAGTATGAATTTAAGGGAAAGAAAAAAGTAGGATAAGGGCAGAGAAAGAGAAGTTTGTTTAATGTAGCTGTTTTAGTTGATATGATAGGTACTGAATTGTAATCATGACAGTTTCATTGTGCTTGTCCTTCTTTTTCCTTGTTATTGGAACTTCTTTTGTTATCATTATGTTATTTTAACCTTACACTTATTGCTTTTTAATATTTTATTTTTCTTCTGCATGCTTTTTTTGGTTGGTTGATAGTTTAATTATATATGTCCTTGAATTTCAAATGGGTATCTAAAATCTTGATTAGCACTGCCAACTTAAAAGTAACTTGGTAGAAATTGATTAACTTGTGACTATATATATATATATATATATATATATATATGGGGTGCAGACTTTATCACCTATATATGACCCACATATGTCTCATGGTAGTTGAAAGAAACCAAGACTTTTATACTCCCTCCCCCTTGGAGGACTTATTTGATCGTTAGAATCCCTCCAAATGAACTCATCCAAATCAGTTTTGGGAAAAAATACTTATGCTTAAAAATCACTTCTATTTATAAAAGATGACACTCCTATAAATTAAATTTTTGGTAGGATTATATTATAATCATCTTTTTGGTAATAAATTTTTGGTAAAAATACTATTTTAATCTTTTAAGTTATTTTAAAATATTAAATTAATTCTTTACGTTTTTTTTAAACATTTTGATCATTTATATTAAGTAACGTTTGCGTCGTTGATCTTTTTAAAAATTTTCGGTATTATAAATTGCAAACTCATATACTATTTGAAATGATTTTTCATACTGATCACGAATATGTAATTAAATTCGCGTTTGATTGTGTTTTTGGTCGGATCGAACGATTTTTCATTATGTATTTGTCCATTTTTTCCCTGATTCTCATGAACCGTAACTTGTTTAATAAATTTGATTGCATATTCGTGATCAGCGCGAAAAACCAGTTCAAATCGTATATAACTTTGCAATTTATTGTAACATAGAGTTTTAAAAAGGTCAACGACGCAACGTTACTTAACATAAATGACCAAAACGTTACAAAAAAAAATTTAAAGGACTAACTTGATATTTTAAAATAACTTAAAGGACTTAGACAATATTTTTGCTTAATTTTTTTATGGCGTTTTTTTTCTTGTATTTATTAAAGGACATTTTACTACACGGTCTTAGTTAACAACCGTAGTGAAATGTATCTGAAGCGAATGAGTTCGAATCTCAGCCCAAGTATTATCAACAGTTATGTGGTGAAAGGTGTTACATATTTATATATAAGCGAAATTATCTCTTACTTTAGTACATAACAGTTGTCTCTTTCAAAACAAAATCTTAACATCTTTTTCATTCGTCTCTTTCAAAACAAAACCTAACATCTCTATCGCTCGTCTCTTTCAAAACAAAACCTACCATCCCTATCACTTGTCTCTCTCATATGGTAACCCCAAACTTATTCAACAAACTTGTTTTATTCGAAGGGTTACCTTTGTTGCATCAAATCTTAGCAAATGACTACCTTACCAGTTCTTCTTCACAATAGTTTATGTTTCAAAATTTGTTTATGTATTATTGTTTACGTTTCAATAGCTTGTTTAATAATGTTTGAACTTTCTGCTTTTTTTTTTACTAGTAGGTAGGGATGGTGAATGAAAAAAACTAACGAGGATGAAGTTAAAGTGAGCGCTGCAAACTTGTGAGAAAGACCCATAATGATATCCATTCAAAACTAACAAAAGTTTGGAGTTCTCACTTCAGCTTCATCCTCCTTTCATTATGGATGCCATTATGGAACATATACGTTTCTGAAACATTCTATGAGTTGATATGTTATTGTTGTTATTAATAAAAGGTGTATGTTTTATGTAATTTATGTTATGTGATAATGATTTTGTTGTTTTTAATAAGAGTTTTGTTGTATATTGTATGTTGTTTAAGGTTTGTTGTTGATGTTTGTTTAAAAGACAAGTTTATTATATCTTATGTGGTTCGAGTGTTTAAAATATGAGCTTATATGTTTAGTGAGCATTGACGAAGTAAGCATTCCACATAATTTTTAATAAATAAAGTGTATATATCATAATTGTTGTTTAGAACAAGTGTTGTTAAATGTTACGTATTAAAGAATATCACAACGGTTGTTTGAAGTAACCGTTGTGATAGCTAGCATGCTACATAGCTTATAATCACGGTCGCACACCGTGGTGAAAAGTATCATATATACAATCATCCCTTACCTTACAACGGTTGGTTAGACGTGGTGGTATCCTTTTTCTAACCGTTGTGAAATGACTTTTAGTTAGTAGTGTAAATATGTGATATGCCTAACCAATTCTTCCACACCTGTTAAGTGCTCTATAGTGGCCACGAGATAGGTGATGAATGGATGAAAATTTAACCCATACTTAGTGGGTATCCTTAAAAATTATCCATAGTGAGTAGAGTAAACACTCGCAAAATGGGTACGAGCACAAGGACATGTAATTTCCCACTAAAATAAGCAGGTATGAGTCTGGGTATAGGAACCTTAGTACACACCTCCTTCCATACTCGCACAATTTTGATTTATATATTTTGATTTATATTATTATATAATATTGTATATCCATCACTTTTAAAAAAGGCATCACTAGTAAACTATTACCCATTTTGATATAAGTGTTCAATTGTTTCATAACTCAACAATAAAAAATTTAAATTTTTTGTTCATGTTGTTAAAAATATAATATGATAAGATATTTTTTAATATATCGATTTGTTTTTACTAGAACTGCAGGTAATCGGTACATGTATGGGTACTTAGGTATCCATAAGATACGAGTACGAATATAAAAGTTGATGGCCACACGGTTATGGGCTCAGGTATGGGGAATTTTTCAAATCGTGGATATAGAGATGGGTACTATGTAACACCCTAAACCCCGAATCTTAATATAAAAGAGAAAATTCACAATTTAGGATGCTACTCAAAACACAACATGCATAGTTCAAAAATATTTTTCAAATCTCGCAGCAGAACTCAAATAAATCACATATCTTCAAATAATTATTTAAAGAAAATACTCAAGGAAAATAAACTCTAACGTCAACTCAAACAAATAATACGCCTCGACTCTGCCACACAGTTCTTCCTTAAAACCTGGATTTTTTTAAAATATCGGGTTTTTTGAAAAATGAGTTTTTTTCGACTTTTTGGGAAATTTTAGGATCACACAGTTTAAAAGAAATTAACGGCTCAAGTATCTCAATTTTACAAAAATACATATCATCAAATTCATCACAGAAATACCAAATTTATATTGCTTTGTCATTGACAACCCATACTATGGTGATCATATGGGTTTTATTCCAAATCTCATTTGGTCACCACAACATACAGACAACAAAAATATTTATTTGAAAGATGCCAATGGAGTTTTGCCCAAACCCCATTTGGCCAACACAATAACACACATACACATTCATTCAATCGATGTCAATGAGGTTTTGCCCAAACCCCATTTGCCCAAACATATTACATAATTAAGAAAATTGAAGAAAGTATTGACACCCATGACGCTGATAAAAGGGTAAGGAACCCTTACCATCCCGTCTGGCGAATAGTCACCCGTAGGTAAAACAATACCCCCTTACCTTAATTTTCAGCAGCAAATCCAAGATTGGATATGGTTTCTCCTTCTTGTAACTCTTTATTGTTCCTTGTCGCTTTCATTTTTTTCACTTTTATATATCAGACAAACTCACATTCTCTCACTTTATCTATTTAAATGTAAAAATATTTTTGTTAATTTCCAACTCTCTCTCAACTTTTGGGCTATTGCTCCTTAACACTCAAATTTCATTAAAATTTTAATTTCACCCTATAACTCATAATAGCTATATTTCTATTATTTTAATTAAATAATAATCTCATAATTTTCCATAATTTCCAAATAAATAATAAAAAATCACATAAAGCATTTTATTACCTAATTAAATAAATTAAAAGGAAAATAAAATAAATAATTAATTAAAAATTCAAGGTGTTACAACTCTCCCTCGTTTAAAAAGATTTTTGTCCTTGAAAATTACCTTGCGAAAATAGATCTGACTCTCCACCTCCCACGTAATGTACCCTATAATAGGTTCTCCTCAAACAACCTTCACTAGAGAAATGTCTTTACCTCTGAGCAGTTTCACTTCTCGATCCTCAATCCTCATAAGTGATGCCTCGATAATTAGGTTATCACTCACTTGCACATCATCCTTTTGGATTATATAAGATGGATCAGGAATATACTTCCTAAGCTGGGATACATGAAAAATGTCATACAAGTTCGAATGAGATGGTAGAAAGGCCACCTTGTTGGCAACATATCCAACTTGTTGGGTAATCTGATACGGACCAATGAAACAATGAGTAAGCTTCTTAGAATCCAATGCGCGTTCAACATCAATCACTGGAGTGATTATCAGAAATACACGATCACATTCTTGGGACTCAAGAGCCTTCCTCCACTTATCATGGTAACTCTTTTTCCTACTCTGTGATGCCTTTATCTTCTCTTAAATCATCTTCACCTTCTCAGTAGTTTGTTGAACAACCTCTTGTCCAAGTACAACACTCTCACCAGACTCATAGCAACATAGATGAATCCTACATCTCCTACCATACAAAGCCTCAAATAATGTCGTTCCAATACTAGAATGGTTGTTGCTATTGTACGTAAATTTGATCAATCGGTCTGAATAGTCTTCTCAGTCTGACCATCAGTTTGTTGATGATAGGAAAAAATCAACCTCAATCTAGTTACAAAAGCCTCATTGAAACTCTTCCAAAACCTATACGTGAGTCTCAGATCTCTATCCAAAATAATACTCGACAAAATACCATGCAGCTTCACAATCACGCTAATATAGATCTTTGCTAGCTTCTGCAACGAAAAACTGATCTTAATCAAGATGAAATGCGTCGATTTGGTCTCTCTATCCACAATCACCCAAATCGTATCTCTCCCCCTAGGAATATTCAGCAAGCTAGTCACAAAATCCATCGAGATATTGTCCACTTCCATTTAGGAATATCCTTTAAAATCTATGAAGCTCTTTAAAAGAAAATTAGTCATCGAAAACTATTTTTTCTAAAAAAAATATAAAATTTTATTTTCTTAAAAAATATTTTTATTTTGAAAAAAAAAGTATTATGAAAATATAAGAAATTTTTTTATATAAAATTATATGTAAAGGGTGATTTCCGGCCAGGAGGATTTCCAATGAAGGCGATTTCCGGTAAAAAAAAAAACCTATGTTCCTATGATGACCTCCCTCATTAGATGGTTTAAACTCCTAATCCTCAGATTATGGACCAAATGGGTGGAATAAGCAACATATTAAAAGTAAATTGAAATTTCTAGGGTTTATGCTGGGGCGTGGTTGGTCGAGAAAAAAGGTGGCGATGACTCCACCAGCGAGAGTAAGAGTTTTGTCGCCAGGAGAAAACTTTAACGAGAAAAGTAGCAACACTAGTAACATAAGGGAAGACCTCACATTAGAGATACCAGTGTTAGAGCCAATAGTAGAAGAGAAAAATAGAGATGGATGAACAGAAGGAAGAAGACAACCAGGAATAACTACAACTATTGGTGGATGCCATAAAGGGTAATAGGTTACCATCTAATGGCATTGAAATTGCTTACATCGCACCACTTATTGTGAATGGGTAAGTTGAGGTCATGATTGAAGAGCAAGATGTGGTATCATAGATGAAATTTTGAGAGAATGTACTCATGATGTATGCCCTAGGAGACGAATTATCCATGAATGCGGTAAGAAAATTCATGATTAAGTCATAGAATTTTGTCACGTTACCAGAGTTTTATTATAATCAAGAAGGGTACTTCCTCATTCGATTTAGGTTGAAAGAAGACAAGGATGCAATCCTAATGAGGGGGCCATACACTATATACAAGAAACCAATACTATTACATAAATGGCCACCTAGCTTCACTCTGAATGATGATGTGCTACGTGTTCTGTTAATATGGGTTGTCTTCCCTCTACTACCATTCATATATTAGAGGGACAAGAGAATTGGAGAAATAGAAAGTATGGTTCGAAAGCCTTTGATGATAGATGAATGCACAATAAAAAATTAAGAGTCTCATATGCTCGAGTTTTGATTGAGGTGGATGTTACCATGGAATTGAAAAATCATATCACAATTAGAGATCCACAAGGAGCCAAATTGATACAACATGTAGACTATGAGTGGAGACCACAATTTTGTGGCACATGTAACAAAGTTGGGCATGAATACAAGAGAAAGGAAGAACCTCCAAAAAGAGTACAAGAAAAGAAGAAAACAGGGAAGGCCAAAAAAAGAACAACAAGAATACAACCATAACAGAACAGATAGAGAGCGACAATAACAAGGAAAATGAAAACGAAAAGACAAAAGAAGGGGAAGATGAAGTAGAAGCTTGGACATTGTTGAAATTGACAGTGGTTAAGTGTCGGGTTTTTGTTATCGTCTCCACAGGGAATATAAGATATTGCCGCAGTTCGACAGTTATCGAGTTCTTAACTTTTTAGTAACGAAAGGGGTTTGGTTTTTGGTAACGGTATCTTTGCATAAAAAGTATTGAATCGCGGTAAAAGATTGATTTTACGATTTAATAAAGATTGCCAAAGTTAGGGTTCGGTAATCACTTTGCTTGTAAATGTCCAATCAACAATAAGCATAAACTTCTTCAGATGATAAACACATTCACAACATCCTCCCAATGTGATTATCTCTAACTCACATTGTGATTTTTCCCATTTTGATCCATTGTTGATCTCTCACACAATCTATCAAAATGACAACATTTAGGTTTAACATTTTTTTGTGAACAACCACATTCGAAACTATCTCTAGCTTAAGAAAATAGAAGGATGAAAACCTAGGTCAAGAGTTGGAAAATATCTTTCGATCATAAACCAACACAAAGAGTTAAAGATAAAACAAGGTTTTCATCATATATTCATCATCCAAGAGTTTACAAATGAAGATCATCCATATACTTACAAAGCTTAATGATCACCTACATCTAACCTTGACAAAATGAAGAACTTAGCTACTCATTTGTATGGTAGCTTGCAAAAGAAGATTCGGAAGAAGGTTGATGAACATTCGAGTCAAAGAATCCAACTTGGATGAGAATCCACCTTCTTTTTGTGGATTAATGTTTTGAAATGAAGAAAATAAGAGGTAGAGTGTTTCTAGGTCACAAAATCTCTTATGCAGCAAAACAAAGTAAAATAATGATCTCTGTTCAAAAAGTACAAAGGGCTATATATAGAAAAAGTTGATGTCCTGTCACGCTCGCTACTTCATTCGCCTAGCGAGCTAACAGCGAACGTTCGCTACAGCTTCGCTTAGCAAACATGCTAGCGAAGGCTAAGGAAAAGATTCTGGAATGCTTCGCTACTTGCTCGTTAGGTGCTCGCCTAGTGAGTTCTTCGCCACCTGCCTCGCTGTCCGCAAATAA
Organism: Lathyrus sativus; assembly: GCA_963859935.3. Taxonomy (NCBI): domain Eukaryota; kingdom Viridiplantae; phylum Streptophyta; class Magnoliopsida; order Fabales; family Fabaceae; genus Lathyrus; species Lathyrus sativus. The sequence continues at coordinate 651,529,039 of OZ012739.1, read as the reverse complement.
TGCATTTTTGGTTCTGCCCAAATCTGGGAGTGTTCGCTAACAGCTCGCTGGATGCTCGCCTAGCGAACAACTCGCTGCAACACTCGCCAGATGTTCGCCTAGCGAACATGCTTTTGCTCTTGGACTTTCTTAATTCCTTTGTCAACTTTCTTGTGTCTTCAATTTTTGCTCATTCATGCTCAAATACTGCATAATAACATACAAATTAAAAAGAACAAGAGCATTTCACGACATATCGCATATCAACAAGAACAAGGCGGTTTTGAACCGAAATTGCACAAAAAGAAGCAGAAGATGCCCACATTTTATAGCTCAAATAAGCACAATTGGGCATCTAACAACTCTCCCCAGCTAGAATCTTGCTTGCCCTCAAGCAAAGTATGCCTCTCGCAGAACATGAGGATTCGCTTAAAGAAAAAGGTTTTTCCGAAATTGGATCAAATGGCTCAAACACAAACAACTCAACTAGATACACGTCTCCAATGGTTAAAACAACACAATACACAAAAACTAAAATCTTAAAGCAATGCAAAACATGTATCAATCAATAACAACGATATCCTGAATGAATCACTCTATCACTCCTCTTCGAATAAGGATTGAAGAGATCACACGTTTACAACCGCGGGTGCAATCTCACTCTCCAACAAACAATGCCAAACTCAATTCAATTCACACAATGGCTAACAATTACAAATTAAAATGCGGAAGCACAAAGATCACTAAGGTCTTTTTCGTTTGTAGCTAGGTCAGGTTAACATACAAGGGACATATCTAAAGCCATTGAAAACAAAGTAGCCGATGCAAAAGAGACATCCACTGTATAGTTATTCACACATCTCAACTTCATCTTACCTATTTCTCATTTGAAACCTTCACAACTCTTATTCCACAACTCAAATTTTTTTAATATCTTTCTTCCAAGCAAGCATTCATTTTCATTCTTTTCTTTTGATTATATTATTTTTTCTCTTCACACCGTATTTACAAAACAAGTGTTTCTCTTTTTTTTCTTTTCAATGCTTGCTTGGTTTTTCAATAGTTGTGATAAACTACCAACTTATAATTTGATTCTCCCCAACTTATCTTCTACTTCCTTCTTAAGTGAATGCTCTTTACTTTAGACGACAAAAGAACAATAATCAAAAAATTCCAGGTTTTCAAGAAAAAAGATTTTTGAAATCTCGCTTTGTTTTAAGCAGAGATTCAACAGTTTAAGCTCAAGGGGGGGTTAACAAATACTCACTGCTCACTGGTAGCTTGTGTATGGAACTGGTTGTGCTCTAAAGAAACAAGTGCCTTGATCATTTCTAATTGCTTCCACAAGTTCACAATAATAAAAGACAAAGTATGAACAAAACGAATCAACACAGTTCATTAGAATCCAACATTTATTTGAACAATGGAGGTTTCCTCACAATTTGTGGTCTTAAGTACTAAGTGAATCATTCATTCATTCATGTTGCAAAAAGAACAATATTCAATTACAACAAGATTAAATTTCTTCATGCATTCTAAAGTTTTAACCGAAGGTAACCATGTACCTTAGCCGTATTCGCTTGTTTATTTTTATCATTGTCATTCAAGCTCGGATGCACCTTCATTGGATAATTCTTTCAAAGAGCAACCAATCTAGAAGGTTTTGACACCCAGCAACCACAAAAATCATTAAACAGAATAATTTAAAATAAACACATTAATTTAAACAAAGCATTAACCAACAAACTAAAAACAGTGTGCACGGGGGACTGATCACCCCAAAAGTACAACCACAATAATGAAATCAATTAGAAATATCCGACAATAAAACAAAATACAATACTAAAACTGAAAAGAAAACAACTCAGTCCTCCTCGGACTCAGACTCCTCCTCAGAACCGTCATCATCATAATCCTCCTCTCCCTCAACATCATCAGTCTCATCATCATCGTTAGCATCATCATCAACAACAGGACCACCAGCACACACCCCCTCTCCAAAAACAGGCCTGTCCACAGGCCAGTTCACGTGCTGCAAGAATTGCTCACGCGTCATCAAGGGACGCTCAATGGAGGGATCTCGGATATGGAGCTGCAAAACCTGCATAGAATAATGGATATCCATCATAGCCCGCTGTGATTCCGCCATCCAATCCCAATTATAGTTGCACACTGCTTGCTGAAAAGGGTCGAACCCTTGAGAAGAAACACCGGAACCATCAGTAGTTCTGGCACCAGCAGCTGCACCAACCCTATAGTTCCTAGCTCTACAGTACTTGTCCACATACTTATCATCAATGGGGGCCGGGATCTTTACCAAACTGCGGGAAGGAATCTTCATCCGCGACTGAGTACATATAAGGCCATAATGAGGCAGGGAAAAGCAAGGGGGCAGTTAACACGCGACCCCGACTTAAGACTACTCTCAACAATGGACTTCATCTCATTAGCAATAATCCTGGCTACATCAATTTGGACGTTGGTGAGAATGCTATGGACAAGGTGTGCCACTGGGATCGGCACGGTAGATGTGTGGGATTTTGGCATGATGTTTGTAAGGACCAGAAGTAAAATCAATTGAGCTAAAGGAATCATGTCTTCCCTATGATATCTCAAAGGGTGACCAACTTGATTTAGCTCAACCGATTTCCCCTCTATCAGCAGGGCGGCGGATATGGTATCGGTGTTCCTATGCAACCTCAGGTCTCGGGTATACCTGTCCAATTCATTGGTTCCCAAAATAAGCGGTTCACCTAGCACTCTGTTGATGGAATCCCTGTCGAAGATCACTTGACGGCCCATCACTCTTGTAGACCATGTGAAGGGTTCGTCATCATTTGGCAGCGCGTTCGCGTAGAACTTGCGCACCATGTCTATGCTATAGTTCTCGAGAGGGGAAACCAATCTGGCCCACCGCTTACCGTTGATCAGCCCAGGAAAAGTGTTGTACTCACCTTAAGGATCTATGATGAACCTCTTCTCGGGGAGGATCTTCCTTTTTTGAAGCGTCCTAAAACGGACAACTTGCTTTGGCCCTATGAACTTTTCCGTATCGAATTGAATCGGGACCGTACGGGAGGTACTGGCAACCTTTCTTTTCTTGCTATGACTACCTGAGGCCATTTGCAAAACAAACACAGAAGACACCAACAAACAACAACACAAGCTCATTTGTAATAAAAAATAAAACAAAGTTTTGTCACGCTCGCTGGCTTGCTCGCCTAGCGAGTCCATAGCGAATGCTCGCTACTGACTCGCCTAGCGAACGAGCTAGCGAGCATTGCAAAAATGCTAAAATCAGCCACTGTTTTGGACCCCAACATCCAGAATCCCAAATTCGATAAAAACAATTCAAGAACCTCGTGATTAAACATGAATGGAATCGTTCTTGGTAAACATGCTAACCTAAAGTTTCACAAATCTCTAACTATCAAAATCTACCTAAACCCTAATGTTCCTACTGCAGCAAAAATGAAGAACAAAAAGAGAGGAGATTGCTCAAACCTTACTGCAGCAGAGAGATTAGTGAACACGAATTAGGGCTTGCAAGGAGTAAAGAGGAGAGCTCTGGTGCGTTGTGTTTTGCAGTGAAAGTGTGAAAGTGAGAGTGAGTGGGAAAGACAAAGTTCAAAAGAAAAAATGATTTTGGGCCTACCAGAGTGGCCCACTAATAACTAAATTGCCAGATACGCGTCCATTCGCCTAGCGAACAGGTAGCAAACGCTGCATGCTCGCCTAGCGAACGTGCTAGCGAGCATGATAGAATTTTGAAAAAAAAATCACGACAATAGCCAAAGGTCAAATTCAGCATGCTTCCTCAAGTAGATTCCCACAAAACACACTCAATAAACAGCAAATACTTACAACGTTGAGGTGCCTCTCAACAAGCGCTTGTTTAACGTCGGTTAAGCTCGACGGTCTAGGATGCTCACACCGGAACATCCAGAAGAAAGGCACAACTGTCTCGATCAATTAGGCTGCCAAGATACACCTTTAAACATTGGCCATTTACTGTCCAACTGTCCTTCTTTGCCAAGTCTTCAATCACAACAGCCCCAAAAATTTTCACCTCTTTTACACGAAATGGCCCGGACCATTTTGACTTCAATTTTCCAGGAAAAAGTCTCAACCTGGAATTAAACAACAACACCAACTGCCCGGGCACAAATTCTTTTTTTCGGAGCTTTTTGTCATGATATTCTTTAACTTTTTCTTTGTACAACCAACTTGAGTGATATGCGGCATTGCGCATCTCTTCCAACTCAAGCAGTTGCACCTTTCTTTTTTCACCGGCCAACTCATTATCAAAGTTCAAAAATTTTAAAGCCCATAAGGCTTTGTGCTCCATTTCGACGGGAAAATGGCAAGTTGTACCAAAAACCAGTTGAAATGGAGTTAGCCCAATTGGAGCTTTATAAGCAGTGCGGTATGCCCATAAAGCTTCATCCAATTTTTGTGACCAATCTTTTCTCAAGTTAGACACGGGTTTTTCAAGTATTCTCTTGATCTCCCAATTAGAGACCTCAGCTTGACCATTTGCCTGTGGGTGATACGGAGTTACCACTCTATGTACTACATCGTAATGCTGCAAAACTTTTTCCAACGGTGCATTACAAAAGTGTGACCCTCCGTTACTGATCAACACACGGGGGGTTCTGAAACGGGAAAAGATGTTTTTCTTTAAAAAATTTATAACCGTTTTAGAATCCGCCCGAGGTGAGGCGATCGCCTCAACCCACTTTGACACGTAGTCAACTGCAACCAGCAAGTATTCATTTCCAAAAGAGGGTGGGAATGGTCCGACAAAATCGATACCCCAACAATCAAATAATTCAACCTCTTGGATGTTTTGGAGAGGCATCTCGTCTCTCTTACCTATCCCACCACTTCGTTGGCAACTGTCACAACTTTGCACATGGGCATTTGCGTCTTTAAAAATAGAAGGCCAATGAAATCCTGATTGAAGAACTTTATTTGCCGTTCTTTCCCCATTGAAATGTCCACCATAAGGTGAGTTGTGACAATGCCATAGAATATTTTGTGCTTCATCGGTGGTAACACTTCTTCTCAAAATGTTATCACCACCCAACTTAAACAAGTATGGGTCATCCCACACATAATACTTACAATCCGAGATGAATTTCCTCTTTTGGTTCGGAGTTAGGTCTGGCGGTACAAAACCACTCACCTTGTGGTTTGTGATCGCGACTTTCTATGTCTAATACAACTTAACTGCAAGTGCACAGTCTATCGCGTAGTAATAAAAGATATCGATCCCACAGGGACTCGTAATCAAACTAGTGTTTTTTGGAGTTACTATGTTTAGCTAGGTAGATAATGCTTAAGGGAATAAGATTGTCACTAAAGGGAACTAAAAATGTTATTTAAATTATAATTACGTGAATCGATATGCAGTAATTATGTTCTTCGGGGATTTGACAAGTTACCGGTATATGAAATATTTTTCAGAGTTTATTTAAGCAGAAAATAGTGATCTGAAGACTCTCGTCTCACGATGGTTGTTGACGCTAATCATAATTCTAAGGGCCAAATGTACACTTTCGTGTCCCATTCGGGGTTAAAACTATTTTTTGGAAATCTCTAAATTCTAATTCATTTTAAAGTGCTTTCGCTGTTATTAAAACAAATGACTAGTGTTTACTATCTGGTCTTGCCGCAGCTTTCACTTGTTGGTTCGTACCTTAATTAATTTCCCACTTTCGTGGCAAAACTACTTTTAAATAAGTTCTCGCTTTCGCGACGAAGTTTATTCAGTAAATAAATTTAAACACTCAGACCATAAACAACTTTTGAAAAAAGAAAGTTTTCAACCGGTTATTATCAAATCCCGTCCGAATTATTATTACATATCGATTACTCTGATTTAGCTAGACATGGATTTGGGAAAGGTAAAACATAAATAAAAACAATAATTAATAACATGCATCATAATGAAAACTGAAATTACGATTAAAATTTAAAACCTGTAAATATTCCAATTGACCTTTGGGCAGATCCTCCACAAATGTTGGCAGGATTCTGGTCTTTATGCCAATTGATCGTACAAGGAAAATAGGAATTACAGAAGAAATGAAAGGCAACAAAAAAAATAGAAAGAAATAAAACTGAACTTTTGCTCTGGAAATGAAATTGGGCAGCACTTCGTTGTCTGAATGCGGCTCCTTTTCTCAGTTCCCCTTCTTCCCTTTTTATAGAAATAGAATTCTAACGGTTATAACTTGAAGAAGGTGGACTTTGAGGCAGAAATATCAGGGAGTAGTGGTCCACTATTTGGGACTTGGAACTGCATCTTGCACGTGCATTTGAAGTTGGGCGTTTTTGCCTGCATGACGGTCGTCACGGTGTGTGACGGTCGTCACCCGTGTGACGGTCGTCATGGAGCTGTGACGGTCGTCACAGCAGCAAAATATGCATTCTGCGTTTTTCATGTTGTTTTCATCCGGTTTTCGTCCATATTTCATCTGTAATTGCTTCTTTTCTTCATATTGCTTTGTTTAGACGTGATTATCAAATACCTACAAAATATCAGACAAATAACATGGAAATAACCCGAAATCGGATCGAAAACAGTCAAACATCAGTTGAATTATGCATCAATATATATATATATACGATTTCGTGTTATCAAACTCCCCTAAGCTTGAATCTTTGCTTGTCCTCAAGTAAAACAGGAAAAAGTCGGCAAGCACGAGGCAGCTTCCTCATTCACAAAGCTGGGAAAAACCAGGATTCTTAGTAAGAACAAAACGAGTACGGTGACGACACTGGACTATAAGTCTTCGGAGGTCTCCTTCTTATGCAAATCGGTCCCAGTCATGCTACTGTAGCTTGGTGTCAAGGTTCTCGCGTCAAGTTCACCCTGTTTGTTCTAGCGCAATCACATTAAACCCGTTGTCCATACACTTTCATGGCAAGTCGACCTATTAGTAAATATGATCTCATTTCTGTTTTGATCTTTTTTCATTGATCATATGCTTATATCATTGATTTTTCAATGAGTTTTCGTGCCGTTGGGCTAAATGCTCGGGTGAGGAGCACCTAACTTAGAGGGAACACGTCTTTTAATTTGGGCTAAATGGCTTTCTTTTCATGATTTTTCATCTTTTTGGAGATCATACACTTATTTGCATTAGTCGCTCGCTTAGAAGTGTTTTAGGATGGTGCTGACTGCTAGTATAAACTACTTGGGGCTGAGTTTGCATAGACACTTGAAACTTTGGTACACGTAGGTAGTAAAACCGACTCGCATAAACCGGATATCTAAGGTGTCAGGACGGTACTGGTTTTGTTAGAATTGTCGTCTCGGAGTTTCAAAACTTGGTTTGAACTCGGGCGCATTCTCGTGATGCTTTTGCTTTTGAGGAACGAACGAAAAAGTTTTTGTTTATGTCGAATAACGTGGGGATGTTTGCGTAACGGAAAAAGATATATAAACGAGCTTTTATTTGCTGAAACGTGAAAATGTTCGAATTGGAATTACGAAAATAAAAGTACACAGGAATGGGAAATAAATGCTCCACTCCCGCACTATCTCAATCAGTGTCCCCACTGATTTGAAAGAATGCGAGAGGGAAATACAAGGAAAATGAAAATACAAGAAACTGAAAATATAGTAAACAAATAAGGAAAATGATAACTAGTCACGGCCTCTTCCTCGGTCACGTCCTCGCTCGCGTCCTCTGGCTCTGACTTGGTCGACTCGGTCCTCAAAACTCATTGCTCCGGTATGGTAGACATAGTCGCGGAGTCCTTCGAACTGCAAGGTCAGATTCGCCAAGTTCTCAGTAATGGTTTCTTAGCCGGTTTGTAGTTGTTGCATTTGGATCCGATGCCAAGCTTCGAACTGCTCTGCTCGCTGATTCTGCTGCTGCATCATAGCGAGTATCTGGGCCTGCTGGTCGAGAGATCGGCGGAGGTCGTCTTCAGAGTAGTCGGGCTCTGGACGATGGCGGCGGCGGCGGTAGGATGTACCTTCGGAAGGAAGTGGTTGCGATGCCTCCAGTTGCTCTGGTCTGTCCAACTCAGCTTGGATTTCGTCATCAGAACCTTGGGTGTGGCTCTGAGTTGGAGCAACGGCAGCAGGAGGGGCAGTGAGGTCAAATAGCCAGTTGGTACGATCCTCTGGGTGCATCCGGGTGCGTGATGGAAGGATGATGCTTCTGATGGTTTTGCCACGCACGACCGGGTGGTATTTGCCATCGGCTCTGGAACGGATGAGGTGAGAGGCTCTGTAATGGTCGGTGTCGAGGAACACCGAGGGAATGGCATGGAGGTGCTGGAGGCGGTCACCGAGGTTCAGCCCAAGTGCAATGGCAGTGACAATCCCGCCAAAGTAAAATGGCTTAGAGCCACGGTTACAGTTGGCCTGAATGTGGGCCAGGAGGAACGGAGCGGCATTGATGGGCTTGTTGTTGAAGACACAGCAGAGAAAGAAGAGCTCTTTCGAGTTCACCTTATGGTTGCTATCCCGGGCGAAGATGGTGTTGCTCAGTGCTCGGTGGAAGTACCGGATGGTCGGGTTGTGGATATGCGTTGCATGCAGAGAATCCCAACCATCGGCATTGATGCCGGTTAACTGGTACCAGAGCGCGAAGGCTTCGTGATGAAACTAATCGGTGAGGCGGCGGTGAGCATTGTCGCCGCGGGGGAATTGTAAGATGGCGGCAATCTGGTTCTGGTTCACTTGATAGTTCGTGCCGAACATCCGAAAGCATGCGGCACCGAAGTGTTGGCTGAGGTCGCCGCTGGAAGTGACATAGGTGAACGAACTCAGGAACTCGAGGGTGAGTTGTTCGTACATCGGCAGCGGATTGGTGCAGAGGTTCCAGATGCCGGCTCTTTGAAGCATCCAAGTGACGCCGTCAAGGAGTCCGAGCTCCGTGAGCGATGGGATACGTGGATAGTGGGTCGGCTGTAGCGACCGTTGGTGGAAGGCGATATAGTTGGCTTGCTGTCTCTCTCCGGAGTCGCCGTTGCTGAACACAATGTTGCTGAGGTCTGGGGTTTCGTTGTTTCTCGCCATTGTTGGAGGATACTGAGGAAATATGGATTGAGGTGGTTTTGTGGAGTGGAAAAATGTGACAGAAGTGTAGTAGGAAGTTGAGATGGGAGTTGGAATATATGGTGCAAGGTGGGGAAAACGAAAATTGGGAGTGGGGTGTGAGTTCTTGATGATTGGAAGTTGAAAGGAGATGAGTGGGAGAGAAAACGCAACCCCTGTTATATCAGATAACAGTTTTGGGCTCGTGACGGTCGTCACGTATCTGTGACGGTCGTCACCCGTGTGACGGTCGTCAGGCTCCTGTGACGGTCGTCACACCAGCAAAATCTGCAGAACACAAAATTTTGCTTTGAGGGTGTTCTTGCAATGATTTTTGGGCCTATAAATGATATGGAAATGTATTATATCGGCCAATAAACAAAGAAATAACGTAAAAACAGAATAAATGGATAAAGACTATAATTGAAATAACAAGTAATTAGAATTGTTGTAATGTAATACATAGGGAAATTAACAATGCAAAAATCAAAATAATTGAAAACGGACGGAAAGTAGAAAAGCTAAACTAAACTAAATCTAATGCTAATATCTAGTCTTTTCGTGCCTTCAACTCATCAAACTTCCGGGCGTAGTAGTCGAGCTGGTCACAGACTAAGTCCATGAAGACTACGAGTTCGCTGTGTATGCTTGTGATGTCGTTTTTTACAGTAGTCAGAGTTGCGTCAACATTGTCCAATCGGTGCAGAACAGTATCCATTTTGTTCGTGGTCTCCTTAGGAATGGGCTCAGGATAGGTGTTGTAATACGGAGGAGTCGTAGGTGAGGTCCTTATAGGTAGCAAAATGGGTTTTCAAAGCAGTGTTCTCCCAACCTAGTTGATTTAACAGGTATTGGATGCTATCAGTGATTCCTAGTTTCTCCATGGTAGACTTATCATAATACAACGTTAAGGCTATTTCTCTTTCAGTTAATGCTTCAAATCTTGCCTTTTGAGCTAGTCCTCGAAAATGAACCTTTGCGAAGTCGTACGCGGCCATACTCGCAGGTAAGTCGGAGAAAAACAGGAGGAAGGTTTTGAAGACTTTTAAAATCCTGAAAAGTTTAAAACAGAAATTTGAAGTCAGGATTTTTTTTAAAAACAAAAAGCGGTAAAAACAAAAGAGAAAAGAGAAAAATAAAATAAAAATATGAAAATAAAAGAAAGTAGAAATAGTAGCAATTTTAAGTTTAGAATTTTTTTGTTAAAGTTTCAAAGTAGAATTTTAAATAAAAATGAAATACAGTAACGAGGAAAAATGCGGGAAAAATTGGGTTGCCTCCCAGTAAGCGCTGTTTTTAACGTCTAAAGCCTGACGATAGCTTGGTGACAAGCTATTCGGGTGTTTGAGCTGGAAGCTCAAGCAATGCTATACTGCAGACTTGAGGGTTGTTTTCGTTCTTATTATAATGTTTTAGACGTTGCCCGTTTACGATAAACGGTGCATTCGTCTTATCGGTAATTTCAACAGCTCCACTCTGAAGTACTTTAGTCACTTCATAAGGTCCGGACCACCTAGATTTTAGTTTACCTGGGAAGAGTTTTAATCTTGAATTAAATAGCAATACGATGTCTCCCACACTGAATTGTTTCTTGACTGAACGTTTATCATGCCACCTTTTAGTTCGTTCTTTGTAGATACGGACATTTTCGTAAGCGTCCAATCGAAGTTCTTCTAATTCGTGTAAGTTCAAGATTCGTTTTTCTCCTGCCTCGGTGTAGTTGAAATTGAGTGTCTTAATGGCCCAAAAGGCCTTATGCTCTAATTCTATAGGGAGATGACAGGATTTACCGTAAACTAATTTGTAGGGTGTAGTACCTATTGGTGTCTTAAAAGCGGTCCTATAAGCCCATAAAGCTTCATGTAGCTTTGATGACCAATCTTTCCTTGAGGTAGCGACAGTCTTTTCCAATATTTGTTTTATTTCTCTGTTCGAGACCTCTACTTGTCCGCTAGTTTGCGGATGATAGGGTGTAGCTACTCGGTGTCGGACTCCATATTTAGAAAGAAGTTTATCAAATATTCGCGATATGAAGTGTGATCCGCCGTCACTAATGACGAGTTTGGGTACACCGAATCTAGGAAAGATCATGTTTTTGAAGAGTTTGATTACTACTCATACATCATTTGTCGGAGCAGCAATGGCTTCTATCCATTTAGACACATAGTCTACCGCGACGAGTATGTAGTTATTACCAAAAGAAGGCGGGAATGGTCCCATGAAATCTATTTCCCATACGTCAAAGATTTCTACCTCTAAGATTCCTTTTTGAGGCATTTCATCGCGTCGTGAGATGTTGCCAGTTCGTTGGCATCGATCACATTTTAGCACAACGATGTGAACGTCTTTCCAGAGGTTAGGCCAGAATAAGCCGGCTTGGAGAATCTTAGCGCACGTCTTGGATGTACTAGCATGACCACCATATGGTGCTGAATGGCATTGGGAAATGATATTTTCTATTTCTTCCTCTGGGACACAGCGACGGTATATGTTGTCGGCCCCTCTCTTGAAGAGTAGAGGTTCGTCCCAATAATAGTGTTTCAGATCGTGGAAGAATTTCTTCTTTTGCTGATAAGTGAGATCTGGTGGAAACACGCCTGCAGCTAGGTAATTAACGATGTTAGCATACCAAGGTAATGTGACTTGGGCATAGACGGCTTCTACGGCTTTTTCGAATTCTGGATCTTCCGAGATTGAGTTAGGCATGTCACTTTCTAATTTGGCTATCAGATGTTCGTACGGGAAATCGTCATTTATCGGTACTGGTTCATGTTTGATGCCTTCTATTCGGGATAAGTGATCTGCAACAACGTTCTCGGTTCCTTTCTTATCTTTGATTTCTAAGTCAAACTCTTGTAATAACAGGATCCATCTCAATAGTCTTGGTTTGACATCCTTTTTGCTTATTAGGTACCTAATGGCAGCTTGGTCTGTGTATATGATAATCTTTGCTCCTACTAGGTAATAACGGAATTTGTCAAGCGTAAATATAACTGCTAGAAGTTCCTTTTCTGTTGTGGCGTAGTTCATTTGGGTAGGATCTAAGGTTCTACTGGCATAGTAGATGGCATGGAGTTTCTTGTCCTTCCTTTGTCCTAGAACTGCGCCTACGGCATAATCACTCGCATCGCACATGATTTCGAACGGTAGTCGCCAATCGGGTGGTTGCATAATCGGTGCGGTGATAAGGGATGATTTTAATGTTTCGAATGCTTTTAGAAAGTCGTCGTCGAAGACGAACTCAACATCTTTCATCAACAGGCCGGTCAAAGGTTTTGTGATTTTTGAAAAATCTTTTATAAATCTTCGGTAGAAACCGGCATGTCCTAGAAAACTCTGTATTTCTCGTACGGATTTTGGAGGTTGGAGCTCTTTTATAATCTCTATTTTAGCTTTGTCGACCTCAATTCCTTTATTTGATATGACATGTCCTAGAACTATTCCTTGTCGGACCATAAAATGACATTTTTCCCAATTTAGGACGAGGTTCACTTTTACACAATGTTCTAATACCATTTCTAAGTTTTGTAGGCATCCTTCAAAACTTTGTCCACACACCGAGAAATCGTCCATAAATACTTTCATGATGTCGTCTATGAAATCTGCGAAGATTGCCATCATGCATCTTTGGAAGGTTGCTGGAGCATTACAGAGTCCGAACGACATTCGGCGGTAAGCAAAAGTACCATAAGGACAGGTGAATGTAGTCTTTTCTTGGTCATCAGGATGAATGGGAATTTGGAAAAATCCTGAATAGCCATCTAGATAGCAGAAATATGAATGTTTGGCTAATCTTTCCAACATTTGGTCTATGAAGGGTAACGGGAAGTGATCTTTTCGTGTGGCCTTGTTAAGCTTCCTATAATCAATGCACATCCTGCTTCCAGTCACGACTCTTTTTGTTATTGATTCTCCTTTTTCATTTTTAACTACTGTGACTCCTCCTTTCTTTGGTACGACATGAACTGGGCTAACCCATTCACTATCGGAGATTGGATAGATGATTCCTGCATCTAGCAATTTCTTTACTTCATCTTTGACTACAGTGCTTAGGATGGGGTTCAGTCTCCTCTGATGCTCTCTAGAGGTTTTAGAGTCTTCCTCTATTGTAATTCGATGCATACAGATTGAAGGACTTATACCTTTTAGATCGCTTATGTTATAGCCTAACGCAGTGGGGTACTTCGTTAGGACTTCTAATAGCTTTACGGTTTCTGGTTGTCCTAAGTCGGCATTGACTATCACTGGTCTCTTTAGTTCATTGTCTAGGAATTCATATCTAAGGTTTTTGGGTAGTGTTTTAAGTTCTAAAGATGGGTTCTTCGGACCTGGCATATGGTTTGGGGTCAGTGCTAAGCTTTCGCTTAGGCTGTCATCTTTATACGGTTTACGCCAATCATCGTCTTCCGAAATATCGGGTATTTGAATCTTTATTATTTCTGAATACGTGGTCTCTTCATTTTCAAGTTCTCTTATGCATTCGTCAATTTCATCTACTAAATAATAGGTATCGTCTATGGCTGGTGCTTGTAAGAACTTGGTGAGAATGAACTCTATCTTTTCTTCTCCTACTTCGAATGTTAGCCTTCCTTTCTTCACGTCTATAATAGCTCCGGCTGTAGCTAGGAACGGTCTTCCTAGGATAATTGGGGTAACAGAGTCCTCTTTGATGTCCATGATTATGAAGTCGGTTGGGATGTAGAATTGTCCTATGCGTACTGGAACGTTTTCCAGTATTCCGACGGGATATTTTACTGATCGGTCAGCTAATTGTACAGACATTTTGGTTGGTCTTAGGTCTCCTATATTCAGCTTTTTGCATATAGATAAGGGCATAACACTGATACTGGCTCTTAAATCGCATAGAGCTTTGTCTATCACGAACTTTCCTATGACGCAGGGAATGGAGAAACTACCTAGGTCTTTTAATTTAGGAGGCATGCAGTTTTGAATAATAGCGCTACACTCTGCAGTGAGTGTAACTGTTTTGTTATCCTCGATCTTTCTCTTATTTGACAGGATTTCTTTGAGAAATTTAGCGTATGACGGCATTTGAGTTATCGCTTCTGTAAAAGGAATAGTGATATTCAACTGTTTAAGGAGCTATACAAATTTCTTAAACTGTCCTGAAGTTTTGGAGTTTATTAATCTTTGAGGATAAGGGATAGGTGGTTTATATGGCGCTGGAGGTGCTTGCGTTTTTTCACTTGCGGTATCCTCCTTCTCGTTGTCTTCCTTCTTCTCTAACTCGGATTCCTTTTCTGCTTGTTCAGTCGGTTTTTGTTGCATGGCTGAATTTTCGGTCCTCGGATCGATCGGTTCGTCCAATTCTTTTCCACTTCTCTGTATTACAGCATTTGCTTGGCCTTTTGGATTCTATTCGGGTTGTCCAGGAAATGTGCCAGCGGGTGCGGCAGCAGAGGCTTGTTGTTGAGCCACTTGTGATATCTGTGTTTCTAACATTTTGTTGTGGGCGGCTAAAGCGTCTACTTTTCCGGTCAACTGTTTAATTTGCTCGCTAGTGTGTATGTTTTGATTCAGGAATTCTTTGTTTGTTTGAGCTTGAGTAGCTATGAATTTTTCCATCATCAACTCGAGGTTTGATTTCCTAGGTGCAGTCTGAGCAGCAGCTGGTTTCTAATATCCTGGTGGAGCAGTAGGCATTTGCAATGCATTATCGCTTTTGTAAGAAAAGTTTGGATGATTTCGCCAACCTGGGTTGTAAGTATTTGCGTAAGGATTTTCTTGAGCATAATTTACTTGGTCTGGTGGGATTCCGGCTAGAAATGGGCATTCGGGCGCATTATAAGTGGTGCTTTCGCATAACTCGCAGTTTGGAGTTACGGCAGCGACGGTTGCAGTGGGGTTAACGGTCAGACTGTCAATTTTCTATGCTAGAGCATCTACTTTAGCGTTGAACTTTTCAAGGCTGCTGATCTCGTACATCCCACCTTTCGCTGTGGTTTTCTCTGTTGGAGTGCGTTCACCTCCCCATTGGCAGTGGTTCTGAGACATGTTTTCGATTAGTTGATAGGCTTTGTCGTATGGCTTATCCATAAGTGCACCGCCCGCGACAGCGTCTATTGTCAATCTGGTATTGTATAAAAGCCCATTATAGAAAGTATGGATTGTCACCCAGTCTTCTAGATCGTGGTGAGGACATGTTCTCATCATATCTTTGAATCGTTCCCATGCTTCGTAAAGAGATTCAGTATCTTTTTGTCGAAATCCGTTGATTTGAGCTCTAAGCATAGCAGTTTTGCTTGGCGGAAAATATCTCGCTAAGAAGACGTTCTTCAACTGTTCCCACGTCGTAACGGAGTTGGATGGTAAGGATTGTAACCATGTCCACGCTCTGTCTCTAAGAGAGAATGGGAAAAGACGAAGTCTTATCGCGTCTGGAGTTACTCCATTTGCTTTCACTGTGTCTGCGTATTGTACAAACTTCGTTAAATGTTCGTTTGGATCCTCAGTTGCATTTCCTGAGAATTGGTTTTGTTGTACAGCTGACATCAATGATGGTTTCATCTCAAAATCGTTTCGAGTAATAGCTGGGGCAACAATGCTACTTCTAGGTTCCATCTGAGAGGGTGTAGCGTATGCCTTCAGCGGTTTGTTTTGAGGTGCTTCAGCCATCTTTGATTCTTCTTCTGATTTGGGAATGGGAGTGAGAGGATCGGGAATGTTATGTTTGAGTTGGTACTCAATGATTCGACTTCTTAAATGTAAGAAGCGCTCTAGTTCTACGACTGAAGGTTTTAAGATATCGCCTTGTGGGCGATTACTTGGCATACAATCGACAACACTAGTAAAGGAAAAATGAAATTGTTAACCTAGTCTACACGGTGTAACAGAAGGTTACACTATTGACTAAACGGGTCCCCGGCAACGGCGCCAAAAACTTGATCGCGACTTTCTATGTCTAATACAACTTAACTGCAAGTGCACAGTCTATCGCGTAGTAATAAAAGATATCGATCCCACAGGGACTCGTAATCAAACTAGTGTTCTCGGGAGTTACTATGTTTAGCTAGGTAGATAATGCTTAAGGGAATAAGATTGTCACTAAAGGGAACTAAAAATCTTATTTAAATTATAATTACGTGAATCGATATGCAGTAATTATGTTCTTCGGGGATTTGACAAGTTACCGGTATATGAAATATTTTTCAGAGTTTATTTAAGCAGAAAATAGTGATCTGAAGACTCTCGTCTCACGATGGTTGTTGATGCTAATCATAATTCTAAGGGCCAAATGTACACTTTCGTGTCCCATTCGGGGTTAAAACTATTTTTTGGAAATCTCTAAATTCTAATTCATTTTAAAGTGCTTTCGCTGTTATTAAAACAAATGACTAGTGTTTACTATCTGGTCTTGCCGCAGCTTTCGCTTGTTGGTTCGTACCTTAATTAATTTCCCACTTTCGTGGCAAAACTACTTTTAAATAAGTTCTCGCTTTCGCGTCGAAATTTATTCAGTAAATAAATTTAAACACTCAGACCATAAACAACTTTTGAAAAAAGAAAGTTTTCAACCAGTTATTATCAAATCCCGTCCGAATTATTATTACATATCGATTACTCTGATTTAGCTAGACATGGATTTGGGAAAGGTAAAACATAAATAAAAACAATGATTAATAACATGCATCATAATGAAAACTGAAATTACGATTAAAATTTAAAACCTGTAAATATTCCAATTGACCTTTGGGCAGATCCTCCACAAATGTTGGTAGGATTCTGGTCTTTATGCCAATTGATCGTACAAGGGAAATAGGAATTACAGAAGAAATGAAAGGCAACAAAAAAATAGAAAGAAATAAAACTGAACTTTTGCTCTGGAAATGAAATTGGGCAGCACTTCGTTGTCTGAATGCGGCTCCTTTTCTCAGTTCCCCTTCTTCCCTTTTTATAGAAATAGAATTCTAACGGTTATAACTTGAAGAAGGTGGACTTTGAGGCAGAAATATCAGGGAGTAGTGGTCCACTATTTGGGACTTGGAACTGCATCTTGCACGTGCATTTGAAGTTGGGCGTTTTTGCCTGCATGACGGTCGTCACGGTGTGTGACGGTCGTCACCCGTGTGACGGTCGTCATGGAGCTGTGGCGGTCGTCACAGCAACAAAATATGCATTCTGCATTTTTCATGTTGTTTTCATCCGGTTTTCGTCCATATTTCATCTGTAATTGCTTCTTTTCTTCATATTGCTTTGTTTAGACGTGATTATCAAATACCTGCAAAATATCAGACAAATAACATGGAAATAACTCGAAATCGGATCGAAAACAGTCAAACATCAGTTGAATTATGCATCAATATATATATATATATGATTTCGTGTTATCAGTTTGCAAAGTCAGCAAACCATTGCCTAACTTGAACTTTAAAAAGTTTTTCATTGGGGAATTCTTCTCGAATTTCCTTTTCAAAAGATGTAACCTCCACATTCACAAGGCGAGATAAATGATCCGCCACCAAATTTTCCGATCCTTTCTTGTCCTTAATTTCTATATCAAATTCTTGTAACAAGAGGATCCAACGGATGAGCCTTTGCTTCAAATCCGGTTTGGTGAGCAGATATTTAATCGCCGCATGGTCGGTATACACAATCACTTTAGAACCAATGAGATAAGACCGAAATTTTTCTAGCGCATACATTATTGCAAGTAGCTCTTTTTCGGTGGTAGCATAATTAATTTGCGCCTCATTTAAAACCTTACTTGCGAAGTGTATAGCATGAAATTTATTTTCTTTCCTTTGTCCCAATACCGCTCCAATAGCATAGTCGCTCGCATCACACATTAGTTCAAAATTCAAATTCCAATTAGGAGCGACTATAATTCGAGCGGTAACAAGTTTTTCCTTCAAAATTTTAAAAGCATGTAAACAATCTTCAATTAAGAGAAATACCTGGTCTTTGGCGAGCAAATTACTCAAAGGCCTAGCTACCTTTGAGAAGTCTTTGATAAATCCCCGGTAAAAACCGGCATGCCTAAGGAAACTTCGGATTCCCTTCAGATTAACCGGAGGAGACAACTTTGCAATCATGTCAACTTTTGCTCGATCCACTTCAAGCCCCTTTGAAGAAACTTTGTGTCTGAGCACTATCCCCTCGGTTACCATAAAGTGGCATTTCTCCCAATTAAGCACAAGATTTGTTTTCACACACCGTTTCCAAATTTTCCAAGCATATACCAAAAGAACTTCCAAATACGGAGAAGTCGTCCATGAAAACTTCCATCGTTTTCTCGATCAAGTCGGCAAAAATGGCTTGCACACATCTTTGGAAAGTCGCCGGTGCGTTGCATAACCCAAAGGGCATTTTTCTATATGTGAAAATTCCAAGCGGACATGTGAAAGCCGTCTTTTCATGATCAGATGGGTCAACCGCAATTTGGTTGTACCCGGAATAACCATCAAGGAAACAATAGTATTCTTGGCCCGAAAGTCTTTCCAACATTTGGTCCATGAACGGAAGTGGAAAATGGTCTTTTCGAGTTGCGGTATTCAACCGCCTATAATCAATACACATTCTCCACCCCGTTGCCACTTTCGTTGGTATCAATTCATCTTTTTCATTTCGAATGACGATCATTCCACCCTTTTTCGGAACCACATGCACGGGACTTACCCCAGGGCTATCCGAAATTGGGTAGATCATTCCCGCATCCAAAAGCTTGACAACTTCTTTTCGAACAACCTCCTTCATCGTAGGATTCAAGCAGCGTTGAGGTTGAGCTACCGGCTTAAAATCCTCTTCCATTAAAATCTTGTGCATACAATAAGAGGGACTAATTCCTTTAAGATCGGCAAGAGTCCATCCCATTGATTCTTTATTCTTTTACAACACATCAATTAAACGAGATTCTTCGTTTTCAGACAAAAGGTTGCTTATGATAACCGGCTTCTCTTCGGTTTCATCAAGGAATGCATACTTCAAGTTCGAAGGTAGAATTTTCAATTCAATGGGTGTTTTTTCTTCGTGGACCTCCTTTTTCAACACTTCATCTTCGACTTCCCATGGTTGCAACTCTTTAAAATTATCAAGTTCTCGTAAACATTCCTCAAGAGCTTGCTCTTCTTCAATGGTGAAAACGTCTAAAGAGTCATCAAGGGCTAATTCCACAAGTGAGGTCACATGAATATGATTAGATACTTCCAATGTTGCTTCTTCAACCACATCAATTTGGAAACTATCACGATTATTTTTTGAATGCTTCATAGCTTCAAAAAGATCAAAAGTGACTTCTTCATTTTGTATTCGCACTTTCATCAAACCATCATCAACATCAATCATCATTCGAGCGGTTTTCATGAAAGGTCGGCCTAAGATTAGCGGAGCATCATCATCCTCTTCCATGTCTATCACAATGAAATCAACCGGAAAGAAGAATTTGTCGACTTTAACCAATACATCTTGAGCTAACCCATGAGGATGGGTAGTCGACTTATCGGCCAATTGCAACGTCATCTGTATGACTTTCATTTCAATGTTGCCAAGCCTTTTCACAATAGACAAAGGTATTAAATTAATGCTTGACCCCAAATCAATTAGCCCTTTCCCGACATATTCATCACCGATAGTAACTGACAAAGTAACATTTCCCGGATCCACTTCTTTTCTCGGAAGAGTCCTTTGGATGATAGCACTACAACTAACATGAAGAACAATTGTTTCCGGCTCCGTATACCTCCGCTTTTTAGTTAGTATGTCTTTCATGAAATTGGCATACTTTGGCATTTGTTCCAAAGTTTCGGCAAACAAAATGTTTATTTGTAGTTGTTTAAAAATATCCATGAACCGGGAGTAATGCCGTTCATTTTCTCTCCGAGATGGAGCGTGAGGATATGGTAAGTTTTGGACCGGAGTAGCGCTCACTACCTCCTTTCCTCTAGACGCTCTAGAATTCCTCTCTTTTTTCTTTTTCACTTCCTCCACCATGACTTTTTCACTTATATTGTTTTCAACTTCTACACTTGTTTTATTTTCAACTTCACCATTTTTCTCATTCTTTTCAACTTCATCCTCACTCAATATTTCTTCCTCAACTCTACCATCAAGTTCATCATCAATTTTTTTCTTCTCATCCTTTTTCTCTACCTCTCTTTTTTCACTCTCGTCAACCAACTCTTTTCCACTTCTCGTCTTTATTGCCTTACAATGCTCCTTAGGATTTGTTTGCGTGTTTGCTGAGAAAGATGGTCCGGATTTTTTTTCCGCTAATTGCTTAGCAAGTTGACCAACTTGAGTCTCAAGATTTTTGATTGCCGCGTCGTTGCTTTTTTGATTAGCCATTGACATTTGCATAAATTGTGTCAATGTCTCTTCCAACTTTGAAGTTATAACCGACGGTTGTTGAGGTTGATAAGGATTTTGACGGTTAGAAGAACCACCTCCATAACCTTGGTTATATTGATAGTTACCTCTTGGTTGGTACCCTTAATTTCCTTGATAGTTTTGTTGTTGTTGATACGGTAGTTGTTGTTGCCTTAGTTGGTAATCTCTTTGATTTGCCATGTAATTCACATCTTCAAACCTGGGAGGTGGACAAAATCCGGTATCATGTTCACCTTTGCAAAGTTCACAACAAGCTATTTGTTTAGCTTTTGAAGGCTCTTTCAACTCTTTTATTTGTTGAGTTAAGAGTTCCACTTGTTGCTAAATGAGTTTGTTTTGGGCGAGAATAACATCATTTATCCCTAACTCGAGCACACCCGGTTTTCTTTGAGTCACTCCACGGTTATGATTCCCTTGATGATCATTAAGTTCCATCTTATCAATAATTGCAATTGCATCATCTGCACTTTTTGACATCAAAGAACCTCCTGCTGTAGCATCCAATAAGGTCTTGTGAACTAAAAGGAGTCCATTGCGGAAAATATGGACTTGAGTGAGCTCGTCGAAACCGTGTCCCTTGCACTTTCTTAACATAGATTTGTATCGCTCCCAAGCTTCGTTTAGTGATTCACTAGCTTCTCGAGAAAATACCGCAATCGCGGTTATGTGGAAAGAAACGTTCAAGGAACTTCTCTTCTAGAAGATTCCAATCCGTCATGATTGTTGTCGATTGATCAAGATACCACTCCTTCGCTTTCCCAATCAAGGAATGAGGAAATAGTCTCCTAAACAATGACTCTTCATCAGCTTCTGTTGCTCCCGTTGCGCCCGCTATCTCATAGAATCTTGTAAGATGGGTGAACGGATCCTCATGGTCTAGTCCCGTGAAAGGATTTTGATAGACTAGAGCTAGGATTCCCGTTTTCATCTCAGCTTGTCTTCCGTTTTGAAGATTCCGTGCGAACTGAGCTGTATGTCTTGGACTGTTCGTGCATGGAGTGGAAACTGGAGGTGCTGCCATAATTGGTGTGAAATATGGTGATGGTGGTGTTGTAGAAGAACTTTCTCCTTGTTCTTGTCGTTGTTGAGCAAGTTGCCTCCTACTTCTTGTTCTGCTATTCAGTCTCCTTGCGGTTCTCTCGATCTCGGGATCAAAAAGAAGTTGGTCCTCAGGAATCTGTCCTCGCATAAAATGAAAGCTGTACACCAAACCAAACAAATTAACAAGCACAAGTCAAAATTTCAAGAGTTAACAATTCAACAACTATTGCGATGCTCGCAATATCAATTTATATTCCCTGGCAACGACGCTATTTTATTGAAATTGACAGTGGTTAAGTGTCGGGTTTTTGTTATCGTCTCCACAGGGAATATAAGATATTGCCGCAGTTCGACTGTTATCGAGTTCTTAACTTTTTAGTAACGAAAGGGGTTTGGTTTTTGGTAACGGTATCTTTGCATAGAAAGTATTGAATCGCGGTAAGAGATTGATTTTACGATTTAATAAAGATTGCCAAAGTTAGGGTTCGGTAATCACTTTGCTTGTATATGTCCGATCAACAATAAGCATAAACTTCTTCAGATGATAAACACATTCACAACATCTTCCCAATGTGATTATCTCTAACTCACATTGTGATTTTTCCCATTTTTTGATCCATTGTTGATCTCTCACACAATCTATCAAAATGACAACATTTAGGTTTAACATTTTTTTGTGAACAACCACATTCGAAACTATCTCTAGCTTAAGAAAACAGAAGGATGAAAACCTAGGTCAAGAGTTGGAAAATATCTTTCGATCATAAACCAACACAAAGAGTTAAAGATAAAACAAGGTTTTCATCATATATTCATCATCCAAGAGTTTACAAATGAAGATCATCCATATACTTTCAAAGCTTAATGATCACCTACATCTAACCTTGACAAAATGAGGAACTTAGCTACTCATTTTCATGGTAGCTTGCAAAAGAAGATTCGGAAGAAGGTTGATGAACATCCGAGTCAAAGAATCCAACTTGGATGAGAATCCACCTTCTTTTTGTGGATTAATGTTTTGAAATGAAGAAAATAAGAGGTAGAGTGTTTCTAGGTCACAAAATCTCTTATGCAGCAAAACAAAGTAAAATAATGATCTTTGTTCAAAAAGTACAAAGGGCTATATATAGAAAAAGTTGTTGTCCTGTCACGCTCCCTACTTCATTCGCCTAGCGAGCTAACAGCGAACGTTCGCTACAGCTTCGCTTAGCGAACATGCTAGCGAAGGCTGAGGAAAATGTTCTGGAATGCTTTGCTACTTGCTCGCTAGGTGCTCGCCTAGCGAGTTCTTCGCCACCTGCCTCGCTGCCTGCAAATAATGCATTTTTGGTTCTGCCCAAATCTGGGAGTTTTCACTAACATCTCGCTGGATGCTCACCTAGCAAACAACTCACTACAACACTCGCCAGATGTTCGCCTAGAGAACATGCTTTTGCTCTTGGACTTTCTTGATTCCTTTGTCAACTTTCTTGTGTCTTCAATTTTTGCTCATTCATGCTCAAATACTGCACAATAACACACAAATTAAAAAGAACAAGAGAATTTCACGACATATCGCATATCAACAAGAACAAGGCGGTTTTGAACCAAAATTGCACAAAAAGAAGCAGAAGATGTCCACATATGATAGCTCAAATAAGCACAATTGGGCATCTAACAGACATAAGTGAGGTCTGCTAGCAAAACTAGAGGAAAAGACCCCATGTTTAAAACCCAACAAATTGATTGTACAATTGGATTCAAGGCCCTCAGAGTTGGAGAATTCTCTGAAGGGTTTGACACCAAATTCCCATGATATTAATCTAGAACGTGAGAGGGCTCAATAAAAAATAAAGAATTATTGAGGTTGGATTCCACCTCAAAAAGTTCTAGGTAAATTGTATTGCTTCACTAGAGACTAGGGTCAAAATAAAGAATGTCGAGCATATTAGAAAGAAATTAGGCACTGATTGGAGTAACATAGACAACTACAATAAAAATGACAATGGCAGGATATGGCTGATGTGGAAACCTAGCCATTGAATTGTGAAACCAATATTCACATCTGAGCAGGTTATACATAGTGAGATCTATAAGACATACATAACCTTTTCCCATCACTTGTCTGTGGTTTATGCACACAATCAACTTGTCAAGAGGAAAAACTCAATGGGATGACATAAAGGAAAGAGGGGAAACCTTACGAGGTATAGGATGATTATAGGAAAGTTTAATAATGTCTTAACAGTCATTTATAGAATAAGAGGAGTTGAGGTTCATATGGCTAGATTTATAGATAAGGAAAGGATGATGAAGGAGCCTTAGTTGTATGATCGTGAGACTAAGGGTAGTTATTTCACTTGGTCAAATAAGCACACTAATGGGATGCTATACTCTAGAATTGATAGAGCAATTTGTAATGCAAATTGTCACTTAAAATACCCCGATAGTGACATTGAAATTCTTAAACCCCACGTATCTGACCACCCTCGTTTGAGGATTAAATGGTGCAAATTCTTAATGAGGGGCTAAGGAAAAAACCTATATTCAATTTTTTGAACGGTGTTAATGAGAACCCAGATTTCATGAACCTTGTTAGAGATAGCTTGAGGCAAGAGTAAACAGGCAAACCAGTGTACAAGATTTGGAGGAAACTCATGAGGCTTCAACTAAGGTTAAGCACATTGAATAAACATGTAACTGTAGGAAGGGGTTCTGTTAATCAGGAGTATATCCAAAATGTGAAGTATTGGACTGAGGAAATACTAAAAACCATGGAGCTTGAGGAGAAGATATTATTAAAAAAAAAATCCAAGATTGACTAGATTAAACTAGGTGGTGGTAACAATGCATATTTTTATGCTAACTTGAAGGAAAAAAACAAGCAAACCACCCTGCATAAATTGAAGGACACACAAGGGAATAAATTTTCTAAGTTTAAAGATATGGAGAAATAAGTGCTTAGGTTTTATGGGGAGTTGATTGTGACCTCTTCTACTCAACTTCTACAAGTGGAAATTGATGAAATTAGAATAGGATCTCAACTAAAAAGAGAGCATCAGAGTTTGACTCAACCAGTCACTAAAATTGATATTTAGAAAGCCCTGCAAAGAATAGGAGACAACAAAGCTCCTGGTATTGATAGTTTTAATGCTAAGTTCTTCAAAAAAGTTGGCCAGTGATCAAAAGTGATGTGATCCAAGCAATAATGGATTTTTTCAATCACAATAGGATATATGCAACCACCAATTATGCTTTAGTCACCTTGATCCAAAAATAAAGAGGCAAGAACTGAAGGTGAGAAAAATACATAAGAAGGGGGGTTGAAGTATGTTTTATGTTTCTTAACTTTGCCCCTAATCAGAGTTCAGAATCTAAACTGATGTTCAAATTCTGATTAATACGTTGCAGTGGATGTTAACAGAAGCAAATAGAAGATAAAGAACACACAGATTTATCTTGGTTTCTTCCAAACTGAGATTAGTCCGGTCCCCTTGCAACACAAGAGATTTTTCACTATAATCAAATCATGATTACAATTGCTTATGCCTTTAAGCATAAGATTTTTCTTTGCTCAAACCCTCAGCCCGAGAATTCCTGCTTAAACCCCTCAGGTCCAAGACTTCCTGCTTAGATTCCACGAATCTAAGACTTCCTTTCTCAAGCCCCTCAGGCCCAAGACTTCCTTTCTCAAAACCTCAAGTCGAAGACTTCCTGCTTAGGTTGCACGAACCCAAGACTTCATGCTTAAGCCCCTCAGACTTAAGACTTCCTTGCTCAGATCGTAACCTAAGAATTCTTGCTCAGGTTCCACAAACCCAAGACTTCTGCTCATACCCTCAAGTACAAGACTTTTGCTCAGACTCACAGTCCAAGACTTTCTTGCATAATCAGTAAGTGATTAAGACTTTCAATGCTCTAACACATAGCATGAGACTCACTTGACTTTAGCTTCCCAGCAAGAGACTTTGATGCTCAATCACATAGCAAGAGACTTTATCTAAACTACTAAATAACATGTTTAACATAATATAGAATAAGGTGTACCTGATACAAAATCAACGGTACAGGGTAATCACCATAACAAAGACTTTAAGCAGTTAAGATTTCTAAGATATTCATTGTTTAATAAATCTTAAGGATTTGTACAATCCAGATAGATGGGTAAAACACTTCCATCCTTCTTGGCTTTCCTTCTCTATTGCTTCTTGTTCTATGTTCCTTGTTCCTTGTTGAAAATTCGGGTTGAATCTTCAGCTGCTTATATAGCAGTTGTGGAAGACTATTCGTTGGAAGAGATGACTTGAACAAGTGTCTTTGTTTTTCCATAGTCCAAGAGACGTTGAAGATAGATGCACCAAAAGATCTTAATCTATTGCGTAACTTGTTTAACCACTGCGTCTTTCATGTGATCTTGTTCTATAGATTCGTTGAGAGTAGATATCCGTAAAGCATATCAACTCTTCTTGAGCCTTATGAACATAAAATCTATATGATAAGCTAATTATACAATGCAGATTGCTTTCTATGGTACGAATAACATTAGCTTTATTACAAACTCTAAATTTTCATCGAAAGCTGATACATTTACTAAGTGTAGAGACAATATGTTGCTCTTCTGATGCTGAGGCCTTCAACTTCAGAGTCTATGTCAGACATCACTTAGAGTATTTTTCAGATTTTGAACCACCAGAGGCTAGTAACTCAGCTTCTCTCAAGTGTGTCCTTATATCAAATTCTGAAAGTATTTTCTTTAAGCTTTAGAACCTGCATACTTGGAACACACATTAGATAACACCATTGTTCTTTTAATACTTTCTTATCATCAAAACCCAAAGGATATATGTCATGAACAAATCTTTTTCTAACAATAACTATGAAGGATTTGAGACCAATAGCCTCCTGTACTACCGTTTACAAGATTATATCCAAAATCTTAACATATAGGCTGAGCAAAGTGATAAATGCTATAATGGATGATAGTCAGTCTGCCTTTGTCCCAAGCAGGACTATTCATGACAGTATCATAATTGCTCATGAGTTACTTAGAGGCTACAATAGAAAGCATATCTCCCCAACATGTACAATGCATATGGATTTACAAAAAGCTTATAACATGATGGAATGGAAAGCTTTAGAAACCATAATGAGAGAAATGAACTTCCCTGAAAGATTCATCAAGTGGATTATGGTGTGCATAAGTATAGCTTCATACAAATACATTATTAATGGTCAAGTTAGCAGGATCTTAAAGGCAATGAGGGGGCTTAGACAAATAGGCCATGTGTCTTTACTCCTCTTTGTTATGATCATGGAGTATCTCCATAGAAGTCTAGCAAGTTTCCAGGAAAATCCAAACCGTAATTACCATCCCAAGTGTGCTAAGTTAAAGATAACAAATATTTATTTTGCAGATGATTTGCTTATGTTCTCAAGAGGGGATGATACCTATGTGCAACTCATGATGAGAGTTTTTAAGCAATTTTCTGACACAGCTGGACTAAAAGCAAACCCTACTAAATGCAAGGTTTATTTTGGGGCACCAATTTGAGGGTGCAAAGGAGAATTAGAATTACAACTAGTTTTGTTGAGGGGCATATCCCTTTCAAATATCTTGGAGTCCTTCTTACTAGTAGAAAGCTCAACATCCAACAATGCCAACCTCTGATAGAAAAAATTGTGGACTAGATTAAACATTGGACAAAAAATCTATTGATCTATATAGGTCGATGTCAACTATTTAGGAGTGTTTTATTTGGTGTTTCTGCATATTGGATGCAAGTTTTCCTCATGCCCAAGAAAGTGATCAAGCAAATTGAGTTCATTTGTAGAATGTTTCTATGGAGTGGTAAAGAGGAAGGGAGTAGGAAGGTCCCCATGGCTTGGGACAAACTTTGTGATCCCAAAAATGTAGGTGGTTTTAACATCACATCTTTGATGGAGTGGAACCAAGCCATAATGCTTAAACTCCTTTGGAATTTGTAGACGAAAGCTGAAAAACTCTGTGAAATGGATTGATGAATATTATGTAAAAGCAGGAAACATGATTGAGTGGCAAGCCTCAGACAATTGCTATTGGATGCTCACGAGAATTTTAAAATGCAGAGAACTGATGATCCACAATCAAGATTGGGCTGAAGTTGTGAAACAAGGAAAATACATAACTGCAATTATGTACAAGAAGATAAGAGGGGGAAAAAGAACAAGTTAACTGGAGAATAATACTTTTTACAAATCGAGCAAGGTTAATGACAAGATTCATCATTTGGTTAACTCTCATGGAAAGGTTAGCTATGAAGGACATGCTTCTTAAATTTGAAGGTAGCACTGATAGTGTGTGCAGTTTCAATGAAGACGCTGAAACAATCAGCCATATATTTTTTGAATGTAGAATTACAAGCAAAATCTGGGATGATATTCCGTGCAGGATTGGTTTTAATAGGAAGGGTATACACTATGCGGGTGAAAAAGATTGGATGTTTCATGAAACGACGAAGAAAGGCTGGCGGAGACAAGTCTTGAAATTGGCGGTTGCTGAAACAATTTACTCAATATGGAAAGCTAGAAATGAAGTAGTGTTCTTGTAGGTGCCAATTGATCACGACATCACAACAACCACTATGGTGAACATTGTTATGAGATGTATCATGTACAGGAAGCTTAGTAAACATGCTAGGATAGAAACTTTGAGTATTGTTTAGCTAGCTTTGAGTTTCGTTTTCTTAAGCTGAGATGGACTTTGCCTGCAACCGATAGGATCGACTTGTATTAATTGTTTCCGGAATAAAGTTATATTTTCTCTCAATACATATAAGAAAAAATATAATTGGTTTATAATTACAAACTTGATTATGAACTATTACTCCGACCTGATTTATAGGGAAAAAAATAACTTTCACGCTTATTAAGAATGATAGTTAAATGTATATAATTTTTTTGAATATATGTAAAAAAAATAACACAATTATTATTCTACTCTTAATTGAATTGTCATCCCCTAACAATATTAATTAATTAATGCAAAAATAGTATTGAAATAGACATTATATATGCTTAGATTTATTGACGTTTTTTATGTCAAAAAAATTTAGAAGACTTTTGTTTATAAATAAGATCATATAGGTTAGTTTATAAATACAAACTGATTTTATATTAGTTTTATTAAAGTGGTTATCGTAAACTGAACCGAACTAAATCATGATTTAGTGCATCCATAAACCATAAAAACCACTAATTTAAATTGATATAAAGGAGTAACAAATACGCAATCAATCTTGAGTCTTGGTTTTAAGATTTTAAATTAATTGCTTTAATTCAATTGCTAAGACAAATTGATCTGTCATGAATATCGCATACCCAATTTTGTTTGGTGGTATACCCTCCCTAATGAAAGGATGCTTTCATAAACCATTTTGAGTTAGTCAACTTTAGATTTAATTAGTTTCTTTTCCACATTCAATTTTTCTATTATGTTATTTCATTTTTTGCCTTAGAATCAACATCAACACATACATTATAATCATATATGTTTGAAATATTTTATATTATTTGTGTTATATCGTGTCCCAGTATCTGACGTATCATCATAAAAATTTTATGCAACTTAAATCTTAGATTTCTATTATAAATTCTAAACTTAGGAATACAATATTCTAAATTTTAAACTTAGGTAAATATCATACTGTCGAATTTATATATTTCTCAATTTTATATGATAATCTAGATATATATTAGTTCAAGTAGGGAGAAAAGCAATACTGACTCACATATTACTCACACTTTTATAAACTAATAGTATGCGAAGATCGAGGTAATTCAAATGACAACTTTTTGTGATATTATATTAGGAGTGATTATAACTTTAACTCTATATTATTCATATTTATTTGTCATCTTACATGTAAAAGACACTAGTCTATATACATAATGCGCACTTTGTTTATTTTATTATTTTCCTATGGCCTACGATCATGATTATATATTAAGAATCCTATTGCTTTTATTTAGTCGGTGTATCTTAATCATGTACTTATAATTAAGCACTTTTTTTTATAGTTAAGTATTTGATTACTATTCAATTAATAAACAACAAATCTTTTATTTTGTACTTATCGAAAATAGTCATACATTAGATTTTGTTATCATGTGTTTTATCTACCACTTTACAGTCAATAATAATGCCAATGCTAGTGCAATTGAATCTTAGGACCTCATAATTGTGAGAGGAATTATCAAATATATATATAGAAATTTGAAACACTTATATGATTATAATATATAAATTAGCTCAAATATTGTGATATTTATTTGTATTAATGAGGATGCAAGTTCAAGCTCTAGAATTATTATTTTTGGTATTTTTATATGTTATAATTACATACAACAAAAACATAATTTAAAACTTATGTCTAATGAAAGGGGTTTAAACCTTGGACTTTCTAGGTCAGAGATGTGTTATTAACTTAACAAGTTAAATAGTTACATGGAACCCTATAGACAGTATAAGGGTTTAACCTAATGAGATCTATATTTTTTACTTAATCTTTATTTATATATTTTTCTTGTCATTTGAGGATTTAAATTCTTTTAATAAATTATTGATGAGTAGAATTATGAGTTTAATTTGTATAATCTTCGGAGACCATATCGTGTTTTGTTGAAGTATGTTTTAAAATCTTTAATGATGAAAGAGAAAGAAAAATATTTTAAGATTGTAGAAATAAAAAAGATGTAAAAGTATACACGATATCAACAGAACGGCAAGAAGGCAGTTCACCATAGGTGGACGACGGGGGCATGAGGTGGCCATCGAAAATCTAAAATCATGGATTTGTGTGACGGTTTGGGTTTTCGATCATCCTGTCTGATTTTCTTAATTTGTGTATTTTGAGCTTCTTCATTTAGGTTTGTGGATTTGTTCATTAATGGGTTGAGGTTTGAGCTTGTTATGGATCCGTTGGATTTCAGCAGTAATAAATATGTATCTCTTGCATTATTGTTATAATAACCTTTAAAATGTGCAGCATCATTCTATCCTTTTTAATAAGATTTTTTTTTTGGCAATATCAGCAAACATAAGCAAACAACAACATTTAAAGATAATATATGGTGCTAGAGGGTAGTCACACTTGCAAAACAACAAAAACAATTAGTTTTTTTTTTATCAAATAATGATTCGAACCAAATAAACAACTTGAATCAAAGGTTGGAAAAGAAGGAATAAAGTCATGATTCGAGTCATGTATATCTCATGATTTGAGTCATGCATGTCTCTTGATTCGAGTCAAAAAAGTTGTGATTCGAGTCACACTCTTTTATGGTTTGAATCAAAAGAGGCATAGGCAATTTCAAACTTTCACAAGTGTTCATGATTCAAGTCACATTATGCATGGTTCGAATCAAACATCTTTGCAGCCTTGATTTAAGAATTCTAACTTGTTATTCAAGCAATAGTTAACACATTGATATAAAACAAATTTCTAGGCTAAAAAATGAGACATTTTCATGGATACAACTACCAAATCAATGAATGGAGAGGTTCTCAAAGGTACAATACTAGTTATAGCTGAAGCAAATGAATACAAATGATTCCAAACAAATTTATAAAGTACAATGATCGCAGACTTAGAGTGTTAGTCGGATAGAACTGCAATACAATGTATCGCGTAGTTTTAAAAGATTGTTGAATCCACAGGGATTAATAATCAACGTAAAGTGATCTATATTGCGTTGTAGATCTAAGACTCAATGTCACGGAATAAAAAAGGGCAGGAAAGTAACTAATACTGACGGGTTTAAAACAAATAACGAAATGAGACCGAAGAATGATTTTTGCGCTCCTAA
Source organism: Lathyrus sativus (assembly GCA_963859935.3). Classification (NCBI taxonomy): domain Eukaryota; kingdom Viridiplantae; phylum Streptophyta; class Magnoliopsida; order Fabales; family Fabaceae; genus Lathyrus; species Lathyrus sativus. Next base: position 651,497,793 of record OZ012739.1, on the reverse strand, counting down.
GGGACTCTATATTTCGGGTGCTAACAAGGGTCTCAAGAATAGTTTTGTAGGAATTGCCGGCTTAAAAACTCAATCTCACACTCTCGCGCTATTGACCAAGCCACACCTAATAACCCCAAAATTTTGCTCTCGCTCGCTCGGTAGTTAAAAGACGTATTTTGAAAACTAACAAAGCCTAAATGAAGCCTAAAGCATTATCGCTGTATTTAAGTCCAATGCTCAGTATCTACTATCTGGTGATTACCTTAAACTCTCGCTCTATTGGACACACCTTAATACGTTTCTCACTCTCGTGACCAAACATTGTTAAGCGGCTTCTCGCTCTCACGACAAAACAACCTAAATTAGAACTAGACACTAAGATTAGATTATAAGACATGCATAATTAATAAAAATGGTTTCAACAGAGTCCCGTCGAAACGAAGGTCCTCAAACTACGGGCTCATACAAATTTAGCCTAACATATTGAATCCTAAGACTAACATGTTAACATTCCTGGAAATTAAAACATACATGTCGGTTAATTTGAGTGAAAATTCAGAATTAAGTTTTCGGAGTAAAATTCAATTATAAAGCAGATATGTGCAAATAGGAAAACGGTAAATAAATGCGAGAAATAAATAACCTGTAAATTTTAAGGAAGGTAGAATAAACTAAAACTTGTATTAAATTAAACTTTGATCCAAGTACATCAGCACAACAAAAAGAAAGAAAATACAATGGTGTAACAATTACTCAGTGTAAACAATTGATATTGTGGAAAGTGAATATATGGTTCGGGTGATTTCGGAAGCGCTTCTGCGGGTTTCTTAGATGAAAAATACAGGTCTCTGGTGTCCTATTTATAGAAGAAAATAGGCTCCAAGAATAGAGGTTTGAATTCGAATTCAAACCAAAGAAACTACCTGAAACTGCTTCTGAAAAACTGCTCCCGCTAACAACGGCGATCGCCGTCCTCTAATGGCGGGCACCATTTGCTTGAATCAGGATTACCTCCTTTTTTGAGCATGGCGAGCGTCATTTGGATGAAAGGAGACACATGGCGAGCGCCATTCAACTTGGACGAGTCAGAACTTGTGATTTTCTTCACTTTTCCTTCATTCTTCAACTCAATTTGATACTTTTCTTCTACATGACTGAAATGGAACCTGTCAAAGCAAAACAAAGGAAAACATAAGCAAATAACATGGAGAACGGTAAAGACTCGATAAAACAACAAGTAAATATGAGCAAATTGAATCGAAATAAATGATACGCAATTGAGTCATCAAACTCCCACACACTAAGACTTTTGCTTGTCCTCAAGCAAACTCCTAATGGAATAAAAAAAAGTAAACACAGTGTTTGACTCGTAGGCACGACAAAAGCAATCTAAGCACAAGGTCGCTAGGCTAAAGTAACACGGATAGGTACTATATAATGAAAACAAGGACACCGCAATGACATGATTCCACAAAAGTGGACAAAGAGTTTCTTCCCATGCGATACCGGTTCAAATCATGATATTATAACTTGACCTACGAACTTTTTTCTTATTTGCCTCTCTTTCATTCTAGTGCAATCATATTAAGCCCATTATCCTATGTATTTACATGGTAAGTGAACCTGTTTGTGTCATCTGATCTCTTATTCATATATATATATATATATATATATATATATATATATATATATATATATATATATATATATATATATATATATATATATATATATATATATATATATATATATATATATATATATATATATATATATATATATATATATATATATATATATATATAAGTTTTGTTTTTGAATTGAGATCAACACATTTGCATCGGTTCATTACTTAGTTTACACGTGAGGATGGTGTTGACTGCTAATATAAACTACTAAAGAGGCTACTCCTAAAGAAACTAAGAACAAGGTCTCGGTATAATATGCACTTAAAGTAATATCGCATATTTAGGAACTCTAGGGTGTAGGGACGATACCGACGTTAATCAAAACTTTCCCAAGTCCGACTACCTAGCCTAAATCATAAAATGAAGCAACCTATACTAAATGTGTCATGCCATTGGGTCAAAACTAACAAAAAAAAATATGGTGGGTCAAAATAAGGGAGTTTATTAGAAAATGCGAAGACGTAAAGTAAAAACGACTCAAATGCACATATGACTCGATAACGAAAACAAACTAAAACTAGAAAGTAGGAAATGACATGAAATAAATAAAGCAGTAAATAACTCCTCCCCCACACTTAAACTGAACATTGTCCTCAATGTTTTAGCTTAATATGAAAGAAGGAGCGATGGAACCTGATTTAGATCAGTGGCGGCGGGCACGGCCTCGATGCTGATGTTGTAACAACCCAATTTTCAATAATTGATTATTTGTACTGATTAATTGATTTAATGAATTATTGGATATATTTAAATTATATGAGTTAAAGGATTTAACTGATTTATTCTATTTGGTAGAATAAGGTGAATTTACTAGATCTTCTCTAATTAATGATAAGATGAGATATATTGAGGAGAAATAAAAGAGAAGGATATATAAGAAAAGTGGAAAGAAAGGATAGAAATAGAGAGAAAGGAAAAAGAAGAGAAAGAAAGAAGGAAGAAGTGAGAAGAGGAGAAATAGAGGAAAATCTTGGAATCATCAAAACGACTTCTAGCTTCCGATTAATCAAGGTAAGAGTGTGAAATGTTGTTATCTTATCAATGTATGTGATTATGTATGTGTGTGTTTGGATTTGTGGGAGGTTCTCCATTATTTTCCATTTTAGGGCAGAAACGAGTATAATCGGTAGAATCAATGTTTGAACGGTTAGAATCTGGAATAAATGGTGTCGATTAGTCGAGGATTGTTAGACTAAGAATACTGGAAATTGTTGGAATTGAATTGGGTGATTTTGGGAGTTTCAGAGAGTTTTGGACAGTTGGGGTTTGGAACATCGCAGACGTTCGCTAGCACCTTCGCTAGGCAAGCAAGTCGCGAGTGTTCGCTGTAGCGAGCTAGTAGCGAATGGTCCCAGACCTGGATAGAATGGAGAAGTTCCTCTTCTCTAGTAGCGGGTGAGGTAGCGAGGGGTTCTCTAAGCGAAGCCCCAGTGAGTAGGTAGCGAAGCCTTACAGTAGCTTCTATTGGCCTTCGCGAGCTTGTTCGCTAGGCGAACAGGTAGCGAGTGTGACAGCATTTTCATTTCCTTGTGTTTCCATTCAATGTTTATTGTTTGGTTCGATTGTGTTTAATCCTTATCGGAAATGAATAGTTTGTGTACTGTTGGGATATGTTATGTTGTGGGTAGCCGTATGGCGGGAATCCTAGATTATGGAATCGATTGTGAAATGTGGCCTTTTGGCATATATAATGCATTGTTTAAATTGATTAAAAATGCATGATGATTTGTGATGAAGTTTGTTGCCGTTTGGCACGATGATGTGAATGCATAATGATTTCTATGCGATTGTATGTGAAGAATGCATGAGAACATATTGTGAATATGTGTGCATTGCTTGATAAATGTGGTCTTTTGACAAATATATGCATTGTTTAAATTAATTAAATGTGCATGATGAATGTGGTTGAGCTCGTTGCCGTTGGCGCAATATTATGAAATGCATATTGATTGTATGCCATATTGTGAAGAATGCATGGGAACATATTGTGAATATGTGTGCATTGCTTGATAAATGTGATGATGTTGAAAGTATGAATACTTTGATATGATGTGTGAGTGTGCAATCATGTTATAATTCTTGTGTGATGAATTATTTGACTATGCATGGAATTAAGATGTGAGAACGGTCTTAAGTGCATATGATTTTTGATTGCATACGCATCATTTAGTCAAGAGGCAATGCTTGCTAGTTTGGTGGTGACTAGTGACTTGTCTCAAACCTAGAAGGGTGGGTTTGAAAGCTTAGAGGACGGGCTTTTGTTGTTATCGGTCTAGGGGACGAACCCGGTTTAAATGTAAAAACCAAAAAATGATAACAAGTGTTGGTACCACATGGTGTGAGTTGCATTGAGTTGCATTGAGTCTCATGGCATAAATATATGATTGTTGTATGAAGTTATGCATATGTGTATGTACATGATTTGTGTAATTGAGAATGATGAATATGTGATTGTTGTATGAAAGTATGCGTATGTGCGTGAATTGTTGGATTGAGAATTTTGGATGTAGGCATGATGAAATATGCTTGGTAATTATCCATATCTGTTTATATCTGTATTGTGAATGTGTAACTGTGAATTGGTGAATAAACATAATATGAGCATGTTGAAGTGGAATGATGAGGATTATGGATGTGTGTATGATGAACATGCTTGATGATTATCCATATTGGTTTATATAAACATTGAGGTATATGATGATCATAATGAATTGTGGTGAGAAAAATGTGGAATATGTGTATTCTATGCTTGTGTATACATATATGATTATATGCATTGTTATTATGATAATATTTCTCACCCTTCTGCTGGAATAATGTCCTATCCGACATCGTGCAGGTATCGAGAATAGAGCTGCTCGTAGTTACGTGGTCGTTGTTGGTGTAGCCATTTAGTAATTTAGTTATATTGGGTCGAGTCGTGCTCTGGTCATGTAACACTGGGATCGTTTGGTTTATATTTTAGAGATACATTATGTATTCTATGTTATGTTTCTATATTCATTGCAATATTATGATGTTGGCCTTGGTGCCTAAGTAATGTTGAAGTATGTGATGCATCTGGATATTCTGTTAAGAGAATTATGTTATAAAATGAATCTGCTACTACATGCAAAGTGAAATTGTGAGAAGCATGATTATTTATTATAAGTGTTAATGAGCATGACAGGTGGTTTTGATGTTTCGAAAGTTATGTGTGACACCCTTTTGTGAGTGCAGGAAAATTTACTCTGATTATTCGTATATTTTCCGTCGGGTTTAGAAGGGTGTTACATTAGTGGTATCAGAGCAGGTCAGTCCATCCGGCCAAGTTGTCTAATGTTGGTTGTTCCCCTGTATGCGACATGTGTGTGAAAACACTGTCGATACATGTTTGTTGTCTAACCTTCTCTGCAGAAGTGGGAATGATCCAAGTGCGGGAGAAGCCGGTGCTTCACCAGGATGCTGCAAGCGTGGAGTTATAGCTTAGTGTGTAGTTAAACGCTCTTATAGTTTGGTAAAGATGGTTTATGCCCCATTATGATTGTCGGCTGTCTATTAACAAATTGAGGAACTGGTCACCCTTAATCTCTTGTTGATAGTAGTTGGGATTGTGCTGGATGGGATAGACGTGTCTTGCGAGCTTAGATGGCGTGAGCAGTGAATTGTTTGGAGTTAAATCCAGTGCTTAAGAATTGTTTTGATGAGTTGGCACAAGACAGTGTTGAGATGTTTAATTTTGATGGGAATTTTGAGTGTTAATGAAAGTGGGAAGTTGGCGGTTTGCCGATTAATTGTGGTTGTCTGGAAGTTATCCTAACAAGATGGTGATACACAGTCAGGACGTAAAGTGGAGTTGTGATTGACTTAGTTACGGAAACTAGTCCAATATTGAGAGCTCCATATTATATGTGTATTTGGATGGCCAAGGAATTAAATTGATTGAGTAGTTTTGAGACTTGTGTCTGGTGTGTGTGCTACGGCAACAGATTGTGAGGTCGAGTATATAAAGGGTGGATGGTGACTTTTGGTGATTATTAAAGTAAGAGGTGGAATACAATATTGATATAATTAGACCTTTAAACATTTTAAGAGTTGGAGATGTGTTGAATGGCCTTCTAAGTGTGAAGATGTTGTTTTCATATTGTTGTCGTAACGGGAGAACCGTAACTCGGAATGACGCCAAATTAGAAGCGTTGGAAGCTATTACAATGCTCTATGTGATGGTGAAGTAGTGACATGGAATTAAGTTATTTATTGATGGAATACGTTTGGATGTTGTAGTGAGTGCGGAAAGTGCAATTCGTGTTTCCGCCATAACTCACAAATTGAGTGAGTCAATGGTTGTGTAACCGATGATGATGGTAATGAAGTTAGAACTAATTAAGCAAATCCAGGATGAGTTGGTATGTGAGGAGACTTATAGAGTTGAGCTTTGTATGTTGAGGCCGACTATTGGTATTCTCGATGAGATTCGAAGAGGTCGGAATTCTAATTTGAGTTAATAGAGTGATTGAATTTAATGAATTACAGTCGAAGAGCTGATTTTCGGATTGATGGGGATGGTACTATGAGATCTCGTGATGGTGGGTGTGTTCCAAATAGTGTGAGTTGGATAAGAGTACTCTGGAAGAAGGACATTGAGATAGATTGAGTATCCATCCAGGTACTGTGAGGATGTGACCGAATTTGAGAAATTGTTTTGGTGACCATAAATGGAGAGAGAAGTGGTTGACGTTGTATATGCGGATTAGACTTGTTGAAAGTCGAAGTGTGAACATCAGAGACTGTTGGGCCTGATACAACTGTTGAATAGTTCTAAGTGGTATGAGATAGTATTCCCATGGATTTTGTGACGGGTTTTCCGAAGAATTTGAAGAGATATGATTTGACTTGGGTGGTTATGAATGGATTGACAAGATTAACTCATTTCTTACCAATAAGGATGAATCATTCTATGCTGAAGCTAGCTAAGAGGTATAGTGAGGAAGTTGCGAAGTAGTATGAGATGTCGTCGAATATTGTGTCAGATGGGAATCTAAGTTTTCATCGAGATTTTGGGAGAGCTTGCAGACGCCTTGAGTACCATGATTAAAGTTGAACTCTATCTAGCATCCGTGGACGGATGGGTAGACAAAGAGAACTATCCAGTATATAGAAGATTTGTTGAGAGCTTGTGTGTTGGATCAAGATGGATCAGGGGGTAGTTAATTATCGCTGATTGAGTTTACCTATAATAATCGCTATCATTCTAGTATCGGAATAACATCGTATGAGGCTTTGTAGGGTAGGAGGTGTAGGACTTCTTTGTGTTGATGTGTGTCCAGCGAGAGTGTTGTACTCGGACCTGAGATTGTGCAAGAGACGATTGGAAAGATCAAAAGGACCCAAGAAAGGACGTGTTTTGAGAGATACGATAGTAACTGGTGTTGGTCGAGATTGAGGTCTCGGAAGCACACACTCTGTTTTGTTGATCTGTATCAGAGTGGCGCAGCGGAAGCGTGGGGGAAAATAGCATGTTAAACTGTTTTACCGCTGTCACTTGTGGGATTGCATGATATGTTCGTGTGTCTAAGCTGAGGAGGTACATTGATTCAGATGGATGGTGTACGAGTGAGGGAGGATTTGACTGTAGAGGCATTACTAGTTCAGGTTGATGAACGAGAAGCAACTTCGAAGTAAAGGGATTCCTTTGGTGGAGGTAGTTTGGGAGAAAGTTGGATTATGGAGATTGGGATGCGAGAGTCGTATCCAGAGTTATTTGAATCAGGTAACATTTTTGAGGACGAAAATTCCTAAAGTGGGGGAGGGTTATAACAGCCCAATTTTCAATAATTGACTATTTGTACTGATTAATTGATTTAATGAATTATTGGATCTATTTAAATTATATGAGTTAATGGATTTAACTGATTTATTCTATTTGGTAGAATAAGGTGAATTTACTAGATCTTCTCTAATTAATGATAAGATGAGATATATTGAGGAGAAATAAAAAGAGAAGGATATATAAGAGAAGTGGAAAGAAAGGATAGAAATAGAGAGAAAGGAAAAAGAAGAGAAAAAAAGAAGGAAGAAGAGAGAAGAGGAGAAATAGAGGAAAAGCTTGGAATCATCAGAACGACTTCTAGCTTCCGATTAATCAAGGTAAGGGTGTGAAATGTTGTTATCTTGCTGTCGCTACTGCGAAAATCGGCGCCGGCTTGACAGGAGAGTCGCCACCGTGCGTTATTTATCCCTCAGAGCGGGAAAGGAAACGCTCGAAGTAAACCTCGCAAAGACGGGAAAAGGTATGGTCATCGCAACCAAAACCTGGGTTCGGGAGTCGGTTACGCAAGGGGAAGGTATTAGCACCCCTCACGTCCATCGTACTCGATGGGATCCACGCTTGGTGTTTATAGGTAAAAGGGTGTATTATCTATCTACGCTAATGGCTGGTCTGAAAAGAAAATAAAAGGACAGGACTCGACAGAACATACGGTGTTCTGGGCCTACGTATTCCCTCGTGCAATGGGAAAGTCAGAGTCAACGTAGTTCGACTTCCTACGTCTAAACGGGGGAAAGGTTGCTCGCCAGGACATCGCGTCCTGTGCCTACGTACTTCCATCTGGTATGAAAGATCAGAGCAAACGTAGTTCGGCTAACTACGGGTAAACAGGGGCTCTCACACAGCAGTGAGAAAACAAACTGGTCTCTAAGGCTCGGTGTCATACCCCAAATTTTGACCACCTGAGATCCTCATTACCATTTTTAGAAGCATGATCATGCATTATCTAACCCTAAATCAGTGCAAGTTTATTATTGTCAAGTTACAGATGAATCAGGGTTCTCGCACCGACAAATTCAAAACAATCAAGGAATGATCAACCAATGATTTGGGTCAATTCAATCATGGAATGAAATAAAAGACAATATCAAAGTCAAATGGGAAGTCAATTTGAAGAAATCGTTTCAGAATCAAGAACAGTGCAGTCAGGAGGCCCCGATTAGGGTTTTTTTACCAGTAGAAAGTCAACTGTGGTTTGACTTTGATGTTGGGAAATGTTTTAATGGTGGGAGTGAGGTCCATGAAGTTAATATAGGCTATTAAAGACTATTCAAGAAGTGTCAAAGTCCCAGGATGTCCAGAATATCAACAGGCGACTCGATCGGCACCGATCGATCGTACGGTTGACCGAAAAGTCAACTCCTCGAATTTTGAGAATTGGAATCCAAGTTGTGAATCAAAGTTGTTCCTTATGTCATAATGGACTTGCATGTCAATTTTCATGGTCATTGGATAAAAAATGAGAGAGTAATCGAGAAATCGGGAAATTAGGGTTTTGAAAAGGGCTACACCGTATCTCCTTAACCACACATCCAATTGAGTTGGTTCTAGTCTCATTTGAAAGCTCTTGACAAGTCCTACAAAAGTCCCATACTAGTCCACAACCAGAAAATGCATACTTTTTGAGATATAAGCAAAAACATTCCTAGAAGGGAAAATAACTTAGAAAATTTCTAAGTTATTTTCACCTTAAAAGCTAAAATCAGCCAACTTCAAGGGGGTTTTTCACCTAGTTTCAAATAGAATCAAGATTTCTGGCCAACATGAAAGTTTTAGTACTATGTGAGGGCTTTCTAAAAAGTACAAGTACATCTCAAGGGGATTTATGAGCTGAGAGATACATGTGTTCAAAGTTGGCAATTTGTCACTTTTGTCCCACATTGATGAATTTTGCAAAAACACCTCTAGCACTCAAGTGGATCAATTTCAATGCTACAAACTCCTTCTATATGATATATTAATCATTCTTAGCAGGTTAGAACAAAGAAATAACAAGGAGATAGCATGGAAATAAGAATGGTGAGTTCATTGCCAAAGTTGAAATATTTGACTTTTCCAAGCATGAGGTGGAAAGTCATTTCTGTTCCAGCCACTCTACCAGGCCTCTAGGCATTGATTCCTCTGTAAAAACATCATACAAACTTGCCAATTAAGTCAAGAAAACAGCTAGCAATCAGAAAAGCCAAGCAAGTGGTCATTTGGAAGAGAAAATATCAAGGTTTCTTCATGGTGAAGCAAAATGACCAAGCAAGCTCCTCACTCATTTTTTCTATAAATAGAGACCTCTAACTCCTCATTATGAACCTCAACATCATTCTAAAAACCTGCTAGAAGCAAGCTCCTCATTACATTTCTCTCTCACACCAAATTTGCAAAATCTCCAAAGTTGTCAAAAATGCCCAAAAATCAGCATTTGCAACTTTGATGCTACTTTGAGTTCTATACATTCCAGACCTCAAACAACCATCCACACACTCTCTAAATCATATATATGAGGTGTACCAACCATTAAATCACCCAAAAAATCAAAAAATCAAAAAGTCAACATTCCATGGAACTTTCTTTGACTTAAGTCCTCAAAAACCACCAAAACTTGATCCAAGCACCTTGTTGATGTTTTGAACCCTTGTACACCTCAAATACAACATATATAAGCTGTCTAAACTCTCACCATCCATCAAAAGCTAGCAGATTTCATTTTGGCCTCCAAAGTGCTTTGTTTCTTAAAGTTCAAGAAAGCACACATACACCAAGTTCTTGATTCAGCATTTCTGGTTCTTTATTCTCAACATATTTAGGTTGCTTATCAACTCTCCAACAGGTATGTAACTCTTTCTATCATTTATAGCATCATGTTTCCATGTGTATGCATTTGAGTGTTGTTTATGAATTTTGGAGCTATAGGTTGTTTTTCATGGTATGTGTTTATACTTGGTACATATTCTGTTCTTGGCATACTACCTGTCATGATTACATCTTAAAGAATGAGACAATGGCCATTTATAACTTGTCTATGTATTTATCTTGCTGATTTGTGGTGTGGTTTGAAATTTCACCTCTTGACACAAACACATGAATGCAAATCCACTCACTTACTCATTTTTTGCACAAAGCATAGATTGTGGTTTCTTGTCTTCCTAACATGATTCAAATGACATTTGCAATATGTGTATGCACTCCTTTGATTGATTTAATGACAACATCACAATATCACTCTTTGGCACCAAATGCACAAAAACACACAAAAGCACAAAAACTTGATTTCTGGCCTATGTTTGTTTTCTGTCAAAACTAATGCCTTAGACACTTTATATTGAACATGTTTAATGTGTTTAAATGCTCATTGGGTGTTAGGATTCATCATGTCAAGTTTTACATCTTCATGTGCATTGTTATGCTTACAACTTGCATTTAACTAGCCAAGTCTCATGACAATTGCTTTTTGTGGAATTTTTATGTTTGAACCCTCTCAATATCATGTATTTATGCTGTCCAAGTGTTTAGTTTGCTTGAATTTGAATTAGAAATCCATCTGTTCATTCTCATGCATATTGTTCAAAATGCTTCATGCTTGCATACCAGTTTGAGCTTACCTGCTTGTGCATGTTATTTCAACACTTCTACAGCACCACATGACAATATGTAATGTGTATGAACGATTCAAAACATGAAAACTTGACTGTACAAGGTTTCACATCACATTATGCTTCACACACACATAAGTGCTTCAATTTGCAATTTGAATGCTATATGCTTACACATGTGTTCCAGTTGAAATGTTTTCATCTACACACACTTCATATGATATATTTAAGGTGTTAGAACAGTTGGAATCACACAAAACACTCAAGAACCAAAAATCACTTTTGTCATGCATGTTCATGTTATGTGATTTGCAACTTATGCACACCAGTCAGCGTTTTTTTCACTAGGTGAACAATTTGGAAAAACTAACATCACCATCATCTTCCTCTCATTTTTCTACCCAATTTACATATAAAATTTGTCTCGATCCGATGAGCGGTTAGTGAGATACGGTATAAAACGTATTTGGTTTCGATTATGTTTCCATGCATTCAAAACACACACACACACCAGTCAGCGTTTTTTTCACTAGGTGAACAATTTGGAAAAACTAACATCACCATCCTCTTCCTCTCATTTTTCTACCCAATTTACATATAAAATTTGTCTCGATCCGATGAGCGGTTAGTGAGATACGGTATAAAACGTATTTGGTGTTGATTATGTATTTTGCCCAGCCATGATTCAAAACGAGCCTTGTATACATATTGTTTCCATTTGATTAATGGATGTAACAGCCGCCCCAGCGGTAAGAGCATGCGCGCAATTATACCTTTCACCATCATGACCAGGGTTCGATCCGGGTGGAGGTCGAACCCTTTTATTATTTTTCCTATTTTTGTACATAAACTTCAAAAATTCGTAACTCTCTCATTTTTTATCGTTTTTCACCCGTTCTTTTTTCATTGTGTTTATTTTAATGTGTACTTTCATGTCATAATTTTATTTTCTATGTTTGATTATTTTTTCACCACGTTTTATGGTGCGCAATCCGCGCGTCAACGGTACTAACCCTATTTGGTTGCAGATGAAATTTAGAAGGTTTCCTCTTGTGTTTTCTCAGGAAAATTGATTGTTATCATATATATATATGTTTGTCAACATGTTAGAATTTTTACCTTGAATTATTTTTATATTTATCTCATCTGTCTGTTAACGGTATTCCAGGTGCGAACTGTCGTCACGGTTCTCGTACCAAAACAATTGCTCTGATTGTCATCATTGCTTTCCATCTTTAATCTTTGTATTTAGTTGTCACCATGAATGTTTGAATGATGTTTGTATTTTATTTTATCCCTAAGCGACGGAGCTCGTTAGCTTTCGTCCAGTTGCCGACAATGCTGTTCCTCCAAAGGAAGGTCTGTCCACTTGACTGTCAATGTCTTGGACCAAAATCTCTGCTATCCCTTGACTTTGTTAAGTCACCTTAACCCTAGACTAGAAGCCTTTAGACTTTGCTTGAAGTCTAAGAAACCCACCCATACTAGGAGTGTTCTTCAACTAGAACCCTAGGAAAGAGTTCGTCAACTCTGTGTAAGAATCATCGTCATGATTTCTTACTTCCCCTTTTACAATTTAGTTTAGGGAGTTTTGTCAAACTCCACACAAACATCGTCATGTTTGTTCCCCTTTGAACCTTGATCATCATCAAGTGTTCTTTTCCCTTGTGAGGTGAACTACGATTGCTCTGATTCTATCCTAGTCAGGATACGTAGGCAAAAAGCGCGACGCCTTTGCGAGCAAACTTAGAAAACCACTTAGGCCTTTGTTTTATTTTTATCCCAATTCCCAATTAAACCAATGCATGTTTCACAACCTAGCAAGTAATTGAACAAAAGGTTCCTGTAGAGTACTACAGATATTTAGGGTGCTAATACCTTCCCTAGATATAACCAACCCCCGAATCCCCGAATCTTAAAAGCGTTGTTGTCACATCGCGCAAAAGGTTCTTTCTTTCTTTAGACCTATCCTTTGGATAAATTAAAGACCGGTTGTAAAAGAAATAAGGTTCAAGTTAATTAATAGCTTGATATCAAATTTTCACCGCAACAGAAATGGCGACTTCACTGGGGATGGCGTTAGTTTTGAGGGTTTAACCTATTTTGTTTATATACTTGCTATTTGTGAATATTTGTGAATATGTGCAGATTTGTTCTTTTGGCTTTTGGGAAATACAATTGGTGAGACAGCACTATACCCGTGCTTGAGCGTACTTATGATAGGAAGGTGGTATATTCAAGGAGGTTTATAGGGAGTTGATTCCCGACTAAGCCAACTTGAAAACCGCCGCTCAATGGAGGTCCTTTTTGAGGGTAGTGTTGTTGATCGAGTATTCGTGAAAACAATGCTGCTTTCTATAAGGGGCCCATGCCATTGAGGACCTTTAGAACACATTACCCCACTTGGCCTTATTAGGATGTAGTGCGATGACTATGAGGAAGTATTTCCGAATAGTTGATACGCGATACTACACTCGGACAAGACTCTCTTGAGAATATTATCGACCCCCGAGTTATTTGGGCAGTTGATAATATCCGAAAGATGGGTTGAGGACTCTGGGAACTTTTTAGAACCTTGTTCTACAGGTGTTTATTTTAATGTGTACTTTCATGTCATAATTTTATTTTCTATGTTTGATTATTTTTTCACCACGTTTTATGGTGCGCAATCCGCGCGTCAACGGTACTAACCCTATTTGGTTGCAGATGAAATTTAGAAGGTTTCCTCTTGTGTTTTCTCAGGAAAATTGATTGTTATCATATATATATATGTTTGTCAACATGTTAGAATTTTTACCTTGAATTATTTTTATATTTATCTCATCTGTCTGTTAACGGTATTCCAGGTGCGAACTGTCGTCACGGTTCTCGTACCAAAACAATTGCTCTGATTGTCATCATTGCTTTCCATCTTTAATCTTTGTATTTAGTTGTCACCATGAATGTTTGAATGATGTTTGTATTTTATTTTATCCCTAAGCGACGGAGCTCGTTAGCTTTCGTCCAGTTGCCGACAATGCTGTTCCTCCAAAGGAAGGTCTGTCCACTTGACTGTCAATGTCTTGGACCAAAATCTCTGCTATCCCTTGACTTTGTTAAGTCACCTTAACCCTAGACTAGAAGCCTTTAGACTTTGCTTGAAGTCTAAGAAACCCACCCATACTAGGAGTGTTCTTCAACTAGAACCCTAGGAAAGAGTTCGTCAACTCTGTGTAAGAATCATCGTCATGATTTCTTACTTCCCCTTTTACAATTTAGTTTAGGGAGTTTTGTCAAACTCCACACAAACATCGTCATGTTTGTTCCCCTTTGAACCTTGATCATCATCAAGTGTTCTTTTCCCTTGTGAGGTGAACTACGATTGCTCTGATTCTATCCTAGTCAGGATACGTAGGCAAAAAGCGCGACGCCTTTGCGAGCAAACTTAGAAAACCACTTAGGCCTTTGTTTTATTTTTATCCCAATTCCCAATTAAACCAATGCATGTTTCACAACCTAGCAAGTAATTGAACAAAAGGTTCCTGTAGAGTACTACAGATATTTAGGGTGCTAATACCTTCCCTAGATATAACCAACCCCCGAATCCCCGAATCTTAAAAGCGTTGTTGTCACATCGCGCAAAAGGTTCTTTCTTTCTTTAGACCTATCCTTTGGATAAATTAAAGACCGGTTGTAAAAGAAATAAGGTTCAAGTTAATTAATAGCTTGATATCAAATTTTCACCGCAACAGAAATGGCGACTTCACTGGGGATGGCGTTAGTTTTGAGGGTTTAACCTATTTTGTTTATATACTTGCTATTTGTGAATATTTGTGAATATGTGCAGATTTGTTCTTTTGGCTTTTGGGAAATACAATTGGTGAGACAGCACTATACCCGTGCTTGAGCGTACTTATGATAGGAAGGTGGTATATTCAAGGAGGTTTATAGGGAGTTGATTCCCGACTAAGCCAACTTGAAAACCGCCGCTCAATGGAGGTCCTTTTTGAGGGTAGTGTTGTTGATCGAGTATTCGTGAAAACAATGCTGCTTTCTATAAGGGGCCCATGCCATTGAGGACCTTTAGAACACATTACCCCACTTGGCCTTATTAGGATGTAGTGCGATGACTATGAGGAAGTATTTCCGAATAGTTGATACGCGATACTACACTCGGACAAGACTCTCTTGAGAATATTATCGACCCCCGAGTTATTTGGGCAGTTGATAATATCCGAAAGATGGGTTGAGGACTCTGGGAACTTTTTAGAACCTTGTTCTACAGGTGATGAAAATCTCTAGTACACTCCATATTGGGAAGGGTAGACCTTGGCTCCATGCTTGAATTTCCCTAAACCAAAACCTGTTGTTTGCTTATCTATGTGTATATGTGAATACTTGTGTTTGTTGCATTCATGCATTCATAGCATCATAACATAAAAGGTTTATGGAACTCAGACTCTTATTTTAAAACTTTAGGAAACATCATGGATCAAGGAAAAAAGAAAACAATCAAGTACACATACAAGAGTCCTAAGCTGGATGACATTGAAAGGTTGAGCACTCTTATCACAGATGTAGAAGGGTTCAAGAGCAGGTACGGTAATTTGTTGTCACTACTGAGGATGAAGAAGAGAATGGATCTAGGACTCCTTTCTACTTTGCTACATTTCTACGACCCACTCTATCACTGCTTCACATTTCCAGATTATCAGCTTGTACCTACACTTGAAGAATATTCCTGTCTGATCGGTTTGCCTATCCTTGAAGATTCTCCTTTTCCATTCACGGAGAAGGACCCTAAGAAAGAAGAGATCGCCAGAGCAATACAATTGGGAGTAAAAGATATACAAGAGAATATGACCACCAAAGGAGGAATTTCTGGTTTACCTGCTGGGTTCTTGATTAAGAAAGCGCAGTATTATGCCGATCACCTGAGTATGGATACTTTTGAGGCAATCCTAGCCTTGCTCATCTATGGCATCTTCCTGTTTCCCAACATTGATAATTTTGTGGACCTCAATGCTATCAAGATTTTCTTGAAGAAAAATCCGGTACCAACCCTGCTGGGTAATACTCATCATTCCATTCATCTCAGAAATCTTCACAAGGGAGGAATGATCGTCTGTTGTGTCCCGTTGTTGTACAAGTGGTTCCATTCTCATATGCCCAAAGCTCAAGTCTTCTGGAGGAAAGGATGGTGGTCTGAAAAGATTATGGCCTTATCTCACTCTGATATCGAATGGTACAGTCGAGTTTATGATGGGATAAAGAGTATAGACAGTTGTGGAAACTTCGGCAACGTACCTCTCCTTGCTATAGATGGGGGAATCAGCTACAGTCCGGTTCTCGCCCGACGACAGCTCGGGTATCCGTTAAAAGACAGACCCAACAGTGCTTGTGTAGAAAGTATGTTCTTTGTGGGAGAATCTGAGTTGAAGGAGGAGTTCTTGGAAGCTTGGAAACATGTCCACAAGAGAGGAAAAGAAAGTCTGGGAAAGCCTAACTGTGTCTCTTTTGATCCTTATCTCCAATGGGTTCGGAAGAGAGCTATCCAACTGAAGATGCCTTATGCCTTGCAAGAACCTATGGTCCTGAAAGAAGAACGCCCATTGATCTTTTTTTCTGAGGAGGAAAAGTTGAGGATTGCCTTGAGAAAGTCACAGCAAACTGAGGTGTCCTGGAGGTATAAGTATCAGGTGGTAATGGAAGAGAACGAAACGCTCCGCAAGCAGCTCCAAGAGAGAGATGAAGAGATAAGGGCATCCAAGAAGAGGAAGACCCAAGAGAACCTGTTCTATTTCAGTAACCAGTCTACTCCATGGAAGACAATGATAGAAAAGCTCATGAAAGAGAAAATTGAGGTAGAAGAAAAGCTGAAGAAAGCCGAAGCAACAGTAGAGTTTCTGTCAGAAGACCTTATCTAGCACGGTTTCCTTTTTCTTGTAATGTGTACTATTTTGTAATGCAACGTCGAAAAATTAAATGAAATCCTTGATGTTTTGAATCTCGAGGTCTGAGTTCCATAAAACTTTGCGCATTTTTGCATTTACATCCGCATTTTATTTTAAACATTCAAGGGGTTTAAACTCATTTCACAGATATTAAAAAAATGGATCCAAGGAGAAGATCAACTGCAGAGTTCAAATTCCGACAACCAGATCTGGAGAATCTAAAGATGTTGGGAAGAAGGGTAGAAGACCCTGAAGCCTTCAAAGCCCGACACGGCAATGTATTATCCTTACTTGAAATTCAGGTGGATGAGGAAATATTGCCCGCGCTCGTCAAGTTCTATGATTCAACCTATCACTGTTTTACTTTCCCAGATTTCCAGCTGTTGCCAACTTTGGAAGAATACTCAGTGTTGATGAGATTAAATGTTGCTCCGAGGCCGTTTTCTGGAAGAGAAGGTTTCCCTGATGAAAGAGCAATCGCCGAAGCCATTCATCTTGAAGTAGCTGAGGTACGAACCCTAATGACCGCTCAAGGGCATCCTTACGGTCTACCTACCAGATTCTTGTTTGAAGAAGCACGGTTTCAAGCCGAAACCAAGAATTGGGAGGCATTTGAAGCTCTTTTGGTGTTATTAATCTATGGACTCTTCTTGTTCCCGTCTGACAACAGTTTCATCCACAAAGACGCTATCAACCTGTTCCTGCTCCGAAATCCTGTACCTACTCTCCTAGCTGATACTTATTATGCAATTCACCGTCGACACTTGTACGAAGCTGGACCAATTGAATGTTGTTCCACTCTCCTCTACAAATGGTTCATTTCACGCTTACCTAGATATCCAGCACTGTGGGATGTACAAAACAGTAATCCATGGACCGAGAGGATACTGTTACTCCAGCATACCGACATTCAATGGTACGACCCTGCTTACGGAGGGATCCCTATGATTCAAAGTTGTGGAGACTTCCCGAACGTACCGCTCATTGGTACCAGAGGGTGCATCAGCTACAACCCTATCCTTGCTCGCAGACAGTTAGGGTATCCGATGATGGGCGAACCAGATTTCAACTTAATGAGGAGTTTCTGCATTCAAGACGGAGAGAATCGAGAATACAAAGCCAGGATCATCTACGCTTGGCGCCGTATCAACGTCAGGGGCATGACTGCTTTAGACTACCCTGACACGGCTGTATCAGACTCCTACCTAGCATGGGTGGAAGAGGCCGCTCTGAAAATGTTCTATACCCGATTCGAACCCGAATAAGCAGAACCTACACTCGAGGAAGAATTGCAGACTGCCTTGGTAAAAGCAGAAGAGGAAGGAAAGGTTTGGAGGAACAAATATTTCTTGGCTATGCAAGAGAAGGAAGCTCTCCAGGGTAGAAGAAGAATTCAACCAGAAGAGGGAGGACCTTCGAGTTAGATGGTCCAAGATCATTGTGTGATGATGTAATCTTTGTTTTGTATTTCAATTTCCAACTGTTGTAAACTCCCCAGTAGAGGGATGAAAAGAAAATGTTTGTAATGTTTTCCCTTTTTAATATCTATGAATGACTTCTAAGAACCCCTTGAATGTTCAAAATACTGCATCTGCATGTCTGCATATCATAAGCATATCATAAACATGTCATAAGCATATCGTAAGTGTTGTTTTCTGTGTCGTGTCTCATCCCACTGTCTGATCTTCAACAGAGGAAAGCACACTGAATCCAACGCACAAGTACAACACGAGAGCCAGAGCCCGTCAACTAATGGAGGCTCAAAATCAAGAAATTTTAAGAATCGATGACGAGCTCGGAGATCTCCGAGGCGGAATCAAGCAAATTATGGAAGCTTTACAGGTGATAAAAGCGAAGATGGATACCCAGGCTACTGTAGTTTCTGAGATTACTAGTGCTGCTATAGATCCAGTTCCAACGGCCGACACCATCGCCAACAATCCACCGTATGGCTTACACCCGGATTTTCTACATCCGACTCCAGTAAATCAGCAGAATGTTCCTTTGAGAGGGGAAATCCCCCAGGCTATCCCTACCTATGCTCCGGCAGCTGTGCAAGCGCAGGTGCACCCAATGTTTCATAATTATCAACCAGTGGTCGAAGATCAAGAAGAGTATGAAGGAGAGAATGAAGAACACGAAAGATTAAAAGAAAATGTTGAAACGATGGGAAGAAAGTTAAAAGCTATGGAGGGCAATGATGTATTCGGGACTGACACCCGGGATATGTGCTTGGTATCTGGGTTGATAATCCCGCCAAAATTCAAAGTTCCAAATTTTGATCAATATTCAGGGGCTTCCTGCCCGCGAACGCACCTTCTCATGTATTGCCGCAGGATGGCGGCTTATGTTGAAAATGACAAGTTGATGATACACTGTTTCCAGGACAGTTTGAAAGGCGCACCAGCAAAATGGTATTTGGGTTTGGATCAGACTAAGATTCTCAATTTCCAAGACTTAGCTAATGCTTTCATAAGACATTACAAATATAATATGGATCTGGCGCCCGATCGGAGGCAACTGCTAAGTATGTCCCAGAAGAGTTCTGAATCCTTCAAAGAGTACGCTCAGCGATGGAGAGAAGTAGCTTCACAGGTGGAACCTCCACTTAGTGAGAAAGAATTGACTGATTGGTTTGTTGACACTGTGCGACCCGAGTTCTATGAGAAAATGATCAGCAGTGTGTCCGCCAGCTTTTCGGATATTGTAGCTGTGGGAGTCCGAGTAGAGATAGGGCTGAAAAACGGAAGAGTTACAGGTAGTTCCAGCAGTTCAAGTGGTCAGGTTAAGAAAACTGGTAACCCATTCCACAAAAAGAAGGAAGGAGAGACCAACTCCATCACCAGTGGAAAAGGTAGACGTACACAAAAACAACCTTACCAACAACAACCTTATCTGAACTACAATCAACCGCCGCCGCCGAGTTACATGCAACAAGGTTACCCCGGGGCAATATATCCACCGCAGTATGCCACACAACCATACGTGGCAGCTGTCACTCCTGCTTTCACTCGACCAAACTACCAGACAGCACAGCCTGCACCTGGATATCAGCCGTTTCAGCAAAGGCAACAACGAGCGCCCAACGCTCCGCCTCTCCTACAACAACAACAACCCCGAGCTCCGGCACCCCGCCAGAGCTTTCAAAATAGAAGACCGACGAACAAGCCGAATTTCCCGCAGATCCCGATGACTTACACGGAGTTATACCCTTCATTGGTCCAGGAAGGTTTGGTGACGACGAGGCCACTGACCCCTGATACAACATCTCCTTTTTACAATCCGAGCGCTCACTGCGCATTCCATGAAGGAGCCGCTGGTCATGATTTAGAAAGTTGCTTCGCCTTGAAGCATTTGGTAAGGGAGCTGATTGAAAAGAAAATCCTGTCCTTTAATGATATTCCGCCCAATGTCAAGAGTAACCCGCTACCGAACCATGGAGGGGTTAACGCTGTGGATGATTCGTCAACTGAAAGAGTAATTACTGAAGTATCGGAGATCAAGACACCCTTGAAGATGCTACATGAGAAACTGGTAAAAGCAGGGTATATTCAGGGTAATCACAACGATTGTAAAAAATGTTCTGTTAATGCTGAAGTTTGTGGTACAGTACAGAAAGATATCCAGAGTTTGATTGATGAAGGATTGTTACAAGTATGCAGTAAGGTCCGAAGTGAAAATATTGCCGTGATAAAACCATCATTTGATCAACCCAACAAAGACAAATGGATTCAAGCGCCCGGAAGTGCAGAGCCTGTGTTCAACAGATCAGCGATCACTCAACGCCGATCCGTCGTAATTCAAAGACCAAAGCCATTTCCATACAATGATACAAAAGCGGTCCCTTGGAAATATGGTTTAACAGTGACACCGGGAAATGCAGATCAAGAAAAGAAAGGAAAGAAAGAGCAAGACGATGTTACGAACATCATAGGCACGAGCAAGATGACCCGCAGTGGTCGAATTTATCAGCCCAAGATTACGATAGTGACTCCAAAATCCACTACCCCGGTGGAAACACAGAACAGAGAAGTGACAAATCCCGAGAAAGAAGATGAAGAGTTTTTGAGGATTATCCGAAAAAGCGATTACAAGGTGGTGGATCATCTCCACCAAACGCCGGCCAAGATATCTGTCCTGTCTCTTTTAATGAATTCCCCCGCTCACCGGGAAGCGCTGCAGAAGGTACTTCAGCAGGCACATGTGACCAGAGATATAACACTGGGGCAATTTGATTCGGTAGTAGCCAATATCACAGCGTGCAATACGTTGAGTTTCAGTGACGCTGAATTGCCAAAAGAAGGTCGTAGCCATAACAAAGCCTTACATATATCCATAAAGTGCCAGGAAGATACACTAGCACGAGTCTTAGTAGATAACGGATCATCTTTGAATGTGTTGCCCGCAAGGTCTCTTGCAAGATTGGCCTATGCAGGAGCAGAGATGAAGCCCACTCCTTTGATCGTGAAGGCTTTCGACGGGTCCCGAAGGGCTGTTATTGGAGAAGTAGAATTACCCGTCATGGTTGGACCACATGTATTTGATATAACGTTCCAGGTGATGGACATTAACCCGGCATTCAGCTGTTTGTTGGGACGACCATGGATACATGAAGCCGGGGCAGTAACCTCAACTCTGCATCAGCGATTGAAGTATGTGATCAATGACCAACTGATAATTGTGCATGGGGAGGAAGACTTTATGGTAAGCAACTTGTCATCCTTCAGATACATTGAAGCAGAAGAAGGTGCTCTGGAAACCTCATTTCAAGCTCTGGAAATAGCCCATGCAGTAACGATAGAAGAAACGGTAGCCAAAGGTAGTCCATCGTTCGCTTCCGCTCAAAGTATCAAAGCAACACTCGAAGAAGGCACTCCCGCAGGATGGGGAGAAGTTATTGAAGTACAGCCGAAGATGGATCGACAGGGGTTGGGTTACAAACCAACTCCTGCTGAAGACACTACACTAGACCAGAGGCGTCCCAGGACAATACAAGAAATATTCATCAGCGGCGGGTCCCAAGTCAACGCCGTAGGAGACGAAGAAGAAAGTGAATACATCGGGCATCTAGTGTATCGGTGCAAATCTCCCTTGAGCAACTGGGAGGCCATTGATGTTCCTGTAGTTTGTCACGAGTTAAAGTAATTTGCTTTGTGTCTTTTTCTTGTTTTGTTGTTTTAAAACTCCATGACCGTGCCCAAGGTCATAGGAATGTTTTGTACGGGCCCCGCACTTTCAAAATACATCAATGAAAATGAACTGTTTTGCTAAATTCCTCATTTGCTTTTGATGCTTTTATTCGTTTTCACTTTTAAAGAAAAAATGGCAATCATAAAAAACCGAAAGCAATCTTCTTTTTTGTGTGCTGCATTTATCTTTGTATGTTTAATAAAATTAAACCATTCCCCATCTGCAGCCACATCCAAAAACCCATTGATTCCCATGACCAGGCATCTCCTCCTGACTTTGATTCACCAATTCACCAAGCTGAAGAGGAGGACGAAGATCTTGAAATTCCCGATGAACTGGTAAGACTAACTCAAGACGAAGACATGGAACTCC
This sequence comes from Lathyrus sativus, assembly GCA_963859935.3. NCBI lineage: Eukaryota > Viridiplantae > Streptophyta > Magnoliopsida > Fabales > Fabaceae > Lathyrus > Lathyrus sativus. The sequence goes on along the minus strand of OZ012739.1, from coordinate 651,475,238 downwards.
AACCATACAAAGAGCAGATTGAAGTCATTAACCTGGGCTCAGAAGATGACAAAAAGGAAGTCAAGATTGGGGCAAGCCTCGGGGCAGACATCAAACAACAATTGAAAGAACTCCTGAAGGAATATGTGGATGTGTTCGCTTGGTCCTATCAGGACATGCCGGGTCTAGACACTGACATAGTGGTTCACAAGCTGCCGCTTAAACCAGAATGCCCTCCAGTAAAACAAAAGCTCCGCAGAACCAGGCCAGACATGGCACTCAAAATCCGAGACGAAGTAAAAAAGCAGGTAGATGCAGGGTTCTTGGCTGTATCCAGATACCCTGAGTGGGTAGCAAACATTGTTCCAGTACCGAAAAAGGATGGTAAGGTCCGAATGTGTGTAGACTACAGGGATCTGAACAAGGCCAGTCCGAAAGATGACTTCCCACTGCCACACATTGATACATTGGTAGACAATACAGCTCGTTTCGAAGTGTTCTCTTTTATGGACGGTTTCTCGGGTTACAATCAGATTAAAATGGATCCAGATGATATGGAAAAAACTACCTTCATCACGCCGTGGGGAACCTACTGTTACAAAGTTATGCCATTTGGTTTGAAAAATGCTGGAGCCACCTACCAGCGGGCCATGGTCACTCTATTTCATGACATGATGCACAAAGAAATTGAGGTGTATGTCGACGATATGATTGCAAAGTCTCGAAGCGAAGATGATCATCTAGAGCACCTCCTGAAGCTGTTCAAAAGACTTAGAAAGTATCAACTAAGGTTGAATCCTGCCAAATGCACTTTCGGAGTAAGGTCAGGAAAGCTACTTGGTTTCATTGTTAGTCAACGAGGAATCGAAGTAGACCCAGACAAAGTCCGCGCCATCCAAGACATGCTGGCTCCTCAAACAGAAAAACAGGTCAGAGGTTTTCTGGGCAGATTAAATTACATATCTCGGTTCATTTCCAACATGACACCGACCTGTGAACCCATCTTCAAACTACTACGCAAAAATCAACCAGTGGTTTGGAATGAAGACTGTCAGCAGGCCTTTGACAAAATCAAAAGTTATTTGCAAGAACCGCCCATCTTGATACCTCCGGTTCCGGGAAGGCCGTTATTCATGTACCTTACTGTTCTAGAAAGTTCCATGGGCTGTATGTTGGGTCAACAGGATGAATCCGGACGAAAGGAACATGCCATCTATTACTTAAGCAAGAAGTTTACTGATTGTGAGAGCCGTTATTCACTCCTTGAAAAGACATGTTGCGCTTTAGCATGGGCCGCCAAACGGTTACGACAGTACATGGTTTGCCATACTACTCTGTTAATCGCAAAAATGGACCCAATCAAATATATCTTTGAAAAACATGCTCAGACTGGAAGGCTCGCCAGATGGCACATGTTATTATCAGAATACGACATTCAGTACACGACCCAGAAGTCTATCAAGGGCAGTATCTTGTCAGATTACCTTGCAGAACAACCAGTTGAGAACGATGAGTCAGTTAAGCTTGATTTTCCTGATGAAGACGTCATGTTAGTAAAGGATTGTGAAAAGGTCGACCCTGTTGAAGATTCACCACCAAGTTCCCCTTGGAAAATGATGTTCGATGGTTCGTCAAATTATAGCGGGCATGGTGTAGGCGCTGTCTTAATGAATCCAGAAGGTGGTTACACGCCATTCACGGCTCGGTTGGATTTTGATTGTACAAACAACATTGCAGAATACGAGGCATGTATCCTTGGTCTCGAAGCGGCCATTGATCTCAAAATTAAAACTCTAGAAGTGAGCGGCGATTCAGCACTAGTCATCTACCAGGTCACAGGCGAATGGGAGACCCGACATGAAAACCTGGTCCCATACAGAGCATATATTGTCGACATGATCGAGTACTTTGACGAGATTACCTTCAAGCATGTACCCAGGTCTGAAAATCACATTGCCGATGCTTTAGCCATGTTGGCCTCCATGTGGAAAGTCCAAGATGTAAATGATGCTACTCTCATCCGGATTGAGCAAAAAACAGAGCCCGCTTACTGTCAAATGATCGATGAAGAAACAGATGATAAACCATGGTACTATGATATAAAGAACTTCCTGTTACAACAAGAATATCCGACCGATGCTACGTCTCTTGACAAGAAAACTTTAAGAAGACTAGCGTCAAAGTTCTTCCTCAGCAATGGTGTGCTTTATAAAAGAAATCATGACATGGTACTACTCAGATGCGTCGACAAAAGAGAAGCAGAGCTGTTAATGAAAGATGTCCATGAAGGGATCTTCGGTACTCATGCTAATGGGTACGTGATGGCCAGAAAGATTTTGAGAGCCGGGTATTACTGGTTGACTTTAGAGAATGACTGCATACAATTCTCCAAGAAGTGTCATAAATGTCAGATCTACGCAGATAAAGTGCATGTACCTCCGACATTGCTGAATGTACTGTCATCACCCTGGCCTTTCTCAATGTGGGGCATCGATATGATTGGGGCAATTGAGCCAAAAGCTTCCAACGGGCACCGTTTCATTCTAGTCGCCATTGACTATTTTACCAAATGGGTCGAGGCTGCTTCATACACCAATGTAACCCGACAAGTGGTGGCTCGCTTCATCAAGAAAGAGATAATCTGTCGATACGGGATTCCCAACCGAATTATCACAGACAACGGAACCAATCTGAACAACAAAGTGATGAAGGAACTGTGTGATGAATTCAAGATTGAACACCATAACTCCTCCCCGTACCGTCCGAAGATGAATGGAGCTGTTGAGGCAGCTAACAAAAACATCAAGAAGATTTTACAAAAGATGGTGAAAACTTACAAAGACTGGCATGAAATGTTACCGTTTGCTCTACACGGATACAGAACATCAGTCCGCACCTCAACAGGGGCAACCCCTTTCTCTTTAGTGTATGGGATGGATGCTGTACTCCCAATTGAAGTCGAGATCCCTTCGTTAAGGGTTATAATGGAAGCAAAGCTGGAAGAGGCAGAATGGGTCAGGGAAAGATTTGACCAATTGAATTTAATTGACGAAAAGCGTATATCTGCAATGTGTCATGGCCAGGTATATCAGAAAAGGATCAAAAGAGCCTTCGACAAGAAGGTCCGCATCCGGGAGTTCAGAGAAGGTGAGCTTGTATTGAAGAAGATCTTACCAGTCCATAAAGACGCCCGAGGAAAATGGATGCCTAACTATGATGGCCCCTTCATTGTGAAGACAGTTTTCTCAGGAGGATCGTTGATTCTCACAACCATGGATGGAGAGCAGCTTACTCATCCAATAAATTCTGATGCAGTCAGAAAATATTACGCCTAAGAAAAGCCCGATAAGTCAAAAACTCGCAAGAGCGGCTTATGCAAAAGTTAGGGTAAAAAGAAAAAAAGAAAAAGAGAAAAAGAGAAAAGAATTGAAAGCTCGCTAAGTTGAAAACCCGAAAGGGCGACTTAGGCAAAAATGAGCGTCCCGGTGGATTGAAAACCCGAAAGGGCGATCCAGGCAAAAATTAGGGACAAAGGCGTTTCACTGCATCAGAAGGTTGTCACCAGTGCAGCAAGTTACACAGAGAAAACTCACTTCCGGTTGCTCTCGTCAGAAGCAAGGATGTTGGTGGATTTCTAGTCTTTAGGGATAAATGGTCATGGGATTCAATGTAACCCTTCCACTTTTGCCATTTTTCACTTGTACGATGTTCTAGGGAATCTTGCCATTGGCAAGACCTCCTGCTTGAATAAAATCAGCTTCGAACCATTCTTTTGTTTGCAACTACTACTTCTCTTTATCATTTTTTGTTATGCAAAACACTGTTTATTTGACAAACGATGATTTTGAAAAACGTAAGAGGCAAAATTTTTCATGATAAAACTTGAAAAGGTCAATAAAAAACAAATGCTTTAAACTCGTGGAAAACTCAGTAAGATCATACTCACCCTGATGTCTCAAGGTGGCAGGAGCATTGATATACATTTGCATTTTTTCCCCAGTTGAAACACTTAGCAGATCTGTTCACTTGGTTCGCCTTTGGCCGTGTGTAGTAACCAAGACTAAGAAGCCATCATGTAAAGTTTTGAAGGATCCATCCTCCACAGGATTGCCAAAGACAGAGATTACTGGTACATCGCGGGCTGACCTGACTAAGCTCCGTTCCCCAGTACAGTTGAGATTATTTGCACCACTTAGCCTGGATTCAGTGTGGTTCTACCCTCTCCCCCGGTTGTGGTATCTCATTTTCTGGTTGTTACCATCAAGTCCAGTTGTCACTGGCATTCATATGTTCTATCTCGTGGTTGCCACCACAGTCTTTTAAAAAGTCCAGTCGTCACTGGCACCTTGTGTTTGTTGGTCGTCACCAACCTTTCCCCGGAAAAGTCCAGTTGTCACTGGCATCGCAAAATCCAATTGTAATTGGTACCCTTTCGTTGGTTGTCACCAACTTCCCTCAGTAAAGTCCAGTTGTCACTGGCATTGTTTAAATCCAATTGTTGTTGGTATCACTTGTTGGTCGTTACCAACTTTTTACTTTAAGTCCAGTCGTCACTGGCACCCTGTGTTTGTTGGTCGTCACTAACATCCCCAATCAAGTCCAGTTGTAACTGGCACCCTTCAACCGAACCGTGGTTAGTAATCATTATTGTTACATCCCCTGAAGTCCAGTCGTCACTGGCATCGTTAAATCCAGTTGCCATTGGTATCATGTGTTGGTCGTCACCAACCTCCCCTACTGAAGTCCAGTCGTCACTGGCGTCTTTTAAATCCAATTGTTATTGATACCTGAGTTTGGTTGTCACCAAATCCTCATAAAGTCCAGTCGTAACTGGCGCGCTCACCCAAATTGTTATTTGTGGTTGTTATTTAAATTCCCCAGTAAGTCCAGTCGTAACTGGCATTCTTATCCGGCATCACTGGTTGGTCGTCACCAAATCCCGTGAAAAGCCAGTTGTAACTGGTATGGTCGTTTATTCATTTAACATTCCATCGGTCGTCACCAATCCCACTAGCTAAAGTCCAGTTGTCACTGGCGTTCCCGTTTTCCTTATTTGTTTCCTCTGGGTTGGTAGTCACCAGTACCCCAGTAGGTCTTTGCTTTTCCAGTCTAGTCCCGGAGATCTAGTTGTCACTAGTATCCCCTGTGTGTCTGACTTTGTTCCTAGTCCATTCCTGGAGATCCCGTTTGAACTCTTCATTATAGGAAGGCCTCGTCTGATCATCCCCAGTGAGGTTGTAACCAATTTCCTTTATTCCCCATGTGAAAATTATTCTTTCCCCGGTGGAGTGCATCTCTTTCACCAGTGAACGGTTGTCCTCGTCAGGTTCCGTTTCCCAGTCGGAGTTCTCAGATGATATCATCTAGTCACGTCTGAACTATTTGATCCCCAGTAAAGTATGTCCCTTTTCCCCAGTGAACGGTTGTCCTCGTCAGGTTCCGTTCCTCCAATCATAGTTTTATCCTTAGATGCTATCAGTTAGTCATGTCTGAACTATCTGATGCCTAGGTTTGAGTTTCTCTTCCCCAGTGCGAGTCCTTCAATAAGGACATCCTCTGTGTGTCAAGTTTCCAGAGTCTGTTCCCCGGTGGATAGCAGTCTGTCTTTACCGTTTTTTTTTTGTGTGTCTTGCATGTTCAAGCATCATAAATCATCATTTAGGTCTCATAGCATTCAAGCATTGATCCTTTGCATAGCATTGGATCTAAGGTACAAAATTTTTGGTTCTTCTGTATTTAAATACCTCTCACTACGATCCCCCGAGGATTGTCATCCTCAGTTTCATCTAGTGAAGATATTTAAATAGGGGCAACTGTCATACCCCAAATTTTGACCACCTGAGATCCTCATTACCATTTTTAGAAGCATGATCATGCATTATCTAACCCTAAATCAGTGCAAGTTTATTATTGTCAAGTTACAGATGAATCAGGGTTCTCGCACCGACAAATTCAAAACAATCAAGGAATGATCAACCAATGATTTGGGTCAATTCAATCATGGAATGAAATCAAAGACAATATCAAAGTCAAATGGGAAGTCAATTTGAAGAAATCGTTTCAGAATCAAGAACAGTGCAGTCAGGAGGCCCCGATTAGGGTTTTTTTACCAGTAGAAAGTCAACTGTGGTTTGACTTTGATGTTGGGAAATGTTTTAATGGTGGGAGTGAGGTCCATGAAGTTAATATAGGCTATTAAAGACTATTCAAGAAGTGTCAAAGTCCCAGGATGTCCAGAATATCAACAGGCGACTCGATCGGCACCGATCGATCGTACGGTTGACCGAAAAGTCAACTCCTCGAATTTTGAGAATTGGAATCCAAGTTGTGAATCAAAGTTGTTCCTTATGTCATAATGGACTTGCATGTCAATTTTCATGGTCATTGGATAAAAAATGAGAGAGTAATCGAGAAATCGGGAAATTAGGGTTTTGAAAAGGGCTACACCGTATCTCCTTAACCACACATCCAATTGAGTTGGTTCTAGTCTCATTTGAAAGCTCTTGACAAGTCCTACAAAAGTCCCATACTAGTCCACAACCAGAAAATGCATACTTTTTGAGATATAAGCAAAAACATTCCTAGAAGGGAAAATAACTTAGAAAATTTCTAAGTTATTTTCACCTTAAAAGCTAAAATCAGCCAACTTCAAGGGGGTTTTTCACCTAGTTTCAAATAGAATCAAGATTTCTGGCCAACATGAAAGTTTTAGTACTATGTGAGGGCTTTCTAAAAAGTACAAGTACATCTCAAGGGGATTTATAAGCTGAGAGATACATGTGTTCAAAGTTGGCAATTTGTCACTTTTGTCCCACATTGATGAATTTTGCAAAAACACCTCTAGCACTCAAGTGGATCAATTTCAATGCTACAAACTCCTTCTATATGATATATTAATCATTCTTAGCAGGTTAGAACAAAGAAATAACAAGGAGATAGCATGGAAATAAGAATGGTGAGTTCATTGCCAAAGTTGAAATATTTGACTTTTCCAAGCATGAGGTGGAAAGTCATTTCTGTTCCAGCCACTCTACCAGGCCTCTAGGCATTGATTCCTCTGTAAAAACATCATACAAACTTGCCAATTAAGTCAAGAAAACAGCTAGCAATCAGAAAAGCCAAGCAAGTGGTCATTTGGAAGAGAAAATATCAAGGTTTCTTCATGGTGAAGCAAAATGACCAAGCAAGCTCCTCACTCATTTTTTCTATAAATAGAGACCTCTAACTCCTCATTATGAACCTCAACATCATTCTAAAAACCTGCTAGAAGCAAGCTCCTCATTACATTTCTCTCTCACACCAAATTTGCAAAATCTCCAAAGTTGTCAAAAATGCCCAAAAATCAGCATTTGCAACTTTGATGCTACTTTGAGTTCTATACATTCCAGACCTCAAACAACCATCCACACACTCTCTAAATCATATATATGAGGTGTACCAACCATTAAATCACCCAAAAAATCAAAAAATCAAAAAGTCAACATTCCATGGAACTTTCTTTGACTTAAGTCCTCAAAAACCACCAAAACTTGATCCAAGCACCTTGTTGATGTTTTGAACCCTTGTACACCTCAAATACAACATATATAAGCTGTCTAAACTCTCACCATCCATCAAAAGCTAGCAGATTTCATTTTGGCCTCCAAAGTGCTTTGTTTCTTAAAGTTCAAGAAAGCACACATACACCAAGTTCTTGATTCAGCATTTCTGGTTCTTTATTCTCAACATATTTAGGTTGCTTATCAACTCTCCAACAGGTATGTAACTCTTTCTATCATTTATAGCATCATGTTTCCATGTGTATGCATTTGAGTGTTGTTTATGAATTTTGGAGCTATAGGTTGTTTTTCATGGTATGTGTTTATACTTGGTACATATTCTGTTCTTGGCATACTACCTGTCATGATTACATCTTAAAGAATGAGACAATGGCCATTTATAACTTGTCTATGTATTTATCTTGCTGATTTGTGGTGTGGTTTGAAATTTCACCTCTTGACACAAACACATGAATGCAAATCCACTCACTTACTCATTTTTTGCACAAAGCATAGATTGTGGTTTCTTGTCTTCCTAACATGATTCAAATGACATTTGCAATATGTGTATGCACTCCTTTGATTGATTTAATGACAACATCACAATATCACTCTTTGGCACCAAATGCACAAAAACACACAAAAGCACAAAAACTTGATTTCTGGCCTATGTTTGTTTTCTGTCAAAACTAATGCCTTAGACACTTTATATTGAACATGTTTAATGTGTTTAAATGCTCATTGGGTGTTAGGATTCATCATGTCAAGTTTTACATCTTCATGTGCATTGTTATGCTTACAACTTGCATTTAACTAGCCAAGTCTCATGACAATTGCTTTTTGTGGAATTTTTATGTTTGAACCCTCTCAATATCATGTATTTATGCTGTCCAAGTGTTTAGTTTGCTTGAATTTGAATTAGAAATCCATCTGTTCATTCTCATGCATATTGTTCAAAATGCTTCATGCTTGCATACCAGTTTGAGCTTACCTGCTTGTGCATGTTATTTCAACACTTCTACAGCACCACATGACAATATGTAATGTGTATGAACGATTCAAAACATGAAAACTTGACTGTACAAGGTTTCACATCACATTATGCTTCACACACACATAAGTGCTTCAATTTGCAATTTGAATGCTATATGCTTACACATGTGTTCCAGTTGAAATGTTTTCATCTACACACACTTCATATGATATATTTAAGGTGTTAGAACAGTTGGAATCACACAAAACACTCAAGAACCAAAAATCACTTTTGTCATGCATGTTCATGTTATGTGATTTGCAACTTATGCACACCAGTCAGCGTTTTTTTCACTAGGTGAACAATTTGGAAAAACTAACATCACCATCATCTTCCTCTCATTTTTCTACCCAATTTACATATAAAATTTGTCTCGATCCGATGAGCGGTTAGTGAGATACGGTATAAAACGTATTTGGTTTCGATTATGTTTCCATGCATTCAAAACACACACACACACCAGTCAGCGTTTTTTTCACTAGGTGAACAATTTGGAAAAACTAACATCACCATCCTCTTCCTCTCATTTTTCTACCCAATTTACATATAAAATTTGTCTCGATCCGATGAGCGGTTAGTGAGATACGGTATAAAACGTATTTGGTGTTGATTATGTATTTTGCCCAGCCATGATTCAAAACGAGCCTTGTATACATATTGTTTCCATTTGATTAATGGATGTAACAGCCTCCCCAGCGGTAAGAGCATGCGCGCAATTATACCTTTCACCATCATGACCAGGGTTCGATCCGGGTGGAGGTCGAACCCTTTTATTATTTTTCCTATTTTTGTACATAAACTTCAAAAATTCGTAACTCTCTCATTTTTTATCGTTTTTCACCCGTTCTTTTTTCATTGTGTTTATTTTAATGTGTACTTTCATGTCATAATTTTATTTTCTATGTTTGATTATTTTTTCACCACGTTTTATGGTGCGCAATCCGCACGTCAACGGTACTAACCCTATTTGGTTGCAGATGAAATTTAGAAGGTTTCCTCTTGTGTTTTCTCAGGAAAATTGATTGTTATCATATATATATATGTTTGTCAACATGTTAGAATTTTTACCTTGAATTATTTTTATATTTATCTCATCTGTCTGTTAACGGTATTCCAGGTGCGAACTGTCGTCACGGTTCTCGTACCAAAACAATTGCTCTGATTGTCATCATTGCTTTCCATCTTTAATCTTTGTATTTAGTTGTCACCATGAATGTTTGAATGATGTTTGTATTTTATTTTATCCCTAAGCGACGGAGCTCGTTAGCTTTCGTCCAGTTGCCGACAATGCTGTTCCTCCAAAGGAAGGTCTGTCCACTTGACTGTCAATGTCTTGGACCAAAATCTCTGCTATCCCTTGACTTTGTTAAGTCACCTTAACCCTAGACTAGAAGCCTTTAGACTTTGCTTGAAGTCTAAGAAACCCACCCATACTAGGAGTGTTCTTCAACTAGAACCCTAGGAAAGAGTTCGTCAACTCTGTGTAAGAATCATCGTCATGATTTCTTACTTCCCCTTTTACAATTTAGTTTAGGGAGTTTTGTCAAACTCCACACAAACATCGTCATGTTTGTTCCCCTTTGAACCTTGATCATCATCAAGTGTTCTTTTCCCTTGTGAGGTGAACTACGATTGCTCTGATTCTATCCTAGTCAGGATACGTAGGCAAAAAGCGCGACGCCTTTGCGAGCAAACTTAGAAAACCACTTAGGCCTTTGTTTTATTTTTATCCCAATTCCCAATTAAACCAATGCATGTTTCACAACCTAGCAAGTAATTGAACAAAAGGTTCCTGTAGAGTACTACAGATATTTAGGGTGCTAATACCTTCCCTAGATATAACCAACCCCCGAATCCCCGAATCTTAAAAGCGTTGTTGTCACATCGCGCAAAAGGTTCTTTCTTTCTTTAGACCTATCCTTTGGATAAATTAAAGACCGGTTGTAAAAGAAATAAGGTTCAAGTTAATTAATAGCTTGATATCAAATTTTCACCGCAACACTCGGGAACCTATAACTATGATCTGGTCTCAAATGCGCTCGGGCAAGAGAAAAAGGGATAACAATTAGTCGTTAGCGGGAAAGTCTCGATCGCACAGCCGCGAGAGAACAAAGGTTAGTCGTTAGTGTGCTCGCTAGGATATCGCATCCTATGCCTACATATCTCCGTCTGGAACGAAGAATCAGAGCAGCTGTAGTTCAGCTAACTACGGGTCAAGCTACTCAAAAGCTCCTACAGAAAGGAAAGGGAAACCCTAGAACTATAGCTGAGAAACAGGGGAATCTACCTACTGCTATCACACCTGGTTGACCATCCTAATGTCTATCATAACAACTCCACAGCGGAGAAGTCAGAGCTCCTAAGGGATCATGGCAACAGGACTGAACTACAAACAAGGAACTGCAACGTAAAGGAATACTGAAAATATGCATGAATGCAACAACTAAACAAACAAGGCACAGAGGCCGCAAACCACAAAGGCAAGGGAGCTCAGCTCTACCAAATACCAACAAGCAAAGCCACGCAATAACAAACAAGCAGAAGGAGGACCACCTCAACTTCTCATGCACACAACGTCTATTTCTACAATGCACCTAACTCAGAACTATCTAGATGAATACCTAAGTCTAATGCAACATAACATCATACAAGTCAAACAATTCAAAAAGAAGGCTAGCTAACCTGACAAGCCTCTATCTACAAAGCAAGAAGATACTCCTGGGCAAGGCCCCTGAGACAACTCTTAATCTATCTCTAAACAGAACTCTATACAATACCCTAAGCAAAGGTCTAATCAAAAAATCTAATCAAAACCCTAAGCAAGAGGAATCAATCCCAATCTCTAAGCTTCAGAATAAGCTTACCAGAGAAAGGAAGCTAAGCAGACAAGCCCATAGTGCTTTCCTTAGGAAAGTACCAGGGGGTTACTACTCAGGAGTCATATCCTATGCGGCTCGACAACTGTGATCAGTTTACATTCCTTCTCAGGAGAAATTAAACTCACATGAAGGCTCCGGCATCACTGGATACTTGAGAAAACCTATATGCACTAAGGGAACTAAGTGAGCAGGCTCATAGGACCTTCCTCAGGAAAGTACTAGGAGGCTGACACTTAGGAATCGTATCCTACGTGGCTCAACAACTGTGATCAGTTTACATTCCTCCTCAGGAGAAATTAAACTCACAAGTTGGCTCCAACATCACTGGATACTTAAGAAATCCTAGATAAACTAATGGAACTAAGTGAATAGACCCATAGGACCTTCCTCAGGAGAGTACTAGGAGACTTCCACTTAGGAATCGTATCCCATGTGGCTCAACAACATGTGATCAGTTTACATTCCTCCTCAGGAGAAATTAAACTCACAAGTCGGCTCCGACATCATTGGATACTTACGAAAGAGGTGAGAAGAAAAAATGAAAGTCATTCATAGTGCCTTCCTCAGGAAAGTACCATAAACTCCCTTCAAACTTCAGGATCTCGAACCTCACAAACAGACAACAAGCTCCTAGACTAAGCCTCAATCCATTGCAACTTTGCAAGCTCCAACAGGACTGCAACCAGCTCTCACCTTCAAGAAGAACCCACAGGCCAAAAAACCACAAGAGACTATCTCTGAAGTTCAACCACAGTTGAACTTCAAAGTCAGAAGTCATCAAGACTTCTCCTGCCTTCAGGCTCAGACAAATCACATCAGGACACCCTACAAAAATCTATCAAAAATCTATGGGGAGACCTACATGGCTCTATAACGACATACTGAAAAATCAGAACAAAATTCAATGCCAGATGAAAGAACTAAAATCAGCAACACAGACATGTACACAGGCCAATTATTCAACATCAATAACAGTGAAAAAATGCAATTAAAATGAAAATGCATGATTAAGCTAATGTTTCTGCACTATAAAATTCTACACTGAATCACGAGTCTACAGAAAAAAGAACGGAATTATTTGACTAAATCTACCATTTTTTATGAATTTTCTAATGATATGCATGCATTGAAAATATTAAAAAGAAATCAATTAATTGGAAAATATGCAAGAAATAGCAAAACAAAAATAAAATGTCATTTTTATTTTTAGTTAATTTTCTAAACATTTTCATGAAATGGTATAACAAAGAAGAATTAAAAAAATCATTTATTTTCATTTGTTTATGAATTATTTGATATGCCAAGAAAATGAAAGAAATTGAAATAAAATTGAAACAAAACTGGGGAGGTACTATCAGCAAAGAATTCTAGTTATTTCTACATTGGGCCCTGGAAAAGGGGGTGCAGATAGCACTAGGGCGCAGGGCCCATGCTCATCACAAACAACTAAGAAACAACAGAAATAAAAAACGCCTGGGGGGGGTGCCGTCAGCAACGAATTTCAATTATTAATCATTGGGCCTACGCCCAGGGGGTGTGAAAAGCAATTTGGGCATAAAGCCCAAATCCTATCATTCAGACTTTCACACACGCTAGGGGGGAATGAGCAATTGAGGGGTGTAGTGATCAGCAACTACGCTTGGGCCTAAGCCCAATAGCCAAACCCTAATCCAAACAAACCCTAATCAAAACTACCTTCCTCCTAACCTCTCTCTGGTACTGTTCACCAACCTAACCCTAACTGCGCTCATCTCCCAAATCTCCCCTCTGCAACTCTCGAAGACTCTCAAAACAATCTCAGACCCTCACACATCATGAACGAAAATCACACTTTAATCCACTATCACACATGAAATCAACCTTCATCTAACACTCCCAGATCGAAATCAGGCTTCAACAGTTCACGCTAGAATCATATCAACAACGATTCAACCAAACCCTAACCACGCACGAGTGAACAAATTGCAAGGAGGATGAACAAACCTGGAGGAATGACGAAGATCCTGGAACTGAAGAATGTTGAAGGAGTTCGCTGAGATCTTGAAGATTTCTGGAGAAAACCTCGTAGATTCTTGAAGATTGGACGAGGAATGAAGGATGAAGATGGCGGTTGTGATGATGAACGCGTGGGACGTTAGATTGAGTTCTGAGGATCTTGATGCAGATTGTTGAAGGTTTGAGTGTTCTGGAAAAAATTGATGGAGGATTGATGTTGTTCTGGAAAAATCTGGAAAACGTGGCGGAGATGGATGAATCAGTGGTTAGATCTGGAAATTTCTTGGCGTTTTTCTGGGTTTGACGGTGGCCGGAGTGATTCAGGCGCGGCGGTTGGTGATAGCAAGAAGATGAAGATAGGAGGGAGATGTTGAAGGCGGCCGGATTCTGGGGATATTGGAGTTCACCGGTGAAGGTTAGGGCGGTCGCCGGCCATGCAGGCCGACCGGTGACGTTCTCCGGTGAGAGGTTATGAGGGAGACACGTGGTGGCCGTTGCACAGAGAGAGAGAGAGAGAGGTGGGGACAGGTGGGGTACACGTGTGAGAGTATGGGAAGTTCTGAGTGTGTGGTGGGTGACTGCATGCGCAACGCGTGGGATCCCTCTTTTCCCTACACGTGGCGTGCCTATTTATTGCACTGAGAGTTGCTGGGACTTTCTAGAAATTTCTGGGAGTAGCTGGAATTTGCTGGACGATTTTTGGACAATCTGGACCATTTTTGGACTTTTCTGAGCTAATGAGATCTGGGCCTCAAAAAGGCTGGACTATGGCCCACACGAAAAATGACCAAAAACCATAAAAAAACTGAATTAAAAACAATTAAACCTAATTAAGCTCTAATCAATTAACACCTAATTAACTAATTTCCTAATCAACTTTAAAAAATGATTAAAACTCTAATTAATTCCATATTATCCTAATTAACCCTAAAAATCAATTAAGATCTAATTAAACTCTAAAAAATGATTAATGCTCTAATTAATTCTAAACTTCTACTAATTCTATTAAAATTCTAATATCATTTAATATCTACTAAAATCTATTATTAAAAAGAAAAACTATATTATTTTCTATATTATCTAAACACAATTAAACCTATTTTAAAATCTATAGAAAATTCTAAAAATGATTTTAAAAACAATTAAACCTATTAATCCTAATTTTTATCATTCTATTTAATATGCTAAGAAAATTCACTAATATTCTAAAAATGATAAAAGCTATTTAAACTCTATTAAAAATTCTACAAATGATTAAAACCTATTTAAAATATTCTATAAAATTCTAAAAAAGAGGATTAAGCTATTAAAATATTCTATAAACCTATTTAAATTCCAGAAAAATCTATAAAGCCTATTAAAAATTCACAAAAGCCTATTAAACCCTAAAAATGCAGATGAATGCACATGACCCCCGTAAAAGAACGCACGAGACCAGATCGAATCGAACAGAGATCCCCGGGCATCAGAATATCCCCAAAATTACTGTGCAAGCTAAAAATCACTGAGGAGCGCACAATTTCCCGAAAATAAAACCCCGATAATCTGGACTGGGCCTGCCATATCTGATAGACAAAAATCAAGCTGTAAACTCTGATATCCCCTGCTTGTGCACAAATATCACATGTCTGAGCTGCGAATATGAATTTAAACCATGAGTTAGATAGGAGAATCGGTTGGTCAAATTTGAGGGTGCAACAGCTGCCCATATTCAAGCGACTTGGACCTGAAGGGTTTGAAGAGCGCTCAACCTTCAAACATTCAAAGGTACGAGACGGTTGAATACAAATAAAACCCGAAAATTTGCCAACCGCGAGCATATACTGTCAACTGCTTGGGGAATAAAGTCCAGAAAACCGAGTCCAGTTATTGCGACACCAAACTGATCAATCATCTGATGAAGAACTCCTGATTTGAATACCCGTTGCTTGTGATACCCCCTATAACAAACCCTGAGGGTTACAACAAAATACCTGATCTTCTCACGTTGCCTACTGATATGCAGGAAGAGAAATGTACTCACATCGCCCAAAGATGGACGGGAAGACACCCTGATTGAATACTCACCTCGTCTAATGATAGACGGAAAAACATTATTAATCTCCCAATTCACATCGTCTAAGGGTAGACGGCATCATCCTGATCGATGAAACAAATCAATATTCTCATCGTCTAAGGGTAGACGGCATCATCCTGATTGATGAAACAAATCAATACTCTCATCGTCTAAGGATAGACGGAAAGACGCCATAATCTCCATATGCACATCGTCTAAGGGTAAACGGGATCATCCTGATTGATGAAACAAATCAATTCATCGTCTAAGGGTAGACGGCATCATCCTGATTG
This sequence comes from Lathyrus sativus, assembly GCA_963859935.3. NCBI lineage: Eukaryota > Viridiplantae > Streptophyta > Magnoliopsida > Fabales > Fabaceae > Lathyrus > Lathyrus sativus. Next base: position 651,459,465 of record OZ012739.1, on the reverse strand, counting down.
ATGAACAAATCAATATTCACATCGTCTAAGGGTAGACGGCATCATCCTGATTGATGAAACAAATCAATTCATCGTCTAAGGGTAGACGGGAGCAAAGCCTGATCGCATACTCACATCGTCTAAGGATAGACGGGATCATCCTGACTGATGAACAAATCAATATCCACATCGTCTAAGGGTAGACGGAATCATCCTGATTGATGAACAAATCAATATTCACATCGTCTAAGGGTAGACGGAATCATCCTGATTGATGAAACAAAACAATTCACATCGTCTAAGGGTAGACGGAATCATCCTGATTGATGAAACAAAACAATTCACATCGCCTAAGAGTAGACGGGATCATCCTGATTGATGAACAAATCAATTCACATCGCCTAAGGGTAGACGGGAAGACATAATCTCCATACTTGCATCGTCTAAAGATAGACGGAAGACACCATAACGCAATTCAACACCATCCTTCGAATTTCAGAATCCTTCTGTCTACGGGAATTGATGGAAAGATCAACATCCTTGAAGGGGCCACATCGTCAGTATGGACTGACGGGAAGAAATCCACCTTTTAAGGAACCATGTCGTCAATAAGAATCGACAATCACGAAAACTGAACATTCTTCGAAGAGCCTCGCCATCAATAAGGATTGACAGTCAGGAAAGTACCCCTTGAAGCGTCATCTCATCCAATAAACAGAAAGAAAACCATTATCGGAAATCATTTTGACCCTTTCAACAACCAAAGATAGCCGGAGAAGGCTCGCTGGGGAAACACCTCATCGTATGTATGATCTGGCAATAAGAACCCGCTGAACAGTAGCTCGAAACTTCACATCGTCTGCTGACAGACGGAAAGAAAAGCATACTTGCTAGAGAAACTCTATTTTGAACCTTATTGAAAATCAACCAAAACTTCACATCGTCTACTGATAGACGGGAAGGAAAGCATATCCTGGGGGAAACCCCTTCTTGAAACCTTACTGCGACCACCCGCAACTTCACATCGTCTATAGATAGACGGAAAGAAAACCACATTCATACTCAAGACGTCTAATGCTAGACGGAGAAATCCACTTATTGGAGGAACACATCGTCAATATGAATTGACGGGAAGAAAAGTCTGTCGATATCAGATGACTGCTTGATCAAAGCACAACTATCGTAAGATCTGAGATACAAATAATCTGCTGAACTGTCTGAATACTGTTGCTGGATAAATGCCCCTGAACTGATCACAGAGTAATTCACGCGCCATATAAGGCTGATAGAAAATCTGACTTATGCTTCGTATGCATATGCAAATGCTTTAATCTTTCTACAGCGTAATGCTCCATCCTGGATAGAAATGCTACGCATTTTGAAAATGTCATGCAGGTATGATGCAAGTATGATGATGCATGCAATATGCTAGTGCAGGCTCGAGCTGCCGGAGAAGGCCGGGTACAGAAAACCACTTCAGCAAAATAAATGCTGAAGGCGAGGCCAACTTTGCTGGGGATAAACTGGATATCACTGAATCATCCAGCAAAATAAATGCTGGGAGAGCGAAATCAACTCTGCTGGGAATATTAGGAACTTAACCGAACACCTTGACGAAGTAATACCCTGCTGGGGTATATAACTCCGCTGTGGAATAGCAGACGTGCTGAATATGATTAGACTCCTCTGGGAATAACTTACCCATACCAATGACAAATTGGTCTTTGCTGGAGAAAATGGAGGGGGCCCTCCTGCGTGCTGATGAAGCTCGGATCTGGAAATTGATGCGCCGACACGAGTGGGCTTCACAGCAATCGCAAACATGGATTTGAGCTCTTAAGCTATCTTATTGGGTCAGATACAACTGCCGCTGGAAAACATTCTTCCTGAATACACAGCCTTTTAGTGAAGAGTCAAGGGATAGTGACATGACTTCCCGCATTCATCTCGCTCTCGAAAATCGACTGCATCTGCTCGAATAACTCTTGTATGGCCCTGTAGGTACGGAAAACAACAATCCTTTTGCTCATGGTATGCCCCAGCCTACGGGACCTCTGTGGGGATAGTCCCTGAAAGGAAACCTGCAAATCTGTTCCTTGATGGTTCTGATATAACATGCCTCAGTGTTCTGAACTTCTGAGAGATACTTCACCTCATCTGCTTCTCGCACAACCTTTGCGCGCTTAAGATGATCTGCCTCTGGCTGCAATGACCTTGCCCCGATTATCTGATTCAGAGTAGTACCTCCTGACTACGACGTATTCACCAAATCTCAACCTGATTGCCCCAGAATAACTGACTTCGAAAAACTGACCTGACTGGGGATCACAATAAAGCTTGTCCCTGCTCTCGGAACATTCGGGCGTTCTACATTCTATCTTGACCATACTTTCCATTGTAGGAAGCTTTTCTGCTGTCAAGCGCTTACTCGCAAGTAAAACAAGTTGTTCTGCATAAAAGATGTATTAATGCAACACATATGACAGCTTTGACATCCAATCTGTTCACTGGGAAAAGGAAAAACAGTTTATGGCATATAATGCACAAAACATTTATCAACATCAGTATCAACATGGTAAGAGGAACCTTTTTAGGAGTCAGAATCGACGCGACCTTTACCGGAGTATGCTTTCGAAACAACCTGCTTCAATTAGGACTTTTGAAGGTTGTAACATGGTCAGGTTCATGGTTTTAAAGGAAAGGATAAAGGCTCAAAGTTTATTTTAACCCACCCGTTCTCCTTGATGTTCTCCCATCCTACGTTCAGCTAATTTGACCTTAGCGCTCACCTCTCGGAGGTTGAAAGATAGGAGTGATAGTTCGAGAAACTTTTGGATTTTGGAGTGACAGCCACTCACTTTGCATCTTTGACACTTGAGGTCACACGACTCGTATTTCCATCGAGGATTTTTCTTTTGATCCTTTTCATCTTTTTCTTTTCATATCCCTAACTTTTGCCTGGACTGACTCCTTTTGAGTTTCTTTTGATTTTTTTTAGGTCCAGCGGGATGCCCTCATTTTTGCCTAAGTCCTTTGTTTTGAAGTTTTCTTGACTTAGCGGGCTTTTGACTCTTCCTTTTTCGTTTTTCTTTCGAACAAGTCGTGTGACACTGGTTGTTTGACTCTTTGGGGAATGATGTGGCTGTCCCACTCTTGATTGAACCATTGTGGTCTTTTAGGCACGACCTCTAGGGGTGTGATTGATCCTTGAACGGACACTCCTTTTGCAATTTAGACGCTCGGTCAAATTAGCTAACACCTACCCTGCCCCAGGTTAAGATTGAGGGTTTTTCGTTTTCAGAAAGAACTCCTACTACAAGGCTCAAAGGGGTTGACAAGGGATTATCTTCCTTATATCTCCGGTGTTTAGGGATTTGAAACAATGCCTGTACATCATCAACAGGTTTTATCTCAAAAGCATACAATATCGGCAGTTGCGTGTCGGTCATTTTCGTCATCCTCCCCAAATTCTTCTTAACCAAGTGGTGGACATTTGTAAAAAACAGTTAGTGAACACGAATAGATTTAATCAAAACCATGCATATTTATTTCATTATCATCAATTGAAATGAAAACAACGAGTTTTACAAACAAGCTTACGAATTCAAACAGGAAAGCAACTACAAATGCAAAGAAATGACAAGCTAAAACAAAGAAAATATGCTAGCTTCTGAGAACTGGGCTCTTGCATCTGCCCTGCTGCTGAACCAGCTATCTTTATTAGAGACAATTTGCTGTCGTCCTGATCTGCTTTCAACGACTCGACCAAATTATAGAGCCCTTCCTCCTTCATTCAGATGATTTGGGGACCTCTTGGCCCGAAGCTGATTGCTGCACTATCGAGCAGATCCTGCACTTTGTGCTTAAAAGCATGGCAACCTTCTATATCGTGACCCGGGGCTCCAGAATGAAACTCACAGCGCTTGCTTGCATCATAACCAAACGGGGGAGTTCCCGTTATTGGCGCCAGAGTTCTTTTCTCTACCAGATTCAATCCCAACAATGTCTGCAACAACTCGGCATATGTTGAAGGAGGCTTCTCGAACACTCTTCTCGGCTTGCCACCCTGGAATCTTCGCTGAGCCTGCTGTGCCCCCTGCGGTGGCTGCTGCTGCTGGTACCGGGTTGACCCTTGAACACCCTTTGTATCAAATGCAACATTGGTTTCTTGACCTTCAATGTACTGATTAACGCTCTCCTTATGCTTAACCATTTTCTTTCTTAGATCTGCCCCAGGGATAGGCAACAGTTGTGGGCCTGGAGATTCTGACACCATGGAGTCCAGGATACGCTTCTGACCCACTGCAGCTTTAGAAACATCTGTCATCTTAGCATCGACTGAGACAGGAGCAATATGCACAGCTACGCCGCCCGGCGTGAATTCAATATCGTGCGAGTCAATCAAGTCTTGAACATTGTGCTTGAAAGCATGACAACCCTCGATGTCATGTCCGAATGCCCCGGAATGAAACTCACATTGCTTACCGGCATCGTACCCTTGAGGAAACACTCTCGTTGGTGGTGCCAACGTTCTCTTCTCAACCAGATTAAACCTCAATAAGATCTGCAAGAGCTCAGCATAGGTCATAGGTGGTGCCTCAAATATTCTCCTTGGCTTTCCTTCCTGGATCTTCCGCTGAGCCGGATGTATCCTCTGTTGCTGCTGCTCAGGTTCCACATGCACAGGTGGCGCGAGCTTCTTCATTGCGGCTTCAAATAGCTGATCGTCTTCTTTCCTAAGCACATTCTTGACTACCTCCATGATCAAGCTCATTTGGGTCTTCAGCTGACTGTTCTCCTCTTTGAGAATCTTCTGCTCCAGACGCATCTCTTGCATGTCTCTCATCATCTGCCCTAGCTGGCTTTGAACTTCGATCAATTCAAACTGATTCTGTTCCATATCTCTGAAGGAGTTCCTGCAACAAACTGGATGATGAGGAAATAAGGCCCACGGTTCTGATATACCTGCTAAATGATAATGCAGCGTAGAAAGCAAACACATATTCACAACGAGACAAAGAGAAACTCAAACTATAAGCACACAGACGAACATCTCCCATACATGTACAACCAACAAAATCAGCAGGTAAGCACAAATGAGTCTGAATATAACGACCCCAGCCAACACGCCTGGTGGTGGTCGACAAATACTGATGCACAAAAAGCTAAACGGATTAGGCAGAGAAAACAGATGCGGCATCCGGCGCGAAAACCTCTAGAAATTTCTCCCATATTCAACTGAACTCTCTGATAGACAATCTTCGGAGCACACACTTCCTGCGGAGTCTTCCATGACATTAACTGACGAACCCCCACATCTGGAAGATGGAAAATCATTAATCTGAACACAACCCTGAGAGGTGATGCAAATACGGTCAGAGTCTAACAGATCCTGAATCTGACTTCTAAGCACCTTACAATCATTTGTTGAATGCCCCTGTGCCCCAACATGGTACTCACAGCGGGCGCTGGCATCAAAACCTGGAGGATACGGTGGAATCACCGGCTTAGTCTCTTTCGGTACTATCAATCCACTTCTGACCAGATCTGGCAACAACTGACTGTACGACACCGGTAGCTGAGTAAACTGCCTTTCAGGTTTCCTTGGTCTTCGTGGAGCATGCTGACGCGATCGGCGGTAAGATGATCGTTGACTTGAAGTGTCTGAAAACTGATCCTGAGATGCTAGAGATTCTGAGGTGGCATCATCTCCTTCCCACTCTTCTTGAGAACTGACAACTGACTCAATCTTATTAACCGGGACGTAAGGAACACCTCGAAACTTTCCACTCCTGAGTCCTCTCTCAACAATCTCTCCCAGCCTCATCAGGCCCACAAAGTTTGTGCAACTGAACAATTTGTCAAAATAATGGCCTTTCAGAGTACCCAAGAAGATGTCAACCAGTTCCCTTTCCGGAAGCGGTGGTTGAACACTAGCAGCCAATTCTTTCCATCTTCGCAAATATGCTCTGAATGATTCATTCTCTGCCTGAGACAATTCTTGCAGATCTACGAGACTAGGAGTCAAATCCAAGTTGTAATCGTACTGCTTCATGAAAGCTCTGGCTAAATCCACCCATGATCGAATCTGATTACTTTCCAATTGCACATACCACCTCAGGGATGCCCCAGTCAGGCTATACTGGAAGCAATGGATCATCAATTTGTCATTTCGCACAAACGAAGTCATCCTTCGACAGAACATCATCAAATGCAACTTCGGACAGCTATCTCCTGTGTATTTTTCAAATTCCGGCACTTTGAACTTGTACGGCAACACGAGGTCAGGGACCAAGCACATGGCTACAGCATCCAGGTTAACGGCATCCTTCGCTTCCAAGGCTTTCATTTGCTCTTCCAACACTCGGAGTCTTCTACCATCGTCAAGAGCTCTTGGGTCTACTAACCCGGTCATTGGAATATCTCTCCGGTAATTCATCACAGGGAAAGCAACACATTGATTGTTAACGGGAGGATATCGTTCATTTTGGGCAACAAACTGCTCAACAGTTGGCTGTACAACTTGGGCTGCAGTGAGATTGTTCGCTTGCGGGAAGCCTTCCATGGAATCATACTGATGGTTGGACGCCACAGTAAACCTTGCCAAGGTGTTAGGAGCCTGGAAATTGCCTTCAGACATAGCCACCAATTACCTGTAACCGACTATGCTGCTTGATTCTGCTCAAATCCGCTTCAGCCCCTTGGTTGTCTTCAACACTCCACTCTTGCCTCAAACAATTCCCCGAGAATCACTTTCTGGTGAAAACAAAGGCTGGATAAGTGCTCTGACCTGCTAGAGAAATGCTATGCAGTATGATTTATGCAAACAGAAATACAAAAATGCTAACGTGTATGTGTGCATTGGAGATATTTTCCCTCCAATTCCAGTGTCAGTGGTAGCAAGACGAGATAAACCATAAAGACAATATTTGGAAAAACCCTCATATATTGATTAGAATAACTGTCTCGTCCAGAAGTTACATAACTATGCTCCATACAGCTGATGTGACAAAGAGGATCCCAGCCAACATGCCTGGTGGTGATCTCAACATACAGAATACAAGAGAAATCAAATACGAGTACGGTTGCGGAAGTCCTCGACCATCTTCTTTGTCTCTGCGTGATCTGGTTGATAAATCAAACCTTCTATCAGCCGATCCCTCTTCCTGACTGTCCCCTGGATGTCTCTGACAAAGTCTTCCCAAGCCTTATCATTGGCACCGTCCCCTGGTTTGGGTCTCTTGGCATCTGCTCTATGCTGGAAATCTTCCAAATTCTTCATGGCATCTGTCAACTTGCGCTCGGCCTCGTATCGGCGGCAGGCTTCTTCTTCAAGCTCTTCGTTCTTCACTTTGACCTGTTCTTCTAACTGAGCAATCTGTGTCTTCAGCTCTTCTTCTCGCTCCTTGCGCTTGGTCATAGTGAGATCCCAGTGTTCTCTGAATTTGGCTAGCTTTGTGTAGGCCCTTTCCAGCTCTTGCTTCTTGGTGGCCAACACACTACTAACTGAGTCTACATCTAACTCTAGACGCTTCTTGGTTTCAGTCAATTCCAATAGCGTAGTCTTCAGATGTTTCAGAGTTTCAGCCTGTTGCTTAGAAACATACCCTGTTTCAATCTTTTCATGCCGAAGCTGGGCATTCTCCTGCTCTAAAGCCTCTTTAGCCCTTGCTAGCTCTTCTTTCTCCGCCATCAGCTGCTTGTAGACCTGAATGTCCACAGTGGTAGGCTCCTCTACCGGAGGAGGATGCAATGGCTGAACTGCTGGATACGGCATAAGGAACTTCACAGCTCGCTCACGAATCCATTCTACATATGGGCTAGGAACTCGGGTATCCCCTCTGTTACCTGAAAGCTTCCCTCTCTTGTGCAAGTTTTTCCAGGCTTTCTCAAGTTTGGTCAGCATCTCTTTCCCTATTGCCCCGGTGAGATACAGAGATTCCTGTATCTCCTCGGGCTTTGGCGCTCCTTGAGGTATGTACCCAAATTGCTTGATCAATAAGGAAGGGTTATAGTTGACACAACCTTTCCTTCCTATTAACGGAACATTCGGGAATCCTTCGCCTTTGAGTATGACTTCAGCTCCAAATACCTCTTTATTGACCCAAACCACGTTCTCAGCAGTCAATCCCATTAAGCGCTCGGGCCATCCTAGAGAATTGATAGATGTGACAAAAGGGCCTGACTTAGGCATATGACTGGTGAACCACCTGCATAGGAGAGGTACACAGCAAGACACATTCCTTCCTCGTCGCTTTTCATTCTGGTAGTGAGTTGAATGGTGGATATCTCCCATCAACGTAGGAACTGGGTTTCCCGCAGCCAAAATATAGAAGGCATCAGAATCAACAAAATCAGGAATGTTCGGGAACAACACGATGCCGTAAACACATACAACAAGGATAACGTCAAAAACATCCCAGCTACCCTTCTGGGCATACTCTCGAGCCTTCTCCACTAAGACATCCAACGGAAATCCCCATACGTCTCCTCTTCTGATCATCTTCCCAGACAGCTCAGACTCTTTCAAGCACAGGATGGCAGAAAGCTCAGCCAGCTTAGGCTCAACGTCCGTACGATAAAAAGGCATCTGCTCACGGATCGGTATATCCAGAAGTGCAGAGTACTCCTCCAGGGTAGGAGCCAAAACGAAGTCGGGAAATACAAAACACCTGAGCTCCGCGTCGTAAAACTGTAACAGAGTATAGATGCCGCTGGTCTCGTAGGCAGATGGCTGATAAACGTAGGTCAGAATCCTCCCATATCTCTTTCTGAAGTCACCCATTCCCCTCTTCTTAGCAATAGCAATCAATTCTAACAATAGACTGATATTCGGCGACGGAAACTTATAGGGCAATACTCTCTTCAGGTTTTCCATGTCTTGCTAGGAACAAACACCAGAACTGGAAGGGAAAATATGTACCTGCAATACACACACGTTAGTTGAATGCAGATGGTAATGCAATGATGCAATATGATAAATAATGCAATCTGCGAACACAGGGGCTATGCTGTAGCCTGAAGAGGGATATCTCTGTGATTAAGAACAGAAAACCAACACGGTCACCAGAATCTCATGCCACTAGCTATCATCGGATACTCAAAATATCAATCCCCTGGTAAGAAAACCATCTGAACCTCTGTATCTGACGAGAATACCATCTGATAATAGCCTCAACCTCAGATAAGAAACCCATCTGACCCAGACAACACACCTGGAGATGAATCAAGAACACCATCTGATAAAGATATTGAATCATGGTTTCTGAAGGCCAGTTTTCCTGCAATAACCCAGTCCCTCTCACAGGTAGGATAAACCTAATCCACGGACAAAGGTACGGCATCCTATGCGGTCATCAGCGTCACAGACTTTCATGAGTGACGATACGATTCCCAGAAGGAGTGGCATCATCAAGTCATGAAGAGGCCTCACTTAGCTGACTTCCAAATGATCGGTCCCCAGAGTCGACAACCCTCACGTCTGGACTCCCCTCAGATCCTCAGGACCGGAAAGGAGCACCTCTGCAAGAATCTCGTCTGAGCGCAGATTTTCGTAGGGAACTGTGCCTGCTCAGCAGACAGGTTCGTCTACTACTTCTCCACAACTATATCTAGGTGTGTACTCAAGCCCAGGTCCGGCTTTTCACTCACAGTAACATCCCTTTGCCCACAGCAATAATCATGATAATATAATGCTGGAAAATAAATGCGGAAAGGTAAAGGTACAGAAAAGTAAAGTGCAGAAAAGTAAAACACAATATGCACAACACCCAACAAATAAACACCCAAGCGCTAGGATTGACTCGCGTAGGGGATGGGAAACGGTCCCAGCACAAGGGATGGGAAAAGTCCCTAGATGCTATAATTCCCCAGCAGAGTCGCCAGCTGTCGCTACTGCGAAAATCGGCGCCGGCTTGACAGGAGAGTCGCCACCGTGCGTTATTTATCCCTCAGAGCGGGAAAGGAAACGCTCGAAGTAAACCTCGCAAAGACGGGAAAAGGTATGGTCATCGCAACCAAAACCTGGGTTCGGGAGTCGGTTACGCAAGGGGAAGGTATTAGCACCCCTCACGTCCATCGTACTCGATGGGATCCACGCTTGGTGTTTATAGGTAAAAGGGTGTATTATCTATCTACGCTAATGGCTGGTCTGAAAAGAAAATAAAAGGACAGGACTCGACAAAACATACGGTGTTCTGGGCCTACGTATTCCCTCGTGCAATGGGAAAGTCAGAGTCAACGTAGTTCGACTTCCTACGTCTAAACGGGGGAAAGGTTGCTCGCCAGGACATCGCGTCCTGTGCCTACGTACTTCCATCTGGTATGAAAGATCAGAGCAAACGTAGTTCGGCTAACTACGGGTAAACAGGGGCTCTCACACAGCAGTGAGAAAACAAACTGGTCTCTAAGGCTCGGGAACCTATAACTATGATCTGGTCTCAAATGCGCTCGGGCAAGAGAAAAAGGGATAACAATTAGTCGTTAGCGGGAAAGTCTCGATCGCACAGCCGCGAGAGAACAAAGGTTAGTCGTTAGTGTGCTCGCTAGGATATCGCATCCTATGCCTACATATCTCCGTCTGGAACGAAGAATCAGAGCAGCTGTAGTTCAGCTAACTACGGGTCAAGCTACTCAAAAGCTCCTACAGAAAGGAAAGGGAAACCCTAGAACTATAGCTGAGAAACAGGGGAATCTACCTACTGCTATCACACCTGGTTGACCATCCTAATGTCTATCATAACAACTCCACAGCGGAGAAGTCAGAGCTCCTAAGGGATCATGGCAACAGGACTGAACTACAAACAAGGAACTGCAACGTAAAGGAATACTGAAAATATGCATGAATGCAACAACTAAACAAACAAGGCACAGAGGCCGCAAACCACAAAGGCAAGGGAGCTCAGCTCTACCAAATACCAACAAGCAAAGCCACGCAATAACAAACAAGCAGAAGGAGGACCACCTCAACTTCTCATGCACACAACGTCTATTTCTACAATGCACCTAACTCAGAACTATCTAGATGAATACCTAAGTCTAATGCAACATAACATCATACAAGTCAAACAATTCAAAAAGAAGGCTAGCTAACCTGACAAGCCTCTATCTACAAAGCAAGAAGATACTCCTGGGCAAGGCCCCTGAGACAACTCTTAATCTATCTCTAAACAGAACTCTATACAATACCCTAAGCAAAGGTCTAATCAAAAACTCTAATCAAAACCCTAAGCAAGAGGAATCAATCCCAATCTCTAAGCTTCAGAATAAGCTTACCAGAGAAAGGAAGCTAAGCAGACAAGCCCATAGTGCTTTCCTTAGGAAAGTACCAGGGGGTTACTACTCAGGAGTCATATCCTATGCGGCTCGACAACTGTGATCAGTTTACATTCCTCCTCAGGAGAAATTAAACTCACATGAAGGCTCCGGCATCACTGGATACTTGAGAAAACCTATATGCACTAAGGGAACTAAGTGAGCAGGCTCATAGGACCTTCCTCAGGAAAGTACTAGGAGGCTGACACTTAGGAATCGTATCCTACGTGGCTCAACAACTGTGATCAGTTTACATTCCTCCTCAGGAGAAATTAAACTCACAAGTTGGCTCCAACATCACTGGATACTTAAGAAATCCTAGATAAACTAATGGAACTAAGTGAATAGACCCATAGGACCTTCCTCAGGAGAGTACTAGGAGACTTCCACTTAGGAATCGTATCCCATGTGGCTCAACAACATGTGATCAGTTTACATTCCTCCTCAGGAGAAATTAAACTCACAAGTCGGCTCCGACATCATTGGATACTTACGAAAGAGGTGAGAAGAAAAAATGAAAGTCATTCATAGTGCCTTCCTCAGGAAAGTACCATAAACTCCCTTCAAACTTCAGGATCTCGAACCTCACAAACAGACAACAAGCTCCTAGACTAAGCCTCAATCCATTGCAACTTTGCAAGCTCCAACAGGACTGCAACCAGCTCTCACCTTCAAGAAGAACCCACAGGCCAAAAAACCACAAGAGACTATCTCTGAAGTTCAACCACAGTTGAACTTCAAAGTCAGAAGTCATCAAGACTTCTCCTGCCTTCAGGCTCAGACAAATCACATCAGGACACCCTACAAAAATCTATCAAAAATCTATGGGGAGACCTACATGGCTCTATAACGACATACTGAAAAATCAGAACAAAATTCAATGCCAGATGAAAGAACTAAAATCAGCAACACAGACATGTACACAGGCCAATTATTCAACATCAATAACAGTGAAAAATGCAATTAAAATGAAAATGCATGATTAAGCTAATGTTTCTGCACTATAAAATTCTACACTGAATCACGAGTCTACAGAAAAAAGAACGGAATTATTTGACTAAATCTACCATTTTTTATGAATTTTCTAATGATATGCATGCATTGAAAATATTAAAAAGAAATCAATTAATTGGAAAATATGCAAGAAATAGCAAAACAAAAATAAAATGTCATTTTTATTTTTAGTTAATTTTCTAAACATTTTCATGAAATGGTATAACAAAGAAGAATTAAAAAAATCATTTATTTTCATTTGTTTATGAATTATTTGATATGCCAAGAAAATGAAAGAAATTGAAATAAAATTGAAACAAAACTGGGGAGGTACTATCAGCAAAGAATTCTAGTTATTTCTACATTGGGCCCTGGAAAAGGGGGTGCAGATAGCACTAGGGCGCAGGGCCCATGCTCATCACAAACAACTAAGAAACAACAGAAATAAAAAACGCCTGGGGGGGGTGCCGTCAGCAACGAATTTCAATTATTAATCATTGGGCCTACGCCCAGGGGGGTGTGAAAAGCAATTTGGGCATAAAGCCCAAATCCTATCATTCAGACTTTCACACACGCTAGGGGGGAATGAGCAATTGAGGGGTGTAGTGATCAGCAACTACGCTTGGGCCTAAGCCCAATAGCCAAACCCTAATCCAAACAAACCCTAATCAAAACTACCTTCCTCCTAACCTCTCTCTGGTACTGTTCACCAACCTAACCCTAACTGCGCTCATCTCCCAAATCTCCCCTCTGCAACTCTCGAAGACTCTCAAAACAATCTCAGACCCTCACACATCATGAACGAAAATCACACTTTAATCCACTATCACACATGAAATCAACCTTCATCTAACACTCCCAGATCGAAATCAGGCTTCAACAGTTCACGCTAGAATCATATCAACAACGATTCAACCAAACCCTAACCACGCACGAGTGAACAAATTGCAAGGAGGATGAACAAACCTGGAGGAATGACGAAGATCCTGGAACTGAAGAATGTTGAAGGAGTTCGCTGAGATCTTGAAGATTTCTGGAGAAAACCTCGTAGATTCTTGAAGATTGGACGAGGAATGAAGGATGAAGATGGCGGTTGTGATGATGAACGCGTGGGACGTTAGATTGAGTTCTGAGGATCTTGATGCAGATTGTTGAAGGTTTGAGTGTTCTAGAAAAAATTGATGGAGGATTGATGTTGTTCTGGAAAAATCTGGAAAACGTGGCGGAGATGGATGAATCAGTGGTTAGATCTGGAAATTTCTTGGCGTTTTTCTGGGTTTGACGGTGGCCGGAGTGATTCAGGCGCGGCGGTTGGTGATAGCAAGAAGATGAAGATAGGAGGGAGATGTTGAAGGCGGCCGGATTCTGGGGATATTGGAGTTCACCGGTGAAGGTTAGGGCGGTCGCCGGCCATGCAGGCCGACCGGTGACGTTCTCCGGTGAGAGGTTATGAGGGAGACACATGGTGGCCGTTGCACAGAGAGAGAGAGAGGTGGGGACAGGTGGGGTACACGTGTGAGAGTATGGGAAGTTCTGAGTGTGTGGTGGGTGACTGCATGCGCAACGCGTGGGATCCCTCTTTTCCCTACACGTGGCGTGCCTATTTATTGCACTGAGAGTTGCTGGGACTTTCTAGAAATTTCTGGGAGTAGCTGGAATTTGCTGGACGATTTTTGGACAATCTGGACCATTTTTGGACTTTTCTGAGCTAATGAGATCTGGGCCTCAAAAAGGCTGGACTATGGCCCACACGAAAAATGACCAAAAACCATAAAAAAACTGAATTAAAAACAATTAAACCTAATTAAGCTCTAATCAATTAACACCTAATTAACTAATTTCCTAATCAACTTTAAAAAATGATTAAAACTCTAATTAATTCCATATTATCCTAATTAACCCTAAAAATCAATTAAGATCTAATTAAACTCTAAAAAATGATTAATGCTCTAATTAATTCTAAACTTCTACTAATTCTATTAAAATTCTAATATCATTTAATATCTACTAAAATCTATTATTAAAAAGAAAAACTATATTATTTTCTATATTATCTAAACACAATTAAACCTATTTTAAAATCTATAGAAAATTCTAAAAATGATTTTAAAAACAATTAAACCTATTAATCCTAATTTTTATCATTCTATTTAATATGCTAAGAAAATTCACTAATATTCTAAAAATGATAAAAGCTATTTAAACTCTATTAAAAATTCTACAAATGATTAAAACCTATTTAAAATATTCTATAAAATTCTAAAAAAGAGGATTAAGCTATTAAAATATTCTATAAACCTATTTAAATTCCAGAAAAATCTATAAAGCCTATTAAAAATTCACAAAAGCCTATTAAACCCTAAAAATGCAGATGAATGCACATGACCCCCGTAAAAGAACGCACGAGACCAGATCGAATCGAACAGAGATCCCCGGGCATCAGAATATCCCCAAAATTACTGTGCAAGCTAAAAATCACTGAGGAGCGCACAATTTCCCGAAAATAAAACCCCGATAATCTGGACTGGGCCTGCCATATCTGATAGACAAAAATCAAGCTGTAAACTCTGATATCCCCTGCTTGTGCACAAATATCACATGTCTGAGCTGCGAATATGAATTTAAACCATGAGTTAGATAGGAGAATCGGTTGGTCAAATTTGAGGGTGCAACAGCTACCAATGTATGTGATTATGTATGTGTGTGTTTGGATTTGTGGGAGGTTCTCCATCATTTTCCATTTTAGGGCAGAAACGAGTTTAATCGGTAGAATCGATGTTTGAACGGTTAGAATCTGGAATAAATGGTGTAGATTAGTCGAGGATTGTTAGACTAAGAATACTAGAAATCGTTGGAATTGAATTGGGTGATTTTGGGAGTTTCGGAGAGTTTTGGACAGTTGGGGTTTTGAACATCGCATACGTTCGCTAGCACCTTCGCTAGGCGAGCAAGTCGCGACTGTTCGCTGTAGCGAGCTAGTAGCGAATGGTCCCAAACCTGGGCAGAATGGAGAAGACCCTCTTCGCTGGTAGCGAGCGAGGTAGCGAGGGGTTCGCTAAGCGAAGCCCTAGTGAGTAGGTAGCGAAGCCTTACAATAGCTTCTGTTGGCCTTCGCGAGCTTGTTCGCTAGGCGAACAGGTAGCGAGTGTTCGCTAGGAACTCGCTAGGCGAGCAAGCTAGCGA
The DNA here is from genome assembly GCA_963859935.3 of Lathyrus sativus. Classification (NCBI taxonomy): domain Eukaryota; kingdom Viridiplantae; phylum Streptophyta; class Magnoliopsida; order Fabales; family Fabaceae; genus Lathyrus; species Lathyrus sativus. The sequence goes on along the minus strand of OZ012739.1, from coordinate 651,443,997 downwards.
GTGTGACAACATTTTCATTTCCTTGTGTTTCCATCTAATGTTGATTGTTTGGTTTGATTGTGTTCAATCCTTATCGGAAATGAATAGTTTGTGTACTGTTGGGATATGTTATGCTGTAGGTAGCCGTATGGCGGGAATCCTAGATTATGGAATCGATTGTGAAATGTGGCCTTTTGGCATATATAATGCATTGTTTAAATTGATTAAAAATGCATGATGATTTGTGATGAAGTTTGTTGCCGTTTGACACGATGATGTGAATGCATAATGATTTCTATGCGATTGTGTGTGAAGAATGCATGAGAACATATTGTGAATATGTGTGCATTTCTTTATAAATGTGGTCTTTTGACAAATATATGCATTGTTTAAATTAATTAAAAGTGAATGATGAATGTGGTTGAGCTTGTTGCTGTTGGCGAGATATTATGAAATGCATATTGATGGTATGCCATTTTGTGAAGAATGGGTGGGAACATATTGTGAATATGTGTGCATTGCTTGATAAATGTGATGATGTTGAAAGTATGAATACTTTGATATCATGTGTGAGTGTGCAATCATGTTATAATTCTTGTATGATGAATTATTTGACTATGTATGGGATTAAGATGCGAGAATGGTCTTAAGTGCATGTGATTGTTGATTGCATACACATCATTTAGTCAATAGGCAATGCTTGCTAGTTTTGTGGAGACTAGTGACTTGTCCCAAACCTAGAAGGGCGGGTTTGAAAGCTTAGAGGACGGGCTTTTGTTGTTATCGGTCTAGGGGACGGACCCGGTTTAAATGTAAAAACCAAAAAATGATAACAAGTGTTGGTACCACATGGTATGAGTTGCATTTAGTTGCATTGAGTCTCATGGCATAAATATATGATTGTTGTATGAAGTTATGCATATGTGTATGTACGTGATTTGTGTAATTGAGAATGATGAATATGTGATTGTTGTATGAAAGTATGCGTATGTGCGTGAATTGTTGGATTGAGAATTTTGGATGTAGGCATGATGAAATATGCTTGGTAATTATCCAGATCTGTTTATATCTGTATTGTGAATGTGTAACTGTGAATTGGTGAATAAACATAATATGAGCATGTTGATGTGGAATGATGAGGATTATGGATGTGTGTATGATGAACACGCTTGATGATTATCCATATTGGTTTATATAAACATTGAGGTATATGATGATCATAATGAATTGTGGTGAGAAAAATGTGGAATATGTGTATTCTATGCTTGTGTATACATATATGATTATATGCATTGTTATCATGATAATATTTCTCACCCTTCTGCTGGAATGATGTCCTATCTGACATCGTGCATGTATCGAGAATAGAGCTGCTCGTAGTTGCGTGGTCGTTGTTGGTGTTGCCATTTAGTAATTTAGGTATATTGGGTTGAGTCATGCTCTGGTCATGTAACATTGGGATCGTTTGGTTTATATTTTAGAGATACATTATGTATTCTATGTTATGTTTTTATATTCATTGGAATATTATGATGTTGGCCTTGGTGCCTAAGTAATGTTGAAGTATGTGATGCATATGGATATTCTGTTAACAAAATTATGTTATAAAATGAATCTGGTGCTACATGCAAAGTGAAATTGTGAGAAGTATGATTATTTATTATAAGTGTTAATGAGCATGACAGGTGGTTTTGATGTTTCGAAAGTTATGTGTGACGCCCTTTTGTGAATGCATAAAAATTTACTCTGATTATTCGTATATTTTCCGTGGGGTTTAGAAGGGTGTTACAGATGCTGGTCTCCTCAGGCATCTGGTTTATCTTGCGGAATGTGTTGAATGTGATCTTCAATGCGTTGCACCTCTCCATGTAAGCCTGTCATACCAGATACAATATCCTTCAAGTCAAGCTGAGTCCTCTATATGAACTCCAACTGCCTCCTCTGCATATCGTGCAAGGTCACGTCACGCTCGTCCTCTCTCTCTTTTTGTTGCCTGAGCTCTGATAGGATCTGGTCCAATGTCGTGCGCATACCGGCAAAATTATCAGACAAAGGTGCGGTGTATGGTGCGGTACTCAGACCGGGTGCGTTAGAAACATGACTACGGGCATGAGACTGCGCAACAGCCTCCCTCCTAACATTAAAATCACGTGCGTCTAAATCAAACAACCAATTACCCTGAATGCGCATACTAACACACTCTGGGTTAGGCAAGGAGAAACTGCGGACCTCAACGGTACGCACCATAATATGATACTTGCCATTGGGAAAGCTTTTGATAAGCCGCATATTACGACAGTAATCAAGATCAGCAAAAAGACAATGGGATTTGTCGGCATTTTCTAAAGCAGGCTCTAAATCTAGAGAGTTAGCTATGGCGGTAATGATGCCGCCGACATAGATGGATCTATCGGCTCTATTCAAAACACTAATAAGGTGGGCTAGGAGGAATGTTGTAGGATCCACTGGGGTTTGGTGGAGATCACAGTGAATAAAGAATAGATCTTTAGAGTTTACATTCCCTGTGTTCTCGTGTCCAAATATGGTGGAAGTAAGGATACGGTATAGGTAACAGATTGCTGGGTTATGAATGGTAGTGGCCTTGAGGCCTTCCCATCGGTCAGTGGTGGTGTTGGTAATGTTTCTCCAAAATTCAAAAGCACTGGCTTGCCATTCACTCTCAAGGGGTGCTATGGTGGCAAGTCCCTCAGCAGTAGGAAAACCAAAAATCTCTCTAATACGCTCATAGGACAACGAGTAATCTTTGTTAAACATCCAGAAATGAATAGTTCCAGAGGTACGGGAAAGGTCATGGACATAGCGGAGCAAACTAAGAAATTCATAAGTTAACCTAACACATGTATTATTAGACATAAAGCAAAAGTGAGTCATACCTAGATTCCTCAGCATCCAAGAGACGCTTTGTGTTAGTTCTATGATTGGCAGCAATTTTGGTAAAACTTGGTGTTATCACAAGATGCCCTATATAATGTCTTGACATATGATCTTAACATTCTGCAGGTAGTTCTTATTGATGTTGCAGGGTTTAGTTCATGATATCAAGTATGATGTCCTGACATATGTTTACAAAACATTCAATCAGAATGGTATGTTTTGTCTGTTGCACCTTTGTGCAACCTTGTGTGCTTTTATGGTAAGAGATTTTGCTGGTGCATATCAACGTGGAGATCTTCTTTGAACAAAAGAGTTTCTGTTGTATAATTCGTGGAGTTATTGTGGAATCTTTTGTCCTATTTTCATGCAGAAAACCTTGAGAAGATTTGGAGTTTGATTTGATTTGATCAAATCTGATTTGGTTCTATTTTTATGTCCTTATTGATGAAAAGATTTAAAGAATTATCTAATTTGATTTTATCAAATCAGAGTTCGTTTTTGCTAATGCCCAAGCCCATTCAAATTGTTTCTATATAAAGACTTTACAATCCTATTTGAAGATTAGAGAAGTTAGGGTTGTGAATGTGCATTGCTTAAGGAATAAGGGTTGTACCTTCTTGCGTTATTGTTATTTGTGAGCCATTCACTCATCACCTTGATGTGTGAATTGGACTGAGTTCTTTGAGTTGTAAGTCTTTCACTCTAAGCTTTTAAGCATGAGCGTGTTGTTCTTGGTTGAAGCTGTTAAGCAAGATCAAGTGTTGTCCTTGAAGTGTGTCTTCTACTTTTGAATATTCTATTTTTATCACTGCTGTGATTGAGGAGGAGTGAGAGGTGTGTCTTATCTTAGAGTGTCTTAGATAGAAATTACACGGGTATAGATTAGGTACGAAGATTGTAAACTAGAGAGAGTTTGCTGAGAATCTTCAAACTAATTTTGTTTAGTGAATTTCCTTCCTGGTTTGGTAGCCCCCAGACGTAGGTGTGTTTGCACCGAACTAGGTTAACAATTGCTTGTGTCTCTTTACATCTATTAACTGCATTTTATCTTGTTCACATATTGGTAATTGTTTAAATATTAGTGTCGTGACATCTCTTTTGATATCTCATATCTGATACCAGAATTTCAATTGGTATCAGAGCAGGCATCCTGCTCTGGTTCTGGGTGAGATCTAGGGACGATAGTTTCTGGTACTATGGACAAAGAAGGAGGATTTTTGAATAGACCACCTATTCTGGATGGAAATAATTATGGTTATTGAAAACCTCGCATGGTGGCCTTCTTGAAATCATTGGATAGTAAGGCTTGGAAAGCTATCATAAAAGGACGGGAACACCATGTGACTGTTAGGAAAGATGGAAAAGCTACATCTGACCTGAAGCCTGAGGAAGAATGGACTAAGGAGGAGGATGAATTGGCTCTTGGAAATTCCAAAGCCTTGAATGCCCTGTTCAATGGAATTGATATAAATATATTCAGATTGGTGAATAATTGTGAAGTTGCCAAAGATGCTTGGGAGATACTCAAAACTACTCATGAAGGTACTTCTAAGGTAAATATGTCAAGACTTCAATTACTAACTACCAAATTTGAAAACTTAAGGATGAAAGATGATGAAAGCATACATGATTTTCATATGAATATCCTTGAAATATCCAATGCTTCAAGTGCCCTAGGTGAAAAGATGTCAGAAGAAAAGCTTGTCAGAAAGATTCTCAAGTCTCTTCCCAAGAGATTTGATATGAAATTAACTGTCATAGAAGAAGCTAAAGACATATGCAAGATGAGGGTGGATGAACTTATTGGATCTCTTTTAACCTTTGAAGTGGGGATAAGTGACAAATCTGATAAGAAAAAGAGCATAACGTTTGTGTCTAATACTGAAGATGGAGAGGATGAATGTGATGTGGATACTGATGAAATCTTATCCAATGCTATAGTGCTCCTTGGAAGACAGTTTAACAAGGTAATGAAGTGGATGGACATGAATTCAAGACTAAATGTCAAGAATAACTCATATGACATCAGCAGGTCTAATGATGTTGGTAGAAGAACAAGATCATAAGAAAAGTCCACTCAAAGCAAAGGGATTCAGTGCCATGGATGTGGAGGATTTTGTCACATTAGAGCTGAATGCCATACTTACCTCAAGAAACAAAAGAAGAGCCTAGTTGTATCTTGAACTGATGAGGATTCTGAAAGTGATCTTGAAGAAGAATCTGCTAAGCATGTGACTGCTTTGAGTGGGAGATATGACTCTGATGAAGACTCTAGTGATGATGAATTAACCTTTGAAGAACTTGCAACTTCTTTCAAAGAGCTGTGTCTCAGAAGTGAAGAAGTATGCCATCAAGGAGAGAAACAGAAGAAACCTATAGTCAGACTAAAGGCTGAAAAGGAAGAGCATATTAAAACTATCTCTAAATTGAATGATGAGGTTACATTGCTGAATAACCAACTTGATCAAATGTCAAAGTATGTTAGAATGCTGAACAGTGGAACTGACACTTTAGATGAAATCCTTCAGGTTGGAAAAAGGGCAGGAGACATGATTGGGGTAGGGTTTGATGGAGAAAAGAAACACTCTTCAGACTGTAGTCCCTCTTCACACCACAATCCTTCCGGGCTTAACCAAAATATGTCACATCAGATGTCTCAACATCATGGCAGAGGAAAACATAACCACCCAAGAGGAAGATTCCAAAGATGGAGATGTCATTACTGTGGACGTTTTGGTCACATAAAGCCTTTCTACTTCAGGCTGCATGGATATCCTAAACCTATTCCTCAACCTAGACCCAATCACAACATTTCTTCTAATAAGAAGCAATGGGTTCCTAGAGTTGCTGCTACCAGTTTGATAACTCATATGTCCCTCAGAGTCTCAACTAAAGAAGATTGGTATTTTGACAGTGGATGCTCCAAAAACATGACAGGAATTAAAAATCTCTTAATAGACATCAAATCCCATTCTACTAGCTATGTGAATTTTGGTGATGGAGCCAAGGGTGAAATCAAGGGGGTTGGAAAACTGAACTGCTCAGGAGTTCCAAACCTTGATAATGTGTTGCTGGTTAAAGGATTGACTGCCAACTTGATTAGCATCAGTCAACTGTGTGATCAAGGATTCATTGTCAACATCACTAAATCTGAATGCTTGGTTACTGTAATACCCCAAATTTTGCCCTAAGATTAGTCGAATCATCTCGCATTCTGTAGCATTTTTGCATTTAACCAATCACTAACAAGTTCGTGTAGTTGGTTGATTTTTGCAGGAAAATATCATGTGGCGCGCTCTTTGGTTCATGAAAGGTAAATTGGAATAACTAGGAATTAATAGAAAAAAAGGGTTTTTCATTTCAATTTTCATTTCCTATTTTAAATTAATTTCATCAATCATGTGTCATTTTTTTCATTCATCATATTTCATTTTTTAAATTAATTTCATTGCATTTTTAAAATCAATCATATATCATTTTTTAAATTAATCTCATTTTTAAATCAATCATTATTTCATTGTTTAAAGAAAAATCAATTTCATTTCTATTTTATTTTTAATTTTAGTCTCATTTCATTTTTAAATAATTTCATTTCATTTCTATTTTTCATTTTAACTTAATTTCATTTTTCTTTAATATTATTTTCATTATATACATTTTTATGCTAAGTTTTAATTTTTATTATTATTTGCATATCAAAAAAATAAAAATAATAATAATAATGTTTTAAGAAAAATAAGCAAATTTAATGTATTGCATCAAGAAGATAGATGTTAATGTATTGCATATTATAAAAGAGATAAGCAAATTTAAACCTTTTGCAACAGGTTAAACATCAACACACATTCACATATAATGCAGTTAATGAAAGCATATAAAAGGATAAATAGAAAGACACTCAAGAGAACAACAATAATCATTTTGTTTCATAACCAATAATTGTTGCACCCTAAAATTTGCTCAACCTATTTCACTTGGTTTATGTTTCAATTGCATTGTCATTTGTATACTAAGTCATGTACATAGTCTAATCATTTGCATAACATAGCATAATAAGGCCTCTAACAAGGGATCAAGTGCCATTTTCATCAGAAAGAGGCCCATCAAGGGGTTTTATTCAAGATCAAGACCATCCAAGTAATCAAGAAATGAGTTGAAGCTTTGAGAAGTTTGAAGGTCAACCAGTAGATTTCTCTCCCAATCTGGGGGATATGTTGAAGATCATCAATGAGTGCGTGAGCCATGGAAGGTGTACAAAGATCATGGAAGACCTAGAGGTTCATTTTGAAGATGAGACAAATCATTAATACAAGTACCAGAGCTACAGTTGAATGCAGTCAACTAGGGTTTCATCTGGGTCAACCCTAGGTCAATCCTAGGTCAAATGGTTGATTGGAGGGCATCAAGGCTACTTGGAGTATGTGGAATTCATGAATTGGTATGTGGATGCATGTGTGGTGTTGTGCCAAGGATAAATCAAAAGGAATCAAGAAGAAGAGGAGTTACTAGATTAGGATTTCAGTGTAAAATCCCCTAATTCAGGCCTAACTTCCAAGCCAGATAAGTCAAAATTCAAGTTTCAAATGAAGTATTTGTCAACATGAAACTTGTAGAATATCTCAATAGCTTTAATTTGAGTACTATAGTATTCAAGAAGATTTATAGAACTCAAGTTATGGTTCTTGCAAGTTATGGGTCCCCAGAGGATACTAAAATTTATCTGTGAAAGTCACTTGACTTCCAAGCAACTTTTGCCCATCAAGGAGTTTTCAAATGGATTCTTGGCCAACATAAGAGTTGTATATCTTGATCTTAGCTTTAATTTGAGTACTATAAGTCCTCAAGAGGATTTGTAGAACTCAAGTTATGGTCTTGGCAATCCAGGGGTATTTTGGGAAAGTTGAATTACAGGTCATTTTTGAGCATAGGTCAAAATCTCCATGTTCCACTTCTCAAATGAAAAATTGTTCAACATGGAATGTGCTTAAAATGATGTTTTTAGGTCAAATAAGTCATCATGGTGGATTGATCGGCTTATTTCAAAAAGTCACTTAAAATGGCCTAAAAAAAGGGAATAAGTCAAATAAAGTTTGGTGGAAAAAAAATTAAATTTTGGGTTAGAGGTCACAAACAAGCTATATGACATACCAATTTGATTTTAAAATGTATTTTAAATACAATGGCATTGCCACAATTTTGAATTGAGGGTTATTTCAAGGACTTGCTTTGTAAATGGGCTACTTGCATCATAAGGCACATATGCAAAACCACACTTCCAAGCAAATGCAAGGCTCCTTTCCATCCATACACCTCCAATATCTCATTTGGAGAGAATTTAAACTCATAACCAAGTGAATTGAAAGCCAAAACATGAGATGGTATGTGCATAGCATAAGAAGAGATTTTCATGACATGAGAAGTTGATTTTCTCATTGGATCAATCTAGAACTTTCTAGGGTCTTCAAATACATTCTATATATACTTGTGAAGAGGTTTTAGAGCAAGGGTTGGTGATTCATTTGTGCAAAAACCATAGATTGACATTGGAGTTTGGAAGAGAAAAAGTGAGAGATCAAAGTTGGATTCAAGGCATTTTCAAGAGTTATCAAGAATTTAATCTTCTCCAACAAACTTCAACAAAGGTTCTCCGCACTTTTTGGCAAGAAAAAACGAGCTCCAACTACTCCGTTTCGATGCTCCGAAGCCAGTATGTGAAATTCACTTTTTCTATAATTTTAGGACGAATTAGATTAGATTATTCATGTGGTTAGGATCTGGAAAATGTATAGATGAAATTAGGATCAAGAAATTAAGGATTAGAGACTTTTTTGGATGAGTATGTTTTCTTTATGATGATATATCTCTTTGACCATGGAGTTTTGATGGAATCCAAGAGCATATTTGGAATCCTTGATTTTTTTCCTTCAAGTTTGACTAAAATTTCGTGCGAAACGGTTAAGAATCGATGGAGTAATGTTGTTTGGAAGTTACCAAAAAAATGTCACCGCCGGAACAGCTACAGTACCGCGCGGGTACTGTTCCCACCCCCACTCGCGAGGCCCACACGGACATTGCTTTGGAATTCTGTTGTTCGCACCCCTGACCCAATGCACATTAACTTAGTTTAATTCATTTTCGTTCTTTTTTTTTCTGTTTTAATAGCTGTTTGAATTAATTGTGTTAAAAATAGTAAAAATGATCGAAAAATTATGAAATTTTTTTTTGTAGATCTTGATTGTCTTAAGAAACTGTAGCAGTTGAGTTTGTATTTTTAGGATTTTATTTGAATTAGTTACAAATTTTCTTTTGTGCTAATATCCATTGTTATGCATAATTGATATTGCTGTTTGTTTAATTTTGTTCTTTTTGATGCTTTATGCTTTTGAGTTGATTCTTTCGATATGATTTAGAGGACATACATAATTTTCCCCTGGAATTTTATTAGATTTTTTAAAATTGATTAGATTCTGTTTTAGGTGTGTAGTTTAGAGCCTTCCCAAATAATGGTTTCCCATGACCAAATTTCATTTAGGAATTGTTTAGATGACCTATAAATTGATTTAGGTCTTGATTCTGGAATTTTAGAATGTTCAAACATGCATGTTCACATAGGAATTTTATTAGAATTTTACAATTAATTTTGCTATTTTTTTTGGGTTTTGCAAATGATTGTTGCTTTCGGTGTTCTCTCTTGAGTGCTTTGCCTTGTTTGGAGCGTTTGGTGGACTTGGAGCTTGAAGACTTTGGATTCCTTTTTAGAGGAGCTTCTGGACATGATGAAGATGCTTTGGCTAGAAGAGTGGGGCTTGGAGTGGAGCTTTCTTTCTGTTTTAAGTTTGTTTTAGGAGTTGGTAGAATTAGGCTTTTAGGGAGAGCTTTTGTAGAATTAGTTCATTTCTTCCATCAAACATAGAATGCATTGTTTGCTTCTATTCTATCCTATGATGCAAAGTCCTCTTAGGGAAGTTTCATCTCTCATTTGGAGGGAAGTGGGGCATACCCTAGAGAGTAGAACTTTTGAGGATACCTTTCACTTGTTGTGTTAAGGTCTTAATGATTTCCTTGGGTTATCATTAAGCAGCTTAACATTACAACCTCATCTGTTAGTTGATTCTCTCCTGTGAGTGTCTGCATCAAAGTTGGATATTGTTTGAAGATCAGGGTTTTGCTGCTGCTCGAAGCTGTTTGTTGCTTGGATTCATTGATTGCTAAAGCTGAAGATTATTGGAGATAAGAGTTTATCTGAAGCTTGAATATCATTGGAGAGTGAAGATGGGATCTTGCCTGAAGGTGTTGCCGCCAACTTTTTTGCTGTTAATCACCTGTAGCTGCCAGAGCTAGTGTTGTTTGATATGCTTGCTGTAAGAGCTGGTGTGGCTGTCTGAGCTGGTATTGGGTGTGATTTTTTTTGCTGTATTGTCTGTTGATTTTCCCTTAGGTTTGAGGTGAAGATGTTTCACTTTGCCTATTGTTTTACCAGGTTCGAGGTTGAGTATGATTCCTTTGCCTCGCTTGTTTTGCTGCATCTCATGCATTTTACTGTTTACTGTATATCTGCTGTTTCTTTTCCGTTTATCCCCTAGGATCTCTGATTTCCTCTGCGCAGGAGGGAATTATGACAGACATTAGGTGTTAATCCATGCATGACAACATTATGGTAGTTTTGATTCCCCTTTCAAACCCTAGGTTTTTAGACTTCTCTTCTACCTCAGAACAATTCAAAACACAGTAACGCGGATAATCGATGTCGTACGTTACGAGCCTTAAGCTATTTGAGAAAGGTTGCTGGAGGGTCACTCTTCAGTAATTTGATTACTTAGTGTGTTACCCTTAGGGTGACATACGACGTAGTCACCCTCAAGTCATAGTCTCTAGTGCGTCAGAGATTGCAAACATCATAAAAGACAGTTCTTGCGTAAAAGACTGAAAACAAACATCAGAGTGTCATTTTTGTCCGCTTGGACTCTTAATCAGGAAAAACCCTTTCATAAGGAGATAAAAAACATTCAGACAAGCTTGTGTCTTCCGTAGCCCGAACTACGTTTGCTCTGATCTTTCATGCTGTATGAAAGTACGTAGGCATAGGATGCGATATCCTAGCGATCAACCTTCCCCTCCTTTCCAGTAGGTAGGCGAACTACGTCGACTCTGATTTCTCGTTCCAGACGGGAATACGTAGGCATAAAGTATGATACTTTGCCGAGTCATTTTCTTTTCTTTTAACCATTGACCCTGTAGAGTAGATAGAATAACATTCCGTACTAGAAAACAAGCGTGGATCCCGTCGAGTACGACGGACGTGAGGGGTGCTAATACCTTCCCCTTGCATAACCAACTCCCGAATCCAGGATTTGGTTGCGATGACCATTCCTTTCCCGTCTTTGCGGTAGGTTTACTTCGAGCGTTTCCTTTCCCTCTGTTGGGATAAATAACGCACGGTGGCGACTCTTCTGTTTAGCCGGTGCCGATTTTCGCAGTAGCGACAATAATAAGCATGTCTTCATAAAGCAAGTAAATAAATGAAGATTTCTATAATAGATGTTAATGAACACATGATGAAATAATATGCATAATGAGATGTTCAAGACATCCTTAGGGTTTCTTCCACCTAAAGTGATGGTCCAGTCCTCGAAAGGGATATTCCGGAAGTGGAGGCAGTTGCGCATCAGCCCATTCCATATACTCCAAAACTGCTCGATTGAGAGTGTTGAAGTTGTTGTTAAGAGCCCAATGTTGACTTGTTGTAGTTTCAACTATCCCATCTATCCTACCCATCACAGCTGATGTAAAAGAATTGAAGTTTTTCGTGTGAGCTTGAAATTGGTTCTACAATTGCGAGAAGCTCTTATCCTGGGCAGTCATGAAGGTACATTGTTCAAGCTGCATGCTCCTTATCATATTGAGGAGTTCATCAGTTTTTTGTTGGGGACGCGGAAGAGATGGAGGCACATAACTCCAGTCTGGGGTGCCTTGTTGATCCCAATTTGATGTTTGTAGCATGTAATTGATACGTAACAATGTCCAGCCAGTGTGTTGCCAGGCACCCCACCCTTGGTCATCATCATGCACCAAGTGGGGTGATTGGTTTAGCCATCCACTATCATATCGATCATCAGTCTCCATGGGATGTCCACCCACTTCTTATTCTTCTTCTTCTGCTTCCTTTATGTGTTCATCACTCTCATCAGATTCTTCCAACCGAGAGCTAGTAGCCTTAACAATGAATCGATAACGACTTTCTCTTGGATCCCAGAGATAGCCCATCATAGTAAGAGTCTTTTGATAGAACTCTTGATCAGAGGTCAAGGATGTGTAGGGAATACCTTGAACAATGATGTTGGCATTGTTGAGAATCGATTGGATAAAGGATCCATATGACAGAGTTATTCCTTTACCATAATCCTTTAGCGAATAGTTTCGTCTAACAATGTAATGAGGCCAACTAATTTTGATCGTTTTCTTAAGTATGTAAACCAAGTATACCTCGGCTTGATCCACTCGTGAGTAGCCACCTTTCTTTGGATGCTGAATGTACGACACAATCCATTGCAGGATTCTATCAACCGGTTTCAGTTTGCCCGTCGTAACCATTTTCGGAAAGAGGTCGCTTGTGACGATGTCATCACCATAGGTTTCTTCATCGTGGAGTTTAAGGCTTCTTTGAATTCATAACCTACCACATTACAGGCATCCGTGGCCTTAATGATTGGCTCAGTGGACACATGTGACATATCCAAACAAGTTTTTCCATACAAAGTCATTTACACAAACCTTGGTATTTCCCAGCTTTGTAGTAAACTCAAACCCTTGGAATTTACCTTGAATTCCTGTGTAGAAGACTTTCACTAAGTCTTCGTTATATTTGATGTCACACTCCAAAAAAAATTAAAATCTTGTGCATCTAAAAGATCAATTACCTCTGGAATCTGCATTCTCTAGCAACCTTTCTATAGTAAACATGTTGTTTGACTATAGAAAGGTTGCTAGAGAATATTCAGGAGGTAACAAAGAGACAGCAGTTACCGGTAAAGTTGCTCTTGACAAACCGGCTTGAGTAGATGAAGCTCTAGTAGTTCTCTTTCCAGTGGTTCTTCTTGTAGACATTGTGATTTTCTATGGAGATGAAGAATTTGTAGATGCAGAATTTTACTCTTGGAGATAGAAAGGAGAAAGTAGCTTTACCTTTTTTATGGAGAAACTAGGTTTTGAAGAGATAGCCTTGAATAGGTGCAATGAACAATGCAAATGCTAATGATGATGTAGTTTGAATATACAACATGAGATTAAATGCATTAAAAGATGAAAGAATTTGAATAGTTCATTAACAAATTATCATATCATCGCGCGACGCGTTAACCGGAACAGGTCATGCGTCAACGCATACTGTGTTAAAACATATAATGAGAAATTCTTAGGGTTTGCGTCAACCATAGGTTCGACCTGAGCAGACCCGCTTTACAAACATGAAAAATTTTAGTTTTGTGAGTCGACCGGAACCTTATGTAGGTCGACTCATATAGTTAAAAATAGCAAAAATCATTAACTTTGTTCAACAAGCATCCAAAGAAACATAAATAAATAGCCTAACCAATATTGAAACATGCAAAGGGATGAAACATACTTAATCATGGAATAAACATCAAGAATAACACACAACTTGATATATTACTTTACACGAACTAGGTGAGTACTAGAGTTTGCATATAAGGGAAGATAGTACCTCAACTCCAATTTATAACTAATGCCCTCACATATAGCTCTGTACTTCTTCATTTGTTAGATAAAAGATGAACAAAGCCCACACACACAGACACACACACACACAAATATATATATATATATATATATATATATATATATATATATATATATATATATATATATATATATATATATATATATATATATATATATATATATATATATATATATATATATATATATATATATATATATATATATATATATATATATATATATATATATATATATAAAGCATACGATAGTGACTTCCTAAACACGATTCGAGATGTCGAAAACACCGAGTTCCCTACAGATGTGAAAGAAAGGCTTTGTAGCGAGTGGTTTTGTAAAGATATTTGCAAGTTGATTTTTAGTATCAACATGCTCAAATACCACATTGCCCTTCTCCAAATGATCCCTAAGGAAGTGATGACATATTTCGATATGCTTGGTGCGTGAGCGTAGAACATGATTCTTGGTTAGGTTAATGGCACTAGTGTTATCACAAAAGATTAGAACACGATCAAGTTTTAGGTTAAAGTCGAGCAATTTTTGCTTAAGCCATAAGACATGAGCGCAACAACTATCGGCCGCAACATATTCCTCTTCGGGTGTTGACAAAGAAACGGAAACCTGCTTTATGCTATGCCAACTCACCAAAGAATTTGAAAACATGTGACACGTGCCACTCGTGCTTTTCCTATCCGATTTACAACCAGCAAAATCGGAATCAGGAAAGCCGACCAAGGAGCAATCATTACCCTTAGAATACCAAAGCCCATACTTTGGAGTACCAGAGAGGTATCTAAGTACGCACTTTACCGATAAGTGAGATTCTTTGGGACATGATTAATACCTTGCACACATGCAAACACTAAACATAATATCGGGCCTAGAAGTAGTAAGATAGAGGAGATGTCCAATCGTACCTCGATACTTTTTCACCTCTACATCCTTACCGTTTTCGTCTCGGTTAAGATTTGCACACGTAGGCATTAAAGTGTCAATAGCCTTGGAGTTTTCCATGTCAAAACGCTTGAGAAGCTCAAGGCAATATTTTGTATGGCTCACAAATGTACCCTCTTTCAATTGTTTGATTTGCAATCAGAGGAAATAGTTGAGCTCCCTCATCATGCTCATCTCGAATTCTCCTTGCACTAGTCTAGAAAACTCCCTTAACAGATTCATGTTAGTTGATCCAAAAATAATATCATCAACATATATTTGTACCAAGATTAAGTGTTTTCCTTGACGTTTAATGAAAAGGTTTGTGTCAACCTTTCCTCTTGAGTACCCTTGGTCAAGAAGAAATTTGTTGAGACAGTCACACCAAGCCCTAGGGGCTCATTTGAGTCCATACAAAACACGTTTTAATTTGTATACATGATTAGGATACTCATAGGATTCAAACCCGGGAGGTTGGGAAACATAAACCTCTTCATTTATATATCCATTGAGGAACATACTTTTTACATTCATTTGAAATAATTTGAAATCTTTCGCACAAGCGAAGGCAAGCAGAAGGCGTATAGCCTCGAGTCGGGCAACCGGCGCATAAGTTTCCTCATCGTTGACCCCTTCCTCTTGGTTATACCCCTGCGCGACCAAACGCGCCTTATTGGGAGTTATAACTATGTTTTCGTCTAGTTTATTCCTAAATACCCATCGGGTACCAATTACTCGATGGTCTCGCGGAGGAGGGACAAGGTCCAAATCCTCATTTCTTTTAAACTGATTAAGTTCCTCTTACATTGATAGGAACCAATGTTCATCGAGTAATACCTCTTTTGGGTTTTTAGATTCTACTTGAGAAACGAAAGTGAAGTGATAACAGAAATTACTTAGCTTGATCGAGTTGTTACTCCCTTTGAGATATCACCGAGAATGTTGTTGATGGAATGGTCTTTAGAAGATTTCCATGCCAGAGGAAGACCATTAGTGTTGGACGGATGAACTTCCTTAATCCCCTCAAGATGGTGATCTTTTTCCTCCTTAACTTTGACTAGGTCAGGTTGATCAATTTCTGTCTCAGCATCTTTGAGTATGTCTTCAGAAGATACACCTGCACCATCAAATGAACTACCTTTTCCGACACTTTTCGGATAAGACTCATCAAATGTGACATGAATAGAGTCTTCAACTGTAAGTAATCCCTTATTGTATATTCTATAAGCTTTACTTGACTGAGAGTATTTGAGAAAGATACCTTTATCTGCCTTGGAGTCAAATTTTCCTAGACTCTCTTTTCCATTGTTTAACACAAAACACTTACAACCAAAGACATGAAGGTGAATCACATTTGGCTTCTCCCCTTTTAAAAGTTCATATGGAGTCTTATTGAGAATAGGGCGGATGAGCACCCTATTCAAAACATAACACGTCATACTAATGGCATCAACCCAAAAATATTTAGACTTTCATTGATCATAGTTCTTTCGAACTCTTCCAAAATTCGATTTTTACGTTCCACAACCCTGTTTTGTTGAGGGGTGCGCGGAGTGGAAAAATTATGATCAATTCTGTGTCTACCACAATATTCTTCAAAAAGATGATTTTCAAACTCACCTCCATGATCACTTCTAATTGATATACTGTTTGTGTTTAACTTATTTTGAGAAAGTTTAGCAAATTTTTAAAAGGCGGATAATGTATCTCTCTTTCTAGACAAGAAGATAGTCCAGAAAAACATAGAAAAATCATCGACTATAACAAAACCATAGTAGTTACCACCTAGACTCTTAATTCTAGATGGCCCAAAGAGGTCCATATGAATAAGTTCAATAGGTCTCGTAGTTGACACAATGTTTTAAGATTTAAACGAGGTCCTTGTTTGCTTCCCCATTTGGCACGCATTACATAAGCGATCCTTGGTAAACTTGATTTTGGGTAAGCCAGTAACTAGGTCTTTAGAAAGTATCTTGTTTAGCAAGTCAAAATTAACATGTGCTAAATGTCTATGCCATAACCATGAGTCCTCACTCATAGTCATGAGACATTTGTCGTTGCTCAATGATACTTCACTCAAATCTAGCATATAGACATTATTTACCCTCAAGCCATTAAACACATCCTTCTTTTTATCATTGTGTTCAATTATGCAACAATATTTTGAGAAAGATACTTTGTATCCCTTGTCACATAATTGACTAATGCTAATGAGATTGTGTTTAAGGCATTCGACTAATAATACATCAAAGATAGTAGTAGATGATGGATTACCTACACTACTTTTTCCAAGTACTGCTACCTTGTTGTTGTCTCCATAGGTTACAAACCCCTTCTTCTTTGCCACAAAGTCAATGAAGAGAGATATGTCTCCTGTCATATGTCTTGATCATCCACTGTC
Source organism: Lathyrus sativus (assembly GCA_963859935.3). Taxonomy (NCBI): domain Eukaryota; kingdom Viridiplantae; phylum Streptophyta; class Magnoliopsida; order Fabales; family Fabaceae; genus Lathyrus; species Lathyrus sativus. Next base: position 651,427,034 of record OZ012739.1, on the reverse strand, counting down.
GAGAACCTATCTTCTCTCAGTAGTCTCAAGACTTTGTACCTATAAAATTAATCAACGAAAATAGGTACCCAATTTTTTATTGGTTCCTTGGTTGTGAGTCAAATCTTGGTTGCATTTAGGCAACCATTGATAAACCCCTTTAGGAACTAAAAATATCCTAAAGCAACATTTAGCAATGGTGTAACCCCTCTTGCAACAATACAAGCAAGTAAGGTTAACTCTTGTATCATTTTTGCTATCTTGATTTCTGACCACATATGTATATTTTTTATAAGGATTAACCATACTTTTTCTAAAATGTGTTCTATCAATAGCAAATGTGATTTTAGGTTCTAGAGCCTTGTTAAGTTTGGCCTTGAGAGTTTTAACCTCATTTTGCCAAATATAACAAGTATCACACCCGAAGTTAACCCATCTATTTTTTTCTTCCTCACAATCCACATTTGTTCCTTCCACTATGGATGCCTTTAGAGCCTCCAATTTCCTTTTGGAATCGAGGATCTTTTGCTTCAAATGAGCAAAAATTTGTTTGTTTGAGGCTAGCTATTTAAAGGCTTCCTTGGCTTCATGGTGTAAGGTATCAAAGGAAGTTTGTAATTCGGAATGAGAAAATCTAGTAGAGTTTTCATATTTTGCATGTCATACCTTTTTTTTCTGTTTTGATGAGCAGAGAGAAAAAGGTTGATAGATTCTTCTTCGTCACTTGAATTATCATCCTTGGATGACTCGCTATCGCTTTCCCATGCGATGTAAGCTCTTCTAGGCTTAACTTGTTTCTTACGTGACCGGTTACTCTCTTTTCCTTTGTCCTTTTTCACCAAAGGACAATCCGACTTGTAGTGTCCGACTTTTTCGCAATTGAAGCACAACCCTATAACTTTACTTTCTTTGTTGTCTTCATTATTATAAGACCTTGATTGTTTTCTGAAATTGACTAGATTCTTTTCGAAATTTTGGATACCATTTTTCTTTACATAGCAATTGTACCGCTTCAAAAACAGCCTCATACCCTCATTCTTTTCGTCATCTTCGTCATCACTCGAGTCGCAATCACTCAGCTCTTTTGCATAGGACTTTGAACAAGAAGCCTTTAGAGCTATATACTTCTTTTCTACAGTTTTGGTCTTCTCCTACTTTTCCCTTTTCTCAAATTGCTCGAGACTAAGAAGCACTTGCTCGTGTTCTTGAAGCTTTCCAAAGAGTGTGGTAAGGTCCAAAGTCATAAGATCATTTGCTTCCTTTATGGCGGTGACTTTTGGTTGTCATTCTCTGGTAAGACATCTTAAGAATTTGTTAGTAGCAACATCATTGGAGACTGGTCTACCAAGTGAATTTAGTCTATTGATTAGGTGAGAAAATCTCTTTTGTATGTCAGCAATGGTTTCCCCTTAATCCATGTGAAAGAGATCAAAATCTTATGTCAAAGTATTGATTCTAGCTAGTTTGACATCATTTGTTCCCTCATGGGAAACTTGTAATGAGTCCCACATAACTTTAGCAGTCAAACAATGGGAAACTCTATAGTATTCATCAACTCCCAAGGAGGATATCAGAATATTTTTAGCCTTCCAATCGTAATTTTACTTTTTCTCAACTTCATCATTCCATTGTGCTTCAAGTTTAGGCGCAATCATGTTATTTTCATCGGTCATGGTTATTTCCATAGGACCGTTCAATATAACATTTCATACCTTCCCGTCAATGGAATTTATATGCACACGCATACAGTTATTCCAGTGACTATAGCTTTCACCGTTGAAAACAGGTGCTTTATTATAAGCCCCTTTTGGTTCGTTAGTCATTTTCTAAGAAGTTATATGTGAAGCACGAAATAAACTGGTACTCTTGATACCACTTGTTAGACGATGGCGCAGATCTAGAAGGGGGGTTGAATGGATCACTTGTTAAAAACAAAGCCAGCGCTACCAATATTTGGTTTTAAAAAGTTTTTAGGCGGAAGCAACCGTGGAACTATATTTGTCTAAAATGAACCTTTACCAGACAAAAATGGATATACGCAAAGCCTACGGAATCCGATAAAATGAGATTAAGAATCACTAATTTGAACACACATCAACCAGAATTTATTCACTATGTGGTTGGACTATTTCCAATGCTTGAAAAATATAACCAAATTGAAAAAACAACACAAGCGTTTATTGTTCACACAATTAGTCAAACACTTGGTGTGCAAGGCACCACAAGTTAATTCCAATATGTAAGTGAAATGCTTAAGTGTTCAATTACAATCCAGGATTGTAATAGGCTTCTAAAAATGGTTCAACACTACACACATCAGAATTTTGATTAAATAAATTATTTGCACACAAACTCAAAAATTAAGCAATTGAAAAATAAAGAGAGAACACCAATTTGTTGAGGCAGTTCCCCCGTCGTCCTCACTCGGGCTACGTCTGCCCTCAATTCTAAAAATAGAATTGAGACCTGTATATATATAACTTGTTGGTAAATGTCTACAAGAGAAGTAATAGAATTCAAACGATCAAACCCAATTGTTGATGCAGAGCCTATTCCTTCTATTCCCTTTGATTCAAGCTGAATCAAGTTCTTCGAACGCGATGAATAAACCTCCGATTATGGCACAACCTTTTGAACAACCCCACAGTCTTCAAATCTTGCCCGACTAATTTCAATCACCAATGTTTCGAACCCGAATCTTCCTCTCACAATCCTCCAGTTACCGCTACTAAACCGACAGAACAACCCGTTCTTCGATTACCTTTCCTCGACTGAATCTGTGATGGACCGATTCGTGCAAAACCCCCCTAAAAATCTAAGATTCTTAGAGGATAAAACCCTAACGGTTTTATTCAAGAAAAATCCACTAATTTCTCAACCCAAACCCGATTACACCAATCCTATGTTTGGACGTTATCACCTCTAAAATGCATAATGCACAACAAAAATGATTATGTGTAGTTGTTAAGAAAATGCAAGAAAGAGGATGAAGATGATGAGAACAAAATCAGTGTCTATTTTCAATTTTCTTGTTGTTGTTGAAGAATAAGCTAACTCACTATATATACAAGTCAAAAACAATTAACCAACATAACAACCACCTAGACAGTTTCACATAACAGAAATTCAACTAATAAAACGCGCAAGCGGTCAACCTATACATAAGGAAGGGTCGACCTGAGCTCACCCGAATTTCAGAGTATACAAAAAACAGCACCTTGCATCGATCGAAACAGGTCATGTGTCAATGCAAAGCATACAAAATTAGACAGACAGAAATGGACACAGTATGAGTCGACCGGAGGGTCGACGCGAGCACTCTTGAGAGTGGACCATGCAAAATACTTTCTGTATGAGTCGACCGAAACAAGTTTGAGTCGACTTAAAGACACAAAATATGCAAAAATGCATATTTTCATGTATAATGTTACTTTCGAGATACTACACCATATAGTAAGCTAGACAAACCTGACCAAAGCTATATGGAGCATATATTGAACAATTTCTATATGTATCAAATAGTGTTTTTGACCGATGTTTGACTCAAGAGGAATAAGGTATGCATATGTGACACAATGATATCGTCCAAAGTACATTTTTCTACTTATCTAAGTTTTGACATCATTAAAACAAGTATAGCTAACTATGAGGTTTTCCGTCACAGAAGGAATCAACTTCGACGAATTTTTTTGCATATGTTTCTAGAACCGAAACAATTGGGTTGGTTGTTGGTCTAGCAAACACGAATAACTAGAGGATTTGTCAGATGGATGTAAAATGTGCATTCCTATATAGCCCCTTAGATGAAGAAGTTTATGTTGCACAACCAGCTGAGTTTGTAAAATAAGGCAAAGAAAGCAAGATATACAAGTTGCATAAAGCCCTGTATAGACTTAAGCAAGCTCCAAGATCTTGGAATAAGAAGATAGATAGGTTTCTAAGGGAGAAGGATTTTGTGAAGCGCACAACTGAGCATGGAGTATATGTAAGAAGAAGCAATAACAAATTGCTTATACTATGTCTCTATGTTGATGACCTGTTGATAACAGAAAGTTATAAAAAGGAGATCGAAGATTTCAAACATGACCTAAGTGAGGAGTTTGAAATGTCAGACTTGAGAAATCTTTCATACTTCCTTGGCACCAAATTCTACAAGAGTGGTAGAGGTTTGATGATGCACCAAAGAATGTATACAGGCGAAATACTCAAGAGATTTTAGATGCAAGATTGCAACCCAACTTCAACTCCAACTGAGCCTCGAATGCAATTTTTGAAAGAAAATGATGAAGATGATGTTGATCCAACGCAGAACAGAAGACTCATTGGATCATTTCGTTACCTTTGTCGCACAAGGCCTGATCTAGCATACAGTGTAGGTATGGTGAGTAGATTCATGCAAAAGCCAAAGGTATCACACCTAGCAGCGACCAAGAGGATACTAAGGCATCTGAAAGGAACTCTCGACTATGGAATTTTATTTCCTGCAGTTGATGAAAGAAAAGAATACAAGTTTGTGGGATACACCGACTCAAGTTGGTGTAGTGATGCTGAGGATAGAAAATCATTAGCTGGCTATGTGTTTATGTTAGGTGGTGCACTAGTTGCTTGGAGTTCAAGAAAGGAACCAATAGTGGAACTATCGTCATGTGAAGCAGAGTACTATAAATGCTTCTCTCAATGCATGTCAAGCAACGTGAATGGTGAATTTGGTCGAAGAGATTATAGGGAAGAATCATGAAGCAATTACCATGAAGACCGACAACATGTCTACTATCAATCTGGCGAAGAATCTGATAGCACATGGACGAAGCAAGTATATCGAAATGAGGTTTCATTATCTTCGAGAGCAAGTAGAAAATGGGAAGATGACTTGGAACACTACAGAATTGAGAATCAGATTGCAGATATCATGACGAAGGGTGTGCAGGTCGAAGTGTTCAAAAAGTTAAGGTCTATGATGAATATAAATAGTTTAAACACAATGCATCAGGTGGTGTGTTGATTTGTAATTCTTCGTGCAAAGTAGTATTTTACAGAGTCTATTGTCGTTAAAATATCGTGTGTCAAAATTGTGTGAAGTGTCGAGGAGTTAGTCTCGACATGAATTTTGTCTTAAACCTAATTTTGTAATTTTGGCAGAATTAGGTATTTTACGATTTTGTTTTTGAGCTTTGTTTAGGGAGAAAACAAGCTAAATCTAGAAATAGGGAGTAACCATATTATTGTAAAGCTTGATTCACTTGAATAAAATTGCAGTTTTGAGAGAAAAGAATGACTCTGCAGAAATTCTTCTTCTTCTCCAATTCAATTTTCTCTTCTTGTTTTCATCACCATTGTGCAATGATACAATCTTGCAACTAAGATTGGCTGATTCACTTGAGTGAAAAGTGATAAACAAGAGGAGATTCGATTGATTGATTTAATTTTGTTCATCAAGATTGATTCAGAATTACATTAAAGTCTTGAGTTTAATTCTAACAGAATCAAGAACTTTATATCACTTTAAATCATCTTTCTTTTATTTTTTATTATTTTTTTAAAATTAATCATACTCTATTTTCTTCAACATCGCTTTTACAAAAATTATTTCTGAATAATATTTTTTAAAACTTTTTTTTTTTAAGCTGTGTAAGTACTCCGTCAACAAATTTTTATTGTTGTGAATTCTATATTGTTTTTATTGTTAGAATTTTGTCAAGGGTCTTATTTTTAACTTTGACCCATATGTCCTAGAGTCCATCCTTAAATTTCCTACTTTTGAAAGGTGAAGTTTGTTTTAAGAGAATTTATCCTCTCATCTCTAAAATTATATCTAACCTTCTCCAAATTTTTATAATATCAAAATTGCCCTTAAAAAAATTTAAAACAAATATGAAAATTTTATTTTTTAACGGAAATTTTCAAAAAATAAATATAAAATATTGAAAATTTCAAAATTTTTAATATTGTATAAAAAATTTTGAAATTTTTTATAGTAAAAAAATTTCAGAAATTTCAAAATTTTCGATACTGTACTAGAGATTTCAAAATTTTTGATAATGTAAAATAATTTTTTTATTAAAAATTTTAATATTTTCGATAAAAAAATTAAATTTTCGATATTCATCATATTTTTTTCTAAAATTTTTTATTTTTACAGAAATTTTAAAATTTTCATTAAAAAGTAAAAAAATTCAAAAATCTCCAATTTATATCACAAAATTTTCGATAAAAATGTAAATTTCACAATTTCTAAATTTTATTTTAAGAATAACAACATAATTTTGCCAGATCTAAATTGAGGATGTGAATCCTGGAAAATTAAGATTAGGATGATCCTAACAAAAACTGATCTGCCCAAATGTAGTGTCACGATCCATTATTTTAGCCTTCTCAAGATATCTAGAAAGAAGAAAAGTCTGTTCCACATTGTTGCTAGGGGTATAGGTGCTAGGTCCTGCCTATTTCCTTTTTCTATATTGCTGAAATTGTAGATAGTTTTCACACTAGTTTTTGTTTTTAAAAATTGTTTTATTTAAAAATAATAATGAAACGAATTTTAGAATTATTTTTTAATTTTGAATCAAATTTTAAAATACATGGGACCGTAATAAAAACTAATGCTCTCAATTTAAAAAAAGATAGAGATAAACAATCAAATTGACCATAATAAACCTCTATTAAGTAATTTTAATTAATTATATAATATTTTCTTGACCTTATTCTACTTATATGATCAAAATATTCTTTTGAAATTTTTTTATTTATAATTATTTTGAAATTCAAAGAACTTTCAATTTCTTTTATTGCAATTACAAGTTTTCTTTTATTATTGCAATTTAATATATAATATTTTATTGACATTAAAAATTTTCTTTTATCATAACAATTTTATTGACATTACTTGAAATGAAAACTTCATTTTTTTCCTTACTTCTAATATACTATTTCTTTTTTTCTAGAATACTATTAAATTATTAATTTTTTTTGTCTTTTCCTTTCTTTCATGTCTAGTTTTATCATTAGTTAAAACAAAGTTAAATAATAAGGAATCAAATTATTTTAATTATTTTTCTAAAAATAATTTTTCTAAAGATTAAAAGTTGTTTTTAATTATTTCTAAATTAAATATATATGATTTAACTAAAATTGACATTCAATTTCTATTTTATTAGTATATAATCTCTTAAATATACAATAAATAAAAATAAATAAATATTTTTTAAGACAATTCAATTATTATTCCATCACAATTCAATATTTATTAGTATATAATCTCTTAAATATACAATAAATAAAAATAAATAAAATGTTTTACACAATTAATCTATCACAATTATTATTTTAGATATATTTTAAATAAAAGTCAAATATAATTTAAGATTAGGTGGTTATCATTCATTGATAATGCAAAACTTTTATACACTATCAATGTATTTCAATTAAATTTTTCGATTAATAGTTATATATGTAGATCGGGATGATAAATAATCATGTTCAATTCATTTAAGTCATTTTATAAAATTCTATGGGACTAGACGGAAAATATATAATACATGGTGCGAAATTAAAATATTGATTCTCTTTATAAGAAATGTGAAAGATGGATCTAACTGATCGTGCACTCTTATAATTTAAAAGATGCAAAATTCAGATATTTAAAAAAAGAATTAACATTTTCAAATTATATTTTAAAATAACTAATATTTTAAATAATTTATCAAACTAATTATGTTTTAAATAAAAATATTTGTTGGCAAGAAGAGTAACCACTATGAGCGGCACATGCTTTAAAAAAATGTATAGATGTGTCATTCTTTGTGAAGACTTTAAATAAAAGATACCACTGCAAGTGGCGCATATATGCATCCTTTAGGAGCATGTGCCATAGACAATGACCACTGCTTTGTTTAGTATTTCCTATAAATACAATATCCTCTTTCCATTATTTGCACACATTTTCTAAGCCTTTCTTTTAATTTTTTTTCAAAATGTTTTCATATATGTATTCTTATATTTATAAGAAAAATGTCGATTTGATTTATTCGACAATAAAATTTACAATGAAGATCCGACTCTGAAACACAGAGACGTTTGAGCATATTAATAAGAGCTTGATCCGTTGGTTATATGGAGACATTGCAGAGGGTGAAAAGATTAGAAGAATTTAAAGAGTTGTTACGGTGTAAGTTTGTAAGCTACTATTTTAGAAGTATTATGAAATTTTCTGCTAATACTTTTCCTTAACTATTTTCCTTAATTATCTTTTTGTTAGAAACCAAAGAGATTCGATGTCTTGTACATGAATACGTTCCACACGACCCATTGATATAATCATATTTACGAGCATATGATTTTGGTCATTTACTCAACATAGTTTCTTACTCTTTGATTACAAATTTATCTTTACTTTAGTAGAAAAATGAAAAACCAAGACATACGTATTTCACATTTCGTTTGATGAACGTACTGTCACACTAGAGGTCGTGTACATGTTGTTGGGTGTACCTATTGATGGTAAGACTATTAATAGTAGAGTTAACCAAGATAATACAATATACAAAGAATTGTTGGGTACCCCTTTATGTAAAGACACAACTACGGGTCAAGCTACGAGTCCATGTATTTATCTAAAATATCTTAAACAATACTATTTAAGTATAATATTAACCGAAGAATCAACTGAGTATGAAAAAAATACTTAAAATTTAGTGTTATATTATGATTTTTTTATAATTTTTTATTTTCTAAATTATTGGGGAGAAATGATTGAAAATTTGTTAGATATGTCAGGACCCTCGCACCAACCACCTGTGTCTCAGGTTAATATTAGAAGACTCCAAACACCTCAGAAAAATTGTGAGAGACTTCAAAGATAAGCAAATGCGTCGGAAATGTGAAACCGAGGGGCGTTACAATCAAACGGGTCATTGATTTTCTATTCAATCATGGTATAATTCAATTTTATGAAGTAATATTATAAATTATTTTTAATTTTCTATTTTTTTAAAAAAAATTTTAATTAATATAATTAAAAATTAAGAAAATAAACAAAACAATAGATGACACATGTTTCTATGCATGCATCCGCCACATGCAATGACATAATGTCTAAACACGTGTCATGCGTATGTACCATCTTTAAATGCATACGTCATCGAAACTATTCTTTTTGCCCCGTATTTTTATTAAAATTAATTATTTTGATATTTTATTTAAAATATTAATAATTTTAAAAAATTAATTAAAAATTTTATTTAAAAAAAAATCCAAAATCCATGTTAATACCATATCCGCGAGAAAGAAAAAGGACATAGTAAATATTGTGTGTATAAATCTTTGATATGTTATGGAAAATATGAAAGCAAATCGAGCATAATATATAGTTTAATGTAATAAAGATTGTCCCTAAGCGCCATAAACTTTGTGTTTTTAAAACTTTAGATATTTTTTGTCACACGTGTTTCTGCATAAAATATATAAATTCAAATGAATTTAATTAATATGTATGGATAATATAAAATTAATTTACACAGCTAATTAATAATTTCGTATATTCCACTACATTATAGTGTAATTTTTAAGTTAACGATATAATAGATTAAAATAATTTTATTAAATAATAATTTAAAATTATTTTATACTATTGGTGCATACTAATTAAATTCAAATATAAAATTACAATAATTAAACTATTAAACTATTAAAGTAAAACCGTGCTCATAACTCATCTATCACACCTATTATGCCAGCAAGGACTTTTCCAATTCGGTGAGAATCCATTTCCCTCACGAAAGTAACTCATAAATAAAAATTCCACGGTTCAAAGAACTTGCGTGGTTCACTATCGATTCCCTCGCATTAATTACGCTATACAGTGTTTAGTGTTAGCTAGTTGACATTATAAATGTCTCCCTCACTAAGCGTAACCTACCCGCTACGCAATCCGCCACACTCATGGGACAAGAATCCAACCCTCTTTGGGAAGGAAAACTCACCGTCGAGCTACCATCCACCGCACCGGAACAAGCATGGTCGGCCTTAGAGGATTTCTGCAACCTACACAAATGGATCCCTATACAGACATCTCACTACGTTGAAGGTGTTCAAGGACAACCTGGTTTGGTTCGTTACTGTTCCTCAACGGTAAAAGGGGCTGATGATGAGTCTGAGACGACGGTTAAGTGGGCGAAAGAGAAGCTGTTGATGATGGATCCTTTGCAACGTTGTTTGTCGTATGAAATTGGTGAGAATAACATGGGGTTTAAGTCTTATGTTGCGACGATGAAAGTAATTCCGGTGGAGGGTGATGGTGAGACGGTTGGGTGTTTGATTGAGTGGGGGTTTGTTTGTGATCCGGTGGAAGGTTGGAGTTTTCAAGATTTTAGCTCTTATGTTGAGTACTGTCTTCAGTTCATGGCTAAGAAGATTGAGCTTGAAGGCTCTGTTCCTGGTTAGAGTTAATTGAGATGTTTGAAAAATTATATGGTGATGTTAGATTAGAACTTAGAATAAATTGGGTTTTTGTTTTCTTGTGTTTTGTTCTTCATGAACTCAAACATAAGTGGCTAATGGGTTTTAAGGTTTTTTCCCATTTTTGTTGTTATCACTTTGTAATGTTTAATAAACTTAAAATGTCTGTCTACTTTTTTTTGGGTTTGGATTATTTTTGAGAAATTAAACTTGATTTTGTTATTTGCTGCATAATCCAACACTTAAAATTGCTGATGCAAATAACAAATGCAAAATAAAAATAAAGTTGAACTAAGCCTAACAAGTATCAAAGGTTCTAGTCCATTAGATTCTCAACTCGTAAATTGGACGGAGACTATTATATACAAGTAAAGTGAGGTCACGGTGACAAACAAGTGGGCAAGCTTGTCACATTCCCTTGCTTTGTAAGGTTTCACGTGTCATACACATTTGAATGATTAGTGAAATTTTCTCGTTCTTAACTAAAGAGTCTCAAGTTTCATTATTAGGTTAACCACACCTTATATGTTTGAGAGTGACTAATCTATTACATTTGAGGGATAACTCATCCACATATCTCTGTATTTGGTCAAGGTATGACTCATGTTGCCAAGAATAAATGCAAATGAACCCATCTCCTTGAGGAGAGAACCATTACAATAAATATCTAACTCAACATTTAGGTTAGATAATCACATATTCACATATTAGAATCCAAAAGCTCTCAGGTGCATCTTATCGCATATAGCGTAATGTCTATTATACTCAGAGCAAGGAAAATTGGTGTCCAGTGTATGATATGGTAAAGCTGACATGTATCACACACCTTTATGAAATGATTGTAGATTGCTCTAATTATCATATCACAATGGTATCCACAATTTTCTCATCTCGTTTTAGACACTAAGAAGTCCTATATAAGATGCATGTCACTATGGAGGAATTTTACCACCAAAATCAAACCTCGGGCCAACGTTTTTGACATCCAACAACAACAACAAGATGACGGTGCTTATGGCATGGACCTCCAAACCCTCTCTCCCAACATTTGGGACACTTTGGTCCCAAATAACTTCAATATGTCCTCATTGGTGATGTTCGATGGGGAGAGTAACCTAAAGGTGCATGTTATTTCAATAAGTTCCTTACCCAGAAACCTACAAACCTCATTGAGGAAATTATGGCAAAGGAAGAGTGTTGTGTGAAAGGAAAGGAAAGCAACATCGAGATAAGGGTCAAATATGCAAATGAGCGCAACAAGGAGGGATCTAAATTCTCCCATCAACGCATGAACCACTTCCTACAACCTATTTGTGATAATGCGACCTTTAACCTACCAGAAACCCTGTAGTGAATTACACATCATTCAACACCAGGTGAGAACCAATATAGGGAGAGTGTTCCACACCAAGGTTATTTTAGAACCTTCAACCCCTAAGTTGGAGGTGATAGGAAATTATTCAAATAATTTGAGCAAATACCACAAAGTAAAAGATCATCATACATACTGAAATTCTGGAACTTTAAGGCAGATGTCAAGACTGATGTCCCAACACCAAAACACAATGTCAAGACAGATGTTAAGACATCATCTGCTGACAGAAAACAATTAAATGCAGAAGGTAAATTGCAGAAGAATAAATAACACAATCAATTATTAACTCGGTTTGGTGCAACTCACCTACTTGTTGGCTCTAAATTTCAACGCCTGAATTGGATGAAAAGAAAGTAATAGAGTTTTTGAAGAATCAGATGACTTCGACCAGAACCATATTTTTGGAATGTGAGTCGAAGGCGTACCTTTTCCAGGAGGAACTATTTTATGGACTTAGAAATATTTCTTAGCAATTGGAAAATTTGATTCGACAGAGGCGCTACTAAAGGCATTTCGACAGGAAGATTTGAATTCAAATAAAGGAGCGAAAGTTCGTTCTTATCCATTTTCTCAAAGAAGACATGCAGAGCGCTTCTACGAATCGAAGACATGCAGAACACCACTTGTCTTAATCTAGTTTGCTATCCGTTTATGGCAGTTATTTTTTATTAGTATAAATATCAATTCTTAGTGTTAGAATTTGTGTGTGTTCAATTGTGTACAAATTCCTCAATATACTCTAAGTATCCGCGTATAGAGAAATGAGTTTGTGAGAATGTACGTTGAGGTAACACCATTTTTACATTTCAATGCAAATCAATAAGTTTTTTCATTAAGAATTTATCCTTTCTTTATGCAAGTTACTTTCTATATTTTTTACCAGTCTTTCGACTTTAATCCTTCGTGTTCACTACCATTTATATTTGAAACAAGTTATTTTATCATGAACTTTGTCGAAGCATTCATTGTTTTTCTAAATTTTGTTTAAGATCAATTAGCACATGCCCTAGGATTTGTGTGGTCGATCCTGCAAGTAAAACAAATATTTTTCGATTTGGAAGACCAGCGGTTGTTCACCAATTTTCACGGCGAACAAATTGGCACACCCAGTGGGACAGTGCTAAGTGATCATAAAATTTGCTTCGAAATATTTGAAAATTTATTAGTTCTACGGTCAACTTTCTCTTTGAAAACTTCGTTGCGTGTTATTAAGAAGTGGTAAGTAGCCACCACTAACGAAGATAGAACAAGGAGAAGATATAGGAGGAGAATGGCGGAAAATTCTAATCAGCCAAATATTCCTCAAGATACGCCTAGTAACAATGTAGGACAACCCATAGGATCTTCGATAGAAGGACCAACGGTCTCAACACCTGTCTCTTAAGCAATACCATCTATGGGAAGTTTGATACCTACACATTAGATTGCCCATACACAACCCATTCTAACTTATATTGGGCCAAGGAGTCTTCCACAGACTCCACCACCAATAGGGGCTTCAGCATTCAGAAGCGTCCCTCCTCCTGGATTTGCAATACCCTTGCCTCGAGACCCACCCTATGGAATATCAACTTTGATGATGGAAAACTTACAAAATGCCCCTCCATTATATACAGAATCCGTAATGACTTCATCATTACAGGGACCAAGCTCTGGGAAAAATATGGGTCGAAATAGTCAAACTTTAGGATTAGGGTATTATGCCTAAATACCAAATTTGACAACCAGTTCTGCATCATACTTAAGACAACAGATGGACGAGATTAATCTTCAAATGGTCCAAATGATGTCTCAAACTATGGGGGAAATGTTTCAGCCCTTTATTCAGAATACTACCCAAAATAGTAAATAATTAGCAGGCAAATGACGCGCCTTGTAGAATTCTTTGGTGTACCAAATTCTCCTCGACAACCACCAAGGAAGTATATGATAGAAAACCAAGGGGTAGCTTTCGAAGAAGTTACCACCATTAACCGAATTCAACAAAATCCGGGAAATATACCCCAGGCAAATAAAAACAACCAGGGAATGATCGAATGACCTAGAGTCGAACCCCCTAAGAATCAACTACAAATTCCTAGAGAAGAAGAACCAAGGGTAGTTTTGGTAAATAGGAACCAGGATGCTGAAAATTTTGTACAGCAAGTTTGACGTAACAACGTAGTAGTAGATAATAATTTGGATGTCATGGTCGAAAGAATCATGGCACGTAACGGAGTAAACTTTGGCCTTCGAAGGCCAAATTATACATTACTGTTATCTAAATACATTCTTCAATCAGATTTACCCCCAAGAACAAAGGTTCCTAAGTTTACTAAGTTTTCTGGGGATACTACTAAGTCCACTGTCGAACATGTGGCTAGGTATTTGATAGAAGCAGGAGAAATTTCGAATGATGAGAACCTTAAGGTAAAATATTTCCCAAGTTCTCTTACAAAGAATGCTTTCACTTGGTTCACAACCCTACCTCTAAACTCGATTCATAATTTGACCTAGTTAGAACGTTTGTTCAATGAACAGTTCTATATGGGACAAACAAAGATCGATATGAAGGAATTGGGTAGTATAAAACAAAAGTTTACTGAGCCAATGGACGATTATTTGAATAGGTTTCGACTTCTCAGGCAAGGTGTTTCACACAAGTGTCAGAACATGAGTTAGTCGAAATAGCTGCTAGGGGCCTGTATTATTCCATCAGGAAGAAATTAGATACTCAATATATGAGGGATATGGCTCTGTTGGCCGATAGGGTTCGACAGTTAGAACGCTTGAAAGAAGAAAAGGCTAGGGCAAATAAGAATAAAATAATAGCCTATGTCGAATTCAATGAAGAGGACGAATGACCTTACAATGAGCCTATGAGTTTCGATGAGAATGAAGTAGATCTCGCTGAATTGAAACAAGGCTCACCTTATTCTTGCAAGGTTTTAGCACCTTCGAATAGAAAGAACCTTGTCGAACCAGAAAAGAATGATAGGTTTCCTAAGAAAACTTACATATTCGACGTCACAAAATGTGACAAAATATTTGATTTGTTAGTTAAGGATGGGCAAATGATAGTACCACCTGGTGCTAAAATTCCCCCTTTAGATCAAAGAAATAAAAGAGGATTTTGTAAATACCATAATTTCTTGGGTCATAAAACCTCTCAATATTTTCTTTTCAGGGATCTTTTTTAGAATGCTATCCTTGAGGGAAGGCTCAAGTTCGGGGAGAAGTCCAAGAACCAGATGAAAGTTGACGCTGACCCTCTACAAGTTGCTAACGCTCATTATACGGAGCCAAAAGAGGTCAACATGGTCAAAGCCACTGAAGATTTCGATAATGCAGTCAACATGGTTGAAGTCATCGAAGACTTCATTAATAAGGTTGTTTTGGTCTAGGTTACTGAAGATCTCGACTAGAAATTCATGAAAGATTTTGTTCGCGAAGCTACTGAAGGCTTCATCAAAGAAACTACTGATAGTTTTAACTGCAGAGTTACTGATGGCTTCGCCAAAGGAGTTACTAATGACTCCAACCTAATGATGATAACGAAGGAAACTACTGACGATTTCGTTCAAATGGACAAGGCCGCTGATGGTCTTCAAATGAAATTCTATAAAATGGATATTGCTGATAATGTCAATATGGATATCAACATGGTGGAGATCTCACAGGAAACCCCCATGGAAGTCGAAGAGGAGTGTCGACAAGAAGAGTATAACAAAGTTTCTTACCTAAAGAAGGAGGAAAGCCTCATAGATTTTCTCCACAGGTGCCAGAATAAAAAGTTTGAAGTTATATTGTGCCCAAGGTGCAGTGCTGTGTTTGACAAAAAGGCAGCATGCAACATAGAGGGTGTAGAAGGGAGCAATGCAGAAGGAAGGCCCAAAGAGAGGCTAGGGAAAAGGCTGAATCTAGTACTAACCTACCTACCATGAAAGAGAACAAGGAGGAACCAAAGTTGTTCGATAAGCTACCCGTGGGGACGAAGCTATTTGCCACCCAGGAAGAGGAGGCCAAGGAGAAATACGATCGGGGAATTGATGAAGATGAATTGCTAATTGATAGTTTTGAGTCTGGGTCAGAGGCCTTATTGGATATCATAGTGAATATGGTATCGGTTTTGCCTAGAGAATTTGACCAAATAACAGAGGTCGAAGATTTGGACATTTATACAAAAGCCAGGATGGCAGCACACAAGCTAGTGCGCTACTATGTAATGAATAATGGTTGTGTCAAAGAACAGAATGTGTTCTTCGAACGGCCAGATGAGGCGATGAAAAATCATTTGAAGCCTCTGATTATTATTGGTGGCGCTATGGTGAATTTAATGTCGCACTTTATGTTGAGGAGAATCGGCAAATACAACACAGATACCAAACCCCACAATATGGTGCTCTCGAATTACGAGGGAAATATGGGCACTACTCTTGGTGTCATACAAGTCGACCTTACGGTAGGGACAGTTACAAGACCTATTGTCTTTATGGTGGTCGAAACAAAAGCCAATTACAACTTGCTGTTGGGATGAGAGCGGATCCATGAAATTGGAGCTGCACCATCTTCCATGCATCAGAGGATTACAATATGGCGACCAGACGATATTGTCGAAAACATTGAGGCTGATCAAGGTTATTTCAAGGCCCTAATTAATCATGTTGACTGACACAGTTTCGATAAGCACTTAGCCAACATTGATCCATGCAATCCGGTTGACTTTGCTTTCACCCCAGATAACGATGTTTATTGTTCGTTGTATTTACATCCCGTCCATGGTTTTCGATGGGATAGAGAGGTAATAGGAGAAGATAACCTTTCGTACCTTGGTATATCTGGGATAACCCCAATAGGTTGGGAAAGCGAATTCAGTGATGATGATTGAGTTCGAAGTGCTCAAAAGGATTTTGGCTTACATAGCCAAAGATAACTTACAAGAGGCCTTATAGGCTGAAGTGGGAAATATGGCGATCGAAGCCAACCAAGAATCATACAAAGAAGGTCCTAGTAAGGACTTCGATCCATAACCACCCGACAAGGTTCAGGAAAAGCAACAAGGCCAGAGGCTTGATGCCATCTATGATGAAGAGCCTTTGGGTTTCGAGAAGGATCTGTTGGCAGCTAGTATCAAGATGTTAGCGCAAGATCCACTTGAAGAAATCGATCTAGGAGAGGGGGAAACAAAGAGGCCAACCTACATAAGTTCCAACATCAGCCCTCAACTCAAGGTTGAAGTAATCCAATTATTGAAGGAGTTTAAAGACTGTTTCGTGTGGGATTACGACGAGATGCCTAATTTAAATAGAGATCTAATCGAATTGAAGTTGCCAACTAATCCTGGAAAGAAGCCCATCAAGCAGAATCCAAGGCGGTTTGCACCGACAATTCTCTCAAAGATCAAAGAGACGGTCGAAAGGCTTCTCTGATATAAATTCATTCATACATCTAGGTATGTCGAATGGTTAGCAAATATTGTGCTTGTTATTAAAAAGAATGGTTCTTTGAGGGTATGCATGGATTTTAGAGATTTAAATGCTGCAACCCCAAAGGATGAATATTCAATGCATGTGGCAGAGATGTTAGTCGATTCCGCCGCAGGCCACAAATACCTTAGTATGCTCGATGGGTATTCGGGATATAACCAAATTTTCATTGCTGAAGAAGATGTTCCAAAGACATCATTTTAATGTCCTGGGGCCTTAGGCATGGGGCCTTAGGCACTTACGAATGGGTAGTGATGCCTTTTGGTTTAAAGAATTTTGGGGAAACATATCAAAGGGCAATAAATTCGATCTTCCATGATTATATAGAGACTTTTATGCAAATATACATCGATGATATTATTGTTAAGTCTGTTTTAGGGAAGAATCATATCAACCATCTTTGACAATCTTTGAAAGGATGAAAAGACATGGTCTAAAAATGAATCCTCTCAAATGTGCTTTCTGTGTGCAGGCGGGAGATTTCTTAGGCTTTTTGGTCCATAAAAAGGGAATCGAAAAAAACTAGAATAAGACCAAGGCCATAATGGAGGCGAAAACGACATCGGTAAAGAAGGAGTTACATTCACTACTAGGAAAGATTAATTTCTTGAGGAGATTTATATTGAATCTCAACGAAAAGACTCAAGCCTTCTCACCTCTGCTTCGACTCAACAAGGAAGGGTTCGAATGGGGACAACCTCAGTAAAAAAGCATTTGATAAAATCAAGGATTACTTGAGTCATCCTCCTATTCTATCACCACCTTGCAGGAATAGGAGCATGAGGTTATATATATTTGCGTCAGATAAAACTTTAGGGAGCATGCTAGCCCAAGAGGATGAAAATGGTGTTGAAAGAGCCATTTACTACCTTAGTAGGGTTTTAAATGATGCAGAAACTAGGTATAGCATTGTTTAAAGCATTATATAAAACCATTTTATGTTTTGTCTCATTTCGATGTCATTAAACACATGTTGTCTAAGCCAATTTTTCATTGTCGAATTGGCAAATGGGCGTTAGCTTTAACTGAATATTCTTTAACATATATACCTTTAAAGGCTGTTAAAGGACAAGTGGTAGCAAACTTTATAGTCGACCACTCGATAACTGAGAATAACATAAACTATCTCGAGCTTGAGCCTTGGAAATTATATTTTGATGGTTCTAGCCATAGAGATGGGACCGATGTAGGAGTGTTGATCATTTCTCCTGAAAAAATTCCAACAAAATTCAAGTATAGTCGAAGGTCTCTGTTCGAATAATGAGGCTGAATATGAGGCTTTAATAGCCGGACTTGAGATATTGTTGGAATTGGGGGCAACTCGAGTCGAAATAATGGGAGACTCAGAGTTTTTTATAAATAAAATCACAAAAGAGTACAAATGTGTTAAAGAAAACCATATTATGTACTTTGTAATAGCCAACCGATTACTAAAAATATTCGAAATGGTTAGTATTCGACACATACCTCAATTGAAAAATCAAGTGGCCAATGATTTGGATCAGATTGCTTCTAGGTATAAACTTTCAAAATAAAAATGTCAGAGGAAGAGTTGTGTTAGCCAGATTGTCCCCATCAGATTTGGAAATGACAAAGCTAGGGTACGCTGATAAAGAGAATTTCAGAATCTTTGAAATAGATAGCTTGACGGACGAAGATTGGAGGAAACCGATAGTGGAGTACCTGCGAAATCCAACGACATCCACAGAGCGAAAAATTAGGTATCGTGCTTTAAGTTATGTTCTTCTGGGGAATGAGTTATTTAAAAAGACTCCTGAGGGAGTTTTACTTAAATGCCTTAGTGAATCAGAGGCATATTTAGCCCTTTCGACTGTCTATAGTGGGGTATGTGGGGCACACCAGGTAGGCCACAAGATGAAATGGTTGTTGTTTCGACAAGGCATGTATTGGCCCACCATGTTAAAAGATTGTATCGAAATCAATAAAGGGTGCCAAGAGTGCCAAATGCGCACAGGTATACAACATGTTCTTGCGAGTGAGTTACATTCCATAGTCAAACCATGGCCCTTTAGGGGTTGGACTTTGGATTTAGTTGGAGAAATTCGACCAGCGTCATCAAAAAATCAAATGTACATTTTGGTAGGTATTGACTATTTTACAAAATGGATCGAAGCTATACCTTTGCCAAATGTTGAACAAGAAGACATAATCGAATTCATCAAAAAACATATTATTTATAGATTTGGAATCCCAGAGACCATTACAACAGATCAAGGATCAGTTTTAACTGGTCGAAAGATGCAAGAATTTGTCAAGGAAATGGGTTTCAAATTGTTAACTTCTACACCCTATTGTGCTCAGGCTAATGGTCAGGTCGAAGTAGCAAACTAAATAGTGATTAGCCTAATTAAGAAACATGTGGGAAAGAAGCCTAGAAATTGGCACAAGACTTTAGATCAAGTGCTTTAGACATGTTAAACGTTTCCCAAAGAATCAACTAATGCAACTCCGTTTCGATTAACGTTTAGCCATAATGCAATATTGCTAGTGGAAATTTACTTATTGTCAACAAGGATCCAAAGGCACCATGAGATTCCATCAAAATCCTATTGGAACATGTTGTTGGATGATTTGGTTGATTTGGATGAAGAAAGGATTATTACCTTGGAATTGTTAAAAAGGCATAAGAAAAGAGTAGATAAATCTTATAATAAGAAAGTTAAGGTCAAGATGTTCTCGCCAGAAGAATTGGTTTGGAAAGTAATTTTGCCTATGGATCGAAAAGATAGATCCTTAGGTAAGTGGTCCCCTAAATGGGAAGGCCCTTTTTAAGTCATACAAGTTTTTTTTAATGGCGCATATGAGATTGAAGAGTTAGACGAAGATAAAAGAATCTTGAGGTTTAATGGGAAATATTTGAAAAAATATAAGCCTGCACTTTCAAGAGATAAAAATAACTAAAGAGTAATCACACGAAAAAAGAGAAAAGCTAATATGGTAAATAAAAATGCCAAAATGGCTTAATCCATTACAGAGAAAGACCGCAAAGGGTCAAAAGTCATGATCAACAAAAAGAAAAATTGCTACAGGATAACTTTAAAAGGGAAGAAAGCCTTTCATCTTTTCGTACTTCGACCTTTGGAGCATCAGGCGGTGTTCACAAAGAGTTTTGTTGGTCGAGAGGGTTTCAATCTCTTTCCTAAGCTGCTGGGATTTTTTAAGATGTTGAAGTCCAACCTGGATCTCTTTTTCCACCTCGTCTTTGACAGAACTAAGAAGGTTAGTCTTGCGTTGTTTGCCTTGAGAGATTTTGTTTTGTAAGATGACAATTTGCCTCTCCCATTCTGCAATGTTTTTGTCACATTTTTCGACTTCCTTCTGCTTCTGCTCAGAAAGTTTCTCGAGAGTTGAAAAATTTTAGTAGACGCAGAGACAACCTCCCATGAAGCTTTTTGATTACCAGTTTTGGTGGTGAGGTTGCTTGAAAAGTCTCTGAGGCGGTTTAGATCAGCAACAACAAGATCAATTAGCATACTCAGTTTCATAACAACATCAGCAACTTCTGGTGAAACTTCCAGGACATAAATTTTCTTCAGAAGTTTCTTAAGTCCAAAACTGACAGAAACACCCTGTTCTAAAATTTCGAACAAGTCCACTGCAAATATTTTTTCTTTTATCTGCATGAGTAAATCACTATCAGTTTTCCCAGTCAGAAGATTCCATGAGGCGGTCGAGGTGCTGGTGCTTTTGTCGCCAGAGCTATATTGGGAACTGAGCATGGCCTTCAGATACTCCAATGGTCATTGTACTTTTAAGGATTCTAGCTCCTCGTGTGAAAGGTTGGTCGGTGGAGTTCCAATCAAAGCAGTATTCGGAGGGTCCTTGGATTGATATCCTTGTTCCATTTTCTCTTCTTGGACCTCCACTTCAACTTATGCATGAGACACAAATTGTTGTTCCTTTTCCTCTTCTTCATTTTCTTCTTCTTCATCATCAACAGGCTTGTCATCTTCGCCTTGTTTCTCCTCAAGATTTTCCTTAGCAATTTATTTTATGTTGGGCATCATAATGTCCCCTGAGAGATCAACAACTTCTCTTTCGACCAAGTCTGCTTTTGAAATGGCTACCTCGACATGTAGAAACTCAACCGCATGAACGCATGTTATTTTCTTAGGAGCACCTACAAATTGGATTCCTTCATCAGATCCTTTGGTACAACCTTTCGCAGAAGCCCCAGAGGGAGTTGTTGGAAGATAATTAGGGTAACTGCTTGTTGTTGGAATAATTTGTTGCACCATGGGCTGTCCTCTGACATCGGTGGTGACCTAAGAAGAGAAATTTCAAAGAATTAGATGGATAAATGGTCAAGAAAATTACGAGGTTCTAGGAGAAGTAATTACCTTGAGATCATCAGCCCCAGGACTGGAGTTGTAACTCTCAATTTGCGCTACATTGTAAGCAGGGGACACTTTCGTCGAGAGCTTGCCAGCCTTTATTTTCGGTTGATTGAAAGATTCAGTTATTTTGGCATGCTTTCTTCTCCTTTTAAGAGTCAGTTCTTTAGGTGGAGATTGATCTTCTTCACTCGATCCAATTATGATATGGCTGGAAGCTCCTTTTGATTTTTGTTTTTTTGGAGTGGGAGGTGGTCTTCGAGAGCTCTAAGGAGAAAAGATTTGAAGTATTAGACAATATGATATTATGCAGTAAAGAAGAAATGAGTAAGAAAATTTACCTTAGTAACTTGGTTGCTTTCTTCTGTCTTCTCTTCGTTCTGCTTCTTCTTCTTGGGTGCAACTTTGATAGCTGAAACTTAAATAAGACATTGCAAGTATGATAATAAAAATCAAATAAGAGAAATCGAGTTTGAAAACCTCCCATTCCACACCTTCATATATTTCAGACTCAATACGAACATCTTTGATACCGATACGAAGAGGTCCTTTGAAATTTTCTA
Organism: Lathyrus sativus; assembly: GCA_963859935.3. Taxonomy (NCBI): domain Eukaryota; kingdom Viridiplantae; phylum Streptophyta; class Magnoliopsida; order Fabales; family Fabaceae; genus Lathyrus; species Lathyrus sativus. The sequence goes on along the minus strand of OZ012739.1, from coordinate 651,404,845 downwards.
AAGTATACTTAGTCGTAACCACCCGCAGAACCTTCGGTTTCGACTGTTGATGAAGGATTTTTATAGAATTCCCACAGGTAAACCAGTTTCGAAATGGAGGGGCAAGGGCCACTCTAAAGTTAGCAGTTGGAAGTCGAAGAAATTTGAGAGGAAATTTGTTGAAAGTCATTGCGTATCGTTCCTCAAGAGGAACAAACGAAGGGAGTTGTAAACTCTTCGTTTTCTTTAGAAACTTTTCCTCTAGTGTAACAGCTGCCTCGCAGATGGTTCGACTAAGATTATTTGGTCGATAAACTGTTTCAAAGTACTTCTGGAATGCTTGGATTTATTTGATATGTGCCAAAATACCTTTCTTGGTCTTCTCCTGCACAGAGAGGAAAGCTTGGTTAATAAGTTGATTGAATGAAGGAGCATCAAAGAACTCCTCATAATAATATGTTGACCACCAGTTGTTGAATTCTAGGGTGCAAAGAAAACATGGTTCAAAAATAGTGGGGAGGAGTTGAGCCTTATTAGTATAGCGGACAAGCTATGTCGAAGTCATCTCCTCAGTATGCTTCAAATAGTGAAGAAGAAGAGCACATTTCTTTTCAAAGAGACACTTGGGAAGAGCTTGGACCAATCCAAACTGACGAGCAACTAATTTTTATTGATAAGCAATCAGAGCCACTTGAGACTTTAACAAATTCATTTGAAGGGTTAACAATCTTGGAATCAGAAAAGCCTCCCAGGTCAGTAAAGATTCTGCTTCTTGAGCTTTGGTTGGGGCTGGAAATGGTCTTGTGAACCACTCAGGGCCATACTTGCAGCAAATGGAGCCGTGTTCGATGTGAATTCATGAAGTTTAGCAAACATCATAACATAGCTCAAGAATGTTGGCATGAGAGATTGTCCTTCTTCATTGGGAATAAGCTTGACTAAACGAGTCCCTTCGACTCTTCTGTTCTTGATGTCTTCAGCAGCTTCATCTATGGGACTTTTGTTGAAGAATCAGATGACTTCGACCATAACCATATTTTTGGAATGTAAGTCGAAGGCGTCCCTTTGCCAGGAGGAACTATTTTATGGACTTAGAAATATTTCTTAGCAATTGGAAAATTTGATTTGACAGAGGCGCTACCAAAGGCATTTCGACAGGAAGATTTGAATTCAAATAAAGGAGGGAATGTTCGTTCTTATCCATTTTCTCAAATAAGACACGTGGATCGCTTCTAGGAATCAAAGACATGCAGAACGCCACTTGTCTCAATCTAGTTTGCTAGCCGTTGATGGCAATTATTTTCAATTAGTATAAATAGCAGGTCTTAGTGTTAGAATTTGTGTATGTTCAATTGTGTATAAATTCCTCAATATACTCCAAGTACCCGCGTGTAGAGAAACGAGTTTGTGAGAATGTACGTTGATGTAACACCATTTTTACATTTCAATGCAAATCAATAAGTGTTTTCATTAAGAATTTATCCTTTCTTTATGCAAGTTACTTTTTACATTTTTTTACCAATCTTTCGAATTTAATCCTTCATGTTCAATTCCATTTATATTTGAAACAAGTTATTTTATCATGAACTCTATCGAAGTGTTCATTGTTTTTTTAAACTTTATTTAAGATCAATTAGGACATGTCCTAGGATTTGTGTGGTCGATCCTGCAAGTAAAACAAATCTTTTTCAATTTGGAAGACCAGCGGTTGTTCACCAATTTTCACAGCGAACACTACCAAACCAGGAAGGCAATACACTATAATAGTATTAAATTAAAGATAAACTTACCTGTTTACAATTTATCACCTAATCACTACCCGTGATATGAGAAACCCCTCTCATTTCCTACCAGCCACAAACCAGTGACAATTCAACAACACCAAAATAGAAGTGACACACTTCTAAGATAATAATTATTTTTGCTTAAAAGCTTCAACTAAGAAAAATGCACTCTTGCTTAAAAGATTTAGAATGAACAATTAACAATGAATAAGCAACCATCTCAATACATCAAACCTTATACAAGATTGACATACACAAACACAAGATACTAAAAGAACTCTCAAACCGTAAACCTTATTTGTGCTCACATGGTTTCTTCACTGATAACACTTGAGTTTTTAGGTTTAGTAAGTCTCTTTATATAGACTCTTGCATAATAGGATTGAACTCTTCAATCAAATCCAATCTTCCAGTTCTAAATCACTTGCAGAATCTTTTTCCCAAAAATAGGAACAAATCTTCAAAGTTTCCTAAAAAGTCTCCAAGATCCTTTTTATGAAACCAAATCAAATCTGCAATGTTCCTAAAATATCCTTGCTTAGTTGCGCCTGTATGAGAACTAAAAACATCCAGAATCTCATATTTTAAAATCAAATCTTCAAGGATTTAAAATGTAGAATTGTTCTAATATTCTGGTATAACATGTCAGAACATTTGTTAGAACATATATCAAGAAAAGTAACAGCAGACTCTGCTGTACCAGTTGGTCAAGATGTCATGACATTTTGCTCAACATTTGGTTGTGATACATGTTTTTCCAAATTAAACATGTTTTTACCAAAATTGTTGCCAATCATAAAATTGCAGACCTAACACGTACGATTATCATTAACTGAAAAAAGACATAGAACTTTTCATCAAGGAGGGCAACATGAGATGATATGTCCATGGCCCATCATATATATCTAAAGGAAGACCACACTCATCTAGTGGGTTTCTCGTATGAACATGTTTGCTTCCCCTTGATCCATGAGTGAGAAATTTTGAAAGTGTATGCTTGCTGCGAATTGTTAGAGAGGTATATACAAAACAACATATCATCTTCTCTCCATTTGTCATTAACAAAAAAGATGGGAAAAAACATAACATTTTACAAGCATTCAAGTAGCATATACCAAGTATCACAATGAAACCTAATGTAATTGTAACATAACAATAGAACCAATATAAAACACTTCATAACATAATTATATGGTCTTACATACTGATACGAAAACAATACTTAAACGGAATCAAAACGATAAGCGAAAAGAAACACATTACTTAGACCCATTACATAATATTTTTTTCAAACAAAAACCATACTAGAGAAAACATAAACTATGACAGAATTAAACATAAACTAGACCATAATAACATACGACACAGACAAAGACCCTAGTCAGTCTCATCCATGTCAACCTCTTCTTCCTCACTACTTTAGCCTTGTGGTTACTTTTGGCTAAGGACAAGGTTCTTAAGTGAAGCAACTTCTAGTAAGAGATCCCTAAATCCAGAAATCATGTAAGACTCTACGAAGCAAGTTTGTTGTAGAAAACTTCATTTTTCTATCCTCTTTCGGGAGCGGGTGGAGGAGCATTGATGGTAGGACCATCCTTGTATTTGAAAATTCCGTCCTTGTCTAGAATAATACATGTGTTCCTTAAAATAGTTCCTTCATTGATTTCACATTCTTTTGGGTTCATCCTCTTATTAGGTTAACCCTTGTTGGTGTTGCATGTGTAACATCATAGTGTATGCCCAATTCACTTTGATATTTTTCTTGATGGCATAAATAAGTTGCATTTCTAAATTACCCATTTGTGTGTGATTGAATGTTTAGGCATCAAGATATAAGCAATAATAAAGTGCATCATTCTATCATTATTAGTTAAGTTTTTCTAAACAGAATCAAACGCGAAAAAGTTGGATTTTTCTTACTCAAAATATTATGCTGAGTTAGATGAGAGATGCTGAAGTAGTAGCCAACTTTGTTATATTCTTGCCAATCTGGAACAAAACCATGTTGAATAGCTTAACCTTGATGTGGGACACCCAAACACTTGCCAAAATCCTCTAAAGACCACACAATGTTCTTATCCTTATCTTTGGAAGATAGAATACAACCAATACTAATTGACAGGTTAGAAAAAAATTCTCTAACTAAGTCTGGGTATATGGTTCCAGAGTCAGAGGTCATAGAAACCACTCCTTGAAAGGAGAGAGGTTCATGGAATTCAAAACTGTGAGCATGGAAGGATGTTAAGTTACCATATTTTATCGACATGAGTGGGAAATTTCTGATACCGAATGTCAATCTCCTGGACTTAAGTGTGGGTTTAGAGATGACATTTTCACCATCAATGTGTTGCTCAGAGTTTGCTTCACCCATCTTTGATTTTCTTTTATCTTTCCTTGAAGGTGCCATGGAAGAGCTTGAAAGTTGAGAGAGTTAGGGTTTGGTGATGGAGAATTTCGAATTTGGCTAGAAAGGAATTGGTGAGTTGTGGGCTAGAAAATAATGGGGAGTTTTTGGAATTGTTAAAGTTTTGGAATTGATGGAGTTGAATGGAAAATGAAGAGAGTAGGTGGAAGAGTATGAGTTAAGAAAGATTAAGAGTTCCAGGACAAGTAGATGAAAAGCGAGAAGAATATTTGACTAATCAATTAATAACATAAAAAGCACTTATTTTTGAAAATGTATCAGTGGTAACCAGTTATATAAAAGGGGTAATCAGTTACTACCATGCAGACCAGACTAAGAACATCAAAACGCGATCATGTAACCAATTACCACAAATCATGTAACCGGTTACAACATGCAAAAAAACAGTAGCATTTTTTAGGATAGCATGCAAAGGAAATCAAGAAAGTACCAATTCGACATGTTAACATATAGTATTTAGCAACTTTGTATCATATAAACATGTCACATAAGTATTAGATTTAACATAAATAATTGAATTTTCACAAAACTTATGAATAATTTACACAATAAAATTGTGAATTAAAATAGATGTGAAAGTTGGCATGCACCTTAGTGATTTTAATCGATTATTTATGAATACTTTTGAAGAATCATACATTGAACTCATCTAATATTCCAAGTTCCCTTTGAATTTTGTAAAAGGAATGCTTTGCAAGCGGTTTTGTGAATATGTCCGCGAGTTGATTATGAGTATCCACGAATGAGACTTCAACATCACCTTTAAGCACATGATCACAGAGAAAATGGTGTCGAATCTCGATGTGTTTTATCCTCGAGTGCATGAGTGGATTTTTAGTTATGTTTATGGCACTTTGTATTATCACACTTTAGTGGTATACATCTAAGGTTCACACCGTAGTTGCTAAATTATTATTTTAACCAAAGTGTTTGAGCGCAACAACTTCTTGCAGCAATGTACTCTACTTCAACCATACTAAGAGCCACACATGCTTTCTTTTTACAGGACCATGATACACGAGCGTTTTCAAGAATATGACATGTTCTGCTTGTGCTTTTTTAATCTGTTTTACAGCCTACATAATCTGAGTCAAAATAATCAATCAAGTCGCATACACTACCTTTAGAATACCATAAGCTGACATTCGTTGTTCCTATGAGATGCTTCATGATTCTCTCCATGGAGGCAAGATGTGATTCCTTTGGATTGGCTTGAAACCGTGCACAAAGACACACATTAAACATTATGTCAGGATAGATTGCCATCAAATATAATAATGAGCCAATCATACCTCGGTATTTTGTGACATCAATTGAAACACCAGCTTCATCTTGATCAATATAAGTTTTGGATCCTATTGGAGTAGCCATTGCTATGCAATTGTCCATACTGGATCTTTTCGGCAACTCTTTGCAGTACTTGGATTGGTTAATGAAGATGCCATTATTTTGTTGCTTAATTTGGAGTCCAAGAAAATAGTTCATCTTACCCATCATGGACATCTTGAATTCTCCTTGCATCATTGTAGCACCCTAATTTCCGACCATAAGATCCCACCTCTTTGTGCATTTTCTTGCATGTTATCTTTTTACTTCGGTGTGTGTGTTTGTTATCACTAACAAGTTTGTGTAGGTGCAATACCTTCAAGTGTAGATCCTTACATTCAAGAGTTACGGGGACGTGACCATTGGGTCTTGATTCAAAGTGATCCTAAGGTTTTGGATGTTTATAGTTTAAGGTTACCTCAAGGTTAAGACGTCAGGGTGTGGTTTTGGTTCTTCATCAGTGTTTCAGTCAAGAATACTCTGAACTAAGGTTTCGTCTTTTTTTAGCTGCTCGAGACAATTCTTCGTCAAGGACATCAGAGGAAGAAAAGACTGTTAAGACTGTTAAAGACAAAAGATATGTTTGATTAAATTACAAAGTGCAAGTCTTAGGGCAAAGTGATTTGGATTTCCAAAATACAGAGTGCGGAGTTCAAAAAGACGTCAAAACCCCGATCAAAGTCATCCCAAGTTCCAAATTCATCCATTTTCAGGTCGATGTAAATAACATCATGTTATTTAATTTACAAGAGTTAAATGTATGCTGAAAACTTAAAGGATTATTTCATTCATGGATATAAGTCTTGCCGCAAGTCTCAAGATAAATCCCTAGTTCTATTGCCTAAGGGACTAAGTGCAAATATTGAGATTTAATTCATGAGGATCCGTTAAGAAAGAACTTAAGAGTTTATTTGTCACTCCTTGAATTCAACCTTTACATTAAGATTGAATGATGCATGATATTCCAAGAAGTGTATCCAAATCAGGGTGCCAAAATTCAATGCCACAACAATCATCATAATGAAATCAGTTAATTATATGGATAAAGAGTATTATAGGCTAATGAAGGAAATGTCAGCTTTACATTGCAAGTGTATCATTGGAATACAAGCAGGGATTCAAAACTCAAAGTTGCAATAATCTCTTTCTTTTAATGTTTAAGGGTTGATTCCAAATGGCCAAAACATAGTTTACCGAATTATGATTCGTTTGGAATACAAAATACAAATGACAATTTCATCATTCAAGGATTCAAGTTACGACACAAAGAATTGGGAGTACAATAAAGGAAAAGGAAAGTACATGGAAATATAGAATAATTGACTCTCCTAAAATCTAATTGCACTTTAAAATCTACAATTGGTCCTCGTCTTCCCTTGTTCTCAAATAGTCACAACCAAGTAATTCCAAGTAAAAACTTTGCACAAACATCACCAAAAGTTCAAACAGTACACGCAAATTGTTTTGGATGGGGCAGCTTCTTGCTAGATCACTCTATAAACCTTTAAAAGAAGAGAATGGTGTTACTCACAAATGTCGGGAATAGATTGAAAATGTATGGTACGTGTTCTGAGGAGCTTACCAATAAAAGCAGTAATACATTATCAATGTTCATCATTGTTTCCCAGCTCAGAGTTGCTCAAAGTCACTAGGACGCTACTTCTCATGGATGTACCTGACAAGCCACAAAACCATCATAAGCAAAAGTAAAATAATGTTGTAGAGGGAAAACTAATTGCTTTTGACGAGAATGAAGAAAGTGATATTGCACTGTTTAAGGAGAAATATTCAACTCATCCATAATTTGCGGTGAACCCACTGACCGCAGCTTGAAGATAAAATCCTGCATTTCCAAAAACAGAATAATGAAATTACTGCAAGCAAAAGAAGGAAATCTAAAATCATAAAAGTAGTTATTTCCTTTCCAAAACCACTCATAAACATGTTCCAGGCAGCAATCCAACATTCACAACACACATTGGCTGTTCTTTCCAAAAACGAAAAAGCATGTCTCAATTTCAAATGGAAAGAGAATTAAGAGCTCCAATTTAATTCAGTGGTCAAGTCCCTATATAGACTCACATATTCACCAAACACAGGGGGATGAAAAAACACACGACCATGAATTCACATACACAAAGAGATTTATAAAAACACGGACAGATTCACACCACACGGAATCACAAATAAAAAAAAGCTAAAATTTATAGAGGGAAAGCTTATTTGTTGTGTTTGTTTTCCGCCGTCGCTTCAAAACCACCGTCGCCGGAATTGTGAGCCGCCACCAAAAACCTCATGTCGTCGCCCTGAAACCATCCATCGAAACCCTCACGCTGCGGACCACCTTTATCTACCACTTCTCGGTATTTTTTCAGTTACACTTTGATTTGTTTTTTGTTTTTGAATTTGTTTGGTTTCATTTACAGACAAGGAGAAGGAGGAAGTGAGAAAGACGTTCGCGTAAGGGAAGAAAAGAAAAGGAAGAAAAAGAGAAGAGTTGACGGAGAAGAGAAAGAGAAAGATCGGGAGAGAAAGAGATGGGTGAAAAGAATGAAGAAGAGAGACAGTGAAGAATGAGAGAAAGAGGAAGAAACGACGCCGCTGGTTGTGGGATTTAGGGTTTCAATAAACCTTTTTCCCTTTTTCTTTTGTTATTTCCGGAACGGGTTGGGTCCGGTGGGTTCACAACCACCGACCCAACCCATTTTTTTTAATTTTTTTTTGTTTTTCTTTTTAGTTTTTTTAACTTGTTTTTGGGCCCAACCCATCTTTTATTAGAAAAAAAAACAAAAAAACAAATAAAAATCATAATAAAAAAAACAATAATAAAAACAGAAAAATAGAGAAATATAAAATAAAAGAAATGATAAATATCTAGAAATAGGTTTTTTAAATTAAAAATACAAAAAGAGTAGAATTTGATTTTTTATTAAAGTAATTTAATTTTCAATCAAAATATAACAAAAACATTTTCTTTTAATTGGAGTTCAACATAATTTAATTTTCTTTTAATTTATTTAATTTTAATAATTCAATTAGTTTAGATAACTTAGAACTTTAGTTTCTTTTTTCTAGAATTTAAGTTAGTTAAAACTTTTTTACTAACTAATCTTTTTCCAATTTCCATCTAATTAAATTTTCTCAAAAATGATTAAAAACAATTTTAGAATTTCTCGTTTAAACAATTTACCATTTATTTTCCAATTAGTCATCAAATTCCCTAACCCGAGCTTAATTCATCTCGTTATTCATTCGAACTCAACCTGCATCACTTCGCTCTGTTTGCTTAATATTATTATTTTATGCACGTCTAAGGGAAGAACTTGCGCATGACTTCATAAATCGTGCGTATTGTATTTCATTTGCATCATTATCCCCCTCTTTGATCCTTGAGTTTTCAAGTTGATCAACTTAGGCTTTAGATCCTACACCTTAAGAAGGACCGTTTTCTCTTTTATCTTTCAACTTAGACAAAACTTAATACAATTCAATCATCTATTCTCCCCACAAGAGAATTAGACGTGAGTCATCTTGACAGTTGAGATATAATTCTCCTGCCCTATAATATTATCGAAAGATGTAGAATCTTTTCCTCTTGAGAGAGGTATGTGGCATACTCGTCAATGAAATCCGAGTTTTGAGCCCTTCTCACAATGCCACGCGAAGACCATCTCCTATAAGTTGTGGTGGTTAAGTCGAGTGTTCTCCCTTAAGATGACGACTCGTCTTTTCTCCTAGAACTAATCAACAAACCTTATCCCCCTGGAACTTTGACCAACATTCAATGGTTCCTCAATCCCTTTTAGGGGAATTACGAATACGCTGATTCCATTTCCGTTAGGATATGTAGGCACAAGATGCGATTTCTTGACGAGTATACTTAGAAATAAGCCCCTAGGTCTTTCACCCTATAAAACAACAATAGCACATTAAAACAAGAGGTTCCTGCAGAGTACTACAGATTCTTAGGATGCTAGCACCTTCCCTAAGTTTAACCAACCCCCGAACCTTGGACTCTCTAGCTTTGTATTTGCATTGCATCTTGTGGATAATTAGATCTTTTTCCCTTCCCTTGGACAAATTAAAGACCGGTGGTGAACCATGAATTAAGATTCAAGTTAATCAATAATTTGATATCCAGTTCTCACCGCGACAATCATCAATGAAAATTCTTCACATAGATCTTTGTTTGTTGAACAGAATATGGTTTCGTCCATGTAGACTTGAACCAATAAAGTGCTACCTTTTATTTTCTTAATAAATAAGGTCTTGCCAGCTTTACCTTTTCAAATCCTCTTTCACATAGAAAATTATTGAGTCGATCATACCATGTTCTTGGTGCTTACTTTAAGCCATAAAGAGTTTTCTTCAACTTTAAGACATGTGAAAGATTCTTGAAGTCTACAAATCCCAGGGGTTGTTTGACATAGACTTCCTCATTGATGTAGCCATTCAAGAAAGCTCTCTTGATATCCATTTGGAATAACTGAAAATTCAATGAACACGTATAAACAAGTAATAAACGAATAACTTCTAACCTTGCAACCGGAGCGAAAGTTTATTCAAAATTGATCCCTTCCTCTTGATTGTACCCTTAAGCCACCAACCTTGCTTTGTTTCAAATAATTATACCATTTTTATCAAGTTTGTTCTTAAACACCCACTTGGTACCTATGATGTGTTTACCACTTGGCCTAGAAACAAGTTCCCAAACTTGATTCCTATCAAATTGGTTTAGTTCTTATCACATTGCAAGTATCCATTGTTCTTTACCTAAGGCTTCATCAACTTTGGAATGTTCAATTCGAGAGACGAATGCCATATTCAAGCATGCATCTTTGCGATTCAATCTTGTTGCAACACCTTGACTTATATCACCAATGACTTTATCAATTGGATGATTCCAATGGGTTCTCCATTCCTTAGGTAGATCACTATCTTTTGATTCTTGTTGAATTGGTTCTTCTTCTTGGTGTTTCGGATGATTATCATTGTTGACTTTTGGAGTATCTTCCTTAGGAACTTCTACAAAGTTATCATCATCATGTATATATATTCTTGGAGGGGTTAGATTCATCAAATGAAACATGCATAGATTCTTCAATTGTTAAAGTTTTTTTATTATATATATATATATATATATATATATATATATATATATATATATATATATATATATATATATATATATATATATATATATATATATATATATATATATATATATATATATATATATATATATATATATATATATATATATATATATATATATATATATATATATATATATATATATATATATATATATATATATATATATATTCTATATGCTTTACTAGTAAGTGAATAGCCAAAAAAAAATATCTTCATCGGATTTTTCATCAAACTTATCGAGATTGTCTTTATTGTTGTTTAGGACAAAACATTTGCATCCAAATATGTGAAAATGAGCAATATTGGGTTTTCTTCCCTTGAAGAGTTCATAGGGTTTTTTTTCAAGATAGTTCTAATAATAACACGATTACTTACATAGCATGTCGTGCTTACCGCATCTGCCCAAAAGTATTTTAGAAGATTTGAATCACTAAGCATCGTTTTAGCAAGTTCAACAAAGAGAACTATTCAACAAGAGAACCACTATCGAGATACCATAGATCTAATGTGGTCTTCAAGCATGCCTACAAAACAAATTAAGTTTTGTTAGGTACCCAAATTGTCTTGGGTCCTTCATAATTAGATTATTTTCTTGACCCACACATAATGCCCACTAGCCATACTAAAGTTTCTGACATAGTAAGCATTAAATGTGTGACCAATTATACCACAATAAAAGCAAGTAAGAACAAAGTTACTTCTATATCTAGGAGCATAAGATTTCTTTTTAACAAATCTTTTTCTTTTAGGATAAAGATGAACAACATTGGCTTTGTTTACTTTCTCCTTGGTGGATTGCTCACTAGCCTTAACAAAGATAGTTTTGTTAAAACTTGGTTTACTAAATTTTGGATAACCATTACCACTTTTATAATTGAAATATCTTTGTTGACTAAGAATACCCTCCAATCCAATTTTCCCTTTTTCATATCTTTCAAGAACTCTTTTTAATTAGACAATATGGAAATAAAGTGATTCACATTCTTTGTATACACAATTATGTTTTTTTTTCACTAATAACTTTTTGTTTTTCAACTTAAAAATCTTTTTCCATTTGTCAATTTTTTCTTCTAAAGATGAAATTTGTTTTTTTAGTTTGACATGGTTTTGTACAGAATTTTGCATTCATTAAGAAGTCCATCTATAACACCTTGTGCATCGTTATCATAAATAGAAAATTCATTATTAACCTCTTCATCTTCATCATCGGAATGGTGTGAAGTCATCAATGCAAGATTTACATATTCGTCTCTATCCGAATCAGATGAAGAAATGATCTCATTATCTTCCCATGCAATGTAGGCTTTTTTATTCTTCTTATGTTTTCTATTTTTTAAGCCACCTTTATTGGAGATTTTTAAACAATCCGTCTTCATATGGCTTTACTTACCACATTCATAACATGTGACATCTCGTGTTGAAGCGGAAGCCTCCTTTTTCCTGAAAGATTTCTTTCTTTTTGCATAATTAAAGGATTTATCATTTTTACCAGGAATATTACCAAGCCTTTTCACAAGAAGCCTAAAATTTTCATCTATTTCTGAAGCATCATCATCTTGTTCTTCTTTTGAATCAACTTTCAAAGCGATGCCTTTGGATTTCTTCTTTTGATTCTCATACTTTTCAAGTCTTCCAATTCAAGTTCATGTTCTTGGAGTTTTCCAAACAATGATGCGGATGTCATGGTAGAAAGAATCTTTTTTTCCGATATTACCGTCACTTTTGGTTGCCATTCTCTGGTTAAGACCTAAGCACTTTAAGATTAAGATCATCATTAGTAAAAGTATTATCGATAACAATTAAATGATTTGTCAAATGTATAAATCTCTTTTGCAACGCGATGATATATTCTCTGGGCTGCATTTTAAACATCTCATACTCTTGACTTAAAGTATTTAATCTCAATCTCTTTATTCAGCGGTTCCTTCATGAGTTTATACCAAAGTATCCCAAATTTTCTTTATCGATGTACATTGAGAGATACGAATGAATTCATCCATGTTAAATGCACTTTGAAATATATTGATTGCTTTCTTTTCATTTAGAACTTTTTATTATCATCTTAATCTCAAGAACTTTAAACCTTTGGAGTACTGACACCATTAGTGACAATTGTAGGTTTATGTGGACCATTTTCGACAATTTCCCATATTCCTTCTCCTTCTGCTTCTAATTGAGTCTTCATGCAAAATTTTCAAAAATTAAAATATTCACCAAAAAATAGTGAGGGTTTGTTGCTGCTACCACCATCTTTAAAAACTGGATTTGCACTTGCGGAAGCCATACTGGATTTGTAGGAACCGATTACCTATAATCTGCTCGGATGCCAATTGTGTGTAGAGATTACACCTAATAGGGAACCAGGGGGGGGGGGTGAATTAGGTACTTTAAAAATTTCCAATTTTAGACTTATATGTTATAATTTTTTGATTGGTTGCTAAGTGTTGAAAGTGGTAAAGTGCGGAAAAATAAAAATCACAGAGGGATTATACTAGTTCCTCTCATAGTTTGAGAGTACGTCTAATCCCCTTACAACATGTAAGAGATTTTACTATCTTGTTTGAACTTTGTACAAACTATCCTATCCACTATACACAAGATCCTAACAAATCAATAGGACAATCCCCTTATGATTTACACTAAATGAAATAAGAGAACAATCTTCCCTTAATCACTCTCTTGCTTCCAACAATCCTGGACAGTAAAAAAATCAACAATATTATGAATTTTTACAAGAGTTTTTGAAGTTGTATATAATGTATCAATCACTTGTATTCATCTTAACCTTCAAGCAAATAATTCTCAATATGTAACCCAAGTGCTCAATGATGTATGTGGTTGAAACCATATGAATTTGCAATAAAAATTAAGTGCATACGTTTCAATAAAAATTTTGTCAATAACACTTGAATTTTGAAAGATGAGAGAAAATGATTTTGAACTGTAGATGAAAGATGTGAGTTTGAAAATCTGAAAGTTAAGATATATATATATATATATATATATATATATATATATATATATATATATATATATATATATATATATATATATATATATATATATATATATATATATATATATATATATATATATATATATATATATATATATATATATATATATATATATATATATATATATATATATATATATATATATATATATATATATATATATATATATATATATATATATATATATATATATATATATATATATATATATATATATATATATATATATATATATATATATATATATATATATATATATATATATATATATATATATATATATATATATATATATATATATATATATATATATATATATATATATATATATATATATAATGCCTTAACACCTCTCTAAATGTGTATAAATGCATGAATAGATGTCATGGGTCAAATAAGCATTTAAAAATTTGTTTGCAACAGAAAATATATGAAACATTGTCACTGCTTCAGTGGTAACCGGTTACACTTGAAGAGGTGCCTAAAAAAATTTGAAAATAACGCACATGTAACCGGTTACATCATTTGAAAAAGGCCACATAATGTAACGTTAAGGTGGGATAACTGGTTACATGAATATTGATAACCAGTTACATGTCTAGGAAGAATAAAAAATACTTAAAAAATATTGTAGTTTGGCCAATTTTTGATGCAACAAAAGTTTTAATGCAATATAGCATGATTGTGCATTAATTTTTTTTAGCACTTATATTTAACATAGAGAGGTTGTAGACTTGTACCTTAAAATGTCATGATTAATCCTTAAGAGCATCCAATACTTGATCTTTTAACACTTAAAAATTGGACTTTATTGCACTTACTCTTGATATGAGTCTTGATCCATTCTTATTGACATAAACACATTCTTGTAGTTTTTCTTTATCAAAACAATCACTTAAGAAGCTTGTCTTCACACAACAAATCGACAGGAAACTCCACCGCACCAAACTCCACTTCGAAGAGTTGAGGGAGAAATTAAAATCCTTTGTTTGATGTTTTATTTATATTTAAAAACTTTTAATGCAATTTTCTATTTTATAAGGTTTTCCATATTTTGGCATTTATCATGATAATATTTTTTGGCTACCTTTTGATGCATCTTTTATGACAGATATTTTTATTTTTTGTAACATATGCTTATACTTTTCAAGTATTTTCCATTTATTTGCAATATTCGGTTATCTAGACTTAACTCCTCGATTTCGTAGGCGTTGTTTGAAAATACCTGATTGATTTTAAATGACCCTTTCCAATTTAGATACCTTTATAACATCTCAAATTTTGATACGAGATATTATTTAAATATTTCTTCAATTTCAAAAAAATAATTGGCATTTCTTTTTAATTTTTTTAATTGAATGTCTTAAGATGTTAATAATTATTTTACGAAAAAAATAACTTAAGACATCCAATAACTAGCAAGGTAAAAAGACCGCAATTCAAATATTTCTCGTTCAAATTTAGTTAAAATAAAATTACAATTTCAAAAATATGCAATTCTAAAATAAGTAAATCAATCATGACAAAAATTCATTTTTCCCACGATCGTGTAACATCAATCATTCTTTCTTCAAACCTTCATTATCATTGGTACCTATAATGTTGGTTTGTAAGGGTCAACTTCATAAACCACAACCATACAAAATAGAATTAAACAACGAATAAAATTTCACAAGAATAAACTATTCTTTTGTCAAAATTTTATTAAATAGAGCATGACCAAATCTTCTCATAATTAAGGGATAAATATATTAAAATTGAAGTAAAAAATATATTCAAACAACTCAAAATAAAAAAATTATTATTCCTTAATAAATCTTAGCATACCTAGATAATATTTTTTTTATAATTAGTTTTTTGTTTACCAAACATTTACTCTAAAAAAATAAATCAATATTATTATAGTCAATAATTTTACATCATCCAAAATACAGATTTACTATAAGTTAAGCATAAGAAATCAAAGCCAATATATCAAAACATTCATTTAAAAATATAAAGCTAACCACCAAGAAACAAATGCAAATACATATACTCTTAATACTATTAATACTATATGATTCAGATATTTCAGTCTACCACTAAGTCGTCACACAAAATTTATCTCATGCCATGTCATAATGATGATAAAATGCAACTACATCACTAAGCCAAATCCTGCCATAGTGGCAATCACACAATCTAAATGATAATACATCATTATGCACATGATTAAAATCATAATTTTTTTACTATATCACTCTACCACTTTAGAAAACACCATTTAGGCACACACCACTTAGGATATTTCCCCGCTCCCTATCACATCTCCATTTTTGTCCCCATTCCCATCCTCGATTCTATAATGGAGGAATATTTTTCTCCATTCTCATCCTCATCTTCACATATTCCTACAGTAACCATGAACATCATATTTTAAAAAAAATTTTATATTTTTCGATCAAAACTATGACACTAATATTCATTATTTTTTTCTTTAAAAACACACATATATGTTGTATCTCTTTTTTTAAAAATAAAATAAAATAAAAACACACATAGCATCAATAACAAAAAAAAAAAGAAAAAACATTCATAGTTGCTAATATTTCTTATTATGTCAAAAATACTTGAAGTTGTAAGGTTTTCATCACTTTTCATGATTGTGTTCTTAAGAAGTGAAACAATACAATAAAAAAAAAAATCAATAGAATGAACGATGTTATCAATGTTCGTTGATAACTCTTCTTTTCTTAATACTAGCGTCCAAACGAACAATTTCATATCCGTTTGTCCATACTTTTCAGTGTGCACATGCGTCAAAATATAAACGGAAAATTTATTTTATTTTGATTTAAATTTAAATAATTTATATAATAAACTTTATGATATGCATTCTCATGCTTGTCTTTATATTTTTTTAGTGCCAAATGCAAGAAATTATAATTTTTTTTTTGAATTTTGATTAAGTTAAATTATTTTTCAAGTTAAATTAGTATGTAATATGACATATTTATTTTGTTATATAATTATATTATTTTATATATATTTTATGAAAAAAATTTTATATCTATGTATAAAAGAGATGGAAACTTCTGGAATGACACATTTCAAAAATAGCATATTGTATAGTCCATATAAACCTATAATGTATGAAGAAGGAATGGATGAAAGCGAGAGCTTAAATAAAAAAGATGAAAAACAATTAAAATATATTGTCTCTGAAACTACATTATGGTAACAGTTATTTTATCTTTTTAAGTTATTGTATTTATTTTATTCTTCTAACATAGATAATTTCTTTATTTTCGCTCATTCAAATTGAAATTTATTTTGTTTTCATCTAATGTAAATTATGTTAGTTTTAATTCAAAATTCCATTTAATATATTTTCATTATATTTCTTCAATCCTTTGTATCTTCTGAAAGGAGAATCAACGGTGGCGGTGTTATATATTACCCACGAACCATTTGTTTTTGATAAAAAAAAAAATGATTTTTGTACGGTGATTTGTTTGAATATGTTTATGAAGGAATTACTCACCGAGTGTAATCAATCTTTTTTATTTGCACTTTGCCTTAGAATATATATATTTTTCTATTTGATTATTTTTTTATGGTCGTGTTTAGTTGTTGTAATAGATTAGTTGTTTGTGTTAGATGTAACACCTGAGGTGAAAGAGGACGGTGGTTACATGTAACACCCGTGGGCGAGGGAGTGGTTGTCGGTGTCATGAGGCATGACAATGAGACACTCCTAGCAGCTTCTAGGGGAAAACCGAATTCACATCCGAATGAGAGGGATCCTGAGGCTATGCAGGTATGAGACTACCTATACCAACAAGATGCATCTTCTTTTCGGTAGCCCGTTCATAAGAACTCCACAGTTAAGTGTGCTTGACTTGGAGCAATTCTGGGATGGGTGACCTTCTGGGAAGTTTCCTGGAAAGCGTGTGATTGAGGACAAAGCATGCTGAAAAGACCCGTGTTGGTTTGTGGGGTCAGTCGATAATCCTAAAAAGCAATATGGGGCGTTACATTAGACTTTCAACTAGGGAGCATTGAACATAGTGAGAATTTTTTCTAGAGCAACCTTTGTGAGAGACACACCACATACTCACCCAAAACCTTAAGGTGATAGGTGTATGGGTTCTCTCACTTATAAATGCTCAAGTCACCACATTTCTATCCAATGTGGGACTATTATCCACCCTACTCACACTTGTTAATACTTAACACTCTCCCTCAAGTGTGAGTTTATCCCAATGCTCTCCCTTAAGCGGAAACTTTAACTGTGCAACTGCACCCTTGTACCGAACACACGACCTATGGGGATACTTTCGATACAAGTAAGTCGTTCACTTTATTCGAACCAAAGGCTCATGATACCACTGTTGGACTTTCAAATAAGGAGTATTGAACATAGTGAGACTTTTTTCTAGAGCAACCTTTGTGAGAGACACACCACATACTCACCCAAAACCTTAATGATGTTGGAAATTCACCTCACACCCTATGAAGAATTCCCTTCAATCTTGATCTCAAGATTGATGAACAAACCCACAATATGATAATGATGGTAATAACAAGTAATTATCAAGAACAACAAAAGAAAAGAAGAACACACAAGAAAGAGAAGAATGAGAGAGGAAATATTTGGAGAAAGTTGTTACCCACAAACTGTGGGATTTCTTATTGAACTTTCACTTTCTAACTGCAACTGTGAAATCTGTTCTGTTGTAATGTATAATACAAAGCAAGGTACCCTATTTATAGTTTTAGGTTTACACTAGCCCAAAGCATAAAAGGCCCAAAATATTCTAAATCAAATCTAATCATATGATATCAAATCTAATCATATCAAATCACAATGAATTATATTTAACACACCACCTAATTCATTGTGTCTAAACTGTCTA
Organism: Lathyrus sativus; assembly: GCA_963859935.3. Lineage (NCBI taxonomy): Eukaryota > Viridiplantae > Streptophyta > Magnoliopsida > Fabales > Fabaceae > Lathyrus > Lathyrus sativus. The sequence continues at coordinate 651,386,259 of OZ012739.1, read as the reverse complement.
CATTCATCATGGCCCTTAGTCTTCTGAAGGCTTCGACCTGCACTCCCTTCGTCATGATATCTGCAATCTGATTCTCAGTTCTGCAGTGTTCCAACTTCATCTTCCCTTCTGCTACCCGCTCTCGGAGATAATGGAACCTCATTTCGATGTGCTTGCTTCGACCATGAGCTATTGGATTCTTTGCCAAGTTGATAGCTGACATGCTGTCTATCTTCATGGTAATTGCTCCATGGTTCTTCCCTGTGATTTCTTAGACCAAGTTCACCATCCAAGTTGCTTGACATGCACAAAAGGAAGCAGCTATATATTCTGCTTCGCATGATGATAATGCCACCACTGGTTCCTTTCTCGAATTCCAAGCAACTGGTGCACCACCTAACATAAACACATATCTAGCTGTGGATTTTCGATCCTCAGCATCACTACACCAACTGGAGTCTGTGTATCCCACTAACTTGCATTCTTTTCCTTCATCAGCTACTGGAAACAAAATACCATAGTCGAGATTTCCTTTCAGATACCTCAGTATCCTCTTCGCCGCTGCTAGGTGTGATACCTTTGGCTTCTGCATGAATCTACTTACCATACCAACACTGTATGCTAAGTCAGGCCTTGTGTGACAAAGGTATCTAAGTGACCCAATAAGTCTTCTGTATTGGGTTGGGTCGACATCATCTTCATCTGAATCCTTCGACAGTTGCAATCTGGGCTCAGCTGGAGTCGAAGTTTGGTTGCAATCTTGCATCTCAAATCTCTTGAGTATTTCGCCTGCATATCTTCTTTGGTGCATCATCAAACCTCTACTTGTCTTGTAGAATTCGATCCCAAGGAAATATGAGAGATTTCCCAAGTCTGACATTTCAAACTCCTCACTTAGGTCATGTTTGAAATCTTCGATCTCCTTCTTGCAACTCCCTGTTATCAACAAATCATCAACATAGAGACATAGTATAAGCAATTCGCCATTACTTCTTCTTACATATTCTCCATGCTCAGTTGTACACTTCACAAATTCCTTCTCCCTTGAGAAGCTGTCGATTTTCTTATTCCAAGCTCTTGGAGCTTGCTTAAGTCCATACAGGGCTTTATGAAGCCTGTACACCTTTCTTTCTTCGCCTTGTTTCATAAACCCAGCTGGTTGTGCAACATAAACTTCTTCGTCTAAGGGGCCATTAAGGAATGCACACTTCACGTCCATCTGACATGTGTGCCAGTTGTTCATATTTGCTAGACCAACAACCAACCTGATTGTTTCGATTCTAGCAACAGGTGCGAATACTTCATCGAAGTCAATTCCTTCCTTCTGAAGAAATCCTTTCGCCACAAGTCTCGCCTTGTGTCGAGTTACTTCTCCTTTGGGATTTACCTTTACCTTGTAAACCCACTTCACATCAATTGCCTTCTTCCCTTGCGGTAATTCGACAAGTGACCAGGTATCATTGACTTCGATGGACTCCAACTCTTCAATCATTGCTTTCATCCACTGCGAATCTTTCAATGCCTCAGCTACATTGACTGGTTCGACATCTGCGTAGAAAGCATAATGTACCAACTCACCCTCTTCATCGACTACATCATCTGATGTAATTACACATTCTTGCAACCTTGCAGGCACGTGTCTTGTTCGTCGAGGTCTGCTTAAACCTGCTTCATCTGCAACTGGTTCCTGTCAAACTTCTATTTCGACTTCAGTGGCTGGTTCTTCACAAGAGATTCTCACTGAATCCTTCTTGGCATTCTCAGTCCAATCCCATTCTTTAAGCTCATATATGATCACATCCCTGCTGATCACTACCTGCTTATTCACTGGGTCGAACAACTTGTAACCTCCTGTCGAATGATATCCTATCAAGATCATCTGATTTGACTTATCATCAAGCTTCCTTCTCAACTGATCTGGCATATGTCTATGTGCTATAGATCCAAACACCTTCAAGTGACTGAGACTAGGCTTGACACCAGACCAACATTCTTCTGGTGTGATTCCTTCAAGCTTCTTCGTCGGACATCTGTTCAATATATATGTTGCTGTCGAAACTGCTTCTCCCCATAATTCTTTAGGTAGATGCTTTCCATTCCACATACTTCTCACCATATTCATGATGGTTCTGTTCTTGCGTTCTGCAATCCCATTTTGCTGTGGAGTGTAAGGTGGCACCACCTCATGCCCAATCCCTTCTTTTACACATAGTGTATCGAACTCTTTCGACATATACTCTCCACCACCATCAGTCCTCATAATTTTCAGCTTTCGACCACTCTGTCTTTCGACCATGGACTTGAATCTGGAAAATACCTCAATCACATCACTTTTCTTCTTGATGAGGTAAGTCCACAACTTTCAACTATAATCATCTATAAATGTGACAAAGTATCTATTGCCACCAATCGAATCCACCTAGATTGGACCACATACATCAGAGTATATGACTTCAAGTATTGCCTTCGACTTCCTTCCTGCATCCTTGCTGAAGCTATTCTTGTGTTGTTTCGACTGAACACACTCTTCACAGGCTTCACTTGGAATGTCGATTTCTGGTAATCCTGAAACCATATTTCTTCTCTTCAGTTCTCTGATGTCTTTAAAGTTGAGATGACCTAGTCGAAAATGCCATAACCACTCATCTCTGCTGGCTGCAGTTGCTAGACATCTGTACTCCATCACATTGAGTCCAATCTTGAAGGTCCTATTCTGAGACATTTGAGCCTTCAAGATTAGTCTACCACCTGCGTCGAGAACTCTCATCATCTTGTCTTCGACAACTACCTTGTAGTTCTTTTCGACAAGCTGCCCTATGCTGAGCAGATTACTCTTCATGCCTGGTATGTACAACACATTGGAAATTGTTGACCTTTTGCCATCTTTCCTCATAATCAGAACATCACCAACACCTTCGGCTGCTAGAGTGTTATCATTTGCAAACTTTACGGTGTTCTTCGACGAGGGCTTCATGTTGACAAACCAATCTTTCCTTCCAGTCATGTGTGATGAGCATCCTGAGTCCAAGTACCACTGATCTTGGAATCTTTCTTCATCTTTTGTTGTGACCATTAGCAACGTTTCTTCTTCTTCATGTTTCGCCAGCTTTGCATCAGTCTCTTGATTTTTCTTCCTTTCTGGACAATCACTAGCATAATGACCATACTTCTGGCAATTGAAACACTGAATGTGGCTTTTGTCTGACTTTCGACCACCACCTCTTCCTTTACCTGCAGCACCACCTCTTTGGTTGCCTTGGTTCCAAGGTTTCTTCTGATTCGACTGGTTTCCTCCTTTGTTGCCATTCCAGCTACCTTTGCCTTTTCTTTCCTTTTCTGACTGCGCCTGCAAAGCCATGTCTTTCAACTTTCCTGCAGCTCTCTCAACCATCCTCTGTTCATGAGACTCAAGAGTCCCTTGAAGCTCTTCCTTCGTCAACACTGACAAATCTTTCGACTCTTCTATGGCAACTACCACGTGGTTGAATTTTGGAGCCAACGATCTCAAAATCTTTGAGACAACTGCTTTCGTCGTCAGCGCTTCTCCATATACTTTGATTTGATTCACCAACTTTGTAACTCTGGTGAAGAAATCTGTAATGCTTTCGTTGTCTTCCATCTGAAGCAACTCATAGGTTCTCTTGTGAGTTTGAACCTCACCTCTTTCACCTTCTCTGCGCCTCCAAACGACTTTTCAAGAATCTCCCATGCTTCTTTTGCTGAATCGACATCATTAACCTTTTCAAAGTTATCAGGATCGACACACTGATGAATTATAAAGAGCGCTTTATAATCCTTCTTCTTTAATTCTTTGTGCGCAGCCTTTTCCGCCTCCGTTGCGTTCTCTCCAAGCGATGTTACTTCGTCCTTCACAAGATCCCAAAGATCATGATAACAGAAGATCACCTTAATCTGCTTGCACCAATTCTCATAATTGTCTTTCTTGAGAATTGGCAGGGTCGCCGGAAAGTTGCCGTTCAGATAGTTCATCATCATCACTATTTTCCTTCCTTGAATCTCTCAACCGGAGCTCTAGATACCAGATGTTGGAAATTCACCTCACACCCTATGAAGAATTCCCTTCAATCTTGATCTCAAGATTGATGAACAAACCCACAATATGATAATGATGGTAATGACAAGTAATTATCAAGAACAACAAAAGAAAAGAAGAACACACAAGAAAGAGAAGAATGAGAGAGGAAGTATTTGGAGAAAGTTGTTACCCACAAACTGTGGGATTTCTTATTGAACTTTCACTTGCTAACTGCAACTGTGAAATCTGTTCTGTTGTAATGTATAATACAAAGCAAGGCACCCTATTTATAGTTTTAGGTTTACACTAGCCCAAAGCATAAAAGACCCAAAATATTCTAAATCAAATCTAATCATATGATATCAAATCTAATCATATGATATCAAATCTAATCATATCAAATCACAATGAATTATATTTAACAGTTTGAAGTTGTTGTAATAGATTAGTTGTTTAAAATTATTTCGCAATGCTGGTTGGAATTGAAAGAGGAATTAGGATTGAGTTTTTTTTCATCAACCTAAAAGTGTGAGAATGAATTTTGCAAGAGAAATTTTAGAGGGAGAGAGTCCTATTGAAAAAAGTTGTTTTTCTACATTTTTAAATGGTGTAACTGGTTACCGTTTTGAGCATAAGTGACTATAAGTTTTGACAGAAGTTAAAATTTGAAGTAACCGGTTGGTAACTGGTTATGTCTTTTAGAGTAACAGGTTACAATGGACTTTTTTAGTTTTTTTTTTTTCAATTTTCAACTTATTTTTTAAGCTGTTTTTTTTTTCATTTAGTTTTTACTTGTTGTATATAAAGCCTTGTATTCTCCCAATTATGATTAATGTCAATTATTCTTCTCACTCTTAATTACTCTCTCTCTATTTTTCTATCTCAATTTCTTAACTTCATCTTCTCCAAATTAACTCAATTCTCCATTAGTTCACTATTAAAGATTTTGAATGCTCTAACGTTTGGCATCAAGAACACTGTTTCTGATCCATTTCCGTTGCAATAATGAGTATTGTTTCCAACGATAGAATTCACACCAACCTGCTTGTGAGATATTGGATCAAACTCTAGTATGGTCGAAGTTTGTTCGTGAGTAATGCGTGTTGTAATCGAAGTTTGTTCTAACATGCATTAGTCAATATTCCTAGGTTTGTTAGCATGTTGAATTTAGCGTTACTTGTAAGACCAATTGTTTAAGTTAGCTTGTAATGGATAATTGTTAAAAATCCCATTAGGTCAGTGTGCTAGTTTTCTTATAAATAGCATGTTAGTCTCTCATCTTGTATAAGGAAAAATAGGAAGATTAAATCGTAATTCAAGAGAGAGAGGTTATTTGTTATTCTTGTATACTTGTAATCTTGTTTGATAGATAAAGGAAAAAATAACAGTTTATAACCAATCCTTGTTGTTTCTTCTTGTTCTTCTTACTTGTTTTCTTTGTTAACCCTAACCTTTGTGTGTTTTTTGAATATAAAGGCATTCTATTCACAACAAATTGGTGCGATGAGCATGGAGAAGATGCCTTCAACAAAGTATGATATTGAAAAGTTCACCGGAGTGAACGACTTCGGTCTGTGGCGGTTGAAGATGAAAGCCCTACTAGTTCAACAGGGTTGTTTGGAAGTGTTGAAGGGAGAGGCAGCCATGGACGTTGCGTTAACGACAAAAGAAAAGACGACCATGATTGAAAAAGCCCACAACACAATATTGTTGAGCCTTTGTGATAAGGTTTTTCGACATGTATCAAAGGAGACTACATCATCAGGATTATGGGTGAAACTTGAAAGTTTGTACATAACCAAATCTCTGTTGAATCGACTCTACTTGAAGCAAGCTTTGTATTCATTCAAGATGAGTGAAGACAAAGTGTTCGCTTAGCAGTTGGATATGTTCAACAAGATGATTCTTGATCTTGAAAATATTAATGTGAAGATCGATGATGAAGATCAAACACTGTTACAGCTGTGTGCTTTGCCTAGAACACATGCTCGCTTCAAAGAAACTCTCTTGTATCGAAGGGAGTCCCTGAGCTTTGAAGAAGTTCTATCAGCCTTGTATTCTAAATACTTGAGCGAATGAAAGGAGCATAAACCTTCGACGATGGGCGAAGATTTGACGTTAAGGGAAAATTCTTGCGAAAGGATGGTAAGTTCGACAAGTAGAATAGTAAAAGTCAATAGAAGTCTTATTGTGGCGAAACATCTGGTATTCGATGTTATCACTGTAAGGAGGGCCACACAAGAAAGGTGTGCCCTGAACACCTGAAAGATCATAGAGGTAAGGATGATGGCAACACAGTCATTGCTCAAGATGATTTCAACTCATCAGATGTTCTTGTGGTTTCAAGTGACGACTCAAGAAAAGAGTGGATTATGGATTCAGGTTGCACTTGGCACATGACTCCAAACAGAGAATTGTTCGGGGAGCTATTTGATCAAGATGGTGGATCAGTGCTGCTGGGAAACAACAAATCTCACAAAATTGCAGGTATTGGATCTGTGAGATTCAAGTTCCATGGCGAGTCAATAAGGTTATTGACTGAAATCAGGTATGCACCTGATTTGAAGAGAAATTTTATTTCTCTTGGTGAATTCGACAGAAAGGGATATGTTTTTCAAGGAGAGAAAAATATCCTAAGAGTCATGAAGGGGTCAAAGTAAGCCTTGAGAGGCATGAAGAAACAAGGCTTTTATACCCTTGAGGATGAGGTTGTAAGTGATTCGACAAATGTTGCATCCACAAAACCTGTGTCGAAGACATAATTATGGCACATGAGATTCAACCATGTCATCGAAAGAGGCCTGGTCGAATTGGGGAAGCAGAACCTGCTGGGTGGTGACAAAGTCGAAAACTTGGAGTTTTGTGAATCTTGTGTATTTAGTAAATCATGTAGGGCGAAGTTTAACAAAGGCAAGCAAAGAACACATGGATCCCTAGATTACATTCATGCTGATCTTTGGGAGCCTGCAAGGAATCCTTCACACTTAAGTGCAAGGTATTTTCTATCTGTCGTTGATAACTATTACAAAAAGCTATGGGTATTCATTCAGAAGACGAAGGATGAATCTTTTGAGAATTTCAAAAGTTGGAAGGTTCTGGTCAAAACTCAAACTGGCAGAAAGGCTAAGAGGTTAAGAACCAACAATGGCCTTGAGTTCTGCAATGAAGACTTCAACAATTACTGTGTTGAGTTTGGGATTGTAAGGCATAAGACTGTAGCTGATACTCCTCAGCAGAATGACTTAGCTAAGAGATTCAATCGAACCATCCTTGAAAGGGTTAGATGTATGTTGTTAGTCCTGGATTGAAGAAGGTGTTTTGGGCGGATGCTGTTTCGACAGCAGCCTATATGATAAATAGACGTCCCTCGACTTTCTTGGGAATGAAGACACCTGAAGAATTTTGGTCGGGACATCCACCTAGTCTCGACAGACTAAGAGTATTTGGCTGCGTGGCCTATGCTCATATTAGGCAAGACAAGGTCGAATATAGAACTCTGAAATGCATGTTCATGAGATACTTTGAAGGAGTCAAAGCTTATAGGCTATGGTGCTTAGAGCTAGGTCACAAGAGGTGTATCACTAGTCGAGATGTAGTTTTCAATGTGGCGCACCTCGAAAAATCACATAGAAATAATGAAAACACGACCCTCGCGCTAAAGGCGCGAAATGCGGTTCGACAGAGTTGCCACCGAATTTTATTTATTCCAAAAAAATGGAAAAGAAAAATATCGAGAAAACCTTTTAAAAAACGGACAAGAACGATGGTCCTCACAACCTTTAAAAAAATGAAATTGATCAAAAGACAATAATTATAATTTATTTATTTTTAATGTGTTATAATTATTTATATATATATATATATATATATATATATATATATATATATATATATATATATATATATATATATATATATATATATATATATATATATATATATATATATATATATATATATATATATTATTTTTTAAATTTTGACCAAAATTTTAAAAAGTTAAAATGGGTCTCGAGAGTTGATTGGATCGACCAATAGTAATGTTATGTAGGAGTTGAAAAGTTATACGACTAATTTCTTCATTACAACTTTCCTTCCTTTCCAACCAAGTGCATGTGCATGATGTTTGCCATTTAAGTTTCTGATTAATTGCTTAGGCTGCTATGATAAAGCAAAACGTGTTGTATATACGATGTCAGGCATCTGTAATTAAATACTATCTTGGTGATATTAGTCAACTGAATATATTTTTTTAAGCAACAAAAAGGATTAATATATCAAATAGTCAAAACAGCACAAGATATATGCTGGGCAAGAGCTACAAACATACCAGAATTTACTGTCCCTCCAAACACCCCATACAACAAACCTGCACCTAAGCAAAAACCAGTACAGCACCAATATGCAAACCAGTGCAGGTTATGATTTGATTATGTCTAAATTGGGTTTTGATGTTGTAACTTTTTCTTTCTGTCGTCAAAGAAAAATATTGAAACTTTCTATTTTGTGGGTTTCTTCATTGAATCATGGTCCTAAACCATGTGTGGTTTGTTGTGAATTATTTTTTGAGAAGATAGATGTGCTAAAAGGAGTGGTAGCTGACCTTTAAAATACTCCTTTTTTTCTGTCATTTTGGCACTTTCTTTATTATTGAGAAATATTGTTAAGTATTAACAAAATTATGTATTAAATATTTTGCAAAATTATTTATTAATGTGTTGTAAAAAAGATAAATTTAATAATTGAAAGTATATAGATTAATAAATACTTAATAATATAATAAGAAAAATAATATTAAAATTTTAAAAATAATATAATATATTAAATTAATAATTAAAAGTTATACAAAAGAGGTTCCAAGAGAAAAAAGGAGAGTGTTAGCCCTCACACATGAGATACCAAGTTAGGACTCAAAAAGGAAATAACAACAGCGGCGAAATAATTTTTTTTTTTTTGTGTGAAAGTGATATAGGACTAGACAAGATCAAATAAGAAGCTACACCTAATAATAACGTGGATAACTAAAAGAGTAAAGGTGGTTTGGGGGTTAGAGATGTCAATTTGATCAATTTAGCTTTTTTAACTAAGTGGATGTAGTGTCTTATTTCTTGTGACTCCTGTCTTTGAAGAAATATCTTTGTTGTTCACTATGGTAGCTCTATTATTTCCTCTCTTAGTAGTGGTAGAGATTTGAGCTTTTGAATTTCTTCATCCTGGGGGAAAGATGTTTCTCTTTGGGTTCTAATCAGGAAGATTCTTCTGACTAGTTTCTGGACGGTATTCCTAGGAAGGTCAGATGACGGTATCAGATGTCTTTTTGCAAGGATCTGTGGATTTAGAGTATACCCCTTAAAAATAGGTTCCCTATGTTGTTCTTGATAATTGACTATCATGAAAAGAGTGTATTAGAGGTAAGTATATGGGTAGATGAGACCTTAATTTGGGATTTCAGATAAATGAGGTATTTCTTTGTTCATAAGGAACCCATTGCTGAATTCCTTTTAGTCATTCGAGGGCATATTTTTTCTCTGAAAAAGGATAAGTGGATTTGGAAGTTTGCTAGGGACGCTTTTTTTCTCAATGTCCATTGCGTTTCATTCTCTTTTGATATTTTCTTTTTCTTCAAGCCAACTCTCCTCCACAAGTAATATGTCGCTTCCCCACATTTGCGGTAGTTGAACACCTTTTAAAGTGATTGTTTTTTCATGTCAGCTTCTCCTTGATATAGTCCCCTCTAGAGAGAATTTATTCAAATGAAAAGTGATTAAGGGCTCTGGTTGTATCTTGTGCTTGCTTTGCAATGTTTTTGTCGAGTTAGCTTTTCACTTATTTTCCATTTATGACTTAGTGGTGTCTAAAATAAGATTTTTAGTTGGTTTGGATGGAAATGAGCCTAGCCTTCTCTTTGAGAGTTTCCAGTCTTTAGGAGGTAGGGTGAAATCTTGTAGGGTGTTTATATGATTTGGCATGTTGTGGTCTAGACCATTTAGAGAGCCCGTAGTGAGAATGTTTATTGGGAAAAAAGTGGAAGAAAAAAAATTGTTGGCTTGGAAATGGTTATTGGGTAGATCAATGGAGAAATCTCTTATCTTCAAAAAATGGCTTCAAAGGCATATGCTTCAGATTAATCAATAACGAATAAAGGTTTACGACCATGTTTAATGTGTGTGTGTGTGTGTGTGTGTGTGTGTGTGTGTGTGTGTGTGTGTGTGTGTGTGTGTGTGTGTGTGTGTGTTTCTTCTTTCTTCCTTGGTGGTCTCTGATGTGATGTTGGTAGTCTAGCTGACTTGAGATATAGCTTGATCCTTCAGTGCAGTTCTTAGAGGGAGGATTTTCGGGAGTTGTCTTATGGTAGCTTATTTAATTTTTGGCATTATAGTTCTTTATTCTTGTTTTATTGTTTGGTTTTGTTGTTGTACTTTTTGGTACATCTTGTGCCAACCGTCTACTCATTTGTACGTTGTTTGGACTTTTTCTTCCCTTTATTAATATTCCATAAAAAAAGAAAAAAAAATCAACAAAACCAACCACACAACTTAGATATTACCAGCTAAAGCCCAACACCAAGAATCAACATCAACAAAACAAAATCCTTCAAAAATATACACGAACATACCATCATAAGATATAAGACGAAGACTCTCAAGCCGCTGTTGACTTATGACAAGAACAAAACACTACAAAAATCGCGTGGATTATGGCAGTTTAATTGCGGTGTTCAGTCCAAACAACCACAATTCATGAATGATTACGACAAATTTATCAACCGATGTAATATTATTCTTAAAATGACGATTTCAATCGCCGAACTTACTTAATTATATTTAAAATTTTGCTTAGGTAGCGCACATGTTTTCACTCTTCCCTTGTTATTTTTTTTAATATTCACTTTCCAATAAATAAATGTGGTCAACATAATTAATAAAAGGTAGTAAATTTATTTAATGAATTAAAAAAGTAAACCTAAGTTCCCTTTCACATCCTCTCTCTCTCCAAAGAAACAAAAAAAATCTCCTTCCTCTTCAATATTCAATTTCAATTTCCCTTTTTTCATTTTTTACACCCAATTCTAATTCTCCATTTTCCATTTTCTTCTGTTTTCAATCTATATTCTTATTCGGTATTGAATCTTAAAAGTCATTCAAATTCAAAGCATAATAATATTTTGAAGATCAAATCACCCTAATCAGTGAATGGAGAAAAGGGACAAGAAAACACAAAGAAGATAATGCTAAAGGAGAAAAGGCTAAAATGGTTGAAGAGATGAAAATTCCTTCCAATTTCTTGACTCAAGAAACCACACTTCTCAAGAAGAACTTAACCTTCCGGGTACTTTACTAAATTAATATTTACAATTCATTCAATAACTTCTTCCATGTTGTAACACATTTTTAGTTTTGAATAAATGCAACAAGATGACAAACACTCATCTGATTCTATTCCCATTCATCCTTTGAGTATTTATATTTCTCCTCTAACCTTTAACCCGCAATTAATTCGATAAACCCCTATTCAAATGTGGTTGCATCTGTATCAAGAAAAGCATAACATGCAACAAATCATAGAAGTTTTGTGGACTCAAAAATTCCGATAAGAATCAAGTTTTAGCATGTGCTATTCTTGTGAAATCAAGATCCTCAAGGATCAACTTATGTTTTGATGAAGACAAACCACTTGACAAGAAGGCAAAGATGTTCAACCATTTATCAAGATATCAGTATCAGGACAAAGACTTGACATGAAGAATGTTTTCATCAGAAGATATAATGAAAATCTTCATCAAGTATTTAAGACCTAGTTGCTCAAACCATGAAAAACTATTTGCATTACTTTTTCGCACTAACATAAGCTTTTTAAAACAAATTTTTTCTAAGTTTTTATAAGTGAAATCTATTGCACTCTTAGAGCAATCGATTGCATGATCAAAATTTTACTTCTGTTTTGCTTCTGTTTCTTAGTGCAATCGATTGGTGCTTTGGTGCAATCGATTGCATGCTTAAAAATCTTTGTTTTTTTTGCTTCTGTTTCTTAGTGCAATCGATTGGTGCTTTGGTGCAATTGATTGCTCTGTTGAAAAATTCAAATTTCAAGTGTTTTTGTGAAGGTGCAATCGATTGGTCTATATGTGCAATCGATTGCTCCCTGAACATTTTTGAAAAATCATTCTAAAAAATTGCATCTCTTCAACCAATCTTCTGTGAAATGTTTCCTTTGAAACATGGCAATTGTTCATCAATATTTCTGAGGATTTGCATATTATTTTACACTATGTCAAATAAGACTTTTAGCAGCGCTGCCTAAAGTGGCGCTGCTAAAGGTAAAGACAACGTTTTTTTATGGATAAAGCGCTGCTATAGGCCCCCTTTAGAAGCACTTTTAGCAGCGTTCCCCCCCCCCCCCATTAGCAGTGCTTTTCAAAAGTGCTGCCTAATCCGCCATCCCCCCGTTTTAGCAGCGCTTTTGAAAAGCGCTGCCTATTCCACCCCCTTTAGAAGCACTTTTAGCAGCGTTCCCCCCCATTAGCAGTGCTTTTCAAAAGTGCTGCCTAATCCGCCATCCCCCCGTTTTAGCAGCGCTTTTGAAAAGCGCTGCCTATTCCACCCCCTTTAGCAGCGCTTCTAAAAAGCACTGCCTATTCCCCCTCCCCCCACCTTTTAGCAGCGCTTCTGAAAAGCGCTGCCTATTCCCCTCCTTTAGCAGCGCTTTTCTAAAAGGGCTTTCTTTTCTCCCTCCTTCCCCCACCCTTTACCAACGCTTTTATTTAAAAGTGCTGTCTATTCTTTAAGTTTATAAATATTTTTTAAAAAAATAATCACTTTTTTTTTATTTTTTTCCCGATAAACCTGCTTATAACAATTACAGTTACTTTACATATAATCACTGTAATTCACATAAACCTGCTTATATATAATTCAACACAAGCCGATCCTCAAAACAACTTCCCAAATACAGTCAATTTACATATAATTACAAAACCGACAACTTTACAAATACATACGACTTCAATATTATTATCCTGCATCAATATTTGACGATACATATACCTTATACAATTCTCAACTCAAGAATGTATTGACACCATTCCTCCTTAATTTCTTCCAATTCTGCTTTCGAGTAAGTACCACACTTGAATTCATCAAAGTACTACATAATATAACAAAACTGCACGATTTAGTTTTAAAACTAATTACTCAGATGAAATATCGGTTAATTATTAAAATAAATCATATAACTTATGAATTTATCCATACCATGATTGGAATATCTATTTGACCCGAGTGAATAATTTCCTTCATAAAGCGCAATACAAAACATCCGCAATCAATCCCATTGCGCTGACGAGGACACTGTAAATGGAAAAACAAACGATCATTTATCAGGATATATAGTTTAAATAGTTTTATCAACTAGAATCACTATAACAGTAAAAAAATGTGAAAATATACCTGCACTCTGATCCAGCTAATGTTGTTTGCTTTCCTTTTTGGCACTTTTACTTCTCTTTGCGATCGAAATATTTGTATAGCTCTAACATAATATAAACGAATATTTAGAACAGTCTCACATAATAAATAAAGATAATTATTCAGAACAGTATATCTCATCACTTACGTATCAACCATAGTCTTCATATGAGGATATTTTGTTTGATCACCATCCAATGAATCCAGATAATACACGATTTCTTTCATCGGATTAATCGCGACCAATGACCAGTGTCCACTGTAAAATGAGACAAAAGTTTAGACGGAAATGTTATATAGAATGGCAAAAAATGAATAATTATAATAAATGAATTTAGAATGAAATCTAACCCATGGCCAGTATTATATGGCAAAAAGTACAACTTCTCTGTATCTGCGGCCATAAATAATTTGACAAAGTAATCTCTGACTACATCTAGAGTGTGATCGATTGGCCGTGCGTTGATACAGCTAGCAGATAAGAATGCGAATCTTGAAGTCAAATCATGCGGGACCAACATCTTGTCATACAATAACCTTAAATAAAAACATAATCAACATTAGAATATTCATTTAAATGAGAAAATAAATTGTTCAATTATTTAATTAAAATTGATCAGAGTATTACCTGATGTAGGAATGCATAACACCGATGCCCAATTCAGAATGTTGGAAAATCTGGTCCAAATCCTCCTTGGCAATTGTTTCGGCATATTCAAAACCGAAAATACCTTCCTGCATAGGTATTTGACGAATGCCACCCTCAACCACATCTGTTGTTCCTACATATGTTTCAAGGCACAACCTAAATCGAGGAACATATGCTTTTTTTGGCTCGGCCTTTTTTTTGTTGGGCACCTTGCTAGATTCAGGCATCTTACCCTTGCTGACTTGTTGCAACTGTTGATCATGAACCTAAAAGTCATATAAATTCAGTAATTAATGTATAATAAGATCATCATGTAACTGCAATAGTACCTGTTTTTTTGATGCAGCTGAATCGATTTCCCGCATAATAATTCCCCTATCTTTTGATTTGGATTTTGTAGGAGTCTAAGGTCATCATGTAAATAAGTAAATGTAAATGTAAGAATAACTTTCATGTATGGGTCGTAAAACATTTGAATACTTCATAATGGTGTTCAACCTACCTCATCATCTATGAAAATGAGATGTGACGACCATGAAACATACGATCCTATTGCCTCTCCTGCCACTGTTGCGTCCGAAACATCATATGGTATAGGAAACAACGCACCCCCTCTAACGCAATATCAACGGATACTTTCAAAAATCCAGTAGGGATCGGTTTATGGTGAAGTGGGTCTCCCAAAGTGTTATGCACTTTTCCCTTGCCAACCATGCGATAAGTTAGTGACGATAAATATAGCCAACAAGGTGAAATGCCCTAAACAAATAATGAATATGATTAATGTGTCAATTAAGAAAATTGTGCTATATTAATTTCAATTTAATATATACAATTACCTCTGGAAGCTTCTGCAAACAATTAATACTATTTTTATCGCTAGTATCTTTGCACTCTGAACCGCGCCTTTTTGACATGTATCTCTCTTTGTCCTTCTGTAATTCACGAATCTGAGCTTTCAATTCCTCCAACGTCTCCATCACTTCTTTATTGCTAGGAATTTTATTCTTTGGCTGCTTATACAACTTTGATGGAGTAACACCAAATCCCTTACCCCTCACACGCCCAGAATACTCAGGAATATTTAACACCCGACTCAGTAAGCTCCTGCAATCATCGTCCTCAGCTGCAGTTATAGTCTGGGGATAGAGTTTCCTGAAATATAGATAAAAACATATATAAATATATTATACACTTTTGAGTTACTGACAAAACCAATGTTGTACTTACACATTGTTTAAATACTTGTTGAACTTCTTCCTGAACGACTCCATCTCTTCCCACACAGGCAACCTTCCACACAACATGGTCCGAAAGAGATGTTGCATCACTTTTCTCCTCTTCTAACTACACATTAAGACAGATAATAAAACATTCATACCCCATTATATATACTTACTATTTTTTGTAACTATATAATATTAAAGCATTTATATACACTTACTATTTTTTTGTTGTAAGCGTGCATATCCCAAACGCCCTTTTTTGTATGGATACGCGGGTTTTGATGCCCGTTTCTAATTTACGTCACTCACAACCTGAAAAAACAAGTTTAAGTCATATCAGAGCTCCTGTGGAAGAAGTATATATTATACATTGTTCATGATAAGTTGTACTTACGCAAAATTCTTTGGTTCTTCGCTTGGCAACAAATGTCTCCCATTCTTCATCTGAAATCAGATCAGCGTACTTATTTGGACGCTCTGATTCGACAAAGTTTCCATCAAAATTTTTAAGAAACTTGTTCGTTAAAAACCCTCTAAATTCTCTCAGTCATTTTCCGGCCAATTGAAGACAATATTTTCTCCTGCAATCATCAATATTAAAAGATCTCTGCAAATAAATAAATATACATATAACATGTTAGTATAATTAATCTAAAGATGTAACCGTCGACATAATTAAAAAATATCAAATATCATACCTGTATCTCGCTCCAAATTTTGTCTTTAGCCGGTTGTAACGAAGGAATTCTCCAATTATCGCAAGTAATTGGAATTTCGACGAACAAGTGCTCAAATGTAACTTGTCAGCATCTCACCGTTAGACTCAATTAATTGATCTCTTTCACTCTAATGCACATCATGCTTTACACCTTTATTTCTCACACTGATGATTTTTTCCATAATCGTTATTCCTCTTTTAATATCGCCTTCCACGTCTTTTGTTGTTTCGTTTCCATCATGTGAATTTTCCTCGTTGGTGGCCATAATACCCATAATTCAGAAAATCCAAATTATCAAATGAATGACAAAGAAATATATACATAATTAATAACATCATCAACATTAAATAATTCTTGGAACATTAATTGTTGATAAAACTTGCAATAATGTAACAACTTCTTATATAGTTGATAATTTCTTTTAATAAAGCCTTATAATATTAAGAGAAAAAGGTGGAACAACTAAGGAACTATAAAATGAGGAACAAAATAAAATACCATAAAAAACGAGAAAACTTAAAGAAAGTTATACCTAACATATTTTTTACAAATTAGAATTCTCTTTAATTCTAATAGGGATAGAAACAAAAGTAATTAAAAAATCTGCACTGCTACTTATATTAGCAAAAAAAATCAACGCAAAAATTCTCTTCTCTAACTATGTGTGTGAAAGTAATATTTGTAAAGTTAGTGTGGCTAGTACTCTCCAACCATCTATTTTAAAGACCAATATGTCTCAAATTTAAAAAGCAAGTTTCATTGACTGTCAAGTAGTTATCCTAACAGCATCACAACACCAAGTGAGATTCAAAGTCAAATTCACATCTCAACAAATTAACATAAACTAAACTCTTAACATAACTAACTTCAGTTCAAGCTCCAAAACTAACCAATAGTTCTAACTAATCCTTAACACTAACTCCCTAACGACTAACCTTCAATCTCTCACTATCCTAATTCCATCTAACTGTTACTAATAGAAAGATTAAATTAATTTTAATTAGTTTCAGTCCAAAGTTTAAATCTATTAGTTCAGAAAAATGAAAAACCAAGAGAATAATCGAGAAAAATGAAAAATGAAAAACTTTAAATACCGTGAAAATGGTGGAAATGCGATGACAGTGGAGGTGGAGGACGGAGATGAACGGAGGACGGCGATAGACAGAGGCTATCGGACGGAGGTAATGGACGGAATGCGTCGACGGTGAATAGGGTAACGTTCGCGAGAGGGAAAGAAGGAAAGAAGGATACACGACTGTTCTGTTTCTAGAAAAATTCTGGTGGGTATTTTTAAATTTATTCTATTTAAACCTATAGCAGCGCTTTTGCATGGCCTTTAGCAGCGCTTTTGAAAAGCGCTCTCTAAGGTCTGCCTTAGGCAGGACCTATAGAAGCGCTTTTTAAAAGCGCTTTCTTTTGTACCCCCTATAGCAGCGCTTTTGTAGAAAGCGCTTTCTTAGACCTCCCATTTAGCAGCGCTTTTAAAAAGCGCTCTCGTAGGTTACACCTATAGCAGCGCTTTAAAAAAGCGCTTTCTTACGACATACTTTTAGCAGCGCTTTTTATAAAGCGCTTTCTTAGGGCCTACTTTAGCAGCGCTTTTCTTAAAGCGCTGTCTAAGGTATGCTATTTTTTTCTTTTTTTTTCATGACTCTTTAGCAGTGTTTTTTCATAAAGTGCTGTCTTTTTATGCGCTGCCGAAAGTCATTTTTGCACTAGTGTCAAGAGGTGTTTGTGTAATATAAATGCCTAATCTTTCAAATTTTCAAAAACACATCTCTTTCAATTCTCTTTCAAAAACCTTTAACATATTTTTCATCTTTCGACATCTAAGTTCAAACCACTTTTCATAAAGAATTCTCTGCAT
The DNA here is from genome assembly GCA_963859935.3 of Lathyrus sativus. Taxonomy (NCBI): domain Eukaryota; kingdom Viridiplantae; phylum Streptophyta; class Magnoliopsida; order Fabales; family Fabaceae; genus Lathyrus; species Lathyrus sativus. The sequence continues at coordinate 651,368,319 of OZ012739.1, read as the reverse complement.
ATTTTCATATCCTTTGAAAGAAAATTCTTGAGCAACAAATCTTAGATGTTTGTAGAAATTCTCATTAAAAGAGAAGATCAATCACAACATTGATACAACATTGTATACATTGCTACAAACTCATTATAAAAATCAGATTGAATTTATTTCCTCTTGCTGTTCAGGATTGTTGAAAGCAAGTGTGTGCATCGAAGAGGACTGTTCTTCCCGCACTTAGTATTTAGATCTTAAAGGTGTTTAAGAGTCTTTGATCTACCTATAGGTTAGAAAGTATTGTACACTGATCCTAACTATAGTGAAATCTCTTTCGTGTTGAAAGAGGACTGGAGTATCTTCGGAGTGTGAAGGGAACCGGGATACTTCTCTGTGTTATTTACTTTCTGCACTTTACTGCTTTCATAACCTCATCATATCTCAAGAAAGTAATAACTCAGTCGATAAAACCAGAAAATTTCAAAGAACCTAATTCATCCCCCCTCTTAGGTGCAACTCAGACTATCAATTAGCATCATAGCAGGTTTAGGTCACCTATTCCTATTCGATCCATTATGGCTTCCGCAAACAACAAAGGTGTGTTTAAAGACGGTGGTAGTAGCAACAAGCCTCCACTGTTTTGTGGTGAATACTTTGACTTCTTCGTATGAAGGCTCACTTAGAAGCACAAGGAGATGAAATATGGGATGTTGTCCAAAATGGCCCCTTCGTTCCTATAACGGTCATTAATGGTGTTAGATCAACAAAGCCTAAAGGCTCATGGGATGACGATGATAAGAAAAAGGTTCTCTATGACAAAAAGGCAATTGATCTTCTGCAAAGTGCACTAAGCATGAACGAATTCTTTCGCATCTCAACATGTACATCAGCAAAGTAAATATGAGATACTTTAGTGGAAACCCATGAGGGAACCACTGAAGTTAAGAGATCGATATTGAACACGTTGAGTCAGGAATACGAGTTATTCATAATGCAGCCAGGAGAATCAATTCTTGATTTGCAGAAAAGATTTACGCACTTGACAAATCATCTCAGAGCACTCGGTAAGACATTAACTAACGATGAATTAAATATTAAAGTGCTTAGATCTTTTTCCAGAGAATGGTAGTCTAAGGTGACAACAATTTCTGAAAAGAAAAGTCTTTCCACAATGACATACACTACATTGTTTGGAAAACTTCAAGAATATGAGACGGAACTTGGGCGATTGGAAAAACATGAGAATCAAGAGAAGAAATCTAAAAGCATCGCATTAAAGGTTGATTCCAAAGAAGTAGAAAAGGCAGACGATCCAGTTGAAGATGAAAACTTCATGCTTCTCGTAAAAAGGTTAGGAAAATATTTTGGTTATAAAAATAATATTGGAAATTCTAACTATATGAAAAGGAAGAAGTTTTCAAAGAACAAAGAGAAGGAGGCGTCAACATCCACACAAGATGTCAAATGCTATGAATGTGGAAAACAAGGACACATCAAACCAAACTGTCCTAAACTCTTCAAGAATGATGCCTATAAAAGCAAAAAGGGTTTCAAGAAAAATAAGGCATACGTAGCATGGGAGGATAACGAGATAAGTTCCTCATCAGATTCAGATAGTGATCAAAGTTCAAATCTAGCACTAATGGCTTCACATCATTCTGATGATGAAGACGACAAGGTTAGTAATGATTTTTCAATTTATGATAATGATGCTCAAGGGGCAATTGATGAACTTATGGGTGAATGCAAAATTCTGTACAAAACTATTTCATCACAAAAGAACCAAATCTCAATATTAGAGAAAAAGGTTGAGACAACGAAAAATAATTTCAAAGATGAAAAACAGAAATTAATTAGTGATCAAAAATAGAATTTTGTATGCACAAAGTGTGAGTCACTTTCATTTCAAATTGTCCAATTAAAAAGAGTCCTTGAAAGGTATGAAAAAGGACAAATTGGACTAGAGGTTGTTCTTAGTCAACAAAGATTCTCAAATGATAAAAGTGGACTTGGTTACTCAAAATTTTCTAAACTAAGTTCCAACAAAACCATATTTGTTAAGGCTAGTGAACAAACTCTTAAAGAGAAAGTGGTCAAGCCTAAAGTGGTTCATCAATACCCCAAGAAGAAAGTATCTAGTAAGAAAAAGTCTTATCCTCCTAGATACAAAAGTAATTTTGAGCCCATCTATTTTTGTTGTGGTACCAACGGCCATACACCTAGTGCCTGTTATGTAAGAAACTTCAGTGTTGCAAAGGGGCATTATGTGTGGGTCAAGAAAGACACTAACTATGAAGGACCCAAGGCAATTTGGGTACCTAATGAAACTTAATCTTGTTTTGTAGGTATGCTTGAAGACCTCTTTATATCAGTGGTATCTGTATAGTGGGTGTTCAAGGCATATGACGGGTGACCTTACCAAAATTTCACATCTAACGCTTAAGGCCAAAGGATTCGTAACTTATGGTGATAACAACAAAGGGAAGATCCTTGGCGTAGGCAGCATTGGTGCACCACCTTTTACAACCATAGAAGATGTCCTCTATGTAGAAGGCCTAAAGCATAACCTACTTAGCATTAGCCAACTTTGTGATAGAGGTTTCAGAATCAACTTCACTAAAGATGAATGTTTGATAGAAAACGAAGTCACTCATGAGGTAATGTTAAAAGGTAATAAAATTAACAACATTTTTATGATTTCCCTTGATAACATGTCTTTGAAGGTTAAATGTCTTATGGAAAACAACAACAACTCTTGGTTATGGCACAAAAGATTTGCTCACATTCATATGGAGCATCTGAACAAATTGATCAAACATGACTTAGTTGTTGGTCTTCCAAAGATCAAATTCATCAAATATAAATTGTGTGGCGTATGCCAAAAAGGGAAACAAACCAAATCAACTTTCATATCCAAGAATGTGGTGTCCATAACAAGGACACTACAATTGTTACACATGGATCTCTTCGGACCATCAAGAACAAAAAGTTTTGAAGGTAATGTTTATGCATTAGTAATTGTTGATGACTTCTCTAGATATACATGGACTTTCTTCTTAGTGCAGAAAAGTGAAGCTTTCAAGGCATTCAAGAAGTATGCAAAACAAATTCAGAATGAGAAGTCACTCTCAATTGTCTCCATTAGAAGTGACCATGGCGGAGAATTCCAGAACGCTCTATTTGAAGAATTTTGCGAAGAAAATGGAATCTCACACAACTTCTTCACACCAAGAACTCCATAGAAAAATGGTGTCGTAAAAAGAAAGAATCGGTCGTTGGTAGAACTTGCAAGAACTATGCTGAGTGATTCAAATCTTTCGAAATATTTTTGGGCAGATGCGGTAAGCACGACGTGTTTTGTAAGTAATCGTGTCAACATCAGACCCATTCTCAAGAAAACCCCCTATGAACTCTTCAAAGGAAGAAAACCAAACATATAATTCTTTCACATCTTTGGGTATAAATGCTTTGTCTTGAACAATGACAAAGATAACCTCGGTAAGTTTGACGAGAAATCCGATGGTGGTGTTTTTCTCGGATACTCTCTCTCTAGTAAGGCATTTAGAATTTTTAACAAAAGAAATTTAACTATTGAAGAATCTATGCATGTCTCTTTTGATGAATCTAACCCCTCCAAGGAGGATGATATTATTGTTGATGATGATGATGATGTAGTAGAAACCTCTCAAGATGATGCTCTCAATGATATTCCAAGTGATCAACCAAAACAACAACAAGATGATTCACAACATAATGAAGAACATAATGATCTACCTAAATAATGGAGAACTCATAGAGATCACCCGGTCGACAAAGTCATTGGTGATATTAGTCAAGGTGTTGCAACAAGATTAAATCTCAAGGATGCTTGTCTGAACATGGCATTTATTTCGCAAATTGAACCAGCCAAAGTTGATGAAGCCTTAGGCGATGTTCAATGGATAATAGCTATGCAAGAAGAACTAAATAGTTTGAAAGAAATCAAGTTTGGAGTCTTGTCCCCAGACCAAACAACAAGCACATCATAGGAACAAGATGGGTCTTCAAAAACAAACTTGATGAAAATGGAATAATAGTTCGAAATAAAGCAAGATTGGTCGCACAAGGATACAACCAAGAAGAAGGAATTGATTTTGACAAAACATTTTCTCCAGTTGCAAGGTTAGAAGCAGTTAGACTTTTATTAGCTTATGCATGTTCTATGAATTGTCAGCTTTTCCATATGGACGTCAAAAGTGCATTCTTGAATGGATTCATAAATGAAGAAGTTTATGTCAAGCAACTGCCTGGATTTGAAGACTACAAATATCCCTCTCATGTCTTCAAATTAAAGAAAGCTCTCTACGGATTAAAACAAGCACCAAAAGCATGGTACGATCGTCTCAGCAATTTCTTATGTGACAAAGGCTTTGAAAAGGAAAGGTTGACAAGACTTTGTTCATCAAGAAAATTAAAGAAGATACTCTCTTGGTACAAGTATATGGTGATGACATAATCTTCGGTTCAACAAACACAAAGTTATGTGAAGAACTCTCATCCGTGATGTAAGGAGAATTTGAAATGTCTATGATGGGAAAAATGAACTACTTCCTAGAACTACAGATCAAGCAACTCAAGAATGGGATTTTTATCAATCAATCCAAATACTGCAAAGAATTATTGAAGAAATTTGATATGGATAATTGTAAGACGTTGTCTACACCTATGGGATCCGGTATATATATAGATCAAGATGAATCCGGTGTGTCGGTTGATATCACAAAATATAGAGGTATGATTGGCTCCTTACTATACTTGACAGCAAGTCACCCTGACATTATGTTCAGTGTTTGTCTCTATGCTCGCTTTCAAGAAAACCCAAAGGAATTTCATTTCATGGCAGTCAAGCGGATTATGAAGTATCTCAAAGGAACAACAAATGTCGGCTTATGGTACCTTAAAGGTAGTATTTGCAATTTAATTGGATATTCAGAAGCGGATTATGCAGGCTGTAAAACAGATAGAAAAAGCACAAGTGGAACATGTCACATATTGGGAAATGCACATGTCTCGTGGGCATGCAAGAAGCAAGCATGCGTAGTACTTAGTACGGCTGAAGCAGAATACATAGCAGCAGGTAGTTGCTGTGCATAGATACTTTGGGTTAAGCAATAAATTCATGACTATGGACTCGATCTCAGAAGCATTCCTATTTGCTGTGACAACACAAGTGCGAACAACATTATAAAGAATTTGGTCATGCACTCAAGAACCAAGCATATCGACATACGACATCATTTTCTACGAGATCATGTACTTCAAGGAGATGTCGAGATAAACTTTGTGGATACTCATAATCAACTTGCCGATATATTCACAAAGCCTTTGGCAAAGGAACCATTCTTCAAAATTCGAAGAGAACTTGGAATATTGGATGAAACTGACGTTGAATCATGAAAGAACTTCAAAAATGGTATTTTTCTCAAATTTCACTGCCTGCAATCGATTGCACCCTTGTGTCAATCGATTGCTCACTGTAAGTCTTCTAAAAATATTTAAAATTTTAAGCATGCAATCGATTGCATCCTTGTGTCAACCGATTGCACCCTATAGCTTTTAATTTATTTCGTTTCTGTTTTATAGTGCAATCGATTGCACCACTGTGCCAATTGATTGCACCTACTGTGATATCTATTTTTATTTTTTATTTTTAATAGGTACATGGTCTTTTAAACCTTCCATCTACCCTATCATTATACTTTTGACCTACCTATGCTATATTTACTCCTTAGCCCTTTTTTTCAAGACTTTTGACCATCATTTCACATATTTCTAAAGTCCTTAATCATTCAATTACCATCAACCACTCAACTCCCACATTAACTATCTACATATTATCTCTTCCTTTAATCATTATAAAAACCCTACCTCTAAACCAAATTTCATCATCTCTTCTAAAACCTAAACTCTACAAAACTCACTCTCCCTCAAAAACCCTAAAACAACAACCCTTTATCATCTCTCATGGCTTCTCGTTCAAAAAGAAAGATTTCAGCCCAAAGCAAAGGAAAAGCTCCGACATCTTCATCCTCAGAGACTCCACTTGTTCTTCAATATTTGATCGATGAACATCACAAATGATTCACTAAATTCTTTCAGAAAAAGGTTGTGCAAACACCAAAGTATGGTATTCTCTCATCCTTTCCTGAGGAATGTTTTTCTTTTTAAAACTCATTGATTGCATGTGACTTGGAATCCTTGATTTCTTCATCTGGGCCATACTATCCGGACTTAGTAAGACTGTTCTACAACAATTTACACATGGAAGAAGGCAGAATGGTCATATATGTTAGAGGCAAGAGAATCCTTCTCACCTCAAAGAAACTTGGTAGAATTCTGGATATTCCAATCTCCGGTGGGAGACTCTATGAAGAAAATGAAGATGTTTGGGAAGCATATTACAAAAGAGAATTTTATTGGAGCCTTGGCCGAATGTCTGAAGCAGAATTTCATGTAAAACGTGTCAGATCCTTAGGCGACATGGAACCCTCCCGGACATCTTGGTCAGCAGGTATTTTTAACATTGATGATCGGCTGTTTCACTACTTTATGGTATACATAATGTTTCCAAGGGCTGGAAACCATTGCACTGTGACTGATTTAGAAATGCAAATTTTGTACATCTCAAGAATGGAATTAACATAAGTTGGGCTCACTTAATTCTGGTCCATATGAGGTCAGTTAACGAAAAATCCAAATTTTTGCCCTATGCATGGTTCATCACTAAGATTTTGGAACATTTGGAAGGTTTTGATATGTGTCTTATGGACTCCAACATCAACAAAATCTCCATAAAAAATGTGGACTCTTGGATGGGTGTCAAATATAACCCGAAAACAAAGACAATTGTTTACCTTGGTGAAGGTATGTGTCGCTACTGCGAAAATCGGCGCCGGCTTAACAGGAGAGTCGCCACCGTGCGTTATTTATCCCTCAGAGCGGGAAAGGAAACGCTCGAAGTAAACCTCGCAAAGACGGGAAAAGGTATGGTCATCGCAACCAAAACCTGGATTCGGGAGTCGGTTACGCAAGGGGAAGGTATTAGCACCCCTCACGTCCATCGTACTCGATGGGATCCACGCTCGATGTTCATAGGTAAAGGGTGTATTATCTATCTACTCTAATGGTTGGTCTGAAAAGAAAACAAAAGGACAGGACTCGACAGAACATACGGTGTTCTGGGCCTACGTATTCCCTCGTGCAATGGGGAAAGTCAGAGTCAACGTAGTTCGACTACCTATGACTAAACAGGGGAAAGGTTGCTCGCCAGGACATCGCGTCCTGTGCCTACGTACTTTCATCTGGTATGAAAGATCAGAGCAAACGTAGTTCGACTAACTACGGGTAAACTGGCGCTCTCACACGGCGGTGAGAAAACAAACTGATTCTAAAGGCTCGGGGACCTACAACTACGATCTGGTCTCAAATGCACTCGGGCAGGAGAAAGGGATAACAATTAGTCGTTAGCGGGAAAGTCTCGATCGCACAGTCGCGAGAGAACAAAGGTTAGTCGTTAGTGTGCTCGCTAGGATATCGCATCCTATGCCTACATATCTTCGTCTGGTACGAAGAATCAGAGCAGCTGTAGTTCAGCTAACTACGACACAAGCTACTCAAAACTCCTACTGAAAGGAAAGGGAAAAGACACCCTAAAACTATAGCTGGAAAAGGGGACTCTACCTACTGCTATCACGCCTGGTTGACCATCCTAATGTCTATCATAACGACTCCGCAGCGGAGAAGTCAGAGCTCCTAAGGGATCATGGCAACAGGACTAGACGACAAAACAAGAATTAACTACAAAGTAAAGGAATACTGAAAGTATGCATGAATGCAACAACTAGACGAACAAGGCACAAAGGCCGCAAACCACAGAGGCAAGGGAGCTCAGCTCTACCAAATACCAACAAGCAAAGCCACTCAATAACAAACAAGCAGAAGGAGGGCCACCTCAACTTCTCATGCACACAAAGTCTACTTCTAAGATGCACCTAACTCAGAACTATCTAGATGAACACCTAAGTCTAATGCAACATAACATCACACAAGTCAAACAATACAAAGAGAAGGCAAGCTAACCTGACAAGCCTCTATCTACAAAACGAGAAACTACTCCTGGGCAAGGCCCCTAACAAACCTGAAACAAGCTCCTAATCTATCTCTAAACAAAACTCTATACAATACCCTAAGCAAAGATCTAAGCAAAAATTCTAATCAAAACCCTAAGCAAGAGGAATCAATCCCAATCTCCAAGCTTCAGAACAAGCTTACCAGAGAAAGGGAGCTAAGCAGACAAGCTCATAGTGCCTTCCTCGGGAAAGTACCAGGAGGTTACTACTCAGGAATCATATCCTATGCGGCTCGACAACTGTGATCAGTTTACATTCCTCCTCAGGAGAAATTAAACTCACATGAAGGCTCCGGCATCACTGGATACTTGAGAAAACCTATATGCACTAAGGGAGCTAAGTGAACAGACTCATAGGACCTTCCTCAGGAAAGTACTAGGGGGCTTCCACTTAGGAATCGTATCCTACGTGGCTCAACAACTGTGATCAGTTTACATTCCTCCTCAGGAGAAATTAAACTCACAAGTTGGCTCCAACATCACTGGATACTTGAGAAATCCTAGATAAACTAATGGAACTAAATGAATAGACCTTTAGGACCTTCCTCAGGAAAGTACTAGGGGGCTGACACTTAGGAATCGTATCCTACGTGGCTCAACAACTGTGATCAGTTTACATTCCTCCTCAGGAGAAATTAAACTCACAAGTTGGCTTCAACATCATTGGATACTTACGAAAGAGGTGAGAAGAAAGAATGAAGGTCATTCATAGTGCCTTCCTCAGGAAAGTACCATAAACTCCCTTCAAACTTCAGGATCTCGAACCTCACAAACGGATAACAAGCTCCTAGACTAAGCCTCAATCCACTGCATCCTTGCAAGCTCCAACAGGACTTCAACCAGCTCCCATCCTCAAGAAGAACCCACAGGCCAACAAACCACAAGAGACTATCTCTGAAGTTCAACCACAGTTGAACTTCAAAGTCAGAAGTCATCAAGACTTCTTCTATCTTCAAGCTCAGACTAATCATATCATAACATCCTACAAAAATCTATCAAAAATCTATGGGGAACCTACATGGCTCTATGACAACATACTGAAAAATCAGAACAAAATTCAATGCCAGATGAAGGAACTAAAATCAGCAACACAGACATATCCACAAACCAATTATTCAATATTGATAACAATGCAAAAATTCAATTAAAACGAAAATGCATGATTAAGCTAATGTTTTTGTCTTATAAAATTCTACATTGAATTACGAGTCTACAGAAAAAAGAACGGAATTATTTGACTAAACCTACTATTTTTTATGAATTTTCTAATGGTATGGATGCACTAAAAATATTAAAAAGTCAATTAAATGGAAAGAATATCAAACAAAAATAAAATGGCATTTTTATATGATTTTCTAGACATTATTATAAAGTGGTAGAAAAAAGAAGAATTGAAAAATCAATTGTTTTTATTTTGTTATGAATTTTCCAAGAACAAGAAAATAGTAAAAGAAACAAAATTTGAATAAAACTAGAGGGGGGTTTCAAACAGCAATATTCTAAGTTCATTTTGGCTGGGCTCACATTGGTGGGGGTGCGCCTAGTAATACAGACTAGGCCCAACTCGTTTTAGAGAAACAGAAATAAAACAAAACGCTGGGGGGGGGGGGGTGCCATCAGTGAATTCTCCAGTTGACTCTTATTGGGCTTATGCCCAGGGGGGTGCGAATAGCCTTAGGGCCTAAGGCCCACATCAATATCACTCAGTCTCTCACACGTAGGGAGGGGTATTGAGTAACAAGGGAGTAGTGTTCAGCAAAACACATTTGGGCCTAAGCCCAAACCTAACCCTAACCCAATGAAACCCTAACCACAAAACCTAATCCCCTTCAATCTCTCTGGTACTGTTCACTACAGCAAACCCTAACCGTTTCGTCCGTCTCCCCCAACTCACTCTTTCTGCAACTTCTCTCTCTCTCTTCTCAAGAACTCTCAAAACTCAAACGAATCAATCAAGCAAACACAGCAATCTAAGCCTAACAATCCTGAATCAGCCTCAAACACATCATCAAGATCACACCAATCTCAACATCATACATTCAAACCACGCATCAATTAATTCGCAAAACCCTAACCGTCCTACAAATCAGTGAAGACAACGCAATCTGAAAGAACATGCAACGAATTCCAGAAAGCATACCTGGAGATGAATCTGGGGCGAACTGGAGATTCTGGAGAGCGAAACTCCGGTGAACGACGATCCCAGCTGTTAGCAGGTAGATGAACGCGTATGAAGAAGAGAAAGGGCCTGGAATGTTCTTGAGGAAGATCTTCAGAAGATCTTAGAGTATCTTGATGAGAGAGGATGAATCACGAGGATCTTCTGTGAAGATCGTTGATGTTCGTTGGTTGATGGAGGTCCCTGGAAATTCCAGATGATGAATGAACGTTTGGTGATGTTCTGGAAACCTTGAAGAACGACGAAGATGGTTGAACGTGTTCTGGAGAATTTCTGGCAGAACAATGAAAGTCTGAGTGGTTTCTGGAAAAACCTTGACGAAGGATCTGGAGAATCCTTTGAAGTTTCCGGCGACGGGAACTTGTTCTCCGGCGAGGCAATGGATGAAGGCGAACTGAGGGGATCGGAGACGATCGGAGGGAAAAACGGATTTCTGGAGATTTCTGGAGATTTCTGGTTTCCGGCGAAGAAGACGGTGGCCGGAGACGGTTGGACGGTGGCTCAGGGCGTCTGCATGGCCGCCGGTGTACCTTCTGGTGAGGCTCAGGCGATGGCTGTGGTGACGACAGATGGCGCAGGGGAGCGGCTAGGTGGTGACACGCGTGAGGACATGCACAGAGAGAGAGAGAGTGGGGGCCAGCTGGGACGCGTGGCGTGAGCTGGGGAGCTTCTGAGTGGTGTGCTGGGACCCTCAGAGTGGGACGCGTGTGGCTAACCTCTGTTTAACACGTGGCGTGCAGGTTTTAAATGCTGAGAATTCTTCTGGGAACTTCTAGAACCTGCTGGACGAATTGAGAATGTGCTGGACATTTTTGCTGGAAACTTGGACTTTTTGGACCGCGAATTGGGCTTACTCTGATATGGGCCCACTACGAAAAATGGCCAAAAAACTTTAAAAAACTGAATTCAACTAAATCTGATTAATAACAATATTAAACCTAATTATCTACTTAAGACTAATCCTAAAACAGAGTTAACACCTAATTAAACTAATTTTCCTAATCAACTCTAAAAAATGATTAAAGCTCTAATTAACCCTATTTAAACTACAACTAATAAAATCCTATTAAATCTCTAATATTATTTAAAACTAGTAAATCTATTTAAAACTAATAAGAAAAATCTATAATATTTCCTATATTATCTAAAACAATTAAAACTATATTTAAAATCTAATATATTCTAAAAATGATTAAAAAAACTATTAAACCTATTTTAAAATCTATATAAAATTCTAAACTATTAACATCTATTATTAATAAAAGAAAAAACTATATTCCCCTTTTTCTTTATTATTCTAAAAACAATTAAAACTATTTAAACTCTTTTATATTCTAAAAAATCTATTTAAAAATCCTATAAAATTCTATAAAAAAGAGAATTAAACTATTAAAAAATACAAAAACCCTATTTAAATTCCAGAAAAATCTATAAAGCCTATTGAAAATTCACAAAAGCCTATTAAAATCCTGAAAAATGCAGATGAATGCAAATGACCACCATAGAAGAGCGCACGAGACCAGATCGAATCGAACAGAGATCCCCGGGCATCAGAATATCCCCAAAATCACTATGCAAGCTAAAAATCACCGAGGAGCGCACAATTTCCCGAAAATAAAACCCTGGTGATCTGGACTGGATCTGCCATATCTGATAGACGAAAATCAAGTTGTAACCCTGATATCCTCTGTTTGTGCACAAATATCCTGCGTCTGATTTGCGAATATGAATTTAAAACCACGAGTCAGATAGGAGAATCAGTTGGTCAAATTTTAGGGTGCAACAGCTGCCCCTATTCAAGCGACTTGGACCTGAAGGGTTTGAAGAGCGCTCAATCCTTCAAACATTCAGAGGTACGAGACGGTTGAATACAAATAAAACCCGAAAATTTGCCAACCGCGAGCATATACTGTAAACTGCTTGGGGAATAAACTCCAGAAAACCGAGCCCGGTCATTACGGCACCAAACTGATCAATCATCTGATAAAGGACTCCTGATTTGAATACCCGTTGCTTGTGATACCCCATATAACAAAACCCGAGGGCTGCAACAAAATACCTGATCCTTTCACATTGCCTACTGATAGGCAGGACGAGAAATATACTCACATCGTCCAAAGATGGACGGGAAGACCACCTTAATCTCCATGCTGGCATCGTCTAAGGATAGACGGAATCATCCTGATTGATGAACAAATCAATATCCACATCGTCTAAAGATAGACGGGAAGAAATAATCTTCGTACTTGCATCGTCTAAGGGTAGACGGAATCATCCCGATCGATGAAACAAATCAATATTCTCGTCGTCTAAGGGTAGACGGGATCATCCTGATTGATGACACAAAACAATTCACATCGTCTAAGGGTAGACGGAAAGAAATTCTTAATCTCCATACTCACATCGTCTAAAGATAGACGGAAAGACACCATAACGCAATTCAACACCATCCTTTGAATTTCAGAATCCTTCTGTCTACGGGAATTGATGGAAAGATCAACATCCTTGAAGGGGCCACATCGTCAGTATGGACTGACGGGAAGAAAACCACCTTTTAAGGAACCATGTCGTCAATAAGAATCGACAATCACGAAAACTGAACATTCTTCGAAGAGCCTCGACATCAATAAGGATTGACGGTCAGAAAAGTCCCTCTTAAACGTCATCATATCCAATAACCAGAAAGAAAACCAATATCCAAAATCGTTTTGAAACCCCTCAACAACCAAGGATAGCCGGAGAAGACTCGCTGGGGAAACACCTCATCATACGTATGATCTGGCAATAAGAAACCCGCTGAACAGTAACTCGAAACTTCACATCGTCTGCTGACAGACGGAAAGGAAAGCCACTTGCTATAGAAACTTTATTTTGAACCCCATTGAAAATCAACCAAAACTTCACATCGTCTACTGATAGACGGGAAGGAAAGCATATCCTGGGGGAAACCCCTTCCTGAAACCCTACTGCGATCACCCGCAACTTCACATCGTCTAAGGATAGACGGAAAGAAAACCACATTCGTACTCAAGACGTCTAATGATAGACGGAGAAATCCACTTATTGGAGGAACACATCGTCGATATGAATTGACGGGAAGAAAAGTCTGTCGATATCAGATGACTGCTTGATCAAAGCATAATTGTTGCATGATCTGAGATACAAATAATCTGTTGAACTGTCTGAATACTGCTGCTGGATAAATGCCCCTGAACTGATCACAGAGTAATTCACGCGCCATACGAGGCTGATAGAAAGCCTGACTTATGCTTCGTATGCATATGCATATGCTTTAATCTTTTCACGGCGTAATGCTCCATTCTGGATGGAAATGCTACGCATTTTGACAATGATATGCAAGTATGATGCAAATATGATGATGCATGCAATATGCTAATGCAGGCTCGAGTTGCCAGAGAAAGCTGGGTACAGAAAACCACTTCAGCAAAATAAATGCTGAAGACGAGACCAACTCTGCTGGGGATAACCCGGATATCACTGAATTAACCAAGCAAAATAAATGCTGGGAGAGTGAAATCAACTCCGCTGGGGGTATTGGGGACTTAACCGAACACCTCGACGAAGTAATACCCTGCTGGGGAATATAACTCCGTTGTGAAATAGCAAACGTGCCGAGTACGATTGGACTTCTCTGGGGATAGCCTACCAATGACGAATTGGACTTTGCTGGAGGAAAATAGATGGAGTCTTCCTGCGCACTGATGAAGCTCGGATCTGGAAACTGATGCGCCAACACGGATGGGCCTCACAGTGATCGCCAACATGGATTTGAACTCTTAGGCTGTCCGTGATGGGTCAGGTACAACTGACGCTGGGAAACATTTTGCCTGAATACATAGTCTCCGGGTGAAGAGTCAAGGGATAGTAACACGACTTCCCGCATTCATCTCGCTCTCGAAAATCGACTGCATCTGCTCGAATAACTCTGAATGACCCTGTAGATACGGAGAAGAACAATCCTTTCGCTCCTGATATGCCCCGGCCTGCGGGATCTCTGTGGGGATAGTCCTTGAAAGGAAATCTGCACATCTGAGCCCTGATGGTCTGATATAACATGCCCCAGCATTCTGAGCTTCGGAGAGATGCTTCCCATCAAATGCTCCTTGAATAAAGAACAACCTCTGCGCTCTTAAGATGGCCTGCCCCTGACTGCAATGACCTTGCCCCTGATTATCTGATTCAGAGTAGTACCTCCAACTACGAGAGATTTGCCAAATCTCGACCTGACTGCCCCAGGATAACTGATTTCGAAAGGCTGCCCTGACTGGGAATCACGGTAATAGCTTGCCCCTGCTCTCGGAACATTCGGGCGCTCTGCATTCTATCTTGACCATACTTTCCATCGTAGGAAGCTTTCCTGCTGTCAAGCGCTTACTCGCAAGTAAAACAAGTTGTTCTGCATAAGAGATGTATTAATGCAACACATATGACAGCTTTGACATCCAATCTGTTCACTGGGAAAAGGAAAAACAGTTTATGGCATATAATGCACAAAACATTTATCAACATTAGTATCAACATGGCAAGAGGAACCCTTTTAAGAGTCAAAATCGACGCGACCTTTACCGGAGTATGCTTTCGAAACAAACTGCTTCAATTAGGACTTTTGGAGGTTGTAACATGGTCAGGTTCACGGTTTTGAAAGAAAGGATAAAGGCTCGAAGTTTATTTTAACCCACCCATTCTCTTTGATGTTCTCCCATCCTACGTTCAGCTAATTTAACCTTAGCGCTCACCTCTCAGAGGTTGAAAGATAGGAGTGATAGTTCGATAAACTATGAGTTTTCAGAGTGACAGCCACTTCACTTTTCGTCTCTGACACTTGAGGTCACACGACTCGTATTTCCATCGAGGATTTTTCTTTTGATCCTTTTCATCTTTTTCTTTTCATATCCCTAACTTTTGCCTGGACTGACTCCTTTTGAGTTTCTTTTGATTTTTTAAGTCCAGCGGGATGCCCTCATTTTTGCCTAAGTCATTTGTTTTGAAGTTTTCTTGACTTAGCGGGCTTTTGATTCTCTTTTTTTTTCGTTTTTTTTTCTTTCGAACGAGTCGTGTGACACTGGTTGTCTGACTTTTTGGGGAAGGATGTAACTGCCCCACTCTTGATTGAACCATTGTGGTTTTTTAGGCACGACCTCTAGGGACGTGATTGATCCTCGAACGGACACTCCTTTTGCAATTTGGACGCTCGGTCAAAGTAGCTAACACCTACCCTGCCCCAGGTTAAGATCGAGGTTTTTTATTCACAGAAAGAAACTCCTACTACAAGGCTCAAAGGGGTTGACAAGGGATTATCTTCCTTATATCTCCGGTGTTTAGGGATTTGAAACAATGCCTGTACATCATCAGCAGGTTTTATTTCAAAAGCATACAATATCGGTAGTTGCATGTCGGTCATTTTCGTCATCCTCCCCAAATTCTTCTTAACCAAGCGTTGGACATTTGTAAAAACAGTTAGTGAACACGAATGGATTCAATCAAAACCATGCATATTTATTTCATTATCATCAATTGAATGAAAACAACAAGTTTTACAAACAAGATTACAAATTCAAACAGGAAGGCAACTACAAATGTAAAGAAATGACAAGCTAAAACAAAGAAAATATGCTAGCTTCCGAGAACCGGGCTTTCACATCTGTCCTGCTGCTGAACCAGCTATCTTCATTAGAGACAATTCGATGCTGTCCTGATCTGCTTTCAACGACTCAACCAAATTATAGAGCCCTTCCTCCTTCATTCAGATGATTTGGGGACCTCCCGGCCCGAAGCTGATTGCTGCACTATCAAGCAGATCCTGCACTTTGTGCTTAAAAGCTTTACAATTCTCAACCGTATGGCCTGGTGCCCCAGTATGGAACTCACAAGTAGCATTGGCATCATACCCCGGTGGTGGTGGTCCCGTTAAGGGAGTCATTGTCCTTTTGTGAACCAATTGGAGCTGAATCAACGTTTGCAGAAGCTGCGCATACGGCATAGGAGGAGTTTCCAAATGACGGCTTGCCAGGGGAGCCCGATTCTGATATCTCTTATACCTCTGCTGGTTCTGCTGCTGAGGCTGCTGTTGCCGGTATCTAGTTGATTCTTGAACACCCTTTGTATCAAATGCAACATCGGTTTCTTGACCTTCAATGTATTGATTAACGCCCTCCTTATGCTTAGCCATTTTCTTTCTCAGATCTGCCCCAGGAATAGGCAACAGTTGTGGGCCTGGAGATTCTGACCCCATGGAGTCCAGGATACGCTTCTGACCCACTGCAGCTTTAGAAACATCTGTCATCTTAGCATCGATCGAGACAGGAGCAATACGTACAGCTACGCCGCCCGGCGTGAATTCAATATCGTGCGAGTCAATCAGGTCTTGAACATTGTGCTTAAAAGCATGGCAACCCTCGATGTCGTGTCCGAATGTCCCAGAATGAAACTCACATTGCTTACTGGCATCGTACCCATGAGGAAACACTCTCGTTGGCGGTTCCAACGTTCTTTTCTCAACCAGATTAAACCTCAATAAAGTCTGCAAGAGCTCAGCATATGTCATAGACGGTGCCTCAAATATTCTCTTTGGCTTTCCTTCCTGGATCCTCCGTTGAGCCGGATGTATCTTCTGCTGCTGCTGCTCAGGTTCCACATGCACAGGTGGCGCGAGCTTCTTCATTGCGGCTTCAAATAGCTGATCGTCTTCTTTCCTAAGCACATTCTTGACTACCTCCATGATCAAGCTCATTTGGGTCTTCAGCTGACTGTTCTCCTCTTTGAGAATCTTCTGCTCCAGACGCATCTCTTGCATGTCTCTCATCATCTGCCCCAGCTGGCTTTGGACTTCAGTCAATTCAAACTGATTCTGTTCCATATCTCTGAAGGAATTCCTGCAACAAACTGAACGATGAGGAAATAAGGCCCACGGTTCTGATATACCTGCTAAATGATAATGCAGCGCAGAAAGCAAACACATATTCATAACGAGATAAAGAGAAACTCAAGCTATAAGCATACAGACGAACATCTCCCACATATGTATAACCAACAAAAGCAGCACGTAAGCACAAATGAGTGCGAATACAATGACCCCAGCCAACAATCCTGGTGGTGGTCGGCAGACACTAGTGCACAAAAGCTAAACGGATTAAGCAGAGAAAACAGATGCGACATCCGGCGCAAAAACCTCTAGAAATTTCTCCCACACAACTGAACTCTCTGATTGACAATCTTCAGAGCACACACTTCCTGCGGAGTCTTCCCTGACATTAACTGACGAACCCACACAACTGGAGGTTGGAAAATCATTAATCTGAACAAAACCCTGAGGCGCTATGCAAATACGGCTAGAGTCTAACAGATCTTGAACCCGACTTCTAAGCACTTTACAATCATCGGTTGAATGTCCCTGTGCCCCAACATGGTACTCACAGCGGGCGCTGGCATCAAAACCTGGAGGATATGGTGGAATCACCGGCTTAGTCTCTTTCGGCACTATCAATCCACTCCTGAGCAGATCTGGCAACAACTGACTGTACGACACCGGTAGCTGAGTAAAATGCCTTTCAGGTTTCCTTGGTCTTCGTGGAGCGTGCTGACGCGATCGGCGATAGGATGATCGTTGACTTGAAGTGTCTGAAAACTGATCCTGAGATGCTAGAGATTCTGAGGTGGCGTCATCTCCTTCCCACTCTTCTTGAGAACTGACAACTGACTCAATCTTATCAACTGGGACGTAAGGAACACCTCGAAACTTTCCACTCCTGAGTCCTCTCTCAACAATCTCTCCCAGTCTCATCAGGCCCACAAAGTTTGTGCAACTAAACAATTTGTCAAAATAATGGCCTTTCAGAGTACCCAAGAAGATGTCAACCAGTTCCCTTTCCGGAAGCGGTGGTTGAACACCAGCAGCCAATTCTTTCCATCTTCGCAAATACCCTCTGAACGATTCATTCTCCGCCTGAGACAATTCTTGCAGATCTACGAGACTAGGAGTCAGATCCAGGTTGTAATCGTACTGCTTCATGAAAGCTCTGGCTAAATCCACCCATGATCGGATCTGATTACTCTCTAATTGCACATACCATCTCAACGATGCCCCAGTCAGGCTATACTGGAAGCAATGGATCATTAGTTTGTCATTTCGCACAAACGAAGTCATCCTTCGACAGAACATCACCAAATGCAGCTTCGGACAACTATCTCCCGTGTACTTTTCGAATTCCGGCACTTTGAACTTGTACGGCAACACCAGATCAGGAACCAGACACATGGCTACAGCATCCAGGTTGACGACATCTTTTGCTTCTAAGGCTTTTATACCTTCTTCCAATGCTCGGAGTCTTCTATCGTTTTCAAGAGTTCTTGGATCTATCATTCCGGCCATTGGGATATCTCCTCGGTAATTCATCACAGGGAAAGCAACACCTTGATTGTTAACAGGAGGATAATGTTCATTTCGGGCAACGAACTGCTCATGCCGATCTCGGTTCTGGACAGTAGGCTGTACAACTTGGTCTGCAGCAAGGTTGTTCGCTTGCGGGAAGCCTTCCATAGAATCATACTGATGGTTGGACGCCATAGTAAACCTTGGCAAAGTGTTAGGAGCCTGGAAATTGCTTTCAGACATAGCTATCAATTACCTGTAACGGACTACACTGCTTGATTCTGCTCAAACCTGCTTCAGCCACTTGGTCGTCTTCAACACTCTGCTCTTGCCTCAGACAATCCCCCGAGAATCACCCTCTGGTGAAAACAAAGGCTGGATAAGTGCTCTGACCTGCTAGAGAAATGTTATGCAACATGATTTATGCAAACAGAAATACAAAAATGCTAACGTGCATGTGTGCATTGGAGATATTTCCCCTCCAATTCCAGTGTCAGTGGTAGCAAGACGAGATAAACCATAAAGACAATATTTAGAAAAACCCTCATATATTTATTAGAATATCAGTCTTGTCAAGAGGTTACATAACTATGCTCCATACAGCTGATATGATAAAGGAGGATCCCAGCCAACATGCCTGGTGGTGATCTCAACATACAGAATACAAGAGAAAGAAATCAAGCACGGGTACGGTTGCGGAAGTCCTCGACCATCTTCTTTGTCTCTGCATGATCCGGTTGATAAATCAAACCTTCTATCAGCCGATCCCTCTTCCTGACCGTCCCCTGGATGTCTCTGACAAAGTCTTCCCAAGCCTTATCATTGGCACTGCCCCCAGGTTTGGGTCTCTTGGCATCTGCTCTATGCTGGAAATCTTCCAAATTCTTCATGGCATCTGTCAGCTTGCGCTCGGCCTCGTATCGGCGACAGGCTTCCTCTTCAAGCTCTTCAGTCTTTACTTTGACCTGTTCTTCTAACTGAGCTACCCGTGTCTTCAGCTCTTCTTCCCGCTCTTTGCGCTTGGTCATAGTGAGATCCCAGTGTTCTCTGAACTTGGCTAGCTTCGTGTAGGCCCTTTCCAGCTCTTGCTTCTTAGTGGCCAACACACTACTAACTGAGTCTACATCTAACTCCAGACGCTTCTTGGTTTCAGTTAATTCCAATAACGTATTCTTTAGATGTTTCAGAGTTTCAGCCTGTTGCTTGGAAAAGTATCCTGTTTCAATCTTTTCATGACGAAGCTGGGCATTCTCCTGCTCTAAAGCCTCTTTAGCCCTTGCTAGCTCCTCTTTCTCGGCCATCAGCTGCCTGAATACCTGTATATCCACTGTGGTAGGCTCCTCCACCGGAGAAGGATGCAATGGCTGAACCGCCGGATACGGCATAAGGAATTTCACAGCTCTCTCACGAATCCATTCCATATACGGGCCAGGAACTCGAGTATCCCCTCTGCTACCTGAAAGCTTCCCTCTCTTGTGCAAGTTTTTCCAGGCTTTCTCAAGTTTGGTCAGTATCTCTTTCCCAATTGCCCCGGTGAGATACAGAGATTCCTGTATCTCCTCGGGCTTTGGCGCTCCTTGAGGTACATACCCAAATTGCCTGATCAATAAGGAAGGGTTGTAGTTGACACACCCCTTCCTTCCCACTAAAGGAACATTCGGGAATCCTTCGCATTTGAGTATGACTTCAGCTCCGAATACCTCTTTATTGACCCATACCACGTTCTCAGCAGTCAATCCCATTAAGCGCTCGGGCCATCCTAGAGAATTGATAGAGGTGACAAAAGGGCCTGACTTAGGCATATGACTGGTGAACCACCGGCATAGGAGAGGTACACAGCAAGACACATTCCTTCCTCGTCGCTTTTCATTCTGGTAGTGAGTTGAATGGTGGATATCTCCCAGCAAAGTAGGAACTGGGTTCTTCGCAGCCAAAATATAGAAGGCATCAGAATCAACAAAATCAGGAATGTTCGGGAACAACACGATGCCATAAACACATACAGCAAGGATGACGTCAAAAACACCCCAGCTACCCTTCTGGGCATACTCTCGAGCCTTCTCCACTAAGACATCCAATGGAAATCCCCATACGTCTCCTCTTCTGATCATCTTCCCCGACAGCTCAGACTCTTTCAAGCACAGGATGGCAGAAAGCTCAGCCAGCTTAGGCTCAGCGTCCGTACGATAGAAAGGCATCTGCTCACGGATCGGTATATCCAGAAGTGCAGAGTACTCCTCCAGGGTAGGAGCCAAAACGAAGTCGGGAAATACAAAACACCTGAGTTCCGCGTCGTAGAACTGTAACAGAGTATAGATGCCGCTGGTCTCGTAGGCAGATGGCTGATAAACGTAGGTCAGAATCCTCCCATATCTCTTTCTGAAGTCACCCATTCCCCTCTTCTTAGCAATAGCAATCAACTCTAACAATAGACTGATATTCGGCGACGGAAACTTATAGGGCAATACTCTCTTCAGGTTTTCCATGTCTTGCTAGGAACAAACACCAGAACTGGAAGGGAAAATATGTACCTGCAATACACACACGTTAGTTGAATGCAGATGGTAATGATGCAATATGATAAATAATGCAATCTGCGAACACAGGGGCTATGCTGTAGCCTGAAGAGGAACATCTCTGTGATCGAGAACAGAAAACCAACACGGTCACCAGAATCTCATGCCACTAACTACCATCTGATACTCAAAATATCAATCCCCTGGTAAGAAAACCATCTGAACCTCTGTATCTGACGAGAAAACCATCGGATAATAGAATCAACCTCAGATAAGAAACCCATCTGACCCAAACAACACACCTGGAGATAAATCAAGAACACCGTCTGATAACTACTGAATCATGGTTTCTGAAGGCCAGTTTTCCTGCAATAACCCGATCCCCCTCACAGGTATGATAAACCTAATCCACGGACAAAGGTACGGCATCCTATGCGGTCGTCAGCGTCACAGACTTTCATGAATGATGATACGATTCC
The DNA here is from genome assembly GCA_963859935.3 of Lathyrus sativus. Lineage (NCBI taxonomy): Eukaryota > Viridiplantae > Streptophyta > Magnoliopsida > Fabales > Fabaceae > Lathyrus > Lathyrus sativus. The sequence continues at coordinate 651,346,616 of OZ012739.1, read as the reverse complement.
CAGAAGGAGTGGCATCATCAAGTCATGAAGAGGCCTCACTTAGCTGACTTCCAAATGATCGGTCCCCAGAGTCGACAATCCTCACGTCTGGACTCCCCTCAGATCCTCAGGACCGGAAAGGAGCACCTCTGCAAGAATCTCGTCTGAGCGCAGATTTTCGTAGGGAACTGTGCCTGCTCAGCAGACAGGTTCGTCTACTACTTCTCCGCAACTATATCTAGGTGTGTACTCAAGCCCAGGTCCGGCTTCTCACTCACAGTAACCTCCCTTGCCCACAGCAATAATCACAATAACATAATGCTGGAAAATAAATGCAGAAAGGTAAAGGTACAAAAAAGTAAAGTGCAGAAAAGATAAAACACAATATGCACAACACCCAACAAATAAACATCCAAGCGCTAGGATTGACTCGCGTAGGGGATGGGAAACGGTCCCAGCATAAGGGATGGGAAAAGTCCCTAGATGCTATAAGTCCCCAGCAGAGTCGCCAGTTGTCGCTACTGCGAAAATCGGCGCCGGCTTAACAGGAGAGTCGCCACCGTGCGTTATTTATCCCTCAGAGCGGGAAAGGAAACGCTCGAAGTAAACCTCGCAAAGACGGGAAAAGGTATGGTCATCGCAACCAAAACCTGGATTCGGGAGTCGGTTACGCAAGGGGAAGGTATTAGCACCCCTCACGTCCATCGTACTCGATGGGATCCACGCTCGATGTTCATAGGTAAAGGGTGTATTATCTATCTACTCTAATGGTTGGTCTGAAAAGAAAACAAAAGGACAGGACTCGACAGAACATACGGTGTTCTGGGCCTACGTATTCCCTCGTGCAATGGGGAAAGTCAGAGTCAACGTAGTTCGACTACCTATGACTAAACAGGGGAAAGGTTGCTCGCCAGGACATCGCGTCCTGTGCCTACGTACTTTCATCTGGTATGAAAGATCAGAGCAAACGTAGTTCGACTAACTACGGGTAAACTGGCGCTCTCACACGGCGGTGAGAAAACAAACTGATTCTAAAGGCTCGGGGACCTACAACTACGATCTGGTCTCAAATGCACTCGGGCAGGAGAAAGGGATAACAATTAGTCGTTAGCGGGAAAGTCTCGATCGCACAGTCGCGAGAGAACAAAGGTTAGTCGTTAGTGTGCTCGCTAGGATATCGCATCCTATGCCTACATATCTTCGTCTGGTACGAAGAATCAGAGCAGCTGTAGTTCAGCTAACTACGACACAAGCTACTCAAAACTCCTACTGAAAGGAAAGGGAAAAGACACCCTAAAACTATAGCTGGAAAAGGGGACTCTACCTACTGCTATCACGCCTGGTTGACCATCCTAATGTCTATCATAACGACTCCGCAGCGGAGAAGTCAGAGCTCCTAAGGGATCATGGCAACAGGACTAGACGACAAAACAAGAATTAACTACAAAGTAAAGGAATACTGAAAGTATGCATGAATGCAACAACTAGACGAACAAGGCACAAAGGCCGCAAACCACAGAGGCAAGGGAGCTCAGCTCTACCAAATACCAACAAGCAAAGCCACTCAATAACAAACAAGCAGAAGGAGGGCCACCTCAACTTCTCATGCACACAAAGTCTACTTCTAAGATGCACCTAACTCAGAACTATCTAGATGAACACCTAAGTCTAATGCAACATAACATCACACAAGTCAAACAATACAAAGAGAAGGCAAGCTAACCTGACAAGCCTCTATCTACAAAACGAGAAACTACTCCTGGGCAAGGCCCCTAACAAACCTGAAACAAGCTCCTAATCTATCTCTAAACAAAACTCTATACAATACCCTAAGCAAAGATCTAAGCAAAAATTCTAATCAAAACCCTAAGCAAGAGGAATCAATCCCAATCTCCAAGCTTCAGAACAAGCTTACCAGAGAAAGGGAGCTAAGCAGACAAGCTCATAGTGCCTTCCTCGGGAAAGTACCAGGAGGTTACTACTCAGGAATCATATCCTATGCGGCTCGACAACTGTGATCAGTTTACATTCCTCCTCAGGAGAAATTAAACTCACATGAAGGCTCTGGCATCACTGGATACTTGAGAAAACCTATATGCACTAAGGGAGCTAAGTGAACAGACTCATAGGACCTTCCTCAGGAATGTACTAGGGGGCTTCCACTTAGGAATCGTATCCTACGTGGCTCAACAACTGTGATCAGTTTACATTCCTCCTCAGGAGAAATTAAACTCACAAGTTGGCTCCAACATCACTGGATACTTGAGAAATCCTAGATAAACTAATGGAACTAAATGAATAGACCCATATGACCTTCCTCAGGAAAGTACTAGGGGGCTGACACTTAGGAATCGTATCCTACGTGGCTCAACAACTGTGATCAGTTTACATTCCTCCTCAGGAGAAATTAAACTCACAAGTTGGCTCCAACATCATTGGATACTTACGAAAGAGGTGAGAAGAAAGAATGAAGGTCATTCATAGTGCCTTCCTCAGGAAAGTACCATAAACTCCCTTCAAACTTCAGGATCTCGAACCTCACAAACGGATAACAAGCTCCTAGACTAAGCCTCAATCCACTGCATCCTTGCAAGCTCCAACAGGACTTCAACCAGCTCCCATCCTCAAGAAGAACCCACAGGCCAACAAACCACAAGAGACTATCTCTGAAGTTCAACCACAGTTGAACTTCAAAGTCAGAAGTCATCAAGACTTCTTCTATCTTCAAGCTCAGACTAATCATATCAGAACATCCTACAAAAATCTATCAAAAATCTATGGGGAACCTACATGGCTCTATGACAACATACTGAAAAATCAGAACAAAATTCAATGCCAGATGAAGGAACTAAAATCAGCAACACAGACATATCCACAAACCAATTATTCAATATTGATAACAATGCAAAAATGCAATTAAAACGAAAATGCATGATTAAGCTAATGTTTTTGTCTTATAAAATTCTACATTGAATTACGAGTCTACAGAAAAAAGAACGGAATTATTTGACTAAACCTACTATTTTTTATGAATTTTCTAATGGTATGGATGCACTAAAAATATTAAAAAGTCAATTAAATGGAAAGAATATCAAACAAAAATAAAATGGCATTTTTATATGATTTTCTAGACATTATTATAAAGTGGTAGAAAAAAGAAGAATTGAAAAATCAATTGTTTTTATTTTGTTATGAATTTTCCAAGAACAAGAAAATAGTAAAAGAAACAAAATTTGAATAAAACTGGAGGGGGGTTTCAAACAGCAATATTCTAAGTTCATTTTGGCTGGGCTCACATTGGTGGGGGTGCGCCTAGTAATACAGACTAGGCCCAACTCGTTTTAGAGAAACAGAAATAAAACAAAACGCTGGGGGGGGGGGGGGGGTGCCATCAGTGAATTCTCCAGTTGACTCTTATTGGGCTTATGCCCAGGGGGGTGCGAATAGCCTTAGGGCCTAAGGCCCACATCAATATCACTCAGTCTCTCACACGTAGGGAGGGGTATTGAGTAACAAGGGAGTAGTGTTCAGCAAAACACATTTGGGCCTAAGCCCAAACCTAACCCTAACCCAATGAAACCCTAACCACAAAACCTAATTCCCTTCAATCTCTCTGGTACTGTTCACTACAGCAAACCCTAACCGTTTCGTCCGTCTCCCCCAACTCACTCTTTCTGCAACTTCTCTCTCTCTCTCTTCTCAAGAACTCTCAAAACTCAAACGAATCAATCAAGCAAACACAGCAATCTAAGCCTAACAATCCTGAATCAGCCTCAAACACATCATCAAGATCACACCAATCTCAACATCATACATTCAAACCACGCATCAATTAATTCGCAAAACCCTAACCGTCCTACAAATCAGTGAAGACAACGCAATCTGAAAGAACATGCAACGAATTCCAGAAAGCATACCTGGAGATGAATCTGGGGCGAACTGGAGATTCTGGAGAGCGAAACTCCGGTGAACGACGATCCCAGCTGTTAGCAGGTAGATGAACGCGTATGAAGAAGAGAAAGGGCCTGGAATGTTCTTGAGGAAGATCTTCAGAAGATCTTAGAGTATCTTGATGAGAGAGGATGAATCACGAGGATCTTCTGTGAAGATCGTTGATGTTCGTTGGTTGATGGAGGTCCCTGGAAATTCCAGATGATGAATGAACGTTTGGTGATGTTCTGGAAACCTTGAAGAACGACGAAGATGGTTGAACGTGTTCTGGAGAATTTCTGGCAGAACGATGAAAGTCTGAGTGGTTTCTGGAAAAACCTTGACGAAGGATCTGGAGAATCCTTTGAAGTTTCCGGCGACGGGAACTTGTTCTCCGGCGAGGCAATGGATGAAGGCGAACTGAGGGGATCGGAGACGATCGGAGGGAAAAACGGATTTCTGGAGATTTCTGGAGATTTCTGGTTTCCGGCGAAGAAGACGGTGGCCGGAGACGGTTGGACGGTGGCTCAGGGCGTCTGCATGGCCGCCGGTGTACCTTCTGGTGAGGCTCAGGCGATGGCTGTGGTGACGACAGATGGCGCAGGGGAGCGGCTAGGTGGTGACACGCGTGAGGACATGCACAGAGAGAGAGAGAGTGGGGGCCAGCTGGGACGCGTGGCGTGAGCTGGGGAGCTTCTGAGTGGTGTGCTGGGACCCTCAGAGTGGGACGCGTGTGGCTAACCTCTGTTTAACACGTGGCGTGCAGGTTTTAAATGCTGAGAATTCTTCTGGGAACTTCTAGAACCTGCTGGACGAATTGAGAATGTGCTGGACATTTTTGCTGGAAACTTGGACTTTTTGGACCGCGAATTGGGCTTACTCTGATATGGGCCCACTACGAAAAATGGCCAAAAAACTTTAAAAAACTGAATTCAACTAAATCTGATTAATAACAATATTAAACCTAATTATCTACTTAAGACTAATCCTAAAACAGAGTTAACACCTAATTAAACTAATTTTCCTAATCAACTCTAAAAAATGATTAAAGCTCTAATTAACCCTATTTAAACTACAACTAATAAAATCCTATTAAATCTCTAATATTATTTAAAACTAGTAAATCTATTTAAAACTAATAAGAAAAATCTATAATATTTCCTATATTATCTAAAACAATTAAAACTATATTTAAAATCTAATATATTCTAAAAATGATTAAAAAAACTATTAAACCTATTTTAAAATCTATATAAAATTCTAAACTATTAACATCTATTATTAATAAAAGAAAAAACTATATTCCCCTTTTTCTTTATTATTCTAAAAACAATTAAAACTATTTAAACTCTTTTATATTCTAAAAAATCTATTTAAAAATCCTATAAAATTCTAAAAAAAAGAGAATTAAACTATTAAAAAATACAAAAACCCTATTTAAATTCCAGAAAAATCTATAAAGCCTATTGAAAATTCACAAAAGCCTATTAAAATCCTGAAAAATGCAGATGAATGCAAATGACCACCATAGAAGAGCGCACGAGACCAGATCGAATCGAACAGAGATCCCCGGGCATCAGAATATCCCCAAAATCACTATGCAAGCTAAAAATCACCGAGGAGCGCACAATTTCCCGAAAATAAAACCCTGGTGATCTGGACTGGATCTGCCATATCTGATAGACGAAAATCAAGTTGTAACCCTGATATCCTCTGTTTGTGCACAAATATCCTGCGTCTGATTTGCGAATATGAATTTAAAACCACGAGTCAGATAGGAGAATCGATTGGTCAAATTTTAGGGTGCAACAGTATGGCTGAAAATGACGAGCAAGAGAATGAAAAAGATGATGATGTTCCTCCTTCTCCAACTCACCATGGCCCTAATAACCAACAACTGATGGACTACATGACTCAACAGTTTGGAAATCTAAACACTTCTATAAACAATCAATACAATGCAATTCAAGAGTCAACAACCACTAGGATCAACAATTTCCAAGAGGCTGTCAATCAACAATTTTCATATCTCTACTCTCACCTATACATTCCTCCATACGACCCTTCCAACCCGGTTATTCCCTCAACTCGTCCATCACCCCTCCAACAAACATTTTTGAACCAACAAACTTTTGATCCCAACATGGACCTGTCATAAATTTTTTACATGTTTTTATGTTTCTCTCAGTTTTTATGTAATTTTAAAATAAAAAAATTGTACTCTCAATTTCTCTATGTACTCTTGGCATTTGTCCTTTCAATTTATGACTAGTTATTATGTTACTTTCAATTTATTCTATATATCTCTTGTCCATCTTTCCCTTCTTTTTGATAATGTCAAAAGGGGGAGAAGGATGTTACTCTTTCGTTGTTTTCTTTCTTTCCTTGATTCTTAAGGTACAAATACAAGGCTGCTTCAACCTCAATACAAATTTAGATCTTCATAGCACTTCATACATTAAGGGGGAGAAAACTTGTCGGAAAGAACTTTGCAACAAAAAAGGAGGCTTTGTCATCATGAAAAAGGGGGAGAATGTGAAGTCAAGATTCTCAGGGATCAACTTATATTTTGATGAAGACAAACTGCTTGACAAGAAGGCAAAGATGTTCAACCATTTTTCAAGACATCAGTATCAGGACAAAGACTTGACATGAAGAATGTTTTCATCAGAAGGTATAATGAAAATCTTCATCAAGTATTTAAGACCTAGTTGCCCAAACCATGAAAAACTATTTGCATTACTTTTCCGCACTAACACAAGCTTTTTAAAACCGTTTTTTTCCTAAGTTTTTGTAAGTGCAATCGATTGCACTCTTAGAGCAATCGATTGCATGATCAAAATTTTACTTCTGTTTTGCTTCTGTTTCTTAGTGCAATCGATTGGTGCTTTGGTGGAATCGATTGCATACTTAAAAATCTTTGTTTTTTTGCTTCTGTTTCTTAGTGAAATCGATTGGTGCTTTGGTGCAATCGATTGCTCTGTTGAAAAATTCAAATTTCAAGCGTTTTTATGAAGGTGTAATCGATTGGTCTATATGTGCAATCAATTGCTCCCTGAACGTTTTTGAAAAATCATTCTGAAAAATTGCATCTCTTCAACCAATCTTCTGTGAAATGTTTCCTTTGAAACATGGCAATTGTTCATCAATATTTCTAAAGATTTGCATATTATTTCAAGAGGTGTTTGTGTAATATAAATACCTGATCTTTCAAATTTTCAAAATCACATCTCTTTCAATTCTCTTTCAAAAATCTTTAACATATTTTTCATCTTTCCACATCTAAGTTCAAACCACTTTTCATAAAGAATTTTCTGCATATTTTCATATCCTTTGAAAGAAAATTCTTGAGCAACAAGTCTTAGATATTTATGGAAATTCTCATTGAAAGAGAATATCAATCACAACGTTGATACAACATTGTATACACTGTTACAAACTCATTGTAAAAATTCGATTGAATTTATTTCCCCTTGCTGTTCAGGATTGTTGAAAGCAAGTGTGTGCATTGAAGAGGACTGTTCTTCTTGCACTTAGTATTTAGATCTTAAATGTGTTTAAGAGCCTTTGATCTACCTATAGGTTAGAAAGTATTGTACACTGATCCTAACTATAGTGAAATCTCTTTCGTGTTGAAAGGGGACTAGAGTACCTTCGGAGTGTGAAGGGAACCATGATACTTCTCTGTGTTATTTACTTTTTGCACTTTACTGCTTTCATAACCTCATCATATCTCAAGAAATTAATAAATCAGTCGATAAAACCAAAAAATTTCAAAGAACCTAATTCACCCCCCTTTTAGGTGCAACCTAGACTGTCAATTTCTAATCCATCGGAATGACCCCCTCTCTTGTAACTTCTGGTCGAAAAGCTATGGTATACACCTATTTATACCATGCTCTTCACATATGGAAATCATTCCTTTGGACAAGGTATAACCTGTTTCAATTTTCAATTGCTTCATGTGTCTTTTGATGGTACTTAAGAGCCCAATTGGAGGCTTTCTATTCAGTTAATTTCTTGCTTTCAATCCAGGTTATTATTTTAATTATTATTTTTTATTGTTTTCTATTATCATGTATGCAATTACCTTGTATGCTTTATTATCTTTAGTAAAGAACATGCACGAGTAGATTCTCAAGAACTAAGGGTTATGAGGACTGCCTCATGGCATACCTCATATGAAAATCTCTACCTTTTTACTACGAGAAACAAAGTTAAAAATTATCTTAGAACTATGAGTTTTAACACATATTCCATTTATAAAAGTAAAGACATTTCAGGTACTGATCATCCACTAAAAGGGTATGTTTCGATATTCAAAAGTGAAATTCTAAACAATTGAGTACGAGACAGCGAAAGTGTCTTGAATGTTGTTAAGAAAGTCCTATTTTTATAGATGGGTGAAATTAATCTCAACAAATAATAAGGGTTGACAAAAGTGGACAATTTATTTGTCTAAGACAGGAATACACGCTCACGAAAGTAGGTGTTGTCCAATTTTCTCTATATTTTTTTTATAATATTGATTTGTTTATCTAAGTAAAACAAGAGGTTTACATCAGTATGCTTAGATAAGAATCATGTACCCTAGGTCCCGCAACTATTTGACTAAGGTTATTTCCTTTCTCTTTATAGGATAGAGCCCGTGTGTGACTACAATCCCTATCGGTAATATATTTTGCATTAATAAATTTCAAAATACTATTTTTAAAATACTATTTTTAATTTTTTATTTGATATGTTCAAACCCTCCGGTTATACAAAAAAATTGACGTTATATATATCTTTTAATTGAATTCCCAGAATATGACGCTATTGTTTTTTTTTATATTTTATATTTTTAATTATTTCGGTCACATTGGATTTTATATAAAATCGACGTGACACATATATTGCATGAACGTTATTTATCACAACGAGGGAAACGAAACGATCGACAAAAACCTCAAAAAAGGGAGAAGACATGGTCTCGCCATCAAATCCTGGGTTTGGGATTCGATTACGCAAGAGGAAGGTATTAACACCCCCTCGCATTTGTTGTACTCAACGGGATCCATGCTTGTTGTCTAAACAAAAGGTGTGTTATCTAAAGCCTACTGCTAAACGGAAACGGGAACGAAAAAAGAAAAAGAAAAAAAGAGACTCGATAGGACTTCTTCGTCGTATGCCTACGTATTCCCTCGTGTAATGGGAAAGTCAGAGTCAACGTAGTTCAGAAAACTACGAGTGAAAGGGGGGAAGGTTGTTTGCCAAGACATCATCGTCTTGTGCCTACATATCCTCATATGGTATGAGAAATCAGAGCAGCCGTAGTTCGACGTACGAGTCGATACGTGTTTTTTATGAGTGACGCTAAGTTCTCATTCCAGCAGTTAGGGTCGATGTCTGTTTGCGGTAGAATGGAAAAATAGCGTACTCTTTCTAAAAATGAGTTGATAAACGATCCCGAAGGATACAAATGATTTAAATTTGTTTGTGAGTTTAAAGAAGTGAATTTACTTTATTTGGAACATGAATTGCACTAAAGTCTATGACATAGGATCGAATACCTCGCGCTAACGATCCAAGCGTATCGCTCACAAAGTATCCTAAGATGAGGTTAGAAATTCATCTGCTCATCTTTTCCCATGTTCTTAAGGCTCGTGACATACGATGCACATTATTTTTATTAATTTTTTTGATGTTTTTTTTGAGAAAGCGAAGAGAAAGATGCTCGAAAGGTCTAAGGGGAAACTCGGTCCTAACGTTGTCATGCAAAATGGCCCTAAAGTCAATATGCGAAAGGAAATTCTATCCTAATGTTAGCATGCAAAAGTGGACCTATGGTTGAGGTTAAAAAGGTACTAACTTAATGTTATCATGCATGGATTAACTCCTAATGTCTATCCTACTCCAAGCTTAATAAAAAGTTAAGTTGGACTAGGAGGCCCTAAGGAAGCATGCAAGAACAAACCGAAACGAGGAAAACAAACCAAAGACAACAACTACAACATTGCTCCAGCTTTAAAACAACAGTGAAAACCCAGCAAATAAGCACAACAACATTTAACAACTCATGTTTCAACATATAACAGGTGTAAAAAGCAGCAGGCAGAATAGATGCATAATTAATAGCATGCTAAAATCCAGAACAACAGGTGTAAAAGCTCAGGCACCATGCATGCATCAACATTGCAACAAATGCATATGACATGGTGAGGATTCAATCATGAATATGTATTGACAATCAAACACAAACAAGTTCAACAAGATTGCACAACTAAACATTCATCAAGAACATCATGCATATTCAACACCAATTAATTAATCGAACAATCATGCATTTGCAGAATCGAAAACAAAAATAAGCATGTGACGTATATCCAGCAAGATAAACATCAATTCCCAGCAATTGACATGGTACAAACGATTATGCAACATGATCATCACACCAAAAATGCAACACAACAATCAAAAGACATGTATCATTGAAAATCACACACCGCGTGTTAAAGAATCACAAGCATGCTATCAAGAATGATGAAACAACTCAAAAACAGTCCACAAATATGCATCATATTAATCCATGAAGTTTAAGGATGGAAATGGATCCAAACAAGCTTGAAAATGCAAGAAAATGTCACTCTGCAACAGTGTTTATCGGTTAACCTACTGATGTTAACCGATTAACACTGTGAAAACAAGCCAAAAACACGCTGCAAAGTAGTGTTAATCGGTTAACATAGGAGGTTAACCGATTAACACTGGGATAGAATAAAAAATTCAGCATTCAAAAGCACTTTTCAGCAGCAACTAAATTATCCAACCATCCAAATAAATAAGCAATCAATTATGCATGAAAATCATGTCAAATCACAATAATTAAACATCAATTAGATCTAACAAACACCAAAATCAATAATCAAAACAAGCAATAGATCAAATATCAATAATAAACCAAGGATATACATTGTAAAATGCACGATTAAGCAAACTCAAAGCTAGATCTAGAAATTACCAACCTACAAAGCTGTGATTTGCTTTGGTGAGTGTTGTTAAGCTGCAATTAATAGATCCAAGCAAGAAATCTAAGGATCTATGAAGCTCTAGAAAGAAAAATTGAAGATCAAAGCAAATAATCCACAAATAAGCAAAAGCTCTTCCAACAACTTAATTCAAGATCCAAATGAGTTATAAAACTAGAATTGAACCAAGGATGATGATGCAATGAAATTTTAGCTCAAGAATTCACAAATTACAAGGTACAATTTGTGAAGCTTTTGGCTATGGAGCTTTTGTGAGGGTTTTGGAATGAGAGAAAAGTTTAGAGAATTGAAGTGAGATATGCAGAAAATTCAGAAAATCGGTGAGAGTTATGAGAGGTTTGGAGTGAGTTGATTTAAGTATGGTTTAGATTTGGAATTAAATGTAGTTTGAAGTGTGGGTTAGTGTGAGGAATGGAAATTAGGAGTGGAATTAGGAATGGAAAATTTTGAAAATCGGAGGGAATTTGAATTAATTAAAAAATAAATCAAATTAGAAATCACTTCTAGATTCTTCTACTTGTGTGAAAATTGAAATTAAGTGATTGAAATTGGAACCACATGCTGTAGCGCTGAAAATGAACAATCTGGGCAAAATTTACCTTGGTTAATCGGTTAACCAATTTTTCCTAGCAAATGGTTAACCGGTTAACGCCTTCAAAAATTCAAAATTTGGCGCCATAAAGAGGGAAACATGGAGAATTGCCTGTTGCCGCATGTTCTGAGTATAGTTTGGACTCCGAAACTTGTCTTTTGATATTGCACCTGTATAATGCCCGAAATAAATTGTGAATTGTGTCCTACACTCAAAATAACTGGCTGAAAAATATAATCGGGTGCTTGATTGCTGAGCAAAATAAGTTCTGAAGCCTCTGATGCTTGCTGCTTACAAGCTAGCAATAAAAAAAGCCTTGAGCCATAGAAACAACCTACTATCATGTCTCAAGAACCAATTCTATGATATGCACAATGATAATGCAAATGAATGAAACATAAGACAGTTACGGTTAAAAATGAAAAGGCAAATTTTGGGGTGCTACACATATTAACGCTCAAACATCATTTCAGTCATTCTCATTTCGCAAAAAACCCTAGGCGGTTTTCAAGTTGATATTCATCAAAACTCATTTTCCAACAATTATTCATCAAACATCATTTTCGCAACATGTTTGTTCTTCACTGAAACAAGTTATATATCACTTTGTTTTTAACTGATCATTTTGTCTAGGGTTTTATTTTAGTTTGTATTTTGATCATTTTGTTTCTAAGATTTTCCATTTGTTTTTATTGAAACGTTAGTTAGTATTATTTCTCTTGATCATTTTGAGATATTCATCAAACGTCATTTCGTCAACCGATATCATTTTTCAACAGGTTATATATATATATATATATATATATATATATATATATATATATATATATATATATATATATATATATATATATATATATATATATATATATATATATATATATATATATATATATATATATATATATATATATATATATATATATATATATATATATATATATATATATATATATATATATATATATATATATATATATATATATATATATATATATATATATATATATATATATATATATATATATATATATATATATATATATATATATATATATATATATATATATATATATATATATATATATATATATATATATATATATATATATATATATATATATATATATATATATATATATATATATATATATATATATATATATATATATATATATATATATATATATATATATCACTGAAATGAGTTATATATCACCGAAATGAGTTTATATAATTTTTTTTCCACAATTTGTCTCTTAATCATTTTGTTTCTATGTATTTGTCTCTTGATAGTCATGGTCGATTTGACAAGTACCTCCCATACAATGTTTGTTGCAACATCTGTTAATGTAAATCGTAGAAGAAAAACTAGAGGTGTCACGATGAATACCAAGGTGAAAAAATCCCACGAAACCGATGTTCGCTACCAAGTTATAGTTGATGCTGCAACCGACAAGGCTTATGGTGAACACACTGAAGATTTTATGGGTTACATTGTGTTACAAGGTTGAAGTAATGTGATCATTTAGCTAGATAGTTGGCACGATGTTTAAGAAGACTTGAAATACGTCATATGGGAAAATGTTCAGGTATTTTATGATATGTTTGGAAGTATATATGATCATTTATTTATATGATCATTTATTTTTTGTTTAATAATAATAACATCTCTATTGTGTAAACATAGGAAGTGTTCATTGTTAGTACAAATGATAATAATGTGAACAATAAGATGCTTATATATTGTGGTGAGCGATGGAGGGGCTTTAAAACACAGCTCATCCATGATTATATTAAACATGAAGTAGATAAAGAAAAGCCTTCATACGATGTGTATTCATATATTGATCAAGATTTTTAGGAGAAACTTATAGAGTCTCACACCACTCTTGCCTTCTTAGTAAAGAGTCAAAAAGTAAAGGAAAATCGATCTAGAATTATCTATCCACATAGATTGTCACGTGGAGGATATTGAAAACTTGAAAAGAAGATGATGGAAGAAAAAATAAAACAAAGGAAGGAAGAGTTGAGAGGTTATATAAGTCTTGATCGCACTACATCTCCACCATCTCACCACGAGAAATAAAAGAGGGCACATCAAAGAAAAGGTGGTGAGTTCACATCAGATGCTACGTACGAAGTGGCTCAAAGGATTATAAGTAAATATTTTTTTCAATAATATTTATTTTAGTTAAATAAATTTATTAAAGATGAAATTTCATATATGTTATAGGATGATCTGGTTGAACAAACTAAAGTTGGCCTCTTCACTTCATAGGATCATCATGACATCTTGGTAGAAGCGATTAGATTCGAGGAGCATCCTGGGCGTGTTCATGGTCTTGGAAGAGGCGTTGACTTCAAGGCATTTTTTGGACCATCTAAATCATCTAGAGAGAAAACTCATGAGAGAGAGGTTAAAGAGATTGTTGTTGTTGGGTTGGAGAAGGAAAGGGAGAAGCAGGATGAGAAGTTGGAGGAGGAGAGGAAGAGGTGGAGGGAGGAGCAGGATAGTAAGTTGGAGGAGGATAGAAAGAAGTTTAAGGTGGATAAGAAGATATGGAGGGAGGAGCATTATAGGAAGTTGGAGGAGCATGAAAGAAGTTGAATGGGTAAGTGGTATTATTTTTAACTTTATAGTTGAATAGCTTTTATTCATGTTTAATTTTAATCGACATGTGTAGAGCGATGAAGGAGTATAATGCACTCAAACATAATGTACTTGGTAAATAACCAGTCTATGTTTCCTCGAAAGTAAGTATATTACTTGTGCTTTTTGACATTATATTATTTGTGTGTATTAGTGTGATATGAATATATGAAAATTATTTGTAGTGGCGAAAATAACCCGACAACCATTCATGCAGATACTATGTTATGAGATATATGCTCTATATTGTCTCCACAAGCATTACAAATGGATGAATGAAGCATAAGGTATTAACTTAATCCATATCTTCTTAAGTTCATGATGTGGTTAGCTTATCATAATTTAATTTTTGGTTTAATTATAGTAGTTTAACAACAACACACCATACTCAAAAGAAGATATGGATGACATCCGATCACGTTGAGCCAGAGTCTTTTATCTTGTTATGATTCTCTAAAGAAATAGTTTTTCTTGGTTGTAAATGTGTAAATTTCCTTAATTTGTTTAGTGCAAATATGTAAATATGTGTATTCTGTCTTGATGATTAGAACAATGTAAATTTCTAACATTGGTTTAAATGATATGATATATTCCAGTTTTGTCGCATACTTTGTAGTTTCTGTATAAAAAATGATACAAGTTTAAAACAATGTAAATCTAGTATTCATTGGTTAATAGATTTATAATGAAATTACATAGGCCAGTGAAAATGATACAGACAAAATTATACAGGTCAGTGAAAATGATACAAACTAAATTATACAAGCAAATGAAAATGATACAGGCAAAAAATGAGATTTTATCCCTCAGTTATTACTTAAAATCGAGGTAACTGAATACATTATTATCTCGGCCTTTAAATAACCGAGAGGTATATGGCGCGCGCAACAAAATTTAGAAAATAAAAAATATGCAGTTGATGAGGATCTAACCCATGACCTTTTAATTTCTAACCTCGGTTTTAGAAACATCGAGGTGACAAGCGATTGCTTTTCATGCCACCCTTCGTTACCTCGCTTGTGTAGCCGAGGTTAAATGCATTTCGCGATAGACGTTAGATGTGTTATTTGTAGTAGTGCTAGAACACTTAAACTCAAGGTCCTTACTAGTCTTATTGCTCAATTATACAACTAAAAGTATTGAATGAAACCAAATAACCTTTGTCACATAGTTGGCTAATAGTTAGCAAGTTGTGTTTAAGCCCTTTCAATAACAACACATTTTCAATGAAAATTATGGAGAGATTTCCCATAACACCTTCACCGAGAATTTTACCTTTCGTATTGTCCCCATAAGTGACATACCCATTTTCAATCTCATCGAACTTGATGAACATGGAAGCATCTCCCGTCATGTATCTTGAACATCTGATATCTAGAAACCACAATCTTTTTGTGGATGTAAGACGTTCCTGTGACAAATCAATAAGGTAAATATACATCGGGGAAAGACCTCGTACATAAGTTCACACAAAATTTGGAGCCATGCACTCAAGATCATAGAAGTATACATCCAAAGCCTCACACTCATGATCACACAAATATATCTCAAATAGGTTAAAACACAATTCATTTCAAAAAAGGAAATATATTCACATATATTCTTTCATTACAAAGGTACTCTACATATAATTCATTAAAAAAAAAGTAAAAAATGGCCACTAGGAATACTTCGACAGGGAGGCAATCTCCCCATCATCGAGCATCTGGTCCCGCTAAATATGCTCCATTGAGATATATAGAGGATAATGAAAATGCTCCACTTGCTGCAAAGTATTCTTAAACAACTACGAGATTACGTTAAGGCTAGAGGTAGTACAATCAACAAAACGCTGAGTCAAAGTAGAATTCTCAAGGCTTGGAGACTCCAGTTCCTTCTATGCTGCTGAAAGAGATGTTTGGGAAAATGATAAATTGCCCTGAGCAGCAACAAAAGCTTGGTTCTTGCGCCCCACAGTCCTCACCAGATGAATGACTTGTATGGCCAAAGGACTAGCAAGATGGAGATGGAGCAAAGCCTATTTTACCTGTGTAAGAGTAAAAGAAGCTATCTGTATTTTTTGTAGGTACTTATCTCGTTAAAGCTTCAGCTACCAGCTCCCTGAGAGCCAAAGTAGTAGAGGTGTGTTGAGTATACCGAGATAGTGTGGCAAAATTTTCTTTCAAATCACGACCAAACATATTTTCTAGATACAAGCAATCTTCTTCTGGAGGAGAAGCCCAACGTTCTCTAGAAGGCCGTCCAAGTCTATAACAATACTTGTCAGTCGCTTCTTCTGGTCAAGGCCTCCTTAGAAAGGTACTCTTCGTTATAGACATACAATCCATTTCCCATGAGTAAATGTCTCTTAGTATAATACTTGGGTAATAGCTCAACACATCTCCTATCAACTCTACTTCCAATGGGGAAAACTATAACATGAGTTTCTAGACTGATGACGGTGACTAGAAAATATCGATATTCGAAAGGCTATTACACTAGGAAAGTGTTGAATCCCTGGAGGGTCAGTATTAAATAAACTAAGCTTCTACTCTAACTCTGGGCCGCAGGGTCATGACGATATTGGAAGAGATGAAAGAAAAGATTTACAGAAGGCTTCCCATTCAAGTATTCACACCAATATTGATAGAATTTCACATATATCCAGTTGGCTGGATGCAGTTGTAAAGGGGCTGTCACCACTTGCTTAGGAATTTCTATCTTAAAATTAGTAAAAGGCATACAAAGAACCATAACAGAGAAAAGACATTCATAAAAGAAATGACACAATTACCGTATTCAACACATATCTTGTGATTTTAAGTAGATCTCAGAGCACCCCAATCAGATGATGAGCCAACTTCAAGAAAGGATCCATCAAGACCACCATTTATGACAAAAGCAAAAAACAATGGTAGAATAAGCATAATCCACACAAGAAGATAGAGCACTCTTCTGGTTTGGTGAGAACTCTTCTGTGGCTTTTTACCCATAATGCACTAACTTTTCAGATGCAGGAAAACAGGGTATCCAAAGAAGAAGATAATTTCCAAACTACGAGAATGACTTAAAGAAAAACAACATTTTCCATTCAAGAGTTACACTCTAGAATGCAAAAAGATGTAGGATCTTTCAAAAAGGTCAAATCCCTCACACGTAACACTCAAATGTTTTGGTTTTAAAGAGTCATAATGATGGCACTTCTGAAAAGATGTTTGAAGTATGGCACATTAAATGCGCGAATCTCCAGGAAACTAAAACGATCATTATTACATGTTTAAAATAGATAAAGAGTGTGGTCGGTATTCGAGGCTAATGTGGCAAACCCTCACCTTGCTACACATCGGCAAGGGCTTGGGGGACAACTGTTCGGCCGACCATATCGACCCTGACCGACCACCAAGAGTTACTTCACCTCTTCTTGAACCTTCTCAGCACACGAGAATTACCTAAATAGCTAATGTAGGAGATAAAAGTCTCATGTGTATCCAATGGCTCTCCGTAATTCACTCTAACTAATAGTGAGTTAGTTATTCCTATATACTATATATATAGAGAAGGTGTCAAACTCAATTAATCGGTTTTAAACACAATTTGAATTCACTTTTCTTTCTCACATACTAACATGAGCATTGGAGTGTTAATGAAGCATGAACACCCCAAATACGATACCGACACCGACACGGCAATATCGGAAATAATATAAAAAATGAATAAAATTAAAAGTAATTACAAGTGTCGGTTTCTGACACGGACACAATAGTTTTTAGAAATGTCGGTACTACAAAGTGTTAATCTAGCATATCACTCCTCTCTAACACTCCTCTCTACCGCAGAAGAAGCTAAGAACCACTATTGCTTCCGGTCCTTACTCTATTTTTGGATTTTGAACGTAACAGAACTTTTAAAGGTTGTGAAAAAAAGAATTACATATTTTTTAGTGAGTGATTATTTTGACAAATATTACAGATTTTTACATAAATATTACAGCTGCCAAATATATTAACTATTATATATAATGGTTTCACATCAATAACAGGATATCTTAGTTGTAAAAATGCTTACTAAGATTAAGTATTAATAATATATTCATCTTGATTTTTTTTATAAGCATCTGTATTAAATAAAATCTCCATGTTAAAAGATTATATAATATGATATTCATCATGATTATTAAATAAACTAAGAAACTATTTGAACAAGTCAAATTCATTGCTACAAGAATCAATTATAGGGAGAATCAGAATTGTCAACAAATAAAGTGATTTAGTAAATGGAACTTATATTTTATTGTAGAATTGAAATCATGTATCATTGACTATGTATGTCTCCAGTTTGTCCCTTCAGCCAGTCAATCTCTGAAGCGTAGATATATGGGCGTTGATCTGCTGTTTCTATCTCTCATTCTTTTGCTTTCTGGGATTTTGTTTTTGTTGAATGTCAAATAGAAATATACTATCTTATTATAATCATCTTATATAGGAGAAAAAATCAAACCACGTGATAAATATGTTAAAAGATTATATAATACGATAAAATTCAGCTTCTTTGATGATATATATTGTCAACTCAGATAGTGTAATTCTCCATATTGTATTTATTGCTACCATTTCAAAAATTGACAATATTTTTCATATTATAAATATAGACTAGTGTTATTAATTAAACACCAAAACATTGACATCTTATTTTAATGCTGTATGCAAACAATATAGATCACAAATAGTACATATTTAACAACTCTAAATAACAAAATGTTATGATTAAAATATAGAAAAAGTCAACAACTGGTATATTTGATTCCCTCGTTTCTCTTATTCTCTTATATACGACAAGGTATGACGTGCTTTGGCTATCATGACATGCAATGTGACCATTTTGGATGTACCTTTCTCAAAATCTCCTATCTCTATACTCGTTCTTCCAATGGTCACAATACAGTGACAGATCCACAACACATCAAGGCATGGTTATCTCTAATCTACTCCTTTCACTACAAGAAAAACTGTCTCCAGCCACGTGATTTAGTGAAGTGAAAATCACGTGGCAAAATATTGACAGTTGTGAAGTGATTTTCACGTCACTAACATGTTTATTATTAAAATAATATGAAACAAATATAGCACATGGGCTGTCAGATTTAAAAATTAAAAAAAATGTTAGTGACGTGAAAATCACGTCGCAACATGTAAAATAAAAAAAAATAATAACTAAAATGACAGAAATATTGAAGCGGGAAGGGGAAAATTTTTAAAATTTGGTTTGCCACGTGATTATCACGTCGCAACCATTTAAGAGGGAAAAATATCTGACTTAGAAGTGATGGTTGACTGTGCTACAGGTTGTAAAAATGACCGTTGGAACTTTTGTGACGTGAATATCACGTGGCAAAGTTGCGAAGTGATATTCACGTCGCTAACCAATTAATGTGAATAATTAATTATTAGCCGTTATATGTTGCGAAGTGAATTTCACGTGGCAAATTAGTGAAGTGAAAATCACGTCACTAATGTTTTATTTATGGCACGTGAAAATTCCTAAGACCACATCTATTACACTTCTTTTTCTTCTACCATTTTCTTCTCCTAATTGTTCATCTTCTGCCCAAAAATTTCTTTGGTTTTCTCAAGTGGTTTCTTGATTTTCCTTGTACAGGTAATATATTTTTTCTTTCATTAGTTATTGTTGAATTTTGTTTTAATTAATTTAGTTTAAAATGTCATTTTATATGGGTTTAATATTTGATTTTTTTGTTGTCAAATTTTTATTGTTAGTGAGAAAAGGAAACAAGAAGGAGGTTGAAGAAGATTGAAGTAGTGTGAAGGAGAGGTATTTTTGCTATTTTATTTTTTATTTTAGTTTGATTTAATAATGTTGGATATTGTTGTTAATATTTTGTTGTATGTTTATGTCATTATTATTATTTATTATTAAAAAACGAATTTTGTAGAAATATTATTAACAATAAAACAAATTTTTGTTTATAAAAGAGAGAAGTGAGAAAAGGAAAGAAATTTTTATATATAGTAACAATATTAAAAATTGAATATTTATAGAAAACTGAATATTAAAAAAGAATTTTGTAAAAATATTATTAACAATAAAATGAATTTTTGTTTATAAATGAGAGGAGTGAGAAAAGGAAAGAAATTTTTAATTTTTATGTGTTATTAAATTCATTTATGTTTAGTTACTTTAAAAACTAAATATTAAAAATTAAATATCTTATTTTTAATCTTTTATAGAAATAATATTATATTTATATTATTATTAATATTTGTTATTAAAAACAGATTTGTGTTATTAAAAATAGAATAATATATTTAGAAATAAAATACTAAAAACAGAAATATATTATTTTTAATACATTATTTATTTTTTAATTATAAAATATTAAAAACAGAATATTAATAAAATATAAAAACAGAATATTAAATTTTTTTTTAATTTTTTATTATTTTAATATTTATGTGTACTAAAACCAAATTTTTATATATAGTAACAATATTAAAAACTGAATATTAACAATATTTTTAATTTTTATGTGTTATTAAATTCATTTATGTTTTATTACTTTAAAAACTAAATATTAAAAACTAAATATCTTATTTTTAATCTTTTATAGAAATAATATTATATTTGTATTATTATTATTATTATTATTTGTTATTAAAAGCAGATTTTTGTTATTAATTAGAAATAGAATAATATATTTAGAAATAAAATATTAAAAACAGAAATATATTATTTTTAATGTTTTATTTATTTTTTGGTTATAAACTATTAAAAACAGAATATTAATAAAATATAAAAACAGAATATTAAATTTATTTTTAATGTTTTATTATTTTAATACTTAGGTGTACTAAAAACAAATTTTTATATATAGTAACAATATTAAAAACTGAATATTAACAATATTTTTAATTTTTATGTGTAGGAGGATTACCAAGTATTGCTCACACAGTTTTTGACAGAGAATCCTCAGTATACTCCAAGAGGTTCCGAGCCGCTTAATCCACGAGTGGATTTTTACATTTGGGGTTTAGTAACTGGCGGAAAGGGACCGAATGAATGTTTATTTGGTGCTGGAGCTTTGGCCGGTGGTATGAGAAAGGGGGACAGAACTCTATTTCAAAGAGTTAGAGATGGCGAAGGATCGTCACATCCACCACAATTGACCCCCGAGATGCTAGAAACGGTAAGACAACTGGCGCTAACTGAAGCGAGACGCGAAACGGCAACCCAAATGGAGGAGCAACAACGTCAGATAGAGGCAATGAATAAGAGGCAAGCTGAAATGGAGGCGATGATGCGCCAATTTATGCAATCGCAAGGTGGCGGTAATCCAGTTGTTGGAAATGAAGAAGTGGGTGGTCGACAACAGTTGGATGACGAGGATAACAATGATTTTGACATTGACAGTTTTCCCGATCCAGATTGATCCGAATCATTTATTGTAATTTTAAATTTTTATTTTTGTAAAATATTAATTACATTTTAGTATATTATACACTTTTTATTTAGAAAATTTATTCTTAATTTTGATATTTATTTATATTTATTAATTTTTCTTATTTATATTTATTAATTTTCCAATTTAAATTATAATTAAAAATAAATTTTATTTATTAAATTGAGTGGATAAACTATAATTATAATTTTAAATATAAATTAATTTTAAACCTATCAAAAAATTAATTAATTTTAAAAAACTAAAAAAAAACTCTTAGCCACGTGATATTCACGTCACAAGTTGTGAAGTGAAAATCACTTCGCAAGTTGTGAAGTGAAAATCACTTCGCAAGTTGTGAAGTGAAAATCACGTCACAAGTTGTGAAGTGAAAATCACGTCACAACTTTCTTACACACCTACTACGCCTGCTGGGGCTGAAATATTGTTTTATTTGTTGCGACGTGAAAATCACGTGGCAAAGTTGTGACGTGATTTTCACGTGGCAACAGAGTTGCCACACGTCCTCCTGCCACGTGAATGGTCACGTCGCTAATATCAGTTTGTGAAGTGATTTTCCATGTTGTGAAGTGAATTTCACGTGGCAGGATCCAGTTTTTTTTGTAGTGTTTTCTAATATCTTAGTTGCCCGACCTAAGTGGATCTTCTTATGCATCTCGTATCTCGTATCATTTAAAGATATAAGACGTTATAAAACCATTGAATATAGTCGTATTCAGCACTTCATGGCTGAGAAGCTTACATACGATGTACATCTCCTGAAACTATATGATCATAAAATTTCTCAAATATCTAATTGACATCTTTGAATATGACAACTGTAGGCACAAAAACTATTAGAGCTCTAGGAATATCCTGCATATACATGAATTACTACATGACTCTTTCAGGTAAATGTGGATACACTAATCGTGACTCACAAGCAAACCAGCCAGAGTAGAAGGCTAACACATATGAGACGTCTATCTGACAGTGATTGGCATATGGCATGAAACATATATCATCTGTCGCAATTCGGTCAAGATAAACTCGGAACGACTCGACCGCTTGATTCCCACTAAGAGGAATGATAGAGCAAGCACGTGGAAAATTTCCAGAGTACTCTTCCACACATGCCCAGCCAGAGAGATGTGGAAAGTGTTAGTGGGTCCAATGCTGAAAATAGTTCAGATGAAATATTAGTAAAGGAGTAACACAAGTATTATGAAATATTAATAACAGTAAATGAAAAAAATATTATGGTAAATAGACAGTTGTTTCTCGTTTTCTGTCTAGTCTTCCCTAATCAAGCTTCACCTAACTTGGAGAAGAGGTAAACCAAACAAGAACCCCCTAGTTATACTGATGAATCTTGTCCAAGTTAATGAAGTTTCTAAGATAGATAACACGATATAGGTTACACTTTTGCATCATCACCATCAGGCTCAACTTCCATAACCAGGTGGTCTTTATACATCATCTCCAGAAATAAAAATCTAGCATGACATCGTATGGTGTCATCTATTTCCTTTTAGGCATCACTTGGGTTGGCTCCCAAATAGTCACCATCATCTCTAGTTCCGCATGACTATTGCATCTAGAGTAGTTTAATAATCTTCTTGTGATCAGAAGATGTAAGAGGGATGACACGTCATCAAGTGTGATGGATATATTATCGATCGAAAGATGAAATAATGACGTCTATGTGTTCCATCTCTCAATGAAATTAGACAATAAACCATGGTTAATATAACCATACTCAGTCCTGCATAAATCCTGAAATCATGGATTATCAAGTCGTGGAAGCTTTGAATCTTCTTACTGTGATTGATACATTTCAACATATCATGGTGCTGTAAAAAATAAAAAACATCATTGTAAAAGAGTTCAAATCTTATAACATAAAGGTTTAAAAGAATAATTACATATTTATGTTACTTTCCATCCCATACATGCCTAGCAGTATGGTCTAGATACAAATATAGTATTGAAGAGTTTGAGGAGCCTTTTGAAAAATCATTAAGAATGACAGCGGGAGGTTCAACAACATGGACTTCTGGGACTTCTAAGGCAGCAACACAGAATTCATATTTTTGAGAAGACGATATAGGAGACACGTCAACTCAGGAAGATAATGCTTCTGCATCAATCAGAGTGACACCAATAGCTAGAGATTGTTAGACATGTAACTCCACACATAAAAGGGGATGGATTGTGGGTTTCATAAGAAATATACTTTAAAAACATTCTGTTAATTATTATCAGAGTTTAAAATAATTTTTAATAAAAACATTTAAAAGATAGCAGCAGAAAGTAAATATGCGAAAAGTAAAGACTTAAGGGTAAAAGAAATGACACTAGGAATTATAGAGGTTTGGTCGAAATGAAATGACTTAATCCTCTCCCCCAAAATTTAATTTTGAAATGATTTTGAACCGAAGTAAGATTTAATGAGATTACATTTTGAATCCAAACAAGATATCTTAGTTGTAAAATGGTTGAAATAGTTTTCTTTACATCAATGACAAGATATCTTAGTTGTAAAATGGTTGAAATAGTTTTTCTCAATGCGTATTGAGGTTAAGTATTAATATTTTCTTCACATCATGATTATAAAATAAAGTAAGAAACTACACGTCAAATTCATTGCAACAAAGTTAACTATACGCAGAATCTGACTTGTCAATAAATTTATTGAATTGAACTTATATTTTATTGTAGAATTGAAATCATGTATCATTGACTTTGTATGTCTCCAGTTTGTCCCTTCAGCTAGAGGTGGCAATGAAATCCATTTAGATAATATTCATCCAATCCATCCAATAATTTATCCATCCAATCCATCCATAAGACAAAAAATAATTTAATGGATTTGATCCAATCCATCCACTAACTCATATGGATGGATTCAATCCATCCATCTCATTTTATAAATCCATTGGATGTTATGTTGTCACTTATTACATTAAGAATTTTTAAATTAATTTTTTGGATGGATGGATATCCATCCATTAGAAATATGTTAATATGGATTGGATGGATTGGATTGGATTTTTATTAAGAGATTTTAGTGGATTGTTAATGGATTAATGGATTGCTTTAATCCATCCATTAACAATCCAATCCATATCCATTCAATCCATATCCATCCAATCCATCCATTTTGCCACCCCTACCTTCAGCCAGTCAATCTCTGAAGTGTAGATATATGGGCGTTGATCTGCTGTTTTTATCTCTCATTCTTTTGCTTTCTATGATTTTGATTTTGTTGAATGTCAAACAGAAATATACTATTCTTACGTACAAAGATGTCTTAACATATTATAATCATCTTATATAAGAGACAAAATCAAACCATGTGATAAATATGTTAAATTCATTACTACAAACGACATTGACAATTATGAAGGGTTTGAAAAACAGGCGCAACCGGCGTCACGGTCGCATACAAGTTTTTATAGTTTTGGTCGGTACACATTGATGGTGGTCGTCTAGTATAAATTAATCATAATTTATTCTTCAATATAAAAATAATGATAACAAATGAATATCAATATCAACTAAAAGCATTTTGTTAGAGTCATTTTCTAAATTTTCGATAATAATTTTATAGAGCATCTCTTTCATTGACTTTCTGTGTTGATACATATATGTTTCTATATCTCTCATTATTTTTTTTTATTGTTTAATGTCAAATAGTGAATTTTTTTTCAAATAACCGTTTTAAAAAAAAATACATATATAACTTAGATTTTAAAATAATTACCATTATAGCATACAATTAACATGCATGCGCCATATGATATGGCTGAACCAATATTCATTATACTAAGTCGCCATATCACATGACGCCACAGTTAAAATGATGTACCAAGTCGCCATATGGTATGACGCCACCCTTTGTGTACCTAAACCCTAGTCTTTTGAGGAGGCGCCATATGATATGGCGCCTCAGTACATTCCCTTTATTTTTTAATCATGTGTTTTTAAATATTGAATGGTTTTTTCTATCACGTGTTTTTCAAGGGTAGATACGTCATATCATATGGGGACCATACTATTTCATTTTTCTATAAATAAGACTGCACATTCATCTGTTACTTCATAACAATTATCACCAATAGCCTCAACTCTTCATGATTTTCAAATCAATCTAGAATGTCTACATTATTAAATCAACGTTCGTCGTCGTCGTCATCATCATTGAAGGAATCGCTTCCAACATTTCCACTAATGAAAAGAAATGCCCTAGTTTATTTTTCAGCAACAAAGCCTCCGATGAAGGTCCTACTGTGGAGCACGCAGACTTTGGAGCATTTGCATAGGGATTTGAACCACTGGCTAGAAGGAGATATTGTTATAGGTGAAAAGATCACAAAAATTGAGAGGCTAGTTGAAGAGTCAGAGAGAAATGGAGTTACTCGTGATTGGAGAAAAGTGAAAAATAATGTTGGTGTCCTTATGATGATGTTAATACCAAAGAAGATTATCTTGATGGTTGTAATATCCTAGACAACTTGATGCATTGAGTTGTTATATTTGAGTTTGTTGTTGTTATTTTCGGATTGTTATTTTGGTATTAGTTATGTTGTTATTTTCGGATTGATATTTTGGTATTAGTTATGTTGTTATTTTCAGATTGTTATGTTGGTATTAGTTATGTTGTTGTTATTTTTGGATGGTTATTTTGATATTAAGTTATGTTTGTTTAAGTTATGTTGCTGTTAATTGTAATCGCTTAGGTATGCTATCAATGGAATGAAATATGTTGTTGATTTAAAGAGACACGGTTACATTAGAAACTATGATCCTGTGCTTGATCCTACATTGGAACATTTTGTACGATTGTGTCCTGGCTGCCGACACGAACTACATAATATGATCATTTTGTTTGCTGTATCCATCTTCGTTCGAATATGCATGCTATTAGGGCGACCCTTTTTCTTTCTTCACATCAAATCATTATGCCAGACAATTTTGCCTTCGTATGGAGGCCAATAGTCCTCCTTTGCCACCACCTGAAAGCTAGTACCGTAGACATTGCATAGACTTATGACTTGGTGAACAGCAGAAAGATAGTTGGGTGAGTCTTGGCGAGCCTTCGAACATGCTGCTATAACATGAGAGCAAGGCATACGAAATTCCTGAAACTTTCCACAGTCACACCAACTCCTATCTAGTTCCACTCGGTAACATCCCCTAGGCCTCCCTTCATTGTGATCAATTAACTCTGCAACACTGAACCAACCTTTATTACGGTCAAAGATTGTGACCACATGTGTGTTGGCTTTGGCAGCTTCGTCCTTCATGAATTTCATTGAACTATTACTGTACATCTTTCTAGATTGTAAAACAAAACCCCACTTTGTACGTCTGTTATCAAAGAGTGCCCAGAGCCTAAAATACGTTGCCTTTACCAAGGCAGTTATCAGTAGGTTTCAGATTCCCTTTAATACAAAATTCATTGACTCAACTAGGTTAGTTGTCATGTGGCCCCATCACACCCCATTGTCGTACGCCCTTGTCCATTTCTCTAGCTGAATATTGTCAATCCATCTTAATACATCTGCGTTTTTCAGTCTGATCTCATCACGGTAGTATTTGAATGTGGCCTCTGTTAGTGCATACTTTGCGTTCACAACCTTCTTCCTTAGCTTTTTGTCTATGATCTCCCATATGAAAATTTGGATGATGTGTCTTATGCAATACACGTGGTTTGAGGGAGGATCCTGCCAACCGTTATGAAGATTCTTGTATGCACTCTCGATTGATGTGTGTCTATCAGAGAGCAAACATAAGTTAGGTTGGGTAGAAACGTATAAGCGGAGATCTTATACAGAGTCGAATTTGTACAATCAACTCTATAATCTCCTGATAAGTCCATGTGATATTTTTTTATGGCTCGAACACAATCTTCATTTGTACGAAAATTCTCTCCCTCTTTTAATACTCCTTTTGTTTGCAAGTATGGATTGTAAAAAATATCTATTGATGGTTCATCTTCACCTAAGTTGAGACTTGTCATGTGTTGAGGTGGGCAATAAACATGACTGACTAGTAATATGTCTTTCTCATTGTTTACCATGTCATCAACAATGACTTCAACTTCTTTTTCTTCTTCTTCGTCAATGGCATCGACTTCAGCTTCTTCGTCATCAAATTCGTAAAAAGCTTGATAAGAATCAAGTTATTGAGACAGTTGGTGTTGTTGTAACGTAATATATAACTCAATATAAGAGAAACCTTAATAGTCATGACTGAGAAACATGTTACACACATCTTCATCTTCTCAAATCTTTAACTGAAAAAATTTGCATTGCTCGTGTCCGCCAAAACACAAAGGATTCTTGTAGATGATTTGGCCAACTGGACCACATTGTAGTTTCTTTTCTAATCTCGCTTTCAAATGTAAAAAATTTGATCTTCTGTCAATAGAAAACCTAGTAACGTCCGCATTTCGAAAATTGAAACCGGTTATGTTACATTCAAAAATCTCACCATTTAGATGTGCACTGATAATGTATTGTGGTGTTTGAGCCATAACAAATACGTTACTAAACTCATGTTTGAAAGGATTGTTTTACAATTTTTAGTGTTTGGAAGGATATGTTACTAAATGATATTATAATAAAAACATATCTCTAGTGTATTAATACACATATAGTTTGGTCCTAGTATTGTTTTTTCTTAATTATCATTGTACTTCTTCTTCCTTGCAATTGTCTTGTCTCATCACATGTCTTGTTCTGCTTTTATTATTTCAGTTATTATTATTATTATTATTATTATTATTATTATTATTATTATTATTATTATTATTATTATTATTATTATTATTATTATTATTATTATTATTATTATTATTATTATTATTATTATTATTACCTATTATCATTTATTGTTATCACATGGACTAACACATGTCTTACAACACTATTTATTATCACATGCATGCACACTTCTTATCATGCCTAAAAACTACCATATAGTCTTGCATGCCTACAAGATTCTCACGTGCCTACACTTCGAAGGCTATACTAAAGTCTTACCAACTACATTTACAAGACATTAAAGTCATATCTTTAATGAAATGAAAAGATAAATATTTGATCATGTCTTTAATAGTTATTTACAAAATTCAACATAAAATAACAAATTAACAAATTAACAAATAAATTAAAGTTCATTTGTATTCGTGTATTGCACTAAAGTCTTACAAGCACACTATTCATTGTCTTGCATGCCTCATGTGACTCACTGTATGACAAGACTACACTTTGCATGACCAAGAAGTTGTCACATGCCTACACTATTAGTCTTGCAGGATATTATTTTACACGCTTTCTTATTAAAAGAAGTCCATGTGATATTGTTTTACAAATAACAAATTAAAATTATATTTTGAAAATTTCAAAAATTAACAAATAAAAAATATATTGTGCATCACACTATTTATTTGTATTTTACAATTTAAAGTTATATATCTAAAATAGATACGATTGTAAAAAAGTTATGAAATGAAATGAAAAGATAAATATTTGATCATATCTTTAATATTTATTTACAAAATTCAACAAAAAATAAATTAAAGTCCATTTGTATTCGTGTATTGCACTAAATTAAAATTCAACACAAGAGTCTTACAAGCACATTATTCATTGCCTTTCATGTCTCATATGACTCTCTGTATGACAAGACTACACTCTACATGACCAAGAATCTTGTAATACAACACTTGCACATTTCCTTGCATAAAGTTCATCATGTTTCACCAAGCATTAATAGTGGGAGTTGTCACATGCCTACACTATTAGTCTTGCAGAACTACACTTTCAAGACTACATTATTCCCTGGATGCATGACAAGACTACAGTCTATCAAGCAATGACTTCACATGAAATGGCTTTACATGCATGACAAGACTACACTCTATCAATCAATGACTGCAAGTTTCTCTGCATGACAATGACCAAGAATCTTGTAAGACAACACTTTCACACTTCCTTGCACCATTGTCATCATATTTCACCATGCATTTTCATGTGACTCCTCTCATCACATTTAACCATTATAAATACATGTTCATTAAGGTACAAACTCTTCTCATCATATTACAAACTCTACTCATCAAACTTTCAGCAAACTCTTCTCATCACTCATCAAACTTTACTCACAATCTCTCTCCTCACAATGGACAACAATCATAGAGGAACAATTGAGAACATCGTAGAGTTTGTAAGTATTTTGATTTATATGTTTTGTCATCCCTTAATAAGTTTAATTTTTCTTTTAAACTAAGGCTATTTATATTCTTTGGCAGAATGTATCAAGGTTTTGCTGTCGTGTGCATGACTACATACTACACGACCCATTCATAGAAGGATACCTAGACTCATATGGCTTTGGCGATTTGATAAAAATCAAATCATACTCACTGGACCCCAAATTTATTCTAGCGTTGCTAGAACACTGGAGACCAGAAACCCACACATTTCACCTTCCTTTTGGTGAATCCACTGTCACTTTACAAAATGTCTACATGTTACCTGGCTTACACATCGTGGTAAGGCCGTCAACGACAAAGTTGGTGTTAATAACCAACTTTGCAAAGATTTACTAGGCACCCCTCTATGTGTCGAAACACCTCAGCCACAATGTGAAGGTCGACCTAGGGGCCAAGATATTAATTTGAAATACCTAAGAGAACACTACAATAATATCGTGTTAAACAAGGAATTCACAGAGTATGAGAAGATATTTAAAACTCAGTGCTATATTATGATATTATTTAGTCATTTTTTACTTCCAGAAAGTATTGGAAATAGTTTAAATATTATGTATTTAGCATTGTTGCACAACATTAATAAAGTGTACACATATAGTTGGGGTTTAGCTGTCATCACCCATCTATATAGTTTATTATGTAAAAATTCAAAAAAAAAAAGTTCTTGTACTTTTTATGGCTGCGCATATCTCCTTCAAGCGTGAGGTTGGTCTAGAATGCCAACACTGGCTCCTATCAACCGGAATCCATTCATATTCCCCTACGTAAACAAGTAAGTTTATTTTTAAAAATCAAAACGTGTATAACAACGATGTTTCTTTGTAACTAATTTATTTTTTAAATGTTTCTTTGTAACTAGTTTATTTGTGTCTCTTTTTTTAGGTGTTCTGTTTCAGGAATGAATTACCAACGATGTCCTAGGAACTCAATAATCGTCTATCGCAACCTTATAGAACACATTGGGCCAGACGATGTAATTTATCTACCAACGATTTACCATTACTTTATTTATTTAATAACCACATCCTTGTTTTTCTCATTAAATCTATTGTTAATGTAGTTTTTTTGGATGATGTACGAGGGTCTCGACCATCAGCCCAACTCCAATGATGCTTCCTTGTGGACAACTAAAACACCTATCATTCGGTTCACTACAGTGGAGATGCACCAAAGTGATCGGGTGAAACTGCAGTTTGACATGCATCAGGATATTCCAGTCGCTCCAACGTCTTTGGGAGACTGGCATCAACTTTGGGTGGATACACAATGGAGTGTAAATCATTGGAAAGACTTTGCAAAAGAGATGTGTCTGCATTGGATGAATCGACATCGACACATCTTAACCGACTCTACTGTAGAAGGGGCTAGACCAAGTTATAAATATATGATTTGGTTTAGGTCGATTACAATATCACAATAATTTGTGTCTAAGCCGACATATTTGATTGACCCACGACAACGTGCTTCTTCCTCAAACACATAGAAATTACCCAATGCCCAATATCAAACACCATGTTATACCCAACAACCAAGTATTCCCACCTAATCAATCTTCCAAAACCGCAACCCATACATGCCACCAACCCAATCCCAACAACAAGAGCCTTACCCTTACCGCCAACCTCCTGACACTAACACCACTTCTTCCTGTAGCCCTGATAACTCTTTTGACCCTACCCCATCCAACTATAGCCCCGATAAATCTTTCTACCCCACCCCAGCCAACTATAGCCCCTACCAGTGCACACACAATCTTCCTACCATCAAAATACCTACCCACTTTTTCACTACCAAACCCCACAACAACAGTTGCATCGTTTCCAAACCGATTTGATGTACCAATTCAGCCAACCATACCATCCACACCCAACCCAACCTCCCCGACCCAACTACGAAAACATGGGCATGGAACTGAATTATCGAAGCACCGTTGACAGCAGCCCCCCGGCTATTGGGGACAGATGCTTCAAAATTTATTTGATACGCCGGGACCATCTCAACAAATACCACTTCCACATGTCAATACGCAAAGGCCACATACACCTTAACAAGCTCATGGTAGACCTCGACGCCGCGCGAATCCACCACAATATGGAACCGGTAGACGTTTTGATAGGGTCAGTCATTGAATTTTTTTTCCATCTGTTGCGCTTTTTTCGCTTGTTTATATTACAAATATTATAATTTTATTTTTCTTTTGATTATTTTATTTTTTAAAAATTTTATGTCATAATTTTCTACAACACAATATTAATTAATATAAAAAAATGGGAACACCTGAGGCGCCATATGGTATGAAGCCTCCTCTGCATGCAAGAATATTTTAGGGCACGACTACAAGGTGGCGCCATTTTAAATGGCGACTTGCTTTAACATCAGCCATTTCAAATGGCGACTTGATTTCATATTCAACGCATGAGCCATTTCATATGGCGCATGCATGTTGAATGTATGCCATTTTGGTCTTTTTTTTTTGAAATCTATGTTATATATGTAATTATTTTTGAAAACATGGGTTATTTGAAAAAAAAAATTCTCAAATAGAAATATTAGTCTTACGTACCAATATGTCTCAACCAATGTTTTAAAAACTGGACCGAACCGGTCGGTTCAATCGGTTGGATCGGGAATCGAATATGAATCTGTTTGGGTCAATATTTCAAAACTGCTAGTGGATCAAAACCAAAGTTAAACCGAAAAAATCGAATTGAACTGTCCAAAACCCATTCAAACCAAAGAATCGGAGCCGATTTTGTAAAACCGTCCGGTTAAAAAAAAATCATCAAATTGATCATTTTTAAAATTTTTAAAAAATGTTTAATATATTAATATCAAAACTTAACATACATTTCCCAATCATAAAAAAGAATTTTGAGTGTTTTTTACAACCATACAAACTTCTATGTTTTGTCACTTTATATAATTTTTTTCAACCACACTCCATCATTATCATGCCGTCTCTTTCAAACATAGTCACGATGTTCAGCTCTATTGATTGTCGTTCAAGTCTATATTATTTGTTATTGTCAATTAAGACTTGTTTGTCATAGTTCAACTCAAATTCGATTTTGTTGTTGTTTAATAAAGTATATTGTATTATTTATATTTTTGTACTCTATCATATTTAATTTAGGTATTCTTAATTATTTGAATTTTATTTTAGTTATTATGTTCTATTATTTTAATTTTAGTTTGAATTAGTTTAATTTATTTTATTGTAATTTTTTAGTTTGGTCAAAATATTCTGAAATGATGGTTTAAATGAAGTGTAAAACTATATCATGTTATGTACTATTGATATTGTTATATTAAGTTTGTAATGGATTTTTGAAATATTTATTTTATTAATTTGATAACATATAATAATGTGTGACATATATATATGAAATTAGTTTCATATTATTACTTTATTTAATGAACGGTTCGAACGTAGATTAAACCGGTTTAACCAATTGAACCTTAAACCGTAAATTTCTCCAGTTCGATCTCCGGTACGATTTTTAAAATATTGGTATCAACATATAATAATCATCTTATAGGAGACAAAATTAAAACACATGATAAATATGTTAATATTACTTTTAACTTAGCTTTTGTATTACACATTTTTCAAATAAAGTAATAAAAGGTTTTTGATTGGATGAGAATTGATAGTCTAAAAAGTTAGGAATGTATTGAATATTTTTTTTAAAGTTAAAGTTGTTGAAATATACTTTAAAATATTTAGTGATGAAGAAAAACAAATCATGTTTTGAGATGGTAAATATCAGAAATTAGTTTGAAAATCGAGAAGATACTCTTCGCAAAAGAGGAAAAACAATTGTGTACAAATGTGTGATGGGTATGTATCATACCTTAATTTTGTTCGAGTATTTTATTTTTCAATCACTCAGTTTTATTTTGTTTTGTTAAGAATAAAAATCATGTTTGGAAGATAAATCGGTTGAATCAATTTCTTAACCACACGTAAATTCAGAAAGCATTGTTATTAGGTTTGGATCTGCAATAGTCTGTTTTACTGAAATAAATTACGCGTTGGTTAGTTTGGCGCGCTCATTTTTTTCGCATCTGGGTGCGATTTCATTTTAATTTTTCTAAGCATTTTCATTCAAGTACTTTTAACTGCAATATTTGATATGCGACTGTTTGTTTTACTAAACTATATTATGTGTAGATTATTTTAGAGCATTCATTCATTTTTTTCCGCATTGCTCGCGCATTCGTGTTTTACTCAATTTAATTTCTTTTATTTATTTTTTAATCAAAATAAATAATATTAATTAATAAAATTAAAATAAATTAAAATGGTAGATTTAGTATTAGGCTAAATAGATTAACCCTAAAAGAGGGTATAAATTTGAGCCATTTAAGACTTGAAGAGAAAAAAGGCGCTACCTCACACCCTTTTAACTCAATATCATAAAATAAAAAGGAAAAAGATTAAAAGGGAAAAAAAGGGGGGAAAATTGAAGAAGAATCATTCTTCTTCACGTGACCACCAACCCGTCGCGCCAACCACCAATTTTCTCCGCTCACCTTCGATTCAGGCCACCCAAACCTCACTTCGTCTCTTTCTCTCATTCACACAGACCACCATCTGTCTCTATTTGAACCTCTCTTACACTCTCATCATCATTAGCAAAACCCCTTTCCGTTCCATCTTGCTTCACCGACGAATTTCGTCCACCCTCTACCACCATATTACAACCAGCACAACCACCAAACTTCCGCATCCGTCGCCACCATTTCTCATCTTTCACTCTCATAAACTACCCACCACTCCTCACAGTAACAAACACCACAATCTTCTTCATTTGACCACCACTCCATTGTCTTCTTCTTAGGCTCACTTCACCAACCATCATCGGAACACCACTTCATCTCACTCATGCAGCAACCTAACAAACACCACCATATCTTCCAATCTCACAATTCTTTCTCTTACCATCGACCATACACATCGACACTGCCACCAGATTTAATTTCGACACCCTCCTTATTCTTCCCAACTATAATAGGGCCATCAACATCACACTCGACATGCATTTCATTCAAATGTGTCGCCATAAAGACCACTGTGAGAAAGCTTTAAGGATGAGTTCGTGAATGTATGCTTCGCAAGGTGAATACGCCATTTTTCTTCATTTCGTAATGATGTAACACAAACTTTATTTTGCATTTTTTGTATATATGTTGTTTTTACTTCTATTTGAATATCCGTCCATTCTTGATTTTTTCTCAGTCTGTGTTTTGAATCTTTGCGACATGTATGTTTTTTGTTGATTCGTTTCAAGCATGTGCATTACACATTATTTATATTCTAATTCGATTATGATAAAAACATCATACATGAAGGTTGGATTGTTTTTATTATTATGTAATGTTGTATTTATTTGCGTTGTATTGTGTTGCTGATTTCAGTTGCTTTATAATGAAATTGATTCTAAACATGTTACGCGCATTCCGCTTTGTTTTGTGGTTAGCTTATGTGCGATGTGATGTCTCGCAGGATATGTTGCATTAGGTGAGGCCATCATGTATGTTAACTTAATATATGCACATTACACATGTTTTTGGTTTGATTGCATCAAACACGTTATAATACGAGTGTTGTTGTAGTTATTATAGTCGTTTTGATTTTCTTATTGTTAGTTTGTTATATATTTATGTGCGACGTGATGTCTCGCACGATCTGTTGTCATTATGTTATGCCATTGTGTGCATTATCTCAACTCACGCATTATGCGAATTCACGCGCGTTAACTCTTACACGATACATGTTTGTTTACTTTTGATTCAATGAACTCGTGCTGGTTGTGATTATTGTGTATGTGTGTTAATTTTCTTGTAGTTTCGTTGCATGTTGTTTCACCCTAAATTTTGACGCCTTAGATCTTCATCATCATTCTAGGATCATCTTCATTTGTTTATCTAACCTTAACCTATTTCAAGTTTGTCTTTGTCAAGAGATACAGGTGAATCAAGGTTCCATACAGTCAGGATTCGAGGTTTCGATGTTTGATCAGTCAATGTCTTGGATTGATTCTCCATGAAACAAGTATCTACATCATCAAAGATACTACGTTGGATCAATTATGAATCCAATTTGAGGTTGTCACCCAAAGATCAAGAACAGTGCAGTCCAGGACTCCCGATTAAGGTCTCTAATTAGGAAAAGTCAACTAATAGTTTGAATTTTGATTTAAATGGAACTCCAATGATGGAATCATGGTTCATGAAGCTCATATGACTTAGAGAAGTCCACTAAATAAGTTTCAAGACCTCAAAAGACCTAGAATACCAACAGTGATCTGGTGGTTATCAATCGATCGGTTCGTAACTCTTTGACCAAAGGGAATTTGACCTCAAAGTTGGAAGCAAATATGTTCCTAATAACATATTACACCTATACATGAAGTTTCATGACCATTGGATCAAGGATTGAGGAGTAATCGAAAAAGTCGAGAATTAGGGTTTTGAAAGGGGCAAGACCATAACTTCCTAACCACACATCCAAATGAGGTGGTTCACAGCTTTTTGGAAAGGTCTTGGCAAGCCCTACAAAAGTGTAAATCTGACCTATGGGAAACAAATGCATAGATTTGGAGTTATAGTCAAAATCATCATAAGAGGGAGAAAACACTTGGAATTTTTAGGCATGTTTTCAGCCAACTTTGAGGTTTTTTTTTGACCTAGTTCCACTTGGAATTTGGAAATTCAGTAAACATGAAAGTTGTAGAGCTCCATGAGGGCTTTCCAAAAATTACAAGAACTCCTCGATAACCCTTGTGAGCTGAGAGTTTCGAATTGGACAAGTTGGGCCTAAACACTTGATTGTCATCATGTCAAAACTCAACATAAACTTGATTTCCAACTATGCACTTCATTCATGGAATGACCTCTGGTATGATGTGTTAGAGGGTGAAATGAGTTGGATCAGAAGGGCATCCAAGCAAAACCAAAGTTCCATCCATAATCCATTAGTTTAATGAAGAAAAGTACAAAAGGTACACCATGAGAGAGAGAGAGAGTATTGTTGGCTGCAGCCTGAAGGGTGTCCTTGTGCACTCTAATATCACTTCTCACAGCTCATTGCTAGTTGGTTTTAGAGGTCTAAGTACCTTGGAAGCAAGCAAAACCATCACATGGATTCATGAGATTTTTCACTGAAACCACCACTTGCAAATCACTTGTGTAAATTTGTCCTCACTTTTGTTTTGCCTATAAACAGAGGCTTCCTCTATGATAATCCAGACAATATATCAATCATTAAACCAAGCAAGAACTCTCTCTTCTTTATGGTTGCAAAGTTCTTGCAAAGTCTCACTAAATTTCCAAAATCACAAAAAATATTTTGCACTTTCACCCCTAAAACCTTTTCCAAACACTTTCAGCCTCAAAACAAGCCTCAAACACATCACAAATGATGTGTTAGAGCTATCCAAACCCTCACCTTGGCCAGGAACTCATCCAATCCAAAAGCCAACCCTCAAAACCTCATTTTGTTGACATTTTTGCGTTTTAAAGGACAACCACTAGTCCCTTGCCATTCCTTGAGCTTTAAGACCTCTAACACTTTATATTTGACATATAGAAGCTGTCCATAACCAATCCAAACTTATGTAACAAGGATTGAAGGAGTTTTCTTTAAAACTTATTGATTTTTGGAGGTTTTTCTTCACTTGCAAGCCATTCTGCTCATCAACTTGCTTGAGCTTGATTTGGAGCATCTTATCATCATCCTAGTAGCATTTTTATACCTTGGAGGAGCACTTAAAGTCTTTGGTTTTCTTATTCTGCAAGCTTGCTTCAAGAGGTAAGCCTAAAACACAAGAAAACATGAAATTTTCACTTGCATTTCATATGCTACCATGACTTTTAGCTATGATTTGGTGTTGTACATTGTTTGAACATGTCTTATA
Source organism: Lathyrus sativus (assembly GCA_963859935.3). Lineage (NCBI taxonomy): Eukaryota > Viridiplantae > Streptophyta > Magnoliopsida > Fabales > Fabaceae > Lathyrus > Lathyrus sativus. Next base: position 651,308,796 of record OZ012739.1, on the reverse strand, counting down.
TATGTTATGTGTCATGTATGAACCATTACTTGCATCAAAACATGTAGTTTTTGAACTGTCAAATTCTGGTCACAAGCTAGGCCACAAAATAGGCCTAACCTAGTCACTTTTTGCATTTTGCATCCAATCTGCCAAACCATGTGTACATATCTTGATTTATTTTGTGCTAACCTCTTAATATGATATATATATATATATATATATATATATATATATATATATATATATATATATATATATATATATATATATATATATATATATATATATATATATATATATATATATATATATATATATATATATATATATATATATATATATATATATATATATATATATATATATATATATATATATATATATATATATATATATATATATATATATATATATATATATATATATATATATATATATATATATATATATATATATATATATATATATATATATATATATATATATATATATATATATATATATATATATATATATGATGTTTGTACAATTGTTTCACCAAGCACACCCCTACACATGACTGTTCACATGTTCACGTTTTTGGTTGTCACCAAACTTGCCTAAACCATGTTGCTATTGAATTTTTCTGTGGGTGTATGGTATGGAAACACAAATGGTACCATTGAATTCCTTGTTCAAAAATACAAAAATTTCACTTTTGTTTCACTCCATTTGGTTAAGAATTGACTGAGTTCCAATCCTTCACGCAAATGACCCTTAGGTTGTAACCTTGTCTTGCCCTAGTTTTTGCCCTCTTGGTGCACCAACTTGCAATGACCATAACTTGCTCAATTTTTGTGCAATTGATGCCATTATTTTTTAAAACTACTCCTTATCATGTCTACTTTCATTAAGTGAAGAAATAATTCAAGGATTTTCATCCTAGAAAGACCTTGATCCACGTGAAAAACATGTTTTTTTAGAGTTTTTACCTTGGTGTTCTTGAACTTTTTCAAACTTATAACTTGATTTTTCTTGTGATATTGATATTGTGTGATTCATATATGTTTGTTAATGTTGCACCCCAAAATTTGACCAACATTTATTTACCTAGCTTGTGTTCACTAGCATTATCATCTGCATCTCATTGATATGTGTGCAGTAGATCAAGCGGTATGACTACCCATCAAGACTTATATGAGACTTTGAAGCTAGCCAAGAAGGTTATTCAAGTGTTCAAGGGTTGATATCTCTGTCAGAGAAGTTAAGAGATCCTCAGAGAGATTGGTTGAAACCAAGGTTGTGTGCCTCATAACTTGAGAGTTGTGGGAGCTCCTTAGATGATTCTGAGGCTATGAGGGTGGACTTGAAGCTTTTAGAGAGCTTATGAGATGTCTTGAAAGCCATCATGAGGCCTAGAGAGGTCATTGTACAAGAATAAGAAGACTCAGCCATGAGTGGTGTAATTAGGGTTTGACTGGGTCAACCCTAGGTCAACTGATGATTTGGAGAGGGTTGATACCTAACCCAAGAGCCATGTGATCATGGATTGATGCATTGAGATGCTATAAGGATGATTCCTAGACCAACTCATCATGATTGAGGAGTTTGAGAAGTTTTAAGCTAGGGTTTCTAAGGCTTGACAGTGTAAAATCCCCTAGTTTGATCCCTATCTTCAAGGCAGTTTAGCTCAAGATGTGATTGTCATCTCATCTTACCCCCAACATGAATGTTGTGGAGCTTGTTCTTATCTTTAATTTTAGTACTAGAAGTCCTTGATAGGATTTGTAGAGCTCAAGTTATGACTTTGACAAGTTACAGGTCATCTGAGGTATGTGAATCTGGGGCCTTGAAAGTCACCCAACTTGCATCCAACATTTGCCCAAGAAGGATGATTCCTATGAACTTTTGGTCAACATGAATGTTGTTCCTTATCTTCTTAGATTTCTAGAGAGTACTAAAAGTACTTGATAGGATTTGTAGAACTCAAGTTATGGCTTTGACAAGTCAAGGGCATTTTGGTCATTTGGAGATTATAGGTCATTTCAAGCATAAGGCCATAACTCCTATTTCCAGGCTTCAAATGGAAAAATCTTCAACATCAAACTTGCTTAAAATGATGTTTTAAGGCTAGTAGGGAGGTCATGCAATGTTGAAAAGGCTTGTAGCAAAAAATGGTAAAATTGACCTAAAATGGAGGCATAAGTTAAATAAGTCCAAGTTGGAAATTAAAATTTCCAAGTTACACATCCAAACTATGGCATATAATAGGTCATTTTGACTCTAAAAGACATTCTAAAAACAATGGTTCAGCCACTTTTTTGAATTGAGGCCTAGATCATGGGGTTGCTTTTGAAAATGCTTGCTTGCATAATAAGGTACAAATGCAAAACTCAAGGAAAGACAATGTACAAGCTAACTAAGTGTCTTAACATATCATATATCTCATCTAGGGAGATTTTCAGGTCAGTTACAAGTGCTGCAAGAGGCTTGGCATGAAATGGTATGTGAGATGAGATGAATCCATAAACTCATGGCATGAGAATTTCAAATTCTCATTGGATGATTCCAGATGGTTCTAGAGAGGTCCAATGCATTCTATATAGTGTATAGAACTTGCTCAGATGCAAGTTTGGTGAGAGATTTGAGAGAAGAGTGAGATAGCCATTTCAATTGCTTCCATTGCAAGTTGAAATCAAATTCTACATTCTGATTCATTTCCATTTCTTCTTTCAATCCAAACACATTCCATTGATCACACTGAAGCTGTGCATACCAAATTGAAGGCAAGTTCATGGAGAATTGAAGAGATAGCACTTGGATTTTGAAGGTTGCAAGTCACCATCGGATTTGGAGATTCAAGCTTTCTTGGTCCAATCTTTTGCAAACAGAAGCTTTATCATCATTCAAGGATTGATTCTGTAGAGTTTGAGAGCTTGAAGTGGAGGATTACCCTATCTGGTGTTCAAGATTTGACAGGTTAGTAAACTTTCTTCCACACCATGATTTAAGCATAATTAGGTAGAATTGTTAGGTTAGAACGGTTAGAGACAATTAGGTGATGGATTCTGGGAAGTTTGGGATCAATTGGTGAGGTTTCAGTTGGTGACACCATTTTTGTTTTGACCAAGAACATGAGATATAGTGAGCTATAGCATGAGTTTGATATCAAGAATTAACCAGGGTGAGGTGGTGATCATTCTGAGGTAATTAATTTCAAGAATTGTTGGAGTTGATGTCTGAGCTTATTTTTGATCTTGGATCGGGTTTGGAGATTTAGGGCACTTCAATGGATTTTGAGGCCATGGTTGTGATCAACATGGAATTTAGAGTGGATAAGGGTTTGGAATTTTAGTTTTTCATGGAGAATTGAGGTGACACGATTGTGGAGAGGTTTGAGTTGAAGCTTTGTTTCCATGGCTTCCTCCTTTGAACCCTAGCTGGAGGAAGAAGATGAAGACGTGGTCGTTGGATGCACAAAGACTCATTGACTGGGACTTGGATCGTGTGGCTGAGATTCAATTTTGTTTCAAGAGGGAAATGCTGAACAATGAAACGCGGCGTTTCATTAAACCTGTGGTATTGGGCTTAAGTGTTGAGTTTGATAACCACACCCCCTTTCATGGCCCATGATGATTTTGAACTGTATTTTGTTACTAACTGCACCGTTTCTTTTTCTTTTTCTTTATAATTTGTGAATTAATTTCTGACTAATAATTGGGCCTGGCGCGCATTGATATCCCCACCCCCATTTTAAGCCCATCTGGAAAATGAACTGTCTGGCATTGCTATTCACACCAATGTTTTCCCATTTTAATTTCTTTTTCTCCATTTTTCATTAATCTTTGGAAAATAATAATAAATAGAAAATTAATGATTTTTGCATGGGGATTTTTTTTCCCATTTCATGTTAATGTCTAGAAAATTATGAAATCAAAATATTTGCATTTCATGCATTTTTAATATTTTTTGTGTATTTTGTCTTTTAATAGCTTTTTAATTCTTTTATGTTGATGCATAGATTTGTAGAATTTTGTTTAGCTAGTTCCCTTTGAATTTTTAGGCCATTCTTTTTAGGATAGTTAGATTAGGAATTTAGCTCCCCTCTGGATTTATTCCATAATTTTGTGATTAATTTTTGATTAGTTTTGCTTAGATGACATTAGGTTGTATAGAACTAGGTCAATCCTTAACATAGGTCCACAATAACACTAGAATTTTGGGTTTCTAGGTCAAGACAGCTATTGGGACATATAGGGTATTAAGGGTAGTCATGTAGGATCCCCTACAAATTATGTTAGATTTTAATATAGTAGTGTACTATTTTTCATTGATTTTTGTAATTGATTGTTGTTTGTGTTTCCCTTGTGGGCTTGTATTTTGGTTGCTTTGCTTGGTGAGCTTGGTCTTGCTTTGAGGAGCATGAAGGAGCATAGTAGAAGACTTGAGGATTGAAGAAGGAGCTTGAGAGCTTGAAGTCTTGTTGGTTTTGTTGTTGTTTTAGGGTTAGGGATTAGGAAGAGTTTAGACCTAGCTAATTCCTTTCTTAAACATGGATGGTATCTTTCACCTCCATTCTTCCCCATGATTCAAGGTCCTTCCATGGTATTCACCTCCCTCCTTTGGAGGGATAAGTGATGGTACCTAGGAGGTAGAACCTTTGAGGGAACCATTCCTTTGATGTTAAACCCTTATAGGTCACCTTTGGTGGTCATTAAGCAGTTTAATATCCTAGCTTATCCAGTTAAGTGATTTCCTCTGGTTTGAGTATCTTGAGAGATGTTGGGCTTGAAGATGAAGACTTCATTGAAGAATATGGAAGAGGATGATTCCTTGAGCATTTCCATTGTAGCTGAAGCTTGAAGAGCAGGAAGAACAAGTTTATACTTGAAGACCCAATGAAGATCCAGTAAAGACTGAATGAAGAGCTGAGGCTTAAAAATTGAAGGATGAAGTTGACACTTCTAAGTGAATGAAGATTACTCTGAGAAGCTGAAGCTTGCAGGAAGAGAAGACCAAGTTGAGACTGGTAAAGCAAAGAGAGCTTGAGATCTTGAAGACTAAGTTGATACTTAGGAAGAGGATTCAGTTGAGATTGAGTGTAGAGTTGAAGCTTGAAGAATCAAAGGGTAAGTTGATACTTACTTTGAAGCTTGGAGATCCTGAAGGAATCAAGTTGATACTTGTGGTTAAGAGTGAAGCCTGAAGGTGGAACTGACTAAGGAGCTAAAGCTTAGAGAAGAGAGATAAGTTGAACTTATGTGGAATGGTTGAAAACCTGGAGAAGCAAATTGATATTTGTCAAGAGTGATGGAAGTCTGAAGACTGAGTTGCTGTTAGAAGACCTGAAGCTTGGAGTTGAGAGAGGAGTTGATCTACTTTCTTGTCTGTTTCCTTTTCTGTATTGATGTGCCTTGTTTGACTTGCTTGATGCATTATAATAAGTTCATATCTAGACTAGGTAGAATCTAGGAGCATGATTGCACTAGAGGTTGAGTTGCTCCCTCTGCTTGTACTGTTACTGTATGGCTTTGCTTGCGGGTATTCGGTAGAGCCCAGCTCCCTTGCCCATGTGGTTTGTTCTGCTTGATGGCATGATTTTATTTCATCTGTATGATTGCAGTTTACTATGTATTTCTTGATAGCATGTTTTATTTCTGTATGATTACTGTTATTCATTCTGGCTTGAGGTTGAGATGAGCTTGTGGAGGCTGCTGCCCCACACACATGTCCTCCCTCACTTGCATTGCATGCATTTTACTGTATATCTGTTTACTGTTTAAGCTGATGCTTTAGCTGTTTCTGTGTATCATTGATATGATCCCTTAAGACTCTCATTTCCTTTGATAAGGAATTGATGATAGAACTTTAGGTTGAAACCTATGCATGATAACTTCTAGGAGTTCCTTGTTTCAAACCTCAACCATAGGATGAATCCTTGGCATGACAACAGTAGGACTTGATAGTCTCCCTTTAGTTGAGCCCGTTCTCTTCTCACCTCAAAACAACTTAAGATACAGTAATCATGAATGATTTCTTTCGTACGTTACGAGCCTTAAGCTATCTGAGAAAGGATTGGGGGAGAGCTTCTTTTCCACAGCCTGGATGTTTAGTATGGTACCCTTTGGGTGACATGCGATGCATTCACTCTCAGGTCATAGTCTTTAGTGCGATTGAAATTGCAAACACAGTAAAAAACACTTCTTTCGTAAAAGCCAGAAAACAAACTTCAAACCTTTTTTTCCCCGTGGGCCCATAATTCAAAGGAAACTTTTCTGAAGAAAAGAGTGTCGTTAAACTTCAGCGCCAACGCAAACAGGCTTTGTCCCTAACTGTTGGAACTGTTGCTTAACCCTACTCGATAAAACAGATGAATCTGAATCCCCATAAGCGTAGTGCCCCGAACTACGTATGCTCTGATCTCTCATATCTGTTGAGAGTACGTAGGCACAATACTGATGTATTGGCGAGCCACCTCCCCCGTAACCCGTCGTAGGTCGAACTACGTTGACTCTGATTTCTCATTCTCTGATGAGAATACGTAGGCATAAAGTGCGACGCTTTGCTGAGTCGTTTTCTTTTCTGTTTAAGCCAGCCTTGATAGGTGATAACACGAAATCATATAGATATTTTCATGCATAATTCAACTAAAGTCTAACCGTTTTCGATCCGATTTCGGGTTATTTCCATGTATTTGTCTGATGTTTTTGCAGGTATTCAACGATCACGTCTAAACAAGGCAACATGAAGAAAAGAAGCAATCCCAGATGAAATATGGACGAAAAAGGAGTGAAAACACAATGAAAAGCGCAGCAGGCAAATTTTGCTGATGTGACGACCGTCACAGAAGCATGACGACCGTCACACGGGTGACGACCGTCACACCTTGTGACGACCGTCATGCAGGCAAAAACGCCCCACTCAGATTACACGTCAAAAGAGCAGTTCCAATTCCCATTTCATGGTCCACTACTCCCTAAATTATCTGCCTCAAGGTCCATCATCCTCAAAGGTAACCGTTGGAATCCCACCTCTATAAAAAGGGAAGCAGGGGACTTCAAAAAGGGAGCTGCATTCATACCACGAAGTGCTGCCCAAATTTATTTTCAAGAGCAAATTTAATTTCCAACCTTTTTATTATTTGTATCCATTTCTCCAGTTTCAATTGTATCCCTTTCCTTTATTTCCCTTTTCATTCTACTCATTCCCATTTCCGCTCTACTGTATTTGTTACTGCACTGTACGATCAAATTGGAACTAAAGAGAGAACCCTGCCAACATCTGTGGAGGATCTGCCCAAAGGCCAATTGGCATTATTTACAGGTTTTCATTTTGATCGACTCTTATTTTATCATAATGCAATTTATTATTTATTATTATTATTTATGTTTTGCTTTTCTAAATTCCATGTTTAGCTAAACTTAGGAAATCGATATGTAGTAATAATTCGAATGGGATTTGATAACCTTTGTTTGAAAACTTTCTTTTCACAAAAATAACTTATGGTCTAAGTGTTTAAAAATTGATTTACGAAATAAACTTCGTCGCGAAAGCGAGAACTTGTTTTAAAGTAGTTTTGCCACGAAAGTGGGAAATTAACTAAGATACGAACCAACAAGCGAAAGCTGCGGTAAGGTCAGATAGTAAACGCTAGGCATTCGTTTTAATAACAGCGAAAGCACTTTAAAACTAATTAGAACTTAGAGATTTCCAAAAAGTAGTTTTAACCCCGAACGGAACACGAAAGTGTACGTTAGGCCCTTAGGATTATAATTAGCGTCAATAACCATCGTGAGACGAGAGTCTTCAAATCTCCACTTTCTGCTTAAGTAAACTGCGAAAACTATTTCATACACTAGTAACTTATCAAATCCCTGAAGAACATAACTACTACGTATCGATTCAATTAATTAAAATCTAAATAGTAATCTTAGTTTCCCCTCTTAGTGACAACATTATTCCCTTGAAACATATTCTACCTAGCTAAACATAGTAACTCCCGAGAACACTAGTTTGATTACGAGTCCCTGTGGGATCGATATCTTTTATTACTACGCGATAGACTGTGCACTTGCAGTTAGAATTGTTAGACATAGAAAGTCGCGATCAAGTTTTTGGCGCCGTTGCCGGGGACCCGTTTAGTCAATAGTGTAACCTTCTGTTACGCCGTATAGACTAGGTAAACAATTTTCATTTTTCCTTTACTAGTGCTGTCGATTGTATGCCAAGTGATCACCCACAAAGCGATATCTTGAAACCTTCAGTCGCAGAACTAGAGCGCTTCTTACATCTAAGAAGCCGAATCATTGAGTACCAACTCAAACATAACATTCCTGATCCTTTCACTCCCATTTCCAAATCCGAATAAGAACCAAAGATGGCTGAAGGACTTCCGAACAAACCGCTGAAGGCATACGCTACACCATCTCAGATGGAGCCTAGAAGTAGCATTGCTGCCCCAGCTATTACCCGAAACGATTTTGAGCTGAAACCATCATTGCTGTCGGCTGTACAACAAAACCAATTCTCAGGAAACGCAACTGAGGATCCGAACGAACATCTAACGAAGTTTGTACAATACGCAGACACAGTGAAAGCAAATGGAGTAACTCCAGACGCGATAAGACTTTGTCTTTTCCCATTCTCTCTTAGAGACAGAGCGTGGACATGGTTACAATCGTTACCATCCAACTCCGTTACAACGTGGGAGCAATTGAAGAACGTCTTCTTAGCGAGATATTTTCCACCAAGCAAAACTGCTATGCTTAGAGCTCAAATCAACGAATTTCGACAGAAAGATACTAAATCTCTCTACGAAGCATGGGAACGATTCAAAGATATGATGAGAACATGTCCTCACCCTGGTCTAGAAGACTGGGTGACAATCCATACTTTCTATAATGGACTTCTGTACAATACTAGATTAACCATAGACGCTGCCGCGGGCGGTGCACTTATGGATAAGCCATACGATGAAGCCTATCAATTGATAGAAAACATGTCATAAAACCATTGCCAATGGGGAGGTGAACGCACTCCAAATGAGAAAACCTCAGCGAAAGGTGGGATGTACGAAATCAGCAGCCTTGAAAAGTTCAATGCTAAAGTAGATGCTCTAGCACAAAAGATCGATAGTCTGACCGTTAACCCCACTGCAACTGTCACTGCAGTAACTCCAAATTGCGAGTTATGCGGAAGTACCACTCATAATGCACCCGAATGCCCATTGCTAGCCGGAATCACGCCAGACCAGGTAAATTATGCTCAAGGAAATCCCTACGCAAATACATACAACCCAGATTGGCGAAATCATCCAAACTTTTCTTACAAAAGCGAAAATGCATTGCAAATGCCTACTGCTCCGCAAGGATATCAAAAACCAGCTGCTCAGAATGCACCTAGGAAATCAAACCTCGAATTGATGATGGAAAAGTTCATAGCTACTCAAGCTCAAACGAACAAAGAGTTCCTGAATCGAAACATACACACTAGCGAGCAAATTAAACAGTTGACAGGAAAAGTAGACGCTTTAGCCACCCACAACAAAATGTTAGAAACTCAGATATCACAAGTGGCTCAACAGCAAGCATCTGTTGCCGCACCTGCTGGCACATTTCCTGGACAACCCGAACAGAATCCCAAAGGCCAAGCAAATGCTGTGATACTAAGAAGTGGAAAAGAATTGGACGAACCGATCGATCCGAGGACCGAAAACTCAACCATGCAACAGAAACCAACTGAACAAGCAGAAAAGGAATCTAAGTTAGAGAAGAAGGAAGACAACGAGAAGGAGGATACCGCGAGTGAAAAAACTCAAACACCTCCAGCGCCATATAAACCACCTATCCCTTATCCGCAAAGACTAATAAACTCTAAAACTTCAGGACAGTTTAAGAAATTTGTAGAGCTCCTTAAACAGTTGAATATTACTATTCCTTTTACAGAAGCGATAACTCAAATGCCGTCATACGCCAAATTTCTCAAAGAGATCCTGTCGAATAAGAGAAAGATCAAGGATAACGAAACAGTTACACTCACTGCAGAGTGTAGCGCTATTATTCAAAACCGCATGCCTCCTAAATTAAAAGACCCAGGTAGTTTCTCCATACCCTGCGTCATAGGAAAGTTCGTAATAGACAAAGCTCTATGCGATTTAGGAGCCAGTATCAGTGTTATGCCCTTATCTATATGCAAAAAGCTGAATATGGGAGACCTCAGACCAACCAAAATGTCCGTACAATTAGCTGACAGATCAGTAAAATACCCCGTCGGAATACTGGAAAACGTTCCAGTACGCATAGGACAATTCTACATTCCAACCGACTTCATAATCATGGACATCAAGGAGGACACTGTAACCCCGATTATCTTAGGAAGACCATTCCTAGCTACAGCCGGAGCGATTATAGACGTAAAGAAAGGAAGGCTAACATTCGAAGTAGGAGAAGAAAAGATAGAGTTCATTCTCACCAAGTTCTTACAAGCACCAGCAATAGACGATACCTGCTACTTAGTAGATGAAATTGACGAATGCATAAGAGAACTTGAAAATGAGGAGACCACGTATTCAGAAATAATAAAGATCCAAATACCCGACATTTCTGAAGACGACGATTGGCGTAAACCGTATAAAGACGACAGTCTAAGCGAAAGCTTAGCACTGACACCAGATCATATGCCAGGTCCGAAGAACCCATCTTTAGAACTTAAAACTCTACCCAAAAACCTCAGATATGAATTTCTAGACGATGAACTAAAAAGACCAGTGATAGTCAACGCCGACTTAGGACAGCCAGAAACCGAAAAGTTATTAGAAGTCCTAAAGAAGTACCCCGCCGCGTTAGGCTATAACATAAGCGATTTAAAAGGTATAAGCCCTTCGATCTGTATGCATCGAATTACAATAGAGGAAGACTCTAAAACTTCTCGAGAGCATCAGAGAAGACTAAACCCCATCCTGAGCACTGTAGTCAGAGATGAAGTAAAGAAATTACTTGATGCAGGAATCATCTATCCGATCTCCGATAGTGAATGGGTTAGCCCAGTTCATGTCGTACCAAAGAAAGGAGGAGTAACAGTAGTTAAAAACGAAAAAGGCGAATCGATAACAAAAAGAGTCGTGACTGGAAGTAGAATGTGTATTGATTATAGGAAGCTTAACAAGGCTACGCGCAAAGATCACTTCCCGCTACCCTGCATAGACCAAATGTTGGAAAGATTAGCCAAACATTCGTATTTCTGCTATCTAGATGGTTACTCAGGATTCTTCCAAATTCCCATCCATCCTGATGACCAAGAAAAGACTACATTCACCTGTCCTTACGGTACTTTTGCTTACCGCCGAATGCCGTTCGGACTCTGTAACGCTCCAGCAACCTTCCAAAGATGCATGATGGCAATCTTCGCAGATTTCATAGACGACATTATGGAAGTGTTTATGGACGATTTCTCGGTATGTGGACAAAGTTTCGAAGGATGCTTACAAAACTTAGAAATGGTACTAGAACGTTGCGTAAAAGTAAACCTCGTCCTAAATTGGGAGAAATGCCATTTTATGGTCCGACAAGGAATAGTTCTAGGACACGTCATATCAGATAGAGGGATTGAGGTAGACAAAGCCAAAATAGAGATCATAAAAGATCTCCAACCTCCAAAATCCGTATGAGAAATACGGAATTTTCTAGGACATGCCGGTTTCTACAGAAGATTTATAAAAGATTTCTCGAAACAAAACCTTTGACCGGCCTGTTAATGAAAGATGCTGAGTTTGTCTTCGACGACGACTGTTTAAAAGCATTCGAAACATTGAAATCAGCCCTTATCACCGCACCAATCATGCAACCACCAGATTGGAGACTACCGTTTGAAATCATGTGCGACGCGAGTGATTACGCTGTAGGCGCAGTTCTAGGACAAAGGAAGGACAAGAAGCCCCATGCTATCTACTATGCCAGTAGAACCTTAGATCCCGCCCAAATGAACTACGCTACCACAGAAAAGGAACTTCTAGCAGTTATATTTGCGCTTGACAAATTCCGTTCTTACTTAGTAGGAGCAAAAATTATAATATACACAGACCACGCTGCCATAAGGTACCTAATAAGCAAAAAGGATGCCAAACCAAGACTATTGAGATGGATCCTATTATTACAAGAGTTTGACTTAGAAATCAAAGATAAGAAAGGAACCGAGAACGTTGTTGCGGATCACTTATCCCGAATAGAAGGCATCAGACACGAACCAGTACCGATAAATGACGATTTCCCGTACGAACGTCTGATAGCCAAACTAGAAAGTGACACACCCAATGCAATCTCGGAAGATCCAGAATTCGAAAAAGCCGTAGAAGCCGTCTATGCCCAAGTCACATTACCTTGGTATGCTGACATCGTTAATTACCTCGCTGCAGGCGTGCTTCCACCAGATCTTACTTATCAGTAAAAGAAGAAATTCTTCCACGATCTGAAACACTATTATTGGGACGAACCCATACTCTTCAAGAGAGGGGCCGACAACATATATCGTCGCTGTGTCCCAGAGGAAGAAATAGAAAATATTATTTCCCAATGCCACTCAGCACCATATGGTGGTCATGCTAGTACATCCAAGATGTGCGCTAAGATTCTCCAAGCTGGCCTATTCTGGCCTAATCTCTGGAAAGACGTTCACATCGCTGTGCAAAAGTGCGATAGATGCCAACGAACTGGCAACATCTCACGACGCGATGAAATGCCTCAGAAAGGAATCTTAGAAGTAGAAATCTTCGACGTCTGGGGAATAGATTTCATGGGACCTTTCCCACCTTCTTTTAGTAATAATTACATACTCGTCGCTGTCGATTACGTGTCTAAATGGATAGAAGCCATAGCTGCTCCAACAAATGGCGCACGAGTAGTAATCAAACTCTTCAAAAACACCATCTTTCCTAGATTCGGTGTACCCAGACTCGTCATTAGTGACGGAGGATCTCACTTCATATCACGAATATTCGATAAACTTCTTTCTAGATATGGAGTCAAGCACCGAGTAGCTACACCTTATCATCCGCAAACTAGCGGACAAGTAGAGGTCTCAAACAGAGAAATAAAACAGATCTTGGAAAAGACTGTCGCTACCTCAAGGAGAGACTGGTCATCGAAGCTACAAGAAGCTTTATGGGCTTATAGGACCGCATTTAAGACACCAATAGGTACTACCCCCTATAAATTAGTTTACGGTAAATCCTGCCATCTCCCTGTAGAGTTAGAGCATAAGGCCTTCTGGGCCATTAAAACACTCAACTTCAACTACACCGAGGCAGGAGAAAAGCGAATCTTGAACTTACACGAGTTGGAAGAACTTCGATTAGACGCTTACGAAAATGCCCGTATCTACAAAGAACGAACTAAAAGGTGGCATGATAAACGTTCAATCAGGAAACAATTTAGTGTGGGAGACATCGTATTGCTTTTTAATTCACGATTAAAACTCTTCCCAGGAAAACTAAAATCTAGGTGGTCTGGACCCTATGAAGTGACTAAAATACTTCAGAGTGGAGCTGTCGAAATTACCGACAAGACGAATGCACCGTTTATCGTAAACGGGCAACGTCTGAAACATTACAATAAGAACGACAACAGTCCTCAAGTCAGCAATATAACATTGCTTGAGCTTCCGGCTCAAACACAAGAATAGCTTCTCACCAAGCTATCGTCAGGCTTTAGACGTTAAAAACAACGCTTATTGGGAGGCAACCCAAATTTCCCTCATTATTGCATTTCATTTTCCCTTTAAAATTCTACTTTGAAATTTCCAACAAAAATCCTAAAATTACTACTACTTTCTACTTTCGTTCATTTTCGTACTTTTATTCTTATTTTATTTTTTTCCTTTTTGTCTTTTGTTTCTACCACTTTTCGTTTCTAAAAATCCTGACTTCAAATTTCTTTTTTCAAACTTTTCAGGATTTTTAAAGCCTTCAAAATATTTCTTTTGTTTTCTCCAAATTACCTGCGAATATGGCCGAGTACGATTTCACAAAGGTTCACTTCAAAGGACTCGCTCAGAAGGCAAGATTTGCAGCACTGACCGAAAGAGAATTCGCCTTAACGCTGTATTATGATAAGGCTACTATGGATAAACTAGGGATCACGGATAGCATTCAATACCTGTTCAATCAACTGGGTTGGGAGAACACTGCTCTGAAAACACGCTTTGCTACCTACAAGGATCTTACCTACGAATTCCTCAGTTCTTTCAGATACACACCCAACTATGGCTTTGGAACCAGCTCAGAGTTGATTACCTTCAGATTGTTTGGAATGGACCAAACTCATAGCCGAATGTCACTAGCTAACCTCCTAGGATTCCCTAGCGGACCGCATGTGTTCATCAGTGCAGAAGATGACGATATTGATTTTCAACTCGAGCACTTCTGGGGTAAAATAACAGGCGACTATCACTCTGAACCAGACAGAAGGTACAATGATGACATTCATAACCCAACCTTTAGATACTTCCATAAGATACTAGCTCACACCTTGTTTGGAAAGGAAGAAAATATTACCACAGTGTCTAAGGAAGAGTTATTCATCATGTTCTGTGCTTCTCAGGGTCGGACAGTAAATGCAGTGCCTTTCATGATGAGATCCTTCAAACGCCTCACGCTGGAACCTCAGACACCTATTCTTATAGGAGGACTAGTAACAATGATAGCCCACGAGCTTGGCCTTAGATTCCATCTAAATGCCAGCACTCGTTTTGGTACCATCAGACCCATGAACATACAATTCTGCTTTAACAGGCGTATCTTAGGAAATATGGGACCTGGATCGTATGAGTACCTTATTAACGAAAAACCAGTACAGCTATTCACACTGCCTGATCATCTGATGACAAGCATCCACAACAAGGATAACTGGCTCTATGAATTGGATGAGCCTATGGGACCTCCTTCACCACAGTCAACACCCCAGAACTATATGTATGACAGTGACTACATTTCTGAGGCACACGATTACATGTACTTTGAGGACGCCGCCTCTGAAAATGAAGTAGACCCTATGACTCCTCCACACTACAATACTTATCCCGAGCCTATCCTTGAGGAAACAACCGACAAAATGGATACCGTGTTACTCAGATTGGACGACATTGATAGAACTCTGACGAATGTAAAAGCTGATATCGCAAGCGTGCACAGTGACCTGGTAGGCTTCATGGATCTAGTCTGCGACCAACTCGACTACTATTCACAGAAATTTGATGAGTTGAAGGCACGAAAAGATTAGTTATTAGCTCGTAGCAGTAGTTTCAGTTCAGTCTAGTCTAGTTTAGTTTAATTTACTCATTTGGAATTTTCACATTGTTCGTTTCATTATGTACTACATACATTTGTTTCCATTTTATGTTATTTCAATGCTAGTTTTGTTCAATTATTCTGTTTTCGCATTATTTATTGATTGTTGGATATTATATTACATCACCGTAGCAATACTAGGCTTTAAAATCACCCCGAATACGCCCTCAGAGCAAAATTCTGCGTTCTGCAGATTTTGCTGCTGTGACGACCGTCACAGTCCCATGACGAGCGTCACACGGGTGACGACCGTCACACCCTTGTGACGACCGTCACGCAGCCCAGAACTGCAATCTGGTATAACAGAGGTCGTGTAACCCTCCACTCCCCCCATTATCACTTTCAAACTTCCAACATCCATACCCCACTACGATTTTCGTCATCTCCATCTAAACTATAAACCCCAACTCCAAATTCAATCTCCAAACCACCGTTCTGTCACATTTCCATCTCTGCCGAAAATCCCCAAAACCTCCGAAACCTCTCCATCTTCAACAATGGCGGGAAACGCAGACATCAACAACATTTCCTTCCCTGAGGGCGAGTTAGGCGAGAGACAACGAGCACAGTACAATGCATTTCATCAGAGGTCTCTCCAACCAACTCACTACCCGCACCTTCCATCACTTACGGAGCTCGGACTCCTCGAAGGTGTAACATGGATGCTTCAACGAGCAGGAATCTGGAACCTCTGCTCCAACCCCCAGCCGACCTACGAACAACTCACCCTTGAGTTCTTGAGTTCGTTCTCCTACATCACCAGCAGCGGCGAGCTCAACCAACACTCAGGCGCCGCTTGTTTCCGGATGTTCGGCGTTAACTATCAGCTGCACCAAAACCTGA
The DNA here is from genome assembly GCA_963859935.3 of Lathyrus sativus. Lineage (NCBI taxonomy): Eukaryota > Viridiplantae > Streptophyta > Magnoliopsida > Fabales > Fabaceae > Lathyrus > Lathyrus sativus. Next base: position 651,292,655 of record OZ012739.1, on the reverse strand, counting down.
TTGCCGATATCCTACAGTTTCCCCGCGGCGAGAACGCTCATCGCCGCATCACTGATCAGTTCCATCACGACGCCTTCGCGCTGTGGCATCAGTTGACCGGCCTAAATGCCGATGGCTGGGACTCCCTTCACGCCACTCACATCCATAACCCCGCCATCAGGTACTTTCACAGGGTGTTGAGCAACATCATCTTCGCCAGAGATAGCAACCACAAGGTGAACTCCAAGGAGCTCTTCTTTCTGCATTGCGTCTTCAACAACGAACCGGTCAACGTTGCCCCGTTCCTACTGGCCCACATTCAGGCCAACTGCAACCGTGGCTCGAAGCCATTCTACTTTGGCGGGATTGTCACGGCGATTGCACTTGGGCTGAACCTTGGCGACCAACTTCAGCACCTCCATTCCATCCCATCGGTGTTCCTTGACACCGACCACTGCAGGGCCTCCCATCTCATCCGCTCCCGAGCTGACGGGAAATATCATCCGGTTGTGCATGGCAAGACCGTCAGAAGCATCATCCTTCCGTCCCGCACCCGCATCCATCCTGAGGACCGTACCCACTGGTTGTTCGACCTCACTGCCCCTCCTGCTGCCGCTGTTCCTACTCAGGACCCCACACATGATTCCGAAGATGAAATCCAAGCTGAGTTGGACAGGTCCGAGCAGCCAGAGGCATCGCAGCCTCCTCCACCAATAGGTATATCATCCTGCCGCCGCCGTCACCATCCCGTGCCCGATTACACCGAAGAGGACATCCGTCGCTCCCTAGATCAGCAGGCACAGATACTCACGATGCTGCAACAGCAGAACCAGCGAGCTGACCAGTTCGAAGCTTGGCACCGGACTCAAATGCAACAACTTCACACCGGCCAAGCTACGATTACTGAAAGTTTAGCGAACCTGACCCTGCAGGTCGAAGGCCTCCGCGACACGGTCTACCACACCGGAGCCATGAGCTATGAGGATAGAGTCGCCCTTGCTAGAGCCAGAGGACGCCAACGTGGACGTGACAGGCCCCGGGACTAGTTTTCATTTTTCCATTATTGTTTACTATATTTCAGTATTTTGTATTTTCATTTTCAGTTGTATCTCCCTCTCGCATGCTTCAAGAATCAGTGAGGACACTGATCGAGATAGTGTGGGAGCAGAGCCTTATTTCCACTGTATTCAGAACTTCCCTTATTTACTGTATTTCCATTTCACTGCACTTTTGAATTTTAGTAAGTTCTACTTTACACTTTCTATTTCTAGCAAATAAAGCTCGTCTATATAATTTTCACGTTACGCAAACAATCCCCACATTTTTCAACGTAAACAAAAACTTTCGTTTGTTCCTCAAAACCAAAAGCACCACGAGAATGCGCCTGAGTTCAAACCGAGCTTTGAAACTCCGAGGAAACGACGGTTCTAACAAAACCAGTATCTTCCAGACACCTTAGATCTCTAGTTTATGCGAGTCGGTTTCACCACCTACGTGTACCAAAGTCTCAAGTGTTTACGCGAGCTCAACCCCAAGTAGTTTATACTAGCAGTCAGCACCATCCTAAAAACACCTCTAAGCGAGCGACCGATGCAAATAAGTGTATGATCTCCAAAAAGATGAAAAACCATGAAAAGAGAGCTAAAAAAGCCCAAGAATATAAGATCCGTTTCCTTCTAAGTTAGGTGCTCCTCACCCGAGCATTTAGCCCAACGGCACGAAAAACTCATTGAAAAATCAATGACACCAAATTATGATCAATGAAGAAGATCAAAAACAAAAACGAGATCATATTCACTAACAGGTCGACTTGCCATGAGAGTGTGCGGATAACGGGCTTAATGTGATTGCGCTAGAACAAACAGGGTGAACTTGCCACGAGAACCTTGACACCAAGATACGGTAGCATGACTGAGACCGATTTGCATAAAAGGGAGACCTCCGGAGACTTGTAGTCCAGTGTCGCCGTGATACTCGTCTTGTTCCTACCAAGAATCCCGGTTTTTCCAAACTCTGCGAACGAAGAAGCAGCCTCGTGCTTGCCGACTTTTCCACGTTTTACTTGAGGACAAGCAAAGATTCAAGCTTAGGGGAGTTTGATAACACGAAATCATATAGATATTTTCATGCATAATTCAACTAAAGTCTAACCGTTTTCGATCCGATTTCGGGTTATTTCCATGTATTTGTCTGATGTTTTTGCAGGTATTCAACGATCACGTCTAAATAAGGCAACATGAAGAAAAGAAGCAATCCCAGATGAAATATGGACGAAAAAGGAGTGAAAACACAATGAAAAGCGCAGCAGGCAAATTTTGCTGATGTGACGACCGTCACAGAAGCATGACGACCGTCACACGGGTGACGACCGTCACACCTTGTGACGACCGTCATGCAGGCAAAAACGCCCCACTCAGATTACACGTCAAAAGAGTAGTTCCAATTCCCATTTCATGGTCCACTACTCCCTAAATTATCTGCCTCAAGGTCCATCATCCTCAGAGGTAACCGTTGGAATCCCACCTCTATAAAAAGGGAAGCAGGGGACTTCAAAAAGGGAGCTGCATTCATACCACGAAGTGCTGCCCAAATTTATTTTCAAGAGCAAATTTAATTTCCAACCTTTTTATTATTTGTATCCATTTCTCCAGTTTCAATTGTATCCCTTTCCTTTATTTCCCTTTCCATTCTACTCATTCCCATTTCCGCTCTACTGTATTTGTTATTGCACTGTACGATCAAATTGGAACTAAAGACAGAATCCTGCCAACATCTGTGGAGGATCTGCCCAAAGGCCAATTGGCATTATTTACAGGTTTTCATTTTGATCGACTCTTATTTTATCATAATGCAATTTATTATTTATTATTATTATTTATGTTTTGCTTTTCTAAATTCCATGTCTAGCTAAACTTAGGAAATCGATATGTAGTAATAATTCGAATGGGATTTGATAACCTTTGTTTGAAAACTTTCTTTTCACAAAAATAACTTATGGTCTAAGTGTTTAAAAATTGATTTACGAAATAAACTTCGTCGCGAAAGCGAGAACTTGTTTTAAAGTAGTTTTGCCACGAAAGTGGGAAATTAACTAAGATACGAACCAACAAGCGAAAGTTGCGGTAAGGTCAGATAGTAAACGCTAGGAATTCGTTTTAATAACAGCGAAAGCACTTTAAAACTAATTAGAACTTAGAGATTTCCAAAAAGTAGTTTTAACCCCGAACGGAACACGAAAGTGTATGTTAGGCCCTTAGGATTATGATTAGCGTCAATAACCATCGTGAGACGAGAGTCTTCAAATCTCCACTTTCTGCTTAAGTAAACTGCGAAAACTATTTCATACACTAGTAACTTATCAAATCCCTGAAGAACATAACTACTACGTATCGATTCAATTAATTAAAATCTAAATAGTAATCTTAGTTTCCCCTCTTAGTGACAACATTATTCCCTTGAAACATATTCTACCTAGCTAAACATAGTAACTCCCGAGAACACTAGTTTGATTACGAGTCCCTGTGGGATCGATATCTTTTATTACTACGCGATAGACTGTGCACTTGCAGTTAGAATTGTTAGACATAGAAAGTCGCGATCAATAGGTAGATAGATAAACCAACTCGTCCAGTAAACACAACAAGCGTGGATCCCGTCGAGTACGACAGACGTGAGGGGTGCTAATACCTTCCCCTTGCGTAACCGACTCCCGAACCCAAACAACGGTTGCGACGACCTTGTCTTACCCTTTCTCGTCAGGTTTTTCCGATCATTTCCTTTCCCGTTCCAAGGGATAAATAACGAAAGGCGGCGACTCTTCTGTTTTGCCGTCACCTTATTTTCGCGTAAGCGACAGCTGGCAACTCTGCTGGGGATCGAACCCAGAATCTCTGGTTCTCCGGTTCCCCTGTGAGAGTCAATCCTAGCGCTTGTATGATTACTTGTTGGGTTGTGTTTATTTATCGCATTTTATTTCCCGCATTTTTATTTTCAGTATGATATGATTATCTGTGCTGTTGTGGGAGGGGCATTCTGATGAGTGAGAAGCCAGACCCAGGCTTGAGTGAACATAGCATTAGTTGTGGAAATTAGTGGGCGCGTGCTTGCTTTGCAGGCACTAGTGTCTCATGAAATCCACGCTCAGACGAGGTTCTCCCGGTTGGCTTCTCTTTCAACCCTTTGGGTTGAGACGGTTGCTGGTTTGGTGGATTGTTGACTCTAGGGACCGATCATTTGTGATTCAGCCGAGTGAGGCCGCTTCATGAGCTGGTGATGCCACACCTTCTGGGTATCGTATCACCCCTCTTGAATGTCTGTGACGCTGATGAACGCATAGGATGCCGAACTTGAGTCAGTTTAGGTCCATACCTGTGAGCAGGGTTGGGTTTATTCCAGGAAACTTTGACCTTCAGACCACCTGGTTTTCTGGATAGTGGATCAGTGTTGTTGGGATCAGAGGATCTTATCATCAGATGTGTATTTGTTCTTGATAGAGCAGGTTTTGATCAGAGGATCTTATCATCAGATGTGTATTTGTTCTTGATAGAGCAGGTTTTTATCAGAGGATCTTATCATCAGATGTGTATTTGTTCTTGATAGAGCAGGTTTTGATCCGAGGATCTTATCATCAGATGTGTATTTGTTCTTGATAGAGCAGAGTTTTATTATCAGATGTTTGTTCTTGACAGAGCAGTTTTTGTGGTCCTGTATCAGAGGTCCTTATTATCAGACATTTGTTCTTGAAAAAGCAGAATTATAGTCCCGTGTATATGGCCCTATCAGATGGTTGTTCTTGACAGAGCAAATTTGTGGTCCAACACCAGGGTTTTCTTCTTATCAGTGGTTGTTCTTGATAGAGCAGCGTTATGGTTTTGTTGATACAGAATCTCCATAGCACAGTTGCCTTGATCCCCTGTTGCATGATTGCATATTACATTGCTTTGCATACTCATTTGCATTTCAGTAACGTGTGTCTGTGTTGCAGGTACCGTTTTCCTCGATCCAGGATTTCTTGCCTCCTATTGTATTGTTATGGGTTCTCTGAGGAAGACCGTGGCTTACAAGTTCCCTGCCCCTGATGTGGTTCGGCTGACCGGTTTGATTGCTTTAGCAGATGATTCTGTGAGGGATGAGTTCAGAAAGTCTTACGGCAAATTGCTCAGTTTGGTTCGTAAACCTTCTGTGTTCGAGTTGAATGGGTTGCACGCCCTGCTGCAGTTCTACGACCCTCCGTTGAGATGCTTCACCTTCCAGGATTTTGTTCTCGCACCCACGCTGGAAGAATATGCTGATTTGTTAGGTGTGCCTATCAAGAGGCAGATGCCTTTTGTTCATATGGATGCTGAGCCTGATCTGGCTGGTTTAGCTCCTTCACTTCATCTGGATGCCTCCGAATTGGTATTGTCTAGTTGGAACAAGGTTCCCGGTTTCTCCTTGCAGTTTCTAGTGGGAAAGGCTCAGCAGTGCGCCAAAGACGGATGTTGGGTCGCGTTCAATGCCATCCTCGCTCTGTGCATATATGGCATCATTCTGTTCCCCAATATGCCCGACTTTGTAGACGATGCATTTCACATCTTTGCTTCAGGGAATCCAGTCCCTACCTTGATAGGAGATGTCTACCATTCTATCCACTACAAAAATGAGAACAGAAGGGGCAAGAACGTCTCATGTTGTGTACCCTTGCTTTATAAATGGCTTGATAGTCATCTGCCCAAGAGGGGTCCTTTTGTCTCGTCTGCAGCCACAGCTGAGTGGTCCGAGCGTCTGATGAGCTTATCTGCAGAGGATATTGACTGGTTTGACAGAGATAGGTTAGGTACTGAGGTGATCTTCAGCTGCAGCGGGTTTCCAAACGTGCCTTTGATAGGCAGGAAGGGCTGTATAAACTACAATCTGTCTTTGCTGGTTCGACAGTTCGCGTATGCTTTGAGAGCTCCGCCGAAGGATGAAGAGGTACAGGAATCTCTGTACCTCACTGGTCTTCTAGAGGGGGATCTGTTATCCAAGCTTCAGCGCGCCTGGAATGGTATTAGTAAGCGAGGAAAACCTTTGCTGGGAAGAAGCAACAATCAAGCCTACCCTCCGTATTTGACTTGGATCAGAGCCAGAGTAGGTGCTATAGGAATGTCGTTTCCTCATGCCAAGCCAGAAAGCCCTCCAATGATTGAAGAGCCTATCACTGTGCCCATTCAGCAGCATAATCAGGTGTTAGCTGAGAGAGATGAATTGAAGCGGGCAAATGAAGAACTGGAGAAAGAATTGGCACAGCTCCGAAGCGAGAGGAACGAGGCCGTTCATTCTTTCAAAAGGCAAACAGAGCTGGTGAACCGGCTGGGGACGGACCTGACTAAGCAGATAGCCGAGCATGAACGCATGGGTCAAGACTTCAAAGCTGTCAACGACGTACTGGCTACGAAGAGGCAGCACTTGGACGAGGCATATCGGAGGATATCCAAGTTCAACCAGCACTGGAAGGTTTCCCTGGCCACCAGGAAAGAGCGGGAGGATAAGTTGATGCTGCAGATCTCCAAGCTGGAAGCCCAGGTGAAGGATAGTGAGAAGAGGTTTGATGAAGAAACCGCTCGCAGATACGCCGCCGAAGGCCAGCTCAACAGGGCTCTCGCTAACTTGAAGGAGCGCAAGCTGACGTTTGAGTCCAAGAAGCGGGAGTTAGAAGATTGCTTCGGCGAAGGAGCATGGGAAGGTTCGGTCGAAGGACTTCAGTACACCATTGTACAAAGGGAGTTACTCGTCGAGGGGTTACTCACTCTGCCGGATCATCCAGAAACGAAGGGGTTGTTGGAAGAGTATCGCGCCCGTGGCCGTGCTTGACTATTTGTATTCCTTTTGTTTTGATCATTGTTGTATGCTGACCATCACCAGGCTTGTTGGCTGAGGTCACGCTATTGATTCCTCTTGTACTCGCTGATGTTGTGTACTGCCTTGATAGGATTTCTTTATATATGAGATTGTTATTTCCATGATTGGACTCAGACTTCTTCTTATTATCAGCACTGGCACTCAGGCACTAGGATCGGGGGAGATCTCCCTAACACACAGACACACGCATGCATTTGCATGACGAGCATTTGTTGTTTTTCCTAACCCTTTTGTGTTTAACAGGTTTTTTCAGGTTGTTTCAGGTGGTTCCAGGATTGATCAGAGACCTATTCACCGCTATCCGACTAGAGCTAATCAGACCAGGATCATGGAGCAAGTGCAAACTGATGTTCAGGAACTCCACGAAAGGATGGATCGCTTCATGGAGCTCATGCAAGCGGTCACCAATGGCCAGGAGCAGCTCAGAACTTTGGTTCAGCCTTTGATTTCAAGGGTTGATAGCAGCGGCGTACTCCATGGGAGGGCTGTGCCTACTCCTCCACCGGTTGAAACTCCGCAGAATGGTGTCCCCGTGACCGGGGGAAACGGCAGTGCCAACGGCAATGTGATGGCCAACATAGGACTCAATACGACGGGCGTCGGTAATGGGAGTCTGGGAGCTAATGTCAATGTCGGGCCGGGCAACGGCAATGCAGGCGTCGAGAATCTGTTTGTGCCTCAGCCATGGCTAGAGGATCGTCAGGATGATGTGTTCTCTCAGAGAGGTACTGAAGGGGAGCTGAATGTTGAAGCACGGCTTAAATTCAAGGCACTTGAAGATAAGATGAGAGATATCGAGAATTAGAATACTTTGGGCGTTGATATGGCCAAGTTGGGACTAATTGATGATTTCAAGGTGCCTCCCAAGTTCAAGGTACCTGACTTTGAAAAATATAAGGGCACCACTTGCCCTCGTGTCCACCTGAGATCGTATTACAGGAAAATGTCGGCTCATTCCAAAGACGAGAAGTTGCTGATGCACTTCTTCCAAGACAGCCTTTCCGGGCCATCCCTCGAGTGGTACATGGGTTTGGAGACCACTAGTGTGCGTACATGGAAGGATCTTGGTGAAGCATTTGTGCACCACTACCAATACAATAGCGACTTGGCCCTGAACCGAGTTCAGTTGCAGAATCTGTCGCAGAGGAACAATGAAGGGTTTAAGGAGTACGCCCAGCGGTGGCGTGAGTTGGCAGCTAGGGTTCAGCCGCCGATGGTTGAACGGGAGCTCGTGCAGATGTTTGTGGCCACCCTCCCAGGGGTTTACTATGAGAAGTTAGTCAGCGGTATGTCTGGGACGTTCTCGGATCTCATTATCACAGGTGAGCACGTCGAAAATGGGATCAAGATCGGGAAAATTCAAGGTGAGTCATCCTCAGCTGGGGGAGGCGGAAAGAAACCTTATGCTGGCAAAAGGCGGGAAGGAGAAGCGAGCGCTGTGACCAACGCTCGAAGGAAGGGTAAAGGCCCTCACCAGCAGGTGGCCAGTATAAATATCCCGGCAGCTCCGCAGCAGCAGCAGCAGCAGCAACCGAATCAATAGGGATACAGAAAGTACCAGAATCAGGCACCTTTGGCGAACCGTCACTTCGAGACACCGCCCATGTCGTACGCGCAACTCTTGCAGACTTTGCTTCAGCTACAGTTGATCCAGAAGAGAACGCTGGCTCCCTTGACAGGGGCACCTCCGTCAGGGTACGACGCCAATGCCACTTGTGAGTTCCACTCAGGGGCACCAGGCCACACAATAAAGAACTGCAAAGCCTTCAAGCATAAGGTGCAGGACATGGTGGATGCCAAGATCATCAACTTCTCCGATAATGTGCCAAATGTCACGAAAAATCCTATGCCGAATCATAGGGGGGTGGTGTGAACGCCATTACCGAAGACGGGAGTTCGGATTTGTTGACTGATGTCAGAGATCTGAAGACGCCGCTTAGCTTCGTTAAAGCTAAGTTGCTGAAAAGAGGGTTCTTTCCAAGTTGCGGAGAGTTATGCATGGACTGTGCCACGCGTTCTGATGGATGTGAGCAGTTGGTAGAAGGAATTCAAAGTCTGATGACTGAAGGGATTCTGCAGTTTAGCCGGAGGGCTGAAAGTGGATCAGGAGAGGTAGTGCTGAAGCAGGCCGATGAAGTCGCCACCATCACCATCCCTCGCCGGCCGATAACCATTTCTGCGCCCAGACCGCCCATAATCACTATCACCAAAGATGGGCCGATACCCTTCGAGAGCACTAACACCGTCCTGTGGCATTATGGGGCTGAAGTCTACTGCAATGACCAGAGGTTGGAGCTAGAACCGTTTGGGACGACTGTGGAGAATCTTGCGGGAGTCAGTGGTATTACTCGCAGCGGAAGAGTGTTTGCACCACCAGAGGTCGTGGCAGATAAAGCGGTCAGAGCTGATGCGGATGATAAGGGTAAAAGTAAAGTCGCTGAAGAGGCCCCGTGTGGGGCAGAAAAAGACTTGCTTGTTAAAGATGCCGAGGAGTTTATGCGGTTGATTAAAAAGAGTGACTACAAGATTGTGGACCATCTCCATCAGACGCCCTCGAAGATTTCCATTCTGAACTTGTTGCTGTGTTCTGAAGCACACCGCAACGCGCTGCTGAAGGTGTTGAACGCCGCCTATGTACCGCAAGAAATATCGGTAAATCAGCTAGAAGAGGTCGTAGCCCATGTGAATGCTGGAAATGGGTTAGGTTTCACAGACCTGGAGCTGACGCCGAAGGGGAGGAATCACAATAGCGCTCTGCACATCTCGATAGAGTGTAGGGGAACGATTATGTCGCACGTGCTGGTAGACACAGGGTCGTCACTTAATGTTCTTTTGAAGAAGGCATTAATGAAGTTGGACACTCGTGGATTGATTTGCACACCCAGTGATCTGGTTGTGAAGGCGTTCGACGGGACTAAACGCCACGTTTTCGGGGAGGTGACCCTGCCGATCCAAGTCGGTCCGGAAAAGTTCGACGCGGTCTTTTATATTATGGACATCATGCCTGCCTACAGCTGTCTCTTGGGCCGGCCGTGGATCCATGCTGCTGGTGCCGTGACCTCCACTTTGCACCAAAAGCTCAAATATGTTGTCGGAGGTAGTATCGTAACCGTTTGCGGCGAGGAAGACATAATGGTGAGCCATTTGTCGTCCTTCAAGTATGTGGAGATGGATGGCAAAATCCATGAGACCCTATGCCAAGCGTTCGAAGCTGTCAAAGTGAAGGACGTAGCTCCTGTAGTCACTGAAAAGCCAGAGATGACTCTCTCCTCGTTCAAGGAAGCTCGGGCCGTTGTCCAAGCCGGATCTACCCCAGGCTGGGGGCGAATTTTGGAGATACCTAACAAGCAAGATAAGTTTGGGTTGGGATATTCTCTTGGAGCTGAAGCTTCTTCTTCTTCTAGCGGTGCGTCTCGAGGTAAAGGGCCGATCCAGTTTATCAGTGGCGGAGTGATTTTCGAAAGCATCAACGCGGTGTCTGAAGACAGCGGAGATAGCGACTGTGACCTCAACTCTTGGATCCAGCCAAGCAAGCCAGGCGAGGGCCTCAACAATTGGTCCATCAAGGATATCACCCAGATGACAAGCGAAGAGTAATGATTTACTTTTTCCAATCATTGTACAACCCTATGCCTTACTCGGGGCATAGTGGTTTTATTGTCAGGGCCTTGTTGGATTATGTACATGCATTTTGTTAATAAATCAAAGGCGTTTTCTTCGTATTCAAATATTGTGATCTCTGTTATTCCTGTTTTATATTTGTTTTGAAAAACAATAAAATGGCAATGGGGTTTGTGCTAACCTGCACATCCTTGTTTAAACTTAACCCTTGTTATTGCAGGATCCACATAACAGATGACATCGACTCTGGACCTTCTACGGCTCACTTCGACTTCGATTGCCCAATCTATCAAGCCGAAGAAGAGATTGATGAGGACGAAGACCTTCCTGAAGAGTTGGCCCGCTTGTTGAAACAAGAGGAGAAAGTTATTCTGCCTCATGAAGAGGAGATCGAGATCGTGAATCTGGGTTCTGAAGAACTCGTCAGAAACGTCAGGATAGGGGCTGCGCTGCAGAGTGATGTCAAGCAGAGACTGGTCGAGATGCTAAGAGAGTATAGTGACGTCTTTGCTTGGTCATACGAAGATATGCCCGGACTTGACACGGACATCATGGTCCACCACTTACCGCTGCGAGAAGACTGTCCCCCGTTAAGCAGAAGCTTAGAGGACGAGACCAGATATGGCCATTAAGATCAAAGAAGAAGTGCAGAAACAGCTTGATGTTGGCTTCTTAGCGGTCACTACTTACCCTCCGTGGGTCGCCAACATAGTGCCTGTACCGAAGAAGGACGGTAAGGTACGCATGTGCGTCGATTATCGGGATTTGAATAGGGCAAGCCCTAAAGATGATTTCTCGCTGCCTCATATCGATGTGTTGGTCGACAACACTGCCCAGTTCTCCGTGTTTTTTTTCATGGATGGCTTCTCCGGTTACAATCAGATCAAGATGGCGCCGGAGGACATGGAGAAAACTACGTTTATCACTCCCTGGGGAACATTTTGCTACAAGGTAATGCCTTTCGGTCTGAAGAACGTAGGGGTCACTTACCAACGAGCAATGGTAACTTTGTTTCATGACATGATTCATCATGAGATTGAAGTCTATGTTGATGATATGATTGCGAAGTCCCAGACGGAGGAGGGACATCTGGTCAATTTGCTGAAGCTTTTTGAGAGGCTTAGGAAGTTCAGGTTGAGGCTGAATCCTAACACATGTACTTTCGGAGTACGGTCCGGAAAGTTACTGGGGTTTATCGTGAGCGAAAGAGGCATCGAGGTTGATCCTGCGAAAATAAAAGCCATACAAGAAATGCCAGTGCCAAAAACAGAAAAAGAAGTTCGTGGTTTCTTGGGCAGAATAAACTACATTGCAAGGTTTATCTCTCAGCTCACGGCCACGTGCGAACCGATGTTCAAGCTTTTAAAGAAAGATCAGGCGATTACCTGGAACGAGGATTGCCAGAAGGCATTCGACAAGATAAAGCAGTATCTCCAAGAACCTCCAATCTTGATACCCCCAGTGGCTGGACGGCCATTAATCATGTACTTGACAGTTCTTGAGAATAGTATGGGGTGTGTTCTCGGTCAGCATGACGAGACGGGCAGAAAGGAGCATGCCATTTACTACTTGAGCAAAAAGTTCACTGACTATGAATCTCACTACTCGATGCTGGAGAAGACTTGTTGTGCACTAGCCTGGGCTGCCAAACGTTTACGACAGTACATGCTCAATCACACCACCATGCTAATTTCGAAGATGGATCCGATCAAGTACGTCTTCGAGAAGCAAGCGCTTTCGGGCAGGATTGCCAGATGGCAAATGGTGTTAACGGAATATGATATTCAGTACGTGTCCCAGAAGGCCATCAAGGGAAGCGTATTGTCTGATTACCTTGCCGAACAGCCGCTCGAGGATTACCAACCGATGAAATTTGAATTCCCTGATGAGGATATCATGTTTCTCAAAGCAAAGGATTGCGATGAACCGTTGCCTGACGAGGGGCCAGATAGGAAATCCCAGTGGAAATTGATATTTGACGGGGCGGTTAATTCTTACGGAAGTGGCATTGGGGCGATCATCACAACTCCCCACAGATCCCACATCCCGTTCACTGCGAGACTGACGTTTCCAGTCACCAATAATGAAGTGGAGTACGAAGCATGCATTATGGGTCTAGAAGAGGCAATTGATTTGAGAATCAAGAACCTAGACGTGTATGGTGACTCGGCGCTTGTGATAAACCAGATTAAAGGGGAGTGGGGGACTCGTCAATCGAATTTGGTGTCGTACATGAATTATGCCAGAAGGCTACTTCCGTTCTTTGATCGAGTGGAACTCCATCATGTGCCCAGAGCAGAAAATCAGATGGCTGATGCCTTAGCCACGCTGGCTTCGATGTATAAAGTCAATTTTTGGAATGAAGCTCCAAGAATTGTCCTTTCTCGTCTTGATAGACCTGCATTCGTCTTTGCAATCGAGGAAGCCGCCAACGGCAAGCCATGGTTCCATGACATCCAGACTTTCCTTATGACTAAGGAATATCCTGCGGGTGCGTCAACCCAGGATAAGAAGACTCTGAGGAGGCTGTCTGGAAATTTTTATCTTAATCCTGATGGAGTTTTGTATAAAAGAAACCACGATCTCGTGCTACTCAGATGTGTAGATGAGAAAGAGGCGAGTATGCTCATGGAAGAAGCCCATGAAGGCACATTTGGTACGTACGCCGGCGGGCATGCTATGACGAGAAAGATCCTGAGAGCAGGATATTACTGGCTGACGATGGAATCAGATTGCTTTAAATTCGCGAAGAGATGTCATAAATGCCAGATTTATGCTGATAAAGTTCATGTGCCGCCGCGCCCGTTAAATGTCATGTCCTCCCCGTGGCCGTTCTCCATGTGGGGCATCAACATGATAGGCAAGATCGAGCCCACTGCATCTAACGGTCATCGCTTCATTCTAGTAGCCATCGACTACTTCACCAAGTGGGTGGAGGCAGCCTCATATGCTAATGTGACCAAGCAGGTGGTGGCTAAATTCATAAAGAGGGACATCATCTGTCGTTACGGAATTCCCGAGCGGATCATTACTGATAATGGTTCGAATCTGAATAACAAGATGATGAAGGAGTTGTGCCAGAGTTTCATGATTGAACACCACAACTCATCTCCTTACCGGCCGAAGATGAATGGCGCCGTTGAAGCGGCCAATAAGAACATTAAGAAGATTGTTCAGAAGATGGTTGTGACCTACAAAGATTGGCACGAGATGTTGCTATTTGCACTGCACGGTTATCGTACGACGGTACATACTTCAACCGGGGCAACTCCTTTCTCCTTGGTGTACGGTATGGAAGCAGTCCTACCGTTAGAAGTGGAGATCCCTTCTTTACGAGTTTTGGTTGATGTGAAACTCGACGAGGCAGAATGGATTACGAACCGACTGAACCAACTCAGCCTGATGGACGAGAAGAGGTTAGCATCGATTGCACATGGTCGTCTGTACCAAAGCCGAATGAAGAAAGCTTATGATAAGAAGGTGCGTCCTAGAAGCTTTTAGACGGGTGATCTCGTCCTGAAGAAGATTCTTCCTCCACACTCCGATCACCGGGGCAAGTGGACTCCCAATTACGAAGGTCCGTACATCGTCAGCAAGGTCTTCTCGGGAGGAGCTTTGTTGTTATCTACGATGGATGGTGAAGATTTTGCATCCCCGGTGAACGCGGACGCAGTTAAAAAATACTTTGCTTGAAAGCGACCCGCTGGACAGTAAAAAGAGAGTCCAGGCAAAAATGGGGCATCCCGGCGAACCATAAAAAAGGAAAAGGTTCGGGAAAAAATTAGGGATATAAATTGGAAAAAATGTACACCCGCAAAGTCGAAAACCCGGAAGGGCGACTTTGGCAAAAAAGGGTATCCCGGTGAACTGAAAACCCGCAAAGGGCGGTTCGCGCAAAAGTTAGGGATTTGAAAAAGCAAATGACTGCGTTCCGCGTGTGAGCTTTCTTTGTTTAGTGGTTTGGAAGACCTGAGGGCCGTTCATCTGAATCAATCTCTTCTGAAGCTGAAGCGTCGGAGAAGTATCGAAGTCGAGTGGGTAATAGAGGGATCAACTCATGGTGTTCGTCTACGCCTCGTTGCCGACATTTGTATATACTGATGTATATTTATGTTTTATTTTTCGCGCGGCTTCCTCATTCCAGGAGCTTTCATCTATTGTAAAACATTTTTACCCATTCAGGGGGTTCGTTATCAATAAAATGCATACTATTCAGCAATTCTGTTTGTCTGTTTAGCATTTATCTGTTTTGTTTGCGAAAAAGAACGCCGATGTTTTTGATAAAATGCGCATACATAAACTTACTGGCCTAGGCCACTGATTGTTGAAACAATGAATTACTTGAACATTGTCACAAGATGATAACCTTGATAGGCCCCTTTGAGAAGGGTATCTTGTCGGTTTGTTTGTGTTGTTACAGGTGTAGCCTATCCCAGGCAGTGCGCCGTGCGCATCCCCAAGCAGGATGATTCCTCCTCCTCCAGCAAGTTCAGTATCCTCTCTCCGCAGAGTCTGAGCCCGAGATCGTTAGCATTGATGTGTCTCCCCAGGCAGAGAAGATTCTCTCCCCGGTCAGATGCGTCCTGAAGGAACGTCATCTCCTCAGCTGAGTCATTCACCGAAGTGTGCAGCAGTTGATAGCTCAAGACTGAAGTCTCCAGCGGAATTGAGATTCCCCACAGAGTCGTACTCTCCCCCGAAGCCGGATGATTCCTTCTTCCCCAGCGGAATTGAGATTCCCCACAGAGTCGTACTCTCTAGCAAGCAGAATGATTTCTCCTTCCTCAGCCGAGTTTGCAGATACCCAAGAGAGCCGAGTCCTTGGAAGCCGCTTGGGCCATGATTGGTTTTCCCCAGTGGAATGTTGAATAGCTGATGTTGTGTTTCCCCCATAAAGTCGTACTCTCCAGCAAGCAGAATGATTTCTCCTTCCTCAGCCGAGTTTGCAGATACCCAAGAGAGTCGAGTCCTTGGAAGCTGCTCGGGCCATGATTGGTTTTCCCCAATGGAATGTTGAATATCTGATGTTGTGTTTCCCCGCCAGAGTCGTTATCCCCAGGGAAGTAGCCGTGAAGGCCATGCAGGTTATTCCCGCGATTGACATCGGTTTCCCTCAGCAGGTCCAGGTTCTCGTAGAGCTTCGTTCCCCCGCAGCAGTCAACTGAAGTTTGTTTCCCCTGCTGAGTCCAATAGAGATTGGTGTGACCTTGTTCTCCCCAGCAGGATGATTCCCCTATCTGAGTGGTTCTTTCTCCTTGACAGGAGGATTCTCCCTTCAGCATTTATTTTGCTAACGGGATCGCATCATTTTGCATGATTGCATAGCATTTATCATAAACGCGTAGCATTTCCACCGTGTGGAGCATTGCGCCATTGCCAAAGCATATGCATAATAAGCAGGATACAGGTTGTTACCGTTCTTGTTTTGCAGGTGTTCCGCCGCAGAATTGATTGCTCAAGATGATTCTTGAATTCTCCCTAGCGAAGTCGTCCTGCTCAAGATGATTCTTGAATTCCCCAGCGAGGTTGCTTGCTTAAGATGATTCTTAAGATCCCCTGTGCAGTCGCCAGAGTTGGTTGCTCAAGTTGATACTTAGAGTCCCCGGCAGAGTGTTTGCTCAGGATGATTCCTGAAATCTCCAGCAGGGTTATCGGCTCAAGATGATTCTTGAAGGCCCCCGGTGGAGTTATTTGTCCAAGGTGATTCTTGAAGTCCTCGGCAGAGTTGATTCATCCAGAATGATTTCTGGATCCCCGGAGCAGAGTTACTTGATAGTTCTCCAGAATCCCCAACGGAGGTGCGCCATCCCCAACAGGTTTCTGACCAGGGAAGTTGAAACTTCCCCTGAAGACTTCATGATTGAAGTCTGACCGTGTTAACGAAGCAGTTCTCTCAGCTGATGCGGAGTGCCTGATGGCAGAAGTTTGGGTATCCCCAACTGGTTCATGATTGACCTAGAATTCTATTCCTGACTTACTGATGAAGTCCGGCTGATGCCCGAAAGTTTTCTTCGAATGCCCGATGGCATGATCAACATGATTGTTGACCTGATGAGTCCCGAGGAATCTTGATGCCTGATGGCATGATCGACCATGTATTACCGGTTACCGTGTGACCAATTCCCCAGCTAGTTGTCGTGCAGCTATTATTTCAGTTCTCGAAGATTTGTTCCCATCAGAGTACCGTGTACTTGTGCAGTTGGCAAATTTCCGGGTTTATCAGTATTCAACCGTCTCGCACCTTGATTTGCTGAGAGTCGTTCGCTCCTCACCCAGTCAAGTTCAAGCCGTTTGAATAGGGGCAGCTGTTGCACCCCAAAATTTGACCAACATTTATTTACCTAGCTTGTGTTCACTAGCATTATCATCTGCATCTCATTGATATGTGTGCAGTAGATCAAGAGGTATGACTACCCATCAAGAGTTATATGAGACTTTGAAGCTAGCCAAGAAGGTTATTCAAGTGTTCAAGGGTTGATATCTCTGTCAGAGAAGTTAAGAGATCCTCAGAGAGATTGGTTGAAACCAAGGTTGTGTGCCTCATAACTTGAGAGTTGTGGGAGCTCCTCAGATGATTCTGAGGCTATGAGGGTGGACTTGAAGCTTTGAGAGAGCTTATGAGATGTCTTGAAAGCCATCATGAGGCCTAGAGAGGTCATTGTACAAGAATAAGAAGACTCAGCCATGAGTGGTGTAATTAGGGTTTGACTGGGTCAACCCTAGGTCAACTGATGATTTGGAGAGGGTTGAGACCTAACCCACGAGCCATGTGATCATGGATTGATGCATTGAGATGCTATAAGGATGTTTCCTAGACCAACTCATCATGATTGAGGAGTTTGAGAAGTTTTAAGCTAGGATTTCTAAGGCTTGACAGTGTAAAATCCCCTAGTTTGATCCCTATCTTCAAGGCAGTTTAGATCAAGATGTGATTGTCATCTCATCTTACCCCCAACATGAATGTTGTAGATCTTGTTCTTAGATTTAATTTGAGTACTAGAAGTCCTTGATAGGATTTGTAGAGCTCAAGTTATGACTTTGACAAGTTACAGGTCATCTGAGGTATGTGAATCTGGGGCCTTGAAAGTCACCCAACTTGCATCCAACTTTTGCCCAAGAAGGATGATTCCTATGGACTTTTGGTTAACATGAATGTTGTTACTCATCTTCTTAGCTTTCTAGAGAGTACTAGAAGTCCTTGATAGGATTTGTAGAACTCAAGTTATGGCTTTGACAAGTCAAGGGCATTTTGGTCATTTGGAGATTATAGGTCATTTTAAGCATAAGGCCATAACTCCTATTTCCAAGCTTCAAATGGAAAAATCTTCAACATCAAACTTGCTTAAAATGATGTTTTAAGGCTATTAGGGAGGTCATGCGATGTTGAAAAGGCTTGTAGCAAAAAATGGTAAAATTGACCTAAAATGGAGGCATAAGTTAAATAAGTCCAAGTTGGAAATTGAAATTTCCAAGTTACACATCCAAACCATGGCATATAATAGGTCATTTTGACTCTAAAAGACATTCTAAAAACAATGGTTCAGCCACTTTTTTGAATTGAGGCCTAGATCATGGGATTGCTTTGGAAAATGCTTGCTTGCATAATAAGGTACAAATGCAAAACTCAAGGAAAGGCAATGTACAAGCTAACTAAGTGTCTTAACATATCATATATCTCATCTAGGGAGATTTTCAGGTCAGTTACAAGTGCTGCAAGAGGCTTGGCATGAGATGGTATGTGAGATGAGATGAATCCATAAACTCATGGCATGAGAATTCCAAATTCTCATTGGATGATTCCAGATGGTTCTAGAGAGGTCCAATGCATTCTATATAGTGTATAGAACTTGCTCAGATGCAAGGTTGATGAGAGATTTGAGAGAAGAGTGAGATAGCCATTTCAATTGCTTCCATTGCAAGTTGAAATCAAATTCTACATTCTGATTCATTTCCATTTCTTCTTTCAATCCAAACACATTCCATTGATCACACTGAAGCTGTGCATACCAAATTGAAGGCAAGTTCATGGAGAATTGAAGAGATAGCACTTGGATTTTGAAGGTTGCAAGTCACCATCGGATTTGGAGATTCAAGCTTTCTTGGTCCAATCTTTTGCAAACAGAAGCTTTATCATCATTCAAGGATTGATTCTGAAGAGTTTGAGAGCTTGAAGTGGAGGATTACCCTATCTGGTGTTCAAGATTTGATAGGTTAGTAAACTTTCTTCCACACCATGATTTAAGCATAATTATGTAGAATTGTTAGGTTAGAACGGTTAGAGACAATTAGGTGATGGATTCTGGGAAGTTTGGGATCAATTGGTGAGGTTTCAGTTGGTGACACCATTTTTGTTTTGACCAAGAACATGAGATATAGTGAGTTATAGCATGAGTTTGATATCAAGAATTAACCAGGGTGAGGTGGTGATCATTCTGAGGTAATTAATTTCAAGAATTGTTGGAGTTGATGTTTGAGCTTATTTTTTATCTTGGATCGGGTTTGGAGATTTAGGGCACTTCAATGGATTTTGAGGCCATGGTTGTGATCAGCATGGAATTTAGAGTGGATCAGGGTTTGGAATTTTAGTTTTTCATGGAGAACTGAGGTGACACGATTGTGGAGAGGTTTGAGCTGAAGCTCTGTTTCCATGGCTTCCTCCTTTGAACCCTAGCTGGAGGAAGAAGATGAAGACGTGGCCGTTGGATGCACAAAGACTCATTGACTGGGACTTGGATCGTGTGGCTGAGATTCAATTTCGTTTGAAGAGGGAAATGCTGAACAATGAAACGCGGCGTTTCATTAAACCTGTGGTATTGGGCTTAAGTGTTGAGTTTGATAACCACACCCCCTTTCATGGCCCATGATGATTTTGAACTGTATTTTGTTACTAACTGCACCGTTTCTTTTTCTTTTTCTTTATAATTTGTGAATTAATTTCTGACTAATAATTGGGCCTGGCGCGCATTGATATCCCCACCCCCATTTTAAGCCCATCTGGAAAATGAACTGTCTGGCATTGCTATTCACACCAATGTTTTCCCATTTTAATTTCTTTTTCTCCATTTTTCATTAATCTTTGGAAAATCATAATAAATAGAAAATTAATGATTTTTTCATGGGGATTTTTTCTCCCATTTCATGTTAATATCTAGGAAATTATGAAATCAAAATATTTGCATTTAATGCATTTTTAATATTTTTTGTGTATTTTCTCTTTTAATAGCTTTTTAATTCTTTTATGTTGATGCATAGATTTGTAGAATTTTGTTTAGCTAGTTCCCTTTGAATTTTTAGGCCATTATTTTTAGGATAGTTAGATTAGGACTTTAGCTCCCCTCTGGATTTATTCCATAATTTTGTGATTAATTTTTGATTAGTTTTGCTTAGATGACATTAGGTTGTATAGAACTAGGTCAATCCTTAACATAGGTCCACAATAACACTAGAATTTTGGGTTTCTAGGTCAAGACAGCTATTGGGACATATAGGGTATTAAGAGTAGTCATGTAGGATCCCCTAGAAATTATGTTAGATTTTAATATAGTAGTGTACTATTTTTCATTGATTTTTGTAATTGATTGTTGTTTGTGTTGCCCTTGTGGGCTTGTATTTTGGTTGCTTTGCTTTGTGGGCTTGGTGAGCTTGGTCTTGCTTTGAGGAGCATGGAGGAGCATAGTAGAAGACTTGAGGATTGAAGAAGGAGCTTGAGAGCTTGAAGTCTTGTTGGTTTTGTTGTTGTTTTAGGGTTAGGGATTAGGAAGAGTTTAGACCTAGCTAATTCCTTTCTTAAACATGGATGGTATCTTTCACCTCCATTCTTCCCCATGATTCAAGGTCCTTCCATGGTATTCACCTCCCTCCTTTGGAGGGATAAGTGATGGTACCTAGGAGGTAGAACCTTTGAGGGAACCATTCCTTTGATGTTAAACCCTTATAGGTCACCTTTGGTGGTCAGTAAGCAGTTTAATATCCTAGCTTATCCAGTTAAGTGATTTCCTCTGGTTTGAGTATCTTGAGAGATTTTGGGCTTGAAGATGAAGACTTCATTGAAGAATATGGAAGAGGATGATTCCTTGAGCATTGCCATTATAGCTGAAGCTTGAAGAGCAGGAAGAACAAGTTGATACTTGAAGACCCAATGAAGATCCAATAAAGACTGAATGAAGAGCTGAGACTTAAAAACTGAAGGATGAAGTTGACACTTCTAAGTGATTGAAGATTACTCTGAGAAGCTGAAGCTTGCAGGAAGAGAAGACCAAATTGAGACTGGTAAAGCAAAGAGAGCTTGAGATCTTGAAGACTAAGTTGATACTTAGGAAGAGGATTCAGTTGAGATAGAGTGTAGAGCTGAAGCTTGAAGAATCAAAGGATAAGTTGATACTTACTTTGAAGCTTGGAGATCCTGAAGGAATAAAGTTGATACTTGTGGTTAAGAGTGAAGCCTGAAGGTGGAACTGACTAAGGAGCTGAAGCTTAGAGAAGAGAGATAAGTTGAACTTATGTGGAATGGTTGAAAACCTGGAGAAGCAAATTGATATTTGTCAAGAGTGATGGAAGTCTGAAGACTGAGTTGCTGTTAGAAGAGCTGAAGCTTGGAGTTGAGAGAGGAGTTGATCTGCTTTCTTGTCTGTTTCCTTTTCTGTATTGATGTGCCTTGTTTGACTTGCTTGATGCATTAGAATAAGTTCATATCTAGACTAGGTAGAATCTAGGAGCATGATTGCACTAGAGGTTGAGTTGCTCCCTCTGCTTGTACTGTTACTGTATGGCTTTGCTTGCGGGTATTCGGTAGAGCCCAGCTCCCTTGCCCATGTGGTTTGTTCTGCTTGATGGCATGATTTTATTTCATCTGTATGATTGCAGTTTACTATGTATTGCTTGATAGCATGTTTTATTTCTGTATGATTACCGTTATTCATTCTGGCTTGAGGTTGAGATGAGCTTGTGGAGGTTGCTGCCCCACACACATGTCCTCCCTCACTTGCATTGCATGCATTTTACTGTATATCTGTTTACTGTTTAAGCTGATGCTTTAGTTGTTTCTGTGTATCATTGATATGATCCCTTAAGACTCTCATTTCCTTTGATAAGGAATTGATGATAGAACTTTAGGTTGAAACCTATGCATGATAACTTCTAGGAGTTACCTGTTTCAAACCTTAACCATAGGATGAATCCTTGGCATGACAACAGTAGGACTTGATAGTCTCCCTTTAGTTGAGCCCGTTCTCTTCTCACCTCAAAACAACTTAAGATACAGTAATCATGAATGATTTCTTTCGTACGTTACGAGCCTTAAGCTATCTGAGAAAGGATTGTGGGAGAGCTTCTTTTCCACAGCCTGGATGTTTAGTATGGTACCTTTTGGGTGACATGCGACGCATTCACTCTCAGGTCATAGTCTTTAGTGCGATTGAAATTGCAAACACAGTAAAAAACACTTCTTTCGTAAAAGCCAGAAAACAAACTTCAAACCTTTTTTGCCCCGTGGGCCCATAATTCAAAGGAAACTTTTCTGAAGAAAAAAGTGTCGTTAAACTTCAGCGCCAACGCAAACAGGCTTTGTCCCTAACTGCTGGAACTGTTGCTTAAACCTACTCGATAAAACAGATGAATCTGAATCCCCATAAGCGTAGTGCCCCGAACTACGTAAGCTCTGATCTCTCATATCTGTTGAGAGTACGTAGGCACAATACTGATGTATTGGCGAGCCACCTCCCCCGTAACCCGTCGTAGGTCGAACTACGTTGACTCTGATTTCTCATTCTCTGATGAGAATACGTAGGCATAAAGTGCGACGCTTTGCCGAGTCGTTTTCTTTTCTGTTTAAGCTAGCCTTGATAGGTAGATAGATAAACCAACTCGTCCAGTAAACACAACAAGCGTGGATCCCGTCGAGTACGACGGACGTGAGGGGTGCTAATACCTTCCCCTTGCGTAACCGACTCCCGAACCCAGACAACGGTTGCGACGACCTTGTCTTACCCTTTCTCGTCAGGTTTTTCCGATCGTTTCCTTTCCCGTTCCGAGGGATAAATAACGAAAGGTGGCGACTCTTCTGTTTTGCCGGCACCTTATTTTCGCGTAAGCGACAGTTAACATGTTTAAATGATCAAATATGTTTTATTAATTGTCTTACCATGTTCGGACTTGCTTTTGTGAATGCATATATGTGAAAATGGCCTGTTGAACTTCATCTGTGAATTTTGCCATGATTCTTAATATTGTAACCTCTTGAATATGTTTACCAAGCCTTATTTTACTTTTTTATGTGTCTTGTTAGAACCATAACATGTTTAGGGTTTGTTTCTTGCCTTTGTGAAAGCTTGAACATAAATGGTATACCTTGAACCTTCTTTGTTTTTCATAACATGATTCTTGATGATGTAATCTCTTGAATGTGTTTGTCATGTTTCACTCTACTTGTTTATGTGTCTTGCTAGAACCATAACATGCTAGGGCTTGCTTTGTTTTGATTGTTACCATAAACTTGTGTGTGTTTCCCCATGGAACCTTGAATTTCTTACTTGATTTGTTATAACACTTCTTGTATGCCTACTTGTACTTGTTTGTCATCAATGCATTATTGTTAGTCTCATGTTGTTACATTTGACATCTTTTAAAACCTATGACACGCTTGCCTTAAGTTGTGACTTGCTTTCATTTAAACTTGTTTGCATTTAAACATGTGGTTGTTACCCCATCCCCCTTCATCTTTGTCAAGATGTTTCAAGTGGTTTTTACCTCTTATGTTGGTCTTGTAAGAACCCCTTCATGATATTGTAGTATCTTTGTGCATTTTTGGTTGTAACCATTTACCTTGATTGAAATTTTTGCTTGATATTTTCATATGCTTGCATGCTCTTGATTGTAACCATACCTTTTATATATTCATCATGTTTGAATGTTTATGCTTTGTTAAGTTATTCCGCAAGTGATGGAACTTTTTAGTTCTCATCCATGTTGCCTCATCTTTACCCTTCCAAAGAAAAGTCTCTTGATTGACCCTTGGGTCATAGATAGCTCATTACCCCCATAGGCCTGGATAGAGCCTCACTCCTCCTTTTCGTCTGGATAGAACCAATTAGACTTATCCTTTAGAACTTAGGTTTAGAGTTCTTAATCCTTTGTAGGCCTGGATAGAGCCTCTTCCCTCCTTTTGGTCTGAATAGAACCAATTGGTCTTCGTTCCTTAGTCGTGCCTGAACTACGGACGCTTTGATTTCTCATTGGATAATGAGAATACATAGGCACAAGATGCGATATCTTGACGAGCAACCTTCTCCTCCTTTTGGTCTAGATAGAACCAATTGGATTTACCCTATAGAACTTAGGTTTAGAGTTCTTAATCCTTGTTGGCCTGGATAAAGCCTCCTTCCTCCTTTTGGTCTGGATAGAACCAATTGGTCTTATAACGTAGAATTAGGTAGAGTTTGTTAAACTCTATGTAAGAATCATGGTGATGATTACTTACTCCCCTTTCTTGAGCTTACAACTTAGAATAGAGAGTTCTGTTAAAACTCTATACAAACATTGTTATGTTTGTCCCCCTTTGAACCTTGATCATAATCAAGTGTTCATCTATCCCTAATGAGTTGAACTACGATTTCTCTGATTCTATCCTAGTTAGGGTACGTAGGCAGAGAATGCGATATCTTTGCGAGCAAACTTAGAAACTATCCTTAGGTTTTTACCTACAACTTAACCTTGTACCCTATCCCAAACCATAGCAAACATTTAGTAAACTTACAAACATACAAAAGGTTCCTGTAGAGTACTACAGATGTCTAGGATGTGAAATACCTACCCTATGCATAACCAACCCCCGATCCCCGATCTCTTAGCGTTGTTGTTACATCGCGCAAAATGTCTTTCTTTCTTTAACCTTTTCTTTGGATAAATCAAAGTCCGGTTGTGAATTTAAAGAATTAAGATTCAAATTAATCAATAGCTTGACATCAGGATTCTCACCGCAACACATGTCTGTGCGTGGTATTGCGTTTCGTACGACAACTGGCACTAAGCTACACCTTTACATTAGAACTCGCGACCCCGTGTTACAATTTGCTCCTTCGCGTTAGAATTTGTGACCTTGTGTTAGAACTCGCGATCTCACATTACAATTTGCAATCTCATGTTAGAATTTGTGACCTCGCGTTATATTTCACGCATTCCAACACAATTCACGCACTTGCGTTATGCTTTCGCGTACGTTAACCATTTTAAAATTAAATAAAAACCTTTTCACATTCCAAACTTAAATTATTTTACACAAGTTAAACTCGATTAGCTGTTTTTGTAATAAATTGAATGAAAAAGGACTCGTTAGGTGTATGCCCCTCTTTTCTCAGAGTACTTGGATACCTGATGTATAGTTTGCCTTTCAAGTATTTATCGTCTTTAAAAGAATTTAATTCTTCAAAAAAAATTGCAATAATTTGGATGAAAAGGACTAGTTAGGTGTATGTTCATCTTTTCCCCGAGTATTTGGATACCTGCTGAATAGCTCACATTTGAAGTACTCGTCTCCACTCAAAACGTAATAAAAAAAAATTGAATTTTATTTGTTCCTAATTGGATGAAAAAAGGAATAGTTAGGTGTACACTACGACAAATAAATTTTTTATAACGAAGCTTTCACTTCGAACATCCCAAAATCGAGCGTATAGATCCTCTGATGTCAAAATGCTTTCTTGTTCACAAAGTTTCAGGATGAATGGTCAAAATTGATTCAATTGGCAAACTTCAAGATTTAAGGACACAATGCACTCAATGATCGAGATGGATTCATGATCTCATTCACCTCAAAGAATATTTGGAAGTGGTTTAAGAATGATTCATGGATTTAATTCAAGGATGGCATGTTTCAGGTTTTACAAGTGTGAATTCGATTTCAATTCATCTGATGTTTAGTCTTGATACAAGTTTGGTTCCTCATCCACACGAAACCATGGCATCATTCATTAAAAATGTATCAAGAATTATGGATCATTAGTTCACACATGTTAATACTACTATGCTTTGCCAAGGTTATCAACCATTCTAGTAGATCATTTATGTTTATAAGCCATTCAAGGTGGCAAGACGCAAGTTTGTTTGTAAGATTAGTCTCAAGCATCATGACTAATTTGTTTCAAGTATGAGGAATGCTCTTCTTAGATTATGTTGCAAGATTAACTCAAAAGGAAAGCCGTGCTTAAGCCACTCATGAGCCATTTTTGGAAATGGATACTAAGATGTTTATTAAGATGGTTTCATACACGAGAACATGCCTAAGGATATCATCATCAGTTTTTGTTCGAGAATTTGACCATGCAAGGACTCATCCTTCTTCAAAACTTACTCCACATAATAAAAAGGGTGATATTAATGCACTTTAAATGAGAATTTGTTTCAAGTTGACAAACAATTTTGGGAAAAGAGAAACTCACGGGTAAATTTAGAGCAACTTTTACTCATTACTGCACTCATTGTCACAATCATACTAAGTAAAATGTTAGAACAATTCTCTTCACCAATGTCTTGATACTGTTGTGAAAACCTTTCTGGCTTCTTGGCCCATTTCTTTGAGCCTTCTTGTTTTATTTCATTATAAAATGTTAGAACAATTTTATTTGATTTAGTTAATTAATACTTCAATGAATTCTATCAAATATTTAATTTAATTTAATTAATTAAATGTTTTGGTTAATTTTTTTATTGACATTGTGAGTAATTTAGTTAAAGATTTTTATATAGTTAATTATTCGCTTACCATTGTGAGATTTGCTTGAATTTATTTTGTGCTCGATTGATCTATCTATTTAGGTGGTTTTTATTTCATTTAGATCGTACATTATGTTTTATTAATGATATCCAATTGCTAATTACTCCAAGCACTAAGTGCACGTTAAATCCCTTTCAAAATAAAATAAATCATTCTCAATGCGATTAATAAAACTATTTTCATAATTAATAACGAAAGGAGTGGGTTTTTGGAGTCTTGCATTCTTTGAATCCATGAATGATCGCTCGTGAGACACACGCCTTGGGTTGTTCATCATTCCATCTTTCGTTTCTAAAACACATAATGTTTTCAAAACCTTTACCTAATTAATTATGAAAGAAATGAATTCTTGTAGTCTCGCATTCCTTGGATTCTTGAATGATTGCTCTTGAGGCGCACGCCTTAGGTTGTTTTTCATTCAGTCTTTCGTTTCTAAAACACTTAACCATTTAAAAATCCTTTCTTTATTAAATCGTGAAAGAAATGTATTCTTGGAGTCTCACATTCCTTGAATCCTTGAGTGACTTCTCTTACGGCGCACGCATTAGGTTGTTTGTCATTCGATCTTTTGTTCTTAAAATACTTTCCCTAATTATTTGGACAAAGAAGTGTCATTGGAGTCTATCATTCTATATGGCACCTTGGAACGATCTTTGGAAAGTTCATTGTCCATCAAACAAAATTTCGTAATAATCGAATGAAAAAGGTGTCGTTGGGATCTAGCATCCCAATAATGCCCCAATTAATTGGTTTCGAGGCCCACGTCTCGTTCTTATTAAATAATCATCATTCTCCTTAAAAATATTCGATAAATTAAACCTCATTCTCTCGCTCCCGAGCGATCGAAACCATTCAAACAGTCAAATCAAATTCTCTTTTCTCAATTAAAATATTAACACATTTAATCCATAACTCAAATATCTTTTGCAAAGAGCATTGTTTAGTCCCTTCTTCTGCGCATATAAACTAGTGCTTCAGCCTCCCCTAGTGAGAAAATAAGCCAACATTTAGTAGTTAGAATGCGATCTAAACACACGTTTGTTAAAAAACACCAACCAACCGTAGTCCTCCGAAATACGATTGCTTTGACTTCCTCATTGCACTATGAGGGTACGTAGGCATAGGATTGCGAGATTCTAGCGAGCTACCTTTTCCTTTTATCCCAAACCATTTTACATAGTCCCACGAACTACGGGCGCTCTAATTCTTTATTTTTTTTCAAATGAAAGATACGTAGGCACAAGGGCCCCAATCCTTAGCGAGCACCTTAATAAAAAACCCACCTATTTTCCCCTTAGAAATTATCCTATACCCTTATTACCTTAGAAGAACACAAACAACCTAGCTAACATTTCTCACGAATCAAATTAAGAGGTTCCGGTTGAGTACAACGGATGTAGGGGGTGCTAGTACCTTCCCTTTGCGTAATCGACTTCCGAACCTAGGATTTGATTGCAATGACTATTTTCTTATCTTTAAAGTTGTTATCAATATTTTCCTATTCCTTCCTTGGAATGAATAAAGTTTTGTGGTGACTCTGTTCGAACGTTTTTTCTGTGTCCATCGCGAGGATTGTATTTTTCGAGGTACGACAGTTGTCGACTCTGCTGGCGATTCATGAGAGATAGCATCGCTTGATTGGTTTCTTCTTATTTGTTTTCTCCTATTACTTATTTATTTGCTTTGTATTGCTTTCTATTTTATTAATATATGCTCTTTATCATACTTGTTTGTTATATTTTGGGATAACATCACAAGTAAAGCTCTACACCCGAGCTTTGGAAAAAGAAGAGGGTACACTTAGTTTATATTTTGGAGGTTGAGTAGTGTTAGTCCCTAAGGACTCGCTCCTTGTGTGCCTAACACGTAAGCTTCCCCTAGAGTAGACCTTTTCGTAGATCCTGTTGTAACGCAGCTAGCCTGTTGCATGACTTGATTCATGAAGGGTCAGTGACTCTAGGGACCACTCTTAGAACCAATTTCTGTATTGGTGGTCATGTAATGTTAGACTCCGAGGACCCGCTCCTTGTGTGCCTAGCATGAGGACCCCGCTCAAGAGAGACCTTTTTGTACTCTCGTCATAATACAACTAGCCTGTTGCATGAAGTTGATGTGATTAGTGCCCGTGATCCTGGGGACCTTATCCATCAACATAGGAGTTATCCTATGAGTGTGTTTATTGGTAAAGAATCTAGAACTATCCTTATAAAGCTTATCTGTTATGGGGGTTTTGAGTTACTTGTGATAGACTAGATCCAACATCATGCATTCATAATCATTTGCATAAACATCATGACTTACACAAAAATTTTATTTTTAGGGAATCATTTGCATCTACAGTTTGTCTTGCATTCAAAGTAACCATGAATCCAGGAAAAAAGGAAAACTCTGCAACTGAAAGCAACCATGCCAGATATTACTGTTGTGATGAATTGTTTGAAAGAGATGCCTCCTTCTTTCAAGAAGAATTTAGTAGGAATATTTGGTCAGGTTCTCGACCTCCTTAATGTCAAGGTGCAGATTCCTGCCATCACGGCCTTGGCATAATTTTACGACCCTCCGATGCAAAGTTTTCTCTTTCAAGACTTTTATCTGACTCCTGCTATAGAAGAGTTCAAATGTTTTTTGGGTTTCTCCATGAAGGGTAGGGAATCCTATACTATGATTGGTAATTCACCTGAAGTAGATGACCTAGCTAAGGCTCTCCAGATTTCTATTTCAACAGAAGTGGCTAGTTGGAAAAAGAGGGAAGAATTCTCTGATTTTCGAAGGACCTATTTGGAAGGAGAAGCTAGGAAACTGTTAAAAAACAAACATTAGGATGCTTTGGTGAATGTGTTAGCTCTTCTCATATATGGGATAATATTTTTCCAACTTTTGAAGACTTTGTTGATTCAGCTGCTGTCAGTGTATTTTGGGCTGTTTGGAAGAAAGAGCAAAGTCTGATTGCTGATGTCTTCCACAACCTTCACCTGCTCCATGAAAAGAAAGGCCCTATTATGGAATTCTACTTTCCTCTCCTTTACAAATGTCTTACATCACATGTGTTCAAGCATCATGCCCTCGTCTCTGATATGACTAGTTTGGAATAGGCCCAAATGTTGGTGTCTCTCTCTAAAAGAAGTATCACTTGGTATCCTAACAAGTTGGATGTTGATGAGATCATCATGAGCTGTGGAATTTTTTGTAATGTACCATTGATAGGGTCTAAAGGTTGTATAAGCTACAACCCCATGTTAGCTATACGATGATTTGGGTATCCTATGTCACGGAAACCTGAGGACAAGGATTTAGAAGAGATGATTCTCCATGGCAGAGGTACTAAGGATCCCACACTACTCTGCAAGATTGTACGCTCTTGGAAAAAAGTTCACACCAAGGGGTTTGAGCTAAGAAAGAAGGATGGTGTACCTAGGATGCCATATAGGAAGTGGGTTCTAGAAAGGGTTAAAGTTGTCAAGCTCCCTTTTTCCATTGAATCCCCTCCTAGGCTCGCTACTCCAGAACCTAAACCGGTTTCACTTGAGGAAGTGGAGGAACTCAGAGCTAAGGTAGCAAGACTTGGAAAGGAAAAAGAGGATTTACAATTGACGCTTCAAGAGGTCACAAATGATAAGAATGACATGAAGTATGAACTTGAGCGAAGGAAGAATCAGCTTGAGGCAGTTGAGGAAAAGGCAGACAAAGAGGAACAAAAGAGAAAGAAAACTAAAGTCTGCATCGATCACGCTAACAATCGTCTAGGATCTCTTAAGGAGCAATTAGACTATGCTCTAGGAAAATGGCAGGAAAACGAACATTGGTATTATATTATTACTAAAAAGAACAAGGAAATCAGATATGAACTGGAAGTAAAAATCATAGAACTCAGTGTCGTTCTACGTTTGTCAAGAGCCAGTGAAAAAAAGAGCTTCAACTTAAGGAGGCTGCCACAAGAGCTTCCTGGGTTAGGCTTGATGATTGGGATATGATATATAGGGAATTGGATGACGTCAGGAGACTTGCTGAACATCATAAAAACCAGATAAAGGCTATTATGGAGGACAAAGCCATATGGTCCGTAGAAAGGGAAAAGCTGGTTAATGATTATGAAGCCTATGAGCGACCTATACACATTGTGAAGAGTGACTAAGATGTGTACTGCAACAAGCTTAACAATCTGGCTGAGTTTTGCAAATGGTTAGCCAAGGATCTACCTTGGAAACTCCGAGATGCTTTGGAGGTAGTGGATTCAGATTCCACCCCTCACATAGTGATTCATTTCCTTCTTCTCTATAAGGAGATGATGAAGAGATTTAATAAGGAGCTTGAGGAGCGCGGGGCGGGAAGGACAGTAGCCTGAAGATCATTTTCCTGCTTTTCTTGATTGTTTGAATTTAGTATTTGGCTTGTATTAGCTCAAACGTTTATACTTTGACACTATGTACTGGATTAATATGAATGAATGAAAGTTTAGCCTTTCTTTATTTTCTTGCCTTCATGATATTTTTAATGCTTGTTAATAACAACCTTTATAAATGTTTCCCTAAAAATAAAAAGAAAACATAAGCATAAAAGCAATGTGCATCTGCATTCAATATGCATCAAGCACCGAAACTCATACACTCTGTCGTTTCTCCAACAGAAAGCTAACTACTCGACACTGCTACGAGACCCGCCACAATTACAAGATGAATTTTGAAAAAATCGAAGAAAATCAGAATAGAATGAGGACGGACATCGACTTTCTCAGAGCCAAGATGGACCAACTACTTGAGACCATGATGGTGTTAACTCAGAAAGAAAAAGATGCTGAAACTATTGCCGAGACCAAAAAGCTTGCTGATAAGGTGGGCACTTCAGGGGTGACTAAGGAAATCCATATCCCCATTCCTGTGGACCTTTCAGAGCATTCTACTGAGTTAGGTCGACAAATATCTATAGCCGATATGTATGAACAATATGATGCCTTCTTCCTACCATCACCTCCTCAACCCACCGTGGGAGTTATGCCCGACCCAACTACTGAGAGGTTACGTACCTTAGAAGAGAAATTCAAGTCTTTGGAGGTTCACACTACTCCTGGCTTGGATGCGGTGGACATGTGCTTTGTACCTATAGTTATGATCCCTAAAAAGGTCAAGGTTTCGGACTTCGATAAGTACAAAAAGATCAGCTGTCCCAAAACTCATCTTCGAGCATACTGTCGCAAGATGGCTGCTCACATCGACAACGAACAACTCCTTATTCATTATTTCTAGGATAGCCTTAGTGGGGCATCTTTGGAATGGTACATGTAGTTGGAAAAGGTGGAGGTTGGCACATGGAGGGATTTTGCTGAAGCATCCTCAGACATTATCATTATAACACTAATCTGGCACCAAACTGCACTTAGTTGCAAGACATGACTCAGCATAATAATGACTCATTTAAAGAATATGCCCAACAACGAAGGGAGCTTGCTTCTCGTGTCCAACCACCTCTGCTTGACAAAGAGCTGATGGACATGTTTATGGGAACTTTGCAATCTCAATACATGGGTCGGATGCTAGGATCCAGTTTCCCTAGCTTTTCTGAAATTGTATCTGTGGGTGAAAAAAATTAAAACCAGTTGAAGAAAACCAAGGCGTCTGCTGCTATTACAAGTGGAGGAAAAAAGCTCTTCTCCAACTTCCAAAAGAAAAAGGAGGAGGAGACCAATGCCGTCATGAGAGGACGAAGGGACATAGCTCCATAGGATATCCCATACCAATAAGTGGCCGCCATTACACAAACTCCATATCAACAACCTACTCAACAACAGGCATATTAGCAGTAGCAGTATCAATGGGCTCCTCCACAACAGCCTCAACCACAACATCTAAAGAATGCCCCAGCACGGCGGCAGTTCAGACCAAGAGCGCCAAGGAGGCACATTGACCTTGTACCCATGACGTACAACCAAATATTTCCCTATTTGTACCAAGGGCAACAATTGACTCTAAGAGATTTAAGGCCAGCCATTTTCCATTATCCTCCCGGATATGGTGCTAATGCTCATTGTGTGTTTCACAAGGGAGCGCTCGGGCATTCGATAGAAAACTACTATGCATTCCAAAATCGTGTACAAGAATTGGTCGAATCTAAGGACCTCACTTTTACTCCCGAGGTCCGAATGTCAAAACCAACCTCATTCCCACGCATGAGGGAGCAGCTGTTAACGCCTTGGGTGAAGATGAAGATCGAGAGCTGATCACAAAGGTTAAAGATGTTCAAACCCCTATGGCTGAAATAGGGAAACCGTTGAAGAAATATGGACTAATCTTCCCAAATGATGAAATTGATGATTTTACTGATGAAGAGGTGGCAGAGCGTTTGCAAGAGCTCCTAGATCAGGGTGTGATTCAAATAGAACGTGTTGGAAAAGGAAAAAAGATGAAAGTTATATTTGTCATTGATATTCCATATGATGTTCTACAAGTACGAGCTTCTATTTCTCTGCGCATCATTGATATTCCATATGACGTTTCATAAACACAAGCTCCTACTTCTCTATATGTCATTGATATTCCATATGATGTTCTACAAATACGAGCTCCTACTATCATTGATATTCCATATGATGTTCCGTAAACATGAACTCCTATTTCTCCAATTGTTATTCAATATCCTGCTCGATTTCCATACGACAGCAACCAAGCGGTCCCATGAACTATGAGCCCTAGAATTTTTAAGCAAGGGCAAGAGATTAAGCCTTCAAGCACTAATAAACAGAATGTAACCTCCATCGTGGGACAAAGGGAGATGACGAGAAGTGGCCGAGTTTTCGTTCCTAAAAATGTTGAAACATCTGCCAGTACCAAAGGGAAGACGCCCATTGTGACTCTGATTTCTGTTCCAGAATCTAAAGAAGAGTCTTCTTCGCCAAAGGCTGCATTTACCCAAAAAGAGGCTGATGAATTTATGAAAATTATAAAGAAAAATGACTACAAGGTAGCCGACCAATTGAATCAGACACCAGCCAAAATATCCATGATGTCTTTGTTAATTAGTTCTGAAGCCCATACCACAAAGGAAATAACTATAGCTCAACTTGACAATGTGATAGCCAGTGTCACCACTAGAAACTTTCTTGGATTTAATGACGAAGAGTTGACCGTGGAAAAAAAGAATCACAATAAGGCTCTGCACATTTCCATAAAGTGTGTGGACACGGTGCTGTCTAGAGTCTTGGTGGACACTGACTCATCCTTGAACGTGATCCCAAAGACTACCCTGGTAAACATGCCTCTGGAAGGTCTAGGAATGAAGCCTAACACTCTAATCGTAAAAGAATTTTATGGCTCTAGACGAGCAGTTATTGGAGAAGTAGACCTTCTAATCAAGATAGGACCAACTATTTTTACCATCACTTTTCAAGTGATGGATATCCATCCCGGATATATTTGCGTGCTTTAGAAACCTTGGATACATGCGACGGGAGCAGTAACTTCCACCTTGCACCAAAAGTTAAAGTTTAACACTGATGATAAAGTTGTTGTAAATGGTGGGGAGGAAGACATCTTGGTGAGTCATTTGTCGTCCTTTCGTTATATCGATGTTGAAAGTGATATTATGGAAACACCATTTCAATCATTGGAAGTTGTGAGTGTACAGTCTGTACAACGTGTGCCAGACCAACCTGAGTCCTCCATGGCCTCTTGGCAAGGAGCTAAAACCATGATTGAAAGTGGAAATGCCCAATGCTGGGGCAAAGTGGTTGAGGTGACTAGGAAGTTTGATAAGTTTGAGCTAGGGTATCAACCATCTTCTAGCACATCATTGATGCCATACAACAAGAAGCAGATTCCTCCTGTGGAGGAGACTTTCATAAGTGCTTGACACATCTTCGGTTGCCATGTGGCGATGATTGATGAAGAAAACGCTGATGATGATGAAGCTTCTTCAAGCTGGATCCGACAAGCAAAGCCTGGTGAAGAGCTCCAAAATTGGAATACCATTGAAGTACCCCAGTTCTTCCGACACCAAATGTAATTTTATTGTTTTATCAAAAAACCCTACACTCTGCCCAAGGCATAGTGGTGCATTGAATAGGTCACGTGATGCTTTTAAAATGATTATTATCATGAATAAATATTAGTTTTCATTTAATTTTGTTCATTTTATTTCACATTTTTTACTTTTAAAATAAATGGCAATATTCTCATGCACACACTTCCTAAATAAACTGCATAAACCATAACATGCAGAGACACCACCGAGGTCCTTGATAGAGACGCTGCTATTATCCTGTATGACTTTGATTGCCCAATCTACCAAGATGAAGAGGAAGGTGAGGAAGATTGTGAACTTCCTAACGAGTTGGCGAGGTTGCTCAAGCAAAAAGAAAGAGTCATCCAGCCGCACAAAAAAGGGGTTGAAGTCATCAACCTGGGTACCGAGGAAGATAGAAGGGAGGTGAAGATAGGAGCATCTCTTCAAGCTGCAGTCAAGACCAAGTTGATAGAGCTTCTACGTGGGTATGTTGAGTGTTCGCCTGGTCATATCAAGATATGCCTGGGTTGGATACCGATATTGTTGTACACAAACTACCACTCAAGGAGGAATGCCATGCTGTCAAGCAGAAGTTGAGGAGGACCCATCTTGACATGGCTCTCAAAATTCGTGAAGAGGTTCGAAAGAAATTCAATGTTGGATTCCTGGCAGTAGAAAAGTACCCACAATGGGTTTCCAACATTGTACCTGTATCGAAAAAAGATGGAAAGGTCTGCATGTGTGTGGATAACAGTGATTTAAATAGAGCTAGTCCTAAGGACGATTTCCCATTACCTCACATCAATGTTTTGGTTGATAGCACAACTCAATTCTCCATATTCTCCTTCATGGATGGTTTCTCTGGGTACAATCAAATTATTGTGGATCCAAATGACATGGAGAAGACCACTTTTATGACACCATGAGGCACCTTCTGCTACAAGGTAATGCCCTTCAGATTGAAAAATGTTGGGGCAACATATCAACGCGCGATGGTGACTCTTTTTCATGATATGATTCATAAAGAGATTGAAGTATACGTCGATGATATGATTTCCATGTCTCAAACCGTGGGAGAACACTTGATCAATCTACAAAGGCTATTTTCCCGATTGAGAAAGTTCATACTGAGACTCAACCCTAACAAGTGTATGTTTGGGGTACGATCTGGAAAATTATTGGGCTTCATCGTGAGTCAGAAAGTGATTGAAGTGGACCCTGATAAGGTCAGAGAAATTCAGAGTATGCCTGCACCTAGGACAGAGAAAGAGGTTCATGGCTTTCTGGGGAAATTGAACTACATCGCCGGATTTCATCCACATCTCGAAGCCACTTGTAAACCAATTTTCAAGCTACTAAAAAAGATCAATCAATTGTGTAGAATGATGATTGCCAAGAGGCATTCGACAAAGTCAAAGAATATTTACAAGAACCACTAATCCTGATACCTCCTGTCCCTGAAAGGCCACTTGTTATGTACCTAACTGTACTCGACGAGTCTATGGACTGTATGTTGGGACAACAAGATGAGACTGGAAAGAAAGAGCATGCCATCTACTACCTCAGCAAAAAGTTCAATGATTGTGAAACAAGGTATTCCTTACTCGAAAAGACTTGTTGTACACTCGCATGGGCTACCAAGTACCTCAGGCAATATATGTTAAGAGACACTAATTATTTGATTTCCAAGATGGATCCCATTAAATATATCATTGAGAAACCTGCTCTCACTGGCAAAATTTTCTGATGGCAAATGCTTCTATCTGAGTACGACATTAAAGATGTTACTCAAAAAGCCATCAAGGGTAGCATGCTGGCGGATCATCTTGCCCATCAACCGATGGATGATTATCAGCCCTTGAAATTCAATTTTCTAAACAAAGATATCATGGTTTTGAGAGACTATGAAGATCCTAGACCATAGGAAGGACCCGAACCAGGGGAGCGATGGACTCTCATGTTTAATGGTGCTTCAAATACTTATGGGCATGGAATTGGGGAAGTTCTTACATCTCCAAAGAACTTTCACCTGCCGTTTACAGCTAAGCTTTGCTTTACATGTACAAATAATATGGCTGAGTATGAAGCTTGTATCCTAGGGTTAGAAGAAGCCATTGACTTGACGATTAAAACCCTCGATGTTTTTGGAGATTTTTCCATAGTAATACACCAAATTAGGGTGATTAGAAGACCAAACATACCAACTTGGTTCCATATCGGGATTATGTGGTGAAAGTATTCCCCAGATTCGATGATATCACTTTTACTTATGTTCCTAGAGAGGAAAATCAAATGGAAGATGCTCTGGAAACCCTAACATCCATGTATAAACTGATATGGCCAAACCATCGGCCATCCACTGATCTCAGGCGCTTTGAGGATCCCGCTCACTATTTAACCACCGCTAAAGAGTCAAATGAAAAGCCATGGTTCTATGACATCAAATGCTATCTGGAGAAACAAGAATATCCCGAAGGTGCCTTAGGCATAGACAAAAGAACTTTGCAAAGACTGGCGTCCAATTTATTCCTAAATGGAAATGTGCTATACAAGTGTAACCATGACACTGTCTAACTCAGATGTTTGGAAGAACATGAAGCTGAACAAATTTTGAAGGAAATTCACGAAGGATGTTTTGGAACCCATGAAAATTGACATACGATGGCAAATAAGATCTTGAGAGCATACTATTACTGGCTAACCTTGGAGGCTGATTGCTATCATCACGTCTAAACTTGTCACAAGTGCCAGATATATACTGATAAGATCCATGTACCTCCCACGCCTATGAATGTCTTGATTTCACCATGGCCTTTCTCCATGTAGGGAATATACATGATTGGGATGAATGAGCCAAAAGCCTCAAATGAGCACCATTTAATATTGGTTTCCATATACTACTTTACTAAGTGGGTCGAGGCCGCATCGTACGCCAATGTGACCAAACAAGTGGTGGCCTGCTTCTTAAAACACAACATTATATGTAGATACGGAGTTCCCAACCGCATCATCACTGACAATGGGTCTAATCTCAATAATAAAATGATAAAAGAGTTGTGTGCTAGTTTCAAGATTAAACACCATAATTCAACACCATACAGACCCAAGATGAACAAAGCCATTGAAGCAGCCAATAAAAATATCAAAAAGATCATTAAGAAAATGGTAGTCACTTATAAGGATTGGCATGAAATGCTACCTTTTGCACTGCACGACTACCGTACTTCAGTGCAAACTTCAACAAGGGCAACTCCTTACTCATTGGTTTATGGAATGAAGCGGTCCTTCTGGTATAGGTCAAAATTCTCTTACTAAGAGTTTTAATGGAGGCCCAGCTTGATGAAGTAGAGTGGGTGAAGACTGTAACACCCTTCTAAACCCCACAGAAAATATATGAATAATCAGAGTAAATTATCATGCATTCACAAAAGGGCGTCACACATAACTTTCAAACATCAAAACCACGTGTCATGCTCATTAACACTTCAATAAATAATCATGCTTTCCAAAGTTTCACTTTGCATGTAGCAGCAAATTTAATTTATTTTCATAATTCTCTTAACAAAACATTCGCGTTCACCACATAAATCAACATTACTTAGGCACTAAGGCCAACATCTTAATATCCCAATGAATACAAAAACATAGCGTAGAGTACATAAAGTATCTCTAAAACATAAACCAAACGATCCCAGTGTTACATGACCAGAGCATGACTCGACCCAATATAACTAAATTACTAAATGGCTACACCAACAACGACCACGCAACTACAAGCAGCTCTACTCTTGATACCTGCACGATGCCAGATAAGACATCATTCCAGCAGAAGGGTGAGAAATATTATCATAATAACAATGCATATAATTATATATCTATATACAATCACATAATACACATATTTTGCATTCTCACCACATTCATCAAAATTCAACATATACATCACAATGTATATATACTAAACTAAGCATATTCCATCATGCCTACATCTAAATTCTCAATCCAACAATTCACGCACATATGCATACTTTCATACAACAATCACATATTCATCATTCTCGAATACACAAGTCATGTACATACACATATGCATAACTTCGTACAACAATCATATATTTATGCCATGAGACTCAATGCAACTCGATGCAACTCATGCCATATGGTACCAACACTTGTTATTATTTTTCAGTTTTTACATTTAAACAGGGTCTGTCCTCTAGACCGATAACAACAAAAGCCCGTCCTCTAAGCTTTCAAACCCACTATTCTAGGCTTGGGACAAGTCACTAGTCTCCACGAAACTAGCAAGCATTGCCTCTTGACCAAATGATGCGTATGCAATCAACAACCAAATGCACTTAAGACTGTTCTCGCATCTTAATCTCGTGCATTCTCAAATAATTCATCACATAAGAATTATAACATGATTGCACACTCACACATCATATCAAGAAATGTACACATATTCACAATATGTTCTTATGCATTATTCACAATATTGGATACAATCAATATGCATTCACAATTCAATACCATCACCGTATTTATCAAGCAATGCACACATATTCACAATATGTTCTCATGCATTCTTCACATACAATCGCATAAAAATCATTATGCATTCACAATATTGTGCCAACGGCAACGAACCTCATCATAAATCATCATGCATTTTTAATCAATTTAAACAATGCATTATATATGCCAAAAGGCCACATTTCACAATATTGCACAATCTAGGATTCACGCCATACGGCTACCCATAACATATCACACAACAACACATAAACTATTCATTTCTGATAAGGATTGAACACAATCGAACCAAACAATCAACATTGGATGGAACACAAGGAAATGAAAATGCTGTCACACTCGCTAGCTTGCTCGCCTAGCGAGTTCCTAGCGAACACTCGCTACCTGTTCACCTAGCGAACAAGCTCGCGAAGGCAAACAGAAGCTATTGTAAGGCTTCGCTACTTACTCGCTGGGACTTCTCCTAGCGAACCCCTCGCTACCTCCCTCGCTACCAGCGAAGAGGGTCAATTACATTCTGTCCAAGTCTAGGATCATTCGCTACTAGCTAGCTACAGCGAACACTCGCGACCTGCTCGCCTAGCGAAGGTGCTAGCGAACGTCTGCGATGTTCAAAACCCCAACTGTCCTAAATCATCAAATCATTACAAAGTCAACTGATTAAATTCCAACGAATTCCAGTAGTCTTAGCCTAACATTTCTCGACTAATCTACACCATTTATTCAAGATTTTAACCGTTCAAACATCGATTCTATCGATTAAACCCATTCTTGCCCTAAAATGGAAAATGATGGAGAACCTCCCACAAATCCAAACACATACATACATAATCACATACATTGGTAAGATAACAATATTTCACACCCTTACCTTGATTAATCGGAAGCTAAAAGTTGTTCTGATGATTCCAAGCTTTTCCTCTATTTTCTCCTCTTCTCTCTTCTTCCTTCTTTCTTTCTCTTCTTTTTCCTTTCTCTTTATTTCTATCCTTTTCTTTCCACTTTCTCTTATATATCCTTCTCTTTTATTTCTCCTCAAAATATCTATTCTTATCATTAATTAGAGAAGATCTAGTAAATTCACGTTATTCTACCAAATAGAATAAATCAGTTAAATCCATTAACTCATATAAATTAAATAGATTCAATAATTTATTAATCAATTAATTAGTACAAATAATCAATTATTGAAAATTGGGTTGTTAAAAAGACAAGGTTTGATGAGCTCAACCTTATTGAATAAAAGTGCTTGACAATATTGTGTCACGTTTAGCTCTGCCAGAGACGTATGAAGAGAGCTTTTGACAAGAAGGTGCAGTCTCGGACATTCCAAAAAGGTGACTTGGTGCTTAAGAGGATCTTATCCATGTACAACAAATCCAGGGGCAAGTGGATGCCGAATTATGAAGGCCCATATGTTGGGCATTCTCTGGTGGTGCCTTAAAGCTCGCAACTATGGATGGTGATGAATTACCATATCTGGTGAATACAGACTCCGTCAAATGAAATTACGCCTAAAATGTGGAATAATAAAGTCGCTAAAAACCTAAAAAGGCGACTTAGGAAAAAATGGCTATCCTGGTGGAATGAAAACCCAAAAGGGCAGTCTAGGAAAATTTTTGGGATAAAATAACAAAATAGGCCTGCTGAGTTAAAAACCTGAAAGGGCAGCTCAGGAAAAAAAGTTCCTCCCGGTGGATTGAAAACCCGAACGGGCGATCCAGGAAAAAGTTAGGGACAAATTCCAAGGCAAAGTATCCAGTCTGTACATCTACTCGACCCTGATGAACTACTGAAGGAAGGAATCAATCTAGCCGTCTTCCTACGAAGCAAGGTGTTGAAGTCTTCAAAGTCATATGGACCATAGCAGTGTTAAAACTCAATGGAACCTCAATAATTTGTATTGCCATTGTATTTTTTTTCTTGGACTGCAATTACCTTATTAAGGAATTGCATCCTTGTACATATTTACCTATTAAAGGGTCAAATCAATAAAAAAAAAAAGAGATTTCTCACTAAATTATGCTCACTTTTTACTTGATCTGCTTGTTTGCAAATTAATTTTATTTTTGATAAACTTTGTTTTGAAACTTCAGTTAATAATAACAATATTTGAAAAGTAATAATTTTTTTTTGGTGTTTAGAGAACCTGAAGGAAGATCGATAGTCCCCAATAACGCTTTACCACATGAAAAACATCAAATCAGTTGTCAGTCGCCTCAGCTCTTTAGCATAAGTAGCATAATCCTCTTACGGATCTGCTTGATGTAAACTCCACAACAGTGAATATTCTTAAAGCCTAGTAGGGGCCATCATGTTCCCTAGTCACTCACAACGTCACCAAGTGTGGGAAGTCGAGTAGTCAGACCCATTTCTTCAAAGTCCAATCCTTTATTTACAACTACCCAAAAGTCCACTCTTGTTGACACCCTCAAGTTTAGCCTTTAAAGTCCAGTTTTCATTGGCAACCACTAAAAATCCACCCTTGTTGGCATCCTCATAAAACTTGAAAGTCCAATTTATTGGCAAACACCGAGATAACCAAAGTCCAATTTCATTTGGAAATTATCAAATCTAATCACTAGTGGTGTCCAAAAGGCTCTCACTCTCAAAAGGAAGGCCTATCCCCAGTGTACCCGATCATTTTCATTGTCACGTGAATGACATGTAATAATAACATCATACT
Organism: Lathyrus sativus; assembly: GCA_963859935.3. NCBI lineage: Eukaryota > Viridiplantae > Streptophyta > Magnoliopsida > Fabales > Fabaceae > Lathyrus > Lathyrus sativus. The sequence continues at coordinate 651,251,196 of OZ012739.1, read as the reverse complement.
CAATCATATCAAGCATTGACATATCTATGCATAGCCTCTCTGTAAAGAAGCTTTACCAACTAGTCTTGTGCATTCATACATGCATTAGATTCCCAAAAGTTGCATCTTCGTATGCATATCTGCGTTCATGCAATGCTTGTCATTTTCATTAAAGTGGAACATCATATTAAGCATACCATAATCAGGATCTAGGATTAATCAGTGAGTATCCCGGGTAGTCCTCCTTCAAAGTCGGCAGTATTCCTATCAAAAAAGTTAATACCCCGTGCGTGCTCATGGGATTCTATTCCCCAGCAAGTCATTCTTCAACTTTATGGTTGATATTGATGATCCCCAACATCTTTTGCTCTTGTTTCTCCCCAAAAAAAAGATTATCCTAAAAAGTTCTTTGCTTTTCCCTTGCAGAAATTTGTCAACAAGTTTCCTCAGAAAGGAATTTTTGCTCAAACTATTTCCCCCAGCATATTTAATTCTCGAAACACTACTCTAAGAATCCCCAAAGATCCTTAGTTTATAAGGTGTTGCTTTGCGTGATTCAGAGAATCTCATTTATCTTGAGATATTGTTTTGGTATCATCGGAGAGCCTTAATTTGTAAGGTACTGCTTCGACAACCCGAAGAGTCTCATGTTTTGCTGAGATACTACTTTGGTATCCGCAGAGAGCCTTAACTTGTAAGGTACTTCTTCGTCCACCCAAAGAGTCTCATTTTTCTTGAGATACTACTTTGGTATCATCAGAGAGCCTTAATTTGTAAGACCTTTCTAGACATCTCTAGACACTTCAAGACCTTTCTAAACACTTCAAGGCATTTACTCCAATACATCAATTTGAATTGAGACCACCATGTAACTTCATTTACAAGCATGAGAACCCTTTGATTTGAACTTGCATTGGGATTGCTACCGAGTCAACTACCTAACTAACTGAGTTAACTTCTAACTCAATGAGTTGAGTCCAACTAACTCCAAGGCTAGTTCTAAAGCTCATTCCAAACCTAGCAACTCCAAACCTCTTTTCTATATAAACAAAACTCCACTGTTTCACAAAGGAACCTTGATCATTTTCTCACCCTCAATCATTTTCTCAATTTCTTCTCTCATCACTCTCAATTCTCTCACATTCTCTCTGAATTTTCTACAACTTCTACTCATATTCATCTTCACTTTCTTCCCAAATCACACTAAAGCTCAAATTCACCATTAAAGAGTAGTAACTTCTACATCAAAAGTTCTTTTCTCTTGAGCTTAACCATCACCATCTTGAAATTCTACTTGGTTTTATGGAGTTTTATTGACTTTTGATTCATCTCAAGTGATTACTCCAAGCTTCTTCGGTGCAAATTCATATTTGGAGATTTCGTCGCATTTTGCTCGGTTTTACTACGACTGGGTTGCAAATTCTGATATCTCTGGTTTTCTTTGATTATATTCATCATAATTCATTTGCAACAACATCCAAGACAAATTTCAGCCTTGTAGGTTGGCTATCCTTGCTTATTTTACTGTTTCGATAGTTTTCGTATTGTTTGCGATGTATTTCGATAATTTCTTGTGTGTGAATTGATTATGCATTCCTTGACCCTTGATCTTGATGAGTTAATTGATTCAATTTATGATTATTTTCTATTTTTGGACTTGATTTTCATGCATAAATGTTTGCCCTAGCATGTGAGTGATTACACAAATCATATGTGGCCAAAAGTGCTTTTAAAAAATCAATTTTCAGCCACTACTTCAGTGTTAATCGATTAACACTTTTGCACTGGAAAAGTGTTAATAGATTAATACTATGTTTTTACCAAAATTCTACCTTTTTTAAAGGGTTAATTGATTAACACTTTTGCATTGGCAAAATGTTAATCAATAAAACTGCTCCAAAATGCCATTTTTGTGCATTTTCAAGTATGTTTGACATTCTTTTCTCATTCAACTCCCATGGATTGTTATGATTGATTTTTATGGATTTTTGTATGAGTCATTTAACTTATATTTGAAGCATGCTTGTAAACTTTTGGATGCTCGATTTTATTGATTACGCATTTGTTCACATTTTTGGGATTGTATGATTATGTTCATTCTTGCATTCTTTGATCACATGCTACATGATTTATGATGCATACTAAATGATTTTAGTAATGTTTTCAACTTCCATTTATGTTTTCATTAAGATCGTTCCTCTTTGGAATAGACTTAATCTTGTATAACCAATAATTCACCCTTTTGCTTTAATGATTTTTCATCCCTTTGGAAAATTGTTAGCACATCACTCCTTTTTTATTAATTAATTGAAACTTCGTTTCAATTAGTTGATCTTCCCTCTTTCTTATCCTTTAGATCTTCTAGAGATTTGTCCTCTTTCCCCTGCAGAGTTAAAGATTTGCAACACGTTGGAGCACTATACAAGTTTTGCGCTGTTGTGCTGTCGGTTTTGTTTCTCGCGCTACACTTTAGTGTTAGAGAAGGAATAAGAGTGAAGAATTCCTACACTCATTCTGATTATTTTGGGTAGGGGACGAACGACCCTATGCCTGGAATATTCGTCTCTATCTCCTTACTGTGCTATCTCCCATTTTTCCAACCGAGTCAATCCTTGATCACTTACACCCTGATTTCTTGTATTTGCATTTAACTTCCTCCTTTTGATTCAACTTTCCTTTCTCTTGTGGCCAATCACCATCCTTGGTTTCTCCAGAGATTTGTATTCAGACTTTTCTTTTGTTAAATCCAAGTTCTTGTCTTACCCAGCAAAGTCAATCATTTCTCTTTGATTAAACACAATCTTCCTGTTAAAAACCTAGTCCTCATTGGAGTTCACAACCTTCTCTTGGTTCTCTCCTTCTTGTTTGGTTAATATCTTCCTGTCATTTAAAACACCAATTTATTCTTTTCTCAATTAATCACAGTCCGTCTGTTAACATACTGGGTTTACCTTGGGTTAATCACTTTCTCCCAGTTAATCACCCGATCTTTGGTTAATCACGGCCTGCCTGTTAGAACCAATCATCATTTTCTCAGTTAACCACAGCCCATCTGTTAACATACTAAGTTTTTCTTGAGTTAATCACCTCCTCTTAGTTAATCACTCAATATTTTTTATTAATCACAATCCGTCTGTTAAACACTGAATCCCTACAGTTAGTAACCTTTCTTTGGTTCAAACACTCGCACCTTTGGGTTAGTAACCTTTGTTTGGTTCAAATACCTTTTCCTTCGGTCAAGTACTACTTGTTCCATCAGTGTACCATCCTTTAGGTTACAACCTTCGCTGGGTTTCACACTCGCTCTTTCTGGTTGATCACCATCCTTTGGTTAAAACCAACTCCTTTACTCTTTCCGATTAACCACTGTTTATCAGTTAATACACCGAGTTCTCCAGAGATTCAAACACCTTCTTTTGGTTCACTACTCTCTTTCTTCTGGTTCATCATAGTCCAACTGTTGACACCAACCTTTTACTCTCCCCACAGAGTTTTGCTCTTATCTTTCTTCAAACAATCACCGCCTTCCAGTTAATGTACCAAGTCTCGTGTGGATCTTACCTTTACTTCGATTCTTGTCCCTTTATTCTTCTGATTTTGACACCATTCTTTTGTTTTATGCCCAGTGGAGTTATTTTCTCTTTCGAGTTCCTCAGCAAAGTCTTCCTTTTCCCTCCTTTCGCTCTTGGTTTTGACGCCATCTCTGTTTCCTTTTCTTTCTCTGCCATAGTTCCCCGAACTACGTAGGCTCTGACTTCCTCATTGCAATATGAGGATACGTAGGCACAAGATTGCAAAATCTTGGTGAGCCACCTTCTTCCATTCTTCTTTCTCTCTGGTCCTCCCATATCTTTTCTCTCTTTTCTGGTTCCATGAACTACGTAGCTCTGATTTCCTCATTGTACAATGAAGGTACATAGGCACGAGGGCCCCAATCCTCTGTGAGCATTTTCTTTCTTTCTTTCTTTCTTTCCTTCTCTCTCTCTTTTATTTCTCATTTTTAACTAGAAACATTTAGATAGATAACTCATCCAAGCCTAGAAGAAAGCAAAATGGTTCCCGTCGAGTACGACGGGTCAGTAAGGTGCTAGTACCTTCCTTTCGCATAACTGACACCCTTTCCCATTCCTCTTCCCTTTGGGTTTTATCGATATTTTCCATGTCCTTTGGGACTAAATAAAGTTTGGTGACGACTCTGTTGTATCTTTGAGTGTGCGATTCACTCAAGTATAATCCCGCTAGCTTTAAAATGTACCTTCTACTTTCGCGTTCCCAGTACCATATTTCAAACGTGTAAACGCCCATTTTCACGTCTCCGCTTATAAGTTTAAAATCACCCTATCGAAAATTAGAATTTTCCAAATTAACTAAAAGCGTTTTCACTGTAATTTAAAATTATTTTATGAAATTCATACAGTCAGATACAGGTTTCACTCTTTCGAGTTGAACTCGATATCTCTATGTTTCTGCTTTCGCGATAACTTTAATTTATAAAAACATGATTTTTCAGACATAAAAGCAATTCTCGTTATAAATACTAATTTTACGAGTTATTAGAGTATCGTTGGTACGACGATCCTCACATTACGGACTCAGCTGATTTAAACTGACATGGTAAAAATACTAAACAGGAAGAATTTATTCATGGCATACATTTTCATAATATTAAGTAAATATTGCAAACAAATAGAAGCTGGAAATAACATAAAATGTCGACTTTAATAAAATAAATTTCTCTGTGAAAAGACTTTATTCGGTACATAATACTGGAAATAAATGCTGATAATAATGTCAACAGGATTTAATACAAGTAGCAGTCAAAAATTCTAACTTTAAAATGTAGAAAAATAAATCAAAGAGTATTCCAAACTTAAGACTAAGGTTACAATAATCACTCAATTTGAGAAACTATTACTTTTGCAAAGTTAAATTTATGCTCAGACAAAGCTTGGATTTTTAAATTTGAGGCTAAGGACCTATTTATAGGCTAAAACTAGTAGGTAAACTGCTTAAGATGTGAAAAACGAGTGGGGCATTATTTGGGAAGTGGTGGAAGAAAATTCAGATTCTGGTGCAAAGTTTTAGGAAGACGACGCCATGACAGACATCAGTTAAGCTGACAACCTGCCTGTCATGACTTTGCTATAAGGAGCGCTTGATCATGGGCCTTGACGAGCATCATCTAGGTTGACGACCTGCCCGTATGGGTGCTTTACCTTATTTATTTGATTCCTTTTACTTGTTGGGTGATGGGTTGCTTCTGAGAGAGGGTGGTGCTCATCAGCCCTGAGACGCACTCGTCATAAGTTTTTTACTTAGCATATTTCATGTCGCTTTTTCTTTTTTCCATATTTTTTACTCGCATAGGCATCTAACTTCCAAATACCTAAAATATGGACAAAATACCAGCATAACACTACAAGAACATATAAAATTTACATTAAAGCATGTGTGAATCGAGCTAATAAAGTAGTACGTTTTATGTGTTATCACAATATTCCATGAGCATGTCCCTCTCGTGTCCCACACTAGAAAATTTGATGCCATGACAGAACTTGTTAATCATGTCCTCAGTGGAATACAAGGAAACAATGTCTTGACATGGATAAGCTTAGTTTTCCTCGCCATAACCGGTAAATATGGAAGCTCAGGTGAACAAAATCTAATCTATAAATGCTTCTATGAAAAAAGAGGAAGCTGAATGGTGCTTCTAAAAAATTATATAAGAAGTCAAGAGAAACGGGTTCACACGATCACCCAATAGATAAGTACAAGACGCGCAAAAGTCTCCACGCCTGAAAGCCAAGTGTGAAGATGAGAAACCTACTTACTTTCTTGAGAAACACCAATATGAGAAGCTTAAATGCTGCCCACGCCTCTTCCCCTCATACAATTAATCTAACCAAAGTGATTGACGTTAGACATCTTGAAACATCACATCAAAATGGACACGTCACTACTATTAAATATACATATGGTAACATAATATTACTATGGTCATTTTGTCAACCGTAGTGATATCTCATTTTTAACGTGCATGTTTTTATTTTATTTTAGTAAAACACTTTTCATCACAGTTCCTAATAACAACTTTGGTCTTAGAAGATAGGTAACAAGCTTTGTATCCCAACATCAATATTTTTCCATATTTTAAATAAAAATAAGCGTGTGTCCTTGAACATTTATTGTTATATAAAAATTGATAGTAGAATGAATAACTATGATTGTTTCAATCAACTATGGTTATATTTTTCATGTTTCACTATTGTTGTTATTTGATACAAAATAAAAAACATAACAGGTTCTTTATTTCGTTCATAGCACACAAGGGTGCCCTAGCGAACGAGACAACAACAATAGAAAAAAACTTCACTATATTCATTCATTTCTTGGAATGAATCATTTATTGGTCTTTCCATCCTCTACGAAGTACAATACATTACCTTTCTGTGTTCGTTGTTCATTGTTCATTTCTTGATCTCTCTCGCGCGTTATGGTGTGGATTTTCGTTTTGTTGCAATTGGATTACTTTGTGTTTTGGTTTTATTCATATTTTATGATGTTTTCATTTTGGTGTTATAACTCTATTGCAAATGAATAAATAAATGTGATTATGAATACGCTTTAGGTTTTGGTGTTATATTATTGTGATGGATATGCATATGCATATAACCATATATGTTGTGAGTGTAGCATTAGTATGCCATTTACATTAGTATTTTGATATAAATTTTAGAATTTGCTATGGATTGTAGTTCGACGAAAGCTAATAGATTAAATTCGGTGTATGAGAAAGGAGTTCTTGAATTCCTTGAATTTTCTGGAAAAAAACTTCTTGGAAATAATGGTGCTTTTTATTGTCCTTCTGTTTATTGCGGGAATATAAAAAACGGTGAAAGAAAGAAATATTAAATCACCTATGTTGTGATGAAATGTATCAAAATTATATAACATGGACGTGGCATGAAGAAGTGGATAAAAATTGAAATGCGACGGAGAAATGAAGATGAAGATGATAAAAAAATGGATGATCGATTAGAAGATATGATTCATGATATTGGAGAGTTATCTTATATAAAAACCTATATTTGTGATACTTTATGTAGTGATAAAGACGCACCTTTATAAAAGGGATGCACAAGTTTTACACGATCATCTACTTTGTTAAAGTTGTTTAATCTAAATCCAAAAAGTGGGTGGTCGGATAAAAGTTTCACATAATTGCTTGATTTGTTGAAACAAATGCTACCAGAAGATAATAATTTGTCGAGTCGTTGTTATGAGGCTAAGAAGATATTGTGTCCAATGGTTTTGGAGTATATCAAAATAAATTAATGCTCTAATGATAGCATATTATATAGGAAAGAGTATGAAAATTTGGATCAATATCTAGAATATGGTGAGTCACACTACAAGTTAAAGGACAACGATGGTAATGACAATGACAATGTTATTAAGAAGCGTTCTCCTGCTAAAGTATTATGGTACTTGCCATTAATTTCAAGGTGTAAGAGAATTTTTTCTAATGAGAATGATGCAAAGAATATTAGATGACATGCATATGAAAGAAATATGATGGAAACATTCTCCATGTAGCTGTTTCTTTGCAATGGAAGAAAATTGATTCGTTGTTTCTGGATTTTGGCCTTGAGATAAGTAAGCTTAAGCTTGGGCTTGCCACAGATGGAACGAACCCCTTTTTAAAGTAATAACCATTTGTTGTGTCTTGTTCTTCTCACAATTTATAACTATCCCCATGGTTGAGCATAAAAAGCAAGTATATGTTGTTAAGTATGATGATTTCTAGACCAAGACAACATGTAAACGACATAGATGTTTATATAAGTCCAGTAATTGAAGATTTAATACTTTTGTGGGAGGAAGGAATTGACGTTGATGTATGATGCATATTCAAGTGAAAATCTTAAGATGTGTGCAATGTTATTTTGCACAATCAACGACTTTCCTGTATATGGTAATTTGGATGGATACAGTGTCAAAGGACATAAAGCATGTCCTATACGTGAATCTAATACATGTTTTACCAGCTTGAGTTTGGAAAAAATAATGTTTACCTTGGGCATTAGAAAATTCTAAAACCCAATCATCCTTATCGTATATTGCAGAAGGCTTTTAACAGAGAGCGGGAGTTTATAATTGTTCCTAAACCTTTAGCTGGAAATGAAGTTTATCAATGACAAGAACACCTTATTGTTATCTTTGGAAATAATAAAAAAAAGGTCTTTTTGATAGAAATATTTGCAAAAACATATCAGTGTTCTTTAATCTTCCATATTGGTCTAGCCTCAATGTAAGACATTGTCTTGATGTGAAGCACGTGGAGAAAATGTGTGTAATAGTTTTACAGGAACAATTTTAAACATTCCAGACAAGACTAAAGCTAATAAGAATACCCGTTTAGATATAGTGGAGATAGGTATACGACAACAATTGGCTCTAGAAGATAGAGGAAAAAGTACTTATTTGCCTCCGACATGTCATACTCTATCTAAAAAGGAAAAAGAAAATTTGTTGCATGTGTTTGCATGGTATCAAAGTTTCCCAAGGTTGTTAAGAAAACATCAAGACACTTGTATCAGTGAAAGATCTCAAGTTAATTGACTTAAAATCTCATGATTGTCATATCTTGATGCAATAACTTCTACCAGTGGCTATCAATAGCATCCTTCCAAAATATGTAAGGGTACATATAACCAGATTGTGATTATTTTTCAATGATATATGTAATAAAGTTCTTGATTTCAATAATATATGAATTAGAAGATGAGGCTGCAATAATCTTGTGACAATTGGAGATGTATTTTCCTCCATCATTTTTTGACATTATAGTTTACTTACTTGTTCATCTTGTTAGAGAAATTAGATTTTATGGTCCAATTTATCTATGATAGATGTATCCAATAGAGCGATACATGAAGATGTTTGCTACTACAAATAACACTTTCTATGATAAAGCTTTCACCTTGAAATGCTAAAAACTGAGAGTATAATTCCTGGAAGCGTCATGCTAACAACATGTTACCTCGATTATCCATAAAAATGAGGGAATATATCTACAAGGGAGTGTTATTTTATTTTTAATATAACTTATTACCTCGGGTTTTCAATGATTTAGTTAGTATTTCTCACTTGGCGCCTTTCCATATTCCATTTTTTCTTTGTTAAATTTTCTTCTTCATTTTTTTAAAGTTAATTAGTAAAACTCAAAATCTTTGTTATCAATAAAAAAGATTAGGAAATAATACGGTTGAAAAGGAAAAACTCCACTGATTATCAATTACAGATTACAAAAAAATAGGAAAACATATAACTATTCCACATATTCAAACTTCCGACTCCACTTAACTTCAACAATTAATCCTGCTACTTTTACCTTTTTAACTATCCTAACTGAGAGAAAAGTTCATAAAGAACTCTTCCATATCGTATGAGGAAAGTCATTTCCTTGGGAGAGGTCACAACCATTTCCATTAAAAAGTTAAAATAGTAAGAGGAAGATTAATTTTGACGTTATGCATAAGGAAGTACAGAAGATGCTTGTCATCTGAAGTAAGCGTTTCTAGATGTTTCTCTCTTAGACGGAGATTTAAAACTAAAAGCTGATGCCAAAATTTTGCAATTGGGATAAAATTAGCAGGACTAGTGAGCTTATTGTAGTTGACATAAATTAGGAGAAGGTGGGTTGAGAAGGCATTTTTGAATCTATAATGTTCAACACAACTACTTTTCTCTTCACACTTTATTGTTTGAGCAATAAGTGATGGAGTAATAGTGATAGGAAAGTCATATGTGTTGGACTTTATTGACTCAACATCCTCACCAGATTGCCTAACAGAGGCATTAACAAGAACTCTGTTACGAGATTAGTGTAAATGGGTCCATGAAGCATGTCAAAGTAACCTTTCAACTTATGTTTGGAAATAATTTTCATTAGATCAAAATCATGGTTTTTCAACTCATTGAAATCAACAAACTTTTCATTGATAACGAACAAAAGATTTTCATCTCTATTAAAGGTTTTTTTAAGTATTTTTTAAATAAAAAGAAAAGACTTTTAAACTAGATTTAAAGACACAAAGAGATGAAAATGAAATGAAACCTGAATAGTGTATATATAAATTCGAAAAGAGGAAGTTAAACAATCAGAGAAGCTAAAACGCCTCATTGAAAATCCAAAAGATACATTACATTTTGAATAGGGATGATAATTACTTTTCTAGTAATATGATTCTAAGGCGCGACGTTTTATTTTTTTTAAATATAAAAACCACATATTACCTCAGTTTTTCCATATAACCGAGGGGAAAACCACATATTACCAGCAATCTAGTAACCTATCTTCTTTATTATATTTTTTATTTGTAAATGTTCTTTGTAATCAATAAAATGTAACAAAAACAAAGGTTATTTACATCAATTTTCTATTAAAATGAGGGTTAAAGTATTTTACCTAAACATAAAAAAACCATTAGTGATTCAGTTGGTCAAATATTTCTGCTCATTTCATGACATATCAATGCTCAAGACACTACCATTAGTGATCTGCGTGAAACATAAATAACTTCCATTATAAAAACATATTTATGGATATGAAGAAGCAAGTGAAACATCATGATGCGCTAGAAACTATCTACATCCATCTTTTTAAGGTATGCAAGATCATTTTCCATGAAAAGATCGTTAAGATGGATGCAAGAGCATAAAATTATTTAGGCTTAAGGATTGTGTTCTTAAATATTTATTTATCTAACCTTTTTTTATCAACCTTTTTTTTTGTTTATATCAGAAACAAATCCATGTGAGGTAAATCCATTAATAATATAGTTGCACCCAACATTTGATATTGCCCAAGTACCAAGGATTCGAAGATATAACGTATGATCTTCACGGACTAATTAATTTTTAATTTTAATATTCTATCTAAACAATGTAATATTCTGGGTAAATATTATAGTTTGTAAACAAATTATTTTATTAATATTTTGTGTAAACAATGTTACAAGTTTTAATTATAAATAATAATTTATCTTACCCCTCGGTTTTATGGATAAACAAAGAGGTATGATGCATTACTTTTGTAAATAATAAAAATGCAAATGCTGGGGTTCAAACCCATGATCAATTTCATGGCTCCTCAGTGAGCTGATGAGTTCTTCTAAAGAGATCTTGTTCAGATCTTTAGCCATCTTCAAGGCAGTCACCATTGGTCTCCATCTGGTAGGTAGACTTCTGATGATTTTCTTTACATGATCTGATGTAGAGTATCCCTTGTCCAGAACCTTTAGCCCAGCTGTGAGGATCTGAAATCTGGAGAACATGGCTTCAACAGATTCAGAGTCTTCCATCTTGAAGGCCTCATACTTCTGGATCAGAGCCAGAGCCTTTATCTCCTTGACTTGAGAGTTTCCCTCATGAGTCATTTTTAAGGATTCAAACATATCAAAAGCAGTTTCCCTGTTTGTAACTTTTTCATACTCAGTATGAGAAATTGCATTCAATAATATTGTTTTGGCCTTGTGATGATTTCTAAAATCTTTCTTCTGAGCATCTGTCATAGATTTTCTGTCTATCTTCTTGCCATTTCCATCTGTGGGATGAACATATCCATCTATGTCTAGATTCCATAGATCAGCATCATATTCAAGGAAAAAACTTTCAATTCTGTCTTTCCAGTAATCAAATTTCTCCCCATCAAACATAGGGGGTTTGATGCTGATTTTATCCCTTTCTTCATATTTATTGTTACTGTTGGATATTGTATTATCAGCCATTGTAACAAATAAATATATATCAAAGTATTTCTCTCTGGATCTTTACTATCACTGTTAAGTGGTAGCACACACAGAACCGGAGCTCTGATGCCAACTGAAGGTGAGATAATACTTAGAAGGGGGGTTGAATAAGTATGAAAGATTAAAAACTTAGAATTAAAACACAATTATTTTTATCCTGGTTCGTTGAACTCAACTACTCCAGTCCACCCTTCCTAGAGTGATTTGCCTTTCTCAACAAGGACTTAATCCACTATTTAATCAAACAGATTACAATAGTAACACCTAAGAACAACTGTTCTTAGTCTTCTCAAGAGCTACTGATTCCAACTGAATCCTCTTAAGGAAATCCTTTACAATTAATGTAAATCTAATACAAGAGTAAGAATGCTTCTAAAAAGCTTTTATCACAACAGTGATATTTCTCTTAAGTTTAAGTACAAATAATTCTAAGAATGAATATGAGAATATGAGAGCTTGAATGTTTCAATTTCTTTTCAGCAAAATGTCTAACTGAAGAATTTGGTGGAGACTTGCTTTTATAGGCAGCTGATCCAAGGGAGCTGCACGTTGAGAAGAGTGTCCCAAAAGGTCTGAGCCTTTTTGTCTTCACATCAAGTGACCTTTCCTAGAAGAAGAAAGCACAGAAAAATCCTTTTTGTCTGTGTTCTTATGTCTAGCATAAATGAGGAAAGAGACGTTTGATTTTCTCCAACGGATATATTCTTTGAGTATTTCTTCTTCAGTTTTTAGCAAGTTCATCAGAGTCTGATTGGGTCAGAGTCTTCTAATGATGATCAGAACTTTGTTGGATCAGAGTCTTCTGCAGCATGTGTGCCTTCAGCGTGTTAAATATCAGAGCATATTTAAAATAGAACTTCAGTACTGACAGCTTTAGTACTTTCAGAATCTTCTGTAGAAACTATGCTTTGAAAAAACTCTTCATACAATATTCTTCTTTGCTTCAGATGCTTCTGACTAGCTTCAGATGATTCTGCTTGCTTCAGATTCTTCTGGAGCTTCTGCTTCAGAATCTTCTGGAGCTTCTTGCCTTAGATCCTTCTGGAGGCTACGCTCAGGATCTTCTGTTAGCAGCAATCAGAATCTTCTAATGAGTGCATCTGGCGCTTCAGAGTCTAGTTAATTTCTTGTATCCAATTCTGATTTGCTTCTAGAGTGTTAATATCTTTACTATCTGCAATAAAAACTCTCAAGCAAATTTTAGAGTATATAATTCTTAAATACAAAATTTCCTAATAGTTATCATCAAAACATAGAGATATTAATAAGAACCAATATCTGTTCTAACAATCTCCCCCTTTTTGATGATGACAAAAAGCATCATAAATTTTGTTTAATTGAAAGTATTAGAATTATAACTCCCCTTGAGATGTTGAATCTCCCCCTGAGTTAAATACAGAAAAGGAATAGAAATTTCCCTTTTGTCTTGAGTAATCTTCAGAGTTAGATCTTGTTTGTTCTTTTAACATTTGAAGGTCAGAATGTCTTGCAGTTTTAAGATTCAGAGTTTGATAACAGTCAAATGATCTGAGAGACTCAGAGTTTCTTTTATAGAATTTACTTATCAAATGTTCTGAAATAGTCAGATTAAACGTTAGATAGAATAAATATGTCTGAAGTTTCATTCTGGTGAAGTTATATTAAACTGTTCAGATCTATATTTTCTCCCCCTTTTTTGTCATAAGCAAAAAGTAAAACTTTTAAAAGACAAATAAAAGGAAATAGTAAAGAAGATAAATCAGTGGAGAAAAACTTTGATTCATTCAATAGATCAAGAGTACATAGGCAAACATCAGAAGATATAGCAATAAAGTACAGATGCAAACAACAGATGCAAAAACATTAGAATGAAAAAAAATTGAAAAACTAAGAGTGTTTGGACAAAAGCATCTTCAATAGATCTGTAATCTCAGAGGATGATTGCTCTTGCTTGGACATCCACTTAGCCATAGTTTCATTCTTTTGATCTTGCTTTGACATCCATTCTGTCATATCCTCAGACTTCTTATCCTGCTTTGCCATCTAGGACTTGATCTCTGACTGGCCAGCTTCCAGAGCAACAATCTTATCTTCAAAATCTGGATGTTCTTTCTTTAACTCAGATGAAGAAGTATGATTAGGTTCTGGAGCTTGAACAGAGTCAATTTCCATTGGTTCTGTAGAGTCTGGAGCAGTGGAGTTAGAAGGAGGGTCTACCAGAGTCATAGCCAACGGATTTTCCTCAGATGCAATGTCAGTAGATTCTATTGAAGGTGGAGGAGCATCTGTAAGGAGCAGGGGATCAGATTTCTTGACAGTCCAGAATAGAGTCCTTGCAGCCTCAACAAATCTGAGCTTCGCATCATCAGAACAGATGTTCTTCAGATTTGAGGCCACAGAGTTGAATCTGTTGATGAATCCATTCCAGATGATGTCAGATTCTTTGGCATCCATTGTTGCTGAGCATTTCTTCTGAACAGTACCTAAATACAACTGTATTTCTTGCAAAAAAGTTTGAAATAAATGATTAACATTAAGTCTGGGCTTTGGATGTAACAAAGTTTCCAGAGTTACAGGTTTAGGTTTGGGAGTTGGTGGAAAAATGGATTTCTGGATGGAGATTAGAGGAGAAGGATAGTATGGAATGAAAGGTATCTCAGGAGCTTTTTCTTTGGATCTGATTAAGGCATTTAACAGATGAGGATTTGCTCTGGTGTGAAGGGTAACTACATCAAAAGGTTGATTTGAGTAGGTTTGGAAGGCAGATTTTTGGGGTTCATCAGATGTAACATTGGTATCAGATGAAATTGGTATGGTTGAAGCAACAACTTTATCAGTTTTAGCAGAACAGGATATAGTTGCTAATGAATCTACATCTGACTTGGATTTTATATAGTCAAGAATCACAGATGGAAGGGTCATGGCGAGTTTTGGTTTCAGAGGGTTGATGAGGTCAGATGGTTCAACTCTGTCATAAAAGTCTTTGAGTTTGAAACCATATGCCAAATTGTGAAATAGAGAAGATACTTGGGCACAAGATATAGTTGTTCTTGGGTTGGTACTTGGAATCAGTATTTCAGATGATGGTGCAGGTGTGGGAATAGGATCTGGAATGGGAGCTTTTGAAGTATAATGGGTTCAGGTTGATTTACCTCAGAGTATTTTTGAGATGGAGAGATTAGAAAAACTGGGTGGAGGTCTGATTCTGAGGAGTTTGAGGAGGTGGTTGGTGTGCAGGAAGTAGAAGATACTTGAAACACAGTTTTTAAGGGTGTGACATCAAGAACTTCTGTTTCAGGAATGTGGGGTTCAGAGGTGTTTGTTGGTTCCGAAGGAATTTCATATGGTTTTGATGGTAGTTTTGAGATGGGTGAAACAGAAGGAATTGTGGTTGGTTCTGATGAAATTGGAACAGAAGTTACTTTTGTAGGTTCAGAAATAACAGGTGCAATGGGTTCAGATGATTTTGATGTTGGATTTTCAGAGGCTTTTTCTGGTTGAGATTCTTGTGGTTTTTCTGGTTGTTCAGATGGCTTTTGTTTAGATGGTTCAGAGGATTTTTGTTGTACAGAAGGTTGTGGTTGTTGTTCTGATGTTTGTTGTTCTGATGTTTGTTTCTGTGAAGATTGTTTTTGTGGAACAAATTGTTTGATTTGGATTTTTGGTTGAGATGATGGTGGTACAGATACTTTTGGTGTTTGAATGGTTTGCGTTGTTGTAGGTGTTGGAATAGAACTTTGTTTTTGTGGTGATTTAGAATTAGGAGCAGTAACAGAGGTAGTTTGTGTAGAGGGTGGTTTAGGAACAGACTTAATATTAGAATCATTTAAAACAACATTACTTGCAGAAGATACAGAAGATTTAGTACCTTTTATCTTGATTCTTTTGGTTGGTACAGAAGAAGTGTCTCCAGAATCTTTTCTCTTCAAGAGCTTCTGTGACTTCTCAGCAATCTTGACTTTCTTCTGAACAGGTGCAGCTTCTGCTGCTGGCTGAGTCCTCTTTCTTTGGAGTTGAGCTTCTTCTTCTTCTTCTTCTGCATCAGGTAGGGGCTGTCTCGCTAGCTGGATCACGTTTGCAGGAACAGGCTTTCCTTCCTTCTTACATTCATCAATGTACATAACCACAATGTGTCTTGGCTCTTCAGCAAAGAACAGTGGAAAGTCATCTACAGGAACCCTCTTCTGACTGAGTTCAGACACATTCAGCTTCTTGGGAGCTGTTGTGAGTTCATCAACTATTTTAAGTCTCTGAAGACTTTTAGCATTCATAGGCTTTCCCATTATGAATTCCAATTCCTCTATAACTCCAGCAGCATACAGAGTAGAAACCAAACCATTCTCAGTTAGAAGATCTGAGATCAACCTTCCAAAAGGGATCCAGGTTCTGATCTTCTGTCCTTTTTCCTTCACATACTCTCTAGATGCATTTATATGGTTCCACAGATGCATAAAAAGAATATATGGAAGATCTACCTTGGTGCTCTGACTTAGGCAATACATGAAATAGAGCTGTTCATTATTGACATAGTCTGGAGAGTTTGTTGACTTCCTATGATGGATGCATCCCATGAAGATCTTGGCCCAGATCTTGTAGTCAGGCTTCAGATCCTTAAATTTGTTAGAAGCTTGACCAACAGTCATCACTTCTTCATACACCTCATCCATGTCCACACGCCCAGTTGGCAAGTGGGAAACACCATTTGTTTCTTCATATCCAATTAACTTTCTGATCAGATCTTCTGTGATAATGATTTCTTTTCCCAGAACAGAAGATAGGATGAACTTGGGGTAAACTAAGGCATGGATCCAGAATTCTTTCACAAGGAGGGGGTAAACTGGTCCAAAGAGTCTATCAAAGTACTTTACCCATCCTTGAGCACCAATGATAGAACAAAATTCAAAGCCATTTTCTGCAAGTGAGTCAAATTCTACCATGGATTCACACAAAACCTCCAACTTCTCAACAGGGGTTAAAAGAGTTCTTTTGGGAGGAGAATAAGGAGCAACACCCATGTTTGCAAAAGTTACTGCAGCCATTGAAGATTGGAATTGAGCAGCTGTTGATGATGAAGTTGCCATTGAAGAATGCTTTGTCACACGCTTAGGTTTAGGGTTTTTATGCAGAGCGAAGAGAAGATGAAAACGCATATAATTTTCTGAGATTGTGAAAAGTGTGAAAGTGAAGATAAGTCATGTATTTATACTAAAACATTTAGGCATACCAACAGTCAGAATATGCATGTTTTAACAAGCATTAAATGAAAATAATAATAATCATTTCAAACATTAATTGCTTTTGACAATTTGGGGGGAAAATCAAGATTTTCACTATTCAAACTTCACCTCAAACGTCTCTTCAGTAATGTACACGCCACCTCTTCAGATTTGGTGTGACACGTGTTTGCTTGCATGTGTTCTGAATTCTCTTAAGAAATGAAACGTTAGCCAACGTTCAGATCTTCTAAGGATTGTTAGTTCAGAGTTTCAAAAAAAAATATTAAGAAGAATAAATAATCAATCAGAGGAAATACTTCAGAGCATTAGGCATTTTTGCATCTGTAAAAATTTGCTTCTGACAAATATTATTCTGGACAAAAATCCATATCAATATTTTTCAGAATAAATTTAAATCTATCTTCAACAAGGGGTTTTGTAAAAATATCTGCCCATTGATGATCTGTATCAACAAAGGCTAAATTTATGATTCCCTTCTGAACATAGTCTCTGATGAAATGATGCTTAATTTCTATATGTTTTCCCTTAGAGTGTAAAATAGGGCTTTTAGACAAACATATAGCAGAAGTATTATCACAAAAGATAGAAATGTTACTTTCAAAAATTTTATAATCTTCTAGTTGACTTTTCATCCAGAGCATCTGTGCGCTACATCCTGCAGCAGCAATATATTCTGCCTCTGTGGTTGAAAGTGCAATTGTGGGTTGCTTCTTGCTGTACCAAGAGATTAGATTTCTTCCTAGAAATTGACAACTTCCAGAAGTACTTTTTCTTTCCACTCTGTCTCCAGCGTAGTCAGCATCACAGAATCCAACTAATTTGAAATTATCAGATTTTCTGTAACACAAACCCACATTAGAAGTACCTTTCAGATACCTTAGAATCCTCTTGACAGCTGTCAAGTGTGATTCTCTAGGATCTGATTGGAATCTAGCACACAGACAAACACTGAACAATATGTCAGGTCTAGAAGCAGTAAGATAAAGAAGAGAGCCAATCATACCTCTGTAGAGCTTCTGGTCTACTTTCTTACTTACCTCTTCCTTGCCAAGTGAGCTAGTTGGATGCACGGGAGTCTTTGCCAGCTTACTATCAGTCATGTTAAATTTCTTCAGAAGTTCTTTAACATATTCGGTCTGATGTATGTAAGTGCACTCTGGAGTTTGATTAACTTGGATTCCTAGAAAGAATCTGAGTTCTCCCATCATGCTCATTTCAAATTCTGCCTGCATACATGTAGCAAACTCCTTTCCAAGCATAATATTTGTTGATCCAAAAATAATATCATCTACATAAATTTGACAAATTAGAAGATCTTTCTTAATTGATTTACAAAAGAGTGTTGTATCCACTTTGCCTCTGATGAAATTTTTCTCCAGAATAAAATTGCTCAACCTCTCATACCAAGCTTTGGGAGCTTGTTTTAAACCATATAGAGATTTCTTTAGTTTGAAAACATGATCTGGAAATTTTTCATTTTCAAAGCCAGGAGGTTGGTGGACATAAACTTCTTCTTCTATAATACCATTAAGAATGGCACTTTTAACATCCATCTGATACAGAGTGATGTTATTTTGTGCAGCAAATGAAATAAGAAGGTGTATAGATTCTAACCTTGCCACTGGAGCATACGTCTTAGTGTAATCAATACCTTCTTGTTGACTGTACCCTTGAGAAACCAGCCTTGCCTTATTCCTTTCAACTTTTCCTTTGTCATTTAACTTATTTCTGAAGACCCATTTTGTACCAATTATATTGAATCCTTGTGGTCTTTGAACTAGATCCCATACATCATTTCTGGTAAATTGATTTAGATCTTCTTGCATAGCAATAATCCAATCATTGTCTTGCAGAGCTTCATCTACAGAAGATGGTTCAATTTTTGACACCAGTCCAAATAGTGATGCTTCAGATGATCTTAGAAAGGATCTTGTTCTGATGGGATCATCCTTCTTTCCAATAATGACATCCTCTGGATGAGAAGCTTTTATTCTGGATGATGATCCTCTAATGGTTGATTCTTCAGAAATGTTTAGATTATTCATCTGAGAAGTTAAAGGAATAGCATCTGGCGTTGCTTCTGGTTCCTTCACTTGAATTTTGTCTGCTTCTGGAACTTCAGTGTCAATGAAGACTACTTCCCTATCTGCAGAGTTTTCAGACTGCTTTGGCTTTTCAGAGCCAGGCTTATCATCAAATCTGACATGAATGGATTCTTCCACAATCTGTGTCTCAGTGTTGTATACTCTGTAGCCTTTAGAGCGTTCAGAATATCCAAGCATGAAACACTTCTGTGCTTTGGAATCAAACTTGTTCAGATTATCCTTAGTATTTAACATATAGCAAGTACATCCAAAAGGATGAAAATATGAAATGTTGGGCTTTTTGTTCTTCCATAGTTCATATGGAGTCTTCTTCAGAAGAGGTCTTACAGACACTTTGTTCTTAATGTAACAGGCTGTGTTGATTGCTTCTGCCCAAAAGTGTTTTACTAGATTTGTCTCATTCATCATGGTTCTGGCCATTTATTGCAGAGTTCTGTTTTTCCTCTCTACAACCCCATTCTGTTGTGGAGTTCTAGGACAGGAAAAATCATGAGCAATGCCATTTTCAGAAAAATATTTTTCAAAATATTTATTTTCAAATTCACCACCATGATCACTTCTGACTTTTATAATTTTGAAATCATTTTCATTCTGGACTTGCTTGCAGAAGTCAAAGAACACAGAATGTGACTGATCACACTAAAATTCACCGTATTTCTGACTCCGATTTCGCATGCATTCTTAGCTTTTATTGTTGTTTTGCTTAGTTATTGCTTTGTTTTCTTATGTTTTCAGGTTTTTATAATAATCGGAGCTTGAATCGGGAAAAGGAGCGAAAAAGGAGTGAAAACGGACGAAAACCTAGAAATTCAGCATTTTGCACTTACGGCACCCACTGTGGCGGGCGCCATGGGGTTAGCCATGACGTGGCCACGTCTCAAGACCACTCCTCAACCTCCAAGACCCACGATCCCCACTACATCATCCCCTGTAGGGACCGTGGCGGGCGCCATAGGCCTGTGGCGGGCGCCACAAGGCAAAAATCCTCAACCTCCACTTTTTAGTGGAGGGGCGTCCCGGTCATTTCGCGCTTTCAGTTTCTCCTATAAATAGGACCTTAGATTTTCGTTTTTCTTCATCCAGAATTAGAATTCTCTAGGCATATATCAGTTATAAAGCAGTTGCCATTCCACATCGGGGTGCCTCTGCAATCGAGTGATCGAGTCTGTAATCTGTCTGTGGTTCGAGTTTTGGAGCACTCTGGAGGAAGTTAATCCTGCCGCCATTTTAATTCCAGTTAGTATTTTATTTTCCCGCATTGCTTTACTTTTATTTATTTTCTCGCACTTTACTTTGTTTATTTCCCGCACTCGCACATTTACGTTGTTTATTTCCCGCACTCGCACATTTACGTTGTTTATTTCCCGCACTCGCTTTAAATTACTTATATGAAAAACTATAAAAAGAATATTTACTTTATCATGTCTAACTAATCCCATAAAGGTTAGAATGTAAGGATCGTAATTAAACCAGTAATCAGTGTAATTGTTCGTGGAAACACCTAAGGGCTATTTTACCTTTCAATTCAAGTAATTGTTTTTAACTATTTCAAAAACAGCCAAAAGCACTTTGTATAGTTCATTAGGAGTTTTTAGATTAAAAAGAAAAGAGATTTTAAAACGATTTTCGGACGCGTTATGAGATTTAGAGTCTGGTTCATAAGAACCTCTTTTTGCTAAGAAGTCCAGGTTAAAATACTTTTCAACTTTGTTAAAGAAACTATATTTCTTAAAAATAGGTTTACTACTCTAACGCAGTACGCACCTTTTTATCCGTGACAATAGGAGGGGTTGATTAGAGAGTACAACTCGGTTCTGAATACGCGAAAGCGACAGTTCCTGTTAAATTAGTTCTTTTCAAAGGAGAAAACATTGCCCATAAGTAGTTCCATTAACAAGTACTGGATTATCATTGATTACGTGAATTACATTCGAGCCTGTCTTTTATTTATTATTTAAAATTATAATTTTATTTACCATTGCACCCTTACTAAAACCCTTAAAAATAGTTGCCTTAGATAAACACCATAACAACAGGTACGATAGATTGACACTTGGTCTCTGTGGATTCGATAATCTTTTATATTACTTTGACGTGATTCGTACACTTGCGAAAAACACGCATCAAGTTTTTGGCGCCGTTGCCGGGGACCAATATCGTCAAATTTCATTACCCTGTAGTTATACCGTTTAGACTAAGGTTGTTACCCACCGGTCAATGCGAAAGACTCGCAGTGCCGGAAGTTTAGTAGACCCTCTAGCTGAACCTGAACGTTACGCTCGCGCACGTTTATTTTTCCATAGGAATAGGAGAGCTATGGCCGAAGATCAAAACCGAAGACCTCTTAAGGACTTCGCCCAACCATCAAACGAGGAACCTAGTTCCAGTATAGTAAACCCCGCTATCCCAGCCAATAATTTTGAACTTAAGCCATCCTTGCTGCAATTAGTGCAACAGAGACAATTCGCAGGTCTCGCTACTGATAACCCGAACCAACATTTAAAAAACTTTCTTCAATTAGCAGACACCTTTAAAACCAATGGAGCTTCTCCTGAGGCAATACGCTTAAGATTATTTCCCTTTTCCCTAAGAGATAAAGCTCTATCATGGTTAGATTCCCTTCCACCCAATTCAATAACAACTTGGGATGACCTTAGAAAAGTTTTCCTTGCTAGATATTTTCCCCCAAGTAAGACCGCTCTTCTTCGAAACCTAATAACTAGATTTACCCAACACCAAGGAGAGTCGTTGTTCGAAGCCTGGGAGAGATATAAAGAACTATTAAGAGCATGCCCACACCATGGCCTAGAGAATTGGCTAATCATCCAAACCTTCTATAATGGACTTCTTTATAACACTAAAATGACCATCGACGCTGCCGCTGGTGGCGCACTGATGAACAAACCTTACCCTGAAGCTAGTGCCCTTATCGAGGATATGGCCCAAAACCATCAATCATGGGGAGTAGAACGAGCTACAGTGGAAAAGAAGGAAGCCCAAGGAGGAATACATGAGCTAAGCTCTATAGACATGATGCAGGCTAAAATGGACGCGTTGGCCCTTAGAGTCGAACATATGTGTACAACTCCGAATACTGTTGCCGCAGTTTCGCCGAATTGTGAGATATGTGGAACGCAAGGACACCAATCCGCCGAATGCAATCTGTTGAATGAAACCAACACTGAGCAAGTGAACTATACCCAAGGGAACCCATTTTCAAACACATATAACCCTGGATGGAGGAATCACCCAAACTTCTCCTACAAAAATAATAACCCTATCCAAAATACCGCACCTCCGAGACAACAAGGTTACCAAGCCCCTAGAACAAATCAACCTATGCAACCTGTACCACCTAGCCCGAGCTTTGAGGAAGTTGTAAAAGATTTTATCGTTGCTCAAAAACAACAAAACAAAGAGTTCATGAACCATAACGTCCATGTTAACGAACTAATTACCAAGTTAGGAACCAAGGTTGATCAAATTATTACTCATAATAAGATGCTTGAAACCCAGATCTCTCAGGTAGCGTTAAACCAAGCCCCACAGACTACACCTGGAGGACAGTTCCCTGGACAACCTTAACAAAACCCGAAAGGGCAAGCTAATGCCATTACTCTACGAAGTGGAACCGCTTATAAGGAACCTTTAAACCCTAGATTAAGTGAGCCCGAAACTTCTGAGAGGAATGAGGAAAAGGAACCAGAGAAGCCTGAAACCCCGGAAAGTCAAGAAAAAGGAGAAGAACCTAAAAATAAAACCTATGTACCGCCACCGCCATACAAACCACCAATACCTTACCCTCAAAGATTAAAGAAAACCCAAATCGATAATCAATATCAAAAATTCGTTAAGGTTATAGAAAAACTTCACGTAGAAATCCCCTTTACAGAAGCCATCACCCAAATACCTTCTTATGCTAAGTTTCTCAAAGACATACTTACAAATAAACGTAGACTCGAAGATCCGAAACCCGTGGAATGTAATTCTATTTCCGAAAATAGGTTAGCAAAGAAAGATAAAGATCCCGGAAATTTTTCCATTCCTTGTGTTTTGGGGAATCATGTCATCGAAAAAGCTTTTCTAGACTTAGGAGCTAGTGTGAGCTTAATGCCTTTAGCAGTTTGTGAGAGATTAAACTTAGGAGAATTACAACCTACTAAGATGTCACTTCAATTAGCCGATAGATCCGTTAAATACCCTATAGGCATACTTGAAGACGTCCCTGTTAGGATAGGTCAGCTGTTTATACCTACTGATTTTGTTGTCATGGACATTAAAGAAGATGACGACATACCAATCCTCCTAGGTAGACCGTTCTTATCGACTGCTGGAGCCGTAATAGATGTTAAAAAGGGAAAACTAACTTTTGAGGTAGGTGGCCAGAAGATAGAATTTATATTGTCAAAATTTCTTATGGCACCTGTGATAGGAGATTCTTGTTATGCCTTAGATATCATCGAAGAATGTATTAGGGAATTAGAACAAGAAGAAGAAACTGAATCTATAAAATTGCCATCAACCCTTATTTTGGAAGATGACAATTATAAAACACCCTACATTGATGATAACCTTCACGAATGTTTATCTCTTACCCCAGATCCTATGCCTTGCCCTATAAAACCGACCGTAAAACTTAAGGAACTGCCTAAAAACCTGAGATATGAATTTCTTGATGAAGATATGAACCGTCCAGTTATAGTCAGCGCTACCTTAAACCAAGAAGAAACCGATCAATTATTAGAAGTTTTACGTAGGTACCCCTCAGCCTTAGGATATAAGATCTCTGATCTAAAAGGAATAAGCCCATCCGTATGCATGCATCGGATTTTGCTTGAAGAAGATTCAAAACCTTCTAGAGAACACCAACGTAGAATAAATCCTATAATGAGTACTGTAGTTAAGACTGAAGTTCTTAAGTTACTAGAGGCAGGTATAATATATCAGATCTCGGACAGTAAATGGGTGAGTCCTGTGCATGTAGTACCTAAAAAGGGAGGCATCACAGTCGTGCAAAACGAGAAGGGCGAACCTGTAGCAAAAAGAACTGATGGAGGTTGGCGTATGTGCATAGATTATAGAAAATTAAATAAAGCAACTAGGAAGGACCATTTCCCATTACCATTCATAGACCAAATGTTGGAGCGCCTAGCCAGACACTCTTACTTTTGTTATTTAGATGGATATTCAGGATTCTTCCAAATACCTATTCACCCCGAAGATCAAGAAAAAACTACCTTTACATGCCCAGTTGGAACCTTTGCCTATAGAAGAATGCCTTTTGGACTTTGTAATGCTCCTGCAACTTTCCAACGCTGCATGATGTCTATCTTTGCTGATTATTTGGATGGAATCATGGAAGTATTTATGGACGATTTCTCAGTTTGTGGGTCAGATTTCAAAAATTGTCTTGTCAACCTTGAGAAAATCCTGGAGAGATGTGTGGAGGTAAACCTTGTGCTAAATTGGGAAAAATGTCATTTCATGGTCACCGAAGGGATTGTTTTAGGACATATAGTTTCCGAAAAAGGTATAGAGGTAGATAAAGCAAAAATAGAAGTCATAGAGAATCTAAAACCGCCGAAGACTATCAGGGAGATAAGAAGTTTTCTTGGACATGCCGGATTTTACCGACGTTTTATCAAGGATTTCTCCAAAATAACAAAGCCCTTAACTGGTCTTTTAATGAAAGATGCTGAGTTCATCTTCGATGAAAAATGTACTGAAGCATTTAATCTTCTGAAGCAAGCTCTGATTTCAGCACCTATAATGAAACCCCCTGATTGGTCGGAACCGTTTGAGATAATGTGTGACGCCAGTGATTATGCTGTTGGAGCCGTTCTAGGTCAGAGAAAAGATAAGAAGTTACATGTGATTTATTATGCCAGTAGAACCTTAGACGCTGCACAGCTCAACTACGCAACAACCGAAAAAGAGCTCCTAGCTGTAGTTTTTGTAATAGACAAATTTAGATCTTATCTAGTAGGAGCCAAGATTATAGTTTACACCGACCATGCTGCCATTCGTTACTTACTAAGCAAAAAGGATGCCAAGCCTAGGTTACTTCGATGGATTCTATTATTACAAGAGTTTGATTTGGATATCCGTGACAAGAAAGGCACTGATAATGTGGTAGCTGATCACCTATCTAGGCTAGAATACCTGAAACCTGATCCAGTACCCATAAATGACGATTTTGCCTACGATAGACTGATAGCCCAACTAGAAACCATTGAAGATGATAACCCAGACCCTCATGAGCAATCTCATAAATCCTTAGCTATAAGCAATGTACCTTGGTATGCAGATTTTGTTAATTACCTAGCCGCTGACATCATACCCCCTGATCTAAACTACCACCAGAAGAAGAAGTTCTATAGTGATGTGAGAAACTTCTATTGGGACGATCCATTTCTTTTCAAGAGAGGTAAAGATGGCATTTTTCGCCGTTGTGTTCCAGAAGAAGAGGTAAATAATATAATTGAGCATTGTCACTCTGCACCCTATGGTGGACATGCAAGCACATCTAAGACCTACGCCAAGATTCTTCAAGCTGGCCTATTCTGGCCTACTATGTGGCGTGATGTCCATGCTTTCATTGTCAAGTGTGACAGATGCCAACGCACAGGAAATATTTCAAGACGTAATGAAATGCCGTTAAGAAATATCCAAGAAGTAGAACTCTTCGACGTATGGGGTATAGACTTTATGGGACCGTTCCCACCATCTTTTGGAAATCAGTACATATTAGTAGCCGTTGACTACGTGTCTAAATGGATTGAAGCTATCGCCGCACCCACAAACGACACCAGAGTAGTCATCAAATTATTCAAGAATTATATATTTCCCAGGTTTGGAACACCCCGTTTAGTCATAAGTGATGGAGGATCACACTTCATATCGAGAATATTTGATAAAGTTTTAAGCAAGTATGGAGTTAAGCATAGAGTAGCAACACCATACCACCCACAGACCAATGGACAAGTGGAAGTATCTAATAGGGAGATCAAACAAATCCTCGAGAAGACTGTCTCTACATCTAGAAAAGATTGGTCGCAGAAACTTCAAGAAGCATTATGGGCCTATAGAACCGCTTTCAAAACTCCTATAGGAACAACCCCTTATCAACTGGTCTATGGAAAAGCATGTCACTTACCATTTGAGTTGGAGCATAAGGCCTATTGGGCCATCAAAACTTTGAATTTGGATTACTTGACAGCTGGTGAGAAACGTATCCTTGATATCCACAAATTAGAAGAGCTCAGACAATCTGCCTACGAAAATGCCATCATATACAAAGAAAGAACAAAAGCTTGGCATGACAAAAGAATCATAAGAAGAGACTTCAAAATAGGCGATCCTGTTCTCCTGTTCGATTCTAGGTTACGACTATTTCCAGGTAAACTCCGTTCGAGATGGACTGGCCCTTTCGAAGTATCTAAGATCCTGAGATCCGGTGCTATTGAAATCAAGAACCAAACATGTAAACCGTTCACAGTCAATGGACAGAGGTTGAAGCCCTACAAAGGAGGTGACATTCCAACAACATACACCCGTCATACTCTGAGTGATCCGCCATATCCTTCCAATGATGTTTAAATATCGGTCGTCGAGCTAATGACGTTAAACAAGCGCTGCATGGGAGGCAACCCATGGTTTTTCTTATTTTTGTACTTTTTATTTTTATTTTTACTTTATTTTAATTTGTTTATTTTATTATTATGTCAGGACTCACGATTGAATGTTTTATGTGCTTTCAGGACTTGTTTGCTAACCTTGTACAGAATGCAGAACCCTGATGACATGCACGTGGCCTTTAGAGATGATGCACAGAGAGAGCGTTACTATGTTCACATGAGACGCCCTATGGCTCCTACCAGGTACCCTGACCATGTCTGCATGGATGCCTTGGGGATAGAGCCAAGCGTCAGGTTTTTATGCCATCAACTCCAGTGGGACCAGTTTGACGACAGGAACGACACTTATAGGAACCTGACTCTTGAGTTCCTCAGCTCATTTCATCATGACCCTTGGGCTGGACCCGATGGACTCGCTGTTTTCAGGTTGTTCGGGATTGACTACTCATTCTCTCACAAAGGGTTTGGTGATTTACTAGGTTTCCAGACTACTCCTGATGCTATTCCAGAGACTCCGATGGGGTATTTTATGAGCAGAGAAGTGGAAAAGTTTTGGACTAAAATATCAGGCGGAGGGAGCCAAGATCCTTCTACCCAGTTTTCTCAGGTAATCCACAACCCTGCATTGAGGTACTTCCAGATGATTCTAGCACATTCTTTCCTAGGTTTTCCAGATACAGAGACACTGCTAAGTGAAGAGGAGATTTTCCTACTGTTTTGTGCGACTCAGTCTCGCCCTGTTGCTTGTGGCAACTTTCTACTGAAGGGCCTTGCTAGTGTTGCCAGATCGTCAGTAGGAATCATCCATGTCGGTGGGATTATTACACAGATTGCTACTGCATTGGGTTTGTCTCGCAAGCTATTGCACCTCAGGACCTTCTGCCGCTACACCACCCTGGATATTGATTTTTGTCTTGATAGAGGACTGATGAGGAGGGCTTCTTTTGAGCCCAACATGTTTAGATTGCTGATCGACGGTGAAGCGATACACTACTTTACATTACCAGATCCGCTGATGACCAGTGTCCATGATCCTGCCAATTGGAGTTATGCTCTAGAGGGTTATGGAGAGACTGTCGAAGAGCCGAAATCGCCTCCCGCCGCTGAGTACACTCCTACACCTCTTGCTCCCCGAATCACTGTTATGTCTAACAATATGTCTCTGCAGCCACCTGACCTACAAACACAGATTTATGAGCTCCGCAAGGAGACTGCCCTGCTCAAGCAGGAAGTGGCAGACTTAGAGTTACAGATGCAGGTTTCTGATCTCACTCATGCCTCAGAGACCGATGCTCTACATCAGGCGATCGACGAGCTTCGGAGGGAGATAGCTGAGATTCGTGGATCAAGCCAGGATAAGAAACCTACCACATGACTCATTCCACCCTGACAGCACTACCCTAGTATTTAACTTCCTTTTATTTATCGCATTTCCAGACATATTTTACTTTATTGCAGCTTTTATATTTTCATGCACTTTGAATTCCTTATACATATACATATTATGCACTAATTTTTATTTTTATTTTTCTTTTTTTGATTTTTAATTATTTTATTTTTGTCGTGCAAAGAAAAAAAATATATAAGACAAAAATATGCAAGCCAATGCCTTGAAAAGAAGAAGAAAATGCTATTCAGACCCCCCGGAAGACCAAGGTGCAAGGAAGGCCCAAAAGGAGGATCCAAAACCACAAGGCCCAGGAAATGGCCTTGTGGCGGGCGCCATAGGCCCTGTGGCGGGCGCCACACCGTACCAACAAGCAAATACGGGATTCAATCCCCATTTCCACCATTTTCATCCCTTTCTTCACCAAAAACCCATTTTTCCAACCTTCCAAATCCTCCTTGAACCCCATTAAAGCTCCCCCATTTCCAAAATACCCTCCATCCATAAAACATATCCAACATCCATTTCCATTTTCATCCATCAAAAACCAAAAAAATCAAAACTTTATCATCCCCCTCATAAACCACTTTTCTACTATTTTCACTACCTAAGGAGCTTTTCAACAATGGAGTTCAACGGATTTATTCTTCGTGATGGAAGACCGGGCGAAAGGCAACGGAAAATTATTCAGAGGCTTCAAAGTCGAGAAATCCTCTCGACTAGGTACGTCGACGATAACTGTCTGTATGCTTTGGGTATTTATCATAGTGTTTTTAATTTATTAGAATTTCTAGGCTTGCATAATATTTTCATTAATCAGGAACCTACCTATGAGAGGCTGACAATTGAGTTTTTGAGTTCTTTGATATACACTGTCAGTCCTGACACTGCTAGCACTGTCGGTACTGTTATTTTTAGATTATTTGGAATTGAATATGAATTCAGTACCAATGAGCTAGCAGATTTGTTAGGAATCCCTCATAGGGAAGGTTCGATTTGTGAGGCACCTTTGGATGCTGAATGGTCGGCCGAGGTATTTACCTTCTGGCTAAGGCTTTCAAGTACTTCAATTAATTCTTTTGAAGGGATACTTGCGTCGACCATTCACAACCCGGCCATAAGAGTTTTTAGACTTCTTTTGGCATGTACTATTTTTGGCCGGGAAAGTCCAAACAAGGTTAATGCTCGTGAACTCCTATTTTTGCAAGGATGCCTCACTAGAACCCACATCAATCCGGTCCCGTTTATGCTTGCCCACATGACTTTATTTACTAATAAAACAGGACCGATTGTTTTTGGAGGGCTTGTTACGTCTATTGCTCGGGCTCTTGGCCTGAACGATGAGATAGCTACACTTGAACCACTACCTCCTCGCACAATTAATTTAAAATTTCTGAAAGACATGAAATTGTGCCGAACAAGGAGAGAAGGTGGTTATGAGTTGATGGTTCATGGGGTAGCTATCCCATCTGTTGCTTTACCATGCAGTAGGCGTACTGATGTACGTGATGAAAGGAACTGGACCTATGATCTTAATGCTCCACGTGTTTTGGGTCCACTTCCTCCTAATATTCCCGATGGGGAGGCACATGACACTGATGATGAGTATGATCGGAGAGAGCAGTCTCCCATCCCTCACATGTCCCCCCATCGTCCTTCACAGTCACACACTGCACCATCTTCCTCTAACCCTGTTGCAGGTACTGCTCCTGGATTCTTTGTCACCGAGGAGATGTGGCGTGATATGACAGCTAGAGAAGAAAGGCGTGATGGCCTTCTCTCTACTATTTCACAACAGCTGACGGACAATATGAGCTTCATGCAACAATCGCGATTGGTTTCGGATCGTTCCTATAGCAACGTTTGCCGTACCTTGAACGCTATTTCATTAGAGCAGAACCGTCAGAGAGAGTTCAACAGCCGACACTACCAGCTTGTAGAGGCTACTCAGGGTTCCATCTTGGGTAACCTTCGAGAGGTCCGGAGTGCTCAGGCTGCTTTATCAGCACGACTCGACCGGAGGGACCAGCATCGTAGTAGATCCCGTCGTTCCAGACCATCACATCAAGACGGCGAAGGCACCAGTGCCCCTCCTCAGTAGTCTTTTTCCAGGTTACCCCCCTTATCTTATTTCGAAACATTGGGGACAATGTTCGATTTAAGTGTGGGAGGGGATTTTATTGCTTTCTGTTATTTCCCTTTTTAGTTAATTTCCTTTCAGTTATTTCCCTTTTCAGTAATTTATTTTTCTTAGATAATGCATGAGTCTGACGAGTCACCAGTATAGTGTCTTTTTAGTTCATTTTCATTTTTTCCCATTTCCTTAGCCTTACCAGAAAATTTTTAAAAAGAAAACAATGTTGTTTCACATGTTTTTTGGGCTTTGAGACAGGTTTAGATTAGGATGTGGTGACTTAGGTCAACTTTTTGAAACATCAGAACCATTTTAGCACCATAGACCTCTCGAATATAGGAATCACTCCTAAACCCCACCACCATGGCCTTTACTATCATTCAAAAAAAATTTTGTCCTAAGTAGTTTATTTTAGCAGTCAGCTCCGGCCTAAGCATACTCTACGTAGGGGGCCGATGAATATAAGTGAATGATCCAGTGCTAATAAAAAAGAAAAAAAGGCAAACTCTGGTATAGGTGACCCTCACAAAGTCATTTAAACCGAAAAAAGAGAAGAAAAAAAAAATTTTTGCCACAAAAAGAAAAAAAATTGCAAGTCACCTATTGTTAGTTGGTTCAGAGGTATCTGGCACTGAACTTGGTAGGGCGGATTACGATCCGATCCCCCGCAGCTACATTTAGGCGAAATAAAAACAGGTTTACACATGCTTATGTGCCAGAAACCTTATGTTATGGATCAGAATCACTAACCGGTCACTCTACTATGAAGCATGTACGGATAACGGGCTTAATGTGATTGCGCCTGAATGAAAAGGACACAAAAAGATGAGAAGATAGGCCTAGGTATCGTGGGATGACATGGAGTGGTTAATATAGGATTGAAGTTTGTGTTTGTGTTACTATGGTACCCTTGGTTCACTTAGTTAGTATCTGTCACTGCATCCTGACTTGAACTTAGAATCCCTTTAGCCCAAAGACAAGTGTTGACACCATATTTTCTTAAGCTTTAATGTTTGCTTGAGGACAAGCAAAGGTTTAAGTGTGGGAGAATTTGATCACACTAAAATTCACCGTATTTCTGACTCCGATTTCGCATGCATTCTTAGCTTTTATTGTTGTTTTGCTTAGTTATTGCTTTGTTTTCTTATGTTTTCAGGTTTTTATAATAATCGGAGCTTGAATCGGGAAAAGGAGCGAAAAAGGAGTGAAAACGGACGAAAACCTAGAAATTCAGCATTTTGCACTTACGGCACCCACTGTGGCGGGCGCCATGGGGTTAGCCATGACGTGGCTACGTCTCAAGACCACTCCTCAACCTCCAAGACCCACGATCCCCACTACATCATCCCCTGTAGGGACCGTGGCGGGCGCCATAGGCCTGTGGCGGGCGCCACAAGGCAAAAATCCTCAACCTCCACTTTTTAGTGGAGGGGCGTCCCGGTCATTTCGCGCTTTCAGTTTCTCCTATAAATAGGACCTTAGATTTTCGTTTTTCTTCATCCAGAATTAGAATTCTCTAGGCATATATCAGTTATAAAGCAGTTGCCATTCCACATCGGGGTGCCTCTGCAATCGAGTGATCGAGTCTGTAATCTGTCTGTGGTTCGAGTTTTGGAGCACTCTGGAGGAAGTTAATCCTGCCGCCATTTTAATTCCAGTTAGTATTTTATTTTCCCGCATTGCTTTACTTTTATTTATTTTCTCGCACTTTACTTTGTTTATTTCCCGCACTCGCACATTTACGTTGTTTATTTCCCGCACTCGCACATTTACGTTGTTTATTTCCCGCACTCGCTTTAAATTACTTATATGAAAAACTATAAAAAGAATATTTACTTTATCATGTCTAACTAATCCCATAAAGGTTAGAATGTAAGGATCGTAATTAAACCAGTAATCAGTGTAATTGTTCGTGGAAACACCTAAGGGCTATTTTACCTTTCAATTCAAGTAATTGTTTTTAACTATTTCAAAAACAGCCAAAAGCACTTTGTATAGTTCATTAGGAGTTTTTAGATTAAAAAGAAAAGAGATTTTAAAACAATTTTCGGACGCGTTATGAGATTTAGAGTCTGGTTCATAAGAACCTCTTTTTGCTAAGAAGTCCAGGTTAAAATACTTTTCAACTTTGTTAAAGAAACTATATTTCTTAAAAATAGGTTTACTACTCTAACGCAGTACGCACCTTTTTATCCGTGACAATAGGAGGGGTTGATTAGAGAGTACAACTCGGTTCTGAATACGCGAAAGCGACAGTTCCTGTTAAATTAGTTCTTTTCAAAGGAGAAAACATTGCCCATAAGTAGTTCCATTAACAAGTACTGGATTATCATTGATTACGTGAATTACATTCGAGCCTGTCTTTTATTTATTATTTAAAATTATAATTTTATTTACCATTGCACCCTTACTAAAACCCTTAAAAATAGTTGCCTTAGATAAACACCATAACAACAGGTACGATAGATTGACACTTGGTCTCTGTGGATTCGATAATCTTTTATATTACTTTGACGTGATTCGTACACTTGCGAAAAACCACGCATCAGTGACTCATCCTTGTGTTTTAAGAACTTTACCCATGTCCATCTACTATAGTCATCAACAATGACTAATCCATACTTCTTGCCTCTGATGGATGCAATTTTCACTGGTCCAAACAGATCAATATGAAGTAATTCTAGTGGTTTGGAAGTAGAAACAACATTTTTTGATTTAAATGAGGATTTTGAAAACTTCCTTTTTGGCATGCTTCACAAAGAGCATCTAAAGTGAACTTCAGATTGGGGAGTCCTCTGACAAGATTAAGTTTATTAATCTGAGATATACGTCTCATATTAATATGGCCTAATCTTCTGTGCCAGACCCATTGCTCTTCATTAACAGACAAGAGGCATTTAACATTTTGAACTTTAAGTTCTGAAAGGTTTATTTTATAAATGTTGTTTTTCCTCTTACCACTAAATAGGATAGAGCCATCCTTTTGACTAATAGCTTTACAACATTTTTGATTAAAGGTGATATCATAACCATTGTCACTTAATTGACTTATGGACAATAAGTTATGCTTTAACCCTTCAACAAGTAAAACATTAGTAATAGAGGGAAGTTTACCATTTCCAATAGTGCCAGATCCAATGATCTTGCCCTTCTGGTTCCCTCCAAACATCACATCACCTCCAGATCTAAGTTCCAGGCTTTGGAACATAGACTTTTCTCCTGTCATGTGTCGTGAGCATCCAGAGTCCAGGTACCATGATTGGTGTCCTGACCTTGCTGCTAAGAACATCTACAACAGGAATTATTTTGCTTTTAGATACCCAGATCTTCTTGGGTCCTTTGGGGTTAGTTGGTTTGTAGGTTTGTCTAAACTTCTGTTTTTCAACATAATGTTTATTCTGACTTGCCTTGGGTTTAAACACATAAGTATTCTTCTCAGAGCCTGTGTGTTTAATGTCATTTAAGTGACCAAATTTAAATTGAGAATACAGAGGTGTCTTCTTGATGAAAAGTTTGTCAACAGATTTTGGATTACTTCCAGATGAAGAGTCATATCCAATACCTCTTCTATTGTTCCCACTAACACCATAGATCATAGAAGCCATCTTGCTTCTGTCTATGCTCTTAGTAAGGAATCTCTGAAAGCTAGAGTCATATTTTTCTAAAATGTTTTCACATGACTTAGTCTCAGATTCAGATTCTTGTTGAGTTATTTCAAAGTCATTTTTTATTTTCAGATTAATTTCTTTTTGCTCAACAAGTTCTGTCTTCAGAAGATCAATCTCAGATTCAAGATTGCTTTTCAGCTTCTTGTATTTGAGTTTGATATTGTTATAACTTTTAAGAACTTATGATAAAACTTTTATAAGTTCTTCTTTGGTAAGTTTAGTCATTACCTCTTCAGCGTCATCATCAGATTCAGAATCTGATTCATATCCTGAGGTTCCTTCCTCCTGATCTTCTATGCTGGCCATCAATGCAACATTAGCACATTCTTCTTCTGATTCATAAGATGATTCAGATTCATCTGAGTCATCCCATGTTGCCATCAGAACCTTCTTCTTTTTGTTAAACTTCTTCTTGGGTTTTTCTTTTTGAAGCTTGGGGCAATCATTCTTGTAATGCTCAGGTTCTTTGCACTCATAGCACACAACTTCTTTCTCGCCAGATCTTCTGTGCCCAGAAGATTCCTTTCTATGATCAGATCTTCTGAAGTTGTTGAACTTCTTTCCCTTGTGCTTCCAGAGTCTGTTTATCCTTCTGGACAGCATGGATAATTCATCTTCTTCTTCAGAAGAAGATTCTTCAGAGCTTTCTTCAATAACTTGCAAAGCTTTAGCAGATTTATTAGATCTTAAGGAAACAGATTTACCTTTTTCTTTCTTTTGAGGTTCATCTTCCTCAAGCTCAACTTCATGGCTCCTCAGTGAGTTGATGAGTTCTTCTAAAGAGATCTTGTTCAGATCTTTAGCCATCTTCAAGGCAGTCACCATTGGTCTCCATCTAGTAGGTAGACTTCTGATGATTTTCTTTACATGATCTGATGTAGAGTATCCCTTGTCCAGAACCTTTAGCCCAGCTGTGAGGATCTGAAATCTGGAGAACATGGCTTCAACAGATTCAGAGTCTTCCATCTTGAAGGCCTCATACTTCTGGATCAGAGCCAGAGCCTTTGTCTCCTTGACTTGAGAGTTTCCCTCATGAGTCATTTTTAAGGATTCAAACATATCAAAAGCAGTTTCCCTGTTTGTAATTTTTTCATACTCAGTATGAGAAATTGCATTCAATAATATTGTTCTGGCCTTGTGATGATTTCTAAAATCTTTCTTCTGAGCATCTGTCATAGATTTTCTGTCTATCTTCTTGCCATTCCCATCTGTGGGATGAACATATCCATCTATGACTAGATCCCATAGATCATCATCATATTCAAGGAAAAAACTTTCAATTCTGTCTTTCCAGTAATCAAATTTCTCCCCATCAAACATAGGGGGTTTGGTGTTGATTCTGTCCCTTTCTTCATATTTATTGTTACTGTTGGATATTGTATTATCAGCCATTGTAACAAATAAATATATATCAAAATATTTCTCTCTGGATCTTTACTGTCAGTGTTAAGTGGTAGCACACACAGAACCGAAGCTCTGATGCCAACTGAAGGTGAGATAATACTTAGAAGGGGGGTTGAATAAGTATAAAAGATTAAAAACTTAGAATTAAAACACAATTATTTTTATCTTGGTTCGTTGAACTCAACTACTCCAGTCCACCCTTCCTAGAGTGATTTGCCTTTCTCAACAAGGACTTAATCCACTATTTAATCAAACAGATTACAATAGTAACACCTAAGAACAACTGTTCTTAGTCTTCTCAAGAGCTACTGATTCCAACTGAATCCTCTTAAGGAAATCCTTTACAATTAATGTAAATCTAATACAAGAGTAAGAATGCTTCTAAAAAGCTTTTATCACAACAGTGATATTTCTCTTAAGTTTAAGTACAAATAATTCTAAGAATGAATATGAGAATATGAGAGCTTGAATGTTTCAATTTCTTTTCAGCAAAATGTCTAACTGAAGAATTTGGTGGAGACTTACTTTTATAGGCAGCTGATCCAAGGGAGCTGCACGTTGAGAAGAGTGTCCCAAAAGGTCTGAGCCTTTTTGTCTTCACATCAAGTGACCTTTCCTAGAAGAAGAAAGCACAGAAAAATCCTTTTTGTCTGTGTTCTTATGTCTAGCATAAATGAGGAAAGAGACGTTTGATTTTCTCCAACGGATATATTCTTTGAGTATTTCTTCTTCAGTTTTTAGCAAGTTCATCAGAGTCTGATTGGGTCAGAGTCTTCTAATGATGATCAGAACTTTGTTGGATCAGAGTCTTCTGCAGCATGTGTGCTTTCAGCGTGTTAAATATCAGAGCATATTTAAAACAGAACTTCAGTACTGGCAGCTTTAGTACTTTCAGAATCTTCTGTAGAAACTATGCTTTGAAAAAACTCTTCATACAATATTCTTCTTTGCTTCAGATGCTTCTGACTAGCTTCAAATGCTTCTGCTTGCTTCAGATTCTTCTGGAGCTTCTGCTTCAGAATCTTCTGGAGCTTCTTGCCTTAGATCCTTCTGGAGGCTACGCTCAGGATCTTCTGTTAGCAGCAATCAGAATCTTCTAATGAGTGCATCTGGCACTTCAGAGTCTAGTTAATTTCTTGTATCCAATTCTGATTTGCTTCTAGAGTGTTAATATCTTTACTATCTGCAGTAAAAACTCTCAAGCAAATTTTAGAGTATATAATTCTTAAATACAAAATTTCCTAATAGTTATCATCAAAACATAGAGATATTATTAAGAGCCAATCTGTGTTCTAACAACATAGCTACTCACAAAAAAATTATAAAGAAAAAATATCCTTGAATAAATGAAAAATGGTTGTTAACAGAGCATAACAAGAAACTCATAAGTTGGTTTAATAAGTGGATTTCTAATAATGATAGTGCATCTGAGATAATTAAATGGTTGTCGTACATGACAAAATTTAATGTGATAACTTGGACTGCATACATAATTTGAATTTTTCCTTAAAGACCAAAGCAAAATATGACAGTAGTACAATGTAAAATAGTGGGGTTAAGGTTGAGACTGAATCCATGTATTTCTCTAGTTCGAAAGACGAGAATCCTATTTTAAAAACTAGTGCGTTATATGTGTCATTGTGCAGATTTTGGTGATTAATCATGTTATTTTCAAAGTGCCTTTACTTAAATGCAAGTGGGTTCCTAATAACAATGGTGTATAAGTTGATGAGTTAGAATTCACACGGGTTTACCTTGGTAAGATAACTTATATGATTAAACCATTCATCATGGCTACTCTAGAAAAACTGGATTTTAATGTGACAGACCCTCCAGACGTAACAAATAGATGGTCAATTATTCTCCAAGGAAAATAAATTCCTCACAGTGATGAAAGTTTTGAAATTCATTACACTTATTCTTATGTAACATAAGTACCTACTTCATATGAAGAAGTTGATAGAGATGATGTGCATGATATTCGTAACAATCATCAAGAAGGCATATGACAAAATTAACAAGTAATTATTTTATATTCTTCATTAATAATTTATTTTAAGTTAAAATTTCTAAACTTATTTACTAACAAGTATTATTATTTGAAATTATAGGTGTTTAAAGTCAAGACACCAAGATACTATTATTTGATGTAATGATGTGTAAATTGTAGATTGTTTTGTGTCATTTTGCTCATGTACGATGTCGCAACTGCGAAAAGGAGGCCGGCAAACAGACAGAAGAGTCGCCACCGAACGTTATTTATCCCAAAGAGAGGGAAAGGAAACGATCAAAGAAAACCTAAGAGAAAGGGAAAAGACAAGGTCATCGCAACCAAATCTTGGGTTCGGGAGTCGGTTACGCAAGGGGAAGGTATGAGCACCCCTCACGTCCGTTGTACTCAACGGGATCCATGCTTGTTGTCTAATCTATGGGTGAAGACTATCTAAAGGCTACTGCTAAACGGGGGTGAAGAGAAAGAACAGACTCGATAGGATATCGTCGCCCTATGCCTACGTATTCCCTCGTGCAATGGGAAAGTCAGAGACAACGTAGTTTGGGAAACTACGGGTGATGGGGGGAAGGTTGCTTGCCAAGACATCTCCGTCTTGTGCCTACGTATCCTTATCTGGCATGAGAAATCAAAGCAAACGTAGTTCGGGAAAACTAGACCACTAGTTGGTTAAGTGTTTTATGAGCAATGTTAAATCTCTGTTCTAGCAGTTAGGGACGATACCTGTTTGCGGTAGAACAGAAATGTAACATACTCTTTCTGAAAATTAAATTTGAAGCAATCCCGAAGGATGAAAAGGTTTGATTTTTGTTTATGTTTTTTAAAAGAAGTGAATTGAGTTAGTTTGAAACTCTTGTTGCACTGAAGATTATGACATAAGGGCGAATGCGTCATATATCGCCCAAAGGGCATACGCTAAACACTCTAGATAATGTGAAGAGAGACCTCCCCACTTATCATTCCTCATGTACTTAAAGCTCGTAGCGTACAACACTCGTCATTATTTATTAAGTGTCTTAAAAGAGTTTAAGATGAGAAGAGAAGACACAAGACTCTAAAGGGAACTAAGAAACCCTAATGTTGTTATGCAAAGTGGTCCTAAAGTTGGGATAGAAGGGAACTACCTAATGTTATCATGCAAAGGATTAAAATCCTAATGTCTTTCCTACTCCCATCTTAAACAGAGGGACTAGGAATCCTAAGGGATCATGTGAACAAGCACAAGTAAACACAATGCATAATCAATCACAGATGAAAATAAAGAAAAGACTTAAACAAGTCTATGTAAGATGGAAAGAGATATGCAAAAGCAAACAAAATATGCAACCATGAAGCAATCATCAAAGACAAACATAACTCACACACAAGTCAACAAGATGGAAGACGTAAACAAGTCAAGAAAGATGAGAGGGAATGAGAGAAGCATGCTCCTACAATCAAATGCCATCAACATCACAAGAAGAGAGGAGCTAAACAAGGAAACACAATCAAAGAAGTGAGGGGAGAAGTAGAATGGGGAAGCAACCACATCATAAACATCTCAACCAAACACTCACTCATGATCAAATAAATAAAGGCACCCAAACAACTCAAAAGAAGTTCAATTGTTCACAACATCCTCAAAGTGAAACAAACATCACCAAAGCATCATGAACAAGCACATAACCATCAAGGTCAAAAGTGAACTCAAACAACATGCCTCAAATTCAAAATCAAAGCATCAAGCAAACACAAGAATGATTAAATCAAATTAGAGGACCAAAGTCCATCCAAACATCTCACACTTCAAACATAAGTGGAAAGACATGATCAAATGAGACTTGTGGCATAAGGTACACATCCAATGGACCTATAAATATGCTAAGAAGCTCCTCAAACATGTCAACAAGAGTTAACAAGACTCATGAGACCTTCAAGGGATCATATAAGATCATATCCCAAAACTAGGTCAAGGATTGCAAGCATACACACAGTTAAAACACTTTGAATTTGAGACATCCACCAAAAATAGAAGTAAGCTCAAATAAAATCCAATTAAAATAGAAAACTCAATTTCAATCAATCAAAAATCAGAGTGCAAAAGATCATGACAAGAATCAATCCAAAGCATCACCCATTATGTCAATGAAGGCATAATGTTCAACTTATCGAGCAAGCATCGAGGGGCAAACAAAAACCAATGAAAAACCATTGAGGAATGATTATCAAGACCTCAAACCAGCCTTTAAATAAGCCTCAATCAAACACCTAAGCGTGAGAGGAAAATTGGTCAAAGGGGGTGTTCCATTAAGGTCAAAGATCAAATTCAAAATCAAGGTGTCAACCATAAAACCTCTTCAAATATTAAATCAATTAAAAATAGCAAAAATAAATGAAAAATAAAATAAAAATATTGAAAAATATCTCAACATCCTAAAATGTTAGAAACATATTTTTTTTGAATTTTTGTAATGCTCAAAACTATTTTAAAATGAATTAAAAAGAAAATGCAAGAAAAATAAAATAAAAAGAAAACAAAATGAAAAAAGGGGTGTAGAAGTAAAACTGGATTGAACTGAAATCCTTTGAAAACACGTTGATGGGCCAAAAATGGGGGTGTGGAAAGCAAGAATGCTAAGCCCAAAACCAAAACGAGCTCAATTTTAATGAAACGATTCGTTTCATTAAAACAGGTGGCATGACACCTCAGGGTCAAAGCCCCGCGCATGCAAGTCAATCAGCCAAGTCATAAAACACCTCAGCACCACCTCAGACGCCGGAGCCCTAGCTCCGGTCGTCTTCCCCGGTGAGCTTCACCGGTGGAATCTAAAAACTACCATAAAAATGTAAACCCTGGACATCATCTTAAAGAATTTTCCACGTAGATCATGAATCCGTCCTTAGATTTTCAAAAAGGTTCTTAAAACAAGGTGAAATCAGGCCACGAAAGATTGACATTCAAACTGAAAATTGCTCAAACGCACACAATGATGATCCAAACATGGCCTACACATGGTAGGGCTTCAGATGCAACCAAAATGATCCTAAATATGTGCCTAAAATGGAATATTCATAGAGTGGAAAGTTACCTACGGAGCTGCTATGTTGGCTCTTCAAATGCTTTGCAAGCTTTACTCTGAAGCTTCTAGTTCACTCCTTATGCTTCAGTGATGATGGAGTGAGCGAGAGTTGAAAGTAAAACTCAGTGAAGAATGAGATTCGAAGAGTGATAAATTTCTGAAAATTCTTGATGGAAATCACTCTTCTGCGTAACTACTCCCACTCTGATCATTTAGGGTTCCCTTATGGCTTAAATATGAGGGCTTAGACTTGTTCATGCAGGCCCATGTTGGGTGATTTACTTGATTCCAAAATTTTTCCAAAAAAATACAAGTGAGGTGCACACACGGTTTTGATGCCTTATGAATCATTCCACTCACTCTTGTTGATCATGTGGGGGTGAGGAAAAGAATAGTGGTCATTTGGAGAATTGAAAATGAGTTGGAATATGGTTTTGGACAATTACTTCAAATGGTATGAAAGTTGAAAAATGACTTGAAATATGGACTTATGTTGGCTCAATTTTGGTAAAGAATAGCATGACCATTATATGATGATGATATGGTGTCAAAAATTCAAGAACAACTTCATTTGGTGACTTGTAATGGAAGAAAACCATACTAGGTCCAAAAATCAAATTTCCATGCTTATTATGGTTCAATGATCTCATAATTCATCAAATTACATGGATATTGAGATCAATATTAAGTTAAGGTCATGAGACACAACTTTCATGTGGCAAGAAATTGGATTAGAATCCTTGAAGTCCATGAATTTGGTCTTTGAAGTGAATGACCTAAAACTAGGTTCCCAAAATTGCCCTTGACTTGTGAAGACCATAACTAGAGCTCCACACATGAGAATGATGAGTTCTAGAACTTTTTGGAAAGCTAAGACAATGAGGAACAAATCTCATGTTCGATATAAAATGAGGAAGAGCTTGGTTCCATGTGAAAAATGCCTTGGAAGTGAGCTATCTTTGAGTGCCTCTAAAATCTCTTCATTTTGTGACATCAACTTGTTGACATCATAACTTGAGATGTATAAATCCAATGGATGAGTTCTTTTACTAAAAAGAAAGCTTGAATGATGAGGGACAAGTCTCATGTGTGATAGAAAATGAGACAAGACTTATATCATAGTGAAATTTATCCTTGAAGTTAGGTACCAAAAGAGGGGATTTTACACTCTGAATCATTTGAAACCCTAATTTAGTAACCTCTTGAACTTTTGAATCTTATTATCCTAGCTTCAACATGTCATTTGAGATGATCTAGGGTGACTTATCATGGCTTCCAAGATCAAGACCCAAGCCTTAAACCCTTTCAAACCCACAGTTGACCTTTTGTTGACCAGATGAAACCCTAACACTTTCTCCATTGACTGAGGTTCTTGCAGATGATTTGTGTGATCATGGGACTCCTCTAGAGGACCCTCAGGATATGCACTGAGCCATTGAATTATATCTCAATCAAGTAGAAGACATCATGTGCTTCTACTCATCCTCAAGATAGGAAATAATACCCACACACAAACTTTCTCCTCTCAAGGAGCTTTGAGACCCAACTCTAATGATGATGAACTCTTGATGACCTAAAAATGTACCCTTGCTTGAAATTGAACATGAAATTTCTCTCTTGAATGGCATCTACAACCTTTTGATCTCTTGTTTAGAACCAATGCTATGCATAAATGCAAATGCTAAATGCTATGAAACATAAGCCAAAATAGGAGAAAGGTTGGGCAAATTTTGGGGTGCAACATACGACAAGTGGTTGTTGTTATGCTCTGTCATGTACGACAACCAAAAATTGTATTACATCAAAGACAAAATTCCATTAAGAAGCAAAAATTGTATTACATCAAAGACAAAATTCCATTAAAAACCAAAAATTGCATATTAATGGCACAAGACAACCTACAACTTACACATCATTACATCAAATAATAGTATCTTGGTGTCTTTGATGTAATAAATTTTTTGCTTCTTAATGGAATTTTGTCTTTGATGTAATACAATTTTTTGTCTAAACCAATTCACAAATGGATGTGTTGTTGTTTTTGATCTGATATGATTCAGAAAAATTCAGGTTAAAAAATTGGGATTCCTATCAAATAAAAAAAATATATTAAAAAAACAAAAATTTCACAACGG
Organism: Lathyrus sativus; assembly: GCA_963859935.3. Lineage (NCBI taxonomy): Eukaryota > Viridiplantae > Streptophyta > Magnoliopsida > Fabales > Fabaceae > Lathyrus > Lathyrus sativus. Next base: position 651,208,648 of record OZ012739.1, on the reverse strand, counting down.
TTGCTTAGTAAAATCCTTGTTATATGCATATCGCTATTCAAAATAATAAATCCAAAAATGACGTTGTTGGGTATCAAATAAAGTACCTATAAATTATTTTACAACAGTTGTTATAACAACCGTTGTTATATGTAGTGTGATATCTTGTTTACTACAACGAGAAATAGAGGTTGTTATAAACTATACACTTACAATCACACCGAACCTCACAACGGATGATCATCCATGATGGTATCCCTTTAAAAACCATTGTGAGAGGGGTTTTCCAAAATAGTGCGTTTCTCCAAACTTTTTTAACGCCCTTACCATATAAGCGCCTTTCCGCTAAGGGTTTGGCCTGCTAGTTCCAGCACCCTCAGTTGAAGGACTCCCCCGCTAACCCCATCGCCTTCAGCCGAAGGTTTGCCCTACAACCGAGAAACTAACCTCTGAGAGAAAAATGCATCCTCGAGATGCGACTATTCATACTAGAGGGAATCGAAAATAGGGTGATGAGCGCATTTCAAAGAGAGGAGAGTAATTTTTAAACACTTAGCTCTTAAAGAAAAGTCATCGTGCTTGAGGAATTATGTATTTTTATATTTTTAAAATCCTACACTTGGGTGCCCTTACCCCAAACAATAACTTCACCTAGGCAATATCAATGGGACTCACCCAAAGGCAGCCACAACGTAGGTACCAAGGAAGCAATAGTCTTTGCTAATCTCCCCAAAGATAGGTGCTTAAATAACCTCCCCTACTAAGAAGGAAGCACTACTACAAATAATATATTTTATGACAAAACTTTCACCTCACCTAACAAAAAAATGAGGTGTAAACCATAGACGTGTTGCATTTTAATTTTGTTTAAACACCATATATTCCCTCGGTTGAGCTGGTAACCGAAAGGTAAAATATTTAGAGGACACGCCTTCGAATTCCAGCAATTACATTTTAGCGCATTTTAATTTTAAATTTTTTTTGACTCATTACCTCGGTTGGGTTGGAAACCGAGGGATAAAGTAATTAGATGACACATATATGAATTCCAACAACTATATTTTAGCACCTTTTAATTTTTTTTAAATTTTTTTATGACCTATTACCTCGGTTGAGTTGGAAACGGAGGGGTAAACTATTTAGAGATCACGCCTTTGAATCTCAGCAGTTACATTTCATCACCTTTTATTTATTTATTTTTTAAATATTTTTTTAATGACCTATTACCTCAGTTTTGTTGGAAATTGAATGGTAAAGTAGCATTTTATTTTATTTATTTATTTATTTTGACCAATTTGATGGGAAAAAAATTAAGTAATGCATCTTTGTGGTCCATTTATAAAGTAACAATGGTCAAACATTGTCAACTCGTCAATCTACATGAAACACTAGCGATCTGCGTGAAACTGCCACTAGCTAATCAAAACGTGATTGCAAAAATTATCCTTCTTGAATCCAAAGTGTTGAAATTTAAACTTAACATATTGAAAATAATGATAATGAAAGTAAGAGCATAAAAATATTTCAAGGTTGGTTTCTTAATATAGCATTTTCTCTAGTAATTCCTTGTTAAAAATGTTTAATGTTAGTTAGGAAAGTATGAAAGCAACTTATTAATGTTAGTTGTTGTTATATGAAGTAAAATATTTTATATTATTGTTCTTGTTGTTGTTGTGGTTGTTGAAGTTTAATAATTAACGATTCTATTGATTTTGTTTATTTTTTGTTGTTGTTGTTGTTGTTGTTGTTGATATTTAACGTTTAAATATTATATAAATTTTTTCGTTGTTGTTATTGTTGTCGTCGTTATTGTTTTTATTGTTGAAATTTATTGTTTAAGGATTCTATTGATTTTGTTTTTGTTGTTTTTGGTGTTGTTGTTGATGATGATGATTATGTGAGTAGAGTTTGCACCTAAGAGGTGGGTGAATTAGGTATTTTAAAATTTTTCTGATTTTTAACTTATGTCTTCTTATTTTTCCAATTTAGATTTTAAGTGATGAAAAAGATAAAATGCGGAAAGATAAAGAACACCGAGAAATATCCTAGTTCTCCTTACCGTCTGAGAGTACTCCAATCCCCTTTGAACAAGAAAGATATTTTACTATTGTTAGGACTTATACAAGACAATCCTAGTTTTCCTATACATACAATAACAAAAACCACCAAGAACAATCCTCTTGGATTTACAACACACTTATTTCCAACAATCCTGAACAATAAGTAAAAGCCTCTACAAGAATATATAATTCACCTTCCTATAGATCCCTCCTAGTACCAAACAATCCCTGTTACTAAGAAACTTGTAGCAATTACAATAGATTTAAATAAATGAAGTTTGTAGAATTCTTTAAGACTTATAATAAAGCCTCCTTCTCATTCAAGTATGAAGGTTCAAGATAAATTATCTCTAAGTGCTCAAGATACTTTTATGATAATAATGTAAAAATGTATTTCAAAAGAAAGTATCTAAGTATGAAAGTTCTGTATAAAATAAATGTAGAAAGATTTTAATATTTTTATGAAAGAGGTGGGTGAAAAATGAAATTTTGAAATGAATTTATAATGATAAAAACACCCATTCAAAAATCATGGCAATAGTTAGACAAATTCTGAAATTTAATAAGAGAAATGACGTAAGGGATGCCATGAAAAGACATGATGAAAATGTGCATTCAAACAAAGCATTTTTCAATTTGCTACAGTACTTGTAAAGTCGATTAAACGGATATTTAACTTAACAAGTTCACAACATTTTTCAAATCTTAAATTTCAAATACTGTTTCAGCCCAATGCGAATTGTGGCGGTTTCTTGTGCTGTTACAATGGTTTTAAATGCCACTATTTACCAAAAACAAAATGTCTGGAAAAATTGAAACAAATTCTTAGTATTTGAAACAATCTTATGCAAGATCTATTTATTTATCCAGGTTAATAGATTATATTTAAAATTTATTTAATATGGTTCAAACATGAAAAATAGTTTTTTCAATGCAAGATAATAAATATTTTGAGCACTAAGAATGTTATAGTCAAGAATTTTATGTACCTAAAAGGTTGATCAATCCATTCTTGCAAGTGTATTCAAGTCTTATGCATTTCTTCTTTTTCCTTCTTTGATCATATCATTGTTGAGCTTGTCTTTATCAATGAGTTTGTCTTCATCTAAACACATGGAAGTTTGTCTTCACATTCTTCCCCTTTTTGATGATAACAACCATGAAAATTTTGAAGTCCTGAGAAATATAATTTGTTGAATCATGGACATGATATTGAAGTCTTTATATATGATTTATATCATGAGAATACTCCCGCTTAATACATGTACCTTGTGATTCTTTATGAGATGTTGTGAATTTATTCAGATGGAACTTTCAAGAGTCTTAACTTGATTTGATATCACTTTCGCTTAGTATACCAATATCTCTTCAAATTTTGTAGAATGCGTCCTGAGGAAGCAGCTTTGTGAAAATGTCTTATAGTTGATTTTGAGTATTGGTGAAGGAAATTTCAATGTCACCTTTTAGAACAAGAACCCTTAAGAAGTGATTTCTAATATCTATGTGTTTGGTTCTTGAGTGCATGATTGGATTCTTTGAAATATTTATTGCACTAGTGTTGTCGCATTTAAGAGAGATGCTTCATAGAATCACACCATAATCAAGAAGTTATTGCTTCAACCAAAGTATTTGTGCACAGCAACTACCAGTGACAATATATTCTGCTTCTGCAGTGCTAAGAGCCACACTTGCTTACTTTTTGTATGACCAAGAGACTAAGGCATTTCCAAAAATGTGACATGTTCCGCTTATGCTTTTCCTGCCCGTCTTATATCCTGCATAATCTACATCAGAGTAACCAACAAGACTACATACACTACCTTTGGGGTACCATAAACCGACATTGGATGTTCCTTTGAGATACTTCATTATTCTCTTCACAACAGTGAGATGAGATTCCTTTGGACAAGCTTGAAATAGTTCACATAAGCATACATTAAACATAATATCAGGTCGACTAGACGTTAGACATAATAAAAAATCGACCATACCTCGATATTTAGTGATATCAATTGGAATTCCGAATTTGTCATGATCAAGATATGTGCCAGATCCCATTGGAGTTGCTATATCTTTGCAAGTATCCATGTCAAATATTTTGAGAAGCTCTTTGCAATACTCAAATTGATTGATGAATATTCCATTCTTTGTTTGTTTGATTTGCTACCCAAGGAAGTAGTTCAACTTACCCATCATGGACATTTCAAATTCTCCTTGCGTGATTGTTGAGAATTATTCACATAAGGCTGCATTTGTGGATCCAAATATGATGTCATCTACATAAATTTGCACTAAGATAGTATGATGGTTAATTCTTTTGATAAAAAGAGTATTATCAACTTTACCTTTTTCGAACCCATGTTCGCATACAAAATTACTTAACCTATCATTCCAAGCCCTTGGTGCTTACTTCAATCCATACAAGGTCTTTTTAAGTTTGTACACATGATCAAGATGTTTGAAGTCTTCAAATCCTTGAGGTTGACTTACATAAACTTCTTCAAGTATGTATCCGTTTATGAATGCACTTTTAACATCCATATGGTACAACTGAAAATTCAAAGAACAAGCATATACTAACAATAATCTAATTGCTTCTAGTCCAGCAATAGGAGCAAATTTTTCTTGAAAATCTACACCTTCCTCTTGATTATATCCTTGGGCTACTAATGTTTCCTTGTTCCTCATAATGATACCATTTTCATCTAGCTTATTTTTAAAGATCCATTTAGTTCATATAATATGTTTACCTTTTGGTATAGGAACTAAATTCCAAACCTGATTTCTTTCAAATTGATTAATATCTTCTTGCATGGCTAGAGTCCATTGATCATCATCTAGGGCATATTTGACTTTAGAAGGTTCAATTTGTGAGACAAACACCATGTTGAGACATGCATCTTTAAGATTCAATCTTGTTGCAACGCCTTGACTTATATCACCAATGACTTTATCAATTGGATGATCCCGATGGGTTCTCCATTCCTTAGGTAGATCTCCTTAATTTGACTCTTGTTGAATGGATTCCAATTTGTCTTTTATTTGATCACTATTGTTAACTTTGGTAGCATCTCCCATAGGACTTTCTATAATTTCATCATCATCATCATCACAAATAACTTCATCCTCCTTAGAGGTGTTAGATTCATCAAAAGAAACATGCATAGATTCTTCTATTGTTAAAGTTCTTTTATTATATATCCTATATGCTTTACTAATAAGAGAATATACAAGAAAAATTCCTTCACCGGATTTTTCATCAAACTTACTGAGATTGTCTTTTTCATTGTTTAAGACAAAGCATTTGCAACCAAAAATGTGAAAACGTGAAATGTTTGGTTTCATACCTTTAAAAAGTTCATAGGGATCTTTTTCAAAATAGGTCTAATAATAACTCTATTACTTACGTAGCATGCCCTGCTTACCGCATCCATCCAAAAGTATTTCTGAAGATTTAAATTACTAAGCATAGTCTTCGCAAGTTTAACGAGACCTATTTTCCCTTTCCACCACTCCGTTTTGTTGAGAAGTTCTTGGTGCTAAAAAGTTATGTAGGATTCCATGTTCTTCACAAAAATTATCAAAGGAAGCATTCTGGAATTCTCCACCGTGATCACTTCTTATGGAGGCAATTTTTAGTGGTTTCTCATTTTGAAATTTCTTTGTATACTTCTTGAATGCCTTGAATGAATCACTTTTCTACACTAAAAAGAATGTCCAATAATATCTAGAAAAATCATCAAAAATAACCAAAGCATATACATTACTGTCGCATTGCTGCGAAAAGGGGCCGGCCAAGACAGAAGAGTCGCCACCGCTCGTTATTTATCCCAAAGAGAGGGAAAGGAAACGATCAGAGAAAATCTACGAAAAAGGGAAAAGACAGGTCATCGCAACCAAATCTCGGGTTCGGGAGTCGGTTACGCAAGGGGAAGGTATGAGCACCCCTCACGTTCGTTGTACTCAACAGATCCACACTTGTTGTCTATCTAAAAGGGTATTAATCTATCAAAAGGCCGACTCATAAGGACAAAAGAAAAGAAAAGAGACTCGATAGAGCATCGCCGCTCTATGCCTACGTATTCCCTCGTGCAATGGGAAAGTCAGAGTCAACGTAGTTTGGAAAACTACGGGTGAAGGTGAGGAAGGTTGCTCGCCAAGAAATCATCGTCCTTTGCCTACGTATCCTCGTCTGGTACGAGAAATCAGAGCAAACATAGTTTGGGCTGACGCGACCACTGGTTGGTTAAGTGTTTTAACTGAGTAGGGTTAAATCTTCGTTCTAGCAGTTAGGGACGATGCCTGTTTAGGGTAGAACCAAGACTTAACACACTCTTTCTGAAAATGATATTCAAACAATCCCTAAGGATAAAAAGGTTTGATGTTTTGTTTTGTATTTTTCTAAACAAGAAGTCAATTGAGTTGAATTTGAAACTCGTGTTGCACTAAAGACTATGACTTGAGAGCGAATGCATCACATATCGCCCAAAGGGCATACGCTAAACACTCTAGACGGTGTGAGAGGATGCCCCCCAACCGTCATTCCTCAAGTACTTAAGGCTCGTAGTGTACAACATTTATTATATTTTGTTAAGTGTCTTAAGATGTTATGAGATGAGAAGAGAAGACACAAACTCTAAGGGGAAACTAATCAACCCTAATGTTATCATGCAAGATGATCCTAAAGTTGGGATTGAAAAAGGAGAAGCTATCCTAATGTTATCATGCAAAGGATTGAACATATAATGTCCCTCCTACTCCCATCTTAAACAGAGAGACTAGGAATCCTAAGGGATCATGGCAAAAGACCAAGTAAACACTTAATGAATCAATCACAGATGAAAAGAAGAAAGAGAAGAAGTTGACTTAAACAGGTCAAGACAATGCAAACATGGAATGCAAAGATGCAAAGATGGGATATAAGATTCAAATGATGCATCAAAGACTCAAACAAAAGCATATGACTTAAACAAGTTGACTTGAACAAGTCAAGAAGAGTGAGATGAAATGGGAGAAGTGACAACTCCTACAACCATTCAAACATCCATCACTTACACAGAAGCTAAGCACAAAGCAAAAGCAAAAGTCATGATCAAGGGAAAGAATGGGAGAAATAATCTTGGGCAGCAACCACATATGGGGTTATCTCAACCAAACATCTCACATTGATCATGCAAAGAAACAAGCAAGCAAGTGCAAGACATGATTCATTATTCAAGACAAACTCAAAGCATAACCATGAACACCAAATCATCTTGAATAATGATCAAAACACATGGGGCAGAGATGTATCAATAAGAAGAAAGCTCAATTCAAGGTTAGAAACAAAGCACAATCAAAACCCAAGTCATGGCAAGTGAAAGAATCAATTTCCTATCACAAATTCAACACTTAAATCCAAGTGGAAATGCATGACTTCCAAGTAACTTGAAAAACAAGTTACACAAATGTATGACCTAAAACCAATGACCCAGCACCTTAATCATGTTATAAATAAACATCAAGACTCATAAGGTGCATATGGGATCCATAGAAGTCATCTCCCAAAAGAACTAGGTCAAAGTAGTTTGTATGAACACTTCCTAAGATGACTTGACTTGCAAGCTTCACCAAAAATAGGAAAAATGTTCAATAAATCTCAAATAAAAAACAAAAACAAGCTAGGTCAAGTAACAAATAGAACCCAAGATCTCATGGATAAAATCATCTCAAGGCATCACCAAATAATTTAATCATTAATGGTACTCCACCTTATCGAGCATAAATCGAGGGACAACAAAAGTCAACTCAAAGTCAAATAGAAAAGGATCAATGGCCACTCAAACTCACCCTCAAGGACGCCTTAATCCCTCACTTAGAGAAGCCATGGTCATAGGAGATAGGGAATTAAGGTCCAAATGGTCATGATCATGCAAGGTAAACACCATAATAGACCTCTAATTGCAAATTTAAAATAAAATAGCCAAATAAAATAAAATAGAAACAAAAACTATGGAAAATTAAATAACACTTTAAAGTACAAGAAAATAAATATTGGGAATTTTTTGGATGATGGGAAGTATTTTTAAAATTATAAAATGAAAACAGAAATGAAAATAAAATAAAATGAAATAAAACAAGTTGAGGGGTGCAATAGCAAAATTCAATATGAACCGAATCAAGGAAAACTGCATGTTGGGCCAGAAATATGGAGTGTGTGGTAGCAATTGAAGCCCAATCCTTCATAAATTCAGACCAGCATGAAATGCAGCGTTTCATTAATCCCATGTGGATTTCAACGCCTGCGTGTCTAAAGTCAAGCCAATGGGAATGAGACAAATCATGGGTCAAACATTCAAATGAGGGGTGAGTCAGCTCAGACTAGACGCCGGAGCTAAGGCTCCGGTCGTCTTCTCCGGCCACCTCACCAGAGACCAGGTCTGAAACCTCCATAAAAATGGTGGATTATGGTACCAAACAAAAACTGACACCACAAGGATTTTGAATCTACCCTCCAAATCTCAAAAAGGTCCAAAAACAGAGAGAAACAAAGGCATGAAAGTTATGATGTTCATGATGAAACTTCAACATACAGACAAATTAATGATCCAAACAAGGCCTATGATACATAGGGCTTCAGATGCACACCAGCATTACCCTAAAACATGCCTAGAATGAGAGAAAAAGAGTGAAGAATCTTAATGAATGGAGCAGCTCCGTTTGCTCTTGAAATGATGAACAACCTTCTATTCAAGCTTTGCAATCTTCTCCTTGAGCTTTAGTGAAGAAAGAATGAGCAAAAATTTGGAGAAATCAGCCAGGAATTGCTTGATTCAAAGATGAGAAATTTTGGAGAATTTTGAAGCTATCCTCTCTCCTCTCACGCAAGCAGCCAAGTCTGAGCTTCTAGGGCAACCAAATACCTTTTATATGGTGGGTTTTGCATGACCATGCAGGCCCACGTTGGTAGAATAATATGATTTCAAATTTTGACCAAAAAATTCTCCTTTGATGAACACGCGGGTTATGGCCTCTTTCACTCTTTTTGGGGTCAGCAAAATGGCAAAATATGGTGTAGAAATGAAAGGGATTGATTTTGGTCTTACAACCATTCTATACACCAAGTTTGGATTCATGACTTTTCAAGTAAGAAAACTTGAAAAGGTGGTACATAAAGGCTTTCCATGTTGTTCCAAATGTGGTAAAGCTCTTTTGGGTCATGTGATGGTATGAAAAGATTCAAAAATGGAGCAAAACATGACTTGTAATGTAAGGTACTTAAGTCATGACCAAAAATCCAAATTTCCACCTAAAAATGGTTCTCATGACCATATAATCCATCAATCCTCATGATTTTCAAGTTAATTGTGGAGTTAAGAACCTTAGGAACAAGTTTCATGTTGGTTGGAATTGCATTTGAGGTTCATAAGTTCATGGAAAAGGACATCGAAAATGATGACCTATAATGAACTTTTCTAAAATACCCTTGCCTTGTGAGGTCTATAACTTGAGATGTACAAATGATAAAAAGGACTTCTAGGACTTTTTGAAAAGCTAAGATCACAAGGAACAACTTTCATGTTCACTTGAAGTTGGGGAAAAACTTGATTCTAGGTCAAAAATGCCTTGGAAGTGAGTTGACTTTAAGTTGACCGAAATTCTCTTCATCTGAGGACACCAACTTGTTGACATCATAACTTGAGTTGTACAAACTCAATGGATGACATCTCAGATGCTTTAGAATGACTCCCCATGTCTCAATGACCTAGAACTAAGTATTGAACTCTCTCAAGTCCACAATTGACTTTGGGTTGACCAGATGAAACCCTAATATCATATCTTCTGACTGAGGCTCTTGCAGATGAATTGAATGACTACACAAACTCCATAGAGACCTATCAAGATGCCCATTGAGATTTTAAAGCATACTTTATTCAATTGAGTGCCCTCATGAACCTCTGATGACCCTCTGATGATCCTCGAGATAGGAGGTGGCACCCATACACAAACCTCTCCTCTCAAGGAGCTTTGAAACTCAATCCTGATGATGATGAAACTCTGGTGGCCTACACATGATACCCTTGCTTGAGCTTAAACATAAATCTCTCCTCTTGAATGGCACAACAACTCTTGATTCCCTGTTAAGAAAAAATGATATTCAAATGCAAAATGCTAAAATTAGAATGAAACATAAGCCAAGTTAAAAGAAAAGGTTGGTCAAATTTTGGGGTACAACAATTACCTCTAAAGCTTCTTGTTTTTTATGGACCAAATAAGTCCATATGTAACAATTGTAGTGGCCTTGAAGTGGACACCACATTTTTAGGTTTGAAAGTTGATTTGGTTTGTTTTCCCCTTTGACAAGTATCTCATAATCTATCTTTGGCAAGCTTTATATTAAGAAATCCAATGACAAGATAATGCTTGACTAGCTTATTTATATGTTCCATATGAATATGAGCAGCCCTTTTATGCCAAAGCCATGAGTCATTGCTATTTACCATTAGATATTTTAATTTCAAAGATAGATCATCAAGGGAAATCTTAAAAATATTATTATTTCTTTTACCTCTTATTTTTACCTCATGTTTGACTTCATCTTCAATCAAGAATTCATCCTTGATGAACTTGATCTTGAAGCCTTTGTCACAAAGTTGGCTAGTGCTTAGAAGATTGTACTTTAGTCCTTTAACATAAATAACATCTTCAATGGATATGAAAGGTGGTGCTCTAACTTTGCCTATGTCAAGAATATTTCCTTTGTTGTTATCTCCATATGTAACATAACCTTTGGCCTTAATCACTAGATCTGAAAATTTGTTTATATCTCCCGTCATATGCTTCGAAGAACCACTATCAAGATACCATAAATTAGAAGTGGTCTTCAAGCATACCTACAAAACAAATTAACTTTTGTTAGGTACCCAAATAGTCTTAGGTCCTTCATAATTAGTACCTTTCTTTACCCACACATAATTTCCACTTGCCATACTAAAGTTTCTAACATAGCAAGCATTAGGTGTATGGCCAACTATACCACAATAAAAACATGTAGGAACAAAATTACTTTTATACCTAGGAACATATAATTTTTTTTTAACAAATATTTTCCTTTTAGGATGAGAATGAAAAATTTTGGCTTTGATAACTTTCTCTTTTAGAGTTTGATCACTACCTTTAACAAAGATAGTTTACTTGAACTTGGTTTACTAAATTTTGAATAACCAAGACCGCTTTTATCGTTAGAATATCTTTGATGACTAAGAAAACACTCCAAACCAAATTTTCCTTTTTCATACCTTTCAAGAACTCTTTTTAGTGGGATAATTTAAAAATAAAGAGATTCACATTCTTTGCATACAAAATTTTATTTTTGTTCACTAATTATCTTTTGTTTTTCATCTTTATAATCTTTTTCCATTGTCTCAACTTTATTTTCTAGAGACGATATTTCTTTCTTTTGAGATGATATTATTTTGTACAGAATTTTGCACTCATTAAGAAGTTCATCTATAGCCCTTTGAGCTCATTATCATAAATGAAAAATTCAGTATTAACCTCTTCCTCATCATCAGAATGGTGTGAAGCCATCAATGCTAGATTTTAATATTCGTTGCTATCTGAATTTGATGAAGAACTTATCTCATTATCTTCCCATGCTATGTAGGCTTTCTTGTTCTTATTTTCTCTTTTATTCTTGAAGCCACCTTTCTAGGAGAGTTTCAGACAATTTGTCTTAATATGGCCTTGTTTACCACATTCATAACAAGTGACATCGGATGTTGAAGTAGAAGCCTTTTTTTCTGAAATATAACTTTCTTTTTGCATAATTGAAATATTTATCATTTTTATTAAATAACTTACCAAGTCTCTTCACAAAGCATAAAGTTCTCATCCTCTTTAGGAGCATCATCTTGTTCTTCTTTTTATTCGACTTTCAAAGCGATGCTTTTGGATTTCTTTTCTTGATGTTCATGTTTTTCTACTCGTCCAAGTTCTAGTTCATGTTTTTGGAGTTTCCCGAACAATGATGCGGATGTCATAATTGAAAGACTTTTCTTCTTAGATATTGTCGTCACTTTAGGTTGCCATTCCCTGGTTAATGATCTAAGAACTTTAAGATTTAATTCATCATTAGAAAACGTCTTACCAAGAGTGATCAAATAATTTGTTAAATGTATAAATATTTTCTGCAAAGTGACGATGGATTCTCCGGGCTGCATTTGGAACATTTTGTATTCTTGACTCAAGGTATTCAATCTTGACCTTTTAACTTCAGTGGTTTCGTCATGAGTTTCCTCCAAAGTGTCCCAACTTTCTTTTGCAGATTTACATCGAGAGATGTGGAAGAATTCATCCATATTTAGTGTGCTTTTTAGTATGCTAATGACTTTATTTTTATTAAGGACTCTCTTTCTATCATCTTCATCATAAGAAATTTTAGTCTTTATAGTTCCGACACCATTAACAACACTAACAAGATTATGTGAACCATTTTTGACGGTTTTCCAAATTCCTTCTCTCTGTGCTTCTAAATGAGTCTTTATGTGTATTTTCTAGAAATCAAAAAACACGCTAGAAAATAGTGGGGGTTTGTTGCTACTACAACCATCCTTGAAAACAGCTCTGATGTCAGTTGTAAGTAAAGTTTGCACGTAAGAGGGCGGGTGAATTAGGTACTTTATAATATTTCCAATTTTTAACTTATGTCTTCTTATTTTTTCGATTTAGACTCTAAGTGGTGAAAACGGTAAAGTGCGGAAAGATAAAGAACACCGATAAATATCATGGTGTCTCTCACAGTCCAAGAGTACTCCAGTCTCCTTTCAACATGAAAGAGATTTTACTATTGTTAGGACTTATATAAGACTATCCTAGTCTTCCTATACAAACACTAACAAAAACCACAAAGAACAATCCTCTTGAATTTACAACACACTTATTCCCAACAATCCTAAACAATAAGTAAAGGTCTTTACAAGAAGATACAATCCACCTTATTATAGATCCTTCCTAGTACCAAACAATCCTTGATAATGAGGAACATGTAACAATTACAATAGATTTAAATAAATGAAGTTTGTATAATTCTTTAAGACTTATAACAAAGTCTTATTCTCTTTCAAGTATGAAGATTCAAGACAAATTCTCTCAAAGTGCTCAAGATACTTTTATGATAATAATGTAAAAATGTATTTTAAAAAAGTATCTAAGTATAAAAGTTGTGTAGAAAATAAATGTAGAGAGCTTTTAATATTTGTATGAAAGATGTGAGTATTTGAAATGAATTTATAATGATATAAACCCTCATTCAAAAATCATGGCAATGGTTAGAGAAATTCTGAATTTTAATAAGAGAAATGATGTAAGGGATGCCATGAAAAAATATGATGAAAATGTGCACTCAAACAAAACATTTTTCAATTCTACAACAGTACTTGTTAAGTCGGTTAAACAGATACTTGACTTAACAAGTTCACAACATTTTTCAAATTTAAATTTCAAATACTGTTTCAGGCCGGTGCAATTTGTGGCAGTTTATTGTGTTGTTACAACAGTTTTAAACGCCACTACTTATCAAAAACAAAATGTTTTAAAAAATTGTCTAAGTATTTGAAACAATCTTATACAACATCTATCGATTTATCCAAGTCAATAGATTATATTTAAAATTGATTTAATATGGTTCAAACATGAAAAATAAAAATTAATGCAAGATAATAAATATTTTGAACACTAAGAATGTTTTAGTCAAGAATTTCATATACCTAAAAGTTTGATCAATCAAATATTGCTAATGTAGTCAAGTCTTATGCATTTCTTCTTTTTCTTTCTTTGATCATATCAATATTGAGCTTGTCTTTATCAATGGGCTTGTCTTCATTGAAACACATGGAAGCTTGTCTTCACAGAGAAAAATTTAGAATTTGTCAAAAAATTTGATGCTTTATAGATTAAAACGACAAAAATAGGTTAAAACTAAAATTTTGTTAACAGGATTTTACCCCTCGGTTATTTTTTAAATCTGAGGTAAAAAGTAGCGCATGTTTGAAAATCCAGAAAATGCAATTGCTTAGGATCAAACTCATGACCATGACCACTTTTTCACTTGGTTACTCAAAAATTGATGGGTAAAGTGACAGATTTTTATGTCGTCATTTGTTGTCTCACTTGTGTAATTGAGGTTATATCTCATTCGCATCCGAAGTGAAATAGAATTATTTGTAGTAGTGGACGGTTAAGACCACGAAAAGGGAATAAACCCTAGATCCTTGAAACCCCGTAAATACATTCCCCTCAAAAAAAAAAAGAGACACACTCTAAGTTCTCCCATCTTCTAGGTTAAAATTAACATTATGTATTACTAAAAAGATTATAAATTATTTTTCACTTATATTTATATGATAATAGAAATGCATCATACATATGGATAAGTGAATAAAATTATCATATTTTTCTTTCTGTTATTATACATTTGTTAATTTGCGTTCAATGGTCATATATTGTTGCGGAAGTTATGAAACATTTATGTTTGCGTTACTAGTTTTTCAAAAATAGTTTCTCACAAGCAAAGACAGATGTATTTGGAGAAGTGTGGGACAACCTATACTTTATTTTATTTTAAGAGAATTTAATTAATCATGATTTCATCCATTTCATATCCAATATATTTGACCATGCCAATTCATTTACAGCGACATATTTAGCAGCCTGGCACAGAAGCAACGAATCAAAAACTAATCAATCATATGTACAACTTGTGTGTAGAGTTAATGAAAGCTCTAGATTTTTTATTTAATCATCCAATACTATATTATTAATTTATTAATTTTGTCTAGAAGTATTAATGTTTACTTTGAGTAAACTATTAATATTATTATAATATATTGAAACTTTCATTTTATTGACCGGGTATTATTTTGAATATTGAAATTTGATAGGGAGGGTGGTTGCTTTCTTAGAATACTGCATGGGTTGACCAATATATGCTTAGATATATGTATATATAGATATCAACTCCCTCACCAATTTCATCAAGTTATTGAGTTAATCGAGTAGAAAAATGGGAGAGGAAAACAAGGTGAAAAAATGGGAAGGTAAAGCCATTGTTGAGGTAAGAGGAACCGAGGAGGAAATAGTATGGAGTGTGTTACAAGATTTTTGTAACCTACACAAATGGCTACCGATTGATACTTGTTATAAAGTCGAAGGAGTTGATGGGGAACCTGGTGTTGTTCGATATTGTGCTTCAACCAAAAAGGGTGGTGATGAAAATTCAGAGGCAGTTGTGAAGTGGTTCAAAGAGAAGCTGTTGACAATTGATCATGCACAACGTTGTTTGTCATATGAAATTGTTGATAACAACATGGGATTTAAGAATTACGTGGCTATAATGAAAGTATTGCCGCTGAAAATCGACGGTGGTGATGACGATGATGAACGTGTAGGGTGTATGATTGAATGGGAGTGTGTTTGTGATCCGGTGGAAGGATGGAGTTTGCAAAATTTGCATTCTTACATTGGAAACTTTCTTAAGTGTATGGCCAACAGGATTGAACTTGCATACTCTCCACTCTTCAAATAGATAAATGAATAATGAATAATGGTGTGGTTGTGATAACATTATGGAGATCTTTTTAGATCTATATATTAATTGTAGTTGAAAATTGTGGTTGTGTAATGTAATGTAATTTGTTTTTGTGTGTGTAGTCACTATTTCTATATCTCTATGTAGATTTCTGTATTTATGATATTAACTTGTTTTGTAACTTTTTACGTTTGTAAAATAAGGTTTTTATTAAGTGTTTTATATTTAACCATGGGTTGGTTTAGGATGTGTATTTTAATATGAGCTCCATAAGTGTTGTGACCACGTTCTTTGTGATCAAATTTGATGAACATTGAAGTATCTGTTAAATGTTTTGAGCATCCGCTATTTAGGAACCACGTCCTTTTTGTGTCTTTTTGTGCGGGCAAGACCATCTTATAAGAAGTCAAATAGGTAATTTAGGTACCCGACTAATGAGTCTTTGAGGGTTAGTAAAAGAGCACTTAGGTATCCATATAATACTATTAGAATGTTTGTTATTCCTAGGATAGAAAATAGGTCTAATGTGACATTTATCACCATAATAATGAAAGGTTGTTTTAGATGAAATATTATTTATATATTTTCTAGCAAAGTAAATAAAGCCCTCTATCACTTGAAGAAGTAGAAACAACATTCAATAGTGAAATGACTCGTGTCAATTGCCTTTTTAGGTTTTCATTTTCAGTTTTCAAAGTTAGACAAGTGTCACATTCTAATTTAACTACCCTTTCAATTAAAGCATCTGAAACACATAATTGCTTAGTTACGAGAGATGCATGAACTTTCTTTGAGGATTCTAAAGCACTATTAAAATCACAAATATTGTTCTCGCATTTTAAAATTGTTTTTATGGGAGATTTTCTTAAATGCGCCTAACGCGTCATCATGCATTTCTCTAAACACTTTAGACAATTTATTGTAAGACAATTTAAAATCAGAATCATAATCATATACCTCGGAGTCTTTACCTTTTTATGTGCCATCAAACACATATTTTCAAATTTATTATCTGAGCTCGAACTATAAGTTAATGATGAGCTCTCGACTTCTCCTTCCCAAGTAATATAAGCCTTATGGTCTTTGGTGCAATTACCCTTTGTAGTGTAGAAGTATTTATCCTTATTTTTGTTATGCTTGTTGAGACACAGACATGTAGTACGCTAATGACCTAACTCTCCACATTTATAGCATGTAACATTTTATTCCTTTTTCTTTTTTTTATGTGGATAAGATTTCTTAATATTGATCAAATTTTTGTCAGAGTGCTTGTGCCGATTTTTCTTTATATATTAATTGTAGCGCTTGATAGATAACCTTGTTTCTTCCTCTTTGAAAAAATCTTCTTCAAAACTTTCATCGTCTTCCTTTTATTTCCTTTCCTTGGATGAGGAGGCTTTCAAGGAGATGTCTTGCTTCTCTTATTGCACTCTCTCTTTCTTTTTGGCATTTACTTCACTTGCAGCGAGCTTTCTTAATTCATTTTCATGTTTAGTCAGCTTTACAAATAAGGTTGAAATATCCAAATTATTAAGATCATTTGATTACATTATGGCTTTAAATTTAGGTTGTCATTCTCTTCACATTGATCTCAAAATTTTGTTAGCACAATATTTTTAAAAAAGAGAGTTGCCTAAATTCTAGCTTGTCGGTTAAATGGACAAAATGACTCTGCATAGATTCCACTATTTTATCGGGTTCTATCAGAATAGTCCATTCTCATCTGTCAACATGTTTTAGATCATTTTACTCTTTAGTACCATTGTGGAGAACTTGAAGCACATTCCACATTGATTGTGAATTCTTAAATACGAGATTGAGTAATATACTTTCATGCTTACTGCAAAAATAAGTATATTCCTTGTATTTAAATCATATGATGCCTTTCTGGTTTCTTCATTTGACCAATCCTTTAAGATTTTTTCGGTAAAAACAACATTGAATTCACTTTTAAGAATAAAAGGTCCACCAATGATTTTTTAATGGCATTATGTGAACGCACATATTTTCCTTCCAATACGCATAGCTTTTTCCTTTGAAATTTGGGGATTTATTGTACACTGTCTTTTAGAACATTGTTACCCATATTCTTAACTTTTGGAGTTGTTAAACCTGATCAAAATACCAGCTTTGCGGCTAATCATTGGGGATAGTACGAAATATAATGTCTAGAAGGAGTGCTAGAATAAACCTTCTTAAAAATAGATTGATTTAAAATTTATTTTAAAATTCATAATTTGAAAATAGTTTTGTGCAATAGAAGATTTACATACAAAATTCTATATGTTTTTTTGGATGGAATCGATTGCACACTTAATCATGGAAACAAAATGCATAATAGATGAAAGAGTCTCAGTACAACTAATATTTCGATTGAATGAAAATCAATATACACATCTTATGTAAAATGAGTCTTATCAATTGAGTAAGAAATCTAACATAACGGTCTTTAGATTTAATAAAAAGCAAGAAATATTTTAGAGTCTCAATCTAACAAAACCTAAAACGTATTAACGAAATTGCTATAAATACAATAAACCCTAATATCATGCGATTCCAAGAAAGCATTAAATCTAAACATGCAATTCTAAATAAAATTTAAAGAGGGAGTGATGAGAGAGAGAGAGAGAGAGAGAGAGAGAGAGAGAGAGAGAGAGAGAGAGAGAGAGAGAGAGAGAGAGAGAGAGAGAGAGAGAGAGAGAGAGAAGAGGATATTACGTAGGATGTTTAGTGGTTCGAAATGTTGTTCTTGTTATGCCTACTCCACTCTCTAATAGTTTCCCAATGAAAGTTTGGTGTTCTTAAGATATTATATTGAAAGTTATACACATATTCATTTAGTGCAATAATAATTCAAATAATGCTGAAAACAAAGATCTTTATCTTAATTATGTTTGAAGGTACACATCTTTTGACACTGAGCTCTTGCAAAATCTATACTCAACTTGGACTTAAATCTTCCATCTCTAAGAATACTCTTCTAAGCCTCTATTCTATAGTGATATTTACTCAATCTTATAGGTACCTAGAGCCTTGTACTGTCTAAAGATAAATAAAACCAACTTTGTCCATAGGCTTCCACACAACACTACAAAAGTAATCTTGGAGAGAAGCACCTCCTTCTTTTTCCATTAGATTCGTCGATCCCAACAATAACCACACATTCATATGTCAACCCCTAGAATCCTCAAGAAATCATCACAAAATGTTAATCGCAAAAACGATGCTCCACACATATTTGACACCCTAATGTGGGTTCTAAATTATAAAGTGGAAATGTATGTTATGAACATTTTGAAAGGGATTTGAAAAGAAAAGAGTTATATATGTGTTAGAGATCAAGCACAAAAATGAGAGAAAAGTTCCATTTTATTCAAGTAACAAGCAAGTAGTATGAGTCGAGTCAAAAGAGTAAATGATTTGAATGTAAATCCAAGAACCATGAAAAACTTCTCCTATGATTAGAATAACTTTTTTTATGATTTTAGTCGTGTGATTCAAGTCAACAAAATCTCTAATTTGAATCAGGTTCACATAACCAAAATCCAAAATCTGTTGTCTGAGTTTGATTCGAGTCAAGTATAATTGTGATTCGAATCAAACCTCTCTAATTTGAGTCATGGATTATTGTTATTTTAATCAAACTTACAGAATAAAAGACCTATTTTTCTTAAATATATTTGTTTCGAGTCAGGAACTTCTATGACTCAAATCAAACTCATAGAATAAAAATTATGGCTTTTCCACACAATTTGATTCGAGTCACCTGAATTTGTGATTTGTATCATACTTCAAAAGTTTCAAATTTTTTTTATCAAAATGAAATGTTGTTCTAAATCTAAACTTGGTATAAATTAAACCATTCTTAAATTTGCTTCTTGATTAAAAACTTTGACTATTTGATTAGAAGCATATTGCTATGACTATAATCAAACAACTTAATTTATGTATGCGTAAAAACAAATTAAGAACTCAACTCTAACGTGCACGATAAGTGAGGATTCTTAAATATTAAAAAATAAACCAAAAACTAAATTTATAAGAGTGCAACGATACTTTGCAGGGTGGAGTGATGCTTTGTAAGACCCGATGGTACCCTATAGAGCATAATGATAGTCTAGAGGGTGCAACATACTTCCATGAATTCTGCAAACAATATTATTTAGAAAATATGGTGCTTTGTTAAAAACCCCGTCTTTGCAAGATAAAATACTGACACCTTACTTCTTTTGTTTATATGTTGAATTTTAAATGTAGATTGTGGTAGGATGACTCATCACCTTATTCATTTGACAAGATAAACAATAACTTTAATGTTGCCTCAGGTTTACTAAGTTCTTGGGTCTAGGGATGAAACTACCATTCAACTCTTCCAGCTCGAATGCATCATGTTTCAACCTTTCATGTATTATGTAGGATATTTCCCAATCAGGGAGCAGCTTTCTAATTCGGGTAGGTGCCAAGGATTATTTGAGCTCATGGTCACCTTTTTCATGTCCCTTAGAGTTCCCCTATAATTACATCTTATAAAGTCCTTTTTGTTTGTCCTCGTACTCTTGAATATGAATTAGGAGTGCAGTAGCTTGGCAAGATGTGGAAACTTAATTATTTTTGAACTTGTCAGATTATTAAAGGAATTTTCTTGTTCCTTTGACTGATACGGATCAAAAGAATCATCATATTGAAACTAGTAATTGATCACCACATGATCATATTTTTCATAAAGTTGACATGAAGGACGATTTACAAATTGAGAGTTAAACCTTGCATGACCACGACCATGAGTATTTCGCCATTTTCCATAATAAATAATTCAAATAAAGAGAGTTTATTCTTTAGAGAGGTCTTGAAGAATTGTACCAATATGTAAAACATATTTAGAATTGCATCAAATTGGATCACCAATGACAAGGAGAGAATTAATAATCACTCTGACTTGCAACATATATTTAGAATTATAGAATTTTATTTCTTTGTAATCTTTAATTTATAACACATTTGATGAACTTCTAGGGTTCATATGGGCTTGAAATGTTTATGTATCTTATCACATACTTCATAAGAATGTTTGTAGGAAAGAACACGAGGGAGCATTGATTTGAAATTCATTAAGAGAAGTCAGGTGAAGAGAGTTTGATCTTGATTAATCCAAGTTTCATATACCTTAGAGATGATATTTTCAATTTGATATGTATCAGTATTGAACAACAATTTGGGGGTGTATAACAAATTTTTGGAGTTTTTGAGTGAGAATCACTCCTTTCATAGCAGAAAGTCGCTTTCTTGCAATATGTTAGAGTTCAGAAAATTCGGAAACAATGATTATGATTCAATCATTCGAGATGTGTTATTCACATTTTGAGAATCTTATAGAGAATCATAAAAATCATCCATTTATACTTCTTTGAAACTTTGAGAATGGGTATGCTTCTTCAAATTGGAGATTCTATGAGAAATCATAGAGAACTCAATAGCAGAAAATGATATAAATGAATAATAATATTTCTCAATCATCTTATAGGTGCCAATTTAGTCAACAAACTGATGGATGTCCATACTTAAGTATTGAACTAAAGCATCGACTCCATCTCAATGGTTGAAGTGTTTAAATGTAATTCAGGTTCAAGTTATATATAAACCCAAAGTGAGTTACAATTTTATATTAGAATTTCAATTTGAGAATTAGAGAAATTTAGTTACACGTATCTCTTTCTATGTTCTGTGTGTGTGTGTGTGTGTGTGTGTGTGTGTGTGTGCGTGTGTGTGTGTATGCGTGTGTTCGTGTGTGTGCGTGCGTGTGCGCGTGTGTGTGTGTGCGTGTGTGCGTGTGTGCATGTGTGCGCGCGCGCGTGTGTGTGTGTGTGCGTGTGTGCGTGCGTGTGTGTGTGCGCGCGCGCGCGTGTGTGTGTGTGTTCATCCTCTTCTTCCTCTTGTGCATTGTTAGAGGAGTTTTGGTGTGATAACAATTGGTATCCAGCGCTCCGAATTTGATTCACGGGAAATACGAGTGTAGTGAGGTGTGTGATTGATTTCTTTCCTCAAATTAGTATTGAAATGGAGTTTAAAATTGAGGAGAATCACATATATTGATTCTCAGGGTTTGGGAAACACAAGTGCAGGTGAGAAATGAGTGTTTTGCACAAGAATGAAGATGAACGAAGAAAATGGTAGCTTGAACACAAAGCCTCCAGTATTCGACAAAAAAAAATTAAAATCAATGGTTGATTCTGATGCATGTGTTGTTTGGAGCTTAATATGTTCATGATCTCGTCAATGACAATTACACGTCGGTTGTAGAAAATGCATCTAATGCACAAAGAAATATGCAACGTAAAAGGAGGAAGAAAGATCAAAAGGTGTTATTCTATATCCATCAATTTGTGGATACACAAGTGTTTGAGAAGATTGTTGATTCAACGACAACGAAGGCGGCATGGGATACTGATGGAATTCCAATAGTTGACAAAATTTGGCAAAAACTAAACAAAATGCTTGCTTCCATTAACTATTAAGGATGAAACTTAATTAACCATGATCCAAAAGAATGTTACTTTTGAAAAGTTATGTTTTTGTAGGAATTAACAAAGGCAAGCGTCAATTAAAACCAATAAAATTCCATTCTCTACAACTTTCGCATAGCGAGCAAACACTTCGCTATGCAAAGGTCGCGACGCGGGGCTGAAGCGAGCAACAACAAAAAGAAACATAATCAAAATCACCAAAGTTTTCTTGAAGTGAGAGGAAGTGAAGAGCCTTCGCCCGCGAGCCAGTGCTTCACTATGCGAGGACCGCGAGGCAAGGAGAAGCGAGCAACAATAGAATGAAACAGAATTAAACTCACTTAGTTTCGCTTGAAGCAAGAAGAAGCGAGAAAAGTTTGCTACGCGAACTTTATTTCGCATAGTGAAGTATGGCGGTTTCCAGGGGAAGTTCAAAATTCTTAAAGGTTAAGCAAGCTGACTTCGCATAGCAACCAAAACTTTGCATAGCAAAAGTCCCTCCTCTCAACCAGTATAAAAGGAGTGCGGCAGAAACATTAGAGATCATCACTTTTAGAAAATACTTTGTAATAGATAATTATAATATAGTTTTAGTAAGGAGAAGATAGTGGAGAGAATCGAGTTGGGTTCGCATCAAGAATCGAGAGATCATGCTTGATGCAAATTCATCTCCAACTCTTCCTTTTTGTGCAAGCTACCATAAAAATGGATAGCTAATTCTTCTCTTGTTAGGATTGAGAGGAAACTAGCGTAATCATATATTTTATCATTGATTCCTTTAATGAAATTTTGTTATTCATAATTATCGATTAAATCTTTTTTTTTTGTTGCAATTCTAAACCTATGGATACGAATTGTGATTGAAAAATACATTCGTATTAAAGTTAAAGATTATAATTGGTTAAACACTTCGTTCTAGACATGGAACTAAGGGTTTAACTTTCATAAATGATATTATGTTCTTAATGTTATTGTTTAGTTTAATTGATTGAGAGATCATCGGTTAAATTAAATCAATTGAAATCTCAACAAGCATATAGACATATATTCTGTTGTGAGTTAATTAATGAAGATAAAGATGAAAAACAAGTTCTTTAAAGAAGTATCAACCAAAATCATACGTGTCGGTAGTGGAATTTCAATCCTGACAAGCTTTTTATTCTTTAAACTTTACTTTAACAAGTTTCGATTTTATATTTTGTTACTGTAAAAGCAAACCAATTTACAAACTTCACTTAAAAACAATAACAATCGTCTTAACATTGGTAATATCGTGTCGGTCTCTGTGGATACGATATTCAATACTTTCTTTTGATTTACTCAACATCATATAGACTTGTGTGGTGCTATAGTGGTGACGTATCAGTGAAGAAATTAAAATTACAGTCCCTACTTAAGCAATATGAGAATCTCAACATGAAGAACAATGAGAATATGCCTGATTACATCTCTAGAGTGATTGTGGTCACGAATGAGATAAAGTTTTGTGGATAAACGCTCTCTGAACAAGTAATCATTGAAAAGATATTAAGATTACTTACTCCTCAGTTTTATTACATAGTTATAGCCATAGAACACTCTAAAGAGACCAACACCATGAGAATTTAATAGCATCAGAGTAGTCTAAAGGCACAAGAGTTGTGTCTGACTGAAAGAAACTGTGAAAGGGAGACGGAGATGGCTCTGAAAGCTCGAACTTTGAAAGCTTCTTTTGTTAAGAAGAACTAGAAGCAAACATTTCTAGAGAATAAGAAAAAGTATGGTGGTGGTGTTTAGAAGTCAGAACTCTCCAACTCTAAAGAGAAGAAACCTAAGAATGTTCATAAGGGAAATGAGAAGTTTGATAAGAGAAAGGTTCAGTGTTATAGTTGCAACAAGTTTGGGAAATCTCAGAGTGAAATGGAACAATGGAAAAACTGTAATCATGAAAGATGTATGGTATATTCCTGGCATGAATAGCAATCTGATGAGTGTAGGTTAGCTAATTGAAAAAAAATTTAAGTAACTATGAAAGATAATCTCTTAAATTCGTATGAGTTTAATAAGAAATTGATTATGCAGTCAGAACTGTGAAGAAATAATACATTCAAAGTGAATGTTGCAACATCAGACACTCAATGCCTTAGTGCTAGAAGTGTTGAAGGGCAAAGTGAGTTGTGGAACAAGAGGTTGAGGCATATGAACTACAGAAGCTTGGGGCATCTGAGTTCAAATGATTTGGTACATGGAATCCCTAAAATTATGGCACCAAAGAAATCATGTGATATATGCATGAGAGGCATGCAACCAAGATTGCCATTTTCATTAGAAATTCCTCCAAAAGCAACTCATGCTTTGGGTGTGGTGCATTATAATGTATACGGTCCTTTTGAGGTACCTTAACTTGGAAAGAACAAGTACTTTGTGTCATTTATGGATGACTTCATAAGAATGACATAGATAGCACTCATAAAGTTCAAACACATGGTGCTTACTAAGTTCAATAAGTTTAGTGTGACAGATGAAAATCAAAGTAGACAAAGATTTAAGGTCCTCAAAGCTGATGGTGAATGTGAGTTAAATTCAACATAGTTAAGAAGTATTGTGAGGAACATGGTATTAAGCATTGGGTGACTGCTCCATACACTCCACAGCATAATGGTCTTGCTGAAATGAGAAATAGAATTCTAGTTGACATAACATGGAGCATGATGAAAGACAAGAATCTACCTTACACATTGTTGAGTGAAAAAATTGCCACTTCAGCATATGTTCTTAATAGATGTCCAACAAAGAAGTTAGAGGAAGTAGTTTCTATTGAGAAGTGGACTGGAAGAAAGAAAAGTGTTAGCCATTTCAAGGTGTTTGGTTTTGTATGTTACAAACACATACCAAATGCTAGTAGAAGAAACTTGCATGACAGAAGCAAAGACATGTTGCTTATAGGTTACCACAGTACATGGGCATATAAGCTCTATTACCCAGTCAACAAAATACGTTGAAGTCAACAGAGATGTCATAGTGAAAGAATAAAAAACATAGGATCGGAGCAAGTCTAAATCCAAATTTAGTGCAATGACAACACTAGACTCGGGTTTTGCCTCTGAAAGAGATTTTTCCTCTAAAGGAGATTCTGCCTCTGAAGGTAATTTTGACTCTAAAGGTAAGTCTAAATGTGAAAAATGAATCTATCTCTAAATGTGACTTTGACTTTGAAGGTGATTCTGACTCTGAATGTGAGTTTGACTTTGAAGGTGACTCTGACTCTGATGGTGGACCTGACTCTGAAGATGATCCATCCTCTGAAGTTGATCCTTCCTCTGAAGGTGGTCCTACCTCTGAAGGTGGAGCTTCTAAAGGTAGAGATACTGAAGATGAACTTGCACAATTTCAGAGGCCACATATAGTTAGACAGATACCAAAGAGACTTGCAGACTTTGAGTTGTTGCGTGATACTGAGATTGAATATGAATGCGAAGTCACATAGAGTGTCGTGATGGTGGACTTTAAATCTGTCAACTTCAATGAGGCTATCAAGAAAAAGGTGTGGGTGAACGCCACTAAGTAAAAACTTAAGGCCATTGAAAAAAGCAAGACATGGGAATTGACTGTTCTACCTCAGAACAAGAAAGCCACCAGTGTGAGATGGGTTTTCAAGATAAAGCTAAAGCTAGATGGTTCAACTACCAAGCATAAAGTAAGGTTAGTAGCTAGAGGATTCCTATAAAATTCTTCTTTAGACTACTTTGAAGTGTTTGCATCTATAGCTAGACATGAAACCATTAAGTTGATTATTGTTATAGCTGCAAATAGGAATTGACCTCTGATGTAATTAGATGTAAATTCAGCTTTTCTAAATGGTCCATTGTAAGAGGAAGTTTATGTGTTACAACTGTCGCTACTGCGAAAATCGGCGCCGGCTTGACAGGAGAGTCGCCACCGTGCGTTATTTATCCCTCAGAGCGGGAAAGGAAACGCTCGAAGTAAACCTCGCAAAGACGGGAAAAGGTATGGTCATCGCAACCAAAACCTGGATTCGGGAGTCGGTTACGCAAGGGGAAGGTATTAGCACCCCTCACGTCCGTCGTACTCGACGGGATCCACGCTTGGTGTTTATAGGTAAAAGGGTGTATTATCTATCTACGCTAATGGCTGGTCTGAAAAGAAAATAAAAGGACAGGACTCGACAGAACATACGGTGTTCTGGGCCTACGTATTCCCTCGTGCAATGGGAAAGTCAGAGTCAACGTAGTTCGACTTCCTACGTCTAAACGGGGGAAAGGTTGCTCGCCAGGACATCGCGTCCTGTGCCTACGTACTTTCATCTGAAATGAAAGATCAGAGCAAACGTAGTTCGGCTAACTACGGGTAAACAGGGGCTCTCACACAGCAGTGAGAAAACAAACTGGTCTCTAAGGCTCGGGCAAGAGAAAAGGATAACAATTAGACGTTAGCGGGAAAGTCTCGATCGCACAGCCGCGAGAGAACAAAAGTTAGTCGTTAGTGTGCTCGCTAGGATATCGCATCCTATGCCTACATATCTTCGTCTGGAACGAAGAATCAGAGCAGCTGTAGTTCAGCTAACTACGGGTCAAGCTACTCAAAAGCTCCTACAGAAAGGAAAGGGAAACCCTAGAACTATAGCTGAGAAACAGGGGAATCTACCTACTGCTATCACACCTGGTTGACCATCCTAATGTCTATCATAACAACCCCGCAGCGGAGAAGTCAGAGCTCCTAAGGGATCATGGCAACAGGACTAAACTACACACAAGAAACTGCAACGTAAAGGAATACTGAAGATATGCATGAATGCAACAACTGAACAAACGAGGCACAGGGGCCGCAAACCACAAAGGCAAGGGAGCTCAGCTCTACCAAATACCAACAAGCAAAGCCACGCAATAACAAACAAGCAGAAGGATGACCACCTCAACTTCTTATGCACACACAGTCTACTTCTAAGATGCACCTACTCAGAAACTATCTAGATGAACACCTAAGTCTAATGCAACATAACATCACACAAGTCAAACAACTCAAAGAGACTAACCCTGACCAGGGCCTCAAACAAACCTGAAACAATCTCCTAATCTATCTCTAAACAAAACTCTATACAACACCTTAAGCAGGGATCTAAGCAACAACTCTAATCAAAACCCTAAGCAAGGATCTAAACAAACTCCTAGGCAAGAGGAATCAATCCCATTCTCCAAGCTTCAGAATAAGCTTACCAGAGAAAGGAAGCTAAGCAGACAAGCTCATGGTATCTTCCTCAGGAAAGTACCAGGAGGTTACTACTCAGGAGTCATATCCTATGCGGCTCGACAACTGTGATCAGTTTACATCCCTCCTCAGGAGAGATTAAACTCACATGAAGGCTCCGGCGTCACGGGATACTTGAGAAATACCTATATGCACTAGGGGAACTAAGTGAGCAGACTCATAGGACCTTCCTCAGGAAAGTACTAGGAGGCTTCCACTTAGGAATCGTATCCTACGTGGCTCAACAACTGTGATCAGTTTACATTCCTCCTCAGGAGGAATTAAACTCACAAGCTGGCTCCAACATCACTGGATACTTAAGAATTCCTAGATAAACTAGTGGAACTAAGTGAATAGACCCATAGGACCTTCCTCAGGAAAGTACTAGGGGACTTCCACTTAGGAATCGTATCCCATGTGGCTCAACAACATGTGATCAGTTTACATTCCTCCTCAGGAGAAATTAAACTCACAAGTCGGCTCCGACATCATTGGATACTTAAGAAGTCCTAGACAAACTACTGGAACTAAGTGAATAGACCCATAGGACCTTCCTCAGGAAAGTACTAGGGGGCTTCCACTTAGGAATCGTATCCCATGTGGCTCAACAACATGTGATCAGTTTATATTCCTCCTCAGGAGGAATTAAACTCACAAGTCGGCTCCGACATCATTGGATACTTAAGAAAGAGGTGAGAAGAAAGAATGAAAGTCATTCATAGTGCCTTCCTCAGGAAAGTACCATAAACTCCCTTCAAACTTCAGGATCTCGAACCTCACAAACAGACAACAAGCTCCTAGACTAAGCCTCAATCTACTGCATCCTTGCAAGCTCCAACAGGACCTCCATCAGCTCCCACCTTCAAGAAGAATCCACAGGCCAACAAACCACAGGAGACTATCTCTGAAGTTCAACCACAGTTGAACTTCAAAGTCAGAAGTCATCAAGACTTCTCCTATCTTCAGGCTCAGACAAATCACAGCAGAACATCCTAGAAAAAACTATCAAAAATCTAATGGGAGACCTACATGGCTCTAGGGCAACATACTGAAAAATCAAAACAAAATTCAATACCAGATGAAAGAAATAAAATCAGCAACACAGACATATCCACAGACTAATTATTCAACATCAATAATAGTGAAAAATGCAATTAAAATGAAAATGCATGATTGAGCTAATATTTTTATGCTATAAAATTCTACACTGAATCACGAGTCTACAGAAAAAAGAACGGAATTATTTGACTAATTCTACCATTTTTTATGAATTTCCTAATGATATGCATGCATTGAAAATATTAAAAACATCAATTAAATGGAAAATATACAAAAATAACAAACAAAAAATAAAATGACCTTTTTTATTTTTATTTAATTTTCCTAACATTTTCATGAGATGGATGGAAAAAGAATTATTAAAAAACCACAATTATTTACTTTTATGATTTATTTACATGTATTAAAATATAAAAGAAAAATCAAAATAAAAGAAAGTGACATGGAGGGTGCAAACAGCAGGATATTCAGGTTATTATTCACAATTGGGCCCTGATGGGGGTACTAAAAGCA
This sequence comes from Lathyrus sativus, assembly GCA_963859935.3. NCBI lineage: Eukaryota > Viridiplantae > Streptophyta > Magnoliopsida > Fabales > Fabaceae > Lathyrus > Lathyrus sativus. The sequence goes on along the minus strand of OZ012739.1, from coordinate 651,179,726 downwards.
ATTGGACGCAGGCCCATGATTAATATCCAAAAAACAATAAAAAAAACTGAATCTAAGCGCAGGGGGGGGTGTTGCATCAGCAATTCTTAGTTGATATTATTACTGGGCTTACGCCCAGGGGGGTGCAGGAAGCAAATCTGGGGCCTAAGGCCCAACTCAACCATTCAGATCCTCACACACGCTGGGGGGGGTTGAGCAATTGAGGGTGTGCACGTTCAGAAGCCACGCTTGGGCCTAAGCCCAATCCACACAAACCCTAATCCCATTACAGTTAGACAAAACCAATTCCTCCTAATTCCCTCTGGCACTGTTCATCAAGCGCCGCCCCATCATCTTCTTCCTCCCCCCCACGCTCTCTCTGAACTCTCTCATCTCCTCTCAAACTCTCTGAACAAACCTCAAAATCAAACACAATCTCAGTACCGCCACACTCAAACCACGCATCAAACACACTTCCAAACCCTAACATCCCTAAAATCTCAATGAACCAACACAACCTAAGGCCATTCTATCAATCAGAAGCGACATGCTACAAATTTAACTGAGGACGCACCTGGATGAGAAGCAAGAACGAGCTAAGGTGTTCTTGAAGTTCGTTGAAGAACGAAGACCTCAGAGTGCGAAGATCTTGAAGATCTCTGGAGAAAACTTCGTGTATTCTTGAAGATTGGACGAAGAATGACGTTTCTGGAGATACTGCTTGAAGGATGAATGTCTGTTGGAGTGGATTCTGGAGATATTGCTTAAGAATGATGAACGCTTCAGGATGATTTCTGGAAAAATTGATGGAGGACTGATGTTTCTGGAAAAGTTTGTTGAAGGTATGAATGTTTAAGATGATTTCTGGAAAAGTTTTGATGGAGGACTGATGTTTCTGGAAAAACTGGGATGAAAGTATGAAGGTTGACGGAGATTTCTGGAAATCTTTGTATGAAGATGATGAATGTCTGGAAAAAGTTAGATGAAGATCTGTTGTTGAACGAAGGTTGATGGAGGAAGACGGTTTCTGGAGTTCTTTGAAGTTTCCGGTGATGCACCGATGAGGGTAGACGGAGGAGGTCTGGGGAGAAAGAAGAAGAAGATAGGAGGTTGCTGATGATTTTGGTGGTTAGGTGGTGGCCGGAGTTGGACGGTGGCCGGCGGCGTTGCTAGGGCGTTTGCATGCCCGGCGGTAGGGGGCTCCGGCGAGGACGAGAGGAGGCCAGGTGGCTCAGGGAGATGGTTGCATGCGTGCCACGTGGTGGCGTGGAGAGAGAGAGAGAGAGATAGTGGGGGACAGGTGGGGACGTCTGGGGATTCAGAATGGCTGTGGTGGCGTGCAGAATGTGGGACGCGTGGTCCTCGTTCTGCGCAACACGTGGCGCTTTTATATCCCTGAAGATGCTAGAACTTTCCAGAAGACTCTGGTGTGCGCTGGACTTTTCTTGTTGGACTTTTCTGAACCATTTTTTTTGACTATTTTCTGGACCCATTTTTCTGGACAAAAAGCAATACTGGGCCTTGCCAAAAACGCCCCCTGGGCCCATACGAACTGACCCAACAATACTGTAAAAAAAAACTGAATAAAACAAAACAATTAACTCTAATCTAATTAATGGTTAATCCTAATAACAATCTAAAAAAAGATTAAAACTCATATTAATCTAATTAAACCTAAAAAAGTCAATTAAACCTAATTAAATTCTAAAAAGTCATTAACCTATTTAATTCTGAAAAATTCAATTAATCCTAATTAAACTCTAAAAAAAGATTAAAGTCTAATTAATTCTATATCAATCTAATTTTATTAACATTCTAATATTATTTAAAACTAATCAAAATCTATCATTTAGTAAGAAAAACTATATTATTTTCTATATTATCTAAAAAACACTTAAACCTATTTAAAATCTATAGAAAAATTCCTAAAAATGATTTAAAAGAAAAACCATATTATTCTAAAATGATAAAACTATTTAAAATCTTATTTATTTTCTAAAAACCTATTTAAGAATTCTATAAAATCCTATAAAGAGAATTAAATTGTTAAAATATACGAAAACCCTATTTAAATTCCAGAAAAATTCTATAAAGCCTGTTAAAAATTCACAAAAGCCTATTAAACCCTAAAAATGCAGATGAATGCAAAAATGACCCCCATAAAAGCGCACGAGACCAGATCGAATCGAACGGAGATCCCCCGGCATCAGAATATCCTCAAAATCACTGGAAAATCACCGAGGAGCGCACAATTTCCCGAAAATAAAACCCCGATAATCTGGACTGGGTCTGCCATATCTGATAGACAAAAATCAAGCTGTAAACTCTGATATCCCCTGCTTGTGCACAAAAATCATCTGTCTGAGCTGTGAATATGAAATTAAACCATGAGTCAAATGGGAGAACCGGTTGGTCAAATTTTAGGGTGCAACAGCTGCCCCTATTCAAGCGACTTGGACCTGAAGGGTTTGAAGAGCGCTCAGCCTTCAAACATTCAGAGGTACGAGACGGTTGAATACAAATAAAACCCGAAAATTTGCCAACCGCGATCATATACTGTAAACTGCTTGGAGAATAAAGTCCAGAAAACCGAGCCCGGTCATTGCGGCACCAAACTGATCAATCATTTGATAAAGAACTCCTGATTTGAATACCCGTTGCTTGTGATACCCCATGTAACAAACCCTGATGGTTGCAACAACATACTTGATTCTTTCACATTGCCTACTGATAGGCAGGAAGAAATATACTCACATCGCCCAAAGATGGACGGGAAGATACCCTGATTGAATACTCACCTCGTCTAATGATAGACGGAAAGACAACATTAATCTCCAAATTCACATCGCCTAAGGATAGACGGGATCATCCTGATTGATGAACAAATCGTTATTCACATCGTCTAAGGGTAGACGGCATCATCCTGATTGATATTCAAATCAATTCACATCGTCTAAGAGTAGACGGAATCATCCTGATTGATGAACAAATCATTATCCTCATCGTCTAAGGGTAGACGGTATCATCCTGATTGATGAACAACTCAGTTCACATCGTCTAAGGATAGACGGAAAGTCACCATAATCTCCATACTCACATCGTCTAAGGGTAGACGGCATCATCCTGATTGATGAACAACTCAATTCACATCGTCTAAGGGTAGACGGTATCATCCTGATTGATGAACAACTCATTATTCTCATCGTCTAAGGGTAGACGGTATCATCCTGATTGATGAACAACTCAATTCACATCGTCTAAGAGTAGACAGAATCATCCTGATTGATGAACAAATCATTATTCTCATCGTCTAAGGGTAGACGGAATCATATTCTTAATCTTCATACACACATCGTCTAAGGATAGACGGAAAGTCACCATAATCTCCATACTCACATCGTCTAAGGGTAGACGGGAAGTCACCATAACGCAATTCAACACCATCCTTTGAATTTCAGAATCCTTCTGTCTACGGGAATTGATGGAGAAGTCAATATCCTTGGAGGGGCCACATCGTCAGTATGGACTAACGGGAAGAAAAACCACCTTTTAAGAAACATGTCGTCAATAAGAATCGACAATCACGAAAACTGAACATTCTTCGAAGAGCCTCGTCATCAATAGGGATTGATGGTCAGAAAAGTCTCTCTTAAACGTCATCATATCCAATAACCAGAAAGAGAACCAATATTCAAAATCATTTTGAAACTCCTCAACAACTAAGGATAGCCGGAGAAGACTCGCTGGGGAAACACCTCATCATATGTATGATCTGGCAATAAGAAACCCGCTGAACAATAGCTCGAAACTTCACATCGTCTGCTGACAGACGGAAAGGAAAGCTACTTATTAGAACAGTTCTATTTTGAGCTCCATTGAAAATCAACCTAAAACTTCACATCGTCTACTGATAGACGGTAAGAAAAGCACATCCTGGGATAAACCCCTTCTTGAAATCTTACTGCGATCACCCGCAACTTCACATCGTCTATGGATAGACGGAAAGAAAACCACATTCGTACTCCAGACGTCTAATGCTAGACGGAGAAATCCACTTATTGGGGGAACACATCGCCAATATGAATTGACGGGAAGAAAAGCTTGTCAACATCAGATGACTGACTGATCAAAGCATAATCGCTGTATGATCTGAGATACAAATAATCCGCTGAACTGTCTGAATACTGTTGCTGGATAAATGCCCCTGATCACAGAGTAATTCACGTGCCATATGAGGCTGATAGAAAACCTGACTTATGCTTTGTATGCATATGCAAATGCTTTAATCTTTCTACAGCGTAATGCTCCATCCTGGATGGAAATGCGACGCATTCTGACAATGATATGCAAGTATGATGCAAGTATGATGATGCATGCAATATGCTAGCAGGCTCGAGCTGCCGGAGAAGGCCGGGTACAGAAAACCACTTCAGCAAAATAAATGCTGAAGGCGAGGCCAACTTTGCTGGGGATAACCCGGATATCACTGAATCGTCCTAGCAAAATAAATGCTGGGAGAGTGAAATCAACCATGCTGGGAATACCGGGAACTTAACCGAACACTTTGACGAAGTAATACCCTGCTGGGGAATGTAACTCCGCTGTGAAATAGCAGACGTGCTGAATATGATTGGACTCCTCTGGGAATAGCTTACCCATACCAATGACAAATTGGTCTCTGCTGGAGATAAAGGAGGGAGTCCTCCTGCGCACTGACGAAGCTCGGATCTGGAAATTGATGCACCAACACGGATGGTCTTCACAGTAATCGCAAACATGGATTTGAGCTCTTAAGCTTATCTTACTGGGTCAGATACAACTGCCGCTGGAAAATATTCTTCCTGAATACACAGCCTTGAAGAGTCAAGGGATGGTGACACGACCTCCCGCATTCATCTCGCTCTCGAAAATTGACTGCATCTGCTCGAATAACCCTGAATGGCCTTGCTGATACAGAGAACAACAATCCTTTCGCTTCTGATATGCCTCAGCCTACGGGACCTCTGTGGGGATAGTCCTTGAAAGGAAATCTGCAAATCTATTCTCTGATGGTCTGATATAACGTGCCTCAGCGTTCTGAACCTCTGAGATATACTTCGCCTTGAATGCTTCTCGCGCAACCTTTGCGTGCTTAAGATGGTCTGCCCCTGACTGCAACTCCTTGATTATCTGATTCAGAGTAGCACCTCCTGACTACGGCGTATTCACCAAATCTCAACTTGATTGCCCCAAAATGACTGACTTCGGAAAGCTGACCTGACTGGGGATCACAATAAAGCTTGCCCCTGCTCTCGGAACATTCGGGCGCTCCACATTCTATCTTGACCATACTTTCCATTGTAGGAAGCTTTTCTGCTGTCAAGCGCTTACTCGCAAGTAAAACAAGTTGTTCTGCATAAATGATGTATTAATGCAACACATATGACAGCTTTGACATCCAATCTGTTCACTGGGGAAAAGGAAAACAGTTTATGGCATATAATGCACAAAACATTTGTCGACATCAGTATCAACATGGTAAGAGGAACCTTTTAGGAGTCAGAATCGACGCGACCTTTACCGGAGTATGCTTTCGAAACAACCTGCTTCAATTAGGACTTTTGAAAGGTTGTAACGTGGTCAGGTTCATGGTTTTGAAAGAAAGGATAAAGGCTCAAAGTTTACTTTAACCCACCCGTTCTCCTTGATGTTCTCCCATCCTACGTTCAGCTAACTCGACCTTAGCGCTCACCTCTCAGAGGCTGAAAGATAGGAGTGATAGTTCGAGAAACTTTCGGATTTTGGAGCGACAGCCGCTCACCTTTCGTCTTTGACACTTGAGGTCACACGACTCGTACTTCATTTGAGGATTTTTCTTTTGATCCTTTTCACCTTTTTTCTTTTCATATCCCTAACTTTTGCCTGGACTGACTCCTTTTGAGTTTCTTTTGATTTTTCAGTCCAGCGGGATGCCCTCATTTTTGCCTAAGTCATTTGTTTTGAAATTTTCTTGACTTAGCGGGCTTTTGATTCTTTTTCTTTCATTTTTTTTCCTTTCGAACAAGTCGTGTGACACTGGTTGCCTGAATCTTTGGGAATGATGTGGCTATCCCACTCTTGATTGAACCACTGTGGTCTTTTAGGTACGACCTCTAGGGGTGTGATTGATCCTCGAACGGACACTCCTTTTGCAATTCGGACGCTCGGTCAAATTAGCTAACACCTACCCTGCCCCGGGTTAAGATTGAGGGTTTTTTCGTTCACAGAAAGAAACTCCTACTACAAGGCTCAAAGGGTTGACAAGGGATTATCTTCCTTATATCTCCGGTGTTTAGGGATTTGAAACAATGCCTGTACATCATCAGCAGGTTTTATTTCAAAAGCATACAATATCGGAATTTGCATGTCGGTCATTTTCGTCATCCTCCCCAAATTCTTCTTAACCAAACGTTGGACCTTTGTAAAAACGATTAGTGAACACGACTGGATTCAATCAAAACATGCATATTTATTTCATTATCATCAATTGAAATGGAAACAACAAGTTTTACAAACAAGTTTACAAATTCAAACAGGAAAGCAATTACAAATGCAAAGAAATGACAAGCTAAAACAAAGAAAATATGCTAGCTCCCGAGAACTGGGCTTTTGCATCTGCCCGGCTGCTGAACCAGCTATCTTTATTAGAGGCAATCTGATGCTGTCTTGATCTGCTTTCAATGACTCAACCAAACTATAGAGCTCTTACTCCTTCATTCAGATGATGTGGGGACCTCTCGGCCCGAAGCTGATTGCTGCACTATCAAGCAGATCCTGCACTTTGTGCTTAAATGCTTTACAGTTCTCAACTGTATGGCCAGGTGCCCCGGTATGGAACTCGCAAGTAGCGTCAGCATCGTACCCCGGTGGTGGTGGTCCCGTTAAGGGAGCCAATGTCCTTTTACGAACCAATTGGAGCTGAAGCAATGTCTGCAGAAGCTGTGCGTATGGTATAGGAGGAGTTTCCAAATGACGGCTTGCCAAAGGACCTTGATTCTGACCTCTTTTATACCCCCGATTATTCTGTTGCTGAGGCTGCTGCTGCCGGTATCGGGTTGACCCTTGAGCACCATTCGTATCAAATGCAACATCGGCTTCTTGGTCTTCGATGTACTGATTAACGCTCTCCTTGTGCTTAGCCATTTGCTTTCTCAGATCTGCCCCAGGAATAGGCAACAATTGTGGGCCTGGAGATTCTGACACCATGGAGTCCAGGATACGCTTTTGACCCACTGCAGCTTTAGAAACATCTGTCATTTTAGCATCGACTGAGACAGGAGCAATATGCACAGCTACGCCGCCCGGCATGAATTCAATATCGTGCGAGTCAATCAGGTCTTGAACCTTGTGCTTGAAAGCATGACAACCCTCGATGTCATGTCCGAATGCCCCGGAATGAAATTCACATTGCTTACTGGCATCGTACCCTTGAGGAAACGCTTTCGTTGGTGGCGACAACGTTCTTTTCTCAACCAGATTAAACCTCAGTAAGATCTGCAAGAGCTCAGCATAGGCCATAGGTGGTGCCTCAAATATTCTCCTTGGCTTCCCTTCCTGGATCCTCTGTTGAGCCGGATGTATCCTCTGTTGCTGCTGCTCAGGTTCCACATGCACAGGTGGCACGAGCTTCTTCATTGCGGCTTCGAATAGCTGATCGTCTTCTTTCTTAAGCACATTCTTGACTACTTCCATGATCAAGCTCATTTGGGTCTTCAGCTGACTGTTCTCCTCTTTGAGAATCTTCTGCTCCAGACGCATCTCTTGCATGTCTCTCATCATCTGCCCCAGCTGGCTTCGGACTTCGATCAATTCAGACTGATTCTGTTCCATGTCTCTGAAGGAATTCCTGCAACAAACTGGATGAGAAGAAATAAGACCCACGGTTCTGATATACCTGTTAAAAAATAATGCAATGCGGAAAGCAACCACACATTCATAACGAGATAAAGAGAAACCCAAGCTATAAGCAAACAGACGAACATCTCCCATACATGTACAATCAACAAAATCAGCAGGTACGCACAAATGAGTATGAATATAATGACCCCATCCAACAATTCTGGTGGTGGTCGGCAGACACTAGTGCACAAAAACTAAACGGATTAAGCAGAGAAAACAGATGCGGCATCCGACGCGAAAACCTCTAGAAATTTCCCCCATATTCAACTGAACTCTCTGATTGACAATCTTCAGAGCACACACTTCCTGTGGAGTCTTCCATGACATTAACTGACGAACCCCCACAACTGGAAGATGGAAAATCATTAATCTGAACAAAACCCTGAGGAGTGATGCAAATACGGTCAGAGTCTAACAGATCCTGAATCTGGCTTCTAAGCACCTTACAATCATTTGTTGAATGCCCCTGTGCCCCAACATGGTACTTACAGCGGGCGCTGGCATCAAAACCCGGAGGATACGGTGGAATCACCGGCTTAGTCTCTTTCGGCAATATCAATCCACTTATGACCAGATCTGGTAACAACTGACTGTACGACACTGGTAGCTGAGTAAACTGCCTTTCAGGCTTCCTTGGTCTTCGTGGAGCATGCTGACGCGATCGGCGATAAGATGACCGTTGACTTGAAGTGTCTGAAAACTGATCCTGAGATGCTAGAGATTCTGAGGCGGCATCATCTCCTTCCCATTCTTCTTGAGAACTGACAACTGACTCAATCTTATTAACTGGGACGTAAGGAACACCTCGAAACTTTCCACTCCTGAGTCCTCGCTCAACAATCTCTCCCAGCCTCATCAGGCCCACAAAGTTTGTGCAGCTGAACAATTTGTCAAAATAATGGCCTTTCAGAGTACCCAAGAAGATGTCAACCAGTTCCCTTTCCGGAAGCGGTGGTTGAACGCTAGCAGACAATTCTTTCCACCTTCGCAAATACGCTCTGAATGATTCATTCTCCGCTTGCGACAATTCTTGCAGATCTACGAGACTAGGAGTCAAATCCAAGTTGTAATCATATTGCTTTATGAAAGCTCTGGCTAAATCCACCCATGATCGAATCTGATTACTCTCTAATTGCACATACCATCTCAGGGATGCCCCAGTCAGGCTATACTGAAAGCAATGGATCATCAATTTGTCATTTCGCACAAACGAAGTCATCCTTCGACAAAACATCATCAAATGCAACTTCGGACAGCTATCTCCCGTGTATTTTTCAAATTCCGGCATTTTGAACTTGTGCGGTAACACGAGGTCAGGGACCAAACACATGGCTACAGCATCCAGGTTAACGGCATCTTTCGCTTCCAAGGCTTTCATTTGCTCCTCCAACACTCGGAGTCTTCTATCATCGTCAAGAGCTCTTGGATCTACTAACCCGGTCATTGGAATATCTCTCCGGTAATTCATCACAGGGAAAGCAACACATTGATTGTTAACAGGAGGATAACGTTCATTTCGGGCAAGAAACTGCTCATGCTGATCTCGGTTCTCGACAGCAGGCTGCACAACTTGGTCTGCAGTAAGATTGTTCGCTTGCGGGAAGCCTTCCATAGAATCATACTGATGGTTGGACGCCACAGTAAACCTTGCCAAGGTGTTAGGAGACTGGAAATTGCCTTCAGACATAGCTACCGATTACCTGTAACGGACTATGCTGCTTGATTCTGCTCAAATTTGCTTCAGCCCCTTGGTCGTCTCCACTCTTGCCTCAAACAATTCCCCTAGAATCACCTTCTGGTGAAAACAAAGGCTGGATAAGTGCTCTGGCCTGCTAGAGAAATGCTATGCAATATGATTTATGCAAACAGAAATACAAAAATGCTAACGTGCATGTGTGCATTGGAGATATTTTCCCTCCAATTCCAGTGTCAGTGGTAGCAAGACGAGATAAACCATAAAGACAACATTTGGAAAAACCCTCATATATTGATTAGCATAACAGTCTTGTCAAGAGGTTACATAACTATGCTCCATACAGCTGATATGACAATGAAGATCCCAGCCAACATGCCTGGTGGTGATCTCAACATACAGAATACAAGAGAAATCAAATACGGGTACGGTTGCGGAAGTCCTCGACCATCTTCTTTGTCTCTGCGTGATCTGGTTGATAAATCAAACCTTCTATCAGTCGATCCCTCTTCCTGACCGTCCCCTGGATGTCTCTGACAAAGTCTTCCCAAGCCTTATCATTAGCACCATCCCCAAGTTTGGGTCTCTTGGCATCTGCTCTATGCTGGAAATCTTCCAAATTCTTCATGGCATCTGTCAACTTGCGCTCGGCTTCGTATCGGCGACAGGCTTCTTCTTCAAGCTCTTCGTTCTTCACTTTGACCTGTTCTTCTAACTGAGCAATCTGTGTCTTCAGCTCTCCTTCTCGCTCCTTGCGCTTGGTCATAGTGAGATCCCAGTGTTCTCTGAACTTGGCTAGCTTTGTGTAGGCCCTTTCCAGTTCTTGCTTTTTGGTGGCCAACACACTACTAACTGAGTCGACATCTAACTCTAGACGCTTCTTGGTTTCAGTCAATTCCAATAGCGTAGCCTTCAGATGTTTCAGAGTTTCAGCCTGTTGTTTAGAAATATATCCTGTTTCAATATTTTCATGCCGAAGCTGGGCATTCTCCTGCTCTAAAGACTCTTTAGCCCTCGCTAGCTCTTCTTTCTCCGCCATCAGCTGCTTGTAAACCTGAATGTCCACAGTGGTAGGCTCCTCTACTGGAGGAGGATGCCATGGCTGAACTGCTGGATATGGCATAAGGAACTTCACAGCGCGTTCACGAATCCATTCTACATATGGGCTAGGAACTCGAGTATCCCCTCTGTTACCTGAAAGCTTCCCTCTCTTGTGCAAGTTTTTCCAGGCTTTCTCAAGTTTGGTCAGCATCTCTTTCCCTATTGCCCCGGTGAGATACAGAGATTCCTGTATCTCCTCGGGCTTTGGCGCTCCATGAGGTATGTACCCAAATTGCTTGATCAATAAAGAAGGGTTATAGTTGACACAACCTTTCCTTCCTATTAACGGAACATTCGGGAATCCTTCGCCTTTGAGTATGACTTCAGCTCCAAATACTTCTTTAATGACCCATACCACGTTCTCAGCAGTTAATCCCATTAAGCGCTCGGGCCATCCTAGAGAATTGATAGATGCGACAAACGGGCCTGACTTAGGCAAATGACTGGTGAACCACCTGCATAGGAGAGGGACACAACAAGACACATTCCTTCCTCGTCGCTTTTCATTCTGATAATGAGTTGAATGGTGGATATCTCCCAGTAAAGTAGGAACTGGGTTTCCCGCAGCCAAAATATAGAAGGCATCTGAATCAACAAAATCAGGAATGTTCGGGAATAACACGATGCCATACACACATACAGCAAGGATAACGTCAAAAACATCCCATTTACCCTTCTGGGCATACTCTCGAGCCTTCTCCACTAAGACATCCAATGGAAATCCCCATACGTCTCCTCTTCTGATCATCTTCCCAGACAGCTCAGACTCTTTCAAGCACAGGATGGCAGAAAGCTCAGCCAGCTTAGGCTCAGCGTCCGGACGATAAAAAGGCATTTGCTCATGGATCGGTATATCCAGAAGTGCAGAGTACTCCTCCAGGGTAGGAGCCAAAACGAAGTCGGGAAATACAAAACACCTGAGCTCCGCGTCGTAAAACTGTAACAGAGTATAGATGCCGCTGGTCTCGTAGGCAGATGGCTGATAAACGTAGGTCAGAATCCTCCCATATTTCTTTCTGAAGTCACCCATTCCTCTCTTCTTAGCAATAGCCATCAATTCTAACAATAGACTGATATTCGGCGACGGAAACTTGTAGGGCAATACTCTCTTCAGGTTATCCATGTCTTGCTAGGAACAAACACCAGAACTGGAAGGGAAAATACGTACCTGCAATACACACACGTTAGTTGAATGCAGATGGTAATGCAATGATGCAATATGATAAATAATGCAATCTGCGAACGCAGGGGCTATGCTGTAGCCTGAAGAGGAATATCTCTGTGATCAAGAACAGAAAACCAATCACGGTCATCAGAACCTCATGCCACTAACTATCATCTGATGCTCAAAAATATCAATCCCCTGGTAAGAAAACCATCTGAACCTCTGTATCTGACGAGAATACCATCTGATAATAGCCTCAACCTCAGATAAGAAACCCATCTGACCCAGACAACACACCTGGAGATGAATCAAGAACACCATCTGATAAAGATAATGAATCATGGTTTCTGAAGGCCAGTTTTCCTGCAATAACCCAGTCCCTCTCACAGGTAGGATAAACCTAATCCACGGACAAAGGTACGGCATCCTATGCGGTTGTCAGCGTCACAGACTTTCATGAGTGACGATACGATTCCCAGAAGGAGTGGCATCATCAAGTCATGAAGAGGCCTCACTTAGCTGACTTCCAAATGATCGGTCCCCAGAGTCGACAACCCTCACGTCTGGACTCCCCTCAGATCCTCAGGACCGGAAAGGAGCACCTCTGCAAGAATCTCGTCTGAGCGCAGATTTTCGTAGGGAACTGTGCCTGCTCAGCAGACAGGTTCGTCTACTACTTCTCCACAACTATATCTAGGTGTGTACTCAAGCCCAGGTCCGGCTTTCCACTCACAGTAACCTCCCTTTGCCCACGGCAATAATCACAATAATGTAATGCTGGAAAATAAATGCGGAAAGGTAAAGGTACAGAAAAGTAAAGTGCAGAAAAGTAAAACACAATATACACAACACCCAACCAATAAACACCCAAGCGCTAGGATTGACTCGCGTAGGGGATGGGAAACGGTCCCAGCATAAGGGATGGGAAAGTCCCCAGATGCTATTATCCCCAGCAGAGTCGCCAGCTGTCGCTACTGCGAAAATCGGCGCCGGCTTGACAGGAGAGTCGCCACCGTGCGTTATTTATCCCTCAGAGCGGGAAAGGAAACGCTCGAAGTAAACCTCGCAAAGACGGGAAAAGGTATGGTCATCGCAACCAAAACCTGGATTCGGGAGTCGGTTACGCAAGGGGAAGGTATTAGCACCCCTCACGTCCGTCGTACTCGACGGGATCCACGCTTGGTGTTTATAGGTAAAAGGGTGTATTATCTATCTACGCTAATGGCTGGTCTGAAAAGAAAATAAAAGGACAGGACTCGACAGAACATACGGTGTTCTGGGCCTACGTATTCCCTCGTGCAATGGGAAAGTCAGAGTCAACGTAGTTCGACTTCCTACGTCTAAACGGGGGAAAGGTTGCTCGCCAGGACATCGCGTCCTGTGCCTACGTACTTTCATCTGAAATGAAAGATCAGAGCAAACGTAGTTCGGCTAACTACGGGTAAACAGGGGCTCTCACACAGCAGTGAGAAAACAAACTGGTCTCTAAGGCTCGGGCAAGAGAAAAGGATAACAATTAGACGTTAGCGGGAAAGTCTCGATCGCACAGCCGCGAGAGAACAAAAGTTAGTCGTTAGTGTGCTCGCTAGGATATCGCATCCTATGCCTACATATCTTCGTCTGGAACGAAGAATCAGAGCAGCTGTAGTTCAGCTAACTACGGGTCAAGCTACTCAAAAGCTCCTACAGAAAGGAAAGGGAAACCCTAGAACTATAGCTGAGAAACAGGGGAATCTACCTACTGCTATCACACCTGGTTGACCATCCTAATGTCTATCATAACAACCCCGCAGTGGAGAAGTCAGAGCTCCTAAGGGATCATGGCAACAGGACTAAACTACACACAAGAAACTGCAACGTAAAGGAATACTGAAGATATGCATGAATGCAACAACTGAACAAACGAGGCACAGGGGCCGCAAACCACAAAGGCAAGGGAGCTCAGCTCTACCAAATACCAACAAGCAAAGCCACGCAATAACAAACAAGCAGAAGGATGACCACCTCAACTTCTTATGCACACACAGTCTACTTCTAAGATGCACCTACTCAGAAACTATCTAGATGAACACCTAAGTCTAATGCAACATAACATCACACAAGTCAAACAACTCAAAGAGACTAACCCTGACCAGGGCCTCAAACAAACCTGAAACAATCTCCTAATCTATCTCTAAACAAAACTCTATACAACACCTTAAGCAGGGATCTAAGCAACAACTCTAATCAAAACCCTAAGCAAGGATCTAAACAAACTCCTAGGCAAGAGGAATCAATCCCATTCTCCAAGCTTCAGAATAAGCTTACCAGAGAAAGGAAGCTAAGCAGACAAGCTCATGGTATCTTCCTCAGGAAAGTACCAGGAGGTTACTACTCAGGAGTCATATCCTATGCGGCTCGACAACTGTGATCAGTTTACATCCCTCCTCAGGAGAGATTAAACTCACATGAAGGCTCCGGCGTCACGGGATACTTGAGAAATACCTATATGCACTAGGGGAACTAAGTGAGCAGACTCATAGGACCTTCCTCAGGAAAGTACTAGGAGGCTTCCACTTAGGAATCGTATCCTACGTGGCTCAACAACTGTGATCAGTTTACATTCCTCCTCAGGAGGAATTAAACTCACAAGCTGGCTCCAACATCACTGGATACTTAAGAATTCCTAGATAAACTAGTGGAACTAAGTGAATAGACCCATAGGACCTTCCTCAGGAAAGTACTAGGGGACTTCCACTTAGGAATCGTATCCCATGTGGCTCAACAACATGTGATCAGTTTACATTCCTCCTCAGGAGAAATTAAACTCACAAGTCGGCTCCGACATCATTGGATACTTAAGAAGTCCTAGACAAACTACTGGAACTAAGTGAATAGACCCATAGGACCTTCCTCAGGAAAGTACTAGGGGGCTTCCACTTAGGAATCGTATCCCATGTGGCTCAACAACATGTGATCAGTTTATATTCCTCCTCAGGAGGAATTAAACTCACAAGTCGGCTCCGACATCATTGGATACTTAAGAAAGAGGTGAGAAGAAAGAATGAAAGTCATTCATAGTGCCTTCCTCAGGAAAGTACCATAAACTCCCTTCAAACTTCAGGATCTCGAACCTCACAAACAGACAACAAGCTCCTAGACTAAGCCTCAATCTACTGCATCCTTGCAAGCTCCAACAGGACCTCCATCAGCTCCCACCTTCAAGAAGAATCCACAGGCCAACAAACCACAGGAGACTATCTCTGAAGTTCAACCACAGTTGAACTTCAAAGTCAGAAGTCATCAAGACTTCTCCTATCTTCAGGCTCAGACAAATCACAGCAGAACATCCTAGAAAAAACTATCAAAAATCTAATGGGAGACCTACATGGCTCTAGGGCAACATACTGAAAAATCAAAACAAAATTCAATACCAGATGAAAGAAATAAAATCAGCAACACAGACATATCCACAGACTAATTATTCAACATCAATAATAGTGAAAAATGCAATTAAAATGAAAATGCATGATTGAGCTAATATTTTTATGCTATAAAATTCTACACTGAATCACGAGTCTACAGAAAAAAGAACGGAATTATTTGACTAATTCTACCATTTTTTATGAATTTCCTAATGATATGCATGCATTGAAAATATTAAAAACATCAATTAAATGGAAAATATACAAAAATAACAAACAAAAAATAAAATGACCTTTTTTATTTTTATTTAATTTTCCTAACATTTTCATGAGATGGATGGAAAAAGAATTATTAAAAAACCACAATTATTTACTTTTATGATTTATTTACATGTATTAAAATATAAAAGAAAAATCAAAATAAAAGAAAGTGACATGGAGGGTGCAAACAGCAGGATATTCAGGTTATTATTCACAATTGGGCCCTGATGGGGGTACTAAAAGCAATTGGACGCAGGCCCATGATTAATATCCAAAAAACAATAAAAAAAACTGAATCTAAGCGCAGGGGGGGGTGTTGCATCAGCAATTCTTAGTTGATATTATTACTGGGCTTACGCCCAGGGGGGTGCAGGAAGCAAATCTGGGGCCTAAGGCCCAACTCAACCATTCAGATCCTCACACACGCTGGGGGGGGTTGAGCAATTGAGGGTGTGCACGTTCAGAAGCCACGCTTGGGCCTAAGCCCAATCCACACAAACCCTAATCCCATTACAGTTAGACAAAACCAATTCCTCCTAATTCCCTCTGGCACTGTTCATCAAGCGCCGCCCCATCATCTTCTTCCTCCCCCCCACGCTCTCTCTGAACTCTCTCATCTCCTCTCAAACTCTCTGAACAAACCTCAAAATCAAACACAATCTCAGTACCGCCACACTCAAACCACGCATCAAACACACTTCCAAACCCTAACATCCCTAAAATCTCAATGAACCAACACAACCTAAGGCCATTCTATCAATCAGAAGCGACATGCTACAAATTTAACTGAGGACGCACCTGGATGAGAAGCAAGAACGAGCTAAGGTGTTCTTGAAGTTCGTTGAAGAACGAAGACCTCAGAGTGCGAAGATCTTGAAGATCTCTGGAGAAAACTTCGTGTATTCTTGAAGATTGGACGAAGAATGACGTTTCTGGAGATACTGCTTGAAGGATGAATGTCTGTTGGAGTGGATTCTGGAGATATTGCTTAAGAATGATGAACGCTTCAGGATGATTTCTGGAAAAATTGATGGAGGACTGATGTTTCTGGAAAAGTTTGTTGAAGGTATGAATGTTTAAGATGATTTCTGGAAAAGTTTTGATGGAGGACTGATGTTTCTGGAAAAACTGGGATGAAAGTATGAAGGTTGACGGAGATTTCTGGAAATCTTTGTATGAAGATGATGAATGTCTGGAAAAAGTTAGATGAAGATCTGTTGTTGAACGAAGGTTGATGGAGGAAGACGGTTTCTGGAGTTCTTTGAAGTTTCCGGTGATGCACCGATGAGGGTAGACGGAGGAGGTCTGGGGAGAAAGAAGAAGAAGATAGGAGGTTGCTGATGATTTTGGTGGTTAGGTGGTGGCCGGAGTTGGACGGTGGCCGGCGGCGTTGCTAGGGCGTTTGCATGCCCGGCGGTAGGGGGCTCCGGCGAGGACGAGAGGAGGCCAGGTGGCTCAGGGAGATGGTTGCATGCGTGCCACGTGGTGGCGTGGAGAGAGAGAGAGAGAGATAGTGGGGGACAGGTGGGGACGTCTGGGGATTCAGAATGGCTGTGGTGGCGTGCAGAATGTGGGACGCGTGGTCCTCGTTCTGCGCAACACGTGGCGCTTTTATATCCCTGAAGATGCTAGAACTTTCCAGAAGACTCTGGTGTGCGCTGGACTTTTCTTGTTGGACTTTTCTGAACCATTTTTTTTGACTATTTTCTGGACCCATTTTTCTGGACAAAAAGCAATACTGGGCCTTGCCAAAAACGCCCCCTGGGCCCATACGAACTGACCCAACAATACTGTAAAAAAAAACTGAATAAAACAAAACAATTAACTCTAATCTAATTAATGGTTAATCCTAATAACAATCTAAAAAAAGATTAAAACTCATATTAATCTAATTAAACCTAAAAAAGTCAATTAAACCTAATTAAATTCTAAAAAGTCATTAACCTATTTAATTCTGAAAAATTCAATTAATCCTAATTAAACTCTAAAAAAAGATTAAAGTCTAATTAATTCTATATCAATCTAATTTTATTAACATTCTAATATTATTTAAAACTAATCAAAATCTATCATTTAGTAAGAAAAACTATATTATTTTCTATATTATCTAAAAAACACTTAAACCTATTTAAAATCTATAGAAAAATTCCTAAAAATGATTTAAAAGAAAAACCATATTATTCTAAAATGATAAAACTATTTAAAATCTTATTTATTTTCTAAAAACCTATTTAAGAATTCTATAAAATCCTATAAAGAGAATTAAATTGTTAAAATATACGAAAACCCTATTTAAATTCCAGAAAAATTCTATAAAGCCTGTTAAAAATTCACAAAAGCCTATTAAACCCTAAAAATGCAGATGAATGCAAAAATGACCCCCATAAAAGCGCACGAGACCAGATCGAATCGAACGGAGATCCCCCGGCATCAGAATATCCTCAAAATCACTGGAAAATCACCGAGGAGCGCACAATTTCCCGAAAATAAAACCCCGATAATCTGGACTGGGTCTGCCATATCTGATAGACAAAAATCAAGCTGTAAACTCTGATATCCCCTGCTTGTGCACAAAAATCATCTGTCTGAGCTGTGAATATGAAATTAAACCATGAGTCAAATGGGAGAACCGGTTGGTCAAATTTTAGGGTGCAACAACAACCTCGTGGAATTTTGAAAAAGAACAAGGAACAAATGGTGTACAAGTTGCATAAAGCCTTGTATGTGCTTAAACAAGCTCCAAGGCCTTGGAGTCTGAATATTGATTCATTATTCATGCATCTGGGATTCAAGAAATGTGAAATAGAGTATGTTGTGTATGTGCAACATACTTCTGATGACAATGTGATTCTGGTGTATCTTTATGTAGATGACATACTTCTGACAGAAAGCTCTATCTCTAATATAAACAAGTTAAAAAAAAAGGTGTTGATGAATGCATTTGATATGACTAACCTTGGAAATATGGTATATTTTTTAGGGATGAATATTTTACACTCTAGGAAGGGAATCATTATGCATAAATTGAAGTATGAACTTAAGCTGCTGAAGAGATTTGAACTGATGAATTGTAAGTCAGCAATCACACCTGCTGAGACAAATCATAAGATGAACTCTGATGTTGATGGTGAGGATGTAGATGCTACAATCTTCAAACATTTGGTTGACCGTTTGAGATATCTGTGCAACAGCAGGTGTGACATATGTTATGCAGTTGGAATGGTGAGTAGGTTTATGAGTAAGTCAAATTGCTCACATTACCAAGCTGCAGTTAAGATTTTGAGGTATGTAAAAGGGACTATGAGGCATGGAATTTTGTTTCCATCTAGAATGTTAGATGATGCTGAGATGATATGGTATTCAGACTCTGACCGGTGTGGTGACATAGTTGACAAAAAAAGTACTATAAGGTATATGTTCATGTATCAATGAGCTTCCATTTCTTCGTGTTCTAATAAACAATCAGTGATTGCACTGTCAACTTGTGAAAATGAACACATAGTCGGTGCTATGTGAGCTTGTCAAGCTGTTTGGCAGATGAATTTACTGCAGGAACTGGAGTACAACATGAGCAAACCATTCATATTGATGATTGTCAACAAATCTGCCATAAGTCTTGTTAAGAATCTAATTATGCATGGAAGAAGCAAGCATGTTGATACTAAGTACCGTTTTCTGTGCAATCAAGTTCAGAATGGAGTACTTGAGGTTGTTCATGTCAACACTCAGAAGCAACTTGCAGATGTGATGACTAAGGCGATCAAAACTGAACATTTCATCAATTTGAGGGATGAAATTGGTGTTATTAATATTTAATTATGAATATCAATTAATGGGTGGTGTTGAAATGTAATTCAGATTCAAGTTAGTTTAGTTACATTTGCATTTGAATTACAGTTTGCATTTAGTTTTGATTTGAATTTGGGTCATTATATATAAATCTAAAGTAAGTTAGAATTTGTAATAAAATTCCAATTTAAGAATTAGAGAAAGTTAGTTATAAGACTCTCTCTCTCATATTCTTCCTCTTGAGCATTGTTAGAGGAGTTTAGGTGTGAAACTCCAACTGAAGTACATTCAACGCCATTCCCGAACTCGTGTTGTATCTAATGATGGTGGCAGTTATAATTGTAAACAACTTAATTAGTCATGACAGATTGGGTTACACCAGAGTGCGATTCATTATTCTTTTACAAGTTATACCTCTCACACTTTGTTAACTATAGTATTGAAGTGATAACTTTAAAGATATTTCTTGACTCGCTAGAAATATTTTCTGCATTATAAATCTTTTTACGGTGATCATCACTTACATGTTACTCATTTTCTATTCTACCCCGAGATATAGATGAAAGATATTATTACTTTTTGTTAAATTCAGTAACGAATTTTGATATAAATATTATGGGTGTCATTAAGTAATATATGAAATGGTTTCACATAAATAACAAGAAATTTTAGTCGTAAAATAGTTAAAACAGTTTTTTCTAATGCTTACTCCGATTAAATATTAATATATTCATCATCATTATAAATATAAAATGAAAGATATATATTTACTAGTTGAATTTGAGCAATTAAAATAATATTCAATACTGAATTTAAAAGTGAAATAATCATTTATTTATAATCATTTATTATTTTTTCTCGTTGAGTCGAATAGAGATACTAGTCTTAAGAAGATGTCTACACATATAATAATCATCTTTATTATGAGAAAAAATCAAACAACGTGATAAATATGCTAAAAGATTATTTTTAACTTAGCTTCGTATTATACACTTGTGAATTGGAACTCTTTTATTGACCAAATTGTGAATTGCACTTTTTTAAGATTTTTTTTCACAAGGTTCATGAGATACCATGTTACACTTTTTTCGATTAGATTGTTGAAACAAAATCTGAGAAAAAAAGACCTCATTCGCATGGCGTAAGATTTTTTGGATATTTTTTTAGGGTTTTAAAGAAAATTTAATCGGTATGGACTCTTCCAATGTCGGCCATCAGAATGGAGAGCTTTTATTGCTGGCTCTTCTTTTTTGAATGACTCCTATGTCTCTATATTAACCTCAAGCGCAAAAGAAACCCTTTGCATAAGTTATTCAAAATACGTATGATATTCTGGTTTTTAATTTTGCCAAGTCATATCTCAAAAGTATACAAAGTAGGATCCAAACTTTGTAGGAATAATTTACATGAGCTTGATCACTATTAATAGTAACATGTCATTAGCGGCATCAGAATTACGTGGCAAACTTTTAAAATTATGGAGTTCAAATACTAACTGGAATTAACTTCTTTGGGACATGGCTTTTGAATTTCCATTCAAATCAAAGGAGTGTCTCAACAACTTTTGGAATGTATGGACATGGAATGTTAAGTCTATGCTCTTGCGCCTATCTGCATGGTTGCTATATATTAGACTTAAATTTTGAAGATTACACATACTCAAGTGTGGATGAAGATGCATGGTCTTCCCTTACAATATTAGGAACTAACCACTTTATTGACACTCCTTTATCAATTCATGAACTTACAATAGAAAGAATGTGGGGATATTTTGCACGTGTGCAGATAGATCTTAACATATCAAATACTTTTTGATCAAATTTTGGTGGAACGAGAGGGTTATACGTTCTTTGTTGAATTGGAATACGAGAGTTTACCTCTTTTTTATGATCATTGTGTGCGTGTTGGTCCTAGTATTGATAAATGTTGGAATTTGAAAGGCGGGAATTTTGAAAAGTCTCATTAAAAAATTTACAAGATACACGCCTACAAAGTTGACATGAAGGATGATGTACAGAACGAGAACTAGACCTTCTCTATGACCACATTCATGAGTATTGCATCATTTTCTATGATGCAATACCATAACAAACATATTTTATTCTTCATGGAAGCCTTGAAGAATTGCATCAATTTAATGCCTTTTGGAAATTGGAATATGTCACACTCTAATTTTGAACCTAAGATCCCACCTCTTCTTACATTGTCTTGCATAACATTTCTAGGTCGATCATACCTGCATGGCTAACCAAATCTTCTTGCTTTGTTACTTTTGTTTGTTCACTGTTGAGTTAGGGACTTACTTCAAAGGGACCTCAAGAGTTATTCAGTCAATTATCGGAGTGCACCATCAACCAAGTACACTAGATACAAGTGAATACTCATTCTCACAAGTACCTCAAGATATGACTAGTTGCTTCTAATTCGAAGTAACCCTAGAGTTTTTTTTCACTAGGTCACTTGCCTCAAGTCCTCCGAAACTTCAGTATGTACTCAGGAAGCATCAGGGTTTTCTTCTATTGATATTGAGCATAGGAAATTGAAAACTAGAGCATTGACCTCAAACCCGAGTTTATTGAGGTCTTGGTACATTATGATTCGGACTTTAGAATTTCAAGCCTGGTTGCAATATGGTTTTTTCTTGGGAAGATATTCTTTGAAGAATTGTGGGTCATTGTTAAGAGTTTTTATAGCATGATCGTGATCCATTCGTCACCCAAATATCCAAGATACAAATTCCAAAAGAGTGTTTTGACATAATAACATCTTCATGTGTTTAGGTCTCATTGAAGTCAAGAGGCATGATTAATTTCAAGACTCATGTTTTTTACCAAAGTTCAACTTAATTCATTGTTCTTTACAAATATAAGTACAAAATTTAAGTACAAACATAAGGTGTCAATGTTCAAAATTCAAAAATTCAATCATAATCAGATTCATGAGTTCAAAGGTTTCATTCGTACGAAGTCAATGTCCAGGTTACATATTAAGCTCAAATTTCAAGACACCATTTTGAAGTCAAAGTTGTTACAGGATCCGATTGGGTTTCACAAAGAAAACCTTGTTTCAATTCATACTCGAGTGTGATTTCAACGTCTTTGTGTAAGCACATCTTGTGTAGGAGGTATCGCTCAAGGTCGTCTCCATCATGCCAAGTTACATGGTTAAAGATTGGCTCACTACAAACCTTGTTACTTTTTTTAATTTGCCATTTACAAGACAAGCTAATGCAAAAGATAAGTGCAAAATACATATTGATGATCAAATACAACGCACAAAATTGGATATAAGATTCAAAAATTCAGTACAAAGTGCAAGAAGTTAAAAATTCTCAAATTACAAGGCATCTAGAGATGAAGTTGAACATATGAATATTTTAATATGCCAAAGCAGATGCATATGGTCCGGCAAAGCTGATGGGCATGTTAGGTACTGTGTTGTTCTTGGTTCTAGCTTTCATCGCATGGATTGATCTTCCGACCCCCTCACGTGCTTGAATAAGAAGAATCATAATTCTTCACCAAATTAAAAAGGGTAGTGAATGGAGAAGCCTAGGACGACTTCGAGAAACCCCAAGCATTTTCTTCCCAAAGATCACACATATGAGGCACTAGTTGTTTTTTAGCTTGCCACCAATCCACAGGCAACAATAGTCTATGTGAACTACCACCGCATCGCCATTTCCTGTTGAAGCCAGAAAGCATAATTCCAGAGTTAAGAAGCAATCAACAAGAGATACCAAGATTGAATTGTAAAACAATCAACGTGAAGAAAATGCGTATAGCGTACCATTTCGATCTGGCCATTGAGTCTGGAACTGTGAGCTTGTTATGTCCCATAATCCTGTTCTACATTAACAACAAACCACGTGATGATACGGTTTCGATCAACAAACCACCTTTTCTTTTGCAAAGCTAGGCGTCTCAGCCAGCATATTCCAACATTACGCACTATGAAGAAACAAGTTGGTAAGCATTAACAACAACATCTAACTCAACATCTACAACCTGTCCAAATATAGGCCAAATGCAGTCTTTTTATATACAACATAGACCAAGTCAGTTGCGAAACATAGAAGTGTTCTGTGCGCATCGTGTTATTCATTAAATCTACATTTTAACTACAATTACGTGAACACCACGGTGATTTTAGATTCAATTCAAAACTGACCCGCTTCAGATCTAAACTAAGTGTTGACTTGACAAATTGGCTGTCACAGTTGAATAATTCATTATCTCATAACTTGCATCAACACAATGAAGGTAAAGGAAAAAGAACAGAAACGTAAGCTAGAATACTTGATCGTTTATTCAAAAGACTGCTATAGTTTTTATAAAGCCTTACAATTTAAGTGTAACTGAAATAGAGAAAAATAAGGAAAACAGAATATAACAAACTGGAATAAATCAACTCCTAAAAACTAGCTTATTAAGACCTATTCTCTAGCTTTAACGGTAAACCCAACAAATTCCTCCCCTTAAACTGACACATGCTTAACGAGCATCAGTTTACTCCTCAGGTCGTTGAACACCAAGCAAACCTCTAAGTTTCACAAACTGATCCAACTTAATAGGTTTAGTCATGATGTCTGCCACTTGATCATCAGTTCCACAAAATGCTAACTTCACAGCTCCTTCACTTGATAAATTGCGTAGATAATGATATCTAACATCAATGTGTTTTGTACTTCGATGCATCACTGGATTCTTGGATAGTTTAATTGCCGAACTGTTATCACACATTATGTGAATGCCATTACAGTCTTTGAAGCTTAACTCTTTCAAAATTCCTTTCAGCCAGACGCAATGACATGCACAGGCAGTGGCAGCTACATACTCAGCCTCTGTAGATGAGAGAGTCATTATCCCTTGTTTTCTTGAACTCCAACAGATTGCTGCTCCATTTAGTAGAAATACATAGCCCGAAGTACTTTTTCTATCGTCCACATCTCGTGCGTAGTCGCTGTCTGTGTATCCCAACAGATTCGCATTTGTGCTTTTCTTGTAAAAAATTCCCAGTTCCAGTGTTCCTTTCAAGTACCTCAGTACCCGCTTTGCAATCGACATGTGTTCTTCTTTAGGTTCAGCCATATAACGAGAGATTAAGCATACCACAAACATTAAATCCGGACGCGTTACCGTTAGATACATTAAGCACCCTACTAGTTGTTTGTACAATATTGCATCAGCACCGTTGCTGCCTTCCTTTGACAAAACAGTACCAGGAACAATTGGATTCTTGACAGCATTACAACTCCACATATGGAACCTTTGCAAGACTTCCTTAGCATACTTCTTTTGGCACAAGTGAATTCCATCTTTACGCTGATAGATTTCAACTCCAAGAAAAAAACTTCATTTTGCCCAAGTCTGTCATCTCGAACTCCTTCTGCATTGACAACTTGAACTCTATGCACATATGTTCATCATTTCCAGTATATATTAAATCGTCAACGTAAAGACTTACCGCCAATAGCTTGTTTCCATTTTTCTTCAAGAACAAGGTGTGATCATAGTTGCTTTTCTGAAACCCTTCCTTCTTAAAGTGACTCTCGATTCTGCTGAACCAAGCTCTTGGGGCTTGCTTTAAGCCATAGAGCGCCTTCTTTAGCCGATACACCTTATCTTCCTCTCCCTTTTTGATAAACCCTTCCGGTTGATCGATGTAAACCTCCTCCTTTAATTCTCCGTACAAAAAAGCACTTTTAACGTCAAGTTGGTAGACACACCAACCACGCTGAGCTGCTACTGCCAGGAGAATTCTGATGGTATCCCAACGAGCCACCGGTGCATACACTTCATTGTAGTCTACTCCTGCTGTTTGTGAATACCCTTTGGCAACTAGTCTAGCTTTGCATTTGTCCACCTTACCTTCTTCATTCAATTTTGTTTTGTATACCCATTTAACACCAATTTTTTTTGCTTGATGTGGCAGTGACACAAGCTCCCAAGTCTGGTTTCTCTCTATAGCTTGAATTTCAAGCTTCATGGCCTCCTGCCATTTTTCTTCCTTCGCAGCTTCATCAAAACTTACTGGATCATCATGAGAGATATACAAGGCTAAGTTTTGTTCTGGTACCTCTTCTTCAGATAAGCCTTCACCGCTTTCATAATTACTCATCCAACTAGGCTTCCTTCTCTCTCTTCTTGTTCGTTCTTCAGGTGCTGACTCTTCAGTTTCTGGAAACTCCGTTGCACTGTCGTATTCAATTTCTTCAACATCCTCATCAGTATCTTCTGCTTCAGGTTCTTCTGTCACAACTTCATCTTCTCCCCATGCAAGAACATTCTGCTTTACGTCTGTTGCGTTCAAATTCCAATCCCATTTACCGCCTTCTTCGAATATGACATCCCTACTTATAATTATCCTTTTTGTTACCGGATCATACAGCCGGTAAGCTTTAGATTCCTCACTGACCCCAAGCAAGATGCATTTGTGACTTCGATCGTCAAGTTTGACTCTTTTCTGTTCAGGGACATGTACATGTGCAATGGAGCCAAATACTCTGAAGTAGTCCACCTTTGGTTTTATTCCTGTCCACCTTTCTTCAGGTACCATATCTTTTACCGCCTTTGTAAAACTTCGATTCAAGACGTGAGTCGTCCATCTCGCTGCATCTGGCCATAGGGATCTCGGCATCTCCTTCTCAGATAACAAACAGCGCACCATGTTCATGATGGTTCGATTCCTTCTTTCTGCCACTCCGTTTTGCTGTGGAGTGTATGCCGCTGTCAATTGTCGCCTTATGCCATGATCCTTGCAGAACTGGTTGAATTTATTTGACGTAAATTCTCCTCCCCTATCAGTTCTTAGTCCGCATATGGAAGTCCTTGCTTCCTTTTCAACAAAACTTTTGAAGGTTTTAAATGCCTCAAAGGATTCTGCTTTCTCTGCAAGAAAATAGATCCAAGTTTTCCGAGAGAAATCGTCTACAAACACTAACAAATACCTCTTACCACTGTGAGAGATTGGATTGATTGGTCCACACAGATCTCCATGAATTAACTCCAATTTCTCTGATGCCCTCCAGCCACTTTTCTTCGGAAATTTCCCTCGCTGCTGCTTTCCCACATTGCATACCTTGCAAATCTTGGCTGCTTCTTTCAACTTTGGTAACCCTTTTACCATTTGTTTTTGCTACATTATTTGGATGGACTTGTTATTTAAATGCCCATATCTCTTGTGCCAGAGATTCTCCAAGTCTTCTTCCTCCATCTTCAAACAACTGTCGGGCAGTGGTTTCATCTTTGCATAGACCACGAACATACGATTCATAGTCATTGGAGTGTCTACTATCAAACCTCTTTGATGATGATAGATTCTGCAAGTACCCTCTTTAATTATGATCACTAAGCGTTTCTCCTGTAGTTGTCCTATGCTTAATAGGTTGTTGCTGAGATTTGGAACATAATAGACGTCAGACACCGTTTGTGTGATTCCTTGTACTTCAAACCTGACGCTGCCTTTTCCTTGAACCGCCATCCTTGAGCTGTTACCCAATCTGACAGAATGCTTGAAGCTTTCGTCGAACTCAACAAACCAAGTTTTGTCTCCTGTCATATGGTTTGAACACCCAGAGTCGAGAAACCAAATACCTTTTCCTTCAGATTTACTGACTTCTGTGTGTGCCATTAAGAGGAGTTCTTCTTCCTCGTCGAACTCGGTATAATTGACTCCTTTTTCCAGACTTGAGCATTCAAATTGATAATGTCCTTGCTTTCCACATCGAAAGCAGTTAATGGATGACCTGTTAACGAAAGATCTACCTCTTCCTCGTCCTCTAAAGTTGCCGCCTCTGAAGTTACCGCTTCTAGAGTTCCCATTTCCTCTCTGATATATGCCTCTGCCTCTTCCTTGTACATTCCTTTGCTCGTTCTCCACCTGTAGAACTTGTTCTTCACTTCTTTTCTCAATCACCTTTTGTTCATGTACGAGCAGAGATGCTTGCAATTCATCTACTGTCATATCATCAATGTCCTTGGACTCTTCGATGGAGCATACCACAAAGTTGAAGTTGTCCGTAAGACTTCGAAGTATTTTTTCAACAATTTTAACATCGTTCATGTTTTCTCCACAGTTCCTCATTTCATTGGCAGTAGACATGACTCTTGCGAAGTACTCAGAAACACCTTCTCCCAATTTCATTTCTAGGGTTTCAAATGTTCTGCGAAGCCGTTGTAGCTGTGCACGCTTCACTCTAGCACCTCCCTGATACTTGACTTTCATTGAATCCCACAACTGTTTGGCTGTTTCCTTCTGGGTGATGGTTTTCAAGATGCTCTTGTCTATGGACTGAAAAAGATAGTTCTTTGCTTTGAGATCTTTGAGTTTTGCTTCGTCGAGTGCCTTCGCGCTTATGCCTTCGGTCCCCTTCAACTCTTCAAGCCCTGGTTCAATGACGCTCCAGTACTCCTTGGAGCGGAGGAGATTTTCCATAAGTAAGCTCCAGTGATCATAGTCACCATCGAACTTCGGAACGCATGGTGTTGAGAAACTTTTTGCTGCCATTTTTCCTTTCTTCTGTGTTTTTTCTCTCAAACACTATTGCAGACTTTCCCTACTTCCTCTCAGTGTTTTTCCTCTCAAACACTCAATTTGTATATTACTATTATCAGGCCCTTTCGAGCTCTGATGCCAGATAAAGGAAAAAGAACAGAAACGTAAGCTAGAATACTTGATCGTTTATTCAAAAGACTGCTATAGCTTTTATAAAGCCTTACAATTTAAGTGTAACTGAAATAGAGAAAAATAAGGAAAACAGAATATAACAAACTGGAATAAATCAACTCCTAAAAACTAGCTTATTAAGACCTATTCTCTAGCTTTAACGGTAAACCCAACAGAAGGAAAGTTAAGGAAGTTCGGAAAATAATGACAATCAAAGTATTATTCAAAATCTGAATACTAACGTAAAACCTAGTCATTTCCCAGATCAACAACATAGCGAAATTACCTCTAGTTTTCATACCTCAAGTCTCGATATCTCGACAATGCCTTGATGTCAGAAACAAGCATGTTGGATTCCCTGACAGGAGTTTTGTCACATCATTCAGCATCATCATTTGTTTGTGTTGGAGGAGAAGCCATAAAGGTTGACATTGAATTCGTAAACCCACTACAAATCGAAATTCAATAATTTTCAAAAGCCAGAACACAATCATAATGCAATGAAAAGAATAGGGAAAGGTGATTCAAGAGCATAACCTCATCGAGGATGGAGTTTGTGCTAATGATCCGACTATGGTTGCAACAATAAGTGATAAAAGATATGATGAGGCGACCACAAGGGAAATCAAATAAGAATACTGTTGATACTAAAACCTTCGACGACATTGCAGAGGTCATGCTTATCGTGATCTACCTCTCGTTGTCTACCTTTTCCGCTTACTACTCTAATTGTCCAAGATCACCAATGTAGTACCTTTTGTTACACCACTGCATTGATTTCTCATAGCAGCCACCTAAAATCGAAATTAGCAACACAGTTAGGGTGTGTTTGGAAAACAGAAACAGAATCACGCAAAAATCGTCATTTTTATCAAGAAAGTCCCAACTCAATCAAATGTGTCAACTAAAAACTACAAGCTTCGATCGTGAAATCGTCTCCATTAATCACCCAAAATCACAATTAACAGCAGAAATATTTTTCTTTCCTAAGCAATAATCAACAACATTATTTCACATTGAATTTGAAACCACTATATTCACCCACTCAAGCCTCTCAAAACTTCCTTCGACCCCTTCATGACTTTTAGGATATTTTTCTCTTCTTGAAAAAAATATCCCTTTCTGTCGAATTCACAAAGAGAAGTCAAATTTCTCTCCAAGTCAGGTACATACCTGACTTCAGTCAATAACCTTGTTGACTTATCATGGAGCTTGAATCTCACAGATCCAATACTTATAATTTTGCAAGATTTGTTGTTTCCTAGCAGAACAGATTCACCATCTTAATCACATAGCTCCTCGAACAATTCTCTGTTTGGAGTCATGTGCCAAGTGCAACCTGGATCCATAATCCACTCTTTTCTCGAGTCGTCGCTTGAAATCACAAGAACATCATATGAGTCGAAGTCATCTTGAACAATGGTTGTGTTGCCATTATCTCCATGATCTTTCAGGCGTTCAAGACATACCTTTCTTGTGTGACCCTCCTTCTTACAGTGATAACATTAAATACCAGATGTTTCGCCACTATAAGATTTCTGTTGACTTTTACATTTCTTCTTATCGAACTTACATCCTTTCGCAAGAATTTTTCCTTAAGGGTCAAACCTTCGCCCACCGTCGAAGATTTATGCTCCTTTCGTTCGTTCAAGTCCTTAGAATAAGGCTGATTGAACTTCTTCAAAGGTCAGGGACTCCCTTCCATACAAGAAAGTTTCTTTGAATTGAGCATGTGTTATAGGCAAATCACACAGCAGCAACAGTGTTTGATCTTCATCATCGATCCTCACATCAATATTTTCAAGATCAAGAATCAGCTTGTTTAACATATCCAACTGCTCAGCCAACACTTTGTCTTCACTCTTCTTGAATGAATACAAAGCTTGCTTCAGGTAGAGTCGATTCACCGGAAATTTGGTCATATACAAACTTTCAAGTTTCACCCATAATCCTGATGTTGTAGTCTTCTTTGATACCTGTCGAAGAACCTTATCACCAAGACTCAACAATATTGCGTTGTGGAATTTCTCAATCATACTTGTCTTTTCTTTTGCCCTTAATGCAACGTCCATGGCTGCCTCACCCTTCAACGCTTCCAAACAACCCTGCTGAACCAGTCGGGCTTTCATCTTCAAGCGCCACAGATCGAAGTTGTTCACTCCGGTGAACTTTTCAATCTCATACTTTGTTGAAGGCACCTTCTCCATGTTCACTGCACCAATTTGTTGTGAATCGGATACCTTGAAGTAAAGTATAAACGGTTTTTTTATGATCAAGAAACCAATGTAAAATAACAAGGAACAATAAGGATTGGTTATAAACTGATATTATTTCCTCACTCTTAGAACAAGATTACAAGTATACAAGAATAACAAAATAACCTCTCTCTATTGAAATTAGGATTTTATCTTCCTATTTTTCCTTATGCCAAGATTGAGAAACTCGCATCCTATTTATAAGAAAAATAGCACACTAACCTAGTGAAATTTTTAACAATTACTCATTACAAGCTAACTTAGGGTACAAGCTAACTTAAACAATTGAGATTACAAGCAAGATCAAATTCAACATGCTAACAACCCTAGCAGTATTGACTAATGTATGTTAGAATAAACTTCGACTACAACACGCATTACTCCGACAGCAGCATGCGAACATACTTCGACCTCATGCTTAATTCCTGTTGAACCAGAAGTTACCCTTCAACCATACTAGAGTTCGATCCAATATCTCACAATTTTCAATCAAGGTGGAGATTGTTGGGGTTGGTTGAAAATATACATGTTGAAAAAGTCTCACATCGCTCAGTTTTGTGAATGAAGAGTGAGTCCAATGATATATTTAGGATACAAGTTTTTTGAAGTCTCACATCGTTTAGTTTTGTGAAAGAAGATGGAGTTCAGGGCTATATATAGAATTCAAGTTCTTCATTTTAAGATGCACCAGTCAAAAGCACTATTAGTTTTGGAAGGTATGGGTGTACTGGGGGTCTGGGTTTGTGAGTGTATATTATGTGTTGTAACATTTTTCATATTGTTATTCTTTAGTTGTCTAATGACAATGATCGTAGTTTTTTATCCGGTTTTGAAATTTTCACGTTATGTTCTTGTGTTGTGATTGTGTTCCTCTTTTTTCTCTATGCTATGTTTGTTTTTCCCTAACAATAGATTGAAAGTAAATTCCTTTGGCCTTGTCTTTAGAAATTTGCATTTTAAGATAAGTGAAAGGGAGAGAGCCAATCTTAAAACAAATATTATAAGTTGTGGAGTCTGGGTATATGGTGGGTTTTCTAGGATTGACAAAAGAATTTAAAAGCATTAGCATTATAATTAGTCCCACTGCAGAAAATCATCACATCATCAACATAGATAATGTGAGATGGCACATTTGAACCTCTTGGGCCCTTGATTAGCTTAACCTCTTCATTACCCACAAGCTTTGTTAGCCCTCTATTTAAGACTTCTTCTTCAAGGCAAAAGAACAAGAGATAATAACCAGCCTAAGATCTCTTAATGGAAATTTAGAACATAGATGACAGCAATATTGTTTTTTTTTTCTTTTTCTTTTCACACTCTGGTTTTCAAAGATAGAGGCTCTAGTATTCTAGAGTCCATGCCGAGAGATACTGATACTGGTTTTCAAAGAAAAAGGCTCTAATATTCTAGATTTCGTGCTGAGAGATACCGATACTGGTTTTCAAAGAAAGAGGCTCTAGTAATCTAGATTTCGTGCCAAGAGATATTGACACTGACCAAGTATTATATCTATCCAATGACAGAATTGTGAGTTGAAACCAAAATTCTTGATCGCATTTAATAAGAATCTATGATGCACTTCATTGATGAGGATAAGGATTAAGGGTCAAGAAGAAACCACTTAGATTAAAATCAATTAAATATACACATTTTTCATTGGACAACGAACAATCCCAATAGAGAATAATATTTATATTTAATATATATCCAACACCTAAGCAAAATAAAATAAAAACCTATCTGCTTCCGCCACCCCTTCTTCGGGGCGATTTGTTTTTTGATTTCTTGAATTTTCTTTCAAGCTTCCATTATTGACATTTTCAAATACTGTTAAATAATCTCTTTTCCATCCAGTTGATAATGTCCTGAGCTATCTCTTCTCGTTCAGGCTCAAACAAAAGGTCATGCAAGAAGCCATCATAAAGCTTTATGTCTTTGACCTCAGAAGCTGCCTTGTTGTACAAGTCTTGTGATGCCAAAGGATCAGTTACTTTATCAGCAGTTCCATGCAGGACAAAGAATGGTACTGTCACAGAGTTGAAGTTTCGCATTAAGTAGGACGATATTCGCAGTATTTCGTGGCCAGTTCGGACTCTAATAGGTCCTGTGTAGACTAGAGGATCCGAGTATTTCGCCACTAAGGCTGCTGGATCCCTTGAAACTGGAATGCCCCTTTTGTTTGCTCCTTTGAATTGGAACCTTGGTGCTACCAGAGAAAAGATTGGAGCAACAGCCTGCATAAACACATTACTCGTCTCGAATGAACAAAATGCACGAAAAACATTCAAAGGATGATTTATTATAATAAACATGATGCAGGGCAGCCTACAAAAGCAAAACTTACACCAACTATTGGGTGAGAAGGCTTCACGCGCAGCGCTGGTGAGGTTAATATAACTCCTTCCAGCATTGCTTCAATTTGAGGGTGCGATGCAGCCTACATAAAAAATGCAGAAATTAAAATTCAAAATTCAACGACGACAAATTTAATAATAGAGAGGTGTATGTAGAAGATTTCTGTCTTACTTTCAAGACCACAGCACCTCCTGTGGAGTGACCAAAGAGAAAGCATGGTATCCCAGGATTCTCTGATTTAATACTTTCCAAGAAAGCTCCCTGTTTATATTATCACCGTCAGTATGCAAAGTGCACGGGTCAAAACACGAAATGGTAAAAACTCAATGAATTCTAAAGTTCTTTCTATTCTAAGTATAAGAACAAATAATTCTACAATTAAGGATCGTGAAAATATACTTACTGTGTCTGCAACCACTTGATCAAGAGAAGGAACATAACCATGTAATCCATCACTACCTCCATGACCTGTAGCAATATAACATATAAGTTTGATCGGTCACAAAATGATAAGGGTGATAAAACACCAAAACAAAATTGCGGTACAAGGATTGCGAATGTATATAGCATAAAAATTAAATTACCTATCCAGTCCATTGCATAGACACCAAAGTTGCACAATGTTAACTGCCTAGCAAAATCCGCATATCTTCCACTGAAAAGGGAGCATCGAGTCAGAATTGGGTACAAATCGTAAAAACTAAGATAAGTATCCGTTGAGCTCTGAAAGATAACCATAACCAGACTAATCCTATAACAAACAGCCCTTGAGCTCTGAAAAATACAACTTAAGTTATACAGAGCAAGATTACCTGTGTTCATTGAGCCCGTGAATGATGATCATAATCCCCCTAAAAGAACATAAGAGAATAACTTGAGTTCAGTCAAATGTTAAAGAGAGTAGCGCAATTGCATGCAATATAATCCCAAAAACGTAGAAAGAACATTGCCAAATCAATCATTCCAATAAGTGAAAAACAACATAACACAAGAGTTTATTTCCTATAGCACCGAAACTTCTAATAGAAGGCATGTCTGTGACAGTGTCTGGTCTGCGTGACACACTACATATTATATCAATGAACTTTTTCAAATGTTCACCTGTGTTCATGTCATGCGCATGTGTCAGTGTCGTGTCTGTGTTTAAGTTTATTTAGCCAAATTTTAGATCAATTAAATTTTCCTTCATGTCAATGAGTCCAATTTCCCAGTTTTGGAAACTGAAACATCCTAAATTCTAAACCCTCGCCCTAATTCCACACTATGAAGCTTAATCTCAATCTCTACTTAGAAAGTAAAGTAACAAAAAAACAATAGAATCAACCAGAATCTTTCAAATTTCATCACGCAAATCAAGAGAAAACAAACCACAAATACTTCCCAAAAACAAAGAAATAAAAGCAGAAAAAACCTTACTTAAGATCACCAAAAACCGGAAACCAAGAACGACAAAACAAAGCGTTATTCCTAACACCATAAAAAATCGAAGTATTCCACCGGCAACAACCGTCATCACGACCCATTCCAACATCCTGCGCCAACGCTCTTCTCCTAAACGTATCCTCCTCTTCTCTAACCAACCACCGTTTCTTCAAATTTCTCTTTGGAGACCCCGGTACCGCCACCTTGTTCCGTCCCACAAACAAAATAAACGACAGAAAGAAAGTGTAAACAAAGATAAGCGAGCCTCTAAACGCTTTCAGAAGCGGAATTATCCGGTTGCTAGCTCCCGACGTTAGTGGCTCCATCTGCGATTCGATGGAAGACATCTCTAACGACGGTGGCGGATACGGCGGAGAAGCGGAGGCGAAGGCAAAAAGTAACGGTAAATGAATTGAGAACACAGAAACGCAGAACAGAGACAGCTCAAAACGTAAACGATATAGTACTATTATGGATTGACACAGTTGTGTGGTTATTTATACATTTTGTTTGATTGATCTTGTCCGTTTATTTTTACAGATGTGTTCTTTTTTGACGGTTGAGATTCTCTTGTGAAGATGGTGAAAAAAGTAAAAGAAAATAACTTTGTAAGCATCGGAGGAACGAATGGTGAAATATGTAGTACAGCCAAAAATCGCTGCGTTGATTTGGTTATTAGCTACGACTGGACACGTGGCGGTCTTTCATTTCTAGATTAAGCGGAGGAAAAAACGCGTCTTGGAAAATTCATCATTTTCCCTTTCTTATTAATGAAAATAAATAAAAATACATTTTTAGTATTAAATCATTTTTCTTTCTCTTTACCGGATTGGTCTGAAAATGAGAAATAATAGTTCTTATGTCTCAAAATAACTATAAAAATAATTTGTCTGAACTTTGTTTATTAATTTAAAGAAATCAAAAGTACAAGAAGTCGTTAAGATTCATCCTTCAAAAAAGACAAACGAGTTAAAAAGAACGGGAACTAAAACATCATTAATTTAGTTATGTGAGTTCTAAGCTTCCCACTATACCACCTTCTATAAACAATTATGTTTAAAATATCCT
This sequence comes from Lathyrus sativus, assembly GCA_963859935.3. NCBI lineage: Eukaryota > Viridiplantae > Streptophyta > Magnoliopsida > Fabales > Fabaceae > Lathyrus > Lathyrus sativus. The sequence continues at coordinate 651,144,650 of OZ012739.1, read as the reverse complement.
CAACTATCTTAATATTATCTACACTATTATCATAACTTTTGTTGTTACGGTACTTCCAAATACCATAAAGGGTCTCTGTTGCGGCTAATTTCAAAATAGAGACTCTCCAACCTTTTTCTTTGAGATTCTGAATCAACCAAGCAAGCTCCTCATCCCAACAACGGGGGATTCGCTTCACCTGGATCCAATCAAGCACTTTGGACCAAATAGTCTTGAGCTCATGACAACCATATATAGAACAAATGATTAATAGTTTCCTTTTTTTTACAAAAGTAACAGTCATTGCTATCCACCATTCCAAATTTAAACAGTTGATGCTCAATGGCTAATCTACCATGGCATGCTAGCCAAAGCATAGTCAGTGCTCTAGGCCTAACAGTATTACTACGGAACAATCTGCATCAAGGGACCTTAGGGACATCTCAACGCAACAAGGTGTACATATCCTTCATGTTAAACCTGTTTTTGCTTTGCAATTGATCCCATAAATTCTGGACATCTTTAATGTTGTCTCTATTCTTCAAGATAATTTTCCTAATCCAAGAATGATGATTTTTCCTACAAATAGTGAGCAGGTTATCATTTTTGAAATAGTAGGTGTGGATCTATTTCACTCACAAGCTATCGGATTTGCCATTAAGGTTCCAAAGCAATTTCAAAATCATTACCTTGTTCCAAATCCTAAGGTCTATGATGTTAAGGCCCCTATAATCCATAGTGAAATTCTGGTATGCAGATCTCAGATGTCCTAAGATATGCTAAGAACATTGATCTCTGCTAAAACAGAACAAGGACAGAACATGTGCATTTTAATTCACTTTAAAAATTAGCAATGTGGTGACATCTGTTGTAACATCTACAGACTGACAGAACAGTTTATCTAACCAATTAAATTGAGCAGAATGTTAAATGCAGAAACATAAGTAACTGACATTCGATGTTATATTGGATGTTATGACATCCGCTTCTGAACAGATTATTAAACTTAGCAGTAAACAGGTAACGAAAGCAGTAAAGAACACAGGAAATTGTTTACCCAGTTTAGTGCAATATCACCTACATCTGGGGGCTACCAAGCCAGGAAGGAAATCCACTATTAGCAGAATTAATTCAGAGCTAAACTCCCAGTTTACAACTCCTCACTTAATCTCTACCCAATACAATTTCTGCCTAGAACCCACTAGACAAGAGACAACTTTCACTCCCCCTCAATCACAGCAGTGATAACAATTCAATATAAGAAGAAAGACTTTAGAAGACACTCTTCAAAGTCACAATACTTGATTTTGCTTAACAGCTTCAATCAAGAACAATACACTCTTGCTTAAAAGTTTTGAGTGAACAAATAACAATTAACAAATAATAATATATCTACCACGATGCATCCAAAGATACAAAGGGTGACTTACAAAGTCACACACACAAGACTCTCAAAACCCTAAACCCTTATTTTACACTCAAGTTTTTCTTGTTGTGAGTGCTTAATTTTCCTTGCTTCTGCGCCTCCTTAAATAGTAATGCAGTCTGGGCTTGGGCTGATCAAAAGTAACAGCAGGGAGAGAAGATTTCAATGTTCATAAATTACAATAGAAATTAGGTTTAACCAAGTTAATCCAATCTCCACAATTCATGGTGCTATCAAATAGGTCATAGGCGTTTCATGTTATGCTCAACACTGCCTGGAGTCTCGCCTGAGATAACTAAGGAACCCTAGCAGGTTTCCTGAAATCTAGCCCGAGATAACTCAGGAACCATAACAGAAAAACGAACACGTGCCCTTGCTGGCAACTACCCGATGTCATAACATTCAGCATGACATCCAATACACTATGTTCTAGCTAACCAAACTTACCTAGCAGTACACTACACAGGTATGTCATGACATCAGTCAAGACATCTACACACATCAATGTTTTACCATAAAATGTAGCCAATCAAGAACATCTACAAACTCCCATTCTTCTGCAAAATCTTCTTCATAACAGTAGAAACAAATATATTATAGTTTCCTAAAAAGTCTCAAAGATCCTTTTTATGAACACCAATAAAATCTGCATTTTGTTCCAAATAAATCTCTTTGACCTGCACACGCTGATGAGGTATATCCAACAGGATCTCATCAAACCAAAACACCTCTGTCAAGAGATATAAAATAGCAGCTCCTGATGTACCAGACAAAGATGTCATGACATCTTGATTAAAACACATGACAGCAGTTCTATCTTGACAGTAGATGAAGATGTTATAACATCTTGCTTAACATCAGTGCAGAATCATGTTTTACCAAAATTTAGCCAATCATAGAACCAAGGACCATCATAGAATCATGGAACTAACACATAGGACTGCACATAATGTCCCACGAAATAGGACTCTTCATACTAACATCCGATCCACCAGTCCACATAAACGACCTGCAAATAAAATCAATCTTGTGAATAACATGTTTGGGGATGTGAAAACATTGCATCCAATAATTTGATATGGAAAAAGTCACACTCCTAATAAGCTGGATACGCCCTGCATAAATCAGAAGATTAGTGCTCAATGTTTGATTCTCCCCACAATCTTATCAACCAAGGTCATGTAATGATGTATAGAAAGCTTTTTGCAAGTCAGAGGCACACCCAAGTACCTGAAAGGGAGGGGACCCTCTCTAAAGGTAGTTAGGCTGATAATGTCCTGTTTAGTGTTCACATATAACCCAACAAAATAAATATTACACTTGCAAGTATTAACCTTGAAGCCAGTTAGCATAGAGAATTTGTTGAATGCATTCATCATAAGCTCAATGGGTCTATAATCTTCTCTAGAAAACAGAAGCATGTGATCAACAAAGGACAAATTAGTGATGTGGAACTTCTCACATTTGGCATGGTGATTAAAATCAGGGTTCATCTGCAGCTTATGTAAACTTTTGTTCAAATACTCCATAATGATAACAAACAGAAGGGGTGACATGGGGTCACCCTGTCTAATACCACGCTTGTCCTGCAAAAGGTTAGAATGACAACCATTAATGTTGAAACTGTAAGACATAGAAGAAACAATAAGTATAATCCATCTTAGAAATTGATTAGGCATACAAATGTCCTTTAAAATACACTCTAGAGCATTTCAATTCACTATATCATAAGCTTTTTGGAGATCTATTTGCATCATACATTTAGGGGTACCACCCTTCTTTGTATAACCTTTAATTAATTCATAAACCAATAAAATATGGTTATGGATTTGTTGACCTAGAACAAAGGCAGCTTGAGACTTACTTATAATTCTACCAAGCATTTTTCCCAGTCTGTCAGTAATGATTTAGGAGGTTATTTTGTATACAATTGTGCACCCATCTATAGGCCTATAATCCTTAATGGTCTTACCCTCATCACTTTTACAAAGAAGAGTCACCACGGTGTTGTTAAACACCTTATACAACCTCTCATTCTCAAAGAAATCCAAGATATGAGTTGTCACATCATCTTTGATTACCTAGCAGCTAGCCTTAAAAAATATGGCACCAAAGCCATCAATCCCAGGAGTCTTTAGATCACGAATTCCAGAGCTTTACGAATTTCTAGTTCACTAACGGGGGCCATTGGGTTCTCTCTCTACTCCATGCTAAGTTGAGGACCCTCTCTCATGGCCAAAACATTAATATGTTGAATTATGTTGTCATTGATGACCATTAACCCTCCATAGTAGTTCAAAACTTCAGCCTTAGTGTCATTTTGGGAAGTGACAATAGTTCCATCATCTTTGTACAACATCTTTAAGTTTTTTGCATTATGTTTGGCCTAATGGAAGCATGGAAATAATATTTATTTCCATCCCCCAATTTAAGCCAATCAAGCTTAGATTTTTGTCTGAGGACTTTTTAATAACACATACATAGTATCATTCCAACTCTTCATGACATAACCTATACATAGGTTGGAGTCTTTTTAATTTCTTCCATAATACATACATAGGTTTACCAACAATAGTATCATTCCAACTCTTCGTGACATAAGTTTACCAACAATAGTATCATTTCAACTCTTCATGACATTCGTATCATAACCATCCAAATCCACCACATAATTAAGGAACTTGAAATGAGCTTTTTTGAACACCTGTTTTTCCTGCCCAGCCAGATAGCAAAGAGAATGATCAGAGACATAAGGTGGTATAGTTTTGAGGGTTGATTCCATATTATATTGAATCCACCCCATGTTCCCAAAAATCCTATCAATTCTAGAGTAGATAGCCCCTTAAGTTTGTTTGTTTGACCAAGTATAGTAGTCACTAACACTATTTTTCTCAAACAAACCTACAATACTCATCATAGTAGCCATGTCTTTATATTCAGCCTCGACACCAACTTACCTCCAATTTTATCCATGGTTTTAAGAACATTGTTAAACTCCCCAAGAAAACACTAAAAACCTTGTTGATTCCCATGAAGCTTCTCAATGTCATTTCATAAAACTCTTCTCTATTCAAGTTTGTTAAGAGCATAAATAGTTGTTAGCCTATGCATAAACTTACCACTCAAGTCATAAACACCACAATGAATCATTTAGCTAGTGCTACTAATATGTTTAATGTCTACCTTATTAGGATCCCAATGCAACCATATCCTACTGTTGTCATGGTAGTTATAGTTGTCAACATAAGTACCTTGCAATTTGAGTTTACCCCTAACCTTACCTGACATATTAGTGATAGTAGGTCTAAGATCTAGGAAACGGGAGCTAATATCCCTAAGCTTACCTGACATATTAAGCCCTCGGACATTCCATATAACTAACATGGATCACCATCTTGAATCACTAGGGAATCATTCAAAACTCTTAGTGCCTCAAAACCATTCACACGTTGAACTATTGTTGGATTTATTTCAAGAATAAATCTTTTGCCTTTGTCTCTTACACTTTTGTTGATACTGGTCCAATCAAACTTGGCATTTTCACACCCCTTATCAATGTTATTATCTGTCGCGGTGAGAATCAGATACCAAAGCTATAGGATCAACTTGGCTCGCAAAAATAAGATATCACCACCAAACTTTTATTTTTCCAAGGGAAGGGAGAAAAGATTGAACAAAAACCTTAAGTAAAAATGCAAAGCAAAAAGCAAGGCCTAAAGCTAAGCAAAATAGAGATCAAAGGCACGAAGGTTGGTTATACTAAGAAAGGTACTAGCACCCTAAGTATTTGCAGTACTCTACAGGAACCTCTTGAAATATTTGTGTTTTGGCTAAAATTGTTTGCTAAAGGTAAAGATGGGTAAGAAAAGAGAAAAGGTGAAAAAAGAAAAAAGGTAACTCGCTAGGATCTCGCAATCCTATGCCTACGTATCCTTAATAGTAAGTCAGAGCAATCGTAGTTCAGAACTACGATGTAAAAGGGTGTAAAAGAAGAAAAATGTGAAAAAAGAAGAGGTTGCTCGCCAAGGATCGGAGCCTTGTGCCTACGTATTCTCAAGAGGAACTTGAGAAAGTAGAGCGTCTGTAGTTCATGAAACTACAAGATTCCAGGTTCTAAGAACCAAGAACAACAACAACGACAAAAATAAACAAGGGACATGCACAATAACAATAAGTCAACATATAATCCCTCCCTTTGGATTAGGTCAACAAGGATCAAAGACAGCAACAGATACATGGAAAAACATCACGTAAATGACAAGCAAGAATATACATATACAATACACGAAAAGCATCATGCATGGTCAGACAGACAAAATAGCACAGAATACGCATGGAAAAATATCATGGTAAGCAGACAATGAAGATACAGACAAAATGCACATGAAAAAACATCATGGTAATCAGACAGTGAAGATACAAACAAAATACACATGAAAAACATCATGGTAATCAGACAGTAGAGATACGCGGCAAAACATTGCGAAAATAATCATTAAAATATGTGGCAAAACATCGCGGGAACAAAATAAAAAGCATACGGCAAAACATCATGATAGAATAATAGATATTCACGGCAAAGCTTGCGAAGCAATTTGAAAACACAATCACAAAAAAGCATCGTGAAAATAAAATAGAAAGCACAATCACGGAAAAGCATCGTGTAAAACATCGAGAAATAATCAAGGAAAAACATCAAGATTAAATCACAGAAAATAAACTCAAGACACGGAAGCAAGCAAGTCTCAAATAAAATCGGGTGACAAAAATTATTAATTAATGTAAATATAAATATTTAATAAGATTAATTAATAATTTAATTAATCAATATTAAATAAAAATATTTAAATCAAATAATAATTATGACACAAATTTATTTGCATTTTAATATAACTCAAATTAACTAATGAAAAACTAGAAGAAAAAAAACTAAAATAAATAATTAAAACATTTTTGGAGTTAATTCACAGTCGTGAAAGCGGTGGCTGCGAGCGGTTTATCGGTGTTATATGGAAGCATGTGAAGGAGGATGAGTATTTTTGAAGTGATTACAGAGTTTCAGAATTTTATCATGATGGTCATGAACCACAATCATGCGTGTGAGGGGCAGTTGTTTTCTTACTATGCAAAAAAAAATTGTGGTATCTGGTGTGTGTGTGTGTGTATGTTAATCTCTTATTGTTTGTTACAGTATGAAAGAGAGAGATGAAAATGTGTGGTTTTGTGGTAATGAAAAGAAGGTGTACGACTGAAGAAGTGTAGCGTGTGATGTATTATGTTGGTGTGGTACAGTAAGGTTTGTGTGGATGTCCAAGAGAGATGGGGGGCATCATTGTCTTATGTGAACTTTTTCTTCTTTCAAAAATATCCCCGCCTCAGAGACAGTATGAGGTAAGTATGGTCAACCAAATGAAATGGTATGTGATGTCTCTCTCTATGCAGTGTTAGTGTATCAGATTAAATAAAAAATAAAATCAAAAACAAATTAACTTTTTAAAACTTGGTTAACAAATGTTACCCCAAATTGAAAGAAAACAAAATTTTAAATAATATTTTTGAAAGAGAAAATGACAAAAATAAAATAAACTAATTAAATAAATTCAATAAAAAAAATCTGATTAATAAAAATAAAATATGAATAAAAAATGAAAAAATGGTAAAAAAAAACGAATAATTGGACCCGTATCGAAGTGCTAAAAAAAATAAAATGAATACACCAAAATGATCAGCAAAAAATATACTTTTCAGAAAAATACAACGTTTGGTTAAATTTTAAAATAAACTTTACCCGCTAAAATGACTTAAACTGTCCAAAAAATGTGACCGAAAAAGTGGTCGAAAAATTTAAATGAGCACGTCAGTTTAAACTACGCGAAATGTAGATTAATATCACTGCCGCTTGCAAGTTCGATTTAAAAAGTTTTCATCCACTGATTTTTTTGTACAGTTGACTTTTGATTTGACCGATTTGGTTGTAAATTCAACAAGTATATTCCAGGTCATAAATTGGGTATTATGCGAGATGAAAGACATGATATAATATGCAGACGATGCAAAAGGTCGTGGGATCTTAGAGTCAAAAATTAGGGTATGACACTGTCATGAACAATTCAACTATCCAAGAACGGCCACAACGCTCTTGCCCGTGACCACGCCCCTACTCAAAGCAACGGCTAGTTCCAAGCACATCTGCCCGTCTCAATGTCTAGTTTCTGGAAGTTACCTATTTTTGGGGAACAATTATCTCGGCCTAAAAATAGGGACCAATGGCCAAGCGCCAAGGGCATTATAAAAACACTCTCCTTCGAGAGGGTCAGGTATCAAATAATCATCCTAAGAAACACTTACTTTGTACTTTCCTTCTGATCTCCTGATTCTTACTTTAGCATCGGAGTGCCTTGCAGGTACACCCCCTCCTCCTTGATTGCAGCATCGTAGATGAAATCTCTGACCCACTTCAGGTTCTAATCAACTGTTAAGGTCATTAATATTTTTCTAAACAAACATAAAAGAATAGGACTGTTGGAATCTAGCGTTCCGGTGGGAACCCTCGAATGATCGGTCCTGAGCCACGCATTTTGGGATAACCGTTCATTCTTTTCTTTCGTTCTTAAATCACTTAATAATTAACTTGGACAAATAAGGGTCGTTAGAATCAAGTATTCTGGCATAACTCTTTAAACAATTGATTATTATCAAGTGTTTGTTGTCCATCAAACAATTTTCTTAATAATCTTGAATGAAAAAGAACCGTTGGAATCTAGCATTTCGATGGAACCCCAAATGTTCGATCCTAAGGCTTAGGTCTCGTTCTCACCAAATATTCTCCATTCACTTCTAGAATACATCAAACTTCTTTTTCTCGCCGTCGTGCGATCTCTCAAAACTTTTTTTATAAACGAAAGACATTTTGTCTTAAGATGATGCAAAGCAATGTTTTATCCACAATCGTTGAGTTGAGATAAATGACGTTTTCCCGTGAGTGTTGATTTGTAAAATCATTCAATGTGATGCAAACACCCACTTCTCACATTTTTTTGGTAAAACAATATTTTTCGTCGATTAATATAAGATAACTTTCGCTAAAATCGACCAACAAACAAACATTTTCTATTCAGTACTACGTAAGCCTTGAATTCTTTATTGCACCTAGAGATACGTAGGAGCAGGATTGCGAAATCTTGTCTGGCTTCATAATAATAAAAATCTTTTTAGGTCCATTCTTTTTTACACCCTAATAAAAATCTTTTTTTTAGTCCTTAACACGTTAATATAAAAATCTAAAAACATTTCTCTTTCTCTCTTTCTCTCTCTAACAAGTAGAAGATTGCAAACTAAAGTTTGGTAGCGAATCTGTTAAGTCCATCCCGCGAGCATGCGACTACAGTTCATAGGGTCGTGTTCTCATTTTTCGAAGTGCGACACATTGTCAAACTCTTGATTATTTAAGTAATTTATGTTCATATCATGTGTAAACAATGTAAACATATAAAAAAATTGGTTTTTTAAAAATTGGTTTTTTCCCTCAGTTTTAAACACAATCCGAGAGGTATGTGGCTTGGGATGAAACAAATTTTATTTTATTTGAAAAAAAACACAATTTATCTCGGTTTTGAGTTATAACCGATGTAAAATATAAGCGTGTTTTTTCAGTTTCTTCGTTGTCTTTTAAAGTCTAGTTATCAATCTATATTCTTTTAATTATATTTAAATTTATAGTTATATATTACTTTGTCCCTGGATATAAGACATTTTTTATATAAAAAAAATAATATTAATTATTTATTACCAACATATTATTAATTAATCTACTTTTTTTATAATTTCATAATAATATTTTAATATAAATATTAACTAATTCTCTATTTTGAAGATTAATTTATAAAAATTATATTATTTATCAATAAATTTAATATCACGGTTTATTTAATTGATAGATGGAGGCAGAAGGAAATTACTATCCAAATAATTGGACATTATCCGATTGGGAAGTATTATTAACTAGAACTATACTTCGTTGCCATTTCGTGTGTGGCTTAAGTTTCTTCGCATTTTCTTCTTTCAATAATTGCTCTTTATTTGAATTATTGTGTATTTGAAACATCTATTAGTCAATTCAAGTACAAAATTTATATTTGTTTTTTTTTATTCTTAAATTCAGCCTTCTCATCTTTGAACATGACAATGCTCTCTGCAAAATCAAGAATTTTGTGTTTTTTTTTGTTGGGAAGATTGTACATTTTTAATGAGTAAAATAATTTTAACTATCAAAATGGGTAATCTTCAAAATGGTAGTACCAGAAATGTAGAGAGAATTAATATATATATATATATATATATATATATATATATATATATATATATATATATATATATATATATATATATATATATATATATATATATATATATATATATATATATATATATATAAATTAATATTAGTTTTGTAACCACAAAACTTTAGTCTTTAGAGTATATTAATTTTTTTTTAAACTTTAATCTTTGGGTTCCTCATACTATTAATTTTTGGCCTCAAGTCCTCCCGTCTTGAGTTTTTTTATAGTCAATTTTTTTTATTGAATTTTGTGTCTTTCTTCTATCTAGAAGAATCATCTGATTGGATTTTTTTGTCTTTCTTTTGTCTAGAAGAATCATCAATGGTCATCTTTCATCTAGTATGAGACAAAATTTCTTAGGTGATTATTAAAAAAATTATCCTGAACCTCAAATGTGAAAGAATCTTGGGTCTGTGTTCCTTCTTGTTTATCTTTGTTGAACTAGTCTATTATTAACATTAAACCTTTCTAATGGCTTTCGTGCTCGATCTGTTTTTAAGTGTGAATAGTCGCCTCCACTGTCTGCTCTAGAGGCAGAGGAAGGGCAATACTTTTCTAAGACTATTCATTGACACTAGTTCATTAAGAATACTCAAGTTATATACAAGACATGAATAAACGATGAATACACAAGTGAAAACAGACAATGCTGAAAGTAACAAGTAAGTTAAAAGTTATAATCACAAAACATTCTCTATCTCTCTTCCTTGGTGTCCATTTTTACCAATAATCAAATTTTTATATGTCGCCTTTTTTGTGTTGGGGCCGGACTTTCAAAAAGACCGACTCTATCCACAAAACCTAGGTTATCCAAGAATGCAACAAGACTAGCCTTAAAACTTTCTTACTCCGAGGATAAATCACAAGATTTCTATGCATATGTGCTTAGACCCTCCAAATAGTGATTGTACTTGCAACATTTAGTAAACCTGTCCACATGCTTCAGGGCACCCAAAGTATTTAGAGGGGGAAGATGAGGTGCACCCTACAAAGGAGTCTTTATTACCTAAACAAACCTCTAGTATCACGCATATATTCTCGCGGGCTTCGCGACTGAGGGGAGGGGTGGCAAAATAGTACATATGATTGAAAATTTGAAACTATCCATATAAACCTCAAACATATTTTTCACTTGTTTGAAAGAGAATAATCCTTGATCATGGTTTTAAAAGGCCAAGGTGTATAGTATTTTGAAAAGGGGAAAAATGCGTCAGGGTGACAGCATTATCCTCTATTCGCACCAATATTGGAATATTTTGACATAGGCCCAACTCGATGGGTGTTGTTGCGAAAAGGCGATTCTCAAATAACTCATGACCCTGGCTTCAAATTCCGTTGAAAGGGAGCTTGAATGCCATTCTAGAGAATAAACATTCATGGAGGGGCAAAATCACACGCATCAAAGTGACTGCATAATCTTTTGTAAGGGGCAACATGCTAAATCGCCCAATCGAAGGACATGTCGATATCTCGGTAGGCATTCTCAATCTAACATGCCTCATTGAAAACGAACCATACCTAAGATATCTCATTCCACCTAGAGATACTAATATGCATTTGCGGAGAGCTCAAGATCCTAATCTTCTATTCATACCGTTTTCTCCTCAATGTCAATAAGTAATCATTATTACCATTAGTATTGGAATGCGATCAAAACTCTATCCACCATTTAACGTCACTTTCACTGGATTCTCGACCATGCTGGCACATAAAGGTCTTAATATAGACACGAGCCTTCAACTCATAGCGATACACCTATATATTCTATTTGTTTCGTGTATGGAGCTCAAGGAATGCAGAACCACAACCAACTTCCTATATATCAATATTAAAATAAGCGACTCCCTCTTCTTCAACCATGTTCATTTCAAGGTTTTCCGCTTCCTCGAGACCCTCAAACCCTCCAAATTCCTCACTTAAATTTCTCATGGCGTCAGAATTATCATTAATCTCTATAAAGTTTTCAGAAGGGTACCTCACAACTAAAGTAGGCACATCCAATGTTTTGGGGCTTATCACTTCAATTCATGAGGAGGTATCACTTTTCTCATCCTTACTCAACAAGTCTATGAAGGGAATGTTCTAATTTCCTATGTTGGTCATGACTAGAAATAAATGGAAATAACTAAAAGGGTAGAGAAAAAGAATGGTACTTGAAGCAACTATGTGTTTTGAGTTGAAGAGACGAAAGCGAGACCACCAAATACCCAAAAAGGTTACATGAATGAAAGTGAAAATCAAATAAAAAAAATGAGGAGATCACTAGAAAGGTAAAGATCACATAAAAAATGGAGGTATGGAACTTGTCGCACCCCAAATTTTACCCCTAGATTCATTGATCATTCACATATCATCATCCTTGTTTTAGCTAACCGCCTAATCAGTTTGTTTGTTTCGTTTTATGAAGTAGGTTGTTGCAGATAATTTTAAGGAAACATCAACCTTCAAGTTATTTCAGATTTCACTCAAGATACAAGGGCCTCATTATTGAAATCATGATTTTTGATAAGAAATCGTTTGAGTTATGCTATGAAGTTCCCACTATTCAAGAGAACAAGTTACAAAGAATTTCCATATAATTAGTATTAAGTTCTAAGTTTAAGATTCAAGAATGGATTTTAAAAAAAAGGGATATTATTCATCACCGTTCAAGACTTAAGCTTTCTTACTGTCATTCAAGGTCATTATGTGTAAGAAATCTCAAAGTTGGTATCATAATACAGCCTCAAAGATCTTAAAGTGTTTTAATTATTAGGAGTTCATCATTGAAAATTCAAGGTTACAAATACACAAGGTCCAAAATTACTTTCACCAAGATACATGTCACGTTTAATCCAGACATCTCAGGACACGAGTTTTGTTTTAAAAATATTCCGAAGCCAATATACGGGAACTACGACAAGATGCTATTGTGGTATTCCAAGTAAATCTTAGTAGAATTGGTGTAACTAAATTTCAATTTAGAAAATCAAGATTTAATTTTGTTCAAAGCTACGAACCCTCAAGTTACCTCAATTTTGAAACAAGCATCATATTTGCTTTTACTCTTCTGAAGGCATATAGAAAAATCTAGGACATGATTCACGATGGGTTTAGAAACGTAAAACCATTGGTGTTGGCAATTATCGATGTTAGCCTATCAAGAACGATTTTGTTTGCTTGAAAATTCCATTTATTGTGCCAGATTCAAACCAAGTACAATTAATTTATTCTTATAACATCCGCATGAGAATTAAATAACCCTTATAGCCCCTATCTCAGAACATCACAGAATTTGGACGCACCAGCTACGTTTCATTTTGTGAATGAGGATACAAGGTTACAAGTGATATTGCAAAATGTATATGTACAATCAGACACCTATTCTAAACTATTCTTCTTGAATCATCAACGAAAATGTCGGCACTTTTGAGTAGAGGTAGATGATAAGAGGGAAGTTTTCTTGGCAGCCGCTGTTTTGAATACGGGATGTCTGTTTCTCTGTATTCAAACAAGGTATTGCAGAACCTGTTGAGCAGCTACCAATCACATTTAAATCTAAACAACCAAATACTTCTTTGATTCCATAAACCTGCGGTAAGATAATCGAGATTGTGAGAGTCATGTTAGACACATACTAATGTGTATTTTCAAAATCACAGGACATTACCAAATCCTATCACAGCATCACCGTAAAAGAAGCTTGATACTCCGGCTGTTGTCGTCATTAGTTTCATAAGTAATGGCATCCAAACCGCAAGGCAAAGAAAAGGTTAGAAGATATTGTGACAATGTTTAATCGACAACAGATAAAACTTTAGAAATATCTGTCGTGAGTTTGTTACCTTTCGTTAAAGTTGCTTAAACTCGAAAGCCTGGATAATGCCCTGCTTAGAAAGAAGATGCATCAACATAAGCCATGAGGCATGTCAGCACAATCATTGTTACAACAAAAGCACCTATATTACATTGACTTTTTTGACAGTGGATAAAGAAAAACTCTTTACAACCATGATGGCCTCCGCCAACACGTACGTTGTCGACGGCACAGTCACGATCTCAAGTTGCTTCAACACCGCATCATGAACATCGACTAAACTCTCGAAGTGCAGCCATCAAACACGCAGAGCTCTATGGCAACTGAACCCTTTGAAACTACCAAACAGCAGCAATCTCCAACTTTCCTTATCTTCCGAACCAACTCCTATCGCACGGCTCATGTCGTTTGAGTTGTGCCATGGGGATTTCCAGAAATGATAGGTTGAAAAACTTTAAAGTCTACAAAGTCATAAAAAGGGGAATTATCATCTTTGAATTTGCAATAAGAATAATACTCCATTCATAAAGATTACAAACCTGAATTTATTCGAACAACCATGGTTTCTGAAGAATTTAGCAGCGACATCTTTAAGGAGTCTCCATAAAATAATTTGATAGAACTCGGCAGCTTGTGTGAGGAGTCGAAACGTTGATGAAAATGAATCATTATCACCTTGTCATCATGCTCCTTTCTCTCCAAAAGAATCCCAACAAAACCTGACCAAGAAGGAAATACAATGGATATCAGCATGAAGCAGAATCCCAATACAAAATCATAAACAATCAAACATCATCAAGATAGTTTAATTGCTAAAAACCGTGTAAATCATATCCCAGACAAGATTAATGACAAGAAATTTCCTTCCAAAACAAGTTCAAAACATGTTCGATAAAGAAAGGAAAGTGCATTCAATACGTTGGAAATCTTGTTTCATTTTCAAGAGCCTATAAAAGTCACAAACAGATTCACAACAAATGGGAGGAGATTCAGAATACACACAGCAATTACAGATTCACAAGACAAACACACGCAAAACATTCACAAGTTTTCAAACAACAGAAAGAAATCCCAAATCAAACCTGAAAATTTGTAAAGAGAAAAACAAGAACTTATCTCGTTGCGAGTCCCACCGCGAGACCATTGTTGCGGTTAAAATTGGATATCAAGCTATTAAATTAACTTTAATCTTAATTCTTTTACAACCGAACTTTATTTTATTCAAAGGAAAGGTCTAAAGAAAGAAAAACCTTTTTCGCGATGTAACGACAACGCTTAAGAGATTCGGGGATCGGGGGTTGGTTATACCTAGGGAAGGTGTTAGCACCCTAAGCATCTGTAGTACTCTACAGGAACCTTTTGTTTGATTGCTTGCTAAGTTTGTGAAAATGTATTATGGATTGGGAAAAGATATGAGTTGAAACCTAAATTTATATACTAAGTTTACTCGCAAAGACGTCGCATCTTCTGCCTACGTATCCTAACTAGGATAGAATCAGAGCAATCGTAGTTCACCTCACAAGGGAAGAAGAACACTTGATTGTGATCAAGGTTCAAGGGGGAACAAACATGACAATGTTTGTGTGGAGTTTGACAAAACTCCCTAATCTAAGTTGTAATATTCAAAAGGGGAAGCAAGAAATCATGACAATGATTCTTACACAGAGTTGACAAACTCTTTCCTAGGGTTCTAGTTGAAGAACACTCCTAGTACAGGTGGGTTTCTTAGACTTGAAGCAAAGTCTAATGGCTTCTAATATAGGGTTAAAGTGACTTAACAAAGTCAAGAGAGGGATGAGGGATGTATCCATGACATGAGGGTCAAATGGACAGACTTTTCCTTTGGAAGTAGACAGGGGAGGTAACTGGAAGAGAGCTAACAAGCTTCATCACTTGGGGAAAGAAGACAACTTAACAAGTAAAATAACAACATTATAAAGGCATATTCATGGTGACAACCATTAAATAAACATGTGAAATGATAAAGATGAAGGTGCATTGATGACAATCAAAGCAGATGACTTAACAGGAACTGTGACGACAGATCGAGTTTAATTAAGCTATCAGATGAAGTAACATGAACATGGTATTAATCAGAGATGAAGTTTTAACATGTTGTCTAACATTTAAGGGTATGAATTCCAACAAGTATCACAAAAAATCACAAGTACATCAAGAGAAAATTCATCTGCATCTGTCAAAAGCGATCACAGAAAGTACACAACTTGCACATAGTCAAAAGAGATGAAAAATTATGCAAACATGAAAATAAAAGATATTACATGAAAGTAGACATCAAGATGAACACAATGCAAAAAGAATGGGTGAAAAATGATTAAAATTGAGAGAGATATGATTTTTTGAATTTTGGTTAAAAATGACAAAAATTAATAAAAATAGTTGCCCTCCTCAGGGGTCAAACTCAGGCTTGCAAGGTGATAGGCGCGTTTTGGCATATGGTCTTACCACTGGGGTGGCTATACATCCGTTTGTAAATGCCACCCTA
Source organism: Lathyrus sativus (assembly GCA_963859935.3). NCBI lineage: Eukaryota > Viridiplantae > Streptophyta > Magnoliopsida > Fabales > Fabaceae > Lathyrus > Lathyrus sativus. Next base: position 651,128,604 of record OZ012739.1, on the reverse strand, counting down.
TAAATATATATGGATACTCAAAAACCAGGCTGGGCAAAAATAAGGCAAGAAACATGATTGCATTTTCACTTGTAACTTTCTCAATTCTCAACCTTTTGAGATGAAATTTATATGCAAATTGACCAGAAAAACATGAGGAACAAGATGGTGCACTTAGATTTTTGAAATTCCTTTCCTATTTTAAAACCCGATAGTAGGTATGTTTGGAAGCTTGAAAATGCATTCTGATGTGAGTCTCATGTATCAGTCAGTTTCCAATCAAAATAATCATACTCACACAACATATAAATAATAATGAATGGATCTAAAACAATTTCATGGATGAAATCAAACTGTGGTAAAAAGTGCCATGTGAATTGCAAAATTTCATGAATGATGTGCATGACCTATGGCAGTTCAGCCTCAAAGCACATATTGATCAAAATGAACACTCACACACATCAAGTACATGTCATTGAGTGAATTAAAGCAAAGAGTGAGGTTCAATTCTAACTGGTATGAAATATGGTGATCCAAGTGATAGGTTTGTGAAGTGAAGTGCAGTGTGAAGTTAAGTTTCAGTTCTAAACCTGTTCAGATCAAGCTAATCATGTATACACAACAAAATTATGATGTTGAGAGGAACCAAACACATTTTGAAGTCAAACAACAACTATTATGAAAAATGGTATTTGAATTGCAATTTTGGCACTAGTATGATGCATGAAAGATGTAGTTCTTATTTGTATGCATATTCTGATCAATTTAAACATCTGCACATCACACATACATATAAACAAATGAATTCAAACAGTGAAAGTGGTTTCAAATTGGTTGGTATGAGAATTGACATGCAAACTGCATTTTGGTGTTTTTTGAAAAAGTATGAGAATCTCAAATCATGTTACAGGCATATTTTGATCAAAACAATCACTCAAACAGTTCACATGTATGTTGTTGGATGAATATCAAGCAAGAGAAAATTTTAAAACAGGCTGTCATGAAAAATTGCATTTCAAGTTGCAAGTTGATTTGAAAAAAGAAGTGTTGAGGTTCAGTTTTGGTTATATGCCTTTTTAGGTCAAATCAAACATCTATACACCACATATTCATGATATTGAATGTGTATGAACACAATTTAAAACCAAAAACAAGCTGCCACAAAGGATGATAACAAAGTTGCAAAAATTGTCATTTTGAGGCATGAAGAATATTCAGTTCAAGTTTATGCACATGTAGGCCAAATCAATCATACATACAAGTCACATATGTGAATATAAGTGATCTAAAACACCCAAACTGGCTTGAAACAACCTGGTGTGAGAAATGACAAATGGCTGCAACATTGAAGTTCTTGTACATTCATGAAAATAAGCAAACCAGTTTCCAATCATTTTAAACCCAAATCAAATGTACACACAAGTCATACATGTATAAATGAATGATTCTAAACTCAAACTTGAGCAACTTTAACCCTTAACCAAAAGTGACATGTTTATGGAATTAATATGCAAAGTGTGGTATTTTATGAATGATGAAGCAAAACAGATGCAAACAGTTCCACACAAACATACACACATATCATGATCATGATTTCAAATATGATTCAAATCACCAAGGAGCTGTTCTTGAGTCATGACAGAATTTTGGCATGAAACGTACACATGATATATCTTTCATATAATGAACTCAAAATAACAAATCATGGAATTATGGTGCAAAGCAAGAATAGAGTGTTTACATACCTCTAGTAGGCTGTATTGAGCAAGTTTAAAGACCAAGAAACCCAGAGGAATTTCAAGTGCTCCTAGCTTTGAGAGATTCCTTCCTTATGAAGTAACAAAGCAAACTTCAAGACAGTTGAAGAAATAAACTCCACCAAAGCTCCTCAATGCTTTGGATAGTTGAGGAATGATATATGAGAGGTGTTAGGATGATTAAAACACCAAGGAAATGTATGGAACAAGATATGGCTGATTTTGTGGCTTTTGGTCAAAGTAACTTGGTGATGAAGTTGACTTTTTGAAGGGTGGTGTTTTTGAGTGGTCTAAGGTCTTGTACACCTTCTATATCATATTTAGGGATTGTGTGGATGATTGTTGGGGTGTTTGAATGGGGAGAAATGAATTTGGCAGCAAAACTACCAAGACAGATTTTTGAAGGTTTTTTGTGAAAATGAGATTTTGAGATTTTGAAGCAAAGGGTGGAAATAGTGAAAGCCTTCAATTTCTCTGGTTTTTAGAATTGATATTGTGTAGGAAATGAAGTGGTGAGGATTCTATTTATAGGCAAGGAAGTGGCTTGGGGCAGATTTGAAGATTTCTTCACTTTGAAGAAAGGTTTTGGATTTTTTTTTATTAAACCTCCGCAATAGGGTTTTCTTGGCTGATAGGCAAGCCTCATTAGTCAAGAAAAATGATGAATTAGTGTGGCTAATTGCAGGCTAGAGATGTAGCTTGATGGCTGTGGCACAATTGCTTTACACCTCATGCTTACTTTTTCACTTTTGAATGCAAGTTGTGAACCAACTTGCAAGGCAACTTGCAAACTTAGCTTTTCTTATCTTCTGCATAATTCCTTTGTTTTTCATGCTACAAACTCCTCACATATCAGATACAACATGTTTCACCATCTGAGTTTGGTCAATTTTGATGAAAGAATGAATTCTTGAATTTTGACAATGTGGGACTAAAGTGAAAAACCACCAACTTGCCATGACCATAACTTTCAGCTCACAAATCCTTTTGAGATGTGCTAGTACTTTTTAGAAAGCCCTCAAATAGATCTAAAACATTAATGTTTTCATGAGTTTCAATTTCCCAAAGGAACTTGGCCAAAAAGTCTCCCAAAGTTGCTAAAAAAATGAACTTAAAAGTGAAATTTCTTTAAGTCTTTTTCCCTTCTAGAAATGAATTTGATCATAACTCCAAATCTATGCATTTTATGATCATGGACCACTTAGGGACTTTTGTAGGACTTGTCAAGAGCTTCCAAATGAGCTTTGAACCAACTCAATTGGATGTGTGGTTAAGGAGTTATGGTTTAGCCCTTTTCAAAACCCTAATTTCCCGATTTTTCGATTACTCCTTCATCCTTGATCCAATGGTCATGAAAATTGATAGGAAAGTACAATATGACATAAGGAACAATTTTGTTTCACATCTTGAAGTCCAATTCCTAAAATTTAAAGAGTTGACTTTTCGGTCGACCGATCGGTGACTACCGGGTCCCCTGTTGACATTCTGGACCTCCTGAGACTTTGAAACTTCTTGAATGAACTTTATTAAGCTATATGAACTTCATGAATCATAATCCCACCAGAAAACATCTTCCAACATCGAAGTCAAACTACAGTTGACTTTTACTGGTCAAAAACCCTAATCGGGTGCCCTGAAATGCACTGCTCTGGATTCTGGGGTAACAACCTCAAATTGGATTCTCAATTGTCATTATATGATATCCTTGATTTCATTTCATGATGGAATTAGCCCAAAACATTGACTAATCACAAACCCTGAAGCTTCAATTTGATTGTACAAAACCCTGATTCATCTGCAACTTGACAAAGACAAACTTGCACTGGGTTAAGGTTAGAAAATTCATGAGTATGCTCCTAAAATGATAATGAGAATCTAAGGGGCCAAAATTTGGGGTGCAACAACCATCTTGAAGTCCCAGACGGCGCCGCGAACCCACTTTCGAAACTCATCGCCGGATCCCTTCAGCAAAACCCTGGCGCGAGTCGTCGCCGTCAACCGTTTATGTTCATCGTCGGAGAAACTTTGTAACACCCCATTTAAATTATTCAGTCACTTTGGTATTTTCTGTGAGGTGTAGTTGTGTGGTGTCCTTAATTAATGGTATGAGGTTAGGAGTAAGGGAGAGAGGTGACCTTAGTTGGGGTACTGTGGACCTAGATAAAGGAGTAAGTTAATTATGATATCGAGAGCATTATAGTGATTAATATTATTCCAACTATTATTAATAATAATGTTAATGATATTATTATTATTATTATTATTATTATTATTATTATTATTATTATTATTATTACTACTACTACTATTATTATTATTATTATTATTATTATTATTATTATTATTCGTATTAATAATATTATTTGATGGAATATTATTATTATTCATATTATTACTATTAGTATGAATATTATTATTAGTGGGAGAATATTATTATTATTATTATTATTATTATTATTATTATTATTATTATTATTATTATTATTATTATTATTATTATAGGATTTAAATAATAAAATAAGAAATAGAGAAGTTTTTTGGGGAAAGAGAATTAGAACACGATAAACTGCCAGAGAAAGATTTTGGGAGAAAAAGTGAGAAGAAGAACAAGGAGGGAAAGAAGGAGGCTAGGACTGTCAATTCTTCAAGATTCTTCAATGATTGAGCAATTAATCGAGGTAAGGGGGGAGAATGGATTTCAATATGGGTGAATTAACATGAGAGGGTAGTGAGAGGTCCTTTCTCTCATAGGAATTATGTGTTCTTGAGGATTCTTGATCTAATTTTCATAGCATGATAAATTCCATAAAATTGTTGCTGTTCTTGAATGATTATTGTATGTGGAGTATTGCTTTTCATAGTTTTCTATGTATACCTTTCGGTATGTTGTGGTGATGTAAGGTTTAGGGATTTGGGTAAATATGTAGAAATGAATGTGTTATATCGTTATTAGTACGATGCTTTAAGGTTTCCCTAAGGTTTAGAGATTTGTGTTAATTGTGGGAAATAGGGAGGTAACCGTAAGAATCTGAGGTTATGACCAAATGGCCAAATGACATGTATCGTTGAATATTAATATAGGAAAAACTTATGGGAAATTGAACCTTCGTGACCAGAACTTTGACATTGTTATATGTCTGACCCTGAATGGTTAAATATTAGATAGTGAGTAATTTTAATGTCGTAGAGTGTAATTGAAGGAAAAATTGTAATATATTGTCCCTATAGGAATGAGAATATTCAAATGTGAGTAACTCTGAAGTACTCAGAGCAATTGCAGGAAATAGTGTTTTATGTGTTGCAAATGTTGCCATATGAGCATAATAAACCATAGAAGTTGTGTCGTTATTGCCGTATAACCTTAGGAATGTTTTAGTAATGTTTTGGGTGTTTTGAGTAAGTGATTCGCAAGAATAATTGGGTGAATATCAGTTCCGGAGCGTAACAGCGTCTTTCTGTCCGTCACGACTGTTCATGTTTTCGGTTGAAATTGTTTTGGACGTAACTTTGGATCCGTAAGTCCGTTTTGACCCCCGTTCGAAGCGTTGGAAAGCTAATGAACAGAGCTATAACATATGATAGATAATGGAATTGTTTTACCAATATTTTATATCTAATTATGTTTGAGAAGTCAATTGTGTATATGTTTTAGTAACGAATCATGTTTTGGTTCAATGAGGTCTTGGTGTTTTGATGGATGTGGGCCAAGATGGTCGAATGTGGACAATCTTGTGCGATTGTGGTAATTCCCGAGAGGATTACAGTGAGCGGATGGCTCGTGCGGATCAAGATTGATCGTGAATTATGCATGATGTATTACATTGCATAATTGTGTTGACATGCATTTCATATCATGTGTCTTGTGGAGATGGCTAGGTGGGAATCCATGATGGGTGCCTAGTTTCATCCGGACTCCATTGTGGAAGTCGTTGTGGAGGTAAGTTGTAGTTCAGAGGAACGTATATACGACTTATCCGGATTCCGACGGGAATCGGGTTCTAGTGTGAACCGTATGAGATTGTGTTGGTACCACATGCATTGTGTCGAGTCAATGTGTCACATTGCATTATTGTAATTGAATGTGGGCTATGAATGCCAAGTGATTAAGGTGGCACGTGTATGTGCGTTATTTGTGCTTATTTTATGTGTGGTGTGTAACTACTCCTTAGCATGTGTATTTCACCGTTTATTTATTGAATGTAGTTCTCACCCCTTTTTGTTGTTATGTCTGTGCTCTTTTGAGAGTACAGGTGACCAGGTACCTGAGTAGTGCTTGGAGTGTGTTGCTATTCGATCGAGTCTTAGGAGTCGCTCTGATACGTAACATGGGATGACGGGATTACGTTGTTATTTGACTACTTTATTTGTTTATTGTTACATATCTTCATTTATTGGACTTATGTTGTATGGCCTCGTGTCGAGGAGAATTATATTGGAGAATTGATTTGTATTCCGCTGCTTACTTGAAAACTAAATAATATTGATTATTTTAATGAAATGAAGTGACTTAGTGTGATATCCCACTGTGTTGGAGAACTCTGATGAATTTCATGAATTGTTTCTATATATTTATTATATTACGCGTACGAGGTAAAGTGGGGTGTTACAAACTTCACCGCGAACACGCCTAGAAAGCCACTGTGAAAACACCAACTGTCACACCCTAATTTTTGACCTTAAGACCCCACCTTCTTGTGCATCTTTTCTTACATATTTTCATTATGCTTTTGTATGTGTGTTTATTATGGCTAACCAACTTGCGCAGATGCAGTAATTTCAAATGAACTAGCATTCATTCTCACAATTTCAAAGACGGGGTTAGTTGGGCTTTCATTCAATTTAAATCTGAGGTGCCCTGAAACGATAGTGATTGAAGATAGGAATTGAGTTTATACTTTAAGTATTCAGAGTAGAATTCAAGATTTATAAAGGGTTGAATTGATTCGCTATCTTTCTTCACAACTTCAAGATTCAAGTTCAAGCTACAACTTAAAAGAAATTATGTGTATCCTAGTAAGTTGAGGTCCAATTGGGGCTATTCCGTAGCTATCATAAGAAGAGCCTATATTCAAATTTAAGTGGAAGAGTTTGAACACGGTTCATCAAATTTTCAGCAAATTTTAGTACATTTTGAAATCAAGAACTGTGAAATTCAAAGAGATCCAAGTGGGAGGAAGACCGTTTGTTCACCATCAAGGTTTAGAAATCACAAATGCAGGTTGGTATGCATAGCTTACGACGAACCCGTTTGGTTAATCAATTAATATTTAACTTGTTTGGTTCTCAAGATTATGCTATTACAATCAAATATGTTTGGAGCTACCCATAAATCAAACCCGTCACAATTAGAAAGGGTGTCCTAAAGAGATCAACAACAAGTTTTGCAAAGTCGGATTGTTATCTGTCCCACAAAACAAACTCAAATCTAATTCATTCATCTAAGAGACCATGTTTTTTATACTGTTTGCACTATAAAGTCAAGTTTTGATTATCCAAATCAATCCATGAATCATTTACAAGACAGGATCATAATCTTAATGCAAAAAATCTATTAGTTTTCCTTTACAAAGAGAAGCTAAGCTAATGTGAGGACAACGTGACAGTAAGCTATCACCCCCAGTTCTTCATAACACCTTCAAAGTTTTTGCTGGCTTTGTCGCGGCCGAGCTCGTGAGGGATCTCTTTGTCTCCAACAACAATGTCTTATGGGATCATACTTGGCCATTGGTTCCCCGCGTCAAACACCTGCAAAGCACATGGTTTGGTGAGGATTTTCATAATAGCAAGTCATAGCTCTATTCAAGGAAACAGAAGATCCATCAGTCCTCAAATTAATCACGCCAACAGTTTCAAGCGGAACTTCCTGAATTTTACAGTATCAGGATTTGTGAACAATTTTATTCTTAGCATTATTTTAACGTAAAGAAGGTTAAGATTATCACCTCTCAATCGAGGTTGTCATTTTTTGACGGGAATGATGTTATCAGCAACATTGAAGCCTCCAGTCAATCGCGCGAAGGAAACCATTTGTTGTTCAAATGTACACTTATTGTTCCCAGCCTACATCAAACCATCGGTTTAGTAATATAGTTATTATTTTCTTCATTTCCGATAAGATTTAAATTAGCATATATGTTTATACCTTTCGGAAACCATGTTGTCCTCCTTCATACTCAACAGGAGCAACTAGCATTCTTTTCCTCCAAAGCCTCGTAAATTAAGCAAGCTCGGCTTGACGGCACAACCTACAATGTGCAGACCAATTAGTTTAACCAGATTTGGTCCCTAAAATGAAGGTTTGGTCATATTGTTACTAACCCTGCATTTCAATCCTTGAAGTGCATAATTGAACAAGCAAGTTGAATCCGTTTTCGGCTCGAATTGAAGTTGAGAACTACTTAGATTCATTTGGCCGTATGCAAGCCTCACAAGAACAACAACCTTCAAGGATCGTCATTAGAAGGAAATCTTTACTTTTTTTTTCTCTATTCGAATATGAAATTGAAGCGTGTGTCTGAACTAAAGCGGTAATACACATACCTTCAGCTTTCAACCGGCAGATGAACAACAAGAGGAACCTGAATCATGCACATACCCTGTAACAGAAGAGGAACTTGTCATTAGAATCCAAGTCTACAACACTTGTCAGCCATAAATCAAAGTGCAGCTGACAGTAATTTTTGGCAACAATTACCTCCTTCCAAAACCATCATCCAGTCTGTCTGTTTCACGAGTTAATGAGGAGATTAACTGAAGTTTTGGGATATTCCATTTTTTGAATTCTGTCGACACAAGAAAGGAAACATTATCGCATTGATTCGCAAGGCATGCCCGTCCGAAAAAGGAAAAGAGTTTTGAATGGCAATCACCCATTATCGATTACACCTGTATCACAGTTATAGCAAGAGTTAAAGCAATCTCGACACAATTAGACATAAACAGAAACAAATTCAAGCAGCTTCCAAAACAATCGCAGGCAAGAATCACCGAAATTAGAAAGCCTTTATCGCATATTAATTCGGAAGTTTAAGTGGATAAGAAAACCAAATCGCCTATAAAAGAAAGATTTGAGATGAATAAGGGGGGGGGGGGGGAAGATTCACAGAACATCACAGAATATACACAAAACCCTCACAAGGAGATACACATAAGAAACCCACAAAACCACGGCATCCAAAATAAACCCAAATCAAACCCTAAAATTTGTAAATCGAAAGAAGAAAAGAAGTTATCTTCTTCGTAGCTCTCACACCATTTTCGCTGAATACACCTTCAAAACCCTCGCCATTTCTGCAAATCACCGTCGCAGGCCGCAACCTCACCCGTCACCGGAAACTCCGCCGCAGAACCCATTCAATATCAGCCGTCAACCACCCTCAGCGAAACCGACGAAGTCACCTACACAAAAAACACCACCGTGAGTTCGGTTCTTGTTTAACATTTAAGGTCTGATTAATTTTCTTTGTTTTCTTGTATATGCAGAAGAAATGGCGAAGAAACAAGAAGAAGTGAAGAAAAGAATAGAGAACAAGAAGAATCGAGACGGACCGAAGAGATTGGAAGTCGAAGAAAAATTAACAGAGAAAAAGAGGAGAGGGATAGAGACGATGAAGAGGGAAAGAGATGAGAGTAATCGGCAGAGGGGGAAAATAATTTGGGAATTAGGGTTTTCCTATTTCTTGTATTTCGTTTTTTTATTTTATAATCACATGCTTGCACACACACACTATCTATGGTGCACCCTCGCTCACTATCCACACATCACCACCTGGATCCCATCGTACGGTCCGTGTAGCACGCGTCCACCGTAAACCCCCATAGCCTACCGCGTCTAATCCAATCGCCCGTAATCAACCATTAACCATTTTAATTAACCTGTAATCTTTCCATAACCCTTAATTAACCTAAACCTTAATTAATCTGTTTGTTTAAAAATAATCTTATCATTTTCATTTATTTAATTATTCAACTAATATTCAGTCTTTATTCATTTAATTAATAATTTATTAACAATTATCTCATTTAATCAACTTCTTCTTTAATAATTTAATCTCTACTAATTTATTCATTTTGTCAATTTAACTTTTTTCATTAAATAGCAACATAATTAGTCACACAAAAAAAACCTTAATAACTTAATGACTTTTTTTTATCTTAATAATAAAACCTTTCTATTTGAATTAACCTTTTATCCAATAAAAACAATTTCTATAAAATGCTCCTTTTCTTTCTATAAGATAAAATATAAAGACAAAACCCTTGTGTATTTGAGAGTTATTCAATTTTCTATCTAAAATATAATTCATCTAATTTAATCAATCTCACCAAAATGTAATCAACACGCGCACGTTTCCATCCCTCGAGCACCGATTTAATTTCACGTCTCACATTTGGCTTATCTTTTATGCATTTATATCTGTTTGTATGGACTTTATTTTACCGCTATTTATTTTATCACATAGTGTCCAAAGGAAGAATCTGCGCATAACCTAAACAATTGTGCGTATGCATCTCATTTGCATCATACTCCCCATTGATCCTTGATCCCATTCAAGTCGATCTTCTAAGTTTAGATCCTACCCCATAAGGAGGACCTTTTATCTTTACAACTTAGACAAACACATTCAACAACTCAATTCAAACTATTCAAACATATTAAAGAATAAGATGTTAATCATCTTAAGCGAGATAAAACTTCTACCCCATAAAAATTCAATCAATATGTAGGGACTTTGTCTTAGGAGAGATAGAGGCGTACTTGTTGACAATCCGAGTACTTGAGCCCTTCTCTTAAGACGATGCAAAGACTATTTTCCTACAAAGTTGTGGCGGTTAAATCAAGTAATCTCCCTTAAAATGACAACTCATCTTTTCTCCTAAAATCAATCAATCAACTACCTTTATCCCGTAGGAACTTTAACCATAATCGAAGAACTTCTCAAACCCTTTAGGGGAACTACAGATACTTTGATTCCTCTCCCGTCAGGATATGTAGGCACAAGATGCGATATCTTGCCGAGTATACTTAGAAAGAAACCACTAGGTCTTTACACCCCTAAGAAGATAACCCTTAGCAATAAACAACATAAAACAAAAGGTTCCTGTAGAGTACAACATAAACTTAGGATGCTAGCACCTTCCCTAAGTTTAACCAACCCCCGAACCTATAACTCTCTAGCTTTTGCACTTGCATTACATTGCGAGTAATTCGATCTTTTTCCCTTCCTTTGGACAAATTAAAGTTCGGTTGCAAATGAATTAAGATTCAAGCTAATCAATGGCTTGGTATCCAATTTTCACCGCGACACCAACCGCGTGACTCGGACGCGAGGGAATCTCAGCGGCCTCATCTTTGTTCATCACCACGAATCCGTCAGAACTCACGATCGTGGAACACTTATCACCGCTGGTCAAAGAACTCAGAACCGCGAGCATAGGTTGTTATTAATATTTTTATGGTTATGTTTTTCTTTATTTTGCAGTGAGAAGAAGGAAAGAAGGAGTTCAAAGTGGAAGAAGAGAGAAATCGAAGGGAAAGAAGGGATAGGCGCCGCAGATCTTGCCATTTGGGGATTTAGGGTTCAAACTGAAACCTTTTCCCCCTTTTGCTTTTGGGTGGCCGGACGGGTTTGGGTCTGGTGGATTCAGCACCCCGGCCCAACCCGGTTTTCTTTTTATTTTTTTTTTCTGTTTTATTTTATTTTATATATTTTGTAATTATAATTATAATAATAAAACCACTAACTACTAACAACACTAACCATTACTAACTTTTTTTTTAATTGATTTTAAAATCTGAAAACAACTAAAAATAATAATGAAAACGAATTTCTCTTTTAAAAATGATAATTTTAAAATGTTAATTTAGGTTCATAAAATAAAAGAAATATAATTAGTTTTAAGTTAAAATTTGACTTAGTTTTATTTCAATATAAATAAAAATACAAAAATGTTCAATTTGATAATGTAATTTAAATCTCATTTCTCTTTTTCATAATAAATAAATAAAAACCAAGAGAAATATAATCTTAGTTTTTTAAATTCTTAGTTAATTTAATTCTAGAGCTTAAACAATTTGCTTTTCTTAATAAATAAATAACTTCACTTTAATCCAATTTTAAGAATAATTGGTGTTAGTAATTCAGGATTTAGCTTTAATTATGTTCTAACTCTTAATAAGAACTCACCAAAGTTCATAAAAATAAAATTCTAACATTAGCCTTTTTCACTTCAATTAATTAATCCAATTCAAAATTCTCAGAAATATTTGACTCCAACTTCTAACTTCTAAGTCAATTAAATCAAAGTGATTCATCCATAGCTCACGCCATATCAATTATTCCTCTGCTTTACATTTCCATTATTATCGCTTTATGTTACCACTTAACCCCCTCCGAAGGAAAGGTTACTTTGTTTGACCGCCGCGTCAATGCCCTCACCTCCACCCTATCCTAACCTTAAGACTTCGAGTCGCTGTACTCATGCTTAGGCGTCCCTCCGTGGATATCCACCCCTTTATCCTAGCCTTAGGATTAGGAGTCGTCGCACTCCATATAAGTTTCCCGCCGTGGAATACTTATCTCACACCCTTTTAATGCAACCTTTAACATAGAAATCGGAGTCGCCGCACTCCAAAATAAGCGATTCCCTATGAACGTTTATTTCCCCCTAGAACCTTGACCACAATCAAGAAGTTCCTCATCTCCCTCTGTGAGGGGAACTACGATTACTCTGATTCCATCCCCTACCTCGGATACGTAGGCACAAGATGCGAGTCTTGGCGAGTAAACTTAGGACTAACCCCTTAGGTCCTTTCCTTTCACCTTTAACCCTTAGCATTACCTTTAAGCAGATAACTTAGCAATAGCGCATTTAAAACAAGAGGTTCTTGTAGAGTACTACAGAAGTTTAGGATGCTAATACCTTCCCTAAGCTTAACCAACCCCCGAACCTTAGATCTCTCCCCATATTGTGTTTACGATGCAAAATAGGTTTTCCCCTTTCTTTAACCTTTCCTTCGAATAAATCAAAGACCGGTTGTAAATGAATTAAGATTCAAGTTAATCAATAGCTTGACATCCAAATTTCACCGCAACAGAAAATGGCGACTTCACTGGGGACATCCTAGTGGGTTTCCCTAACTTGTTTTATCATGCTTGTTTATTGTTATATGTTTGATTATTCTGTTTATTTGTATAGTTGTTTCTCTGTTGCTTTTGGGTTGATATCTTTGAGTGGTGAGACAAAGTCCTACACCCGGTCTTGAGTGAACTTAAGATAGGATAGTGATATGTTCGACGAGGCTTATAGGGGGTTGAATCCCGACCAAGCTGACTTGAAAATCACGCTCAATTGAGGCCCTCTTGAAAGCTGTACTGTTGAACGAGTTTTAATCATGAAAACATACACTATTTTCGATGTTGGATCCTATGATATTGAGGACCGTAGTTACCTTAACCCCACTTTAGCCTTTATTAGGACGTAGTGCGAGGACTACGAGGGAGTACTCTCAAAATAGTTGCTACGTGATACTACATTCAAACGAAGTTCTCTTGAGAATATTATTAACCACCAAGTAATTGGGTAGTTGATAATATCTGAAAGATGGGCTAATGACTTTGGGCACCACTTTAGAACCTTGTTCTACAGGTACAATTAACCCATAGTACTTACCTTTCGAGATGGGTAGACCTTGGCTCCGCTCACATTCCTCTAACCTAGGACCTTTTGTATGCTTGTGCACAGTATCATATCATTCCTAGTTTCAAGGAGTTCAACTGTCCTTTGCAAATTCAAAACCCTTTAATTTCAAAACTAAAACTTTTTCCATCTTTCCTCAAAAACATTTACAATCGACCGTTGAAATCCTTAAAACCTTCGCATTGCATTTTAGATCTGGTTTTTGCATTCGCATTTTTCCCCGGTTTCTCATCCTTGGTTCCCTCGCTTCCAGTTCTGTCACCCTGAGTCCTCCGCATCAATACAACACCAGAGCTCGAGCTCGGAAAAAGATGGCGGAATAGAATCAAGAGCTTGATCGTGTTAGCAACGGACTCGAAGACCTTCGGGGAAGTGTTGGGCAGATAATGGAGATGCTTCATGTCATTAATGTAAGGATGGATACTCAGCCTACTGTTGTGTCCGAGATTACTAATACTGTTGTGGATCCTCAGCCTCCCGTTACTACTGCGAGTGTACCTCCCTATGGTCTTCCATTTGGTTTTGTGCCTCCTCCTGTTGTGGTTTCTATCGCTCAACCGGTTCCTCAAGCTGTTCCTCTGGTTTCTGAAGCTCCTCAGGTGATTCCGACTTTTGCACCAGCTGTTGTTCATACTCGTGTGCAACCATACTTTAATGAGCCGGTTTATGATGTTCCTGACATGAAGGATGACGAAGATGAGCGACATGAGAGGATGCGTGAGAATGTTGAAACTATTGATAAAAGACTGAGAATGATGGAAGGCGACCAAATCTTTGGTGCTGCTGCCAGAGATGTCTTCTTGGTATCTGGATTGGTTATCCCCCAAAAGTTCAAAACTCCGAGCTTTGACCAATATGAAGGTGCTACTTGTCCGAAAAGCCATTTGATAATGTACTACCGTAAAATGGCTGCTCACGTTGAGATCGACAAGCTAATGATACATTGTTTCCAGGATAGTTTGAAAGGTGCTTCCTCAAAATGGTACCTAACTTTGGATTAGTCCCGTATCAAATGTTTTCAAGATCTATCTGATGCCTTTATTAAACACTACAAGTATAACATGGATCTGGCTCCCGACAGAAGACAACTGCTTAGTATGTCCCAGAAGAACTCAGAATCATTCAAACAGTATGCTCAGAGGTGGAGAGAGATTGCTTCAAAAGTGGAACCTCCCTGAACGAGAAGGAATTAGCCGATTGGTTTGTTGACACGGTGCGTCCAGAATTCTACGAGAGAATGGTTGGTAGTGTAACTGCTAATTTTTTTGACATTGTTGTTGTTGGTGTAAAGGTGGAATTGGGTTTGAAAAGTGGCAGAATATCGAGTGTTGTTGGTAGTTCAAGCTCCAAAGATCATACCAAGAAACCTTCGTTCAGTTCTCAGAACAAGAAAGAGGGTGAAACTAATGCTATATCTACAGGCAGAAGAAGAAATCAGCCTTATCAACATCAGCTGAATTATGTTCAACAACAAGGTTATCCTGTGCAGTATGCTCAACAACCTTATGTGGCTGATGTCACTCCCGCGTTCAATCAGCAAATCCTACATATCAGCCTATGCAACCGGCTCCTACTTATCAGCCTCCAGTATATCAACAACCTCCTGGTTATCAGCCTGCACAAGCTCCTGCCAACTATCAACGAGCGCCCAACGCTCCTGCATATCAGTCAAAGAATCAGGCTCCTTGCCAGAATGGTCCCAACAAGAGACAATACAAGCAGTGTCCTCCCATTCTGATGACTTATACCGAGTTATACCCCTCACTAGTACAACAAGGTTTGATTACTACCAGGGCTTTGGGTCCACCTCCTAATCTGCTACCAGCTAATTACAACGTCGTCGCTCATTGTTTATTTCATGAGGGTGCGCCAGATCATGATTTAGAAGGCTATTACACTCTTAAGCATCTTGTCAGAGAGTTGATGGAAAAGAAGATCTTGTCTTTCGATGATCCTCAGCCGAATGTCAAGAGCAATTCTTTGCCTAACCATGGGGCTGTTAACGTTATTGACGATTCCTCTGATGAAAGCCTTATATTTGATGTTGCTCAGATCAAGACTCCTCTCCGGGTTTTCCATTCTAAGCTGTTTGAAGCCGGTTTAGTGTCTAATTCTCATGTTGTTTGTACAAGTTGTGATGTCAGTATCAAGGGTTGTTTGTGGGTTCAAAATGATATTCAGAAGTTGATCAATGATGGTTTCTTACAAGTGGTTAATAAAGTGAAGAAGGATGAAGTTGATGTTATTGAGCCCGTCTTCAATTTACTAGAGCCAAATACTAAAGTGCCAGTGTTTAATTTGCCAAGGTCGAGTGCTGCAAATCCCGTGTTCAACATACCAAAGCCTGTGACTCCTACGATGAATTGACCGAAGCCGGTGATTATTCAGAAGCCAAGTCCATTTCATTTCAGTGATCTTAAAGTTGTACCCTGGAAGTATGATGTGACCATGGTTGACAAAGAATCTGGGAAAGTTATTCCGAGGGAAGAATTGAAGACTGCAAATAAAGATGTGACAAATATAGCTGAGGCAAGCAGGATGACTCGCAGCGGTCGTATCTATACTCCCCAATTCAACGAGGCCCCGCCAAAAGAAACTACTACTGCTACTGTGCCTACCAAAGACAAGGATAAAGAAGCAGTTACTAATGATGACGATGTTGAGTTTCTGAAGATCATCAAAAAGAGAGACTACAAAGTTATTGATCAGCTTCATCAGACTCCTTCCAAGATCTCAATTTTATCTCTGCTGATGAATTCACCTGCTCACAGAACTGCTTTGCAGAAGATATTGGCTCAAGCTCATGTTGCTCAGGACATTACTACCGGACAATTTGATAGTGTGATTGCCAACATTACTACCTGCAATACTCTTAGCTTCAGCAACGAAGAGCTACCAAGAGAGGGTCAGAATCACAACCGTGCCTTACATATATCAGTGAAGTGTTTGGAGGATAACTTATCAAGGGTACTTGTGGATACCGGTTCATTTATGAATGTCCTACCCAAGAGAGTTCTTACTAAGTTGGCTTAGGAAAAGACTATGATGAAGCCTACTTCCTTGATTGTCAAAGCCTTTGATGGTTCTCGCAGATCTGTGATTGGAGAGGTGGAGCTACCGATCTTAATTGGACCACATGTTTTCAACATCACTTTCCAAGTAATGGGCATCAATCCTAACTACAGTTGTTTACTTGGAAGACCTTGGATCCACGCCGCTGGGGCAGTAACTTTGACTCTACATCAGAAGATAAAGTTTGTGGTCGATGAAAAGCTGGTTATCATACATTGTGAAGAGGATCTGATGGTCAGCAACCTATCTTCTTTCCTTATATTGAGGCCGATGAAGACGCTTTGGAAACTTCTTTCCAAGCACTGGAGATCGCCAATGTTGTCCTATTGGAAGTCGAGGAAACAGTGGGCCAGAGTAATCCATCTTTTGCATCTTTCAAGAGCACCAGATCAACAATCGACAGGGGCATTCCTGAAGGTTGGGGAGAAGTGATCGACATTAAGACCAAGACTAATCGCCACGGGTTGGGTTACAAAACAACTCATGATAAAGCTTCTACAACTGTCAAAGGGCGTCTGAAGACTATCCAAGAGGTGTTTATCAGCGGGGGTTTCCAAGTCAATGCTGTCAACGATGATGATGATGATGAAGACCTGAGCAACCTGGTATTCAAGAGCGATGCAGCTTTGAGCAACTGGGAAGCTATAGAGATCCCCGTGATTTTTCCCATTTCAAAGTAATTTAATGTTTTCATTTGCTGTTTTCAAAATTCCATAGCTATGCCTGAAGCTATTGGATAATTTGTAGGGCCGCCTTTTCACTTTCTAAAATGATATTAATAAGTGCATTTTATTAAATTCTATTTGTTTCACTTGCGTTTTTTGCTTTCACTTTTAAAATGAAATTGGCCAACCTTTTCAAAAAAAAAAAATTACAAATATAAATAAACAAAAAGCATTTTTCTTCCTCGTGCATTCTCCTTGTGCATTTAATAAAATAAGCCCAAACATTGCAGTGATATCCAAAACCTGGTTGAACCCAATGACCCTGCTTTCACTCTTGACTGAGATTCACCCATTTATCAAGCTGAAGATGAGGGTGATGAAGATTTTGAAGTACCCGCTGAACTGGCAAAATTGGTTGAGTATGAGTACATCGAGCTTCAACCGTATAAAGAGCAGGTAGATTTGATTAATCTTGGCACTGATGAAGACAAGAAAGAGGTCAAGGTTGGTACAACACTTGGGGTCGAGGTCAAGCAGAGATTGGTCAAGCTTCTAGAATAATATTCTGACGTGTTTGCATGGTCGTATCAAGATATGCCTAGTTTAGACACTGATATTGTTGTTCATAAGCTGCCACTTAAGCCAGAGTGTCCACCTATCAAACAGAAACTTCGAAGAACTAGACCTGACATGGCTTTGAAGATTCGAGATGAGGTGAAGAAACAACTTGATGCAGGTTTCCTTACGGTTGCGAAGTATCCTGATTAGGTGGCCAACATTGTTCCAGTGCTCAAAAAGGACGGTAGAGTCAGAGTGTGTGTAGACTACAGGGATTTGAACAAGGCGAGCTCAAAAGACGATTTCCCTCTGCCGCATATTGATACACTTGTTGATAATACAACCAGTTTTGCAGTTTTCTCTTTTATGGATGGTTTCTCCGGTTATAATCAGATCAAGATGGATCCTACCGACAGAGAAAAGACCACTTTCATTACTCCTTGGGGAACCTACTGCTACAAAGTTATGCCTTTCGGTTTGAAGAACGCAGGGGAAACATATCAAAGAGCTATGGTTGCTCTCTTTCATGACATGATGCATAAAGAGATTGAAGTTTATGTTGATGATATGATTGCCAAATCCTAAAATGAAGATGACCATTTGGATCATTTATTGAAACTGTTTGAACGACTCAAGAAGTACTAGTTGAAATTGAATCCTGCTAAGTGTACCTTTGGGGTGAGATCTGGAAAACTACTTGGGTTCATCGTCAGCCAACAAGGAATTGAAGTAAACCCTGATAAAGTCCGAGCCATTCAGGACATGTTGGCTCTGCAAACTGAAACACAATGAGATGTTTTCTTGGACGACTGAACTATATCTCCAAATTCATTTCTAATATGATTGCTATCTGTGAGTCGATCTTCAAATTAATCTGCAAGGGTCAGACTGTTGATTGGAATTCTGACTGTCAGCAAGCATTTGAGAAGATCAAGGGTTATCTGCAAGAACCTCCTATCTTGATCCCTCCTGTTCCTGGAAGACCACTCTTCATGTACCTTACTGTTCTTGAGAAGTCTATGGGTTGCGTACTTAGTCAACATGATGAGACTGGAAGAAAAGAACAATTCACTCCTCCCAGTCCGTCAGCATCCACATGACATATAAGTAGACAGCATGACATGTGCATTCTTTTCCCGCATTCTTCGTGTTTGCTTTCTTCTATCACTTTGGTTGTAGTTATCCCTAGGTGTTTCAGTGTGTCTTATCCCTCCAAATAGATTTGTCGACCATAGGCAGAAAGAGCAAAATGTTTGTACATTCCCCACGAAGTTCGATCCTCGCGGAAGACGGTTATTTTAGTGCATCCCACTTGAGTTCATACCTCAATGGTCGAGTCATACTTGATAGTTTTCTCTTCGGCTACTTCCCGAATTGAACTTCGGTCCTCGGCAATCACAATGTGGATAATCTCCAACGTTTGGACATGGAACAACATTATCACAAGATTTTCTCGACCATCTACAATCTGGATTGCAAACATCTCTTTATTTGAGCAACTCGTATCGGCCGAGATTTTTTTTTAGAACGAAAAGGGGCAGTTTATTCAAGACAGTTTATCCACCCCAGTGGATTCATCAAATGGCACCGCTTCACAAATCCATCAGAGAAGTTCGCCGAAGACATTACAAGAAAATTCTCTTTATTTGAGGATTCACAGATGTTTTACAATTACAATGAAGACTACTCCGCAGGAATGTATTTCCCCAGCGAGCTCACCATACAAGTTTATTTCTATCAAGCGACATTTCCCCAGAGAAGTCGAAGAAATTTATCACATTTGTCTCTCTTTACTTGAGAAGACATACATTACAATTCAACCAGCCTACATCTCTTCCGAAGATCCCCGTTGAAGTTCTACAATCTACAATACATTATGGCCCACAGCCAAAAAATTCTACAATCTATGATAACATTATGGCTTACAACCAAAGTTCTACGATCATATCCACAATGACAAATCCCATCCACAATATACAATCTACAAATTATATCTACAGAGTTTTATAACTTACATCGACATCTACAGTCTATAGTGACAACTACAACTACAAATTACAATGATTCTAAGATCTACAAATTTTTTAACATTTCAAGTAGAGACTGAGATCAACTCATAGTTCCCATATAATGACGCTCGGGGAGGTCATACATCAGAGACTGAGACCAGCTCATGGTTCCCATACTATGACGCTCGGGGAGGTCATACATCAGAGACAGAGACCAGCTCATGGTTCCCATACTATGACGCTCGGGGAGGTCCTACATCAGAGACTGAGACCAGCTCATGGTTCCCATACCATGACGCTCGGGGAGGTCCTACATCAGAGACTGAGACCAGCTCATGGTTCCCATACTATGACGCTCGGGGAGGTTCAACACCAGAGACTGAGACCAGCTCATAGCATCCATACTATAACGCTCGGGGAGGTTATACTTTTTACTATTTCCAATTGGATTTCCAAAGAACAAGAAAATAATATAAAATAAAATAAAATAATAAGAAAAAAACAAAACAAAACTGAATTATTGATTTGATCAGAGAATTTACTTTGGATATTACCGCCATCTGGACTGCTCCGTGGTGATAATAAGTTATCTTTCGATTACAAGTTTCTCACCTGTTGTTAAAACACCATATTCTTGGCGTATGTGCTGCTATTATACTTTGGATATTTCCCATTGGTGGTTGTATCCTGTCCCCACGGAGTCCCGCTTCGTTGAGTCTGTTGCTCATTTGTTTCTCGCACGCCGTGTCTAGTTTTCTCCCCTGTGACGCCATTAATCCACCGGACCGTCTGTCTTGCATCTTCATATCATTGCATACCATTTGCATTCGGTGGCTTCTTAGGGCCAAAAATTCGTGCAATGTTTGTATTTAAGTCTCTCCTATCTTGTCGAGAAGAAGAGTTCAATCTCCATATCTCCGGATAGAAGTAACTTAAATAGGGGCATCTGTCACACCCTAATTTTTGACCTTAAGATTCCACCTTCTCTTTTTTTGTGTTGTTTTTTATCTTTATTTTCTTTAATGTGTGTCTATTACAGCTAACCAGTTTGCGCAGATGTAATTCTTTCAATTACAGATTCTTAACATCAAGTACCACTATAGCGCAACCTGGGAACTCTGTTTTAAGGGCCGCATCATTTGGATTGCCCTTCGTTCGTACAGGAGTTCATATTTGGTCAACAATGGACCTATTATGTTGAGATCTCTCCAAACCCCTTCGCACTTCAACTCTGTTAATCATCGAGGTTTTTTTTTCAGGATGTTCCCTTTTATAGGCAAAAACTTATAGTTTGAATTTCTGAGATTGGTTGTCGTGGACCAAAGATTTTAAATTTGAATGCGGAGTTTGAGTCAAAACATTTCCTTTGTTCAAACTCGTCCAAGATGGGTTAAAACTCTTAGCTTTTGTTTATCAAAGGTTAATTCACGTTGAGCTTGGAAGATATCTTTTTTTGAGTACTTAAAAAAGGCAACAACTGAAGTTATACTTATCAAATCACCTGAAGTCAAACATTACTATGGTATTTCACCTAAGACTTCTCACATAGTGGCCGAATGCACGACACATCAAATTACTTTTAATACGGTAAGGGTGATACATAAGTTCAAAGATTTTGAAAGGAACAGTAAGATTATTCTACGAGGATTTTTGAATTACCAAGGCTTGTTGGTTCTCATGAAGCTCATACTACATTAAATTTGTTATCACTATTAAGAGTATATACACTATGCTACCAGAGCTGCAATGATCGAGTTCGTCCCAAGTTTCAAGCCTATATGTTTTCAAGTCATTACACTGTTTGAGAAGCCAATTGAAGTACAAAAATCACAAGATAAAGTGTGTGCTACAAAGAATGGGAATTGAAATTCATATATCCACTACACTTATGAATACAAAATTTTGTTATAGTGAAAACATGCTGCGAGTTTACGAACAAGGATCCAAACTCAAACTTTCGAGAAAACTCCAATAATATTGTTGGGCGTGAGATTTCAGCAGAGCTTTTTTTTACGGAATAACTGTTGCGCTTTTTTTTCTTTCACCAATAGTAGAAGGATCGACACGTAAGAGTAGGCGTGATCTCTTGGAATGTTAGCAAGTGGTGATACGATCTTGAAAGCCCTCTGAGAATATACCACGTACATGGAAGAAATCAAACGCAAATTCAAGATTAAGCTTCAATCATGATTTTGAAAATAGTAGTAGAACTCTACAGCACAATCCTTGGCAGAATTGCTCCGAACGGCATCGCCGGTGCAACAGTTTCGAGCATAGCCTCCTGAATTTATAGAACCAGAATTTGTGAGCAAAGTTTTCTATTTCTAGCTTTTACTCTAACATAAAAGAGGTCAAGTCTGCTACCTTTCGATCGAAATTGTCCTTTTGACGAGAATGATGTTGTCAGCAACATTGAAACCTCTAGCCAGCTTTACTTAACAGCGCACCATTCCATAATCCATAAGGCTTTATCTACAAGATATGTCAAAGCACAATTCCAGCTCTATTCGGTGACGCCCTCGTTTTCCTGCATAAGACAATTCACAAAGCAAATGAACTATTAAAACCCCGTAAAGATGCCCAGACCAGTGCACCAGCAGTCAGCACAATTATATTCTCATCAGTAAATGGATTGTGTAATCAAGAAAACAATGCAAGAATCAACACTCCATGTTAGAAGGAAATGCTTGAAACTCTTGCAATTGCCAAACTACCATCTCAGACTTCAACAACCATTACTATAATAGGGCAGCAACATTTTCTACATATTCATTACCTCAAGCAAATAATGAAGTTCATGAAAAGCAACCACCTAACTTCAGAAGGAGAGCATGGTAGAGCATAATGCATTACCTGTTAGAGAGTTGTGACATTTGTTGAGCCCATGATTCACAAGTACAAGCATTGAGAGTACCGGGTCAAAGCCTAAACCTGCGCTCCAGACGTAAGCTATAGTAACCTATGCCAGACACTTCCGATGGCTATGCCTCAACTTACGCTAATTCCCATAAACACATACATCAATATTGTGATCAGAATTAGAAGCCAGTCGTACAGAGTGATGGATATGGAATCTCAAGCAGAATACTCACACGAAATCTCAAGTAATCAATCAATCGGAAAAGCTTCAGCCTTCATTGACTTCAAGAGATGCCCTTCTGCACCCTCAACAATAGCACCAGCAAAGGCCCCAGCAATTTCAATAGCTAGACCGGTATTCACAATCACAACAACACTATACAGTTCTCATGGTACAGCAAAATGCGCTCCCAAGCTGAACCCACCATCTTCTACCCTTTCAACCAATTCCCAAATCATCATCAGGGACCACTTAAATCTCTGTAGCAGGCACAATTTGAAACACCAGGGTTCACATAGCAACTCAACTTGTACTTACACCAACAACAAATAAATGGGGCATCATGACCTGCAAAAAGGAACCAGAATAGACAAGGCAATGTGAACTCACGATTACTTTCAAATCAATCATCTTGCAGGAAAAGAAAACCTTTAGGGGATGATCCACAGTTAGTTGCGGACGAAATGCCTTCTCCAATTGACAATGATGGGAGTATTGAATTGCATAGCAAATTTTTAAGGCAGATAGTGAATATGACTTCAAGCACCATAACATTGAACTATTCAAGAAAGTTGCAGAATGTTTACTATCTTCAAACAATTCCATTGAAAATCTTCACTAAAAGAGCCTGGTTCAGTATAATTATGAAGTGCTTTTGAGACGCCGTTTAGGACTCTAGAGTCATCATGTCATGAGAATCGTGATGTGCAGAAGTTATGACCTAAATTCTTCGGTTATTGCCAGTTGTCCTACAATCACAGGTTCAAATAAAACTGTTAGTGGATATTCCTTAAAAGAATAGGAGATGCTATTCAGAATCAAATCAGATCCAATCTCAAATTGAATCACAAGTCAAAGATTTGAATGGAAATTAAACTGTAATTTTCGAAAAAAGAGAGTTTTCAAACTGGACTCATCACGATCCAAAATTAGCAAATCATTCAGGAATATTCCCAAAAGGATTCGTTCCTCTCAATTAAGTCACATATCAGAGATTGAGATTTCATCAACTAGCATTAAACGAAATTGGAACAGAAGAGGAAACTTTTCGAATTAGGCTATAACCAAAACAGAAAGTTTCAATCAGTCTTCAAAACATTTAAATCAGGCATTCAAAACACTAAATCCCAAGAGCCTATATAAGGAGGTCTAAGAGATGAAAAGAAAAATCGGTAATCACCGCAAAGAATCACAAATTCATAAACCCTAGAAAACGAAGGAAGGGAGACTTATCTTCTCCAACCATCGAGTGGAGCCGTCTTCGTTCGATCCCGCCGCCGCCACCAACTTTCGGTAAACTTCTACTCTTATCAATATTGTTGAATTATTGACGTTTGATTTGTGGTGCAGGTATAAGAAATGGAAGAAATATGGAAGAAGAAATGAGGACGAGGCGGTAGATGTTGAGAGGGAAAGACTGATCGAGAGAGGAAACCGAGTGTGATGCGAGGTTGAGGGGCAAAAGGGAAAACGTGGATTAGGGTTCTTGCTTTTTTCTCTGCAATTTTTTTTGTTTATGTTGTAATCAATTCATAGCACACACACAATATCACCCCACCGAACACCCTAATCAACCTTCTTTTTGTTACAAAATCAAACTAAACCTTTTTTAATTGGTTAATAATCAATCTTTTAATCAATTTTATAAATAAACTAATCACTCATTTTATTTAATTAACTATTCTTAATTTTTAATTAGCTTTTTAATTAGACTTGTTCCTTACTATCCAATTAAATAATTAACTCTTTTTAACAAATTTCATTTCATTTTTATTAAACTTTTATTTTATAACGGTATACTTTGCTCAATAAGAAAAATCCATTCTATTTAATTTTCTCAAAGTTTATATTAAAATCTTTTCTATAAAAAGTTTAAGTACTATTTTAAATCTAAAATAAATAAATTCTTCTCTAAAACAAGATAATACAACTTTTTTCTTAAAATCAATTCACCCCTTTTAAAATAATAATTTCACTTAAAATCGATCCAACCTTTCTCGAATCCATGTTACCTAAAGATTAAAACTAATCTTTTTCCTCACTAAAAAAAAACCAACATTTTCTTATAATTCAAACCGAAATCAAATCAACCAATTAAAATCAACCAACAGCGTAAATACAACCTAAATCGTGCACACTCACATTCACGACACATTCACTCTCACACACTTCAGCGCTTTCATGCGTATGTGTATGTTTACTTATTTGCCCTTTGTTTTCTTTGCCATTTATCTTATCACAATTTATATTATCGCATTGCATTCCGTCCAAAGGAAAAACCTACACATAATTCAACAATTGTGTGTAGTGCACATCATTTGCATCATATTCCCCATGATCCTTGATCAAATTCAAGTTGATCTCTAAGTTAGATCCTACCCCATAGGAAGGACCCTTTTACAACTTAGAACAAACAAAACAATTCAACTCAAAACAACAAATATTCAAACACATTAGAGAAAGATGCCAAATCATCTTAAGTGAGATAGAATCTCCACCCCACATCAATACAAACAACATGTAGAGACTTCGCCTTAAGAGAGATAGAGGCGTACCTCGTCGATCCCTATCCGAGTACTTGAGCTCTTCTCTTAAGACGATGCAAAGACTACTTTCCTACATCTTGTGGCGGTTAAATCTCTCTTAAAATGATGACCCATCTTTTCTGCTAAAATCAATCAATCAACTACCCTAAAC
Source organism: Lathyrus sativus (assembly GCA_963859935.3). Taxonomy (NCBI): domain Eukaryota; kingdom Viridiplantae; phylum Streptophyta; class Magnoliopsida; order Fabales; family Fabaceae; genus Lathyrus; species Lathyrus sativus. Next base: position 651,103,088 of record OZ012739.1, on the reverse strand, counting down.
CCGTAGGAACTTTGACCACAGTCAAGGAACTCCTCAAACCCTTTAGGGGAACTACAAATACTCTGATTCCACTCCCGTAAGGATATGTAGGCATAAGATGCGATATCTTATCGAGTATACTTAGAAATAAACCCCTAGGTCTTTTATACCTTAAGCAGATAATCCATAGCAATAAACAAATATAAAACAAGAGGTTCCTGTAGAGTACTACAGAAATTTAGGATGCTAGCACCTTCCCTAAGTTTAACCAACCCCCGAACCTAAACTCTCTCAACCTTGCATTTGCATTGCATCGTGGGAATTTCGATCTTTATCCCTTCCTTTGGACAAATCAAAGTTCGGTTACAAATTGAATTAACGATTCAAACTAATTAATAGTTTGGTATCCAAATTTCATCGCGACAGAAATGGCGAATTCACTGGGGAATGCATTCTAGTGGGTTTCCTTATCTTATTTTATTTGTTTACTGCTTTATATATCTGCTTACTTGATTAATTGTTTATTTGTATACTTTCTCTTGTGTCTTTTTGGGTTGTTATCCTTGAGAGGTGAGATAAAGTTCTACACCCGAACTTGAGAGAAATTAAGATAGGATGGTGATATATTCGACGAGGCTTATAAGGAGTTGAATCCCGACTAAGTTAAATCGAGAATCCCGCTCAATTGAGGCCCTCTCGAGATAGTACTGTTGAACGAGTAATCGTGAAGACACTCACTATTTTCGACCTTGGAGCCTATGATATTGAGGACCATAGTTACTTTAACCCTACTTTGGCCTTTATTAGGACGTAGTGCGGGACTATGAGGGAGTACTCCCGAAATAGTGCTACGCGAAGCTACACTTAAAAGAAGTTCTCTTGAGAATATTATTAATCCTCGAGTAATTGGGAAATTGATAATATCCGAAAGATGGGCTGATGATTTTGAGTCCTCTTAGAACCTTGTTCTACAGGTACAAACAACCTTTAACCCACAACCTTTGGGAATGGGTATACCTTGGCTCCATGCTCGTTGCAAACCTAGGGTTCCCTTTTGTTTGTTTGTCTTTGTGTCCTTATGTGAATACTTGTGTTTGCTGCATTCATATAACATCATTCTGCATTGGACTTCATGGGATTTACTTTCGTTTATGAACATTGTAGGTCACCATGACTTCAAATGAAAGACGTACTGTGAAATATACTTTTAAGAGTCCCAAATTGGACGACCTAAAGAAGTTGTGGGGCTTTATCAAGGATCAAGAGGAATTCAAGAACAAATATGGGAAGCTGATATCTTTGTTGGGTCGCTCAGTGAATGAAGGACTTCTTGCCACTCTGCTACAGTTTTATGATCCTCTTTATCATTGTTTCACCTTTCCGAATTTTCAGTTGTTACCTACGTTGGAAGAGTACTCCTTTTTGGTTGGTCTACCTATCCTAGAAGAATCTCCTTTTCCCTTCTTGGAAAAGGACCCCGATGAGAAAGATATTGCTAAAGCCCTCCGTTTAAAGGTAGCTGACGTCAAAGCCAACATAGTTACTAAGGATGGAATTCTTGGTTTAAAGACAGGTTTCCTAGTCGAGAAGGATTTATTTTATGCTGATTATTCTAATAAGGCTCCGTTTGAGGCAATTTTTGCCTTACTTGTTTATGGGATGTTCCTATTTCCCAGTTTTGAAGGTGTTGCACCCCAAAATTTGACCAACAATTATTTATTCATTGAGTGTTTGAAAGTGGATACCTTCATCAGAAAGTTCAAGAGATCCTCAGAAGAAGTGGTTTGAAACCAGGGTTGTGTGCTTCATAGCTTGAGGGTTGTGGGTGCCCCTCAGATGGTTCTGAGACTTTGAGAATGAACTTGATGTTTTGGGAAAGCCTATGAGATGTCTTGATAGCCTTCATGAATCCCAGAGAAGTCATTATGCAAGAGTTCAGAAGATTCAACCATGAATGATAGAATTAGGGTTTTGACTGGGTCAACCCTAGGATAACTGAAGATTTGGGAAAGGTTGAGACCCAATACAAGGGCCATGAGATCATGGAATGATGCATAGAGATGATGTAAAGATGATTCCTAGGCCAACTCATCATGAGTGAGGAGTTTGAGAAGTTTCAAGTCAGGGTCCCCAAGGATTGTCAGTGAAAAACCCTAATTTGATCCCTATCTTCCAGGCAGTTTTAGCCCAAGATGTGATTGATATCTCACCTTCCCCATAACATGAATGTTGTAGATCTTGTTCTAAGCTTTAATTTGAGTGGTGGAAGTCCTTGATAGGAGTTACAGAGCTCAAGTTATGGTTTTGACAAATTACAGGTCAGCAGAGGTGTGTGAATCTGGGTCCTTGAAGGTCACCCAACTTGCAGACAACTTTTGCCCTAGTAGGGTGATTCCTATGATTTCTTGGTCAACATGAATGTTGGAGGGCATCTTCTTAGCTTTAATTTGAGTGGTAGAAGTCCTTGATAGGATTTGCAGAGCTCAACTTATGGTTTGAACAAGACAGGGGTATTTTGGTCATTTGTCAGTTATAGGTCATTTTAGCCAATGCCTAAAACTCCTATTTCCAAGCCTCAAATGGAAAAACTCAAAACATGAAAGTTGTTCAAAATGTGATTTTAAGTCTAGAAAGAAGGCCACAAATTGTTGTAAAAGCTCATAGCATGAAGTTACATGATTGGTCAAAAATGAACTAAAAATGGCTTATAAGTTTGAAAAGTTGAAATTGGAAATTGGTTTGGAAGATCCACAAGTCCAAAATAGGTCATCCAATATATCATTTTGATTGGAAACATCATTTTGAGAACATTGGTTTAGATGGAATTTTGATTTGAAGCTTTAAAATGGGGGTTGCTTTGAAAATTTGTTACTTGAAAAAGAAGGCAACTTGGGAAATCCTAACACAAGGCAAAACCAAGGCTTATAGTTGTGCATATCTTCTCATTATCTCATGTAAAGGTATTTTGGCACCAAATGGTAAGGCATAAGGCATGGAATGTGAGATTTTCAATATGTCATCACATGAGATTTTCAAGAACTTTCCACCATATTCTAGATGAATCTAGAAGTGTCTAATGATCATTATAAGAAGAGTGCATTAGAGAGTGATTGAGGTTGGTGATAGAAGGAGATTTCAGAGGAGAGAGAGAGAGAGAAATAGCCATTGAAGTTCTTCCTTCAAGTTCAAGCAATCCAAGAAATCTTTCACTACAAGGCTTCTTCTCCAAAACCAGTGCAAACATAATCATTTCCACCATTGGAGGATCATCCTGAAGCAATTACAAGGCTTGCAACCTTCTCCACGAGCACCTACCATCATTACTTGACAGGTTGGTTTCTCTCCCTAATTCTCCTAATTTATGCAGTTTTAATTAGTTTTATAGATATAGAACTGATGCATTAGGTTAGAGGATGAAACCCTAGGAGTTGTAGCACGATCCATGGAGTTCCATAACAGAGCCATGAAGCTTTAGAGATCAAGAACACGCACCCTAGGCTACTATATTCTTAGGTTTTTAGCTTAGTGTAATCCCCTCAGCACGTAGAACATTCTAGGTTAATATGGATGTATTCTATTACCATGCATATCAGTGTGAATCAAGTATGCCCGAAACTTCCTTCTCTCATAATTCTTTGTAGAGTGAGTTTTAAAAGAATATAGCACCGTGATTGTGTAGAGGGAGAGGAGTAGAATAAGTTTGATGTTTGGATCGAGGAAAATGGTGGAGAATTGAGTGAGCTAGATGAAGGAGAAGGTATGGCGCAAGGAAGCTGTTCTGAAACCCTAGCATGCCAAAGGTTGAAGATGCAATCTTCACCATCAATTCGCGTGGGAACGTTTGACCTTTTATGTTAATCCAACGGCTCAAATTCAATCTGAAAACGGAGGGAAACATTTGAAAAGCAAAACGATGCCGTTTGGTTAAGTGAGGCGCGTCTGGGCTGGGTGGATCCAACGTGCTATCCACACCCCCCCCCCTTTTCTGGCCCAACTAATTTGAACTAGCGCCTATTACTATTTCCACCCCCTCCCCTTTAATTAATCATTTTATATTTTTGATTTCTTTTAATATTTTTCTGTTTTAGAAAATTCATAAATAAATGAAAAATAACTCTTTTTTGGTCATTCTTTTTTCTATGATTAGATAACTTTGTGTAGAAAAATATAAAAATAAAAATGGAATTTTATTTTTAAGGTGGAATTTTTAGTGGTATTTTCTTTAATATAGTGTATTTTTTTTCTTTTAGTTGATACCTTATTTTGCAAGAATTGTTTTAGGACCTTCCTTTAGTCTTTTTAATCCATTCTTTTTTGTGCAATTAGATGATGAATCATAGTTACCCATAGGATTTATTCTAGAATTTTAGAATTAAATTTTGATTAGTTTAATTAGGGTAGATTTAGGGTATCCTAATTAGGGTTTAGGTTGTGCTTAGTTGAAGAATTCACTTTCTTTGAATAAGTTTTGTCTTGATTTTTGGGTAGAGGCCCATGTGGATGTTATGGATAGACTTTGTAGACCCTTGTAAATGATTGTTAGATTTTTCCCCCTTGGTTTAGTATTTTTAGGTATTTTCTGAAGTTGCCTATTGATTTTGTCTGTCCTGTGGTTATCTGTTCATATCTGGGGTTTGTTGTGGGGAATTTGTTGAGGGGCTTGTGTTGTCTTGAAGACCTTGTTGGAGAGAATGATGAAGTGAAGATGGTAGATCAAGACTCAGAGACCCAGAGCTTGGCTTGTCCCCTGTTTGTGAGGTTTGAGATCTTGAAGTTTGAAGGAAGTTCATGGTACTTTCCTGAGGAAGGCACTATGAATGACTTTCATTCTTTCTTCTCACCTCTTTCTTAAGTATCCAATGATGTTGGAGCCAACTTGTGAGTTTAATTTCTCCTGAGGAGGAATGTAAACTGATCACATGTTGTTGAGCCACATGGGATACAACTCCTAAGTGGAAGCCTCCTAGTACTTTCCTGAGGAAGGTCCTATGGATCTATTCACTTAGTTCCCTTAGTTTATCTAGGATTTCTCAAGTATCCAATGATGTTGGAGCCAACTTGTGAGTTTAATTTCTCCTGAGGAGGAATGTAAACTGATCACATGTTGTTGAGCCACATGGGATACAACTCCTAAGTGGAAGCCTCCTAGTACTTTCCTGAGGAAGGTCCTATGGGTCTATTCACTTAGTTCCCTTAGTTTATCTAGGATTTCTCAAGTATCCAATGATGTTGGAGCCTGCTTGTGAGTTTAATTTCTCCTGAGGAGGAATATAAACTGATCACAGTGGTTGAGCCACATAGGGTATGATTCCTGAGTATACACCTCCTAGTGCTTTCCTGAGGAAGACACTATGAGTTTGCTTACTTTGCTCCCTTTCTTTGGTAAGCTTGTCCTGAAGCTTGAAGACTGGGATTGATTTCTCTTGTTTAGGGTTTTGCTTTAGGGCTTTGCTTAGATTTGATCAGGATTCTGTGTTAGGGTTAGGATTAGAGAGTAGATTCTTTCTTTCTCAAGCATGTGTTTTGTTTGCCTGATGGCACTTCATTCCTTTTATCTGGTTATTGCTTGATAGCATGTTGTTTATTTTCAGTATGATTGCTGTTATTTCATGACTGGCTTGAGGTCGAGACGAGCTTGTGGAGGCTGAAGCCCCACACACATTTCCTCCCTCACTTGCATTGCATGCATTTTACTGTTAAAGCTGATGCTTTTGTCTGTTTTGGTGTATCATTGACATGATCCCTTAGGACTCTCATTTCTTCTGATGAGGATTTGATGATAGACTTTTAGGTCGAAACCTATGCATGACAACATCTAGGAGTTCCCTGTTCAAACCTCAACCATAGGATGAATCCATGGCATGATAACAGTAGGACTTGATAGTCTCCCTCCTAGTTGGGCCTGTTCTCTTCTCATCTCGAAGCAGTTTAAAATGCAGTAATCATGAATGATTTCTTTCGTACGTTACGAGCCTTAAGCTATCTGAGGATGGATGTTTAGTATGGTACCCTTTGGGTGACATGCGACGCATTCACTCTCAGGTCATAGTCTCTAGTGCGGTTGAAATCGCAAACGCAATAAAAAACACTTCTTTTAGGAGATAACCCGTAGTTAGCCGAACTACGTTTGCTCTGATCTTTCATACCAGATGAAAGTACGTAGGCATAGGGTGCGATATCCTAGCGAGCAACCTTCCCCACCTTCGCCCGTAGTTAGCCGAACTACGTTGACTCTGATTTCTCATTCTCTGATGAGAATACGTAGGCATAAAGCGCGATGCTTTGCCGAGTCATTTTTCTTTTCTTTTTTCAGCCAGCCTCGATAGGTAGATAGATTATAACCAACCCGTCCAAGTAAACAAACAAGCGAGGATCCCGTCGAGTACGACGGACGTGAGGGGTGCTAATACCTTCCCCTTGCGTAACCGACTCCCGAATCCAGACAATGGTTGCGATGACTTTGTCTTACCCTTATTCGTCAGGTTTTTCCGATCGTTTCCTTTCCCGCTCTGAGGGATAAATAACGAAAGGTGGCGACTCTTCTGTTATGCCGACACCTTATTTTCGCGCAAGCGACAGCTGGCGACTCTGCTGGGGACTCATGGCATCTAGGGACTTTTCCCATCCCTTATGCTGGGACCGTTTCCCATCCCCTACGCGAGTCAATCCTATCGTTTGTGTGTTTGCTTGTTGGGTTGCGTTTATTTATCGCATCTTTACTTCCCGCACTTTTACTTCCCGCATTTTATTTCCCGCATTTTATTTCCAGTTTGATATGATTATCTGTGCTGCTGTGGGAGAGGGATGTTACTGTGAGTGAAAAGCCGGACCTGGGCTTTGAGTACACACCTAGATATAGTTGTGGAGAAGTAGTAGACGAACCTGTCTGCTGAGCAGGCACAGTTCCCTACGAAAATCTGCGCTCAGACGAGATTCTTGCAGAGGTGCTCCTTTCCGGTCCTGAGGATCTGAGGGGAGTCCAGACGTGAGGATTGTCGACTCTGGGGACCGATCATTTGGAAGTCAGCTAAGAGAGGCCTCTTCATGACTTGACGATGCCACTCCTTCTGGGAATCGTATTGTCACTCATGAAAGTCTGTGACGCTGATGACCGCATAGGATGCCGTACCTTTGTCCGTGGATTAGGTCCATCATACCTGTGGGTGGGGTCGGGATATTGCAGGAAACTTATACCTTCAAACCACCTGGTTTTCTTGACAGTGAATCAGTTATGTTGGGTTCTCAGTTGCAGAGATGTTCTTGACAGAGCGAGAGTTTGATCAGAGGATTTTATCATCGGGTGTTTGTCTGTTCTCGATAGAGCAGGCTTTGATCAGTGTATTATCGTCAGTGGTTTGTTCTGGACGGAGCAGATTTTGAGTGGGGTCTGAAGATCTCATCGGCAGTTGTTGTTTGTTCTTGATAGGGCAGATTTTGAGTGGGGTTTGAAGATCTCATCAGCAGCTGTGCATTTGTTCTTGAGAGGGCAGATTTTTGATTTGGGGGTCTGAAGACTTCATCAACAGATATTCCTTGACATCGCACCCGGGGTCCTTATTATCAGTCACTTACTCTTGACAGGGCAGAATACTGATCTCGATCCTATCAGATGGTTATTCTCAGCAGATCAGATCAGTGGTTTTACACCGGGGTTTCCTTCTCATCAGTGACTGTTGGCACCGAATCTCCACAGCAGCCACCTGGATATATTGTTGCATACCTACATTTTGCATTATCTTGCATAATCATTCCATTAGCGTGTGTCTGTGACAGGTACCGTTTCCCCGATCCAGGATCTCTCGCCTCTTATTGCATTACTGCAGCCTTTCTCAGGAAGACTGATGCGTACGAGTTCTCGGTCCTTGATGTGTCGAATCTGACTATTGCTATGTGAGGTTACTATTTCCATGATTGGGCCTGGATTCCTCTCCTTATTAGTGCCAACAGGTGCCAGGATCGGGGGATAATCTCTCAAGCGCACAGACACACGCATGCATCTGCATAAAACATTTTTGCATGACATACATTCTGTTACCTTTTCCTAACCTTTGATGTTGACAGGTTTTTCAGGTACTCAGGTTCCGAGCTGTTTTCGATCTCCAGGATTGATCAAAGATTCATCCACCGCTACTCAACTCGCGCCAATCAAACGAGAATCATGGACCAAGTACAGTCAGATGTTCAAGAGCTTCGTGAACGGATGGATCGTTTTATGGAGCTGATGCAAGTAGTTGCGAATGGGCAAGACCAGCTTCGTACTTTGGTTCAACCTCTCATCTCCAGGGTTGACAGTAATGGAATACTTCACGGCGGGGCCGTGCCCACTCCTCCTCAAGGGGATACTCCACAGAACGTTGTTCCTGCTGCCGGGGGCAACGACAGTGCTAACGGCAATCTGATGACTAATCTCGGACTCAACGCGGCTGGCGCCGTCAATGGTGGTTTGGGAGCCAATGTTAACATGGGGCCGGTCAACGGCAATGTTGGTGCAGGAAATATGGTGGTGCCTCAACCGTGGATGGAGGACCATCAGGATGACATATTCTCTCAGAGAGGTGCAGAGGCTGAATTGACTGCTGAAGCTCGACTCAGGTTCAAGGCGCTGGAAGACAAGATGAGAGATATAGAAAATCAGAACACATTGGGCGTTGACATGTCCAAACTCGGGTTGATTGCTGACTTTAGAGTACCTCACAAGTTCAAGGTGCCTATCTTTGAGAAGTATAGGGGCACTACTTGTCCCCGCGTTCACCTCCGATCTTATTATAGAAAGATGTCCGCTTATTCTGACGATGAGAAGCTGCTGATGCACTTCTTTCAGGATAGTCTTTCTGGTCCATCGCTCGAATGGTATATGGGTTTGGAGCCCGCTGCTGTGCGCACCTGGAAAGATCTTGCAGAAGCGTTTGTTCTCCACTATCAATACAATAGCGACTTGGCTCCCAACCGAGTTCAGCTTCAGAATCTCTCACAGCGGAACAATGAAAGCTTCAAAGAGTACGCCCAGCGGTGGCGTGAATTGGCTGCTCGGGTTCAACCACTGATGGTTGAGCGTGAGTTGGTACAAATGTTCGTGGCTACCCTTCCTGGAATCTATTATGAAAAGCTGATCAGTGGCATGTCTGGAACATTCTCGGCCCTCATCACTTTGGGCGAGCATGTTGAGAACGGTATAAAGATCGGAAAAATTCAGGGCGAATCATCCTCAGCTGGAGGAGGTAGCAAGAAACCCTATACTGGCAAACGTCGAGAGGGAGATGCCAGTGCCATCACTAATGCTAGGAGAAAGGGCAAGGGCCCTCAGCCTCAGATTGCTAGCATAAACATCCCAGCTGCTCCGCCGCAGCCGCAGCCGCAGCAGCAGCCCCAGCAACAGAATAATCAGGGATATAAGAGATATCAAAATCGGGGTCCCCTGGCAAATCGTCATCTTGAAACTCCACCTATGTCATATGCACAGCTTCTGCAAACGTTGCTTCAGCTCCAATTGGTTCACAAGAGGACAATGGCTCCCTTAACAGGGGCACCCCCACCAGAGTATGATGCTAATGCTACTTGTGAATTTCACTCGGGGGCACCTGGCCATACGGTTGAGAATTGTAAAGCTTTTAAGCACAAAGTCCAGGACTTGGTGGACGCCAAGGTTATCAACTTTTCTGACAACGTGCCCAACGTCACCAAAAATCCAATGCCTCATCATAAGGGGGGCGGAGTAAATGCTGTTATCACTGAGGAGAGTTCAGACTTGCTGACCGATGTCAAAGATCTGAAGACGCCGTTGAGTTTTGTCAAGGCTAAGTTGCTAAAGAAGGGTTTCTTTCCCGGATGTGGAGAGTTATGTATGGCTTGCGCTACACTTCCGGATGGGTGTGAGCAGCTGATCGAAGGTATCCAAAGTCTGATGTCCGAGGGTATTTTGCAATTCAGTCGAAGCGTTGAGAATGCGTCAGGGGAAGTTGTGCTGAAGCAGGCAGACGAAGTTGCTACCATTACTATTCCTCGTCATCCTATTACTATTTCTGCGCCCCATCCGCCTTCTATCACCATCACCAGGGCCGGACCAATCCCATTCGAGAGTACTAATGCCGTTCCATGGCATTACGGCACCGAAGTTTATTGTAATGGTCAGAAGATAGAGCTTGAGCCATCCGGATCGACTGCGCAGAATCTTACCGAAGTCAGTGGTATCACTAGAAGCGGAAGAGTGTTTGCGCCGGCAGAGGTTGCAGCAGAGAAAGTAGTCCGAGCTGACGCTGTGGATAAAGGTAAAGGTAAAGCTGTTGAAGAGGTCCCTGCAGGGGCAGAGAAAGACTTGCTGGTTAAAGATGCTGAAGAGTTCATGCGACTAATCAAGAAGAGTGACTACAAAATTGTAGATCATCTTCATCAGACTCCGTCGAAGATCTCGATCCTTAACCTGTTGCTGTGTTCTGAAGCGCACCGCAACGCATTATTGAAGGTATTAAATGCTGCATACGTGCCGCAGGAGATATCAGTGAATCAACTCGAGGAAGTAGTAGCCCATGTCAATGCTGGTAATGGGCTGGGATTTACAGATCTGGAGCTGACTCCTAAGGGAAGAGATCACAATAATGCCTTGCACGTCTCGATAGAGTGCAGAGGCACGATTATGTCGCATGTCCTAGTAGATACGGGCTCCTCGCTTAATGTGCTTCCGAAAAAAGCACTAATGAAGTTGGATACCCGTGGACTGCTGTGCACGCCCAGTGATCTGGTCGTAAAGGCCTTTGACGGAACCAAGCGCCACGTCTTCGGAGAGTTGACCCTGCCAATTCAAGTTGGTCCAGAGACGTTCAATGCGGTTTTCTATATCATGGATATCATGCCCGCCTATAGTTGCCTCTTAGGTCGGCCGTGGATCCATTCTGCTGGTGCCGTAACGTCCACGCTGCATCAGAAGCTTAAATATGTTGTTGGGGGCAGCATAGTGACAGTCTGCGGTGAAGAGGACATCATGGTAAGCCACCTATCGTCCTTTAAATACGTCGAAATGGATGGTGAGATCCGTGAGACTCTTTGCCAAGCATTTGAAACCGTCAGGGTGAAGGAGGTAGCTCCCGTTGTTGCAGAGAAGCAAGAGTTGAACCTCTCCTCATTTAAGGAAGCTCGGGCTGTTGTCGAAGCTGGTTCCACCCCAGGCTGGGGGCATGTCTTGGATATACCAATCAAACAGGATAAGTTTGGATTGGGATATTCTCCTGGAGCTGAAGCTTCATCTTCTTCTGGCAGTTCGTCTCGTGAGAAAGGGCCGATCTTATTCACCAAGGGGGGAGTAATCTTCGAGAGTATCAATGCTGCGTCGGAGGACAGCGGGGACAGTGATTGCGATCTTGACGCCTGGATTCAACCGAGCAAGCCAGGCGAGCGCCTCCACAATTGGACCATCAAGGAGATTATCAAGCTGACAAGTGAAGAGTAATGATTTGCTTTTTACAATCTTTGTACAGCCCTACGTCCTGCCCGGGGCATAGTGGTTTTACTGTCAGGGCCTTGTTGGATTATGTGTATGCATTTTGTTAATAAATAAAAGGCGTTTTTTTCGTAATCAAATGTTGTGTTCTCTGTTATTCATGCTTTATGTTTATTTCGAAAAACAGCAAAATGGCAACGAGGTTCGTGCTAACCTGCATATTCTTGCTTTAAACTTAACCCTTGTTATTGCAGGATCCACGTAACAGATGACATCGACTCTGGACCCTCTACGGCTCACTACGACTTTGATTGCCCGATCTATCAAGTCGAGGATGAGATTGATGAAGACGGAGACCTTCCGGAAGAGTTGGCCCGCTTGTTGAGACAAGAGGAGAAGGTTATTCTGCCTCACGAGGAGGATATTGAGATCATAAATCTGGGTTCTGAGGAGCTCGTCAGAAATGTCAGAGTTGGGGCTGCGCTGCAGAATGATGTCAAGCACAGACTGGTCGAGATGCTTCGAGAGTATAGTGACGTCTTTGCTTGGTCATATGAGGATATGCCCGGACTTGACACTGATATCGTGGTTCATCGCTTGCCGTTGCGAGAAGATTGCCCTCCAGTCAAGCAGAAGCTCAGGAGGACGAGACCAGACATGGCTGTAAAAATCAAAGAAGAAGTCCAGAAGCAGTTGGACGCAAGATTTCTAGCCGTTACCACTTACCCTCCGTGGGTCGCCAACATAGTGCCTGTACCGAAGAAGGACGGTAAGGTACGCATGTGCGTCGATTATCGGGATTTGAACAGGGCAAGCCCTAAGGATGATTTCCCGTTGCCTCATATCGATGTGTTGGTCGACAATACAGCCCAGTTTTCCGTGTTTTCGTTCATGGATGGCTTCTCCGGTTACAATCAGATTAAGATGGCGCCGGAGGACATGGAGAAAACGACGTTTATTACCCCCTGGGGCACGTTTTGCTACAAGGTAATGCCCTTCGGTCTGAAGAACGCAGGGGCCACTTACCAGCGAGCAATGGTAACTTTGTTTCATGATATGATTCATCATGAGATCGAGGTTTATGTTGATGACATGATTGCAAAGTCCCAAACGGAGGAGGAGCATCTGGTCAATTTGCTGAAGCTGTTTGAAAGACTTAGGAAGTTCAGGCTGAGGCTGAATCCTAACAAGTGCACTTTCGGAGTGCGGTCCGGAAAGTTATTGGGGTTTATCGTTAGCGAACGAGGTATTGAAGTTGATCCTGCAAAGATAAAAGCTATCCAAGAAATGCCAGCGCCGAAAACAGAAAAAGAAGTTCATGGTTTCCTGGGCCGAATAAACTACATTGCAAGGTTTATCTCTCAGCTCACGGCCACTTGTGAACCGATGTTCAAGTTGTTAAAGAAAAATCAGGCGATTACTTGGAATGAGGATTGCCAGAAGGCATTCGATAAGATAAAGCAGTATCTTCAAGAGCCTCCGATCTTGATACCCCCAGTGGCTGGACGGCCATTAATCATGTACTTGACGGTTCTGGAGAATAGTATGGGGTGTGTTCTCGGTCAGCACGACGAGACGGGCAGAAAAGAGCATGCCATTTATTACTTGAGTAAAAAGTTCACTGAGTGTGAATCTCGATACTCGATGCTGGAGAAGACGTGTTGCGCATTAGCTTGGGCTGCCAAACGTCTACGACAGTATATGCTCAACCACACCACTATGCTAATTTCGAAGATGGATCCGATCAAGTACGTCTTCGAAAAGCAGGCTCTTTCGGGCAGGATTGCCAGATGGCAGATGGTGTTAACAGAATATGATATTCAGTACGTCTCCCAGAAAGCCATCAAGGGAAGCGTATTGTCTGATTACCTTGCCGAACAGCCAATCGAAGACTATCAGCCGATGAAGTTCGAATTCCCTGACGAGGACATTATGTTTCTCAAAGCGAAGGATTGCGATGAGCCATTGCCCGATGAGGGGCCAGATAGGAAGTCTCAGTGGAAGTTGATATTCGACGGAGCGGTTAATTCCTATGGGAGTGGTATCGGGGCTATCATCACGACTCCCCACGGATCCCACATCCCGTTTACTGCAAGGCTGACGTTTCCAGTCACCAACAACGAAGCCGAGTATGAAGCATGTATTATGGGTCTAGAAGAGGCAATTGATTTGAGAATCAAGAATCTAGACATATATGGTGACTCTGCGCTTGTAATCAATCAGATCAAAGGGGAGTGGGAAACTCGTCAAGCGAATCTAGTGCCGTACATGAATTATGCCAGGAGGCTGCTTCCGTTCTTCGACCGAGTAGAACTTCATCATGTACCCCGGGCTGAAAATCAAATGGCTGATGCTTTGGCCACGCTGGCTTCAATGTATAAAGTCAATTATTGGAATGAGGCTCCAAGAATTGTGCTTTCGCGGCTTGATAGACCAGCATTTGTGTTCGCAATCGAAGATGCCACCGACGGCAAGCCATGGTTCCACGACATCCAGACCTTCCTTATGACCAAGGAGTATCCTGCGGGCGCGTCAACCCAGGATAAGAAGACTCTGAGGAGGTTATCTGGAAACTTTTACCTCAACCCTGATGGAGTGCTGTATAAGAGAAACCACGATCTCGTGCTGCTCAGATGTGTGGATGAGAAAGAAGCAAGTATGCTCATGGAAGAAGTCCATGAGGGCACATTTGGTACGCACGCCGGCGGACATGCCATGAAGAGAAAGATCCTGAGAGCAGGGTATTACTGGCTGACTATGGAGTCGGATTGCTTCAGATTCGCGAAGAAATGTCACAAATGCCAGATTTATGCTGATAAAGTTCATGTGCCGCCGTGCCCATTGAATGTCATGTCCTCCCCTTGGCCGTTCTCCATGTGGGGCATCGACATGATAGGCAAGATCGAGCCCACTGCATCCAATGGTCATCGTTTTATTTTGGTAGCTATCGACTACTTCACCAAATGGGTGGAGGCAGCCTCGTATGCTAATGTGACCAAGCAGGTGGTAGCTAAATTCATAAAGAGGGACATCATCTGTCGCTATGGAATTCCCGAGCGGATCATTACTGATAATGGTTCGAATTTGAATAATAAGATGATGAAGGAGCTGTGCCAGAGCTTCAAGATTGAACACCACAACTCATCTCCTTACCGGCCGAAGATGAATGGCGCTGTCGAAGCGGCCAACAAGAACATCAAGAAGATTGTTCAGAAGATGGTTGTGACGTATAAAGATTGGCACGAGATGCTGCCGTTTGCCCTGCACGGTTATCGTACGACGGTGCGTACGTCGACCGGGGCAACTCCTTTCTCCTTGGTGTACGGCATGGAAGTTGTCCTGCCGTTAGAAGTGGAGATTCCCTCTTTACGAGTTTTGGTTGATGTGAAACTTGATGAGGCAGAATGGATTACGAATCGCTTGAACCAACTCAGCCTGATGGACGAGAAGAGATTAGCATCGATTGCATTTGGTCGCCTGTACCAAAGCCGAATGAAGAAAGCTTATGATAAGAAGGTGCGTCCTCGGAGCTTTCAGACGGGTGATCTCGTCCTGAAGAAGATTCTTCCGCCACACTCCGATCACCGGGGCAAGTGGACTCCGAATTACGAAGGGCCGTATGTCGTCAACAAGGTCTTCTCGGGAGGAGCTTTGTTGTTATCCACGATGGATGGTGAAGATTTTGCATCCCCGGTGAACGCGGACGCAGTTAAAAAATACTTTGCTTGAAAGAGACCCGCTGGACAAAAAAAAAGAAAGAGTCCAGGCAAAAAAGGGGCATCCCGGCGAACCAAAAACAGAATAAAAGGTTCGGGCAAAAATTAGGGATATATTGAAAAATGTACACCCGCGAAGTCGAAAACCTACACTGGGCGGCTTCGGCAAAAAAGGGTATCCCGGTGAACTGAAAACCCGTGAAGGGCGGTTCACGCAAAAGTTAGGGATTTGAATAAGCAAATGACTGCGTTCCGCGTATGGACTTTCATTGTTTAGTGGTTCGGAAGACCTGAGGGCCGTTTATCTGAATCAATCTCTTCCAAAGCTGAAGCATCGGAGAAGTATCAAAGTCGAGTGGGTCTTAGAGGGATCAACTCATGGTGTTCGTATACGCCTCGATTGCCGACATTTGTATATATTGATGTATATTTATGTTTTCTTTTTGCGCGGCTTCCTCATTCCAGGAGCTTGCCTCTGTTGTAAGACATTTTTGCCCGTTCAGGGGTTCATCATCAATAAAATGCACATTATTCAGCAATTCTACTTGACTGCTTAGCATTTATCTGTTTTGTTTGCGAATGAGAACGCCGATGTGTTTTTGATAAAATGCGCATACATAAACTTGCGGGCCTAGGCCCATTGATTGTTGAAACAACTAATTAACTGAATATTGTCACGAGATAATAACCTGGATAGGCCCCTTTGAGGAGGGTATCTTGTCTGTTTGTTTGTGTTGTTGCAGGTGTAGCACCTTGCCAGAAGATGTGCCGTGCGTATCCCCGAGGCAGGATGAGTCCTCCTTCCCCAGCAGAGTTCAGTAGTCTCTCCTCCGCAGAATCTGAACGCAAGATGGTGAGCATTGATATGTCTTCCCCGGGTAGAGGTGATTCTCTTCCCCAAGCAGACGCATCCTGAAGGAATGTCACCTCATCGGCTGAGTCAAGCACCGAAGAATGATGTCGTCTCCCCCCAGCACCGGGTCACAAGTGCAGATTTCAGAGAAGTGCTCGGGTGCCGAGGCTCGTGTTTTCCCCAGTAAAGTCGTCGAAGCAGGATTTTCCCCCCCGCACCGGGTCACAAGTGCAGGTTTCGCAGGAGGCTGTTCGTTAGCCGAAGGATGCAGTAACTGATGGTGCCAGACTGAAGTCTCCAGTGGAATTGAGATTCCTCACCAGAGTCAGGCCCTCTCCTGAAGATGGACGAGTCCCTCTTCCCCAACAGAGTATTGAAACGGCTGATGTTGTATTCCCCGACAGAGTTGTACTCTCCCCGAGGGCAGAAGATCCTTTCTTCCCCGGCAAAATTGAGTTTCCCCATCGGAGTTGCACTCTCCAGCGAAGTAGAATGATTTCTCTCCCCGGCTGAGTCCGCAGAAAAGCAGAATCCTTGGAAGTCGATCAGATCATGATCGATGTTCCCCAGCAGAGCGTGGGGCAGCTAATGCTGTGTTTCCCCAGAATCGCACTCTCTCCATCGAAGCAGAATGATTTCTCCTTCCTCAGCCGAGTTTGCAGATGTCCAAGAGATCCGAATCCTTGGAAGTTGATCAGATCATGATTGGTTTTTCCCCAGTGGAGTGTTGAGCAGCTGAAGTTGGTTCCCCTCAGAGTGGTCATCCCCAGAAGAGTAGCCGAGACGGCCGCGCAGTTCATTCTCGCAATTGATATCAGCAGATCCAAGTTCTCGTAGAGCTTCATCCCCTGCAGCAGTCAGCTAAAATTGTTCCCCTGCAGCAGTTCGCGGAAGATCAATTCCCCATACAGAGCCTGATTGATATTGGCGTGTTCACATTCTCCTCAGCAAGATGATTCCTCTACCTGAGTGGTTCTTTCTCCTTGACAGGAGGATTCCCCCCTTCGGCATTCATTTTGCTGACGGGATCGCATCATTGTGCATGACTGCATAGCATTTAACACTGCATAGAATTTAACGTTGCATAGCATTGTGCATGATTGCATGGCATTTAGCATAAACGCATATCATTCCCACTGTGTGTGGCATGGCGCAGAAGCATATGCACCATAAGCATGATCTAGGTCATCATCATCCTTGTTGAACAGGTGTACCGCCAAAAGACCGGTTGCTCAGGACGATTCTTGATGTTCTCCCCAGCAAGGTCGCTTTTGAGATGATTCTTAAAGACCCCGGGGTAATCCCCACGGTCGCTCGCTCAAAATGATTTCTGAGATCCCCAGCGATGTCTTCAGTTCGAGATGATTCCCAAGTCCCTCAGCAGGGCCATTTGCTTAAGACGATTCTTAAGACCCCAATACAGCTTCCCGAGTGGTTCGCCTAGTATGATACTTGAGCTCCCCAATAGCGTCTCCAGCAAGAGTTGCCCAGGAAGACTTCTGGAATACCCAACAGAATGTTTGCTCCGGAAAGGTTATCAGTTCAGGACGATTCTTGAAGATGCCCGACGTATCTGTTTGTTCAAGATGATTCTTGAAGTCCTCAGCAGCATGATATGTCTGCTCCAACAATGATGTCTAATCTGAAGATGGATTTCGTAAGCGCCCGAAGGCGATATCATAAGGTTCCTGTGAGTTCAGATTTCCGGGTTGATGAATCAACGGGTGGCTAAAGACAAGGTTCCAGAGTTGGTAGATACAACGGAGAGATCCGTGTGGGTCTGAAGACCAAGTCAGTTATCCTGAGGTGATGATTGATTGCGATCAAGTGAATGATATGTCTTCTGATTGAAGTCGAAGATGTTTCTCCAGCGGTGACGCAGGGTACTTCGATCGTCCGACGGTGATGTCAGGTTTAGTTCTCCAGTGGTGACGCAGGGTACTTCGATCGTCCGACGGTGATGTCAGGTTTAGTTCTCCAGTGGTGACGCAGGGTACTTCGATCGTCCGACGGTGATGTCAGGTTTAGTTCTCCAGTGGTGACGCAGGGTACTTCGATCGTCCGACGGTGATGTCAGATTTGGTTCTCCAGCTAGTTGTTGAGCAGCTAGTGTTGCAGGATTCAAAGATTTGTTCCCCGCAGAGTACGGTGTGCTCGTGCAGTTGGCAAGTTTTCGGGTTTACCGATATTCAACCATCTCGTACCTTGATTGGTTGAGGGCCGTTCGCTTCTCACCCAGTCAGGTTCAAGCCGTTTGAATAGGGGCAGCTGTTGCACCCCAAAATTTGACCAACAATTATTTATTCATTGAGTGTTTGAAAGTGGATACCTTCATCAGAAAGTTCAAGAGATCCTCAGAAGAAGTGGTTTGAAACCAGGGTTGTGTGCTTCATAGCTTGAGGGTTGTGGGTGCCCCTCAGATGGTTCTGAGACTTTGAGAATGAACTTGATGTTTTGGGAAAGCCTATGAGATGTCTTGATAGCCTTCATGAAGCCCAGAGAAGTCATTATGCAAGAGTTCAGAAGATTCAACCATGAATGATAGAATTAGGGTTTTGACTGGGTCAACCCTAGGATAACTGAAGATTTGGGAAAGGTTGAGACCCAATACAAGGGCCATGAGATCATGGAATGATGCATAGAGATGATGTAAAGATGATTCCTAGGCCAACTCATCATGAGTGAGGAGTTTGAGAAGTTTCAAGTCAGGGTCCCCAAGGATTGTCAGTGAAAAACCCTAATTTGATCCCTATCTTCCAGGCAGTTTTAGCCCAAGATGTGATTGATATCTCACCTTCCCCATAACATGAATGTTGTAGAGCTTGTTCTAAGCTTTAATTTTAGTGGTGGAAGTCCTTGATAGGAGTTACAGAGCTCAAGTTATGGTTTTGACAAATTACAGGTCAGCAGAGGTGTGTGAATCTGGGTCCTTGAAGGTCACCCAACTTGCAGACAACTTTTGCCCTAGTAGGGTGATTCCTATGATTTCTTGGTCAACATGAATGTTGGAGGGCATCTTCTTAGCTTTAATTTGAGTGGTAGAAGTCCTTGATAGGATTTGCAGAGCTCAACTTATGGTTTGAACAAGACAGGGGTATTTTGGTCATTTGTCAGTTATAGGTCATTTTAGCCAATGCCTAAAACTCCTATTTCCAAGCCTCAAATGGAAAAACTCAAAACATGAAAGTTGTTCAAAATGTGATTTTAAGTCTAGAAAGAAGGCCACAAATTGTTGGAAAAGCTCATAGCATGAAGTTACATGATTGGTCAAAAATGAACTAAAAATGGCTTATAAGTTTGAAAAGTTGAAATTGGAAATTGGTTTGGAAGATCCACAAGTCCAAAATAGGTCATCCAATATATCATTTTGATTGGAAACATCATTTTGAGAACATTGGTTTAGATGGAATTTTGATTTGAAGCTTTAAAATGGGGGTTGCTTTGAAAATTTGTTACTTGAAAAAGAAGGCAACTTGGGAAATCCTAACACAAGGCAAACCCAAGGCTTATAGTTGTGCATATCTTCTCATTATCTCATGTAAAGGTATTTTGGCACCAAATGGTAAGGCATAAGGCATGGAATGTGAGATTTTCAATATGTCATCACATGAGATTTTTAAGAACTTTCCACCATATTCTAGATGAATCTAGAAGTGTCTAATGATCATTATAAGAAGAGTGCATTAGAGAGTGATTGAGGTTGGTGATAGAAGGAGATTTCAGAGGAGAGAGAGAGAGAGAGAGAGAAATAGCCATTGAAGTTCTTCCTTCAAGTTCAAGCAATCCAAGAAATCTTTCACTACAAGGCTTCTTCTCCAAAACCAGTGCAAACAGAATCATTTCCACCATTGGAGGATCATCCTGAAGCAATTACAAGGCTTGCAACCTTCTCCACGAGCACCTACCATCATTACTTGACAGGTTGGTTTCTCTCCCTAATTCTCCTAATTTATGCAGTTTTAATTAGTTTTATAGATATAGAACTGATGCATTAGGTTAGAGGATGAAACCCTAGGAGTTGTAGCACGATCCATGGAGTTCCATAACAGAGCCATGAAGCTTTAGAGATCAAGAACACGCACCCTAGGCTACTATATTCTTAGGTTTTTAGCTTAGTGTAATCCCCTCAGCACGTAGAACATTCTAGGTTAATATGGATGTATTCTATTACCATGCATATCAGTGTGAATCAAGTATGCCCGAAACTTCCTTCTCTCATAATTCTTTGTAGAGTGAGTTTTAAAAGAATATAGCACCGTGATTGTGTAGAGGGAGAGGAGTAGAATAAGTTTGATGTTTGGATCGAGGAAAATGGTGGAGAATTGAGTGAGCTAGATGAAGGAGAAGGTATGGCGCAAGGAAGTTGTTCTGAAACCCTAGCATGCCAAAGGTTGAAGATGCAATCTTCACCATCAATTCGCGTGGGAACGTTTGACCTTTTATGTTAATCCAACGGCTCAAATTCAATCTGAAAACGGAGGGAAACATTTGAAAAGCAAAACGATGCCGTTTGGTTAAGTGAGGCGCGTCTGGGCTGGGTGGATCCAACGTGCTATCCACACCCCCCCCCCTTTTCTGGCCCAACTAATTTGAACTAGCGCCTATTACTATTTCCACCCCCCTCCCCTTTAATTAATCATTTTATATTTTTGATTTCTTTTAATATTTTTCTGTTTTAGAAAATTCATAAATAAATGAAAAATAACTCTTTTTTGGTCATTCTTTTTTCTATGATTAGATAATTTTGTGTAGAAAAATATAAAAATAAAAATGGAATTTTATTTTTAAGGTGGAATTTTTAGTGGTATTTTCTTTAATATAGTGTATTTTTTTTCTTTTAGTTGATACCTTATTTTGCAAGAATTGTTTTAGGACCTTCCTTTAGTCTTTTTAATCCATTCTTTTTTGTGCAATTAGATGATGAATCATAGTTCCCCATAGGATTTATTCTAGAATTTTAGAATTAAATTTTGATTAGTTTAATTAGGGTAGATTTAGGGTATCCTAATTAGGGTTTAGGTTGTGCTTAGTTGAAGAATTCACTTTCTTTGAATAAGTTTTGTCTTGATTTTTGGGTAGAGGCCCATGTGGATGTTATGGATAGACTTTGTAGACCCTTGTAAATGATTGTTAGATTTTTCCCCCTTGGTTTAGTATTTTTAGGTATTTTCTGAAGTTGCCTATTGATTTTGTCTGTCCTGTGGTTATCTGTTCATATCTGGGGTTTGTTGTGGGGAATTTGTTGAGGGGCTTGTGTTGTCTTGAAGACCTTGTTGGAGAGCATGATGAAGTGAAGATGGTAGATCAAGACTCAGAGACCCAGAGCTTGGCTTGTCCCCTGTTTGTGAGGTTTGAGATCCTGAAGTTTGAAGGAAGTTCATGGTACTTTCCTGAGGAAGGCACTATGAATGACTTTCATTCTTTCTTCTCACCTCTTTCTTAAGTATCCAATGATGTTGGAGCCAACTTGTGAGTTTAATTTCTCCTGAGGAGGAATGTAAACTGATCACATGTTGTTGAGCCACATGGGATACAACTCCTAAGTGGAAGCCTCCTAGTACTTTCCTGAGGAAGGTCCTATGGATCTATTCACTTAGTTCCCTTAGTTTATCTAGGATTTCTCAAGTATCCAATGATGTTGGAGCCAACTTGTGAGTTTAATTTCTCCTGAGGAGGAATGTAAACTGATCACATGTTGTTGAGCCACATGGGATACAACTCCTAAGTGGAAGCCTCCTAGTACTTTCCTGAGGAAGGTCCTATGGGTCTATTCACTTAGTTCCCTTAGTTTATCTAGGATTTCTCAAGTATCCAATGATGTTGGAGCCTGCTTGTGAGTTTAATTTCTCCTGAGGAGGAATATAAACTGATCACAGTGGTTGAGCCACATAGGGTATGATTCCTGAGTATACACCTCCTAGTGCTTTCCTGAGGAAGACACTATGAGTTTGCTTACTTTGCTCCCTTTCTTTGGTAAGCTTGTCCTGAAGCTTGAAGACTGGGATTGATTTCTCTTGTTTAGGGTTTTGCTTTAGGGCTTTGCTTAGATTTGATCAGGATTCTGTGTTAGGGTTAGGATTAGAGAGTAGATTCTTTCTTTCTCAAGCATGTGTTTTGTTTGCCTGATGGCACTTCATTCCTTTTATCTGGTTATTGCTTGATAGCATGTTGTTTATTTTCAGTATGATTGCTGTTATTTCATGACTGGCTTGAGGTCGAGACGAGCTTGTGGAGGCTGAAGCCCCACACACATTTCCTCCCTCACTTGCATTGCATGCATTTTACTGTTAAAGCTGATGCTTTTGTCTGTTTTGGTGTATCATTGACATGATCCCTTAGGACTCTCATTTCTTCTGATGAGGATTTGATGATAGACTTTTAGGTCGAAACCTATGCATGACAACATCTAGGAGTTCCCTGTTCAAACCTCAACCATAGGATGAATCCATGGCATGATAACAGTAGGACTTGATAGTCTCCCTCCTAGTTGGGCCTGTTCTCTTCTCATCTCGAAGCAGTTTAAAATGCAGTAATCATGAATGATTTCTTTCGTACGTTACGAGCCTTAAGCTATCTGAGGATGGATGTTTAGTATGGTACCCTTTGGGTGACATGCGACGCATTCACTCTCAGGTCATAGTCTCTAGTGCGGTTGAAATCGCAAACGCAATAAAAAACACTTCTTTTAGGAGATAACCCGTAGTTAGCCGAACTACGTTTGCTCTGATCTTTCATACCAGATGAAAGTACGTAGGCATAGGGTGCGATATCCTAGCGAGCAACCTTCCCCACCTTCGCCCGTAGTTAGCCGAACTACGTTGACTCTGATTTCTCATTCTCTGATGAGAATACGTAGGCATAAAGCGCGATGCTTTGCCGAGTCATTTTTCTTTTCTTTTTTCAGCCAGCCTCGATAGGTAGATAGATTATAACCAACCCGTCCAAGTAAACAAACAAGCGAGGATCCCGTCGAGTACGACGGACGTGAGGGGTGCTAATACCTTCCCCTTGCGTAACCGACTCCCGAATCCAGACAATGGTTGCGATGACTTTGTCTTACCCTTATTCGTCAGGTTTTTCCGATCGTTTCCTTTCCCGCTCTGAGGGATAAATAACGAAAGGTGGCGACTCTTCTGTTATGCCGGCACCTTATTTTCGCGCAAGCGACAGAAGGTTTCATCGATCTCAAAGCATTCAAGATCTTTATGAAGAACAACCCAGTGCCAACTCTGTTAGGTAATACGTATCACTCTATACATCTCCGAAATCTTCGTGGTGGAGGGATGATTACTTGTTGTGTACCCTTACTTTACAAGTGGTTTATTTCGCACTTGACAAAGTCTAGCTCTTTTACAAACGTTGGCAAAGAGCTTTGGTCTTCGAGGGTTATGGCATTGACCCATTATGACATTGATTGGTACAACCAAGTATATGATGGGGTATTAATCATTGATAGTTGTGGTAACTTTGCTAATGTACCATTTCTCAGTTTCGATGGAGGAATCAGCTACAATCCCGTTTTAGCTCGTCGACAGTTGGGATACCCGTTGAAGGGACCTCCTAAGAGTGCCCATGTAGAGAGTATTTTCTTCAACAATGATGTGGAGCTTCGAGGAAAGATTCTGGATGCATGGCGTAGTGTGTACAAGAAGGGGAAGAAAAGTCTAGGAAGGCCTAATTGTGTATCTCTAGAACTGTATCTCTAGTGGGTAAGAGACAGGGCAATCAAGCTGAGGATGCCTTATTCTCGTCAAGACCCTATACCTCTGAGAAGGGAGCCCACTTATGTTTTTATGTCCGAAACTGAGAAGTTAGAGGTCGCTTTGAAGAAGTCGCAACATGAGTTAGAGTCATGGAAGAGCAAGTATCTAGTGTTTGTTGCAGAGATCGATGAACTCCAGAAGCAGTTACGGTTGAAGGATGAAGAATTACTCCCCTGCAAGAAAAGGAAAGTCATGGAGGATTTATTTTTCTCCGACCCACAATGCACTATTTGGAAGCTGGTTGTGGATAACCTTATCCGTGAGAAGACGCAATTAGAAGAGCAACTCAAGCAGCAGAATTCAAAACTCCTTTAGTGTCTTTACTAGCTTTTATTTAGCTTTTATTTGGGACTTTTAAAAGCAATTATTTGTATTCCGTTTCAAAATTAATAAAAAAAGCGTTTTCTTTTGCCACAATGTTTATAAATAGTTGGGATCCCATGAAGTCCTACTCATCTTGCATTACATTCTTTCTTTATTCAAGAAACTCAATTTTATTTCTCAGGTATTATAACCATGGATTTCAAAAGAGAAGTATTGGAGTACACTTTCCAGAGTCCTAACATGAAAGCTTGAGAGAACTAGCAGATCTCACCGAGAACCGTTACGCCTTCGCAGCAGAATATGGAGAAGTCTTTCGTTTTCTCGAACTCAAGATGAAAGGAGGGCTGTTGGAGACCTTGGTTCAGTTTTATGATCCATTATACCATTGTTTCACTTTTCCGGATTATCAGTTGATGCCGACTTTGGAAGAGTATTCTGATTTCCTGAGGATGCCCGTGACAACCCGACCTATATTCACCGGCCAGGAGGACGAACCCAGTCACCAAGATATTGCAAACGCTACCCATCTCAGCCTAGCAGATGTTCAAGCGCACTTGACCACCAAGGAAGGAGTCCTTAGATTCCCCGCCGACTTCTTGATTGAAAAAGTCCGCTACCATGCTGAAAGAAAGGAGGTCCTTATCTTGGAAGCCACCTTTGCTCTGTTGGTCTATGGGATTTTCTGGTTCCCAAAGATCGATGATTTCGTTGATATGGATGCGATTAAACTATTCATACTCAAGAATCCAATCCCTACTTTGTTAGCTGACACATATTATTCAACCCACTCGAAAAACGCTGAAGGAGGAGGACATATCGTTTGTTGTACCGCCCTGTTGTATTCATGGTTCATTGCTCGCCTAACTCGGCACCCGTCTATTTGGGAAGAGGAAGAGTCACCTCATTGGTCCGAGATAGTTATGGCCCTTACTCACTCTGACATTGTGTGTTACGACCCTACCTATGGAGGTATATGTATGATCCATAACATCGGAGGATTTACTAACATACCACTCATTGGGAGAGAAGGATGCATGAGTTACAACCCTGCTCTGGCTCGTCTCCAATTTGGGCATCCCATGATTGAAGTACCTGACCAGACTCTGTTAGAAGGGATCTTTCTCAAGGAAGGAGAAGACCCAGACCTGAAGAACGTCATAATTTACTCATGGGAATACGTCAATAAGGAAGGAAAAGCCGCTTTAGGACACCCCAATTGTGCTGTCTCTGAAGAATATCTACATTGGGTGCGAGAAAGAGATCTCGACCACAAGATGCCATTCCCTTTTCATGAACCTATGGTATTGGCTTTTCACGATCCAGATTGGTTTGATGTGAGCGAAGTAGATCAGTTGAAGGCCGCTTTGGATGAAGCTCGAAAACTGAAAGCCGCTTGGAGGAACAAGTTTTTCACACTCAAGGTAGAGAAAGAGAAATCCCAGAGGCTGCCAGAAGTAGAAATTGCAAGGAAAAGGAAGGCGCGAGAGGATTTATTTTCCTCTCGCACCTCTTCAAGAGCTGTCGCTAGTGATGATCTTCCTCTAGCAGCTATGGCCTCGAAGGAATGTGTCGATCAACTCATCAGTGAGAAGGCCGAGTTACAAGAACATGTCAGTCAGTTAGAAGAAGAGCTTCGCGCACAGAAGGTGCATAAGGAGTAGATCTCTGAGTTTCTCTTTTGCTTTTGATTCAATGTAATAAACTCTCAAAAGAGTACTCTGTTTTGTAATGCTTCGATTATCAAAATAAGTTTTTCTCCAATGTTACAATACCGAAACAATTTGAGTTTCTTGAAATTTCATACTTATTTGCATAAGCATAGCATCATTTGCATTCCAGGGTCTCACTCTTGCTTCATCTCCGCAGACAAGCTGAATCACCGATACAACACTCGAGCTAGTCAACACCAGAAGATGGATCAATTAGAACAAGAGAACAGAGTTCTCCGTGATGAAGTTGCAGTTCTGAAAGAAAGTTTGGAAAGGTTGAATGGTCTAGTGGAAGCTTTGTCCAATCAAGCCTCGATCAACAACCAAGAAGTTCCAAGAACTGTGATCTCTGAAGTGACGCCAACACCGATCCCAGTGGTGTCTTCTGTTGCTGAAATATCCTACAGTATGCCTCAAGGTTTCCCGTGGGGATTGTCTCCTAATTTCTTTTCGACCGGTTACTGTCCGTCTGTGTCTGAGATCCCTGCTGTGACCACTGCTCAAGCTGCTCCTGTAGTTTCTGCTGTGATGACTACCGCATCTCCACATGTGAACGCTGCTCCGTATATTCTGGATGAACCAATTTTACATGGGTCTCCGACCGAAACTGTGGGTTTGGAAGAGAGGATGGACGGATTTCAAGACCAATTTTCTGAAATGCAAAAGGAGTTGAAAGCCCTTCGTGGAAAGGATTTGTTTGGGAAAAGTGCCTCCGACTTGTGTTTAGTTCCTAATGTCAAGGTTCCACCGAAGTTTAAGGTCCCTGATTTTGAAAAGTACAAGGGGAATACTTGCCCTCAGAGTCATCTTATTATGTACGCCAGGAAGATGTCTTCCCAAACTGATAATGATCAACTACTTATTCACTACTTCCAAGACAGTTTGACAAGCGCTACGCTCAAGTGGTATATGGGGCTGGATAGTATGAAGATCCGAACCTTCAATGATTTAGGGGGGCCTTCGTCAAACAGTATAAGTATAATGTGGACATGGCCCCTGACCGTGATCAATTGAGGGCTATGACGCAGAAGGATAAAGAGAGTTTCAAGGAATATGCTCAACGTTGGCACGAGTTGGCCGCGCAAGTCACACCACCATTAGAAGAAAAAGAGATGACCAAGATTTTTTTGAAGACCCTTGGTCCTTTCTTTTATGAGAAGATGGTAGCCAGTGCACCCAGTGACTTTACTGAAATGGTTAACATGGGAATACGCTTAGAAGAAGGTGTTCGCGAAGGAAGACTAGCCAAAGAAGAGATTGCTCCTAAGAAGTATGGGAGTAGTTTTGTGAAGAAAAAAGAGCAAGGTGTAAATGCCATTCAAAAGGGACAATTTAGGAAAAGGTATTCGCCATCACACCAAGTTGCTGCCGTATCACCAGTATTTAATGCTCCAGTTTATCAGCCTCAACAAAATCCGCAGCCATATCAACAACCTCAGTCCTCCAGCGCTCAACAGCCTCAGCCTCAGCAAAATCCGCAGTATCCTCAGCAGAGTCGGCCATTCAACAATCAGGGTCGTGCATATAGAAGGATAAACTTTGAACCTATTCCTATGAAGTATGCTGATTTGTTTCCAGCTTTGGTCCAGAAAGGTCATATTCAAACAAAAGCTCCACCTATGGTTCCTACAAATCCTCCTCCTTCTTATAGAGCTGACAAGTTTTGCCCCTATCATCAAGGTGCTCCAGGGCACGATATCGAAAGTTGTTTCGGTATGAAAGTAGACGTCTAGAGGCTCATTAAGTACGGAATCCTGTCCTTCAAAGATTCTGACCCTAATGTACAAGTTAACCCGTTACCACCGCATGGTTCACCCTCTATTAACATGATTCAAGACTGTTTGGCAGATGATGTTCAGAAAACTCCAATCGAAAGGGCCGAAGAGGTTTCTGTTATAGTGCCTCACTTTAAAGAAGTGGAGCGTATCGAAATTGTGTATAATAGCAGAAATCCAGCTGTTACCCCGTTGGTAATCAATGTGCCTGGACCTGTCCCTTATACTTCCAATAAGGCTATCCCCTACAGGTACAACGCTACAATGTTGGAGAATGGAAAGGAAGTGCCTTTGCCCACTGTACCTTCAACAGTTAATATTGCAGATGTCAGCAGAGTAACAAGGAGTGGTCGAGTCTACCCGACTGTACCACCGAAAGAAAAAGAGGTCTCAGAGGAACAAACAGGCTCAAAAGATCCAATTGTGGGACAGTCTAGTGGATCTAATTTATCCAATTCAGATGAATGCCTAAAAGTGATTAAGAGGAGCGAGTATAAGGTTGTCGATCAGCTCCTGCAAACCCCGTCAAATATTTTTGTGTTGCAATTGCTGATGAGTTCTGAGGCTCATAGAGAAGTGCTCCGGAAAATATTAGAACAGGCGTATGTCGAACAAGATGTGACCATGGAACAGTTTGACAACATCATTGGTAGTATTACTTCATGTGACAATCTGGGTTTTAATGAGGATGATCTCCCAGAAGAAGGAAGGAAACATAACATGGCTTTACATATTGCTGTGAACTGCGGAAACGACTCTCTATCCAGTGCGTTGGTTGATACTGGATCGTCTCTAAATGTGATGCCTAGAACTACTCTATCTAAGCTATCCTATTAGGGACCGCCGATGAGGCCAAGTCATGTTATTGTCAAAGCTTTTGATGGGTCAAGGAAAAAGGTAATTGGTGAGGTGGATTTGCCGATGACTATTTGATTACAGACTTTTATGATCACATTTCAAGTCATGGACATTCGTGCCGCCTATAGATGTTTGCTAGGGAGGCCATGGATACATGAAACTGGGGCAGTTACTTCCACTCTACATCAGAAGTTGAAATATGTTTTTGAGGGAAAAACAATTACAGTTTGTGGGGAAAGGGCTTTGGTGGTAAGTCACTTGTCATCATTCTCATATGTCGAAGCTGAGGAAGAGGTTGGCACGCAATTTCAAGCTTTGTCTATTGTGGGCGAGGGTGTCCGAAAATCTCAGGCATCCATGTCATCATTTAAAGACGCGCAGCGAGTAGTGAACATTGGTCATCAAACAATGTGGGGAAAAGTGTTGTCTTTGCCAGAGAACAAAAATAAGGAAGGTCTCGGTTTCACCAGCAGTTCTGCTCAACTAACTACCAAAAGTCAAGGGTTTCCACTGATTAATAAAGTGTTCCGTAGTGGAGGAGTCGTCCATCATCCTCAGATTAATGTTGTGTCAGAGGATGAACTTGAAGGCTACGTATCAGATGGTTCTGCAAGGTCCTCCATTCCTTACGAAGACTATGAGCCCTATATGGAAGATCCAGGCTATGTTTCAGATGAGTTTGACTATACCTTTGGAGTTTATGCTGTCACCGAGGAAGATTCAGATGAGGACATTCTAGACTTTGTGACCCCAGGCGTTGTGGTCAAGAACTGGAGTGCGGTTGAATCCCCTGCTGCCTTTCATATATCTAAGTAAAGCATTTGTTTTAAAATTTTCGCTCTGCCCAAGGCGAAACTGCATTTATTAGGGCTTACTTTTAATAACTCCCTTTGCTCTGTCCGAGGCAAAGGTGACTTTGTTGGGCGTGTCTTTTTGGTTTTGCTATCATCAATAAATCACTTTCATTTTCATTTGAGTTTTATATTTATTTATGACGTTGGAAAATAATAAAGTAGCATCTCGCATACACACACTTCCCACTTTGCAAAAACTTATTAAAAATCACATCACTTGCGCAGATTGCTACATAAAATACATCTTGGGAATAATGATCCACTGCCTTCTCCGAATTTCGAGTTTCCTGTGTACGAAGCCGAGGACAAAGAAGAAGATATCCCAGAAGAAATTTCCAGATTGCTTGAGAAAGAAGAGAAAGCTATCCAATCTCATCAGGAGCCAGTGGGAGTAATCAATTTGGGATCAGAAGAAATCCGCAGAGAAGTGAAAATTGGAGCTCTGCTCAAATCTGATGTGAAGAAACAGCTGATTGATCTGCTTGGAGAGTTTGTTGATGTGTTTTCTTGGTCATATCAAGATATGCCTGGATTGGACACGACTATAGTTGAACACCGTCTGCCTTTGAAGCCAGAGTGCCCGCCGGTAAAATAGAAGCTCAGAAGGACTCGACCCGACATGGCTCTAAAGATTAAGGAAGAGGTACAAAAGCAGATTGATGCAGGTTTCCTTGTCACTGCCAAGTATCCGCTATGGTTAGCTAACATTGTACCCGTTCTGAAGAAGGATGGTAAGGTTCTCATGTGTGTAGACTACAGGGGTTTGAATAAAGTCAGCCTGAAAGATGATTTCCCATTACCTCACATTGACATCTTGGTTGACAGTACCGCGAGATATGAGGTTTTCTCCTTCATGGATGGTTTTTCAGGTTACAACCAGATTAGAATGGCTCTCGAGGACAGAGAGAAGACGTCATTCATCACGCCTTGGGGCACCTTTTGTTACAAAGTTATGCCGTTTGGATTAAAGAATGCAAGGGCAACATATCAGAGAGCTATGACTACTTTGTTCCATGATATGATGCACAAAGAGATCGAGGTGTATGTGGATGATATGATAGCTAAGTCGAAGGCCGAAGATGATCATGTTAAACACCTGGCTAAGCTATTCGGTCGTTTGAGGGAATACAAGCTCCGTCTGAACCCCAATAAATGCATATTTGGAGTAAGATCAGAGAAACTATTGGGTTTTATTGTCAGTCAAAGAGGGATTGAAGTGGACCCTGACAAAGTGAAAGCTATCCGGGAAATGCCAGCTCCCGCCACCGAGAAACAAGTCAGAGGATTCTTGGGATGTTTGAACTATATCTCCAGGTTTATATCCAACATGACTGCTACATGTAAACTTATTTTCAAGCTTCTAAGGAAAGAACAAGGGTATGTTTGGACTGAAGATTGTCAAAAGGCTTTTGATAGTATCAAAGAGTACTTGCTTGAACCACCTATCCTGATACCGCCAGTTGAAGGACGACCTTTAATTATGTATCTGACTGTTTTAGAAGATTCGATGGGTTGCGTACTCGGTCAACAAGATGAAACAGAAAAGCAAGATCATATCACTTATTACTTGAGCAAGAAGTTTACTGATTGTGAAACAAGGTACACTATGTTAGAGAAGACTTGTTGTGCTTTGGCGTGGGCCGCCAAGCGTTTGCGCCAGTATATGTTGAATCACACTACTTGGTTAGTTTCAAAGATGGATCCTATCAAGTATATTTTTGAGAAGCCTGCTTTGACTGGGAGAATTGCTAGATGGCAGATGTTATTGTCTGAATATGATATCGAGTACCATACTCAGAAAGCTGTTAGAGGTAGTGTTTTGGCTGATCATCTGGCTCACCAGCCCATTTTGGATCATCAACCCTCAAACGATGATTTTCCAGACGAGGATGTTATGTTTTTAAAGATGAAAGATTGTGAGGAACCCGTACATGGTGAAGGGCCGGAGCCAGGTTCTCAATGGGGTTTAGTTTTTGATGGAGCTGTCAACGCTCATGGAAAAGGGATAGGTGTTGTTATTGTGACTCCTCAAGGGACCCACTTCCCATTTACTTCCAGATTAACATTTTAATGTACTAATAATGAGGCTGAGTATGAAGCGTGCATTATGGGTCTTGAGGAAGCAATTGATTTGAGAATTAAGAATTTGGATGTGTTTGGCGATTCTGCAGTGGTAATCAACCAAATCACTGGAGAATGGATAACTCGACATGATAATTTGGTCCCATACAGGGATTATGCTGGGAGACTGTTACCGTTCTTTGATAGGGTTGAGTTTCATCATATTCCTCGTGATGAGAACAGAATGGCAGATGCTTTGGCAACTTTGGCCTCAATGATTGTGGTGAACTTTTGGAACGAGTGTCCTCGGATCGAAGTAAAACGTCTTGACAGAACCGCCTACATCTTTGTCGTTGAAGAAGTCGAAGATGACAAACCCTGGTACCATGACATCGAAGTTTTTCTTAGAACTCAAGAATATCCTTTGGGAGCTTTCAACAAAGATAAGAAAACTTTGAGAAGGTTGGCTGGAAATTTTCTTTTGAGTAATAATGTGTTGTATAAACGAAATTTTGACATGATCTTGCTGAAATGTGTTGACAGACGAGAAGCAGATATGTTAATGACGGAAATTCACGAAGGATCTTTTGGCACTCATGCTAACGGGCATGCTATGGCTAAGAAGCTTTTAAGGGCTGGCTATTATTGGATCACGATGGAATCAGATTGTTACAAGTTTGCTAGAAAATGTAACAAGTGTCAGATTTACGCGGATAAGATCCATGTGCCTCCGACTTTGTTGAACGTTATCTCGTCCCCGTGGCCCTTCTCTATGTGGGGAATTGACATGATTGGTATGATAGAGCCGAAAGCATCTAATGGACACCGATTCATCCTGGTAGCCATTGATTATTTCACCAAGTGGGTTGAGGCGGCCTCCTACGCTAATGTAACTCGACATGTGGTTGCCAAATTTATCAAAAATCAGCTTATCTGCCGATATGGTGTGCCAAGCAGGATTATTACAGATAATGGATCCAATTTGAATAATAGAATGATGAAAGAACTATGCGAAGAATTCAAGATAGAGCATCATAATTCTTCTCCTTACAGACCAAAGATGAATGGGGCTGTTGAGGCCTCCAATAAGAATATCAAGAAGATCATTCAGAAGATGGTTATTACTTACAAAGATTGGCACGAAATTCTCCCATTCGCCTTGCATGGATATCGTACGATGGTACGCACATCGACTGGGGCAACTCCATTTTCACTTGTCTACGGTATGGAAGCAGTGCTCCCGATAGATGTTGAGATTCCTTCTATGAGGATTTTGGTGGATGCAAAGTTATCAGAAGCTGAATGGTGCCAGAACCGATATGATCAGTTGAACTTAATCGAAGAAAAGAGGATGGTTGCGCTATGCCATGGGCAGTTATATCAGCAGAGGATGAAAAAGGCATTTGATAAGAAGGTTCGACCCCATGTATTCAAAGAAGGTGACCTCGTGCTTAAGAAGATTCAATCTTTCCTCACCGATGTTAGAGGAAAATGGGCCCCGAACTATGATGGACCGTATGTGCTAAGGAAGGTTTTATCAGGAGGCGCTTTGATGTTAGCAACAATGGATGGAGAAGAAATTACCCGTCCTGTGAATACGGACGCTGTCAAGAAGTATTTCGCTTAAAGGAGTTCTCATAACTTAGAGAGAAAAAGTTGTTATTCCCTTGATGTAATCTTTATTATTTTCCAACACTGTAATATTAGGGTCACGCCTTTCTGCTGACCACCATTCAATAAAATTTCTCGTATTATCAAAATCTTTTTCTCGATAGCAAAATCCAAATTGATTTAAAACTTTTACAATACTTCGTGCTTTACTCGGTATATGAATAACAAAGGGATGACCATGGGCGTTTATTTCATCCATGGAAGAACGTCAATCACATATGTTTCCGTAAGATATTTATTTTATCCAGAGACGAGGTCTGTGGAGATTTGGCTTGAGTACCTGTCCGTCTGAGACGTTCATTTCACTCCTCCCAGTCCGTCAGCATCCACATGACATATAAGTAGACAGCATGACATGTGCATTCTTTTCCTGCATTCTTCGTGTTTGCTTTCTTCTATCACTTTGGTTGTAGTTATCCCTAGGTGTTTGGGTGTGTCTTATCCCTCCAAATAGATTTGTCGACCATAGGCAGAAAGAGCAAAATGTTTGTACATTCCCCACGAAGTTCGATCCTCGCGGAAGACGGTTATTTTAGTGCATCCCACTTGAGTTCATACCTCAATGGTCGAGTCATACTTGATAGTTTTCTCTTCGGCTACTTCCCGAATTGAACTTCGGTCCTCGGCAATCACAGTGTGGATAATCTCCAACGTTTGGACATGGAACAACATTATCACAAGATTTTCTCGACCATCTACAATCTGGATTGCGAGCATCTTTTTATTTGAGCAACTCGTATCGGTCGAGATTTTTTTTCAGAACGACAAGGGGCAGTTTATTCAAGACAGTTTAGCCACCCCAGTGGATTCATCAAATGGCATCTCTTCACAAATCCATCAGAGAAGTTCTCCGAAGACATTACAAGACAATTCTCTTTATTTGAGGATTCACAGATGTTTTACAATTACAACAAAGACTACTCCGCAAGAATGTATTTCCCCAGCGAGCTCACCATACAAGTTTATTTCTATCAAACGACATTTCCCCAGAGAAGTCGAAGAAATTTATCACATTTGTCTCTCTTTACTTGAGAAGACATACATTACAATTCAACCAGCCTACATCTCTTCCGAAGATCCTCGTTGAAGTTCTACAATCTACAATACATTATGGCCCACAGCCAAAAAATTCTACAATCTACGATAACATTATGGCTTACAGCCGAAGTTCTACGATCACATCCACAATGACAAATCCCATCCACAATATACAATCTACAAATTATGTCTACAGAGTTTTACAACTTACGTCGACATCTACAGTCTATAATGACAACTACAACTACAAATTACAATGATTCTACGATCTACAAAATTTTCAACATTTCAAGTAGAGACTGAGATCAGCTCATGGTTCCCATATCATGACGCTCGGGGAGGTCAAACATCAGAGACTAAGACCAGCTCATGGTTCCCATACTATGATGCTCGGGGAGGTCATGCATCAGAGACTGAGACCAGCTCATGGTTCCCATACTATGACGCCCGGGGAGGTCCTACATCAGAGACTGAGACCAGCTCATGGTTCCTATACCATGACGCTCAGGGAGGTCCTACATCAGAGACTGAAACCAGCTCATGGTTCCCATACTATGACGCTCGGGGAGGTTCTACACCAGCGATTGAGACCAGCTCATAGTATCCAGACTATGACGCTCGGGGAG
Source organism: Lathyrus sativus (assembly GCA_963859935.3). Lineage (NCBI taxonomy): Eukaryota > Viridiplantae > Streptophyta > Magnoliopsida > Fabales > Fabaceae > Lathyrus > Lathyrus sativus. Next base: position 651,068,430 of record OZ012739.1, on the reverse strand, counting down.
GTTATACTTTTTACTATTTCCAATTGGATTTCAAAAGAACAAGAAAATAATATAAAATTAAAAAAAATAATAAGAAAAAAACAAAACAGAACTGAATTATTGATTCGATCAGAGAATTTACTTTGGATATTACTGCCATCTGGACTGCTCCGTGGTGATAATAAGTTATCTTTCGATTACAAGTTTCTCACCTGTTGTTAAAACACCATATTCTTGGCGTATGTGCTGCTGTTATACTTTGGAGATTTCCCATTGGTGGTTGTATCCTGTCCCCGCGGAGTCCCGCTTCGTTGAGTCTGTTGCTCATTTGTTTCTCGCACGTCGTGTCTAGTTTTCTCCCCTGTGACGCCATTAATCCACAGGACCGTCTCTCTTGCATCTTCATATCATTGCATACCATTTGCATTCGGTGGCTTCTTAGGGCCAAAAATTCGTGCAATGTTTGTATTTAAGTCCCTCCTATCTCATCGAGAAGAAGAGTTCAATCTCCATATCTCCGGATAGAAGTAACTTAAATAGGGGCATCTGTCACACCCTAATTTTTGACCTTAAGATTCCATCTTCTCTTTTTTGTGTTGTTTTTTATCTTTATTTTCTTTTATGTGTGTCTATTACAGCTAACCAGTTTGCGCAGATGCAATTCTTTCAATTACAGATTCTTAACATCAAGCACCACTATAGCGCAACCTGGGAACTCTGTTTTAAGGGTCGCATCATTTGAATTGCCCTTCGTTCGTACAGGAGTTCATATTTGGTTAACAATGGACCTATTATGTTGAGATCTCGCCAAACCCCTTCGCACTTCAACTCTGTTAATCATCGAGGTTTTTTCAGGATGTTCCCTTTTATAGGCAAAGACTTATAGTTTGAATTTCTGAGATTGGTTGTCGTGGACCAAAGATTTTAAAGTTCAATGCGGAGTTTGAGTCAAAACATTTCCTTTGTTCAAACTCGTCCAAGATGGGTTAAAACTCTTAGCTTTTGTTTATCAAAGGTTAATTCACGTTGAGCTTGGAAGATATCTTTTTTTGAGTACTTAAAAAAGGCAACAACTGAAGTTATACTTATCAAATCACCTGAAGTTAAACATTACTATGGTATTTCACCCAAGACTTCTCACATAGTGGCCGAATGCACGACACGTCAAATTACTTTTAATACGGTAAGGGTGATACATAAGTTCAAAGATTTTGAAAGGAACAGTAAGATTATTCTACGAGGATTTTTGAATTACCAAGGCTTGGTGGTTCTCATGAAGCTCATACTACATTAAATTTGTTATCACTATTAAGAGTATATACACTATGCTACCAGAGCTGCAATGATCGAGTTCGTCCCAAGTTTCATGCCTATATGTTTTCAAGTCATTACACTGTTTGAGAAGGCAATTGAAGTACAAAAATCATAAGATAAAGTGTGTGCTACAAAGAATGGGAATTGAAATTCATATATCCACTACACTTATGAAAACAGAATTTTGTTATAGTGAAAACATGCTGCGAGTTTACGAACAAGGATCCAAACTCAAACTTTCGAGAAAACTCCAATAATATTGTTGGGCGTGAGATTTCAGCAGAGCTTTTTTTTACGGAAGAACTGTTGCGCTTTTTTTTCTTTCACCAATAGTAGAAGGATCGACACGTAAGAGTAGGTGTGATCTCTTGGAATGTTAACAAGTGGTGATACGATCTTGAAAGCCCTCTGAGAAGATACCACGTACATGGTAGAAATCAAACGCAAATTCAAGATTAAGCTTCAATCATGATTTTGAAAATAGTAGTAGAACTCTGCAGCATAATCCTTGGCAGAATTGCTCCGAACGGCATCGCTGGTGCAACAGTTTCAAGCATAGCCTCCTGAATTTTCAGAACCAGAATTTGTGAGCAAAGTTTTCTATTTCTAGCTTTTACTCTAACATAAAAGAGGTCAAGTCTGCTACCTTTCGATCGAAATTGTCCTTTTGACGAGAATGATGTTGTCAGCAACATTGAAACCTCTAGCCAGCTTTACTTAACAGCGCACCATTCCGTAATCCATAAGGCTTTATCTACAAGACATGTCAAAGCACAATTCCAGCTCTATTCGGTGACGCCCTCATTTTCCTGCATAAGACAATTCACAAAGCAAATGAACTATTAAAACCCCGTAAAGATGCCCAGACCAGTGCACCAGCAGTCAGCACAGTCATATTTTCATCAGTAAATGGATTGTGTAATCAAGAAAACAATGCAATAATCAACACTCCATGTTAGAAGGCAATGCTTGAAACTCTTGCAATTGCCAAACTACCATCTCAGACTTCAACAACCATTACTACAATAGGGCAACAACATTTTCTACATATTCATTACCTCAAGCAAATAATGAAGTTCATGAAAAGCAACCACCTAACTTCAGAAGGAGAGCATCGTAGAGCATAATGCATTACCTGTTAGAGAGCTGCGACATTTGTTGAGCCCATGATTCACAAGTACAAGCATTGAGAGTACCGGGTCAAAGCCAAAACCTGCGCTCCAGACGTAAGCTATAGTAACCTATGCCAGGAACTTCCGATGGCTATTGTTGCGGTAGAAATAGGATCACAAACTATTAATGAGTTTGAATCGCAATTCAATTCACAACCGCTCTTTGATTTATCCGAAGGAAAAGGTCAAAAGAGGGAAAACCTATTTTGCATCGTAAACACAATGCGGGGAAAGATCTAGGGTTCGGGGGTTGGTTAAATTTAGGGAAGGTATTAGCATCCTAAACTTCTGTAGTACTCTACAGGAACCTTTTGTTCAAATGTTTACTATTTTTGCTTTATTTATTTGCTTAAGATATATGTACAAAAGATTACAAGTGAGAAAATAAACCTAAGGGGTTAATTCTAAGTTTACTCGGCAAGACATCGCATCTTGTGCCTACGTATCCTTACGGGAGTGGAATCAGAGTAATCGTAGTTCCCCTCAAAAGGGAGGTTAAAGACTTCTTGACTGTGATCAAGGTCTCAAGGGGAATAAACATGTCTTAAGGACACGCTTACGCGGAGTGTAGAAACTCCAAATCTCTACGTTGAAATGTTAAGTTGTAATTAGGGTTAAATTAGATTAGGGATTCCGCGGCGGGAAACCCTAAAATGAGCGCGACGGCTCTTTGACCTAATGCTAGGGATAAAATTGTAAATTAGCCTACGACGAGGCATTTGTGAAAATTAGGGTTTGTAAGGGTGTAATTTTGAATGTGTGAGGGTTTATGGACTATTGACACGGCGGTCAAACGGCTAGACCTAATTCCTTCGGAGGAGTGAAATTAATTATAAAGATGCGATGAAATTAAATATACATACAACGGCAGAAAATAAAGTGCGGAAAGATAAATGCGACAATTGTCTCGCAAAATTACATCCCATAAGCAGTTACAATTATAATAGCTAAATATAAAACCGAAAATAAGTTTCAAATTGAACATAATAGCTGCAAGAAACAAAACAAACAAAAATGTCAGTATGTGGGGTTAGACGAAAACGAAATCAAAATTGAACGAGAAACAAACCGTATGAATTTTGGAGGACTTTTATGGTCTTTTTAACCAAGGATTTAAATTTGTGAAAAGAGAGATTAATTTTAATTAAAAGAGTTTTGAGTTTTAAAAAAAAATTATTAATAAAAAAGTGAAAGTTTGGTTAATTATTCTAAAAAAGGAGTTTTAGTGATAATATTTTGAAAAAAAGATTTAATCATTAAAAAAAACAATTGGTTTAATTTAAAAAATCTTAATGTTAGTTAAAAAACACGTTTTACTTTAAAGTTATAAAAAAGTTTTATTATTTGAAAAAAAACATTTGATTATTTTATTTAAAAAGAGTTTTAATTAATTTGAAAAAGGTTTTTGGTTATAAAAAAGAAAGGGGCTTCTTGATTTTTTTTTAAAAAGATAAACAAAATAAAATAACAAATGGAAAAACAATAAATAAAAAAAAAAGGTTGGGCCGGTCATCACTCTTCTTCTCTCTGCTCTCTGAGTTTGCGTGTGTTCCTCTCCTTCTTGTTTGCCTCTCACGGATGTTATCTTCTTCTTCTTTTGCATGGCCGCCGATTTGTCTTCTTCATCTCTTTTTCCTGAAAAACATGAAAAGCAACACAAAAATTGTAATTATATTTTTTGATCCTTACGGAATGATGATGGCCGATGATGCTTTGTCCTGAGGCTAGAGGATTTTTGACGGGGTTTGCTTGGATTTTTACGAAAAAGTTTTTTTTTTTTCTTGTTATGATTTTCGTCCCCTTTATACTTGTTTTTTTAAATCTTTTTTAATCTCAGATTTAATTTGAATAGATTTTTATGATGATTTCAGATTTGATTCAATGATGGTGATGCTGATTTTCTTATGATGATGATATGATCTGATTGATTTGATCTGGAATTCATTGGGATTGGATTTGATTAAAAAATTGTTGGGATTTAAATTTAAAAGTTAGCAAAGAAAATAAGAGTTTCAAGTTAAATAAAAATTAGAGTTTTAAGTTTAAAAAAACTGAGTTAGAATTTTAAAATAAAAAAAAATATTTGAATGTTGGTTTTAAAAAATGTTAGAATTATTTTAAAAACTGTTAGAATTTAATTTTAAAAAGAATTTAGATCTTAATTTTAAAAAAAAAGGATAGATTTAATTTATTAAAAAAAAAAGGTTAGATTTAATTTTTAAAATAGTTAGAAAAAAAAAGATTTAATTTTAAAAAGAAGTTAGAGAAAAAAAGATTTAATTTTAAAAAGAAGTTAGAGAAAAAAAAGATTTAATTTTTAAAAAGAGTTAGAAAAAAAAGTTTTAATTTTAAAAAAAGTTAAAAAAAAGATTTAACTTTAAAAGGTAGAAAAAAAAGGATTTAACTTTTAAAATAGTTAGAAAAAAGATTTGATTTTTTTAAAAAAAATAGAAAAAAAGATTTAACTTTAAAAAAGTTAGAAAAAAGATTTAACTTTAAAAGGTAGAAAAAAAAGGTTTAATTTTAAAAAGTTAGAAAAAGATTTAACTTTAAAGAGTTAGAAAAAAAGTTTTAATTTTAAAAAGTTAGAAAAAGATTTAACTTTAAAGAGTTAGAAAAAAAAGTTTTAATTTTAAAAAGTTAGAAAAAGATTTAACTTTAAAGAGGAGTTAGAAAAAAGATTTAAAAAAAAGTTAGAAAAAAGATTTAATTTTAAAAAGAAGTTAGATTTTTATTTTAAAAAAGGTATTAGAATTTGATAAAAAAATGTGTTAGAAATTAATTTAAAAAAGGTTATAAAAAAAAATTTACTCTTAAAGAAAAGAAAAAAAAAAAAAAAAAGTTAAATTTTAATCTAAATCCTAAAAGTTAGTAAGAAGAGCTTAAAATGATTTAAATAAATAAACTAAATAAAAAAAAAGTTAATAAAAAACATTAGTAAAGTTATAAAAAAAATTTAATTAAATTATTATTAGTTAAAAAAATAAGATTTAAAAAAAAAAAGTTAATTTATTAAGTTAATCAGAATTTAAAATAAAAATAAAAAGAAAGGGTAAAATTTGGGGTATTACAGTTGCCCCTATTTAAATTGCTACACCGGATGATTTGAGTGGCGGAGACTCGAGGAATCATGGTGGAGGGATTTAAATATAGATAACCGAAAATTTTGCCCTTATATGTGGCGATATGCAATGCTATAGACAAAACGAGAACAGACTAATGCAGACAATGATATGATGCGTATGCTGGAATGATGAATTGCGAAAATGCTGACGAATACGACGACACAGGGACATACGCTACGAGAAGAACACACTGGGGAAAACGACGCGCTGGGACACAGTACAACACCGGGGAATTCTAAAATGATGGTCAACTGGTGCGAACACGACCAATTGTCATTTTTAGAACAGGAACGGGATTCTCAAATGGAGATGGCACCTATGAGACGGCCTCCACTGGGGAATCTAAAAGTAAAACTGAATCATGTACGACTGCAAGATCGATTACAGAATGCTGGAGCATTGAGCAAAGAATAACATCCAAGCTTCTGTAAACTATCTCTCGTGACAGGATCAAACGGACTTTTCGGGAATCCGTAGCAAATATACAGGGTGAAAAGAACCGGCTGTATGCCAAAATAAATGGACTTTGAGAATAAGATCCTTAAATGGAGATGGCACCTATGAGATGACCTCCACTTGGGAATGTCTAATAATAACTGGATCTACACGGTTGCAAGATCGATCACAGAATGCTGGAGTATTGAGCAAAGAATAACATCCAAGCTTCTATAAACTATCCTTCGTGATGGGATCGAACGGACTTTTCGGAAATCCGTATCAAATATACAGGGTAAGGACCGGCTGTATGCCAAAATAAATGGACTTTAATGGGAAGTGCCCTGATAAGCTTCTCGCGGGAGAACTGTCACTTGGAAGGGACTTATGTGCCAAAATGGATAAGCACTCAAATAAAGAGGCTGCTGCTTATCTGATAAATAAATCTTCTCGCATTTAAGGTCGGCGCCTGGAATACAATTCTGATTCTCTCTTACTAAAGGATAAATAAACTTCTTCATGTTTCAAGATCGTGCTCTCCTGAACATGAAAAGGGTAAACTGAACTTCCTCATACTTCAGAATCGTGCTCTCCTGAATATGATTCGGCTCTTTCGGGTAAATGAAATTCTTCATACTTCAGAATCGTGCTCTCCTGAATATGAAAAGGGTGAACTGAACTTCCTCATACTTCAGAATCGTGCTCTCCTGAATATGAAAAGGGCTGACTGAACTTTCTCATACTTCAGAATCGTGCTCTCCTGAATATGAAACTGGATGACTGAATTTCTTCATACCTCAGAATCGTGCTCTCCTGAATATGAAACTGGATAATCGAACTTCCTCATAACTCAGAATCGTGCTCTCCTGAATATGATTCGGCTTCTGAAATTTCTTCATTTTTCAGAATCGTGCTCTCCTGAAAAACGGCCAACTGAACTTTCTCATAACTCAGAATCGTGCTCTCCTGAATATGATTCCGCTCCTTCTTTTACTAAAGGATAAATGAACTTCTTCATAACTCAGAATCGTGCTCTCCTGAATATGAAACTGCTCAAACCTCCCCGTAACTCAAGATCGTGCTCTCCTGAATACGATTTGGTTCAAACCTCAAGACGGCAGGTAAATGGAAGCCCAACTACTCCATGGAGATGGCCATTTGCTGCGATTCATAACGAGGATAGGATCGACTTCTTAGGTGAGAAATGTCGTATGCTGATGCTGTAAAATGTAAAGTGTAAAGGGTTGTACTGATATATTTTCCGGCGCGAACTGGCGTGTATCTGTAAAGGATTGTAGTTGAAGATATTGCAAAATAAATGCACGTCCGGGTACAGTGATAAACTTCTCGGGCGAGAACAGTCGAACATCTGTCATGGTATGGTGAAAATCTTTAGATGGTGCAAAATAAATGCACGTCCGGTTGGGCTTGACTACCGACAAGACTGAGATTCAATCTAGGATCGAGCTAGAAAGAAGACTGGTAATCAAAACTCCATCGAGGGAATGATCTCGGAGGGTAAATATCTTATCCTGGTGAGGAAAGATAGCTGAAGTAACCGTCATCCACGAGGATCGAGCTCCGTGGGGAAACTGGAAATGCATATGTATTTTATGCTTAGGGCTGACAATCTATTTGGAGAGAATGGACAGACCCAGTTACTCGGTGGTAACAACCAAATGATGGTGAAACACAATGAACCTGTGAATGCTAATGCATATGTTAATGCATATGTTAATATGAATGTATGTTGATGTCTATGTATGTTAGATGTTATGAAATGAGTATGTAATGAGTATGTAATGAATATGTAATGAATATGTAATGAAATAGGCATGTGATGCTTATGCCCCATGCGTAGGCCGACGAAACAGACTAGAGACAGGACGAGAGACGAAATAAACATCTCGACGGAGATACCCTGCGTTCTCTGCAACCAATACGTCAATCATGGGTAAGAAAGATCAATGGTAGAATCAAATCTGGTTTTAAAGTTCTGAATTCTCTGGGGAGAAGGTGATCTGCTTGGGTGTACAGTATCACATCTTCACATGGGGAGAAGAAAACCTGAGGAACACTTTTAAGTTACCCCAAGAAGAAGTTGTCAGCTTATAGTCTCTCTGGGGACTATCACTGGGCGATGGTTTAAAAGTGTTTCTGCAATAATGATATTTTCGGGGAATGAAGAGATCCTGTCGGAATTTCCACTAGTCAAAGTAATTTATTACATTTCAAACTTGTTTTGTTTTTTTGAAAAACAGTTTTGGAAAATCTACAATGCACCTTTCATTTTCAAATTTTTAAGAATAAACGCATTTTGCATAACAATAGAAAATAAAGAGCAATGCACCAAGGAATGTAAGTAACGAGATGGTATCTTTTATTAAAGGGTGGCTGCTTGCTGAAGGCATAGCTCCACAGATGGTTATGTTTAAAAATTGGCAACATGGGAAAAAGTTACATCGAATTCAATGACACCTACTGACACTAATAACTAAGACTAATCCAGAATCCTGCTTTGGGGCAAGGATGAAAGAACTGAAACATGGCTCTCATGCGGAAAGTGTGTTCGAGATAATCAGTGTCTTCTGATGCAATGAAATGCTTTTGTCCCTAACTTTTGCCTGGACCGCCCTTTCGGGTTTTCAATCCACCGGGACGCTCTTTTTTGCCTAAGCCGCCCTTTCGGGTTTTCAACTTAGCGAGCTTTTTATTATTATTATTTTTTTTCAACCCTTACTTTTGCCTAAGTCGCCTTTTGCAGGTTTTCGACTTAGCGGGTTTTTAGGCATAATATTTTCGGACTGCATCAGAATTCACGGGATGTGCTAGTTCTTCACCGTCCATTGTCGTAAGTATTAGAGACCCTCCGGAGAAGACAGTCTTTACAACGAACGGGCCTTCATAATTGGGCATCCACTTTCCACGCATATCTTTGTGTACTGGCAAGATCTTTTTGAGTACGAGCTCTCCTTGGCGGAACTCACGAATACGAATCTTCTTATCAAACGCTCTTTTCATCTGTTTCTGATATAATTGCCCATGGCACATGGCTGTCAAACGCTTCTCGTCAATGAGATTCAACTGATCCAATCTGTCTTGAACCCACTCAGCTTCCTCAAGTTCAGCTTCCATTAACACTCTTAAAGAAGGTATCTCTACTTCGATGGGGAGCACGGCGTCCATTCCATACACCAATGAGAAAGGTGTTGCCCCTGTCGAAGTTCTCACTGAGGTTCTGTATCCATGCAAAGCAAACGGTAACATCTCATGCCAATCTTTGTAAGTCACAACCATCTTTTGCAGGATCTTCTTGATATTCTTATTTGCAGCTTCAACGGCTCCATTCATCTTAGGACGGTACGGAGAAGAATTGTGGTGAGTGATCTTGAAGTTATCACACAACTCTTTCATAGTCTTATTATTCAGATTGGTGCCATTGTCAGTTATTATCCGGCTTGGGATTCCATAACGGCAGATGATTTCTTTCCTGATGAATCGGGTAACCACTTGCTTGGTCACGTTGGTGTAGGAGGCAGCCTCTACCCATTTGGTGAAATAATCTATAGCAACGAGGATAAAACGATGTCCATTAGAAGCTTTCGGCTCAATCGCCCCAATCATGTCAATGCCCCACATAGAGAACGGCCATGGTGAAGACAAAACATTCAACGGTGACGGAGGCACGTGCATTTTATCAGCATAGATTTGGCACTTATGGCATTTCCTAGCGTATCGGATGCAGTCGGCCTCCATGGTTAACCAGTAATACCCAGCCCTTAACATCTTCTTGGACATAGCGTAACCATTGGCATGGGTTCCGAAGGTCCCCTCATGAATTTCCTGTAGTAACATGTCCGCTTCCCGTTTATCAACACATCTGAGCAGGACCATGTCGTGATTTCTCTTGTACAACACACCATTACTGATAAAGAATTTGGACGCCAATCTTCTCAACGTCTTTTTGTCCAGACCAGTAGCACCATCGGGATACTCCTGCTTGGCGAGGTAGTTCTTGATATCATGAAACCAAGGCTTTTCATCCACCTCAACTTCTTCGACCATCTGACAATAAGCGGGCTCAACCTTGCGCTCAATATGGATAAGAGGTGCTTCATTAACAAACTTAACTTTCCACATGGATGCTAACATGGCTAATGCGTCAGCTACGTGATTCTCGGATCTAGGAACATGCTCGAACTCTATCTCGTCGAAATACTTGATCAGCTCAATAATATAGTCTTTATAAGGGATTAACTTCTCATTCTTCGTTTCCCATTTGCCCTGTACTTGGTAAATAACCAAGGCTGAGTCACCACTTACTTTAAGAAGTTTGATTCGGAGGTGAATTGCTGCTTCGAGGCCGAGGATACACGCTTCATACTCTGCGACGTTATTAGTACACTCAAAGTCCAACCTTGCTGTAAATGGAGTGAATCCACCCTTTGGGTTCATCAAAACGGCGCCTATACCATGCCCATTGAAATTCGAGGAACCATCAAACATCATCTTCCACCAAAGACCTGGTTCTGGACCTTCGCTCGGATCTGGCTCTTCACAATCTCTTTTAATCAACAAAATATCCTCATCAGGAAAATCGAGCTTAAGAGGTTCATAATCTTCAACTGGCTGGTCTGCAAGATAATCAGATAAAATACTACCCTTAATCGCCTTCTGGGGTACATATTGGATGTCATATTCGGATAACAACATGTGCCAACGGGCTAGCCTCCCGGTTTGAGCAGGTTTTTCAAAAATATACTTGATCGGGTCCATTTTAGAAATCAATAACGTGGTATGACAGACCATATATTGCCGAAGGCGCTTAGCGGCCCATGCCAATGCACAACAAGTTTTCTCTAATGGTGAGTATCTGTTTTCGCAATCGGTAAACTTCTTGCTCAGGTAATAAATTGCATGTTCCTTTTTCCCAGTCTCATCATGTTGCCCAAGCACACAACCCATAGACTTCTCGAGGACAGTAAGGTACATAAACAACGGTCTTCCAGGTACGGGCGGGATCAGAATAGGGGGATCTTGCAAATAACCCTTAATCTTCTCAAACGCTTTCTGACAATCAGGGTTCCACTCAACTGTCTGCCCCTTGCAAAGCAACTTGAATATCGGCTCACAAGTAGCGGTCATATTAAAGATAAACCTGGAAATGTAATTCAGACGTCCCAGAAAACCCCTAACTTGCGTCTCGGTTCGCGGAGCCGGCATATCTTGAATGGCTCGGACTTTGTCAGGATCCACCTCAATCCCTCGCTGGCTAACAATGAAACCAAGCAATTTTCCGGATCTGACACCGAAGGTACATTTTGCAGGATTCAATTTCAACTGATATTTCCTGAGTCGTTCAAACAGCTTCACCAAATGGTCTAAATGCTCCTCTTCACTCTGAGATTTGGCTATCATATCGTCCACATACACCTCAATTTCTTTGTGCATCATATCATGAAAAAGAGTGGTCATAGCACGTTGGTAAGTTGCCCCTGCATTCTTTAAACCGAAGGGCATGACTTTGTAGCAGAAGGTTCCCCAAGGAGTAATGAAAGTAGTCTTCTCTCGATCATCGGGATCCATCTTGATCTGATTATAGCCAGAGAAACCATCCATAAATGAAAACAACGCAAAACTGGCTGTATTGTCTACAAGTGTATCAATATGTGGCAGTGGGAAGTCGTCTTTTGGACTTGCTTTGTTCAGATCCCTGTAGTCTACACACATCCTAACCTTACCGTCCTTCTTGGGCACTGGCACAATGTTGGCAACCCAATCTGGATATTTCGCGACTGCCAAGAAACCTGCATCCAACTGCTTTTTAACCTCATCTCGAATCTTCAAAGCCATGTCGGGTCTCGTTCTTCGAAGCTTTTGTTTGATAGGCGGACAATCTGGCTTAAGCGGCAACTTGTGAACAACAATATCCGTGTCTAGGCCCGGCATATCTTGATACGACCACGCGAACACATCAATATACTCTTTTAACAACTCAATCAACCTCGGCCTAATCTCCGTCCCAAGCATTGCACCAATCTTGACCTCTTTCTTGCTCTCATCTGTACCGAGATTAATTAAGTCCACCTGCTCTTTATGCGGTTGAAGCTCTGTGTACTCGTACTCAATCAATCTTGTCAGTTCCGCAGGTACTTCAAAATCTTCTTCACCCTCGTCTTCAGCTTGATTGATGGGTGCATCCCAGTCAGGAGTGTCAGTAAGGTCATTGGATCCAACAAGGTTTACGATATCTCTGCATGATGGAAGGCTTACTTAGTTAAAATGCTCGCAGATATGTAAGAATGAAATGCTGTTTTTTTTTTTTTTTTTTTTTTTTTTTTTTTTTTTGAAAAAAGGTTGCCAATTTCATTTTTAAAGGTGAAAACGAAAAACGCAAATGAACCAAAGTGGAATTGAACAAAATGCTTTTATTAATATCTTTTTAGAAATGAAAGGTGGCCCGACAAAACAACCCTATAGCCTTGGGCAGAGCTACAGATTTTTATTTGAAAATGTAAATGAAACTTTTTTTTTTAAAAAACAATTACTTTGACAAGGGAAAGATAACAGGGATCTCTACGGCCTCCCAGTTGTTCAAAACTGCATCACCCTTAAACACCAGGTTGCTCAGCTCTTCATTTTCTTCACAGTCGCTGATGGCATTGACTTGGAAACCTCCGCTGACAAATACTTCTTGGATAACCTTCGGACGCCCTTCGACAGTTGTGGCAGCTCCAATCTGAGTTGGTTTGTAACCCAACCCAGAGCGATCAGTCTTGGTCTTGACGTCAATTACCTCTCCCCAACCTTCGGGAATGCCCCTGTCAATTGTTGCTTTGGTACTCTTCAGAGATGCAAAAGATGGATTACCCTGACCCACTGTCTCTTCGACCTCCAGCAGAACAGCATTGGCGATCTCAAGTGCTTGAAAGGAAATGTCTAAAGCATTCTCGTCAGCCTCGATGTAACGGAAAGAGGACAGGTTACTGACCATCAGATCTTCCTCACCGTGTATAATAACCAACTTTCCATCGATTACGAACTTCATCTTCTGATGTAAAGTTGAGGTTACCGCCCCAGCGGCATGAATCCACGGCCTTCCGAGTAAACAACTGTAGTTGGGATTAATGTCCATGACTTGAAACGTGATATTAAAAATTTTCGGACCAATCAGGATAGGAAGCTCAACCTCCCCCATTACCGACCGGCGAGAGCCATCGAAAGCCTTGACAACCAAAGGAGTAGGTTTCAACACAGTCTCTTTACAAGCCAACTTATCGAGAATCCTCTTGGGTAGAACATTCAGAGAAGAGCCGGTGTCCACTAGCACTCTCGCTAAATTGTCCTCTTGACATTTTACCGATATATGTAAAGCACGATTATGGTTCGGACCCTCTTTCGGTAACTCTTCATTGCTGAAACTGAGGGTGTTACAGGCGGTCAAATTGGCAATCACACTATCAAACCGACTGGTGCTAATATCTTGATCCACATGTGCTTGAGTCAAAACCTTCTGCAAGGCCATACTATGAGCGGGTGAATTCATTAACAGAGATAGAATTGAGATCTTGGAAGGAGTCTGATGAAGTTGATCGATAACTTTATAGTCACTTTTCTTGATGATCCTCAAAAATTCGGCATCTTCATCATTCGTGACGGCTCCCTTACCTTTGTCTTTGGCAGGCACAGGGATATTAGTGGTCTCCTTAGGTGGATCCTCATTAGAATGGGGAGTGTACACACGGCCACTGCGAGTCATCCTGCTTACCTCTGCGATATTGGTCACAGTATCCTTACCCTCTTCCTTTGAAATAACCTTCCCAGACTCCTTGTCAATCATCGTCACGTCATATTTCCAAGGCACAGCTTTAGGATCACTGAAAGGAAACGGACTCGGTCTTCGAATAACTATAGGCTTAGGCTGATTCACTTCAGGGATATACGACCTCGGTATATCGAACACGAGGTTGGCGGAGCCTGCCCTTGATAAATTAAACACTGGTACCTTACCCTTTGATTCAGGCTGATGGAAGACAGGCTCAACCACAGCGACTACATCCTTCTTAGCTTGGCTTGTCACTTGTAAAACACCCTCATTAATCAGCCTCTGAACATCATTCTGAACCAACACACAACCCTTAGTACTGGCTTCACAACTTACACATGCAACGTGGGAAGTATCTACCAAACCAACTTCAAACAGTTTCGAGTGGAACATCTTGAGAGGAGTCTTAATCTGTTCAACGTCAAGGGCATAACCTTCTCCCGAATCAGCACTAATGGCATTGACACTCTCATGGTTAGGAAAAGGGTTCTTCTTAACATTTGGTTGAGGATCCTCAAATGATAAAATCTTCTTTTCCAATAAATCTCTAACAATATTTTTGAGAGCATAACAATTCTCCAGATCATGACCAGGCGCACCCTCATGAAATAAACAATGAGCGGCGGCGTTGTAATTGGCGGGTAGAGGATTAGGAGGCGGACCCAAAGCCCGAGTAGTGATGAGACCCTGTTTGACCAAAGAGGGATACAACTCGGTAAAAGTCATCGGGATCGGCGGACAAGGTTTATACGTTCTTCTGTTTGGCATATTCTGGCGAGGAGCCGGACTCTTTGGCTGTTGAGGAGCAGGAGTATTGGGTGCCTGTAGGTAGTTGACAGGAGGCGGATAAACAGGAGGTTGTTGCATAGGTGGATACATGGGAACCTGTTGATTGAAAGAAGGTGTAATAGCTGCCACATAGGGTTGTTGAGCATATTGGACTGGGTACCCTTGAGGTTGAGCATAACCTTGCGGATGCCGATAAAAGCGTTCCCTTGGTCTACCAGAGGATATAGCATTAGTCTCACTCTCCTTCTTTTTCTGGGAGCTATACGGAGGTTTCTTCGGCTGATCCTTAGAAGCGCCATGATTATTTGTCATTTTACCATTCTTCATACCCAATTCAATCTTGACACCCACAACAACGATGTCGGATAAATTTGAAGTCACACTACCCACCATTCTCTCGTAAAATTCTGGACGGACTGTGTCGACAAACCAATCAGCTAACTCTTTCTCGGTCAAAGGGGGTTCTACCTGCGAAGCAGTCTCTCTCCACCTTTGAGCATACTCTTTGAATGACTCAGAATTCTTTTGTGACATACTCAGCAATTGTCTTCTGTCAGGAGCCAGATCCATATTGTACTTGTAGTGTTTGATGAAAGCGTCAGATAAATCTTGAAAGCTCTTAACGCGAGATTGGTCCAAAGTTAAATACCACTTGGAAGAAGCACCCTTCAAACTGTCTTGGAAGCAATGAATCATCAGTTTATCATTCTCGACATGGGCAGCCATTTTGCGATAATACATAATCAGATGACTCTTAGGACAAGTGGCACCTTCATAACGATCGAAATTCGGAGTTTTGAACTTCGGGGGAATAACCAAACCTGAGACCAAACAGACATCTCTTGCAGCAGTCCCAAAAATTTGATCACCCTCTACCTTTTTCAATCTCTGGACGATAGTGTCTACTTCCTCACGAAGCTTATCATGTTTCTCATAACCCTCAACATTCTCATCAAGATTATCAAAAACTGTCTCATTGGAGTACGGTTGCGCACGGGTGTGTACAACAGGTGGTGCAAAGATAGGAACCCCCCTAGAAACTTCAGAAAATAAAGGCACGGCTTGCTGAACAGGTTGATTAATCGGAACAGTGGCTTGAGGAGGCACAAAACCTGGAGCAAGACCATAAGGTGGGTCCTTTGCTACAGTCACACTTGGTGGAGGGTCCACAGTAACGCCGGTAATCTCAGAAACAACAGTGGGCTGGGTATCCATCTTAGCATTCATGACATGTAACAATTCCATCATACGCCCCATACCCCCTCGAAGGTCTTCGAGTTCATTGCTAAGGCGATCGATCTCTTTTGCCTGATCCTCCATTCTCTTCCGAGTTTGAGCTCTGGTGTTGTATTGGTGCCGAGAACTCAGGGTGACAAAACTGGAAGGTGAGAGAACCGAGTGTGAGAAATCGGGAGACACATGCAATGCAAAAATATGATGCTAAAATGTGAATGTAAATGAAGATTTCATGGAATTCAAAACATTTACGAATGTCGTGGGGTACCAAGGAAATCTTTTTCTTGTTTTTTCATTTTATATTTTTTTTATTTATGGTATCCCGCGATATCCATAAATGATATTTGAACTCCATGAAATACAATGCAATGAGATGCTTTATGGATGCAATGCATGAAAACACACAAAGTCCTAGGTTAAAGGCTTGCATGAGGTTCAAAGGCAAGTACCCTCCCTTGAAGTTAGATGGTTCATCCTGTCCTACAAAAGTAACCAGGTTCTAAGGGATCTCAATATCATTGATCCTTCACCAGGGTGGTTGTTCAGAAGGCAACTTACTTGCCAACCAAAACCCTCCAAGTTTAAGATCTCAATGAGCGTAGTATCGAGTGTCAACCAACTTCAGTCTGCACCAAAGCCGGTTACCTCACTACTTTCTAAAGGCCAAGATGAGCTAAATAGGGTTCTAAAAGTCAGTTAGTGCATTGACAACATATGGCAGCCTCAATATTATCCTCAACTTGACTTAAGGAATATAAGCACCAACCAAGAAGTCGCACTAACTATGGCCACCAGATCAACCGTATCGATATACGTCGTACAGTTTCCTTGGTCTATTGCCATTTACCTAAGGTACACTAGATCCGGGTGTAGGACCTATCTCACAGCACAAGGAACAGTCCCACAATCAAAGCACAAATATATACATGCAAATGAATAATGTCACAGATAGTAATAAATATGAACAAGTTAGGGATAACCCTCAAAAGTTAAAGGAGTCCCCAGTGAAGTCGCCATTTTCTGTTGCGGTGGAAATAGGATCACAAACTATTAATGAGTTTGAATCGCAATTCAATTCACAACCGCTCTTTGATTTATCCGAAGGAAAAGGTCAAAAGAGGGAAAACCTATTTTGCATCGTAAACACAATGCGGGGAAAGATCTAGGGTTCGGGGGTTGGTTAAATTTAGGGAAGGTATTAGCATCCTAAACTTCTGTAGTACTCTACAGGAACCTTTTGTTCAAATGTTTACTATTTTTGCTTTATTTATTTGCTTAAGATATATGTACAAAAGATTACAAGTGAGAAAATAAACCTAAGGGGTTAATTCTAAGTTTACTCGGCAAGACATCGCATCTTGTGCCTACGTATCCTTACGGGAGTGGAATCAGAGTAATCGTAGTTCCCCTCAAAAGGGAGGTTAAAGACTTCTTGACTGTGATCAAGGTCTCAAGGGGAATAAACATGTCTTAAGGACACGCTTACGCGGAGTGTAGAAACTCCAAATCTCTACGTTGAAATGTTAAGTTGTAATTAGGGTTAAATTAGATTAGGGATTCCGCGGCGGGAAACCCTAAAATGAGCGCGACGGCTCTTTGACCTAATGCTAGGGATAAAATTGTAAATTAGCCTACGGCGAGGCATTTGTGAAAATTAGGGTTTGTAAGGGTGTAATTTTGAATGTGTGAGGGTTTATGGACTATTGACACGGCGGTCAAACGGCTAGACCTAATTCCTTCGGAGGAGTGAAATTAATTATAAAGATGCGATGAAATTAAATATACATACAACGGCAGAAAATAAAGTGCGGAAAGATAAATGCGACAATTGTCTCGCAAAATTACATCCCATAAGCAGTTACAATTATAATAGCTAAATATAAAACCGAAAATAAGTTTCAAATTGAACATAATAGCTGCAAGAAACAAAACAAACAAAAATGTCAGTATGTGGGGTTAGACGAAAACGAAGTCAAAATTGAACGAGAAACAAACCGTATGAATTTTGGAGGACTTTTATGGTCTTTTTAACCAAGGATTTAAATTTGTGAAAAGAGAGATTAATTTTAATTAAAAGAGTTTTGAGTTTTAAAAAAAATTTATTAATAAAAAAGTGAAAGTTTGGTTAATTATTCTAAAAAAGGAGTTTTAGTGATAATATTTTGAAAAAAAGATTTAATCATTAAAAAAAACAATTGGTTTAATTTAAAAAATCTTAATGTTAGTTAAAAAACACGTTTTACTTTAAAGTTATAAAAAAGTTTTATTATTTGAAAAAAAACATTTGATTATTTTATTTAAAAAGAGTTTTAATTAATTTGAAAAAGGTTTTTGGTTATAAAAAAGAAAGGGGCTTCTTGATTTTTTTTTAAAAAGATAAACAAAATAAAATAACAAATGGAAAAACAATAAATAAAAAAAAAAGGTTGGGCCGGTCATCACTCTTCTTCTCTCTGCTCTCTGAGTTTGCGTGTGTTCCTCTCCTTCTTGTTTGCCTCTCACGGATGTTATCTTCTTCTTCTTTTGCATGGCCGCCGATTTGTCTTCTTCATCTCTTTTTCCTGAAAAATATGAAAAGCAACACAAAAATTGTAATTATATTTTTTGATCCTTACGGAATGATGATGGCCGATGATGCTTTGTCCTGAGGCTAGAGGATTTTTGACGGGGTTTGCTTGGATTTTTACGAAAAAGTTTTTTTTTTCTTGTTATGATTTTCGTCCCCTTTATACTTGTTTTTTTAAATCTTTTTTAATCTCAGATTTAATTTGAATAGATTTTTATGATGATTTCAAATTTGATTCAATGATGGTGATGCTGATTTTCTTATGATGATGATATGATCTGATTGATTTGATCTGGAATTCATTGGGATTGGATTTGATTAAAAAATTGTTGGGATTTAAATTTAAAAGTTAGCAAAGAAAAGCACAATTCCAGCTCTATTCGGTGACGCCCTCATTTTCCTGCATAAGACAATTCACAAAGCAAATGAACTATTAAAACCCCGTAAAGATGCCCAGACCAGTGCACCAGCAGTCAGCACAGTCATATTTTCATCAGTAAATGGATTGTGTAATCAAGAAAACAATGCAATAATCAACACTCCATGTTAGAAGGCAATGCTTGAAACTCTTGCAATTGCCAAACTACCATCTCAGACTTCAACAACCATTACTACAATAGGGCAACAACATTTTCTACATATTCATTACCTCAAGCAAATAATGAAGTTCATGAAAAGCAACCACCTAACTTCAGAAGGAGAGCATCGTAGAGCATAATGCATTACCTGTTAGAGAGCTGCGACATTTGTTGAGCCCATGATTCACAAGTACAAGCATTGAGAGTACCGGGTCAAAGCCAAAACCTGCGCTCCAGACGTAAGCTATAGTAACCTATGCCAGGAACTTCCGATGGCTATTGTTGCGGTAGAAATAGGATCACAAACTATTAATGAGTTTGAATCGCAATTCAATTCACAACCGCTCTTTGATTTATCCGAAGGAAAAGGTCAAAAGAGGGAAAACCTATTTTGCATCGTAAACACAATGCGGGGAAAGATCTAGGGTTCGGGGGTTGGTTAAATTTAGGGAAGGTATTAGCATCCTAAGCTTCTGTAGTACTCTACAGGAACCTTTTGTTCAAATGTTTACTATTTTTGCTTTATTTATTTGCTTAAGATATATGTACAAAAGATTACAAGTGAGAAAATAAACCTAAGGGGTTAATTCTAAGTTTACTCGGCAAGACATCGCATCTTGTGCCTACGTATCCTTACGGGAGTGGAATCAGAGTAATCGTAGTTCCCCTCAAAAGGGAGGTTAAAGACTTCTTGACTGTGATCAAGGTCTCAAGGGGAATAAACATGTCTTAAGGACACGCTTACGCGGAGTGTAGAAACTCCAAATCTCTACGTTGAAATGTTAAGTTGTAATTAGGGTTAAATTAGATTAGGGATTCCGCGGCGGGAAACCCTAAAATGAGCGCGACGGCTCTTTGACCTAATGCTAGGGATAAAATTGTAAATTAGCCTACGACGAGGCATTTGTGAAAATTAGGGTTTGTAAGGGTGTAATTTTGAATGTGTGAGGGTTTATGGACTATTGACACGGCGGTCAAACGGCTAGACCTAATTCCTTCGGAGGAGTGAAATTAATTATAAAGATGCGATGAAATTAAATATACATACAACGGCAGAAAATAAAGTGCGGAAAGTAAATGCGACAATTGTCTCGCAAAATTACATCCCATAAGCAGTTACAATTATAATAGCTAAATATAAAACCGAAAATAAGTTTCAAATTGAACATAATAGCTGCAAGAAACAAAACAAACAAAAATGTCAGTATGTGGGGTTAGACGAAAACGAAATCAAAATTGAACGAGAAACAAACCGTATGAATTTTGGAGGACTTTTATGGTCTTTTTAACCAAGGATTTAAATTTGTGAAAAGAGAGATTAATTTTAATTAAAAGAGTTTTGAGTTTTAAAAAAAAATTATTAATAAAAAAGTGAAAGTTTGGTTAATTATTCTAAAAAAGGAGTTTTAGTGATAATATTTTGAAAAAAAGATTTAATCATTAAAAAAAACAATTGGTTTAATTTAAAAAATCTTAATGTTAGTTAAAAAACACGTTTTACTTTAAAGTTATAAAAAAGTTTTATTATTTGAAAAAAAACATTTGATTATTTTATTTAAAAAGAGTTTTAATTAATTTGAAAAAGGTTTTTGGTTATAAAAAAGAAAGGGGCTTCTTGATTTTTTTTAAAAAGATAAACAAAATAAAATAACAAATGGAAAAACAATAAATAAAAAAAAAAGGTTGGGCCGGTCATCACTCTTCTTCTCTCTGCTCTCTGAGTTTGCGTGTGTTCCTCTCCTTCTTGTTTGCCTCTCACGGATGTTATCTTCTTCTTCTTTTGCATGGCCGCCGATTTGTCTTCTTCATCTCTTTTTCCTGAAAAACATGAAAAGCAACACAAAAATTGTAATTATATTTTTTGATCCTTACGGAATGATGATGGCCGATGATGCTTTGTCCTGAGGCTAGAGGATTTTTGACGGGGTTTGCTTGGATTTTTACGAAAAAGTTTTTTTTTTTTCTTGTTATGATTTTCGTCCCCTTTATACTTGTTTTTTTAAATCTTTTTTAATCTCAGATTTAATTTGAATAGATTTTTATGATGATTTCAGATTTGATTCAATGATGGTGATGCTGATTTTCTTATGATGATGATATGATCTGATTGATTTGATCTGGAATTCATTGGGATTGGATTTGATTAAAAAATTGTTGGGATTTAAATTTAAAAGTTAGCAAAGAAAATAAGAGTTTCAAGTTAAATAAAAATTAGAGTTTTAAGTTTAAAAAAACTGAGTTAGAATTTTAAAATAAAAAAAAATATTTGAATGTTGGTTTTAAAAAATGTTAGAATTATTTTAAAAACTGTTAGAATTTAATTTTAAAAAGAATTTAGATCTTAATTTTAAAAAAAAGGATAGATTTAATTTATAAAAAAAAAAGGTTAGATTTAATTTTTAAAATAGTTAGAAAAAAAAAGATTTAATTTTAAAAAGAAGTTAGAGAAAAAAAGATTTAATTTTAAAAAGAAGTTAGAGAAAAAAAAGATTTAATTTTTAAAAAGAGTTAGAAAAAAAAGTTTTAATTTTAAAAAAAGTTAGAAAAAAGATTTAACTTTAAAAGGTAGAAAAAAAAGGATTTAACTTTTAAAATAGTTAGAAAAAAGATTTGATTTTTTTAAAAAAAATAGAAAAAAAGATTTAACTTTAAAAAAGTTAGAAAAAAGATTTAACTTTAAAAGGTAGAAAAAAAAGGTTTAATTTTAAAAAGTTAGAAAAAGATTTAACTTTAAAGAGTTAGAAAAAAAGTTTTAATTTTAAAAAGTTAGAAAAAGATTTAACTTTAAAGAGTTAGAAAAAAAAGTTTTAATTTTAAAAAGTTAGAAAAAGATTTAACTTTAAAGAGGAGTTAGAAAAAAGATTTAAAAAAAAGTTAGAAAAAAGATTTAATTTTAAAAAGAAGTTAGATTTTTATTTTAAAAAAGGTATTAGAATTTGATAAAAAAATGTGTTAGAAATTAATTTAAAAAAGGTTATAAAAAAAAATTTACTCTTAAAGAAAAGAAAAAAAAAAAAAAAAGTTAAATTTTAATCTAAATCCTAAAAGTTAGTAAGAAGAGCTTAAAATGATTTAAATAAATAAACTAAATAAAAAAAAAGTTAATAAAAAACATTAGTAAAGTTATAAAAAAAATTTAATTAAATTATTATTAGTTAAAAAAATAAGATTTAAAAAAAAAAGGTTAATTTATTAAGTTAATCAGAATTTAAAATAAAAATAAAAAGAAAGGGTAAAATTTGGGGTATTACAGCTATGCCTCAAGTTACGCTAATTCCCCTAAACACATACATCAACATTTTGATCAGAATTAGAAGCCAGTCGTGCAGAGTGATGGATATGGAATCTCAAGCAGAATACTCACACGAAATCTCAAGCAATCAATCAATCGGAAAAGCTTCAGTCTTCATTTACTTCAAGAGATGCCCTTCTGCACCCTCAACAATAGCACCAGCAAAGGCCCCAGCAATTTCAACAGCTAGACCGATATTCACAATCACAACAACACTATACAGTTCTCATGGTACAGCAAAATGCGCTCCCAAGCTGAACCCACCAGCTTCTACCCTTTCAACCAATTCCCAAATCATCATCAGGGACCACTTAAATCTCTGCAGCAGGCACAATTTGAAACACCAGGGTTCATATAGCAACTCAACTTGTACCTACACCAACAACAAATAAATGGGGCATCATGACCTGCAAAAAGGAACCAGAATAGACAAGGCAATGTGAACTCACGATTACTTTCAAATCAATCATCTTGCAGGAAAAGAAAACCTTTAGGGGATGATCCACAGTTAGTTGCAGACGAAATGCCTTCCCCAATTGACAATGATGGGAGTATTGAATTGCATAGCAAATTTTTAAGGCAGATAGTGAATATGACTTCAAGCACCATAACATTGAACTATTCAAGAAAGCTGCAGAATGTTTACTATCTTCAAACAATTCCATTGAAAATCTTCACTAAAAGAGCCTGGTTCCGTATAATCATGAAGTGCTTTTGAGACGCCGTTTAGGACTCTATAGTCATCATGTCATGAGAATCGTGATGTGCAGAAGTTATGACCTAAATTCTTCGGTTATTGCCAACTGTCCTACAATCACAGGGTCAAATAAAACCGTTAGTGGATATTCCTTAAAAGAATAGGAGATGCTACTCAGAATCAAATCAGATCCAATCTCAAATTGAATCACAAGTCAAAGATTTGAATGGAAATTAAACTGCAATTTTCGAAAAAAGAGAGTTTTCAAACTGGACTCATCACGATCCAAAATTAGCAAATCAATCAGGAATATTCCCAAAAGGACTCGTTCCTCTCAATTAAGTCACATATCAGAGATTGAGATTTCATCAACAAGCATTAAACGAAATTGGAATAGAAGAGGAAACTTTTCGAATTAGGATATAACCAAAACAGAAAGTTTCAATCAGTCTTCAAAACATTTAAATCAGGCATTCAAAACACTAAATCCCAAGAGCCTATATAAGGAGGTCTAAGAGATGAAAAGAAAAATCGGTAATCACCGCAAAGAATCACAAATTCACAAACCCTAGAAAACGAAGGAAGGGAGACTTATCTTCTCCAACCATCGAGTGGAGCCGTCTTCGTTCGATCCCTCCGCCGTCACCAACTTTCGGTAAACTTCTACTCTTATCAATATTGTTAAATTATTGACGTTTGATTTGTGGTGCAGGTATAAGAAATGGAAGAAATGTGGAAGAAGAAACGAGGACGAGGCGGTAGATGTTGAGAGGGAAAGACGGATCGAGAGAGGAAACCGAGTGTGATGCGAGGTTGGGGGGCAAAAGGGAAAACGGGGATTAGGGTTCTTGCTTTTTTCTCTGCAATTTTTTTTATGTTGTAATCAATTCATAACACACACACAATATCACCCCACCGAACACCCTAATCAACCTTCTTTTTGTTACAAAATCAAACTAAACCTTTTTTAATTGGTTAATAATCAATCTTTTAATCAATTTTATAAATAAACTAATCACTCATTTTATTTAATTAACTATTCTTAATTTTTAATTATCTTTTTAATTAGACTTGTTCCTTACTATCCAATTAAATAATTAACTCTTTTTAACAAATTTCATTTCATTTTTATTAAACTTTTATTTTATAACGGTATACTTTGCTCAATAAGAAAAATCCATTCTATTTAATTTTCTCAAAGTTTATATCAAAATCTTTTCTATAAAAAGTCTAAGTACTATTTTAAATCTAAAATAAATAAATTCTTCTCTAAAACAAGATAATACAACTTTTTTCTTAAAATCAATTCACCCCTTTTAAAATAATAATTTCACTTAAAATCGATCTAACCTTTCTCGAATCTATGTTACCTTAAGATTAAAACTAATCTTTTTCCTCACTAAAAAAAAACCAACATTTTCTTATAATTCAAACTGAAATCAAACCTACCAATTAAAATCAACCAACAACGTAAATACAACCTAAATCGTGGACACTCACATTCACGACACATTCACTCTCACACACTTCAGCGCTTTCATGCGTATGTGTATGTTTACTTATTTGCCCTTTATTTTCCTTGCCATTTATCTTATCGCAATTTATATTATCGCATTGCATTCCGTCCAAAGGAAAAACCTACACATAATTCAACAATTGTGTGTAGTGCACATCATTTGCATCATATTCCCCATGATCCTTGATCCAATTCAAGTTGATCTCTAAGTTAGATCCTACCCCATAGGAAGGACCCTTTTACAACTTAGAACAAACAAAACAATTCAACTCAAAACAACAAATATTCAAACACATTAGAGAAAGATGCCAAATCATCTTAAGCGAGATAGAATCTCCACCCCACATCAATACAAACAACATGTAGAGACTTTGCCTTAAGAGAGATAGAGGCGTACCTCGTCGATCCATATCCGAGTACTTAAGACATTCTCTTAAGACGATGCAAAGACTACTTTCCTACATCTTGTGGCGGTTAAATCTCTCTTAAAATGATGACCCGTCTTTTCTCCTAAAATCAATCAATCAACTACCCTAAACCCATAGGAACTTTGACCATAGTCAAGGAACTCCTCAAACCCTTTAGGGGAACTACAAATACTCTGATTCCACTCCCGTAAGGATATGTAGGCATAAGATGCGATATCTTATCGAGTATACTTAGAAATAAACCCCTAGGTCTTTTATACCTTAAGCAGATAATCCATAGCAATAAACAAACATAAAACAAGAGGTTCCTGTAGAGTACTACATA
Organism: Lathyrus sativus; assembly: GCA_963859935.3. Classification (NCBI taxonomy): domain Eukaryota; kingdom Viridiplantae; phylum Streptophyta; class Magnoliopsida; order Fabales; family Fabaceae; genus Lathyrus; species Lathyrus sativus. The sequence goes on along the minus strand of OZ012739.1, from coordinate 651,043,153 downwards.
AATTTAGGATGCTAGTACCTTCCCTAAGTTTAACCAACCCCCGAACCTAAACTCTCTCAACCTTGCATTTGCATTGCATCGTGGGAATTTCGATCTTTATCCCTTCCTTTGGATAAATCAAAGTTCGGTTGCAAATTGAATTAATGATTCAAACTAATTAATAGTTTGGTATCCAAATTTCACCGCGACAGTGGTTATACCCCATTTACAGCAAGGTTAGATTTTGAATGTACAAACAATATCGCCGAATATGAGGCATGCATTCTTGGCCTTGAAGCAGCAATTGACCTCAGAATCAAAATTCTTAAAGTGAGTGGAGATTCAGCTTTGGTTATTTATCAATTTACAAGTGAATGGGAAACCAGACATGAGAAGTTAATCCCGTACAGAGCCTACATTGTTGAAATGATCAATTACTTTGATGAGATCACTTTCAAACATGTTCCGAGATCTGAAAACCATATTGCCGATGCTCTAGCCATGTTAGCCTCAATGTGGAAAGTTAGATATTCCAATGATGCTACTCTCATTCGAATTGAACGCAAGACTGAGCCTGCCTACTGTCATATGGTTGGAGAAGAATCTGATGACAAGCCTTGGTTCCATGACATTAAGAACTACCTGCTCAAGCAAGAGTATCCAGCCGATGCTACCAATCTTGACAAGAAAACTCTGAGAAGGTTGACATCCAAGTTCTTCATCAGCAATGATGTGTTATACAAGAGAAACTACGACATGGTCCTGCTTAGATGTGTTGACAAACGTGAAGCAGACATGTTACTTCAAGAGATTCGTGAAGGAACTTTTGGAACACATGCCAACGATTATGCTATGTCTAAGAAGATTCTGAGAGCTGGATATTACTGGTTAACCATGGAATCTGATTGCATCCAATACGCCAGGAAATGTCATAAGTTCCAAATCTATGCTGACAAGGTCCATGTACCTCCAACACCGTTGAATGTTTTATCTTCACCGTGTCCTTTCTCAATGTGGGGCATCGACATGATTGGGGCAATTGAGCCAAAAGCTTCCAACGGTCACCGATTCATTCTAGTCGCTATCGACTACTTCACCAAATGGGTAGAAGCTGCTTCCTACGCCAACGTGACCAAGCAAGTGGTTGCCCGCTTCATCAGAAAAGAGATTATCTGCCATTATGGAATTCCAAGTCGGATCATAATAGACAATGGTACCAATTTGAACAACAAGACCATGAAGGAGTTGTGTGAAAGTTTCAAGATTGCACATCACAATTCTTCTCCTTACCGTCCTAAGATGAATGGAGCTCTTGAAGCCGCAAACAAGAACATCAAGAAAATCCTGCAAAAGATGGTCAAGACTTACAAAGATTGGCATGAAATGTTACCATTTGCTTTGCACGGATACAAAACTTCAGTGCGAACTTCAACAGGGGCAACCCCTTTTTCCTTGGTGTATGGAATGGATGTCGTCCTCCCCATCGAAGTTGAGTTACCTTCCTTACGGGTATTGAGGGAAACCAAGCTTTATGAAGCCGAATGGGTTCAAGACAGATTTGACAAGCTGAATCTCATCGATGAGAAGCACATGACAGCTATGTGCCATGGTCAGTTATACCAAAAATGGATGAAGAGAGCCTTTGACAAGAAAGTCTGAATCCGTGAGTTCCGTCAGGGAGAGCTCGTACTTAAGAAATTCCTGCCAGTTCACAAAGGCATGCATGGGAAATGGATGCCAAACTACGAAGGCCCATTTGTTGTGAAGACAGTCTTCTCCGGAGGATCGCTAATTCTTACAACAATGGATGGAGAAGAGCTTGCACATCCTGTGAACTCTGATGCAGTCAGAAAATATTATGCCTAAAATAACCCGCTAAGTCGAAAACCTGGAAAGGAAACTTAGGCAACAAGGTGTATCCCGGTGGACCACAACCTATGAAGGAGATCCACGCAAAAATAAGGGATGAAAATAAAAAAAAATACATAGCTCGCTAAGCTGAAAACCCGAAAGGGAGGCTTAGGCAAAAATGAGCGTCCCGGTGGATTGAAAACCCGAAAGGGCGATCTAGGCAAAAGTTAGGGACAAAGGCATTTCATTGCATTAGATAATGCCGATCATCAAAGAACATTTTACAAAAGATCAATTCCAATCCAATCGCTCTTGTCAGAAGCAGGATTTTGGGTAGTCTTAGTCATTAGGGTCAGTAGAGGTCATTGGAATCAATGTAACCTTTCGCTATTTGCCAATTTCAATTGTAATTTTCCATGGAGCTTTTCCCTTAGCAAGCTACCATTCTTCAATAAAATTAAACCTTTTGCAATTCAATTTTTGTCATTTATACTATCTCTATTTTCATTTTTGTTATGCAAATTGCTATTTGTTGATGATAATTTTGAAAGTGAAAAGTTTTCTAAACTTAAAACTGTTTTTGAATACGCTTTTAAAACATATAAAGTTCCTTTGACTTGTGGAAATCCCGAAGGATACCTTCCTATCCCCAATAAGCCTCATTGTTGCAGAAGCACTTTTAAACCATTGCCACAACACAGTCCCCAATGAGACTATAAGCTGACAACACTTTTGGACTGATCCGGTAATCTCCAATGACTTTCAAGACTGCGAAGACCTCCCCGATATCTTCCAAGTGATACATACATGTTTATTTGAGGACCCACTCCCAGTGGAATCATCTTCCCCTCACCGAAGTTTCCATACGTTCTTCAGGAACTTCCCCAGGAGATTGCCATGCTCTCCCCAAGAAGTCGAGATACTTTCCCTAGGAAGCTGATGTACTTTCCCCAGGAAGCTGATGTACTTTCCCCAGGAAGCTGATGTACTTCTCCAGGAAGCTTCTACTTTCTCCATGAAGCTGCCTAACTCCATACTTCCCCAATGAAGCGGATATTTATTTTATCCCTGGAAGTCTCCAATTCTGAGATGACGCTCCCAGTGAACAAGTCTTCTTTGATCAGAAATTTAGATCCATGATGGAAATCCTCTAGTGAAGTCATGATGTTATATCCCCAAGTGGAATTTTGTCCTCCCTAGAGAATTTGGAGCTTTGAAGCAAGATTTAGTTCCGCCATGATGTTATATTCCCTTGATAGATGTACTGTTGTAGAGAATTTGGAGCTTTGAAGCAAGATTTGTCCTCCCTAGAGAATTAGGCAAGCTTTGAAGCAATCCTCTAGTGAAGTCATGATGTTATATTCCCTTGATAGATGTACTGTTGTAGAGGTCGTCGGGTATCCCCGTCGAGATGTTTATTTCATCTCCTGTTTCCTCCCCCGCTCGTCTGTTGTGTCAGCATGTGCATGAGCATAAGCATGAGCATCAACATACTCATTGCATTCGCATTGCATTTTCATGTTGCATACGCATTGACATACGCATTAGCATCTGCATGTTTACTGTCCTCGTTTGTCTTTTTTCGTTGCTTTGGCTGTGGTTACTGCCGAGCAACTGGGTTTGTCTGTTCTTTCCAAATAGAGTCATCAACCCTAGGCATAAAAATACTTACTATGTTCTAGTTTCCCCACAAAGTTCAACCCTCGTGGATGACGGTTATTTCAGTTATCTTGTCTGTGCCTAGGATAATATAATCCCCATTTGAGTTCATTCCCTCAATGGAGTCTTGTTTGACAGTTTCTTTCTAGCTCGATTCTAGATTGAACTTCGGTCTCTGTCGGTCGCCGAACCTACCTGGACGTGCATTTATTTTGCACTATCTATCAAGAAGAGCCATTCTACAAACAACGAGATGCGACTGTTCTCGCCTGAGAAGTTTATCCCTATCTTCATTATGACTAGCAACAAGTGTCGTAGCCTTAAGACGTTGAGTCGCTGTACTCATTCTTGGGCGTCCCTCCGCGAACATTTTATCTCCTTAAACCTTAAGAAGGTGAGTCACCACACTCATTCTTGGGCGTCCCGCCCTGGACATATCATTTCCCTAAACCTTAAGATGTTGAGTCGCCGTACTCATTCTTGGGCGTCCCGCCGTGGACAATTTTTACCCTTTTCAAGTAAAAAAAGTAACTGAGACTCGTTCATGGAATACAAACCTTGAATTATGGGGGAGGTTTATTTTTACCCTTTTCAAGTAAAAGAAGAAACTGATACCCGTTCATGGAATACAAACCTTGAAGTATGGGGGAGGTTTATTTTACCCTTTAGTAAAAGAAGAAACTGAATCATATTCAGGGAGCAACAGACCTCGAACGTGAAGAAGTTTATGTACCCTTTCTAAATGAATCATTTAGTTAAAGAAGAAGCTAAACCATGTTTTGATCATGGAAACTTACCCTTTATCTTGAAGTATCAATCGGTCATATCTGAACCTGTTGAGCCGTACTCTCAGATTTTCCCCAGTGGAGGTCGTCTCGCTGGCACCTTCTTCATTGAGGATCTAGTTTCTAAATTACCAACTGGTCATGCCTGAACCTGTTGGTCCATCACTTTAGAGCGTCAGCCGGTCATGCCTGAGCCTGTTGAGCCTTTATCTTACTGCTTGCCCCCAGTGGAGGTCGTCTCGCCGGTGCCATCTCCATTGAGGATCTCTTCTTGTTTTTCTTTCTAAAATGAACAACTATTCATGCTTGAACTTGTTGGTCTATCACTTTAGATTTCCCCGGTTCGGTGTCGTTTTCCCTAGTACGTTGTCTTCCCCTGTGTCGTCGTTTTTCCTGCATCCTTGCATTTACCATTGCCATCATACTCATCATATTAGATTCATAGCATTGTCGCTTTGTCCATAACATTGCATATCACTGCATCTAAGGGAAAAATTTTCGGTTATCTATATTTAAATCCTTTTCACCATGATTTTTCGAGCCTTCGTCGCTCAAATCATATGGTGAAGTCATTTAAATAGGGGCAATTGTCGCACCCCAAATTTTACCCCTAGATTCATTGATCATTTGCATATCATCATCCTTGTTTTAGCTAACCGCTTAATCAGTTTGTTTGTTTCGTTTTGTGAAGTAGGTTGTTGCAGATAATTTTAAGGAAACATCAACCTTCAAGTTATTTCAGATTTCACTCAAGATACAAGGGCCTCATTATTGAAATCATGAGTTTTGATAAGAAATCGTTTGAGTTATGCTATGAAGTTCCCACTATTCAAGAGGCCGAGTTACAAAGAATTTCCATATAATTAGTATTAAGTTCTAAGTTTAAGATTCAAGAATGGATTTTTAAAAAAAAAGGATATTATTCATCACCGTTCAAGACTTAAGCTTTCTTACTGTCATTCAAGGTCATTATGTGTAAGAAATCTCAAAGTTGGTATCATAATACAGCCTCAAAGATCTTAAAGTGTTTTAATTATTAGGAGTTCATCATTGAAAATTCAAGGTTACAAATAAACAAGGTCCAAAATTACTTTCACCAAGATACATGTCACGTTTAATCCAGACATCTCAGGACACGAGTTTTGTTTTAAAAATATTCCGAAGCCAATATACGGGAACTACGACAAGATGCTATTGTGGTATTCCAAGTAAATCTTAGCAGAATTGGTGTAACTAAATTTCAATTTACAAAATCAAGATTTAATTTTGTTCAAAGCTACGAACCCTCAAGTTACCTCAATTTTGAAACAAGCATCATATTTGCTTTTACTCTCCTGAAGGCATATAGAAAAATCTAGGACATGATTCATGGTGGGTTTAGAAACGTAAAACCATTGGTGTTGGCAATTACCGATGTTAGCCTATCAAGAACAATTTAGTTTGCTTGCAAATTCCATTTATTGTGCCAGATTCAAACCAAGTACAATTAATTTATTCTTATAACATCTGCATGAGAATTCAATAACCCTTATAGACCCTATCTCAGAACATCACAGGATTTGGACGCACCAGCTACGTTTCATTTTGTGAATGAGGATACAAGGTTACAAGTGATATTGCAAAATGTATATGTATAATTAGACGCCTATTCTAAACTATTCTTCTTGAATCATCAACGACAATGTCGGCGCTTTTGAGTAGAGGTAGATGATAAGAGGGAAGTTTTGTTGGCAGCCTCCGTTTTGAATACGGGATGTCTGTTTCTCTGTATTCAAACAAGGTATTGTAGAACCTGTTGAGCAGCTACCAATCACATTTAAATCTAAACAACCAAATACCTATTTGATTCCATAAACCTGCGGTAAGATAATCAAGATTGTGAGAGTCATGTTGGATACATACTAATGTGTATTTTCAAAATCACAGGACATTACCAAATCCTATCACAGCATCGCCGTAAAAGAAGCTTGATACTCCGGCTGCTGTCGTCATTAGTTTCATAAGTAATGGCATCCAAACCGCAAGGCAAAGAAAAGGTTAGAAGATATTGTGAAAATGTTTAATCGACAACAGATAAAACTTTAGAAATATCTGCTGTGAGTTTGTTACCTTTCGTTAAAGTTGCTTAAACTAGAAAGCCTGGATAATGCCCTGCTAAGAAAGAAGATGCATCAACATAAGCCATGAGGCATGTCAGCACAATCATTGTTACAACAAAAGCACCTATATTACATTGACTTTTTTGACAGTGGATAAAGAAAAACTCTTAACAACGATGATGGCCTCCACCAATACGTACGTTGTCAACGGCACAGTCACGATCTCAAGCTGCTTCAACACCGCATCATGAACATCGACTAAACTCTCGAAGTGCAGCCATCAAACACGCAGAGCTCTATGGCAACTGAAGCCTTTGAAACTACCAAACAACAGCAATCTCCAACTTTCCTTATCTTCCAAACCAACTCCTATCGCACGGCTCATGTCGTTTGAGTTGTGCCATGGGGATTTCCAAAAATGATAGGTTGAAAAACTTCAAAGTCTACAAAGTCATAAAAAGGGGAATTATCATCTTTGAATTTGCAATAAGAATAATACTCCATTTATAAAGATTATAAACCTGAATTTATTCGAACAGTCGTGGTTTCTGAAGAATTCAGTAGCGACATCTTTAAGGAGTCTCCATAAAATAATTCGATAGAACTCGGCAGCCTGTGTGAGGAGTCGAAACTTTGATGCAAATGAATCATTATCACCTTGTCATCATGCTCCTTTCTCTCCAAAAGAACCCCAACAAAACCTGACCAAGAAGGAAATACAATGGATATCAGCATGAAGCAGAATCCCAATATAAAATCATAAACAATCAAACATCATCAAGATAGTTTAATTGCCAAAACCGTGTAAATCATATCCCAGACAAGATTAATGACAAGAAATTTCCTTCCAAAACAAGCTCAAATCATGTTCGATAAAGAAAGGAAAGTTCATTCAATACGTTGGAAATCTTGTTTCATTTTCAAGAGCCTATAAAAGTCACAAACAGATTCACAACAAAGGGGAGGAGATTCAAATTGCACACAACAATTACAGATTCACAAGACAAACACACACAAAACATTCACAAGTTTTCAAACAACAGAAAGAAATCCCAAATCAAACCCGAAAATTTGTAAAGATAAAAACAAGAACTTATCTCGTTGTGAGTCTCATCGTGAGACCATTTTGAAGTCCCAGACGGCGCCGCGAATCCACTTTCGAAACCCATCGCCGGATCCCTTCAGCAAAACCCCGGCGCGAGTCATCGCCGTCAACCGTTTCTGTTCATCGTCGGAGAAACTTCACCGCGAACACGCCCAGAAATACACCGCAAAAACACCAACCACGTGACTCAGACGCGAGGGAATCTCAGCGGCCTCATCGTTGTTCATCACCGCGAATTCGTCAGAACTCACGACCGCGGAACACTCATCACCGCCGGTCAAAGAACTCAGAACCGCGAGCATAGGTTGTTGTTAACATTTTTATGGTTATGTTTTTCTTTATTTTGCAGTGAGAAGAAGAAAAGAAGGAGTTCGAAGTGGAAGAAGAGAGAAATCGAAGGGGAAGAAGGGATAGGCACCGCGGATCTTGCCGTTGGGGATTTAGGGTTCAAACTGAAACCTTTTCCCCCTTTTGCTTTTGGGTGGCCAGACGGGTTTGGGTCCAGTGGATTCAGCACCCCGGCCCAACCCGGTTTTCTTTTTAATTTTTTTCTGTTTTTATTTATTTATATTTTGTAATTATAATTATAATAATAAAACCACTAACTACTAACAACACTAACCATTACTAACATTTTTTTTAATTGATTTTAAAATCTAAAAACAACTAAAAATAATAATGAAAACGAATTTCTCTTTTAAAAATGATAATTTTAAAATGTTAATTTAGGTTCATAAAATAAAAGAAATATAATTAGTTTTAAGTTAAAATTTGACTTAGTTTTATTTCAATATAAATAAAAATACAAAAATGTTCAATTTGATAATGTAATTTAAATCTCATTTCTCTTTTTCATAATAAATAAAAAAAACTCAAGAGAAATATAATCTTAGTTTTTTAAATTCTTAGTTAATTTAATTCTAGAGCTTAAACAATTTGCTTTTCTTAATAAATAAATAACTTCACTTTAATCCAATTTTAAGAATAATTGGTGTTAGTAATTCAGAATTTAGCTTTAATTATGTTCTAACTCTTAATAAAAACTTACCAAAGTTCATAAAAATAAAATTCTAACATTAGCCTTTTTCACTTCAATTAATTAATCCAATTCAAAATTCTCAGAAATATTTGACTCCAACTTCTAACTTCTAAGTCAATTAAACCAAAATGATTCATCCATAGCTCACGCCATATCAATTATTCCTCTACTTTACATTTCCATTATTATCGCTTTATGTTACCACTTAACCCCCTCCGAAGGAAAGGTTACTTTGTTTGACCGCCGAGTCAATGCCCTCACCTCCACCCTATCCTAACCTTAAGACTTCGATTCGTCGTACTCATGCTTAGGCGTCCCGCCGTGGACATCCACCCCTTTATCCTAGCCTTAGGATTAGGAGTCGTCGCACTCCATATACGTTTCCCGTCGTGGAATACTTATCTCACACCCTTTTAATGCAACCTTTAACATAGAAATCGGAGTCGCCGCACTCCAAAATAAGCGCTTCCCTATGAACGTTTATTTCCCCCCTGGAACCTTGACCACAGTCAAGAAGTTCCTCATCTCCCTCTGTGAGGGGAACTACGATTACTCTGATTTTATCCCCTACCTCAGATACGTAGGCACAAGATGCGAGTCTTGGTGAGTAAACTTAGGACTAACCCCTTAGGTCATTTCCTTTCACCTTTAACCCTTAGCATTACCTTTAACCAGATAACTTAGCAATAGCGCATTTAAAACAAGAGGTTCCTGTAGAGTACTACAGAAGTTTAGGATGCTAATACCTTTCCTAAGCTTAACCAACCCCCGAACCTTAGATCTCTCCCCGCATTTTGTTTACGATGCAAAATAGGTTTTCCCCTTTCTTTAACCTTTCCTTCGGATAAATCAAAAACCGGTTGTAAATGAATTAAGATTCAAGTTAATCAATAGCTTGACATCCAAATTTCACCGCAACAGAACTCTGGCGCAAAGGACGCTAAAAGAGAAACTGATTGTATTTTACCAATTTATAGGCAGCTAATGGGTGTAGATCTATGATCAAGAATCAACATGACATCAGACGTTGTATTCAATAATCATATATCAACTTGGGTTCCATAATGACACTTGAGTGCACTCAAGTACAATAGTGACATCACCCATACCCTAGAAGCCTAGAACCATGTGGATGATTTTCACAATGAAATGTTACAATTATAAGACAAACATTTAATATACTTGTTCCTGAGGCCACGTACTTACGCTCAACACGTCATCGGTCTCTTCCCCAACGCATAGGGCATTATCAGGGTCGGTCTAAACACTTTTGTAACAATCGTCGCTCCATGTTTAGTAGCAAGGAATGAGACATAATTGTCCAGACCAACCAAAAGGCCCAATAAGACCATCCCAATTTGAAAAACCCAATCAAGAAATACTTCCGCTCAAGACTAATGAACTAGTAGAACCTCAATATGGGGCTGCACACCAAAACTGAGCAACACGTTCATCTCGACCGTCAAAGTTATTCCAGCAATCTCTTGCATATCATGCACCACACCAAGATACAATTTCATTCATTTTACAAGTTACATCCCACTGACCTCATTAACTTGAGCTTTGGAATGATAACTTTACAGATCTCTTTCGTACTAAAATACTTTTACGGTGACCTTCATCTCACATTGAAATAATTGTATATTACGTGCCAATTTACAATTTTTTATGAAAAAATTATAGTTGATAATATTTGTATTTTTTATTATAAAAATTGTAATTGTATTTAAGAAAATTTATTGTGACAACATGATTGCATAATATAAATATTACATATTAAATAATAAAATTTTATTTCATAAGAATAGATCGTGTAATTAAGCTCGATGGTCACACACACACACACACACACACACTTTGCCTTTATTTATTATTTCATCCATTTAAAAATGATTATTATTTAAGGTTTTTGCACACATATTAAAAAAATGTAATAATATTGTCATAAGATATTATACTTTTATTCAATTAACCTTCTTAAAGTATTGGAATTATTGTATAGGATAATAATTAAATAAACACAATTAAAAAAATGTAATCATTATTACATTAAAAAGTGAGAATTCCAGTCATTTTAAGTTGAACAGCCTCTATTTGATAAATGAAAAGCCTCTATAGAAGCTACTTCGGAAATAACACTTTCATTTGATTTTTTTTTAGGAATGAAAAGCCACTAACACTTATTAATTATCTCCCTGTATTTGTCGCCTTTATCTCTCTATTACACTTTCTTTTCCTCTTCCATCTCCTTTTTTCTTTCACTTTCTCCTATCACTGATATCACTCTTTTCTTTCTCTCTCTCAAATACTTACAGATCTTCTCCCTTTATCACTCGAAAAACACAAACAAAATCAATTTAAACTCAAACAAACACAAAACCAAATCAAGGAATAATAAATGTTTACTGTGTTTGGAAGTTCCTTTTGACGATATCAAATCTAAACAGTCAGGATCGAGCAGTGGGTACGTGTTTTTGCAGCGGATATGTGTCGTTCTCGCAGCTGATTTGGAGGTGGTTGTTATCGGCGCTGGGCCTCTGACGAGCTGGTGTGGAAGTAGTTGGATTTCGCTGCTAACGATGGTTCGTCAGTCTCGTCGTTGTATTTATTGGGAAAAGGAAACGGCGCCAATGATGAGGGTTTCTTTACTGATTCTTATGACCTCTTCTGCATTTCCATTGTTACCAAATTTCTTGGTAGCATAGAAAAATCTTCACTGCTTTTATCTTCTGGGTTAAAAAATTGTTTGAAGCCTAATTCAGATATGTTCTTCTTTCTCTTATATTTGATTATGATTATGAATTTTGCATCTTAATGTTATTGTTAATGTTATTTTTGTCTCATTTATTAGTATTAATTTACAGATTCATGTTTGATTTGATTTGATTTAATTGTTGGTATATAGCATTTAACTTTTGCAATTGGAACTGATATACTTTCTGCCACATCCAATGTTTCTCTATAAAAATCTCGCTATTGGAACGAAGAGGCTGCAACTATTTGATTTGGTTGCCTATGTATTCGCAATAACAACGTAAGTAATAAGCCAAGAAAATACGGAGGAAAATGGTACAAAGGTATTGGGAAATACATGAAAATAAGGAAATTATATCAACTGTATAATAGGTAGCCAATTATATTACCAAAATAAGTAGTGGAAAGATAGACTATAGTTGGTGTCTATATTCTGGTCTTTTAATGTGACAGAGTAGCATGTTATGGGCTCAGACACTAGCCACATGCTTTTCATGGTCCTTCATTGTCATAGCTTCCTTTATGAAACCTTTACGTCTAAAATTGTACAACTACATCCATTATTACTTACTACTATTTCCCTTTCTATTCTTCCACTAATTATCAAACTTCAACTACTACATATTATTATGACTCAATCAAAGTGAGTTTGATGAATCTCTGATCATTATCTTTTTTTTGGAGCTGCTTCTTATCCTACTAACATATTTACCATGTGTTCGCACGCAACTTTCATGCGAACAACCTCTGACCTCCTAATGCAGGTTTACTTACGGGAGCGTCCAAACAAGTCCCAAAATGTACCAAACAAGTGTATGAGATCGTAGTGGAATGGTGTTGTTTAGAGTAGGTTGAAGATAAATTTGAGAAAGACTGTGTAAACTTAAATAAAGACAAATGCATAAACAAGAAAAGACAAAAACAACAAGACAAGAAATCTTTAAAGTTGATGATATAAATTGCTATTAAGAGGAAATGTAGACGCGATCATACATTTTGTAAGAATGAAACTCTTTTCTCTTAATGCTTGGTACTCATAGTGTTTTTCCCTTACAATGTTACCCTTAAATGAACATGGTCATTGCCTTAAATAGGAAAATAAAATAACTGCTATGTTGATCTTGGTGGTGCCATGTATCCTTCCACCACTTCTGTAACTTCCCACGTTCTTTGCTTTTCAAGTTTTCTTTCCGCTCAAACGTTCTTCTACTTTGTGTCGGCTTCTTTACCCCTCAGTCAACATCCTCGACGGGATAGGCCTGAGTCGACTCACAAAACTCCCTCTGCTGGCATCGACTCACATTGTTTCCCTTACCACCTTTCCTAGTCTGTCAACCCACAAGCCAGTCTATGTGTTGCCTTTCCTTAGTCGAAACTTCCAGCTAACAAAATGCTCCCTCAAAACCCAGTTTCGACTGAGCACTTTATCGACTGAGGAACTTGGCGTTTTGGTTCTATGAGGTTACGACTGTGTCTTACTAACGACCCAACAACACCATCATTATTTTCTGTCGAGTCAGCCACACGTCATCACCATTATGACGTGATAATGGTGCCTTTCTGCGCCACTAATTCCAAAAAAGTTAATCATGCATGGTCGCATCCCAATGTTATGGGTTTTAAACTACTCACACTCACTCTGGAATTGGAAGCACCCCTTGTCTTTTTAACTGCATGCCAGCTTGCCTATAAATAGGCCCTTTTAGTATTTGGCTTTCTTTTTCCCATTTCACGCTTCTTCTTTCTCCTGCAAACTCTTGCCCTAACAATTACTTTGACCTCCCTTTTCAATGGCTTCTTCAACCATTTCCACCACTCGCACTACCAGAAACAACCCCATTGCGTTTGTTCTCTAAAGTTGACGCCCTTAGACCCCTTTCTAATCTGACGTCTGCTGATGACGCGGTGGTAGCTGCCTGGCAACGCCAGATGATCATCCCCTTTACGGTTGTTGGAAAGTTGCATGCTTTCCATGGGCCCTACCTAGCTAACAAACCCATCCATGAGGAGATTCAAGCATTTTCCCCTTGCTTTCTTCCCACCATTCCCCCTGCTTTCCAGAAAGGTGGTACCCTCGACCTAAAATTTATGGCGCCAAAGGACCGTGTTTTCAGGTTGATACCTATCCCAGGCAATAAAGATTACATCTCTTAGTTGAACAAGGTCCATGGCAAATGTCATGCCCAATGGAAGACAGTTGGCATCTTCGACACCATTCAGCTCTCCAAAAATGCTCATAGGGTCAACCCTTGTTTACTGTTGGCGTCAATGTTTTTTTGGGAAGGGTCAACCAACAAGTTCTATTTCCCTTGCGGCATGTTGACACCGACGCTCGTCGACGTGGCGACCATCACGGGTATTTCTCCTCTGGGTGAAACCTTTGATCCAACCCTGGAGACGGACGCCACCTTCAACTTCGAACGTGCTGGCTTCCAAAACTTTACAAAGAACCATCATGAAAAAGCTTCCAACAAAGTGTCAGATGAAGAACACATTGATTTTCTTACTCTCTGACTGTCCTAGTACCTCTTCTGTCCTAGCTCTCTTCAAATATCCAAGAGTTATATCAACCTGGCGATCCAAATACATGAGGGTCGACAAGTATCTTTGGGTAGGCTTCTATTATCCTCTCTCTATCATTCTCTTGGTCTGTCGGCCTTGAGAATAAAACTCCTTTATGAAACCACCAAGGCCTTGAACGTTTCAGGGCCTATGTGGTTGTTATAATATTGGCTTAACGTCACATTCGAGCATCAGCTAGGCTATCCCTTGTCTGCAACAATGCAATGTTTGGATGATGACCATCCCATATAAGGAGTTCGAATTACCTTGATGACTACGCATGAAACTCCCAATAAAACTCTCTTTATGAAGTACCTCACCATGTTTTCAGAAGCAAACACCTTCGTCCCTGGTATGGCTCTTTTGTGCATCGACAGATTGGTCCGTCATGGTTTAGAAACCCCTTTCCTGGTGCTTCCCCAAAAATGGCAGCAACATCGAATTCCATATGGAGGGCGTTTCTGACTACCACCATGTTGTCTTTTCGAATTGAGGCAGGGAACACATGCTATGCGGTTCATGAACTACCAGCCGAATTTGGTGGCCCGATAATTTGGTTTGAGCCAACTGCTGCCGAAATCCCTAGTACGACATCGTGTGGGTTGTTCGACGGTTAAACCTGACAGGTCACACGAACTGCCTCAATTTTTCTAGGTCGACTTAGCGCCTTAAGTTACATATGTTTTCTTTTCAACCATCCTTTTTCACAACAGAGGGTTTTAGTGTATGGTGGGTAGAGTACCAACACCAATGTTTCAAACGTGACCTGTTCTTAGAGAATATGGTCGATGCCTTTGGTGTCCTCGCTAGTGAAGTCCTTGCTTCGATGATTGTTGTTGCTGTCGAGAATCCCCAAAGAGCTGGTTCCACAGAGGACACCTCAAAGAAGGTACATTTTTTCCTCTTTTTTTTCTCTTTCTATTTTATTCGTTGCCAATATCTAATCCCTTGTGTTTATTCCCCAGGGTCGAAAAAAGGAACCAGCTGTTGTGTCGACCTCAACCCGACTAACAAAGAAACAGAAATTCTTGAATCCTCAGGTACCACATGTTTTTTGGTGATTCTTTGCACCTGCCTTTTGCTGTCAACTTACCCTGTTGTTTGGTAGATTTTTAAAAAGGCGTTGACTTTGGAAGATGGCGTGTCGGATGAAAGTAACCAATATCGAGCCTTTCCTTCTGAAACATCCCACTCTCATCCTGCTACCCCAATAGCCAAGAAGAAAAGGGTTCTCCCCAAGAAGACCCCCTCAAAAGCGGTCACCTCGATCGTAAAACCTACTGTTCATGATAATCTTGCTAAAATTTTTCCATCTATCGCCACTGAAATCCCTCCACCACAATACACTGCTAAGGTATTTATCCTTTTTATTCTTTTGGTTTATATATTACATGGGTTCTCTCTTACTTAAGCTGCCTTTTGCAGGACACTGCGGTCGACTCGACCGTTGCTGTAAATGCTGATAATGTCATGGCTACTGCTGGCAATCCCCCTGAGATAGTGCCTCTTTTTAGTCCTCAAAAAGTTGACGAATTCCAAGGGGCATCGATAGAAGAAGATTCTGCGGAGAAAACACCCCTTATTGACAATACCAATAATGAGGCTAACAAGGATGGTGCAGCTACTGGCGGTAAAGAAAACACTGTGATTATCTCAACTGATGCTGAGGGTACTCCGACTCCCATAGGTTCTGCTGGAGGTGGCCCTTCTGTCGAACGAACGCTTACTCTAGAGGAGATCCTGGCTATGAAGCAATCAAACCCAGCGGAGACTCTAAAGGCCCTGCTTAAACTTCGCCAGTCGACCGTGGATGTCATCCCTGCTGGTTTGAAGGCCACTCTTAACCCAGAGATGGATGATTCTTTTGCCCTTAAACTTCAATAATTGAGGACGTATTTGTTTGAGGATAAGTTTCTGGAAGCCGTTGTGGAAGAGTCAACTGTAGCCTGTGACGTCTTCAAAATATTGGATAGACTCTCCCATTTTAGAGTTCCTGCTCCCATGGCCAAGTATTTTATTGAATTCAAGGCTTTCTTCACTACGCTAGAAAATGACATATCAATGTGTAAATAGGCTGACGCCCAAATTAGGGTGAAGATTAATGAGATGAAACGAGAGTGGTATCTCAGCTCCCTTTGTGAGAAGAATCTTGAGGATTTTGAAACCGCAAAGAAAGAACGTTCCGACCAGCATCATGTCTTCGACCAACAAATATCTGATTATCAAGCCCATATGACAGAACTTGCGAGAAAGATTGTTGAAGTTGAGAAGTAGAAAGCCTCCTTGGAATCTGACGAACCTCTATCGACTCAAGAGGTCATCGACCAAGAAGTGTCTCAGGGGACCGCTCACGTCGAAACCGCCCTTGCGCTAAAGAAGACCATCGACCAGATGCGGCAGAAAAAATTTCTCTTGAAAAGCAAAGTGGATCATGAAAAGCCCTTTTTGAAGCCTTTAAATCAAAGTTCCTAGCATAACTGTATTTTTTACTTAGTTGAACTTTTGTAACTCCATTCTGGAGCTTTTTGTAAACTTGTCATTGGCCTTCTACCCACGTGGGCCAACTACCAATGAAAAGTTATTTTTGGATTCGAACCTCTTGTAACATAGGTTTATATTTTTTCAAATATTTCCCGTTTACTCTTATGATTCGTTGATCCATACCTATCTCTTGGATCTTCTATGCGTTGTTACTGAATGCTTGGGTTACTTGTAATGGTCCCTCCCACTTTGGTGACCACTTTCTTAATTTTCGATCCCTTTGATCCATCGGCGACACTGCCTTCTACATATAATCATTGATTGTAAAGGTCTTCTTTCTGACCTTCTTATTGTATGCTTTGGCCACCCGTGCCTTTTGGTGTAATAGCCTGTCTAGAGCTACCATCCTTTCCTTGTCTAAGTCCATAATTTTGTCTAGCATCATGCTCCAATATTGCTCTGACAGAATGTCATGCTGATGTTGCACTCTAGTTGACTGTAAATAAATCTCTGCTAGTAAAACAGTATCATGACCGAATGTCAAACGAAACGAAGTTGAATTGGTCGACTCCTAAGGAGACGTTCAACAGGCCCATAAAATTTGATCTAACGTCTTATGTCAGTTCTTAGGTTTCTTAGTAACGTGCTTCTTAATAAGTCAAATTACCACTTTGTTGGCAGCTTCCACTTGACCGTTTGCCTGAGCATAATATGGTGTCGAAGTGATCAACTTAAAACCTGTCTCTGTTGTAAATTCCTGCATCTTTTGGCCAACAAACACGGAACCTTGGTCCTTCGTGATGGTTTCAGGGATTCCGAATCTGTATAAAATATGGTTCTGAATAAATTCAATCACAGTCTCTTGGTCTACTTTTACCAAAGGTACAACCTCTATCCACTTTGTGAAGTAGTCTATTCCCACAAGGATGAACTTTTGCTATTTTGATGAGGCTGGTCGAATCTCTCCTATAATATCCAACGCCCAACCATGAAAGGGCCATGGCTTGACGATGGTGTGCAATTTGCTGGCTGGCATGTGTTGAACCTTCGCGTGTCTTTGACAATCTTGGCACCCTTTTGTAAAGTCTATGCAATCCTTAAGCATGCTTGGCCAATACACACCTTGTCGAAACAATAGCCATTTCATTTTATGGCCATCTTGGTGAGCCCCGCATGTCCCACCATGGACTTCCAAAATTGCTAAGTACGCGTCTGTGTCTCCCAGACATTTAAGCAACACCCATTCTGGCATCTTTTTCAACAACTCATTCCCCATTAGGATGTAACTTAAAGCTCTGTACTTGATCTTCCTGTCAGCCCTTCCCACCGGATTTTCCAAATACTCGACGATTAGTTTTCTCTAGTCTGACAGTGATAGATTGCTGATAGCGAAGATTTCACAGTTTCCCAAACTTTTAATTAAACTCTCTGTCGGCATGTTTTCCCCCCGGCTTCTGACAAGCCTGATGATGGTAATACTTTCGATACCACCTTTTCCTTAATTTTAATGAAGTCTCTCAGCTTTCCCGCCGATACTTTGTACCCAGAGGCGATTTATGCTAAATCGTTGGCCTTTTGATTTTCTATCCTGGGCACGTGTGTAATGCTAACAACCTCGAAGCATTCCAAGAGTCGTTTCGCCATCGTGAAGTACACCACGAGGTGTTCCTTGACGCATTTATACTCTCTCATGATCTGATTATACACCAGTTCAGAGTCACCTTTTATTTCGACTCTCTTGGCACCAAGATCCTTAAAAATCTTGAGGCCAGTGACCAAGTCCTCATATTTTGCCTCACTGTTAGAACATTTTCCTTCAACCCTACATTTGAATATAGTAGGATAGCTGTGCGAGGATATTATCAAAATCCCAACACCTGTTCCATTCTTATGAGTTGACCCGTCAAAGTATAACTTCCAAGGATCGGCGTCGACCATCCACAGTGATGATTCGACCACTGCATGGTCGACAATAAAGTATGCCACTATTTGTCCTTTCATTGCCCTTAGAGGGACATACGTCAAGGAGAATTCAGTTAACGCTAGTGTCCACTTCCCAATTTGACTATGCAGAATGGGTTTAGACAACATATGCTTAATAACATCAAAATGCGATGAAACGTAAACCTCAACTGGTTTAGTATATTGTTTTAATTTCATACATGAGAAGTACAAGCATAGGCACAACTTTTCGATCATGGTGTATTGTTGCACCCTAAAATTTGCCCAACATTTTTCTAACTTGGTTTATGTTTCATTTCATCTTCTAGCATTTGCATTTTGCATATCATTGTTCATTTGCAGGGGATCAGGAGAGGTGTACATAACAAGAGAATTTTACCAAAAGAGCCCAAGCCTAAGCAAGAGGTTTTACTCAAGTGGTCAAGTGCTTATTATCATCAGGAAAAGGGCAGAGCTCTTTGAGAGAGTGGGTGGATAGTTGTGGTTTATCTCCTGTCTGGGAGACCAATTGGAGATTTATCAAAGGATCATGAGTCCATGGTTGTGGATAGAGAATGTTGTGGAAGCTCATTGAGTGTTTTGAGAGCCATTGTGGAGCTTAGCCAAGTGTTACATCATGTGCAAGAGGTTGAAGTCAGAAGATTGTACACCTAGGGTTTCATCTGCCTAGTGCAAAGTCAACTGGAGATTTGAAGGAGATTGAGACTTAGTTCCAAGTCATTGTGATTATGGAAAGTTGCATTGAAGCATCCAAGGTGTTATTTCAAGATCAATTTAAAAAGAATCAAGAGTGTGAGAAGTTGCTAAATTAGGGTTTCTAAGCTTATCAGTGTAAAATCCCCTATTCAGTGCCTAACTTCAAGACCACATACCTCAAGATACAAGTGTAATCTCACCTTGATGCAAACATGAGACTTGTAGGCATGTTTCTAGCTTTCTTTTGAGTACTAGAATTCATCCGTTGAGTTTCTAGAACTCAAGTTATGATGCTGACAAGTTATGGGTCCTCAGATGAATGTAGTTTCAGTCAACAAAAGTCAACCAACTTCCAAGGCATTTTTAACCTAGAATCATGGTTCACCTCAACTTTTGATGAACACGAAAGTTATTCCTTATGGTCTTAGCTTTCCAAAAGTTCTAGAAGTCCTTCATCTGATGTGTAGAACTCAAGTTATGAAGCTTGCAAGGCAGGGGTATTTTGGGAAAGTGAGATTATAGGTCATTTTCATTATAGGTCATTTTCATGATCTTGCATACTTCAAATGGAACTTTTCCCAACATGAGACTTGCTTCAAATGAAATAAATTCCATCATTGAACACTCATTTGTCATGGATTATGGATGGATGAAGAGATTGGTGAAGGAATTTCATGGAAATTTGAACTTAAAGTCATGAATTGAATTGAAATGATTTTAATTCCTTTTTATACCATATTTGTGCATATTTTGATTCACTTCATCAAACTAAACACAATGCACCAAGGATTTTTTAGTTATGCAAGCTAGAATTCATGGAATTTCAAGTTACTTCATGGTGAAGTTACACACTCAAATCCAACCATTGGATCAATTCAAGGGATACTTCTCATCCATCTGATCACTACTCATCACCAGCAAGCAATTGTCGGTCATTCTTTTGGATGAGGTTGGTTTAGAATGTTGTGACATTTTTAGGGACGTTGATTGAGAGAAAAAGAATTTTCTGTGCTTGTTGGAAACAGTATGGAAGCTGAATAGTTTGTAATAGCATCAAGAGTAGAGAGGTTGTATCGTATATGTGGTAATGGGGTACGATTACCCAATAGGAGGGAACTTACCTTTTTGATTTATCATTAAATGATTTAATTTCAAAATGTAATTCCCTATTACTTTTAATTGATATAACTCATCATTACTGGAGGACCTCAATTTCAATAGAGAGTTTTTGAATTGAGGCTCCTTGACACTTCTTGAACCCGTGTCAACACTATTTAGGACATAATCACCAGGTTTTGCACAAGCCTCCTGCCATTTACACAAGTTACCCCTGAGCATGTCTCCCTTGAACTCATCAGAGCTCGTTTAGATGGTACTCTTGATGTCACAGAACAAGGTCATGGTGTCGCTACTGCGAAAATCGGCGCCGGCTGACAGAAGAGTCGCCACCGTGCGTTATTTATCCCTCAGAGCGGGAAAGGAAACGCTCGAAGTAAACCTCGCAAAAAACGGGGAAAAGGTATGGTCATCGCAACCATAGCCTGGGTTCGGGAGTCGGTTACGCAAGGGGAAGGTATTAGCACCCCTCACGTCCGTCGTACTCGACGGGATCCACGCTTGCTTGGGTTGTCTACTGGATGCAAAACAATCTTATATACGGCTGCTAAATCTAAACGGGAGGGAATTGACTCGATAGAGCGTCGCACTCTATGCCTACGTATTCTCGAGAGAGAAAATCAGAGTCAACGTAGTTCGGGACTACGGGGAAAATGGCTCGCCAAGACCTCGCGTCTTATGCCTACGTACTTCCACTGGATGGAAGATCAGAGCTTTACGTAGTTCAGACTAACTACGGCTAAACAAAACATTCTCACATAGCAGTGAGAAAAAACAACTGGCTTCACAGGGTCGGGAACCTATGGTCAAAACTATGGCTTGGTCTCAAATGCACTTGGGCAAGAGAGAAAAAGGGTATCAATTAGTCGTCAGCGGGAAAGTCTCGATCGCACAGCCGCGAAGAGAACAAAAGTCAGTTGTTAGTGTGCTCGCTAGGATATCGCATCCTATGCCTACATATCTTCGTCTGGTACGAAGAATCAGAGCAGCTGTAGTTCGGCTACTTCGGGACCACAGCTCAAATCTCGTTTTATTAATCTCTGAAAAATGGTTACAATGGGTGCATACTGGAAAATAAATCTCCTAGGAAACGCTATCCTATTCTATCCTAAAAAATTGAATGAAAATAGCCCCCTAACAAATGGGCTTCTAAACTATCTAAAATCGGGAAAATAATCTCTATGAAAATATCCTAAAAGAAAATGTGCTAAAAAAATATTAAACCTACTTTAATATTTTCTCTTTTTCTCAACATATTTTTCCATACTTTTTCTATGTTTTTCTCACAATATTTTCTCTATTTTTTCACATATTTTCCAATATGTTTTTCTCACGAATTTTCAAATATACTTCTTTTCTTTTCTTTTTCTATTTCTCAAATATATTTCTTTTTCTTTTCTTTTTCTACTTTTTCATAATATTTTCTTTTTCTTTTAACTACTTTTTCAAATATAATTTTCTCTTTCTTTTAATATTTTTTCATTCTAAACAAAATAAAAAAACAAAATACCAAGGGAGGGGGGTACATGGTGGTTTACAAGAAGATAAAAAGAATACAGCAAACTGGGCCCAGCCTAGCTTGCTTTGCTGCCAAAAACGTGGGAGGGGGTACGTGTAGTGAAATGGGAGTGTAAATCCAAAGCATTGGGCTCAGGCCCACTCCTTTCAGCCAAAAACGGAGGGAGTGTGGTGTCTCAAAAAAAATGATTGGGCCTGAGGCCCATGACCCTTCTCTCCTTCTTCCTCTCTCCATTCACTCTGAGTTTCTGAAACCCTAGCCTTTATTCTTCTCCGCCGCCGCCGTCCACTGTTCACCAACCCCCTCCTTCATCCACTTCCGTTCTCCTCTCAACTCTCAATCTCCTTCAATTTTCGTTCTTCCCAGACTCAACCCCAAACCTTTTCCTTCTGTTCGCTTCTCCTCGAAAATGAAAAAAAGATAATGGGGACGAAGATCTGTGGGCTTGGAGATCCCTGGAGATTTGTGTTGATTGACGATGAAGTTCTTCGAAGGTTCGTGTTCTTGATGGAGGATGAAGATCCATGGAGTCTTCCTGAAAGTGTTCTTGCGACGATGAAGGATCAGGACTTTTTCTGAAGAACCTTGAAGGTGTTCTTGGATCTGGGAGTTTCCTGAACAAAAATGATGAAGAACGATGCATAAAATCCTTGAAGTCGTTGATGATTATCTGGGAATGGCGATGATTGTTACTATTTTCTGGAATTGGTTCTCGATGGATGATTCGCATGGATCTGAGAAAAAATATGGAAACTGATGATTGTTGATGGATTCTGGAAAACAAGGACGAACACTGATGATGCTGATGAAGATGATCGGCGAAGATTGATGAGGATCAGAGAAAGGATATGAAGATCATGAGTTTCTTGACGATCTTGTGAAGAACAATGATGGTGTTCTGGAGAGTTTTGATGAATGAATCTGGAGAGTTGAAGATTGTTGGAGGTTTCTGGACTTTTTCTGGGTTTGGTGGTGGCCGGAGTACAGGCACGGTGGTTGGGTGAGAGGAAGAAGATGAAGATAGGAGGGGAAGATGAACCTGTGACCGGAATCTGGAGATTCTGGGGGTCTTGATGTTTCCGGTGACGACGCGGTGGCCGCCGGCCATGCAGGCCGGCCGGTGGTGGCTTTCAGGCGGGAGGCTTGGTGGTTGCCACGTGGTGGAGAAGTGGAGTGGTGGCGTGCATGGCTGCCACCTGTTGGGCGTGTGGCAGTGAGAGAGACTGAGTGAGGTGGCGCGTGGCGTGCTGGTGATGATGAAATGTGGGACCGTCCTCGAGCCAACACGTGGCGTGCTGCTATTTAAAGGCCGAGATCTTCTGGGAGCTTCTAGAAGAATCTGGAAGACGCTGGAGAATTCTGGCAATGAATTGGACTTTTTTTTGGACATTTCTGGACATGCTGAGTTGCAAACTGGGCTGCGAAAATGGAAATAAGGCCCAACGAAAATGCCATCAAAAAAACACAAAAACTGCATTAACATGATTAAAAAAAGTGGATTAACACTAATTAACAAAAATCTAATTAATCTAATCAATTTTGAATTAAATCTAAAAAAAGAAAAGAACTCTATTAAATTTCTATTAATCCTATTTATTTAAAAGAGAATCTATGACTAATAAAAGAAAAACTATATTATCTATTAAAATTCTATAAAAGAAAATAAAAAACCTATTTATTTCTATATCTAAAATTAAAACATTTAATCTTCTATTAACAAAAACTCATTTATTTAATAAGAAAAAACTATATTAAAAGATAAAAAAGCTATTAACTATTTAAAAAAACCATTAATATCCTAGAAAATTCTAATAATGTCCTATATTATTCTATTAATATTCTAAAACTAGAAAATGCTATTTAAAAATATCTAAAATGATTAAGAAAACTATTAAAAACTATTAAAAAATCCTATTAAATCCTAAAAATGATTTAAAAGCTATTTAAACCCTACAAAATGCCAATAAAATCCAGAAAAATTACGATAATTCCCGAGGGAACAAAATAAGCACCGAACGACACAAAAATAATCGGTAAAAATAACCGGGCACCGAAATATCCCAAAAATCGATTCTACTTATTAAACTGATTAACAACACCTGAAACACGAGACGAGAGCTGTGATCCCAATAAAATCAGAACAAATGAAAATATGCAATGTATGCAATATGCAGATGCGAATGCGGTTATGCGTCGAAACATCGAGCCAAATGCGAGACCCGGTTGGACAAATTTTGGGGTGCAACAGCTGCCCCTATTCAAGCGGCTTCGACCTGAATGGGTGAAGAGCGCTCAGCCTTCAAACATTCAAGGTAGATGACGGTTGAATACAAATGGAACCCTGAAATTTGCCAACCGCAAGAATATACTGCAACACTGCTTGAGGAATAGCTTCCAATAAACTGAAGTTTAATTGTCACGGCAACAACTGGTCAATTTTCTGATAAATTTTCTTCTCCTTTTCAACACCTGTGTAACGCCACAAGTATTGAAATAATGCTTCGGAAAAGCAAACGAATTGATTCCCATTTCTCTCATGGGATCAAATCTGGTCAAGTCACAGTTCACTGCGAACTTGAGGACAATTCTCCTGGGGGAATTCTGAATCGACTGCTTGGCACCCATTCTGTCAACAGGCCGCAACTTCAGAAATCTGATATATGTCAATCTCCGTTGTTGTTGTTGTGTTTCCCGATGCTGACGTAGCAACCAAATGAAGAATCACTCCGCTGGGGAAGAGAAGCTTAACCACACAACTCTGCAGGTGAACAAATTCGAAATCCAATAGGTAACCATTCTGGTCCATGTTTCGACATGCGTATGCTTGATAATGATGCAATGCCCTATATGACATGTAAATGCTATACATTCTGTTTGAAAATGTGATGCCCAGACGGCGTGGATATATTATATGCTTGTATAAATGCAATGACTATATATGCAAGTGCTAATGCAGGCTCGA
Organism: Lathyrus sativus; assembly: GCA_963859935.3. NCBI lineage: Eukaryota > Viridiplantae > Streptophyta > Magnoliopsida > Fabales > Fabaceae > Lathyrus > Lathyrus sativus. Next base: position 651,018,584 of record OZ012739.1, on the reverse strand, counting down.
GCTGCCAGAGAACACCAGGTCTGAAAACCACTTGGCAAAATAAATGCCGAAGGCGATGTCAACTCTACTGGGGATGAACCGAAGTCACAGAACCATCTCAGCAAAATAAATGCTGGAAACGGGAAACCAAATCCGCTGGGGATAACCGTTCTGCTGGAGAAATGAAAAGGCAACCCTGCTTGGCGACTTCACTGGGGAAAGAAAACAACTCTGCTCGGGGATGCTTTCTTCAAACCATTGGCAACTGATTGTATTCTGCGGGGATTGACCCAAACTGAGGTTGATTGCGTGCGACACACTGCTGGAAATGCCCTTACTATCAAGGATATCGATCTTAATCTGCTGAAGATACTCCTGATCCCACTCTGATACGGGGTAAACGACAATCTCGATTCTTCCAGGGATAATACGCAACTTTCATCTGCTGAAGAGCGGCAATTCTGATTTAACAATATTCACAAGGAATTCAACCATTACTCGGAGCACTGGTATTCGTCGAGCTTCGTATCGGGGAACATGACAACATGCGGGTCATTGGGAAATACTGTGTCAGATACCTTTAGGTTTTTTTTTTTGCTTTTCTGGTTTAGGATAAACACGGATTATGTACACAACGGAAGTATGGGAAATACTAGACGAGAACTAGCATTCAAAGGTAGGCTACCAGACGAGAACTGATAGGAAAATGGGTTAGGAAAATTGATTTGGTTTTTGTGTTTTTGACCATCAGACTGAGGTATAGACAACCAGGCGAGAACTGGCTGAAAGCTAACGTACACCAGGCGAGAACTGGTATAACACTCGGGTTAAAACACACGATGACCAGGCGAGAACTGGTTACGCGACGACATGTACCAGACGAGAACTGATACAACTCTTGAAGAAACGGTGACCAAACGAGAATTGGTTACCAATAAACTGCACCAGGACGGGAACTGCTGCTTACAATAAACTGCACCAGGATGGGAACTGCTGCTTACAATAAACTGCACCAGGACGGGAACTGATGCTTACGAAAGGGTGGGCCAGACGAGAACTGGTTACCGATTTGCCAGGCGAGAACTGGACTTTGGAAACGGCTGGTTACTGACACGCAACAGGTTTAAACTGCAGGATAATGATCCAACGACAGCAAGGCCTTCTTATTTGAAAGGTTCCGGTTTTGATAAGGGTACTGACATGATGCCCCGATACTCAACTCCGGCTGGGGATAAACAAACTGGTTTGAACACCTCGCTTCAATACAATCCAACTTGCCCCAATCTAACTCTTGAGAGTACTTGCTCTGAACCGCTTGCTACGAGAAGACTTCGAGAATATTTGCCCCGGTATCTGCATGACAACAGAATTCAATCTCCATCAGACACCTAACAACCCAGTTGGTTTCAACATTCTCTGCGATGACTTGCCCCTGAATGAGCGTTCTAGCGACTTAACCCGATCTGATTATCCATCTGAAGCATCTGCTTTCAAATCTCAACGCTCTGCATAGCTGCCCCTGATTGGCTCTCAAGAAGACGCACTTCTGATCAACTGCTTCTCAGATAATCTGCCCCTGCTCAACTGAAACTTCGGGACTTGTCCTCAGACTGACTGATTCCGAACTCACTGGAAGTCAATGCCCCTGATTCATTGGGCTTTCACAACATACGCCATTATGGTTCAGACTACTGAATTACTCAGTCCTGCTCGATTATTCCCGCTGGAATTCCTTTCATGTCAACTACTGACCTGCAATTAGAATCGTCTGTTCACGAATGGTAATCTTAATGCAGTGGTTATGCAGATTTTGAAAAAATTTGAGCTGTCACTCATTTGCATGCGATGATTGTGAGTGACGAATGAACCAAAGTTCAAACGTAGTGCTTACGTGGTCAGTGAAAATACAACAAGGATGTGACTAGCAAGTCAAGAAGGAGTCAGGTTACTCAACCTTATCGCAATGCGCTTCAGACTATCCCTACCTCAATTAGGTCTTTTAAGGGTTGTATCGTGGTCGGGTTCACGGTTCGTGGAACAAAGGATATTTGGCTCAAATTTGATTTGTACCCACCCCTTCTACGTGATGATCTCCGATCCTAAGGTTCAGTTAACCTGGCACAAGCGCTCGCCTCTTCGAGAGGTATGCTGAATGGTAAGACCCACAGTTAAGGAATTCACAAGCTTTGGAGTGATAGTTACTCCTTCTTCGCTTTCGGTGTCTGTGTACACGACTTTGTGATTTGTTGGGGAAAAATTTCTTTTTATCCCTCTTTTTCATTCTTTTGATTCCCTAATTTTTGCCTGGACCGACTCATTTTGAGTTCTTTTCGATTTTTTCGATTTGAAGTCCAGTGGGATGCCCTGATTTTTGCCTAAGTATTTAGCTTTCCAGCTTTTCTTTCTTTTTACTTAGCGGGCTTTCTTTCTTTCTTTCTTTTGGAACAAAGTCGTGTGACACTGGTTGTCTTGATTGCTCCGAAAGGATTGTAACTGTCTCACTCCTGATTGGTGAGGTTTGACCTTTTGAAAGGTGCAAATTGATTGGTCCTCGAAAGACAACACTTCTCTGTAAGACTTGAACGCTTGGTCAAGCTAACTGACAACTACCCTGCCCCGGGTTAAGATGTGAGGGTTAGAAAAAGTCCGAAAAACTCCTACTTCCTGGCTCGAAGTGGTTAACAAGGGACTAACTCCTTATATCTCCAGTGTTTGGGGAATTTGAAACAATGCCTTGTACGTCATCGGTACGGTCTTATCTGAAAGCATACGATCATCGGTTATGAGTTTCAATTTCGTCATCCTCCCTCCTAACTTTGCTAGTCACAGGGATAAAGTGGAGTGAAAAATGCAAGTGTCAGTGCAATGCAGTAAATGAGTGACAACGACATAACTAATTCAGAAAAATGCATAGTCACTTTATTATTATCACCATTCGAAACATACAATGCTTAAAGCAGGTAGTAACTAACAGAAAAAGAAACTACAAATGCAAAATGGTAAAAAGTCCGAGGACTGCCAATGCTGAGGCGCCCGCCTGTCTGAACCACTGGCTTCTGCTGGGGAATGCCTTCCGAATCTACGAGCTTAGACAGCTGAGGGGTTGGGATGAACAAACAGAAACCCTTCTCGAAAGGAAATGCGATCCTGATCAATCAACTGTTGTACCTTCGCCTGAAATGCTTTACAATCTTCCGTTGAATGCCCTGGAGAGCCACCATGATAACCATACTGAACGTGGGGATTGTACCCAGGAGGGTAAGGTTCTGGAACTGGCTTAAGAGCTTTCGGCTCCACCAAAGACTTCTGAATCAAAGATGGTAGCAACTGGCTATACGGCATCGGCACTGGGTGAAAAGGACCATTCCTTCGTTCCAAGTTGTTACGAGGTCGATTCTGATTCTGACGCTGATTCTGATAACCTCGACCACGAGTTCGCTGCTTTGCAATGGAAGCGACATAAGATTCCTGATGGGGTGCCCCAGGCACGGCTGTCTGTTCAGAATAACGAGACACAGAAGATACTGACCGCTGAGAAGACGGAGAACCAACAGATCTCACCGATTCGACTTGAGGATATCCAACATCTGTCAGAACTGCATTGATCATAGTTTCATCTTCAGATTGAGAGCTACAGAGAGATTCAGTTTCACTGGCCTGACCTCTTGAAACATACGGGATTCTTCCAGTCTTTACGCCATACTCGATGTGCTCTCCCGTCCTTACCAACTCAGTGAAATTTGGTGCGGTTCCAAGCATTCTTTCGAAGTACGGGCTCTGCAAGGAGTTGACGAACATGCCTTTTAGCTCTTGGTCTAGGAGCGGTGGTTACACTCTACCTGCAAATTCTCTCCATCTCTGAGCATATTTCCTGATAGGTTCATTGAGCTCTTGAGACAATTCTTGCAGCTGCATGCGAATAGGAGCTTCATCAAGATTATAGTCGTACTGCTTCAGAAAGGCATTGGCTAAGTCCATCCATGACTGGATCTGATCACGCTCTAACTGCATATACCAACTCAGAGGTGCACTAGTCAGACTATCTTGAAAGCAATGAATCATCAGCTTGTCGTTGTGCACAAATGAAGTCATTCTTCGGCAGAACATCACCAAATGTTGCTTCGGGCAACTATCTCCTTTGTACCTTTCAAACCTCGGCATTCTGAACTTCGGAGGTAACACTAGGCCAGGGACCAGACACATATCCGCAGCACTAGGAGTAACAGCGTCTTTACCTTTCAAGGCTTTGAATCTCTCCTCTAATGCACGGAACCTTTCAGCATACACGGGAGCTAACGGGTCTTCATTCTTGGCTGTCGGGACCTCTCTTCGGGGCTTTGGCACAGGGAAGGCAAAACCCTGGTAGTCTGAGACATCAACAGAAGGAGAACGTCCACCTCGGACAACGAACTGCTCACGCAGACCTTGGTCTTCAACAGATGGCTGCACAGGCTGAGCTGCAGCAAGGTTGTTCACTTGCGGAAAGTCTTCGTCGTGCGGAGATCCATACAGAGGATTGGATGTCACGGTGAAACCTGACAAGGTATCAACAAACTGGAAGCTGCTCTTTGACATAGCTACCAATGGTCTTCAGCTGACTTCGATGCTCGATTCTGCTCAAATCTGCTTCAGCCCTGCTTCAACCTCTTGGTCGTCTTCAATATTCACCTTCAGAATCAAAATAACAGCTGGATAAGAGCTCTGACTAGCTGGCGAATGGTATGCAATATGATGCGGAGATGCCTATGCAAATGCAATGCAATGCAACAAACACGGGATCACAGCCCCCACACAAACTAAATACTGCCGCACTGCTGACGGAGAACGGTTGCTCTGAAGAGAAGACCAGAATAACGGGTAGGTTGGAAGTCAAGCTTCCTGCAAACAAAAACCCCCCACTCACAGGTGTGGACCTATATCTGACAAGGTACGGCATCCTATGCGGTTGTCAGCGTCACAGACTTTCAAGGCTGACGATACGATTCCCAGAAGGAGTGGCATCATCAAGTCCTGAAGAGGCCTCACTTAGCTAACTTCCAAATGATCGGTTCCCAGAGTCGACAATTCACCAAACCAGCAACCGTCTCAACCCAAAGGGTTGAAAGTGAAGCCAACCGGATGAACCTCGTCTGAGCGTGGATTTCATGAGACACTAGTGCCTGCAAAGCAAGCACGCGCCCACTAATTTCCACTCTAAGTCTAGGGTGCACTCCAAGCCCAGGTCCGGCTTATCTCTCATCATAGAACACCCGTAACACCCCAACAGCAACAGACAATATTGATAAATAAGCCCTAATAGACAAGCAAACGAGCGCTAGGATTGACTCTCTCTTAGGGGACGTTGGATCCCCAAAACTGACTCGCTTCCGGGACGTTGGATCCCTAGGAAACTATCAAGTCCCCAGCAGAGTCGCCAGCTGTCGCTACTGCGAAAATCGGCGCCGGCTGACAGAAGAGTCGCCACCGTGCGTTATTTATCCCTCAGAGCGGGAAAGGAAACGCTCGAAGTAAACCTCGCAAAAAACGGGGAAAAGGTATGGTCATCGCAACCATAGCCTGGGTTCGGGAGTCGGTTACGCAAGGGGAAGGTATTAGCACCCCTCACGTCCGTCGTACTCGACGGGATCCACGCTTGCTTGGGTTGTCTACTGGATGCAAAACAATCTTATCTACGGCTGCTAAATCTAAACGGGAGGGAATTGACTCGATAGAGCGTCGCACTCTATGCCTACGTATTCTCGAGAGAGAAAATCAGAGTCAACGTAGTTCGGGACTACGGGGAAAATGGCTCGCCAAGACCTCGCGTCTTATGCCTACGTACTTCCACTGGATGGAAGATCAGAGCTTTACGTAGTTCAGACTAACTACGGCTAAACAAAACATTCTCACATAGCAGTGAGAAAAAACAACTGGCTTCACAGGGTCGGGAACCTATGGTCAAAACTATGGCTTGGTCTCAAATGCACTTGGGCAAGAGAGAAAAAGGGTATCAATTAGTCGTCAGCGGGAAAGTCTCGATCGCACAGCCGCGAAGAGAACAAAAGTCAGTTGTTAGTGTGCTCGCTAGGATATCGCATCCTATGCCTACATATCTTCGTCTGGTACGAAGAATCATAGCAGCTGTAGTTCGGCTACTTCGGGACCACAGCTCAAATCTCGTTTTATTAATCTCTGAAAAATGGTTACAATGGGTGCATACTGGAAAATAAATCTCCTAGGAAACGCTATCCTATTCTATCCTAAAAAATTGAATGAAAATAGCCCCCTAACAAATGGGCTTCTAAACTATCTAAAATCGGGAAAATAATCTCTATGAAAATATCCTAAAAGAAAATGTGCTAAAAAAATATTAAACCTACTTTAATATTTTCTCTTTTTCTCAACATATTTTTCCATACTTTTTCTATGTTTTTCTCACAATATTTTCTCTATTTTTTCACATATTTTCCAATATGTTTTTCTCACGAATTTTCAAATATACTTCTTTTCTTTTCTTTTTCTATTTCTCAAATATATTTCTTTTTCTTTTCTTTTTCTACTTTTTCATAATATTTTCTTTTTCTTTTAACTACTTTTTCAAATATAATTTTCTCTTTCTTTTAATATTTTTTCATTCTAAACAAAATAAAAAAACAAAATACCAAGGGAGGGGGGTACATGGTGGTTTACAAGAAGATAAAAAGAATACAGCAAACTGGGCCCAGCCTAGCTTGCTTTGCTGCCAAAAACGTGGGAGGGGGTACGTGTAGTGAAATGGGAGTGTAAATCCAAAGCATTGGGCTCAGGCCCACTCCTTTCAGCCAAAAACGGAGGGAGTGTGGTGTCTCAAAAAAAATGATTGGGCCTGAGGCCCATGACCCTTCTCTCCTTCTTCCTCTCTCCATTCACTCTGAGTTTCTGAAACCCTAGCCTTTATTCTTCTCCGCCGCCGCCGTCCACTGTTCACCAACCCCCTCCTTCATCCACTTCCGTTCTCCTCTCAACTCTCAATCTCCTTCAATTTTCGTTCTTCCCAGACTCAACCCCAAACCTTTTCCTTCTGTTCGCTTCTCCTCGAAAATGAAAAAAAGATAATGGGGACGAAGATCTGTGGGCTTGGAGATCCCTGGAGATTTGTGTTGATTGACGATGAAGTTCTTCGAAGGTTCGTGTTCTTGATGGAGGATGAAGATCCATGGAGTCTTCCTGAAAGTGTTCTTGCGACGATGAAGGATCAGGACTTTTTCTGAAGAACCTTGAAGGTGTTCTTGGATCTGGGAGTTTCCTGAACAAAAATGATGAAGAACGATGCATAAAATCCTTGAAGTCGTTGATGATTATCTGGGAATGGCGATGATTGTTACTATTTTCTGGAATTGGTTCTCGATGGATGATTCGCATGGATCTGAGAAAAAATATGGAAACTGATGATTGTTGATGGATTCTGGAAAACAAGGACGAACACTGATGATGCTGATGAAGATGATCGGCGAAGATTGATGAGGATCAGAGAAAGGATATGAAGATCATGAGTTTCTTGACAATCTTGTGAAGAACAATGATGGTGTTCTGGAGAGTTTTGATGAATGAATCTGGAGAGTTGAAGATTGTTGGAGGTTTCTGGACTTTTTCTGGGTTTGGTGGTGGCCGGAGTACAGGCACGGTGGTTGGGTGAGAGGAAGAAGATGAAGATAGGAGGGGAAGATGAACCTGTGACCGGAATCTGGAGATTCTGGGGGTCTTGATGTTTCCGGTGACGACGCGGTGGCCGCCGGCCATGCAGGCCGGCCGGTGGTGGCTTTCAGGCGGGAGGCTTGGTGGTTGCCACGTGGTGGAGAAGTGGAGTGGTGGCGTGCATGGCTGCCACCTGTTGGGCGTGTGGCAGTGAGAGAGACTGAGTGAGGTGGCGCGTGGCGTGCTGGTGATGATGAAATGTGGGACCGTCCTCGAGCCAACACGTGGCGTGCTGCTATTTAAAGGCCGAGATCTTCTGGGAGCTTCTAGAAGAATCTGGAAGACGCTGGAGAATTCTGGCAATGAATTGGACTTTTTTTTGGACATTTCTGGACATGCTGAGTTGCAAACTGGGCTGCGAAAATGGAAATAAGGCCCAACGAAAATGCCATCAAAAAAACACAAAAACTGCATTAACATGATTAAAAAAAGTGGATTAACACTAATTAACAAAAATCTAATTAATCTAATCAATTTTGAATTAAATCTAAAAAAAGAAAAGAACTCTATTAAATTTCTATTAATCCTATTTATTTAAAAGAGAATCTATGACTAATAAAAGAAAAACTATATTATCTATTAAAATTCTATAAAAGAAAATAAAAAACCTATTTATTTCTATATCTAAAATTAAAACATTTAATCTTCTATTAACAAAAACTCATTTATTTAATAAGAAAAAACTATATTAAAAGATAAAAAAGCTATTAACTATTTAAAAAAACCATTAATATCCTAGAAAATTCTAATAATGTCCTATATTATTCTATTAATATTCTAAAACTAGAAAATGCTATTTAAAAATATCTAAAATGATTAAGAAAACTATTAAAAACTATTAAAAAATCCTATTAAATCCTAAAAATGATTTAAAAGCTATTTAAACCCTACAAAATGCCAATAAAATCCAGAAAAATTACGATAATTCCCGAGGGAACAAAATAAGCACCGAACGACACAAAAATAATCGGTAAAAATAACCGGGCACCGAAATATCCCAAAAATCGATTCTACTTATTAAACTGATTAACAACACCTGAAACACGAGACGAGAGCTGTGATCCCAATAAAATCAGAACAAATGAAAATATGCAATGTATGCAATATGCAGATGCGAATGCGGTTATGCGTCGAAACATCGAGCCAAATGCGAGACCCGGTTGGTCAAATTTTTGGGTGCAACACATGGCATTCGGAGTGACATTGCTTTCTTTATGCAGGGCAGCTTCCATGGACTCCATCATGTTCCAATATAACCGATCTAGATTTTTACAGTGTCTACCTTTTGAAATAACTTTCTATGATTGCCCTTCATCCTGATATGCATCACACCCCTTTCTTTTATCTGGAATTCCCTTCACAACTCCCTTGGCTCGGATCTTCTTTAACCTTTGTATGCCCTGCTTTTCTTCCATGATTAAGGAAGATTCATTTAGCCTATTCTTAGATTCCCATAAATAAAAATAATTCTGAGCTCTAGTGCCCCTCATGACTTCCTCATCCTTTTCATTTGTAACCTCACATGTCTCCTTAGTGAATTTGACACTAAATCCTTGGTCACAGAGCTGGCTGATACTGATGAGATTCATAGTCAGTCCCTTAACCAGCAGGACATTTTCCAGTTCTGGAGAACCAGTACCCTCTAGATTTCCAGCACCATTGATCTCTCCTCTTGCTCCATCACCAAAAGTTACATGACTTGAGGTATAAGGTTCAATGTTCATTAATAGATCATTTGTTCCAGTCATATGTCGAGAACAACCACTGTCAAAATACCAGTCTTCCTTGGTAGGCATCCTAAGGGAGTTATGAGCTACCAGGGCAGACACTTTGGTAATCCATTGTTTCTCCTTGACAGGGACATTCCTTTTTAGTCTAGCCGGATGCTGTTTCTTGATTTGAGCACCCTGTTTGACTTTGCCTTGATGAGGATGCTTGGGAAATCCATGTAGCCAATAACAGACGGCTTGTATATGACATAACCTTCCACAGTAGTAACATCTTCTCCTTTGAAAGTTCCTCTGGTTCTGGTGTGTACTTTTGTGACCTTGATGTTGTGACATTGGTCGTGACATCAGGTTAGTCCTCTGAAATTTTGGATTTGACTTCTTGAGCCCCAAACTAGGATTTTGTTCACCAACAAATCCTAGTCCAGACTTGTTACCTGCCTTCTGACCACTCTGTAGAATTTTTCTAGAGTGTTAGTTCCAGGGTTGAGCATTCTTATGGATTTTGACATCTGATCCATTTTTGATTCCAACAAGCTGACCTTCTTGTTGAGAGAGTCTATAGTTTCCAGATGCTCTTTTTTCTCATCCTCCAACTCTTTGATGATTGTCTTTTGCTTTTCCCTTAGTTTGCATACCTTAACACTTCTCATGCACAACTGTTTATATGAGGCAGCCAGTTCATCAAAGGTTACCTCTCCTTCACTGGACTTATCATCAGACATGCATACACTGGCCAGAACATTGACGTGTTTGGCAGATTCTTCTTCTGATTCACTTTCAGAGTCCTCATCAGTCCAGGTGACAGTTAGGCCTTTTCCCTTCTTTTTGAGGTTTGTAGGACATTCCTTTTTGATGTGTCCATATCCCTCACACTCATGGCATTGAGCTCCTCTGCTTTGGCTGATTTTGTCTTCAGATTTCCCTCTATCATAAGGCATGCTCTTGTTATAAGGTTTAGATTTAACATCTATCCTTTTGATCAGTTTGTTAAACTGTCTTCCAAGCAAGGCTATTGCTTCTAATAGACTCTCCCTGTTTTCACCATCTTCACCATCTGAATCACTTGCAGTGTTTGAAACAAGAGCTATGCTTTTGTTCTTTTTCTCTACAGCCTGATCACACATGCCCATCTCAAATGTTTGGAGAGAACCAATGAGTTCATTTACCTTCATGTTGCATATGTCTTGAGCTTCTTCAATGGCTGTGACCTTCATGGAAAACCTCTTAGGCAATGATCTTAAGATCTTCCTCACTAGCTTTTCTTCAGACATCTTTTCTCCCAGAGCTCCTGAGGTGTTTGCAAGTTCAAGAACGTTCATGTAAATCTCATGAATGGTCTCATCTTCCTTCATTCTCAGACCTTCAAATTTGGTGGTCAGCATTTGAAGTCTTGACATTTTGACCTTGGAAGTTCCCTCATGAGTAGTTTTGAGAGTGTCCTAAACATCCTTTGCCAGTTCACAGTGGTGTACCAGTCTGAAGATGTTTTTGTCTATACCATTGAAGAGTGCATTCAATGCTTTAGAGTTCCCAAGAGCTAATGCCTCTTGCTCTTTGTTCCATTCCTCTTCAGGAATTAGCACAGATGCTCCATCCTTGTCAGTCTTCATAGGATGTTCCCAGCCAGAGTTTGCAGCTCTCCAAGCCTTGCTGTCTAAGGATTTTAGGAATGCAATCATCCTAGGCTTCCAATAATCATAATTAGAACCATCCAGAATTTATTTCCCTAGATCTCACCCAGAATAAACAGGCAGGGTGCCTACTCTGATGCCAATTGAAATTCTGGCAAGCACACGATGGATGTTATTACCAAAGTTATAACATCCACTGTGACATTGACTATTGTACTAACTAATTAAACTATAAGTAAAAGTAGTAAATAACACAGCAATTGTTCACCCAGTTCAGTGTCAACAACACCTACATCTGAGGGGCTACCAAGCTAGGGAGGAAATTCACTATCAACAGAATTAATTCAGAGTTAAACCTCCAGTTTACACTCCTCACTTAAAACCTACCCAATGACACTTCAACCTAGATACACTCTAGATCTGAGTATTCCCACTCACTTCCCCTCAATCACACCACAGTGATATACAATTCACAATTACAAAATAAATATGAAGAAAAACTTCATACACGCCTTGATCTTGCTTCACAGCTTTGATTAAGAGACACACACTCTTGCTTAACAGCTTTGATCAAGAGACACACACTCTTGCTTAATAGCTTTGAGTGAGACACAACTTAAAACCTACCTAACCAATGCAACATACAATTTCTTGGTAACCAAGTATTCCTAAGACACAATTCACACGTGAAGAACAACCTTCTTCACTCACAAGGACTCTCTATATGCACTCTCTGGTCTTCTGTCAAGAGCTGCCTTTTTAGGGTTGCTCCTCCCTTTATTTATAGCAGCAGTCAGTCCTTGGGCCTGGGCGCATAAATTAGGTTTATCCATAACAAACCCTATTCTTCAATCATCTGCACGTTTTGCCAATTAATTCAGGGACATTTTATTTCACTTATAGCTTCTAAAATGTTTCTTGACTTCCAGCTTGAGCTTCTGATTTGTTTCCTGATTTCTAAATACCAGAAAAACTAACCCTGCTCGCTTGATGTCATACGATCCAAGTCATGACATTTTGTATGACATCCAACTTAACTTATAGTTAGCTAAGTTAACTTACCCTGCAAAATCCACATTATGTATGTAATAACACCAATCCTGACATACATACATACACTAATGTTTTTGCCACAAAATGCAGCCAATCAAGAGCACTTACAATGATTATGATAGACCTTAGGCTTGAACCCCTGCATGATAACATTAGGTAGCATTCCCTTTTACCTCAACTATAAGTACACTTTGCATGACAACTACTAGGTTTGAGTTAGTCTCCCTTTAGTGTGTCCTTTCTCTTCTCATCTTCAAACAATTCCAATACACTTAATAAAGGTTAATGAATGTTGTGAGTTATGAGCCTTAAGTACTTGGGAAATGGTGATCGGGGGGCCTCATCTCAATTGCTTAGAGTGTTTAAAGTATGTCCTTTGGACGATATGCGACGCATTCGCTCCTAGGTCACAGTCTTTAGTGCAACACGAATTACAAACAATAATCAATGCACTTCTTCTCCAAAAAAACACAAAAACAAACATCAAATCTTTTCCATCCTTCGGGATCTTAATAATGGAAAACCTTTTTCATAAAGAGATTTTTGTTAACTATTGGTTCTACCGCAAACAGGTAACGCCTAAGTCTCCAATGGTCGAGCTGCATACACCTAACTGCTAGAACTAAGTTTTAACCCTACTCGGGTCTAAAACATTTTGAACCAACCAGTGTTCTTGTTAGCCCGAACTACGTTTGCTCTGATTTTCATACCAGATGAGAATACGTAGGCATGAGAAGGAGACATCTCGGTGAGCAACCTTCCCCAAATTTCACCCGTAGTTAGCTGAACTACGTTGACTCTAACTTTTCCATTGCACGAGGGAATATGTAGGCACAGAGCGGCGAAGCTTTGCCGAGTCTCTTTTCTTTTCTTTTGTCACATAGACCTTTAGCTAGATAGTAAACATTGTCTTGAGATAGACAACAAAGCGTGGATCCCGTCGAGTACGAGGAACGTGAGGGGTGCTAAGACCTTCCCCTTGCGTAACCGACTCCCGAACCCGAGACATGGTTGTGATGACCTGTCTTTTCCCGTTTTCGTTAGGTTTTCTCTGATCGTTTCTTTCCCTCTTTTGGGATAAATAACGAACGGTGGCGACTTTCTGTCATTGTCGGCACCTTTTTTCGCTGTAGTGACATGTACCTAGTTTCATAATCTATTAACATTCAACTAAGGTAATAAATGGGTCTTTCGATGCCACAATTATCCTCTTGCGCTAACATGCTTCCTATAGTTGCGTTCGATGAAATGATGTACAACTTCATGCTTTTATTCATACTAGGTAGCAATAAAATAGGAGGCCTCGTAAGGTACTCATTGGTGGTGTCGAAAGTCTTTTGTTGCTCCTGTCCCCAATGAAACTCACTTTCTTTCTTGGCCTTGAGCAATAGCGAGAACACCTTCGTCTTGCCACTTAGATTTGATATAAACCTTCTCAAAAAGTTTATCTTCCCCAACAAATACTGGAGTTGTTTCTTCGTCGAAGGAGGCTTGAGATCCAAAATTGCCTTGGTTTTATTTTGGTTTATCTCAATTCCCTTTTTGTGGACTGCAAATCCCAGGAAATCTCCTGCATGTACACAAAAAGCACACTTTAGTGGATTCATTTTTAATCCACATTTCCTCATTCTCTCAAATGAACTTCGAAGGTGGTCTAAGTGACCATTTTCCAATGAGTATTGACACAATGCCGCAGTTTACAACGAAGTCCTTACCATATGTATCATTATTGGTGTCATCATACATGTCTTCGTCAAAATCGTCTTCTAATGACGGGGTATATTCCTCATCTGACTGGGGAGTGTACTCTGGTTCTTTCTTGTTTTCACCTCCAGACGTGTACTTCGAGCTCTGGGTTGACACCAACCCCTTCTCTCCTGAAGTTTCCACAGTTACTGCCGTAGTCTGGTTCATCACAATTTTCTCCTTCTCGACCCACCTTGCTTTTGGGTATTTCCTTTTTAGTCCAAAGGGTCCGACATGCTTCAAGTGCAAAATCGAAGCCTCTTTGGCAGCCTTTTTATTTCGTTGATATCGCCTCCACTGGGTCTTTGTCATAGGATTCTTGCCTTTGTAGTTGGGTGAAACCACATAGCCCCCGGGTTCAGTACTCTTGTCGGAGACCTTTGCCTCCTTTTCCATATCAAATACCCTACATTTCGGCCGCTTGCTCCAATTCTGGTTCACGGGTGCCACCCACTTATCATATGGAGTATCTGAAGGTGGCACAAATGTCTTGGGTCACGCATGTTGGAACAACCTCCTGTATTCTTCGTTTCGACGAGAAGCACTATTTTGGTCGAACACGAACCTAGGGGCTGATGGCTTACTGTCTTGCAACGCCATTTTCCTACCCGCTTCGTACTTTTCAGTAGCTTTTTCGTCAAACACGACGTTGCACTTTGGGCATAATACAACCTTCGACCCGCTCACCTTGCATTTCTCTTGGAAATCAGTAAGACTTTTGTCAGCTTAAGGGTAGACTGTCTCGAGTTTCTCCTCAGACTTCTTGTCGGGACCATCAGTAGTCTCGACCATCATGTATTCAAACGCTTCGGCTGTCAAGTGCTTGTTGAGACCCTCAGTAGCCTCAACCATCATGCAGTCATACAACTCAAAATATAAGGCTTCTTCGACGTTCAGAGGATCTGTGTCCACCTGTATCTTTGGCCTTTCACCAAATTAAAGCTGACCTTCTTTCAAAGCTTTCTGCACCAAGTCCCTGAAAAGAACACATTGAGATGTCTTATGACCAAGGAAATTATGAAATTTACAAAATCTCCTTTTCTTCTTTTGTTCTAAAGGGGGATCTTTTTCCCCAGGAGGGACAATAATCTGACCATCTTTAACTAATAAATCAAATATTTCATCGCACTTAGATACATCAAAAAGTATACGTTTTTGCGACATATTTATCTGTTTTTTCGGTTTCGACAGAATTTTTTCCATTCGATGGTTTTAATGATTTTCATGTGTACGGAGGCCCTGGCTTTAATTCAGCCACGTTAACCTCGTCATCATCGACGAGCTCCTCATCGTTAGAAGAGTATTCGTCAGTGGCCACATATGAAACTTTTTCTTTCTTACGGTATCTGTTAGCCTGGGTTTTTCATTTTTTTAAACGTTCGACCTGTCAGATCCTATCCGCTAGCTGCGCCATATCTTTGAGATATTGTGTATCAAATTTTTTCCTGATCGAATAATCTAGGCCGCCAACCGCCATCTCGACTAGCTCATGTTTAGGAACTTGCGTGAAGCATCGCACTTTCAACATTCTAAACCTGTTAAGATATTGGTCCACCGACTCTCTAGCATTTCGTTTGATGCTGGCTAACTCTTTCAGACTAATTTTCGATTGTTCCATGTAAAACTGTTCATGGAACAATCTTTCCAATTGTGCCCAGATATGGACAGACTGTGTGTGTGTGTAGGGGGGGGGGGTAAGGTAGTGAACTAAGTAAACACAATTTTGGTGAGGGAACTTGAGAAGTACTTCATTTTCAAGTCCTCTTTGTTTGCAATGTCGCCAACTTCGGTTTGGTATCTGGCAACATGTTCGACGGTGGACTCTTCGGTCTCTCCGGCGAATTTGGTAAACTTTGGCACCTACCACCCTCTGGACAACTCTGTTAGCAAAACAAAGTCTGGTAGTGGGGACGTATATGTTGGTCGTCGAAGGCATGAGTTCTCCCCGTTGTAAACCATAATTCGTTCCACCATGGCTTCTAAGTTGGGTTCGCTAGCTATGGCTTCGTGTCGAGCCTGTCTGACCGCATAGTCTGGGTCCTGGTTCCTATGAACTAAAAAAAGGGGAGGCCTTTGGGCCACCCTGGGTGTGTGTTCAACCTCATGGGGTTGTTGATTAATTGTTTCGTCGAAGACTTCGTCTTGTCGAATTGGCATCTCCTGTCGAGTCGGCGGCGTCTGTCGACCTGGAGCCCTATGAGCACCTAAAAAATCACCTATCCGTGTCATCTGAGTTGCCAATTGTTGGTAACTCTGAGTCGAATCTTATATTAGCAGTCTTAATATGGTGCCATTTGCTAGGTCAACATGTGGACCATTTCGTGATTACTTTCATCAGACTGACAGGGTTTTATCCGTTGATTAAAGAAGTTTTGTTTGTCAACAAGAGGTTCAATGGCAGTGTTGAATTTTCATAAAAAGGAAATTATATAATATCCTTTATCTAACATATTTATCTAGAAAAACCAAATTTTAAATGACGAACTCCTTCTCTTCATTTTGTTGTTTCAAAGAGACGGGAGGGAAAGCATGTGCTTAGGAAGATGAGACTAAGTTAAGTGGTCACATGTTATTTTCATCCTTTCTATTTATTTATTTTCTGTATTTTTCAATAATAATATTTAATAAGAGTTTTATTTTCTCAAATAATTAATGGTTAGTTAATGCTTTGAATAAGTCATAAAGAGGCGGTGGCGGCCTCATTCCTTTCAATTAGGTTATAGTATTTATTGTTTACTTTATTATTTTTTTATAACATTAATTCGATATGTAACATATCTTTCAAAAGTTTAAATTATTTCGGTGACATTGGTTTAAATTTAAATTACACTAAAAATTAATAGACACCTTTATTTCATTGGCTCCTTTTATTTATAGTAATTTAAATCAATTTATTGTCCTATTTAAATGTTTTTAATTAATTAATAAATTCACTTATGATTATTATAACATTTTATTTCAATAAAAAATTTAATTTAATTTCTATCTTTATAATATAATAAAAATAAAAAATTATTTCTATCCATAAAATTTTACAATATAATATGTAAATTTTTGGTATTCAATTAAAAATTAAATGCATAAATTACAAATTTTAATTACAATAGTAAAATTGAACACATTTCTAAATTATTTATAATCACGGCTTATTTTTATAAAAAATTAATAAATATGTATTGAGTTGTATATAAAAAATAAATGTTGAATTATTATTTTATATTATAATTAATTTATCGATATTCTTAAATCTGATTTTTGATTTACTTAAATGATATCTACCTTAGTAAATATTAAATTATTATTATTTAATATTGTAATTGATGGTTGATAATTATTTCTAATAATATAGTAGTTTATAATTTATTTAAATAGAGAAGAAACACATCTTACCATTATTTTATTCTTCGAATATGTTTAATTTCTTAATTGAAATTTTCTTTTTTAACTTATAAAATTACTAAAATAAAATAAAATTTTTTCAAACTAATAATTATGATAAAAAAAATGATAATCATAATCATAAAAAAATAGTAAAAAATTACTGATATAGAAAAATCAGATGGTAATGTTTTTAATTATTGATACAGTTATTTTTATAGATAAAATTTTTTATCTATTGATACAATTATTTTTATAGATAAAAAAATCCATCTATTGATACAATTATTTTTATAAATATGAATAAGTTACAATTATTTTTATAAATATGAATAAGTTACAAATAATTTTATAAATGGGAAAATTCAACTATTGATATAATTATTTTTATAAACAAGAATAAGCTACGAATATTTTTATAAATGAACACACGGATTCAAGGCGCTTATAAACGAGAACAAATTTATTCGTTAATAAAATTATTTTTATAAACGAGAATAAGTTATAAATATTTTTATAAATAAAAATAAATTACAAATAGTTTTATAAGCGGAAAAAAATTTAACTATTAATACAATTATTTTTATAAATAGAATAAATTTCAAATTATATTTTATATTAGCTTATAAAAATAGAATAAGTTTCAAATTATATTTTATACTAGCTTATGTTTGTGATAGGTCTAACTTTTAACTGATAAAAAAATAATTTTAAGTTGACAAATAATTATAAGTTTATAATTAGGTCAATGTTAACTAATTGAATAAAAATTTAAGTTTGACAAATGAGAATAAAAGACGTGTGATGTGAGTTCATACAAGATTTGTGCGATAGTACGGATAAAATTTAACCTAACATCTATTTTATTAAATCTGGTGCCCTCTATAACATTGATTTGATATTTTTTGATTTAAAAAATTTATAATTTTTTTTTTAAATATTGAATAATATATGTAGGGTGCCGCATTTTTTAAAAAATTTAATAACAACTATTTTTTAATAATAATTTAAGTTATCATGTAGAATTTGTTGAAAAATCGCCAGCGGATTTTCTATTATTTTGACTTATATGTATTTTATGCTTCCTTTTTTCTTTTAGATTTTTTAAAGATCGATATCTTATTTTAAGTATTTTTAATGGATTTCCAAAATATCTATGCATTTTGTTGGTGCAAAGGTGAATAAATGATGAACAAAGAAAGGAAATATTCTATTAAGAATGACGGCTACAAAACATGATAATAGTTACAATGATTGTCACCCTATTTATAAGCTAAAACTAGGGTTACTAGAATAAGATAAAATACTAAAATACCCTCTAACAAACTTAGGGGCTAAGAAAATAGTACAACTAAATAAATATGAATTACTATTAATATTCTAATACCATCCCTTAATTCATATTCCATCAAAACTTGTAACACCAATTCCATCCCTTAGTCTGAGAAATTGATCAGTCTTGATAGCTTTCGTCAGAACATCTGCCAACTGCTTCTGAGTGCTGCAGTGTACAACTTCTAACACTCCACTCTGAACTTGATGTCTCAGAAAATGATACTTGGTCTCAATATGCTTGCTTCTCCCATGCAACATTGGGTTTCTGGCAAGATTGATTGCAGACTTATTGTCAATCATCAACTTCAGAGGTTTGTCTACTTTAATCTTCAAATCCTGCAACAGATTCAGAATCCACACAGCTTGGCATGCAGTAACAGCACCTGCAATGTATTCAGCTTCACAGGTTGACAACGCCACAGCAGGTTGCTTCTTGGAACACCAAGAAATGGAACCTCCCAGAAATTTGAACAAGTATCCAGATGTACTTCTTCTGTCAACTCTGTTTCCACACCAATCAGAGTCTGAATAACTCAGAAGTTCTGACTCATTATTTCCTCCAGAGGGAAATAACACTCCATACTTCAGAGTTCCTTTGATATACCTCAGAATCCTGACAGCAGCTAGGTAGTGGGACCACTTAGGTTTACTCATGAACCTACTAACCATCCCAACTGAGTAGCAAATATCAGGTCTGGTATTGCACAGATACCTCAGAGAACCAACCAACTGTTTGAAGGTTGTAGCGTCCACATCCTTTCCTTCAGAGTCTGAATCCAGTTTCTGATTTGTATCAGAAGGTGTGACAGCCATCTTACAATTCTTCAGATCAAATCTCTTCAGAAGTTCTAATTCATACTTGAGCTGATGCAAAATGATACCTTTCTCAGAATATCTGAACTCCATCCCTAGAAAGTATGTCATTTTGCCTAGATCAGTCATTTCAAATTCATTCATTAGAACCTTCTTGAACTTGGTTATCTCCTGTTCAGAACTTCCAGTCAGCAGTATATCATCAACATATAAACATACCAGAGTCATATTGCCTTCAGAAGTATGCTGAACATAGACACCGTACTCCATCTCACATTTCTGAAAGCCTTGCTTCTTGAAAAATGAATCAATCTTCTGATTTCAAGCTCTGGGCGCTTGTTTCAATCCATATAGAGCTTTGTATAATCTGTACACCATCTCTTCCTGATTCTTTTTCACAAATCCAGGAGGTTGTGACACGTAAACTTCTTCTTCTAATGGACCGTTCAGAAATGCAGATTTTACATCTAAATGCATCAGAGGCCAATTCCTGTTAGCAGCTATTGCAATCACCATTCTGATTGTTTCATGTCTTGCTACAGGTGCAAACACTTCAGAGTAATCCAGCCCAGGTTTTTGTAGAAATCCTCTGGCTACCAACCTTGCTTTATGTTTGCTAATTGAGCCATCTGGCTTTAACTTCTGCTTGAAAACCCATCTGACGCTGATGGCTTTCTTGTCTTTTGGAAGTTCTGTCAGCTTCCAAGTCTTGTTTCTCTCTATAGCATCAAGTTCTTCTTTCATGGCCTTCAGCCAGAGCTTCTGCTTAAGAGCCTCTTCTGTACTTATGGGTTCAGAGTCTACTAACATGGCACACTGAATAACTTCTCCTTCAGAGTCTACTTCAGTGTCTTGCAGCATGTCAAATTCTGCAAATCTTCTGGGAACGCTTCTGATTCTTTGTGGTCTCTGAACTTGTTCAGAGTCTTGGGCTTCAGATGATTGACTTTCTCCAGAGCTTTGACCAACTTCAGGATCTGGCATATTTCCAGAGTCTTGAACTTCAGAATTTCTAACTTCAGAGGCTTGACTTCCTCCAGAGCCTTGGCCATCTTCAGAGTCTGAATTTCCACCAGAATCTGGATTACCATCAGAGTCTGGATCATCAGAGTCACCTTCATCTTCTGAGTCTTCTCCAGAGTCAGAATCACTATCAGAGTCAGAATCAACGTCAGAGTTTACTTCAACTTCAGAAATTCTTAACTCTGACCTTTCTTCAGAAGTTCTAACATCAGAATCAGATTGAGACTTATCCCAATTCCAAACTTCTGATTCCTTCACAATCACATCTCTGCTGAATTCAATTTTATTGGTTTCTGGACAATAGAGCTTGTATGCACCTGTACTGTGGTACCCTATCAGAATCATCACTTTGCTTCTATCATCCAGCTTCTGTCTTCTGGCTTCTGGAACATGTTTATAGCAAACAGAACCAAATACCTTCAGATGACTAACACTTTGCTTATCTCCAGTCCACTTCTGTATTAGAACTATTTCCTTCAACTTCTTCGTAGGACATCTGTTGAGTACATACGTTGCAGTGGCAACAGCTTCTCCCCAGAGTTTCTGAGGAAGCTTCTTCTCCTTTAGCATGCTTCTCACCATATCAAGCAAAGTACGGTTTCTTCTTTCAGCAAGACCATTGTGTTGAGGGGTATAAGGAGCAGTAACCTCATGCTCAATTCCATTCTCCTCACAAAACTTCTGGAACTCTTTGGAGTTATACTCACCTCCACTATCAGTTCTAAGAATCTTCAACTTCTGACCACTCTGATTCTCAGCCTTCATTCTGAACTTCTTGAATTCATCAAACACCTCATGTTTAAATTTAATAAGGGATACCCATGTCATTCTTGTGAATTCATCAACAAACAACACAAAGTACTTATTCCCTCCAATTGATGCTACTGGAAATGGACCACACACATCAGAATGTACAACTCCCAAGGCATGTTTTGCTCTTGGAGCAGCTTCTGACGCAAATGGCAATCTTGGTTGTTTTCCTTCCATGCAAACTTTGCATGACTTTTCAGGCTTCTTAATTGCAGGAATTCCATGTACCAACTTCTTTGAATTCAGATGTTTTAAGCTTCTGAAATTCAAATGACCAAATCTTCTGTGCCACAGCTCACTCTCCTTCTCAGCACATGTTCCACTAAGGCATTCTGAGTCTGCAGTTCTGACATTCACCTTGAATGTTCTATTCCTTCCTTGTTCTGATTCCATAATCAACTTCTGATTGCAGTCATATAGCTTCAGAAGATTGTCCTTCATGGTAACTGAAAAACCTTTCTCAATTAATTGTCCCACACTCATCAGATTGCTTCTGATGCCAGGTACATACCACACGTTCTGAATCAATGCTGTTTTCCCATTGTTCAGAGTCACTCTGACATTTCCCATACCTTCTGCATTAAGATATTTGTCATCAGCACATCTGAACTTTGTCCTCTTTTCAGAGTCAAAGTCAACCAACCATTTCTTGTTTCCAGTAAGATGATTTGAACAGCCAGTGTCCATATACCACCAGTCTGTCAGATCCATATTATCAGATTCAGAGGCCATCAATAGCACAGATTCGTCATCAGAACTTCTGGCTATATTTGCTTCTTCTGATTTTCTCTCCTTGTTTGACCAACAATCTTTAGCAAAGTGACCAAACTTCTTACAACAGTAACATTTGATCTTCTTCTTGTCATACTTCTCTTTTCCCTTCTGAGCATTCTTTTGTCTATCAGAGGTTGAGCTTTCTGACTTCTGACCACCATCAGATATTCTCTTGGCTTCTGACTGCTTCTGATACCTCCTATCAGAAGTTGCTTTCAGAGCCTGCTGCTCTACTTCCCTTTCAGAAGTTCTCTCAGTCAAACGCAACTCTTGCGCTTCTAAACTGCTCTGCAGCTCTTCAATTCTCATGGTACTCAGATCTTTGGAATGTTCTATTGCTACCACAATGTAATCAAATTGAGAGGTAAGGGATCTCAATACCTTCTCCATGATTGTTTCTTCAGAAAGAGTTTCTCCACACGCCTTCATCTCATTAGTGATCAGAATCACTCTGGAGATGTATTCAGAAACTTTCTCATTATTCTTCATGTTGAGATTCTCATATTGCTTTCTCAAGGACTGAAGCTTCACCTTCTTCACTGATGCGTCACCACCATAACATCTAACCAGTGCGTCCCACGCAGCCTTTGCTGTCGTTGAATCTGCAATCTTCTCAAACACATTTACATCAACACATTGATGAATAAAGAATAATGCTTTCTGATCCTTCTTCCTTACTTCCTTCTGCGCGTTTTTCTGTTCATCTGTTGCATCTGCTGCTACCGGAACATAACCATCAGTGACAAGATCTAAAACATCTTGAGCACCAAACAGTACACGCATTTGGATCATCCAACGATTCCAGTTTTTACCGTCAAATACTGGAAGCTTGGTGTTCATGTTGCCGTTTCCGTTCATCTTCACCTTGCACAATACACTCAATGTTTCTCACACAGTGTTTCCCAACCCATAGAATAAAATTCTGATCAGATTTTGTTCAAGATTCAACACGAATCTAAGAATCAAAATCAAACACACAAGACCTCACGTTCACTCGTGTTTCCCGTGTTTCCCAATGAATCTGAACCGGAGCTCTGATACCAATTGTTGGTGCAAAGGTGAATAAATGATGAACAAAGAAAAGAAATATTCTATTAAGAATGACGGCTACAAAACATGATAATAGTTACAATGATTGTCACCCTATTTATAAGCTAAAACTAGGGTTACTAGAATAAGATAAAATACTAAAATACCCTCTAACAAACTTAGGGGCTAAGAAAATAGTACAACTAAATAAATATGAATTACTATTAATATTCTAATACATTTTAATTAGTTTTTTTTAATCCAATAAAAAACCTTTTTTTTACAATATTTTAAATATTTTATTTTTACCTGTTGTAAAATTTGCTGCAAGAATCAATTACCTACATGGTTTATGCACATTTTGAATTATGAGTTTTATGCATATGTAAAAAAATAATTGAGAAAAATAATTTTTTTTCAAAAATAGGGTATATTTTGATACGCACTAGATTTTTCTATAATAATGATAAAAATGCATTTTGAATTTTTTTGTTGGTCTATAGAATATTTTGAAAAAAAATGATATGTTTAACAAAAAAAATCTCTATTTTGAGAGTGTTAAGTTAATATGAGAGGGTGGCATGTCTAAGTACAAAAGGCCAGATAAAATTCTCTTTTTTCATTTTCATTAATTTAGCCATAAATATTTCAGATTTGACAAAAGAAAATGAAATAAACAATTCATTTTTGACATAAAAGTCGCATGGCATTGAAGGGGTGATGTGGTTGTCCTAATTAAAGCTTTTACTTTTAGGTTGCCAAAGTCATATTCAACATGAATTACGTGTATTTTATAACCTTTTTATATGCTTGTTGTTATCCAATACATGATTTGTTAGTCTTCAACCTTCATGTCATACTTATCCCAAATTGAAGGTGCATGGATATATGTCAATTTTCTTGCTCTTCTCATTTTCCTTTTTGGTGGAAACTTGCTCTCACATTTTACAAATCAATATTATAAAAACAATTAAGTCTATCAATGGATAACTTGGTGGATCTTTCAAATGGATTGATTTTGATATCAAATTATCTATTTTGTATTTAGGTCTAACTTATACTCTTATGAATTTAATTGAAATGTATTTACATTGAAATTGAGAGTATAAATTTTTTTTATATTATTATTTAATTATAGATGTAAGAAGAAGTTTGATTTTTATTTTAATAATAATTTATAAAGTAATATAGACGGATGATGATGATGAATTGATAATGTAAATTTTTTTACACTGGTTATATATAATAATTAATATCTATTTTTATATAGAGTGAAATTATATAAATTTAATTAAAATAATATAAAAAAATTTATATTATCAATTAATCATAAATTTTGAATAATAAAAAAATTTGATTTTTATTTTAATAACTTTTAAAATAATTCAAACTCATGACAAACTGACAATTATTTGATAATTAATCTCATATTATATTATAAACTTTTCTGAGAGTGGGGACATAATTTTTAATGTATGTTTTGAATAATGAATAATGGTGTTGGGCGGTTTCTTATCAAGTCGTAGTCTCCATCATTAAAAATTCTCAATTCACTTTATGTGTTTTTCCAATAATTTCATAAAATATAAATTAATTTTTTTTAAAGAAAACTCTTTCAGACGTACTTTGTTCAAAAAATTTCTTTTAACATTAAAAGAGGTGTAAATAAACTTACAAATAAAATTGCAAAAAAATAAAAATGTTGCAAATAAATTCATATGTTAATATCTTTAAAATATTCAATTTATTTGCTAAATTGATAAAATAATTTATTTTTAAATATTTATATATTATATTCCATATTAAAAATCAAAATAATTATTATGCTCTAGAACTAGATGATGATTTGAGAGGTTGAGATCACGATGTGTTGTGGTGGTTCAAGACTTTCGATGTGATGGAGAGCATATTGATCTGCAAGCTTAGCATTCAAATGCTCAAGTTAGTACGTAAGACAGTAATAAAGAAGGATTTGAATACCTTGTCAAATGGCGCGTTTGCTTCTTAAATATGAGAGGTAGTTAGAAACTAAATGTGTGTGACGAGGCATGACATGAGGTCACCCGTTAGATCGATATGGACAACAAAGATGGGCTTTGTGGGAGAGTTTACCTATCGAGTAGGGAAAAATGATATATGCTCAACAATTTGTTGTTAGTCTTTTATGACTATTGGGCTTCCACACTTTTGAGTGGTCCAGAACAATTGCCCCTCAAGCCTTTGTTTCTACTCTATGGGGTGAGGTTTTGTAACACACACCTTTGCTCAGTCATGCAATCCTCACTGTGGAGACCTTTGATATGATGCCTATGTGACCTTAAGAGCGAATGACACGTATCTATAATATAGTAAATAATGGTCTCTTTAGGGTGCTTGAGTGTTTTTGGATTCGATTTGGGCAAATCTTTTCTAGTGTGGCATGATCATATGATCCCGAGTGTTCTAAAAGGAGGTATATAAGGCTTTTCAAGCGTCGTCTTCGCCCATTTTGACTGTTATTAACTCACGGTGGAAACATTTCCATTTTTTATTACTTATCTCTAGAAATATTATTGTATAAGCATCAATTTGAATGCAGAAAAATTCACTTGTCAGTTTCATCTTTACACACCTGATTTATATTCTTCTCGAGTTCTAATATTTGAGCTTTCTACTTTCGCCCCTATTGTACCCTTTTATAAAGTTTTTGGGAAGATGAGTGTTTAAGTTTGTTTGCTACTTGTGTCACACCTACATTAGGTGATGACAACAATTCCTATTTTCACGCCACAATTAGAGGGAAGAAGAAGCAGAAAAATATCTATAACCTTGAAAACGGAAATGGTAAAACTTTGAATAGTTCAAGGAAATTGAGAAAGAAGTGCTAAAGCTCTATGGAGAGTTAATTGGAACAAGTACTGAAAATCTGAGACATGTGGATGTTGAAGCTCTTAGGAATGGTGCTAAATTGAAAGAGTCTCACAATAAGTGTTTGACAAATCTTGTATCTGAGAAATAAATCATGACAGCCACAAAAAACATTGGAGAGACAAAAGCCCATGGGCTGGATGGATACTAAAAAATTTAAATTCACCTGGAAGATAACTAAGAGAGATATGATAGTAGCAATACATGATTTCTTTAAGAATAACAAGATGTATGCAACATCCACCTTTGCCTCAGTGACGTTGATACCAAAAACAACTGATGTAAAAAATATGAAGGAGATGAGGCCAATAACTTGTTGTACCTTGATTTACAAAGGCATATAAAAAATTATGGCTGGAAGACTGAGTAAGGTTATTAATGAGGTTGTTGATGAAAGTCAATCTACGTTCATTCCTGGCAGGGTCACCATGACAACATTATTATGGCTAATGAGTTAATGAGAGGTTATAGTAGAAAATACCTCATGATCTTGATTGCAAATTAGCACGAAAATTCAAGTAAAACAACAACAAATAACACCAATGGAACACAATTTTCAATATCCAAAGATCAAACAACAAAAATCAACAAGAGATCACATTGTGGAAGATGAATCAAGCACAATAATGGTGGAATGAGTGAATTACCATTTCAAATCTGAAAATGCTTCAAATCAACTCCAAGATCCACACTCCAAAGCCTTGATCTACAGAAATTGATGATGAAAAAGTGTTTGGATGGAGGTTTAGCTCAAAGATTAGTAAGCTCCAATGAAGAACTTACTAACTTTCAATGGAAGAAAGAGTATTTCTAAATTTGGATAGATGAAGAATTGAGAGAAATTTTTGCAAGGTGAATTTGACTATCAAAGCTTGTAGAATGAATGAAATGAGGCCTATATTTATAGAATTTAGGCTTGGAAATTTGGGTGGATTGGAGTTTAGTTTGGAACCAAAGTTAGATTTGAAATTTGAATTTGGAGGTAAAATCAAGATCAAGTGGTGATTAATGAGGGTATATGGTGAGAATTAATTATGATGAGATAGGGGAATTAAAATGAGATGGTCTGAAATATTCTCATGATGAAACAAATGAATTTAGTGCCAAAATGCTGCAAAATTTGAATTTGACTCATTTAAAAAAAAACGTACTGGTTAATCGATTAACCATTTGCATGTACAAATATGTTAGTCGATTAACACAGTGAAAATGTGAGAAAAATTGCTTTTTGATGTGTTGCCTTGGTTGTTGCTTGATTTTTTTGACTTGTCAAAGAAGACATGGAAATAAACACATGAACCTTGGAGTCTCTTGAATAATAGTCAATCAAATCTTGAGAAACTTTTGATAAGATGATTTTGAATTGTTTGCAGATCAAATTTGACTTTGTTCAGATGAATTTCATTCGAGCTGAGGAACTAGTATTTGATATTCTTGATCCAAATTTTTCCTGAAAAAATTAGTAAAGGAAAAAAAACATATATTTTGTGATTTTAATTAAGGGTTAGTAAACATAAACATAAACAAATATCAAACAAACAAGAAAATAGGGGTGCTTGGTGATCTCCCTCAAGAACAAACCTACAAAGAAAGGCAAGAGAACCAATACTTATGATCTTGTTTGTGGTATGAGATACAAATGATATGTGGGATCTTAGGGGTAAAAATTAGGGTATTACAATTGTCCTCACTGAATCTGTGAAAGAAGCATTGTGACTTGAAGGTTTTGCAAAGGAGCTGAAACTTCAAGGTCGAAATATCACTGTTAAATATGATAGTCAAAGTGCAATACACCTGTCGAAGAACTCAGCATATCACGAGCGAACAAAACACATCAATGTGAGGCTGCATTTCATCAGAGAGATAATCGAGCGTGGTAAAGTCCAGGTGCTGAAGGTTTCGACTAAAGGCAATGCTGCTGATATAATCACCAAGACATTGTCAAGTTGCATGTTTTTCCACTATATGCAGTTGATAAAGCTGCATGATGAAAGCTAGTTTATTCTCTGTTGTTTGTAGAATTAGATCCAAGGTGGAGATTTGTGAGATTTTAGGTCGAACTCTAACTCTGTCAAGGAATAACTTTCATGTGTTTCGACAGGAGACAAGCACGAAGTCGAAGATGGGTCGCATGTTGTGGTCGAAGGATATATATTGTAGCCGAAGTCTGTTCTAATATGTATTGTCGAAATGTATGTCAAATTGGACCTTGTGTTAAGGATCCAATTGTTTAATTAACTTGTATTGTAAGTTAGCTAGTTAGTCTATATATAGGCTAAATCACTCAGGTTGATGAGTGAGGTCAATTGTGTTATTCGCTTGTAAGCTTTTGTAATATTGAGAAAGTGAATAGTATAACAATTTGTCCTAATCATTCTCTTTTTTTCTTTTTTATCCTTTTTTTTCTTTTTCTCTTTGTTCTAACCGTTTTCATTGTTCACTCAAGAACTCTATTTTTTAATCTTTATTTGTTGAGAGGTATCGTTTATAATCACAACAATTTTTTTTTTCTTTCAGTTTATACTAATAATTCATGTTTAGTATGTGATATATTAAAAACTTTAGATTAGTGTTGTTTATTTCATGATTTATTTATAATTCAATTTGTGATTCCAATGTTAGTCTCATATTTCTTTGAAACATATGAATGGTGTATTTACTATGTGCTAAGAATAGCTGTCATAAATTTAGTATTAATAAGGCTAGTATATATAAACTATCATCAATTTTTTTCTGGAATAGATGCAGGTTTGACAACTCTTTTTTTTTTCTTTGTATTTGTTTATTATGATCTTATTATGGTTGTAAAGTTTGCATGTTAGGCTCTGTTAGAAAAATGTAAGTCTGCACCAAATGTAAATGTGGTCCTTTTTAGGGGAAACCATACATTTGTAACAGAAATTCAAACAAACTTAGAGATATGTGATTGCCAATTGCATGATTAGAATAAGCCATCAAAACCCATAACATCAAGTGACATATCAACAAACTCTTAAAACCAAAGAGTTACACTTGATTTTGATCAACTTCTTTCTGTTGCATTTATCAATTCTAGAGTGCAATCATTTGGTGACTTTGACTATTCAACAACTGAAAAGTTTATAGTATCTCAATCTGGGATTTAAAAAACAGTTACGATCATGTCAAGGCTTTCCTGATATCGGTCGTTATATAGGTGTCGGGTACCGACTGTGTTCGTCGCAGTGTGAATTAACCATAATTTATTCTTTAATAACAAAACGGTGATAACGCGGTATCGGTATCGTAGATACTGTTTTGTCGCAGCCGTTTCACTGTCACGGACCATTTTTTAAAACCCTGATCTCAATATTACATAGCAGAAATGGAAAAACTTCTTAATTTGGAATAGACGGAAGGGGTGCGACAGGAGAGGGAATAAGTTTGGTGTGGAAGATATGATATGTGTGTAAGCTAATACTACAAATTACTAAAAGTTTCAAATACAATATCACTACAGAATCTTAAAATTGAATATATATGATCAAGAGTTTAAAATCAGATTTAACAATTACAAATTACATAAACTTCACACCATAACAACAGAATATTTTACAATGAAGTCTAATGAAAATCCATCTTGGTGTACATAGACAACATTGCATTTACCTTTAACTCTTAAAATTCTGTAATATAATAGAAACAAAATATTCTGTATAAGAAATAAAGAAAGCATCATAGTGTATTGTTCTGAGCCAACTAAAATTTGTATGCATTTCTGTGTCAAGTGAAGGAAAGCTAGTGTTGCTGCAACTTTTGTGAAAAAGGAAAACGGAATGTGTAGCATATCCTAAATAAAGAGTACATAATGTTGTAATGGAATAAAGAGTAGGTCATTATCCTACACTAGCTTACACTAGATCTAGGTTGCAAAGGAAAAAGAAAAAAAAAAACAGTTTATCTCCTTTTATAGAAATTTCCAAATTTGAAAACAACTCTTAAATACTTAGGATTTTTAAGTTAAATGGGCCTAAGTTAAATATTGGATAATCCAATACAATATTACAATTAAAAGAAAATAATAATTCAAAAATCTGACACACTACTACTAATATTGATAATAATCTTCAAACTATTTAGACGGTTGGTGCTTGAGCTTAAAGTTGAGTCTTCTAACAATACTCTCAGGTCTAAGGGTCTGTTTGGTTGGGGGGTTTTGGAGGGGAGGGGAGGGAATATTTTAAAATATGTGTGTTTGGTTCAATTTTTTATGAGGGGAGAGGGAGGGGATTGGAGGTAATCAGAATCCCTCCTGGAATATTTTTTCGTTCCTTCCAAATTGCGGGTTTTCGGAGGGGAGAGGAAGGAGAGGAGTTATGATAACATGTATTTTTATTATATTGACAAAATCATCCTCACTTTTATTTAATAAATTTTTTAATTGTCTTTATTAATATTATACCTTAATTTTTGTCACCTTATTATAATTTCTTCATTTGTTTAATGACAACTCTATTATTTTTATTATTATGATTCAACTTTTTTCCATGTGTTTTATTCTATTCATTTTTATTTAATATTTTACTTGTAATAACTTAATTATTTTATAATTTATTGTATTATATTACATATCAATATATAATTGTAGTATGAGTTATATATTATGTAGAATTTAATCTTATAAATATGTTATAAGATTAAATGGATCATCAAGATGAGAAAATGGTTCATATGATCATTAATCATATAATTTAATTTGTATGACGTTTATCAATATTTTATTTTCATTTAAAGATATTTTAGAGTATTTTAAATGTTAAATATTTTGTGTTTAATTATCTATGTTTTTTATGAATTAACAATTTTTTTTGGTGAATACTTTTTTGTAAAAAATTTATTAAATGATTGTTATAATATTTTAAGGGTAAAAAGGTAAGTTAGTTTTATAACCCCTGCCCTCCCCTCCCCCTCTTATGAACCAAACATACGTTTAATTAAAATACATCCCCTCCCCTCCCCTTTATTAAAATCCCTCCCCTCCCTTCCCCTCCGTTGAACCAAACGGACCCTAAGAGGAACCTTGCCCTCAAGGTTCACTGTAGAGTTGCTTCGTGGCTTGTGCAAGATGATAGAAGGTGATGTCACGCGCTAAAGTATGGGAGAAATTGGGATTTGACTTGTCAGCAAAGTGGAGAAGGGAAGTGATGGGTAAATGAAACAAATGAGGTTAGGAAGTGTGTGGGGAATCCGCAAAAGTAAGTGGGGTGGGAAATTTGGGCAGTGACATTAATGGAGTATGGGTGGGAGTGAATTTGGCAGACACGTGGCCCTGATGGGTGAAATGGTGTGATGGATCTGTGACACGCGGGCAGGAATGGATGGTGGTGATTTTTTTCTGTTGGAGGGGCAGAATGGGAATTAAAGGAGTAGTTACAGGGGAATTTTGGGGTATAGAAGCCGAAGTACAAGTCTTACTTATAAGTGTTGGACTTGGTAAAGTAGAAACACTTTGCTTACCACTTGTAACTTCATTTTTTGTTTTTGAGTTCAAGTTCTCTCTCTCTTAGACTAATAAATTGAAATCACTTTGCCTTCACTTTGTAACTTCATTAGTTTTTTTCGAAGCTTGTGTTGTTCTGTTCATATTTCTCTTTTTGTCTCTAAAAAGTTTTGAAAAACCAGTGCTAGTAGAGGAAGCAAAGTAAGGCCACAACTATGAGACATGCACTACTGGGTGGATCCTTGAAGATGGTGGTAGGTTCAACTCGTATGCAACTTTACCAACACAACTTATAACATGGAAGGGGTCGAAAAAACGTTTGGAGAGCTTCTGAGAAGACCTTTGCGACACTGAATGTTGTCGATAAGGTTGTAACTTAAGAAGAACTAGATCTTCCACATTAAAGGTAAAATCCTTCCGCTTCTTGCTCGCTTGTGTTTCCATTTGCTGTTTGCTCTTAGTTAAGTTTTGTTTTAACTCATAAAGTATTGTTTCTCTATCTTTCAAGGTGTCCTCCAAGGAAGAGTTTGAAACCGAACCTAAAATAAAATCTGGGATCAATGGAGGAGATCTACCATTAAGTGCTTGAAAAGGGGTTCTTCGAATGACAGAGTGGGAGGACGTGTTGTACCAGAACTTAGCTAAGTGAAGGAATCGGTACCAGCGACGGGGTTGATCGCTTGTGAAGCACCTGAGGTAAGTTTCCAAACTGCGATTTATAACTTATGTATGTCCGTCAGTTTCAGGATGATAAGCAGAACTGGATTTGAGTATTATTCCATGTAGTTTGAAAAACTCTTTCCAGAAGCTACTAAGGAAGAGGGGGTCGCGATTTGAAACTATGGATTTTGGTATTCCATGGAGCTTGAAGATTTCAGCAGAGAAACGAGATGTGAGTGCTTGAGCAGAAAACTTAGTTGGCAGGGCAAGGAAGTGCTCATATTTGGTGAGGCGATCACAAATCACCCAAGTGACGTTGTGTCCAAAAGATTTAGGGAGGTGTGTGATGAAGTCCATAGTGAGGTCTTCCCAGACTCGAGTTGGAAAGTGATGGATCACTTTTCAATGTCATGGATGCTTTGTGATGTTGGAAAGTGATGGAGGGTACTGAAAAGTCAGCTTGGATGGGGCCAAAAGTTTGTAACCAAGACATGCCAAGAACCACATCGACGCCTTCGATAGGTAAAAGCTAGAAAGAGAGGTTGAAAGGTATAGTTTAGAGGACAATTGGAACATTACTGCAAATTCCTTCACATTGTAAGTGGGATCCATTTCCCACCATAACTGAGAATTATGGCATAAGCTTAGTAAGGAGGTTTAGATGTTAAGCAATGCGAGGTTGCATTATCTTGTGAGTGTTTCCTGTATCAATTAAGACTATAACAGGAAGTCCCCCTATGAGACCTTTGAATTTAAGTGTTTGAGGGGAAAATTGGCCTATTATGGCTTGTGTGGAAAGCTAAAAATAGGCGTCATTAGGGTCTGATTCAATTTCTATTTCACTGCTGCCATTGGCAGACTCTTGTTGTTCCAACACTTCCTCATCATCCAAAAATAACAGAAATTGAGGAACACTTGTGGACAATAGTGAATTTTTCATCACAATTAAAACATAGGTCTTGAGCTCGTCGTTCTTGTAACTGAGCTTGGGATAAACGTTTGATGGGAAGTGTTGCGGTGAGAATCAGATATCAAGCTATTAATTAACTTGAATTACAAATCATAAAATTCACCACCGAGCTTTGATTTATTCAAAGGAAAAGATAAAGATCGAAGAAAACCCTAAGTGCGCTATGTAACAACACAACTAAGAGATCTAAGGTTCGGGGGTTGGTTATACATAAGGAAGGTGTTAGCATCCTAAGTATCCGTAGTACTCTATAGGAACCTCTTGTTAGTATTTTTGTTATGCTAAAGTTTGCTTGCTAAGGGAAATGTGTTAAGGTAAAGGCCTAAAGTATCTACAAAGTATGCTCGCCAAGACATCACACCTCGTGCCTACGTATCCTGACGGGAATGGATTCAGAGCAACCGTAGTTCCCTTCATTAATAGGGGTGAGGAACTCTTGACTGTGGTTAAGGTTCCAAAGGGAAAGTAAATGTCTACGGTGGGACACCTACATAGAGTGCGGCGACTTTAAACTAAGGTTAAGTTAGCAAGAAAGGGAATGAATGTGAAAAAAAGAAAAGGTTGCTCGCCAAGACGTCATATCTCGTGCCTATGTATTCTCAAGAAGAACTTGAGAAATCAGAGCATCCGTAGTTCGTGGAACTATGAGTTGCCAGGTTCTAGGAACCAATAACAACTAAGACATGTAAAGAATAAACGAGGGACATGCACAATGACAATAAGTCAACATACAATCCCTTTCCTTGGATTCGGTCAACAAGGATCAAAGAAATAAAGCAACAGATACATGAAAGAACATCATGTAAATGGCAAGCAGGAATACACAGACACAATACACGGAAAAGTATCATGCATGGTCAGACAACCGAAATAGCACATAATACGCATGAAAAAACATCACAGTAATCAGACAGTGAAAAGTCAATAGAAATACACGAAAAAACATCATATAATCAACAGACAAAAATACACACAAAGTACACATAGAAAAACATCATGGTAATCAGACAATGAAAAGTCTACAGAAATACACCGGAAAAGCATCGTGTAAAATAACAGACAATGAAAACATACACGGAAAACATCGTGTAAAATAAACAGAAAGTGCACGACAAAACATCGTGATAAAATAACAGACATTCACGGCAAAACATCGTGAGGCACAGAGAAAAAATACAATCACGAAAAAACATCGTGAGAAAATATTAACAGTCACAGTAAAACATCATGGTAAATCATCATCAATTAATCAAAGCACATCACCAAAAGTTAATCGAGAAAATAAATCCAAAACATGAAAGCAATCAAGTCATGAAAATAAAACCGGGCAACAAAGAATTATTAATCAATTTTAATATTAATATTTAATAAGACTGACTAATAATTTAATTAATCAAATAAAATAAAAATATTTATATTAACTAATAATCACAACATATTTTTTACATTTTTAAATATTTAACCACTAATTAAAACTAAAAATAAAAAAATATTAAAATAAAATAGTTAAAATATTTTAGGTATTTTCAATATTAATCAAATTAAAATCTAAATGTGTTTCTTTTTAGAATAGACAAATTTTTTTCAATTTTTCAAATGTTTAACAAATAATTAAATAAATATATTAAAGCAAAATGTGTTAGTATTTTCTAAATATCAATAAAAAATTAAATAAAATTAACTACAAAATAAAAAGAAAAGGCTAAAAAAAAATAATTAAAACTTTTTTCATCTTTAATTATATGAACTAAAAAACAATAGTGAAATAAAGAAGAAAAAAAAAGTAATGACAAGCTAAAAGTGGTACTTACAGTAACCCAAAAAAAATATCACAAGTTTCACCTCTTTTTTCTTGCTTGACGTAGTACCGTTTCTACTTTTTAGAGAAGCCAAATTCCTTTTCTTGTTTTCTTCTCAGCCGCGGTTTCGCCTTCACTCTAATCGTGTAGTCGCGTTGGCTTTTGTGGTTCAAAGAGTGATTTTTTTGGTTAAGTTAATGTAAAGTGATGATATGAAGCTATGTGGTGAAGTGTGAAAAGATATATAAGGGTGTTATGGTGTAGTGAGAAGGATTAGTGTATTTTATATATATATATATATATGGTTTTGAATGAGCTAAGAAAAGTAGTTGTTTTCTTTTCAAAAGTATAGTATATGTAGTCATATGGTTGCTGGTTTTTATGAATGGATGGAACTTGTTCTTTTTTAATTAAGTGAGGGAGATTAGGGTATTTGTTCTTTTTTGAAAAAAAAATGGTCTTGAAAAAAAAGGTCTTTTGTACATATTAATTATATCTCCAGTAATGTAAGCGAGTTTTTCACAAATAGAGCTAAAAAAACAAAGTCATCTTTAGCTAAGTTTTACTATAAAAATATAAATAAGATAAAAAGATGAAAATATATTAAGAATAAATAAAAATATGATTAATTAAAAATACTAATTAAAAATAGAAATGAAAATTGGTAAAAAAAAAATGAATAATTGGACTGATATCGAAGTGCTCAGAAAAATAAAGTGAATACACCAAAATGATCAGCAAAAAATATACGATTCGAAAAAATATAGCGTTTGGTCAAATTTTGAAATAAATTTTACTCGCTAAAATGGCTTAAACTGTCCAAAAATGCGACCGAAAAGTGGTCGAAAAATTTAAATGAGCACACCAGGTTAAACTAAGCGAAACGTAGATTAATATCACTTTTATTTACAAGTTTATTTCAGTTGATAAATTGGATATTATGAAAAATACGAGAGATGATAAACAAATGATGCAAAAAGACGTGGGATTTTAGAATAAAAAATTAGGGTGTGACAGGAAGCTTTGTAGAGTTTGGGTTGTTGGAAGTAGTGGTGTGTAAGGGGACTTGGGGAGATGGTGCTTGATGGGTTTTGGATGTGTGAGGTGCGAGTGGGTTGGGATTTGGCCGAGGGTAAGTTTGGTTGAATGGTTTGGAGAATTTTGGCTTGGCGTCTTTGAGTTTAGATTCGATAAGTTTTGCAAGGCCAATGGCTTGGGAAATGGAAACTGGACGATGTATTGCCATTTTGTTGCGTATTTCCCGTGACAACCCATAAATGAAACAATTTAAAATAGCCTCTTGGGGTTAAACCAACAACTTGGTTACCTAATTTCTCAAATTGAGCTTGGTAATCCACTACTGGTCCATCTTGTTTTAACTTAAACAATTCTGTTTGATTATTATCATAAGTTGAAGGTCCGAAACGTAATTCTAAGGCCTTAGTAAAGCCAAACCAATATGTCAACAATTGATTTTGATGCATCCATTTAAACCAGACCAAAGCTTCACCTTTCATGTAAAAAAAAAATTAAAGATAATCTATTTTCTGGTGGCAATTAATAAAAATTGAAAAATTGTTCAGCTTGAAATAACCAATCTAGTGGGTTTGAACCATCGAACATAGCAAGTTCCAATTTTGTAGTTCTAAAAGGGGGTAATGGTGGGATTTATGGCATGTGAGGGTAAGGGAATTGGGGAAACAAGAGAATATTATAATTTGGGGTGGGTGTAAAAGGGGTGGAGAGGTGAAGTGCGGTGGGTAATAAGGGGGTGGTGGAGCAGTATTTCTTGTGGTTGTTGTGATAATGGTTTTTGGTAGGGTTGTGGAAAAAGATGCAGAATTGTGCATGGGAGTATTAGTAGGGGTAGGGGTTAATAACATGAGTGGTGTGTACAGTGGGTGTAAAGGAGGGTTCATGGGTTATACCTGAGGAGCTGGCTGTTGTATCAACAGTAGCAGTTAGTGGTGGTTGTTCTTTGTGAGGTGCTAACTTGGTGAAGATGGACATGATTGATTCATATCTACCGTCTTCAGTTTTTTTAAATCATTATCCATACATGCATGAATTTGTCCCATCTGCTGCTCCTAATCTGTTGTGGGTTTGTCAAACCTTTCATCCATTTGGAGCTGAGTTTGTTGCATAACATTATCTAGGAGTAATTGAGAAGTGTTAACAACTTCTTCTACTATTTCTCTAGAATAAGGATTTTAAGATTTAGGAGGGGTCATGAGTGAAAAATGAAAGCACCAATGATAGATCCTACTCTAGCTTACACTAGATCTAGGGTTGCAAAGGAAGAAGAACAAAAAAAACAGCTTATCTTCTTTCATAGAAATTTCCAAATCTGAAAACAACACTTATTACTTAGGATTTTTAAGTTAAATGAGCATAAGCTAAATATTGGATAACCCAATACAATATTACAATTAAAAGAAAATAATAATCCAAAAATCTGACACACTACTAATAATGTTGATAATAATCTTCAAGCCATTTGGGTTGCTGGACCCTGTGCTTGGGCTTAAAGTTGGATCTTCTAACAGGGATTATTAGTTTTTCTATTAAAAGGAAAATTATGTACTTTTTATTTAGGAATAAGTCATTAATGAAAGGGATTATTAGCTTTTGGACAAGTCAAATACAACATGTAGGTGACATTTTTCTATTGTTTTTATTATTTTACAATGTAGTTTAATCATTGGTTGCTTCTAGTTTGTAGTAGTAATTTTCTTCAACAACTTATTATGTTTCAGATAAAATTTAACTTTTACAAAAAAGTAAAATATTATTTTATGCTTTTGGTTGAGTATAATTTATTTGTGTTTTAATTATTTTTAACTAAGATTTTATATGTAGGCGCATCAACAAAATAACGGATGGACATGTGGGTACTATGTAATGAAAGTATGTTTGACATTATTGATGTTTGTATTGTTGAAAGATTCAATAAGGTATTATAGTTTAAAATATTTTTATATACATATATTTAATGAAAAATATGTAAGTTATTGTTTTAATATGTAGTTGTTTAATTTATTACATGTTTGAACTTGCAGATATTCATAGACACATTATCGTATGAAAAAGAGTCAATTGATCACATTCGACAACTTTGGGTTCAATTCTCTTTGCAAATAGTTGAGGAGTAAACGAACCAAGAAAACAAAGATTTAATAACAAAACAAGTGACATTAAAAGAAACTTACATATAAATATAATTTTTGTTCAATGTATGATTTATTGGTACAATTTTTGTTGTTGTGATAAGCGATAATGTATTATAAGGAGCATAAGGGATACTCAACCCTTAATACAAGAAAGAAACACAAAACAAAAGAACCATAAGGAACCCGTGTCGGGCAGGGAAATTAAATGAAAAAACTCGAAGGATTGGCAATCCAAATCTCCCATCCTAAACTAGGGACAACCTCAAACGATGCTAGAAACTTAAGAGTGGCAAAATGGATGGATTAGATGGATATGAATTGAAATGTTAATGGATGGATCAAAACAATCCATTAGTCCATTAACAATTCACTAAAATTTTCTTAAAATTATCCAATCTAATCCATCAATTAAAGAAAAAATCAATTCAATCCATCCATTAACATATTCTTAGTGGATGGATATCCGTCCATCCAAAAAATTGTATTTTTTTTTAATTTTGAAAAACAACCGTATTTTTTTTATATTTTCAAAAAACTCAATTTATTATATTTTTTTTATATTTTTAGAAAACCATCAATTTTTTTCTATTTTCGAAAAATTCTTTTTTTGAATTAAAAAATAATTGTTTTTTAATATATTCGTGGAAAAATTGAATTTTTTATTTTCGAAAAAAAATTGTATTTTATGGAAAAAAAATAATTTTTTGTATTTTCGAGAAACAAACTGATTTTTTGTTATTTAAAAAATATCGTTTTTTTTTTGTATTTCGAAAAAAAATCAATTTTTTTGGGACAAATGGACTTGTATTATTTAAAAAATTGATTTTTTAATTTTCGAAAAAAATCAGTTTTTTAATTTTTGAAAAAATCGGTTTTTTTTCGAAAAATTTAATTTAAAAAAAAGTCATTTTTTTCAGAAAAAATTGGTTTTTCTTTTTTCGAAAAAAAATCAATTTAAAAAAAAAAATTTAACTGAGATAAAGATAATTCATTGGATCATTAAAATATGTTGGATAGATTGAATCAATCCATGCATATAAATGGATGGATTTAATTCAATCCATTAACTTAATTTTTATGTGATAGATTGATTGGATGGATTTTTGTGTGGATGAATTTGATGGATTTTGTCTGGATGGATCCAATTGTCACCACTATAGAAACTACTCCCAACTAGATCTAATAATGGTGTCCAATACCAAATATTCCAGCAAACACAACACCAAAACAAACAGCTAGCCTATTTATTATAAACATTCTTCGAAATGTTCGTGAATTGAACAAAATGGTTGATCAAATTATTCGCCAAACCAGCTGTCTTGATACACAATCAATCATACACTATAGACTAAACAGTAGAACTAAAAGAACAACAACAAAAAATGTGGTTCGCATCTTCATCACTGATTGAACAAGTTTGGCAAACCAAAATTGTCTCTCCGACCAGCATACCACGACGATGCAAATTATTTTTTGAGGGAAGACGATTGAGAAGCATTTTCCAAATAAACACCTGAACTTTACTTGGAACTTTGGACTTCAAAACTATTTGCAATACATCGACTGCAGCGACTTAAAATGGGTTTGGAGGTGGGAACAACAAATTATAGGCATTCTTAACTGTAAAAGAATCCTTGTCTGCCCATTAAACAATACTAACAGCCAAATTGAGATAAGGATAAACTTTGGCCAGGATCAAAAGCAACTCAGACATATGCACCTGCTCGTCGTGATTCGAGAATTCCACTGTTACATTAATCTTCCATTGCCAAACAGAGTTGTTCCAATAACCCTCATCTATAACCTTAGCCTCCGAATTGACGGCAACGCGATAAAGAAGAGGAAAGACGGAAGAAGTTTCACTTTACCCAACCAAAAGGCATTCCAAAAACTAATAATATTACCTTTCCCCAATTTGTAGCTAACATGATTTGAAAACCAATTACCAAGCGTTGTTTGAGTAACTCGAATATTCATCAAATCTCGCCACCAAAACGAATCTCTTTGACTCTATGGACACAAAGAGAGACCAAGGATTTTGGAGTGAAGATCACCATATCTAAAAGACAAGAGATTCATCCAAAGAGGAGATGGTTTGGAAATGATTTTCCACAACCGCTTACTAAGAAGCGCTCGATTGAATAACCTGACATGATTGATACCTAAGCCTCACTCCTTCTCACTCTTGCACATCAAATCCCATCCCACCCAACATATTTTCCTATGTCCGATGCCACCTCGCTAAAAGAAGTTCTGTTGAATGCTAATGATCTCTTGAGTTACCGACTTTGGTGCCATGTAAAAAGAAAAAAAGGACAGATTGGCATGTTAGCAAAAACCGAGTTAATCAATGTTATGCTTCCTCCTTGGGAAAGAAGTTTCCCTTTCTAAGATGCCAAACGATTTCAAATCTTTGGGATCGTGGTTTTCCAAGCCGAAGAGTTCCTCAGATTGATCCCCACTTCTACTCCTAAGAAAATAAAAGGTATAATTCCTACAACACACGATAAAAAGGTCGAAGCAACATCCAAAACATCTTCCTTTAAATTTAGGCCATAGAGCTTGCTTTTGGCAAGGTTGATTGTAAGACTTGAAACAAGTTCAAAACTCTACAACACAGCTTTAAGACTCTATAAGTTGGCCCACGAACTTTCATAAAACATAATTGTATCATCCGCAAATTCAAGCACTTCAAAACTAACATCCCTCTTCACATGAAATCCATGAAAGTCCCTTAAAGGAGTTGCTTGAGCTATGATTCTGGATAAGCCTTCAGCTATAAATAAGAACAAAAAAGGGGAAAGACAATCCCCTTTCCTCAATCCTCTCTCGACATTAAAAACTTCAAAGTTGGGCTCCCATTCACCAAGATAGATATAGAGCTAGTAAATACGAGCGCTTCCATTCATGAAATCCATTTACAACCGAAGTTCATCTTCTTCAGCATGAATCTTAAGAATTCCCAAGAAACGCAATCGTATGCCTTTTGAAAAACCACCTTGATCATTAAACATTCTTTCTTGTTCCATTTTGCAAAATCTAGGATTTCATTTACAACATGGACTCCATCATGGATATGGCGACCATTAATAAAATTCGATTGATTGATTGAGATGAGGCCAACCATGATTATCTTCAATCTTGAAGCCAACAATTTAGAGAGAATTCTATACAGACTTGTAATCAAACATATTGGACGATACTCACCTAAGGACTGCAGGTTCTTCAATTTAGGTATAAAATTTAAAAAAAGATGTTGTAACTGCTTTCAACACTTTTGAGCTACGAAAAGAGAACCTAACAAAGTTCAGCAGATCATTCTTGAGGATTTCCCCCCAGACTTTGAAAAAATTCATGTTATATTTGGTACAAAATTACATGTTAGTACGATATTCATGAAGATTAGAGAATTGTTTATTTTAGTTATCTTTTGTTTTTTTTATTAAATATCCAGAAATACATAAAATATTTGGTTAAATGAAATTTCTAAAAAAAATAGAATTTAGAAAAATTGAGATTGTTTACATCCGTCAT
Organism: Lathyrus sativus; assembly: GCA_963859935.3. NCBI lineage: Eukaryota > Viridiplantae > Streptophyta > Magnoliopsida > Fabales > Fabaceae > Lathyrus > Lathyrus sativus. The sequence continues at coordinate 650,977,072 of OZ012739.1, read as the reverse complement.
AAATAAATTAGGGTGTAGATGCATTGAAATTCAATGTAAATATAACATATTTTACATCTAATATATTATATAGAGTGTAAATTCCTTTCCGTTAAGAATAAATATCATTTAGTTTACACCTGATTTAGTTAAAATAAGGTGTAACATTTTTAAAATTTAGAGTAAATATATATGACATTTTACATCCGTTTGATTTATAATAAGGTGTAAATTCGTTTAATTCAGTGTGTGTGTGTGTGTGTATATATATATATTGGGTGAGGAACAACTTACTCTAAGAGTAACTTTTTTAACATACTTCACATCATAGACTTTGAATTCAATCTAACCTAATGGTTATTTAGTAAAAAGGCTAATTTTGATTTGGAGTAAGTTAAAAAAACTTACTCTTGGAGTAAGTTGATCCCCACTCATACATGTGTGTGTGTGTGTGTGTCTATATATATATATATATATATATATATATATATATATATATATATATATATATGTGTGTGTGTGTGTGTGTGTGTGTGTGTGTGTGTGTGTGTGTGTGTGTGTGTGTGTGTGTGTGTGTGTGTGTGTGTGTGTGTGTGTGTGTGTGTGTGTGTGTGTGTGTGTGTGTGTGTGTGTGTGTGTGTGTGTGTGTGTGTGTGTGTGTGTGTGTGTGTGTGTGTGTGCGTGTGCGTGCGTGCGTGCGTGCGTGCGTGCGTGCGTGCGTGCGTGCGTGCGTGCGTGCGTGCGTGTGTGTGTGTGTGTGTGTATGTGTGTGTGTGTGACAATTTACACAAGTTTTATCTTAAATAGGGTGTATATGTCCTAAAATTTAATGCAAATATTTGAGAATTTACACTTGTTTTTATCTAAAATATGGTGTAATATACTCTCTTTTTACACCCATATACTCTCTTTTTACACCCGTTTCTAAACAAATGTAAACTCTTCTTATATATCTCACCCTTTGAGTTTACACCTTATCAAATGGGTGTAATATGTCTAAAAATGAGTATAAAATCATCTTCCTACTTTAGTGTTTTTTTAAATTCTTTTTGGAGAATTATTTGAATTTCTTCTTGTTTGATAAATTATTTTGAGTAGTCAAACAACCATTGTTGAATTCTCTTTGAAGAATTATTTGAAAATTTTGATTGTTTGAGAAATTATAACGATTGTTATTTATATCAGATACTAAGAGTGATATTTATGCTATATTCAAGTGGTCTTTGTATCATTAGAGAGTGTAATTCTAGACCGGGCATCTACCGTGCAAGTAGTAACCGTTCAATTTAGAAATAAATTGTTTTATCCTAGAGGCGCCGTGGTTGAGTGACTCCTTTACATAATTTTAGACAATATCACAAAACATTTTGAAGAGAGTGACATAATTCATGACTCAATTAAATAATTTCTTAGGAAACAATTTTTCAAAACTAGTATAAAAAATTCTCATACAAACTCACAATTTCAACCTTACTTAGTAGTGGCAATAGTAGTGCCAATAATCTTTTGTAAAACAAAAAGCCTGAAGAGAGACAAATAAACACTTGATTTTTTTTGGATAAAGAAAATTTATTAAGATCCGAAAAATATATTATGTACAAGGTGACCCAAGGTCCAACCCTCAAGAAAGACAAAAACAACCCAACACCCAAAAACTAATCCACCATAAGATTAACAATGTATTTTCTAAGTCTAGGATTGCACCACTCTCTATAGGATAAAGTATCTATAACTATATCCTCAATGTCCAAATTATTCACATTGTTACCAAAACTCTTATTGTTCCTATGCTTCCACACTTCATAAAGTGTCTCAGCCACAACACTCTGAACAAGACAAGTTCTTCAGCTCTTTCCATTACTATTGCAAATCATCCAATTCAGTTCCTCCTTTCAACCTTTTGGTTCATGATTAATATTCATCCAAAGAAAAACCTTCTGCCAAATGCTCCTCAGCAGCCGAGAACACAAAGAAGATGTGCTGAACTATCTCCACATGGTTACAAAAGTTACACTTATCATCTACTATCATTCCAAACCTTTTCAATCTCTCTTTCATCGCCAACTTGTTATGACAAGCCAACCAAAGAAGTAAAAATGCCCTAGGTCGTGCCACAGTTTTGTGCAGCAGATATCTCCAGTCAACCTTGGGGATCTCACCTTTTATAAAATCATAGACTTTTCTAGTCTCATACTTCACCTACATTAAACTCCAGCCAAACATATTCAGAATAATCTCTCTCTGTTTCATTTTGGATTTCATGATCCAGGATGTATTTTGTGGAAGTTCGACTTCCATCATTGCTTCACCTTTGAAATAGAAAATGTGAACCCATTGAATCCAAGGCTATCCTTTTTCCCACTGAGATTCCACAAGAGCTTAGTTAGGTTATCCTTCTTCCAATCTTTCAAGTATAAAATGTTTAATCCATCTCTGCTTTTTGGAGTACATAGTTGCTTCTAAACTACCGAAGAATTATTCGATATCTTATCACTACCTGTCCATATGAAGGATCGACATATTGCATCAATCATCTGAATCACTTTCTTCAGGAACGGAAGGCATTACATCCAATACGTAGTCATAGAAGCAGATATGCTATTAACAAGTTGAACCCTTGTAGCATAGCTAAGGAGTTTCAAGCTCCAATGCTTAATCCTCAACAAGATATGATCAACCAACCCCATGTAGTGATGAATGAAAAGTTTTTTACTCTTCAGAGGCACACTAAGGTATTAGAACGATAACTCACCCTCAGTAATTGAAGTGATTCCATATATCTCGTCTTTAATCTTGGTGTCCACACCACCATAATAAACCTTACACTTTGTAGGGTTAAAAAATAAACTAGTGGTTATTGCAAAATCATTAATTTTTGCCATAAGTAACTCAATAGATTTGCTATCACCTCGAGAAAAAAAGGAGAAGATCATCAGCAAAACTTATCTTTATAATTTGAAGCTTTTCGCATTTGGCATGGAAGTTGAAAATTGGGATCTTACTCAACTTGTGCATACTCCTATGAAGGTATTCCATAACTACAACAAACAGAATGAGAGATATATGATCCACTTGTCTAAGGCCCTTTCTTACTTTCATCACTCTCGTATACATCCTAGCAATGTGGAATCTATATGAAACAGTAGTGACTGCAACCATTAACCACTTAGTAAACTTGTTTTGTGAATTTTCGCTACGCGAAAAATAATACAGAGTCGCCACCGGATTTTATTTATCCCACGGAGGGAAAGGGAAATAACGATAAAACCTTTAGGAAAAGAGCATGGTCATCGCAACCAAGTTTTAGGGTTCGGGAGTCGGTTATGCGAGGGGAAGGTATTAACACCCCTCACATCCATCATATTCGATGGGAACCTGCTAAGTTGTTTAGCCTAAATGGGTGTTTTTAATCTAAAAGTGTGCTTGCTTAAAAGAAAAGAGGGGTTGGTTTTTTATTAGAGTGCTCGCCAAGGATTGTGGCCCTTGTGCCTACGTATCCTTACTTAAAAGAAGTGAAGAATCAGAGCTCCGTAGTTCGGAGGCTTGTGAAATGATTGTATGTTGGTTGATTTTATACCTTGAAAAAGGGTTTTCAGGTTGATGCCCTAAGGCGAAAAGAAGTTTGATGAGTTGATGTTATTTTAGGTTTTTGAGAAGAAATTGTTCTTGATTAGGATCACACTAAAGACTTTGGATAGAGATGAATGTTTCGAATAGCCAAGTTGAGCGCCTTGTATTCAAAACATTCGAAACGAGTGTAGGAGGGGTTCCGTTCTCATTCATTCTCAACCACTTTAAAGCTCATGGCGTATAACCCCAATCGTATCTTTATTGTTCTTTTTGGATTTTTTTATGAGAAAAATACCACTTGATGTTGGATCAAGGGTTTTATTCCTTATAAAAATGTTTGAAGTGATGCGAACAAGGTCGATGGCGACGCACAAGGAAATCGACTTACAATGTTGAAAATGACTCGATAAAATCGAGAGTTTATTTTTGAAAATAGTTTTTGGAACCAAAAGCCAAAAATGACCGTAATAATATCCACATACAATGGCCGTACAACCACATTGGGGTAATCGGCTTGAAAATACGAATAAAACAAGACATGAAAAAAAACAGATTTTTTTTGAAAACTACGAAAAGTTCGCTGTGCGAACTTCTTGAGGATTTTCCCAGATCAATATACTATTCACAAACAGGGCGATAGGTACTAAAGTTCGCTGTGCGAACTTGCCCAGAAAAAACCTCACTAAGTTCGCAGTGCGAACTTCCTAGCGAATACACACTATTCACAAACAGAGGCGAAAGGGGCCAAAGTTCGTTGTGCGAACTTGCCAGCGAACCTGCCCAGAAAAAATATCAAGAAGTTCGCTGTGCGAACTTCATGCTGAATTCGCCCAAAATATGCATTTTTCACAGAAACAGAGGCGAAATGTACCAAAATTCGTTGTGCGAACTTGCCAGCGAACATGACAACATTTTTTGAGTTTTTTTTCAACTATTCTACCACAAAACTCACTCTTGTTTCTATCTTTTCTTTTACTTTTTTTTACAACATAGGTCATTCTTGAGACCTCATTACAATATATACATCAACAAATGTTATCCTAACTAACAATGATAAAAAGCAACAAATAAAACAAGCATGCAAAAATATAAAAATGTAAAAGAGAAAGGTTTAGAGAGATGGATACCCTAGAACTTCTACTCTCCTCCTAGACACCAAGGTCCTTTGTTGGATGTGTCTTCCTCAGGTTTTCCTTTGTGTTTCTACCTTTTTTTTCTTCTTCTGTTTTTCTCTCTAAGCTTTCTTGTTCTCAATGTCACTTTTCTTTCTTATTTTTCTGATTTTCTCAATATCTCTTGTTCTCAATGTGGCCTCCTCTTTCTCTCCATTTGGGCTCCCTTTTTCCTACTATTGTTGCTTCTCTTTTATAGCCAAAGCATTAGGGTTTGCACATGTTTTTAAACTTCAGAATTTCTACACTTAGAAATGTCCAATGCTACTTTCTTGGTGCACCATTTTCCTCTCCATTTCTAGAAATCCTACTTTTTCTGCTGCACTTTTGCTGCTGTACCAAAGTATTAGAGTTTGCACATGCTTCAAGTTTCAGAATTTCTATATTTGGAAATGCTTATGGCCACTTCCCAATTGGTGCAACCCCATTTCTTTCCATTTCTAGCATATTTCTTTTTCTGCTGCACTTTTCCTAGGCCTGTTTTTCTGCTGCCTTTTTGCATTGCTCTCCTTTATTCACTTGTTATTGGGCTGTCCTTGTGGTCCATGCCTCTCTACCCTTGACAGAATTTTGAAATTCTGAATTTTGGCATGTAAGTGAACCAACATGATCTAGTTCCTCAAGTTTTGTGACATGGTTTGTATGGTTGGGAATTAGTTGGTCATGAAGCTGTTTTGGATCAATTTAAAAATGCCTTGAAATTGCCCATAAATAGTTTTTCTTTTGAAATGCTCCAATGTTGAATTAAACCTTAACTATTTTCCTTGGATATTTGTGGGTTTAATTAGTTATGAATTATATGTAGCACATGGAGATTTGATGAGGCATGAAGGGTACCATAACATGAAATTAGTTAGAAACTTGAATTAAGATTAGAAATAACTTAATTTTCTAAGCATTGCTTAGAGTTGGAAACTTTGTAACAAATGTCAAATTCTTGCAATGTCATGAAATTTCCCTTTGTAATATTCTTGAATCTAATCTTGAATTAATGAATCTTGAATTTGGAATGATGGATCTCCCTTATGCCATTGAATTTGAAATGGATGAAGTCTTGAATTATGAACTTGTGATCTTGACTCATGTCTTGCAAATTTGAATTCCACTTGAACATAGAATTCGAAACTAAGTTGGATGAAGAAATCTTGAATTAGGCCTTGCAAATCATGTCCATTAGGAGCATTGACCTTGAATACCTCAATATTTTTCAACTAACTTCTCCTTGAAGAAATCTACATGAGCATACTTTTCAACTTGAATCAAACCTTAGATGGTGAACCTTTCTTCAATGTAGCCCATGATAGACAACTTCGCTTATTTGAAATAGAAAACAATGAACCGACCCAATCCTTACCTTGTAAACCCACATGCTCGATATGCACTAGTATGATATGATCACTGTAGGATATGAAAGGCTAGGGTGAAAGTGAGGGTGTGACAAGAATCTATCTCATTTAGGATATTCTCAAAAGTAAACTAATCAAATGTTTCATAGGCTTTCTATATATCTAGTTGGAGCATATATCTAGGAGTCCCTCTTTTTCTACTATATCTAAGATCAACTCATATGCCAGAAGGATGTCATCATAAATGTTTTGTCTAGGGACAAAAGCTGCTCGACTTTGGTTAATAATACTTGTCATCACTGCAACCATCCTACAAGTTAGAATTTTTGAAATAATCTTGTAAATTGTTGTTGTTAAGTGCAAATTTTGACTTACATTGAACCATCTTTCTTGACATTTTTCAACTCATTTCTCATGTTTCAATGGATTTATTTCTCGTTCTTGTTTGATTCTTCAACATATTGCTTGTGCGTGTTTTCATGCTTGAGCAAATCCTCTTGTTTGAGCAAATCTCTCTTGTTTGAATTTGAACCGTCAATCCTTTCTTGGTTGAATCTTATGCTTGAGAAAATCCTCTTGTTTGAGCAAATCTCTCTTGTTTTCATGAGGGGCGTACTTTGCTTGAGGACAAGCAAAAATTTAGTTGGCAAGAGTTTATTAAGTGCAAATTTTGACTTAAATTGAACCATCTTGCTTGACATTTTTCAACTCATTTCTCATGTTTTAATGGATTTATTTCTTGTTCTTGTTTGATTCTTCAACATATTGCAAATACATTTGGATTCCTTGATGTGTGTGTTATTGTGCATGATTTAGGCATAAAACATCAAAGATTAAAACACAAGTGAATTGACAAGGAAGCCAAAGAAGAGAAGAGGAATCAGCATGTTCGCTATGCGAAAATCAGCGAGGTGATAGCAAAAGCTCGTTGTGCTAGACGGTGGCGAAGCTCTAACGAACCATCTCAAATTAGAGGCGGTAGGAAAAATACCCTAAGTTCGCTGTGCAAACTTGTAGCGATGACGTTCACTGAGTGAAGAAGTGTTCACACTGCGAACTTAGATATTTCCTCAGAGGAGGTTTAACTGTTCCTGAGGTAGTTAAAGTGCCTAAAAGTGGTATTCACTGTACGAAGAAGGTGTTCGCTAGGCGAAAAGGACAATTTTTGTAATACTATTTAAGTACTTTCTCTTGCTTTTTAGAAAACAACTTTTATAACATATATTTTTCAGAATAGACTAGTATCTCTCTTCATTCCTAGCATATTCTAGGGAGAGAAACACAAACCCTAAGAGGGAGAGGCAAAAATTGAAGCAACTCGAAGCTTAATCTTCGAGTAAATGCTTCGATGTCTTGTTGGGTTTGGATGTAATCTATTGATACTTTATGTATTTCATATAATCTATGTATTGTGAACTGGTTTTGATTCAATATTGATGTTGTCTTTAATTACTTATTTGTGGGTCTTGGCAAAACCTTTTCAAATCTTAGATCTTAGATATTCATCTATCAATGAGAAAACTTTTGACATAGTCTTGTAATTTAATATTCACTAATATCTTTTATTTTATTGTGTTGATTATTAGCATGAGTAGTGATTAATACGGTATTGTGAGGATGCCTGATAATAGCAATGAGAAACTATGCTCACTTACATTTGACAAATTAGTTGAATGCATGTAAAAAAGGGTTAATCGTATGTACGTATTCTGATCATGGCGTTTTATATGAATAAATCATGGATTTGATATGGATGTTATCTTTATTTACCTGTTTATCTTTGATTTGAATCGTTGTAGAAATATACTCTTCAGATCTAGATCTAGGATGAATATCTGATAGGTTCTAGACTCTAGATATAGATTTAGGCTTAACATTTGCTTGAGCATCAATTCTTAATGCTTTGTGTTATTGAGTTGCGTGAGACATCACCAATGAGATATTATGGTTGTTCTCTCAATATTGCATTAGACATAACCTCTATTGTAGTTGATACATGAAAATACTATACGAATGATTGATTTATGTTTAAATGGTTAGAAGAATGGATGTGTTAACAATTGATGAGATCCAATCCCAACAAGGCTCTGTTTATATTTTAAGTAATTACTTTATATTTTTCGTCTTTATATTTTCTACCTTTATTTATGGTACTTTTGATCTATCAATTTTTTTTCAAAACAAGCTTAGAAATGTAGAGACCGTTGAACGAAATTCTTTCCCTCACACTGATCCCTGTAGAGACGATATAAATTCCGGAGGGAATCATTTCAAAACTAAATGTTACTTCTTTCTGCTTTACTGCAGTTCGAACAAAAATGGCGCCGTTGTCGGGGATTGGTGTTTAGATATTGAATCGCATTTCAATAGTTTCTATATTTTTGAGCTTTGTACAATTGTTTATGTTATATATATACTTGTTTCCTTTTACGTTTTCTCAAGTGTTGATTAGGGATGAATGATGAGAACTTCTTCTAGATTGGTTACTATTTGTATGAAAGTATCCAATGAAGATTCTCCCAAGTTTGGATGGTGATGGTAGGATTTTGAGTGTGATGAATGCAAGCAAGGTAAATTGTAAAGCTTTATAGAATGTTAGAATGATTTAAGAATTTTGTGCTTTGTAAAAATGTGTATTCTTGTTTCACTTAGGACCAAAATTCACAAATTGTGAGAAGCCTCCATTGTTTATTATATGCTTAAGGTGACTGATAAACTTTGTTAATTCATTTGATTTATGCTTAATATTTTTATTATTGTGATTTTGTGGAAGCATTAGAAATGATCAATGCATTTGTTTATATTGAGCACAACTGTATCCAAAAAGTAACTTACTCATGAGTAGTGAGTATTCGTTAACCCCTTTGAGCTTAATAATTTATATCCTAATTTAGTTATGAACTTGGTGTATGTACATAAATTAAAAGATAGTTCATCATTGGATTTTGTGGGATTCTAAAAAAATTTCTTGAACCTTTAACATTGTTAGAATTTATTTCCTTCCTATAAAAAGTAAGGAGCATTCACTTGAGATTTGGTTGAATTCAAGTTGGGGAGAACGAAAAGGAAAATGGTAGGTTAATAAAGATTTTGAAAAATTTTAAGCAATCATAAAAAAGTGTGAATATGAATGTGAAAAACAAAAGAAAAAGAATTCTTGTTTGAAAAGAAAAAAAATAGAGAATGAAATGATTGTGCAAAAGGATGTTTGAGAAGGTTTGAAATAGAGGAAAGAAAGTGGAGAATGAAGTTGTGATGTGTAAATAACTTACATAGTGAATGTTTCTTTTACATTGACAACTTTGATTTCATGGCCTTAGAAATGTTTCGTTTGCATTGACAACTTTTATTCCATGGCCTTAGAAATGTCCCTTTATTGTGAACCTAACCAAGCTACAACCTTAAAAGCCCTTAGTGATCTCTTGCTTCCATGATTTCATTTTTTGATTGATTAGATGAATGTATGAATTAGATTGTTATTTGCATTGTTTGTCAGGTGAGTGAAATTTCGCTGCGGTTGCAAACACGTTAATTTCTTCATTCTTATTTTGAAGAGGAGCGTTGAAGTGATTCAAGTATGAGAATTTAGTTGTTATTTGAAACATTGCATGATATTTGTTTAAGAACTAAATTCTTTATCATTGTTCGATTCTATTAAATGGTGAGCATTGCTTGTGCGTGTTCTCAGACTTTAGAAAATCCTCTTGTTTGAGCAAATCTCTCTTGTTTGAATTTGAACCGTCAATCCTTTTTTGGTTGAATCTTATGCTTGAGAAAATCCTCTTGTTTGAGCAAATCTCTCTTGTTTTCTTGAGGGGCGTACTTTGCTTGAGGACAAGCAAAAATTTAGTTGACGAGAGTTTGTTAAGTGCAAATTTTGACTTAAACTGAACCATCTTGCTTGACATTTTTCAACTCATTTCTCATGTTTTAATGGATTTATTTCTTGTTCTTGTTTGATTATTCAACATATTGCAAATACATTTGGATTCCTTGATGTGTGTGCTATTGTGCATGATTTAGGCATAAAACATCAAAGATTAAGACACAAGTGAATTGACAAGGAAGCCAAAGAAGAGAAGAGGAATCAGCATGTTCGTCGTGCGAACATCAACGAGGTGAAATTGAATGCTCGTTGTGCGAGATCCTGGAGAAGCCCCAACGAACCATCTCAGATTAGAGGCAGTAGGAAAATGATCCTAAGTTCGCTGTGCAAACTTGTAGTGATGACGTTCGCTGAGCGAAGAAGTGTTCGCACTGTGAACTTAGATATTTCCTCAGTGGCAGTTTAACTGTTCCCGAGTCACTTGAAGTGCCTAAAAGTGGTTTACGATGTGCGAAGAAGGTGTTCGCTAGGCGTACAGGACAACTTTTGTAATACTATTTAAGTATTTTCTCTTTCTTTTTAGAACACAACTTTTATAACATATATTTTTCAGAATAGACTAGCATCTCTCTTCATTCCAAGCATATTCTAGAGAGAGAAACACAAACCATAAGAGGGAGAAGCACAAATCGAAGAAACTCAGAGCTTGATCTTCGAGTAAGTGTTTCGATCTCTTGCCGGATTTAGATGTAATCTATTGGTACCTTATGTATTTCATCTAATCTATGTATTGTGAACTAGTTTTGATTCAATATTGATGTTGTCTTTGATTTCTTATTTGTGGGTCTTGAAAAAACCTTTTCAAATCTTAGATCTTAGATATTCATCTATCAATGAACAAACTTTTGACATAGTCTTGTAAATTGTTATTCACTAGTATCTTTTATTTTATTGTGTTGATTATTAGCATGAGTAGCAATCAATACATTATTGTGAGGATACATGATAATAAGAATGAGAAACTATGTTCATTTATATTTGAAAAATTAGTTGAATGCATGTAAAAAGGGTTAATCGTATGTACGTATTCTAATCATGGCATTTTATATGAATCAATCATGGATCTGATATGGTTGTTATCTTTGTTTACCTATTTATCTTTGACTTGAATCGCTATAGAAATATACTCTTCAGATCTGGATCTAGGATGAATATCTGTTAGGTCTAGACTCTAGACATAGATTTAGACTTAACATTTGCTTGAGTATAAGTTCTTATTGCTCTATGTTGTTGAGTTGCGTGAGACATCAACAATGAGACAATACGGTTGTTCTCTCGACGTTGCGTTAGACCCAACCTCTGTTGTGGGTGATACGTGAAGATATTAGATGAACGATTGATTTGTGGTTAACTGATCAGAAGAATGCATGTGTTATAAATTGATGAGATCCAATCTCAACAAGTCTCCGTTTATATTTTAAGTCTTTACTTTATATTTTCTGTATTTATATTTTCTACCTTATTTATGGTACCTTTGATCTATCAACAAATTTTCACAACAAGTTTAGAAATATAGAGACCGTTGAACAAATTTTTTTTCCTCGCACCGATCTTTGTGAATACGATATAAATCTCGGAGGAAATCCTTCCAAAACTAAATTTTCTCTTATCGCCGCTTTACTGTAATTTGAACAGTGTTACAACACAATATGGGCCTAAAATCCTTTATTGTTCTACCCGCATTGCCTTTAGGAACAAGGGTCACCACGGAGGAATTTACAGCAGGATACATTCTATTATTGTGAAAAATCTCCATAACAGCTGCAATAACACCATGCTTAACAACTTTCCAAGAGGTCTTGTAAAACTTTGCTCCAAACCCATCAATGCTAAGAGCTTTAGAATCCCCAATATCCATATGATCCTGGAAAATTTTAGCTTCAATCATAGGTTTCTCTAGTAACTTTCTTTGATCACTAGAAAACTGGAGCCCTCCCTTAAAGCAACAATGTCAATTCCCACAAGGTAATCATTTGCTTTACCCATAAGTTTACCATAAAACTCCAAGACTCCATTCTCTATATCTTCATGCTAGGTCAGCAGGGTGCATCGTCCTTTGTGAGGGTAGAAATATCATTATGTCCATGCTTGGCCTTTACTTGAGCATACAAATACCTATTGTTGCCATCCCCCAATCGAAGCCAATTTATTTTAGATCTCTGTTTGAGAACTTGTACATTCATCCGTGACAAGTGGTGTATCAATTGCACTTCCAATCTTAATTTAGTTACAATATATTTCATCAATACACAACCGTTCACCTGTGCATAAAGTTAGTTACAGTAATACAGCTTGTTTCACATAACCATGCAACATAACTGATTCTTCACGAGTTGAAGATATAAAGACAAAAGCTTAAGATTAATTAATTATTAATTTCAGATGTCTTGACAAGCAGGGAATATATCAAGCGATAAGTGTGTAAAAGCATATATAATATTATAGGTACATGATGTAGTAGATATAAACATTTAGTTCTCTTCAAGTGGACCAATTAAAAAGATATTGATTAGAACTTTTTATGTACAAATACATTTTACCTTAGTCTGTAAAGTTATAATCTGTTGTCACTTGTTACTTAAAAATATTATCTAATTAACTTCACTTTATGTTATCATTTATTCACACGTAATGTATAAATATGCACATATTCATAACGATGATGCAAGTGCAACAATTGCAAGAATCTGTTTCTTTCACATGCATGGTGCTTAGCTCTATTCAATAATCTCTAATATATTGCTTCTTTCAACTTTTTTGATATTGTTCTAATACTTGACACTAATTTTGCATAGGAGGAGAATCGGCCAAAGCTTCGAAAGGCGGTCTCGGACGTGTCTCAAGAGATAGAGAAATGCTATAGCTTGGAAAGAGAGAGAAAGTTTGATGATATTGAAGAGGTGGAAGAAGGTGAATGTTATTGCTGTGGGCTGAAGGAGGAATGCACAAAAGTTTATATGAGAGAAGTTGAAGAAGAATATTATGGGAAATGGTTGTGCGGGCTTTGTTGTGAAGCTGTTAAAGAAAGAGTAAGGAGAAGTAATGGTGTTACAATGCAAGATGCTTTGAACTTTCATAGGGAATTTTGCCAGGAATATAATGCTACAAGGGTTAACCCTAAACTGTCGCTAACACTGTCTATGAAGGAAATAGCTAGAAGAAGTTTAGAGAAGAGGAAATGTAAGGGAATGGGTGTAACTAAGCTTGATAGGAGTACTAGTTATCCATAAGGTTAATTGATTTTGCAGAGTGTGGACTTGAATAGTTCTTCGACAATCCACATATAGAAAACTGAACTGAGATAATTTTAATTGAACCTTAGAAAAGAACGGCCGGTAATTCAATCAATCTATTTAAGAGTCTCATATCAGACAATATAAAATATGAATATGTATTTATAAGTGAAGGTATAAATCTCTCCGGTTTAGAGGAAGTTTCGCTATTAAGATATTCAAATATATAAAAATCTCTTTGCATTTCTCAGGCTATCAGGATAATCCTTATAGTATTTTTTAAAATGAGAAGATACCGTGTAATGAAATGTCATATGAAATGTGTACAAACAAGTGTGAATGATGGGTTTTTGTCTTGAACGATATGAACAATATATATAATTGTTATAATTAATCAGATTCTCTAATTTGAAAAAGATATTTAAATTATAGAGATGTTTAATTTTAAAACAGTTAAATGATAAAATACACAAAATTGAACTTCCAAAACAATCACAATCCAAACTTAAAAAAAAAGATTAAAACTAAACGACCTATTAATCTCAAGAGTTGATTTATACAAGCCTCACACCAAGACTTCTTTTACAATTTTCTAACAACAACAAAGAAGCACACCATTTCTTTAATTTTTAAACACCAAGAGAAAGACCCATACTTTCTCTCTAATATTTTTGTCATCAACAACCCAATAAACAGATACTGAAAAATATAGGTGTAGTAGAATTTTGGTAACACAAGAAAATTATAAAACTGTTGTTCTTCTCTTTCCTAAACCAATATGATCAAATTATATATAACTCAAGTACTCAAAGCAGAAGATAAAACTTTTTACCTGATATGAAAATTATGCACTAGAAAAGTTTATGTTAGAACATTTTAAACATAGTAAAAATATATCAAGAAAGAGGTGATTTTGAATTAAAAAATTCCTCTATTTATAATGATTCATGCACCTCTTGATTTTCAAAAAAACAATTGTTAGAAAATGATTATGAACAATTGTCATGATTATGAAAAGGTTTAAAGATGATTAGAGGTGAAAAAGCAATGCAATGGTTCAATAGTATTTTAAAAGGAAATATGGTTAATCAATTAGTATCAGACACGGTAATCAATCATGCTTATTTAACGTTCAAAAAATATAAAGAAAAATGAGGTGGTTAATCGATTAACTTGGTCTTCTTACCAAGATTAATCAATTAACCTCGTTGAAAGTTCAATTTTTTTTTTCAAACTGGAGCATTGTTAATCGATTATCTTTTGGAATAACTTAGAAAAAATTTCAAAGTTAAGAATACATTCTTTTTCCATAATAAAATTAATGCATAAAATGAGTTTGTATATTTTTCTTTGAGCATCTAAGGTCTATCTCATAAGAACATATTATATCTTAACTTATCTTAATTGAAATCAACATGTTGGTCAAATTAATTCCTATAAATCATATTTTTGAATCCTCTTTACTAAGACACTTGAAACTTTTATTTCATTGAATCTTTTTCTTCTTTTATATATATATATATATATATATTACTACAAGAAAAATTTTATTTAGCTTGAAGATAAACCCCTCACTAAAGTAAAAAATCCATCACAAAACATAAATTTGCAAGGGGATATGACCCCTAGCTAAATCATACTTTCTAAATAAAGAGTGTGTATTAATATATAATCTATTCTTTTATAAAAATATATAATATATTTTTAAAGCTAATTTTATAAATATTCTTTTATAAAAATATTTGATATATATTTAATATTTTCAAAATAAATATATACTTTTTTCTTACAAATTTACATATACATATATTTATACTAAATAATATAAACAACAAAAACATATCTATACTATTTTTTTTCAATTTTATTCTAACAAATATTTTACAAATATTATAATATAAATCCTAAAAATTTAAGAAATAAGAATTTAAGAAATTTAACATATTTATATAAATATATTTATACATACAACACAGAAAATAAAAAAATTAATTAGTAAATATATATTATAAATTTCTAAAAATTATAGTAAAACAATAATATTTACCTAATTTTTATTTGGTAGAATATTTGAAAGAAGAAGAAATGAGATATTTGATGAAAGTTGTTTTTACTATAAAAAACATGAGAGAAGAAGAAGAGTGGCTAATGTGAGAGAGAGAGAGAGAGAGAGAGAGAGAGAGAGAGAGAGAGAGAGAGAGAGAGAGAGAGAGAGAGAGAGAGAGAGAGAGAGAGAGAGAGAGAGAGAGAGAGAGAGAGAGAGAGAGAGAGAGAGAGAGAGAGAGAGAGAGAGAGAGAGAGAGAGAGAGAGAGAGAGAGAGAGAGAGAGAGAGAGAGAGAGAGAGAGAGAGAGAGAGAGAGAGAGAGAGAGAGAGAGAGAGAGCAGAAAAATGAGAGTAGAAAAATGTGAGAGAGAATAACATGTATGGAAAGAAGAAAGAACTTGTATTTATGATATGCAACTGGCGAGGGCTACTCCTAGCTAAAAGCTAAATAAGTGGATATAATTAGTGAGGGGTTTCCCCTAGCAAATATTAACGTGTTGCACACAACTTTCTGTTACGTAGCAAGTTTTAACAGCTAGAATAAATACTTTTTATGACATATTCACTAAAAATGCTTGTTAAGTCGGTTGAAAATGACTTTTTAAGTCGGGTCCGAAACTGACCTAAGAATTGCCGACATAAGAAGTTTTGACTTTTTAAGTCGGATTTGGACCTGACTTAAGAAAACTTTATTAGGTCGGTTTAACTACGTCCGACTTAATAAGTCTAGGTTTTCAGAAAATTTTATATTTAACCGACCTAACAAGTTTGGTTTTTTTAAAATAAAATTAAAATCATATCAAATAAAATTAAAATCAACATAAGCACAAAATATAACTCACTCTTTTGAACAAAATTCAAATATTTGAAATTGAAAATGAAGAATTACCATTTCCAACAAAATCGACAACATATAACTTCCTATCCAATCGAGGATGACTCCTGTAGTGAATAGAATCAACTTGCTTCCTCCAAATCAAGCTTCCAAATCCTCTAAACCACCCTCAGTATATTTCTCCAATACCAACCCCCTCATTCCCAATATTCACAATCATTATCCAAATTCATAATTCCAATGCAATAAGCGGAGCTTCAATTTCAGAAAAACCAAAAGTGCAGTTCCACTTTCAAGCTCACGAATCTCATGCAACCAGTAAATTGCATGTTTCGAATTCTGAAAAATAGACAGTCACTCTCTACAGTGTGTTCACTATTTTCAATTACCAAAATTTTAATTGCATTACTCCTCAATCCATTTAACTAGGATTTACGTTTCCCTCTAAATTGTATGGTACATTTCAAATCCCATACCCTAAACCGAAGGTGCTTAATTTCATCAGTAACACATGGTCAAAACCTATTTCAAAACGCAAAGAGAAGAGAGAGAACCTGGAGAGAAAAGAGTGAGTATGGTGACGGTGGTAGCAGCGACGAAGAAGTGAGACGTCGTTGACGAAGCACAAAGGCTCACCATGAAGGAGACGAAAGTTGTAGTAAGAGATAGAGAGAGTGAGATGTTGTTGACGAAGCACGAACCTAAATTTGGAAATGAAGAGGAAGAAAAGATTTTACTGTGTACAAATAACTCACTTAAAATATACAGTTTAAATTATATAATATATATTCAATCATTATATCATTTTTCTTAGCTAGCCAAGTGGCAAGTTAACATTTTGGGAGCCCAGGTTTTCTTTCCGATTCTCATATTAACCATAAATTTTAGTATTATCGTTTATTTCAATAACTTGTTCTAAGTTGGAATCGAACCTCCGTTTTATTTGGAGTATATAAAAACTTCTTAGGTCAGGTGGCTGACACCTAACTTAAAAACTAGATTTTTTAAGTTAGATAATAAACACATGTGATTTAAGAAATTTAATATAAATTATATATTTTTTATTTTATCTTTTTTAGGTCGGTTTTAAATGCACCCGACCTAACTAAGTTACTAATATTTACAAAATTGCCACCACATCATTTCTTAAGTTAGGTGGCAAGTGAACTGACTTAAAAACCTCTGCTCAAAAGTTATTTTTTTACTAGTGATTTGACTTAATCATAACAAGTGGTGAAGGGATGCCCCTAGCTAAATGAATAAATATAATTGGTGAGGGGTTATCCCCTCGCAAATGACAATATTTGCCAACACATTTTGGCGTTATTTCGTTTTCACTACGCCAGAAATGACTTTTAGCAGCGCAACAAAGACAGCGCTTTCTAAAAAAGCGCTGCTAAAGGGTCATGAAAAAAAAACAAAAAAATAGCATACCTAAGACAACGCTTGTTAAAAAAAGCGCTGCTAAAGGGGGGGGTCAAAGAAAGCGCTTTAAAAAAGCGCTGCTAAAGGGGGGGGGGGGGGGTCTACAAAGCGCTTTTAAAAAGCGCTGCTAAAGGGGGTCATAAGGCAGACCTATAGCAGCGCTTTTAAAAGCGCTGCTAAATGCCAAAAAAAAGCGCTGCTAAAGGGGGTCCTAAGGCATACCTATAGCAGCACTTCTAAAAGCGCTGCTAAATGCCAAAAAAAGCGCTGCTAAAGGGGGTCCTAAGGCAGACCTATAGCAGCGCTTTTAAAAGCGCTGCTAAATGCCAAAAAAAGCGCTGCTATAGGTTTAAGTAGCATAAATTTAAAAAATTCCAATATTTTCACAGAATCAGAACAGTCTTCTTCTTTCTTATTTCCACTCGCGAACGTTGCCCTATTCAGAATTAGAACAGTCACCGTCGACGCATTCCGTCCGCGCCTCCGTCCGACAGCCTCCGTCCGTCGTCTTTCCTCCGGTCATTCCGTCGTCACCTCATTCTGCCGCCGTCCGTCCATTGTTACGGTATTTGAAGTTTTTCATTTTGCATTTTTCTGGATTAATGTCGTAGTATTTCATTTTTTTGGATTATATGATGTTAGTGTTACTTCTTTTCTGAGTTTTTGACTTGTTTTTGTTGATACCGTTGATGAAAATTACTCGTTTGATATTGGCTTGAGTTTTGTATACAAGGTGTTTGTTGAAATGCCACAATGAATTTACTTATGTTAACTTTCATTATATCTAGCCGTATACAAGGTGTTTGCTGAAATGCCACACCTTATATGAGTTCTTTTTACTAATAATTTTTATAAGGGAAATACTGCACATATATTCAATGATTTTTTAGATTATGTTGCTTTAGAAACTTCACACTATTTGTGATTTAGATGAAAGCTTTAAGTTTCTGTTAATCTTGAAATTTATTTATTTTTCTTAATCCTTATTTTTCTACGAAATAGTCTAAATTCACAAATAATCCTTATTTATTTATTAAATTTTAAAACATAAATATATAGATCCGACAACTTTTTTGAAATAAAGTTTGTTTGGCGAGTTACACAACATTTAATGAATTCACGTGTCTTCATGAATGTGGATATAGTTTTAGAATGTATAGATCATTCATACAGCTTTATGTTTGTATATGTATAATGATGTTTGATGTTGCAGCATTACATTGTATCAAAATCTATATTTTGAGGGACTATATCTTTCGTCTTCTTCAATTGCAAGTGCCATGATCAATCTTATTCCCGGAGTTACATTTTTAATAGCAGCCTTTGTAGGGTAATTAATAACTAACTTAACTTATATTTGTTAGTCAATCAAAATTCAAACCAATAATAATATGTTTCTTTGAATATTTTACAGAATGGAAAAAGTAAATATTAGAAGTTTGAGAACTATAGCCAAAATTGTGGGGACTTTGATATGTATTTGTGGAGCTTTGTCTATAGTATTGTTGAAGGGTCCAAAACTATTAAATACAAAGATCATACCTTCAAAATCAATCATGGCTGGAAGTGATACTGATAAGAATTGGTTGCTAGGATGTGTTTTTCTTTTGGCAAGTAGTGTTGCCTGGTCATTTTGGCTAATTTTGCAGGTACTTAATTTCAGTACAATCAAAGTCTTAAATAACGGTCTATACTTACGCGATTTTAGTCGGCACAGGTGTTAGTGGTTGTTGCGGATGTGAATTAACCATAATTAATTCCTTATCATAAAAACCGTCAATAACAGAATCAATAACAAAATCAATATCGGTACCATCAGAGACTGTTTTTTAAAATCTTAATAATTAATACTTATGATATAACTATTATTTTATAAACATATAACATTTCACCCTTATATATTTTTCAGGTTCCAGTTTACAAAAGTCATCCTAATTATTTATCACTGTCAGCTTGGATGTGTTTCATTTCAACATTACAATCAGTCGTAGTGACAGTATTCTTGGAGCCAGACCTTAATGCATAGAAGATTAATTCTCTACTTCAATTTGGTTCCACTTTATATGCGGTAATTTTTCATGATGATACACACCAATATTTATACATCATAATCCTAGATAATTTGTAATAAATATATTTTGTAGGGAATTAGGGGATCAGCGGTTATGTTTTGTCTTCAAGTATGGTGCATAACACAGAGAGGACCTCTTTTCTCTGCATTGTTTAGCCCTCTTGTGACAGTGATTGTGACTGTATTGGCTGCTTTGGTACTTCATGAGGAAATATATATTGGAAGGTAATGATAATGAAGATTAATTCTATAAATACATATTTAATTATTAATCTGATTAACAGAAACTTCAAATAATGATAAGAACTGAAAATTTCATAGAAATCTAGTATTTAATGATCTACATGGGCCTGTTCAAGTGTATTGTTACTTATCTATTATTGTTTTTGCTTGTGCTGTTGTTAAGATGAATCATGTTCTATTGAATTAAGCTTGGAAGACATTCAATTGAATAATGATACAAAGCTTGAAGAAAACCGTGTATTTGTGGCTGATAGTGAACTCCATGCAGTCTCATACAGAATTCAATAGTTAAGTAAAGATTGTTAAGTTTATTTCTTCCTAATGTGACATCTGATATTGTATCTATTTGTAAAGTTATCAGATTTGTAATTATATGTGAATTGATTGTATATGTGATTTTGTTCTGAGGATCGGACTGTGTTGTAATATATTTAAGCAGGTTTATGTGTATAATATTTCAAAGTGATGAATTATAATGTATACTTTAGTTATTGTGTATAATATTGCAAATTGATAAATACACAAAAATAAGGCCAAAATAATTGTTATATATAAGGCCAAACTGTTGAACTAAAGACCTGAATTATAAGCAGGGAATGTATTTGTTATAAGCAGGTTTATTGAAAAATATATAAAAAATGTGATTATTTAAAAAAAAAAAATTCAAAATCGTGAAGAATAGACAGCGCTTTTAAAAAAAGCGCTGCTAAAGGGGCAAAAAGAGGCATAAAAAAGCGCTGCTATAGGTTGGAAAATGAGGGTCTAAGAAAGCGCTTTAAAAAAGCGCTGCTAAAGGGGGGTCTAAGACAGCGCTTTAAAAAAGCGCTACTAAAGGGGGGTCTAAGAAAGCGCTTTTAAAAAGCGCTGCTAAAGGGGGGAGATGAAGGGGGATTAGGCAGCGGTTATGAAAGCGCTGCTATAGGGTGAAAAAAGCGCTGCTAAAGGCAAAAAAAAAAAAGCGCTGCTAAAGACAAAAAAAAAGCGTTGTCTTTACCTTTAGCAGCGCCACTTTAGGCAGCGCTTTTAAGCGCTGCTAAAGGTCTTTTTTGGCATAGTGTTTTGTGAGGGGTGACCCCTAACAATTTCCAATTTCAAAATTCAAAATTTTTTTCTCCCATATTTGTGAGGGACTGTCCCACGTGTTTGATTTATATAAATTTTTTTTAATATTTTGTGCATTGCGAGGGGTTTAACCCCAAGCAATGTTGTTTTTTTAGTAACCCCTAGCAAAATCCCCTAACTATACAAGGTTTTTCTTGTAGTATATATATATATATATATATATATATATATATATATATATATATATATATATATATATATATATATATATATATATATATATATATATATATATATATATATATATATATATATATATATATATATATATATAAAAGTAAATAAATTTTGAAGAAGTATATATTTTTTAAATAATAAATACAAATTTAGAAATTATATCTATAAAAAGCATTTACAAATGCAATATAATAGGAATATCCAGTGCTGGAAGTGCAAGTGATAGTCCCTATAAGTCAATGTGGACAAGTTCTAATAAAGTGTTATGTTTCGTTTTTGACAATGAGGCATATAACTTATGTGCTTTTCAAAGGCAACATGAATTGCAAAACACATGATGCTCTTTAATTTTGACAGAAACTTTATATAACTGTATAATCTGATGGATTGATTTAGGGTGAGCATGTTCTAATCTAGCATGCCTTATGGACAACTTAGTTTGAGCTATTACATCTACTTGATCCCTATTGTCATTACTTGTTGATTCCAACACAGAAAATTGTTTTCTAGAAGCTTAATGGAAATTTTTATGTGAACGTAATGGTCGTACCTGAAAATTCTCTAAACTGCAATAGAGATCAAACACTGTGAAAGTTCAAGATTCTTTTTTAAGCTTGAAAATTCAATTTTGATGCAGAGCTTGCCAATGATTATGCACTCAACTTCTTTGAAGTTGAAATCTTTGCTTGTTGATGACAAAGATAACGATGATGATATAGTGGAAGATTATAGTCTCCTTAGACATATGATACCATATTTTATGAATGTGAATGCATGATAAGATGAGATTCTGTATTCATGGTGAAGAGAAGATAAGAGATCAATATCTTCTTGCTCTTGTGTGATTTTATTCTCATTACCTTGAGTGAAGTTATGGATCTCACTTATATACAAGAGTGGTGTAACTACATTTAAGTTAGTTAAAAGAGTACAACAACCATAACTAACTGTTAGCTTCTCTAACTAATTTTTATTCTCTAATAGTGGCAAATTAGAAATGTTGCTATAAGAATGAGATTCGAGCTCAAAAGTTAAATTCAAACTTAGTTCTTTAATATATAGATGAATTTGGATTTTCTTTAATGACAAATATTATATAAAATTGATCCCTCGTAAGAATGTTTCATAATCTCTTAAAAAGAAGAGTAATTGAAACTATCAAGACCAAAACTCTTATTATTTTGCAAAGTGCAACTACTTGATCAATTTTAGAAGGAAGAAACGTATCAGATAAACAACATTGTCTACCTCTAACATAGATCTAAAGTCCATTTCGTCCAACTGAGGATGATACAAAAAAGGTAGCCTAAAGTGATTAGTGAAAAGAATTAAACACCTTCGGCCTAACTATAGGCACCCCTTTCATTCAACCATCATCAATCCTAAGAGTTAGAATGTCATTCTTCATATCCGAGTTTAAATATAAGCATGAAAAAACTTGTATTGACATTCATTCCTTAAGCCATTTACCTGTTTATCTTTGAAACATCTAAGAATGTTTAATCGTAATTAAAGACCAAAACTTTGTAATGTCCATGCTCCAAGCAAAAATATCCTCAATAGACGAAATATCATGGCCGACTCTAGAATCTAAACTTTTATTCTCCTCTCTAAGATTAGAACTCTGGAAATTAAGATTACTTAACACTTGTTTATTTTAATCTTTCAAAGAAGCTTTAAGATATTTGAATTTCTCTTTAAGAACAAAAATTTTCCAACCTAAGGAAGACGAGGTGGTCCAGTTATCTAGGATCAACTTAAAAAGGCCAATATACTCCGACTAATGATTGTAATAACTAAGGATGATCGAACAATGATCATAAATATCTTTAGGTAAAGCCCACTAGAAGCAGCCCCCTCACAAATCTCACTACTCCTCAGAAAGAAAAATCTTATCCAACTTTTCACAACCTTACCATTAGGTTGAAACTAATTGAAATAACTACTTAAAAGAGGAATATCTAAGAGATCCACCTCATAAAAACTATTGAAAACCAGGTATTCAAGAATATCAGTGGAACGAATCAAACCATTCAACATTCTTCTATAAAATTTGGAGCACATAGAATTAAAGTCACTCGGAACACACCACACTTCACCCCTAAGGATCGATTTGCACCTCATAAGTTTCTGTTGTATAATATTTTTTATATGAGAGAGGGAATTTTGAGTAAACAATCACCACAGATGAAGAAACCCTTTATTCACCCTAGAAGACAAACATCAAGTCGAGCCAACCCAACCTTTTTAGAGGCCGAAACTCACTTTTAAAGTGAAACATTTAAAATATATTAACAAATAAGTTGTGTGGATGTCAAAAGTTGAACTAGACCAAAACAATACAAGGCATTTCTTTTACCCAATCCACTATGAGAATATATGTAAATTGTATGTCATTTACATATTTACAACTAAGCTCAACATTTTTGAAGTATTTTTTGGCCCAAAATTTTGAGAACTAAAGTCCTTGCTTGGGTTGCCTTATCCTTGGGCCAGCTCTGACACCAAGGTAATCTAGATTAGAGAAAGAGAACAAAGAAGATCATTTGATACTGCACGAAATCGAAATAAGTCATCTGTTATTACCCACTATTAGGGTAAAGCTCCAATCACAAAAAGTGTTACTCCAAAGTGAGTAAACAAACAAGCTTGAAATCTCAATAAGCATAGTCTCTTGAATCATAACACGCTCTAATAAGTTCGAAGAAATAAACTCCCAAACCTTTTTCTCCTTCTTAACCCTATTACCTGAACTCCATAATCGTTTTCTTCTCTTAAGCTTACAAACTCTACCATCATTTCTAGTGACCCTAGAAGCCTTCTTCTTACGATCTCTCCTCTTCAACCTAATAAGTTCAGCCACTTCATCAGCGTCACTTAAAATGAAAAGAGGACCCAAAGTCTCTGACAGGCAAGAAGACCCCCTAAACCATGAAGAGGATCAACCACGGTCAAAGTCTCTATCCCATTGTAGTATTGACTATAACTAAGGAGTTCATAGCTTGATCAACTTGAATGGAGAAAAAGAAACCAGGAGAAAAAAAAATTGGCAAAAAAAAATTCTTGAACCTAGGAGGTGATAATAGGAAAATTTTCAACTTGAGAGTGTAGATATGAAATTTTTTTCAAAATTAAAGTCTAAGGCCCAACCTAAAATAATATCATAGCTGCTAACCGCACCTCACAACAAGATTGACTCAGAACTATATCAAAGTAGAGAGAGCCTTAAACATGTACTTAGATTAATTAATTATTCACCATTAGCATATACAACAATGCCACGTACATAGACTTTTTATTATAAAAAGCATAATCATTGTAAACATTGCAACGACAAACAAGGTAACATAATGCTTTTTAAAAAAACGATGTATACTCAAAGGTGTTATAATTGTAAAGATGTTTTTTAAACAAAATAATATATGGACCCAGAAATTTATAAAAGAATAAATCTAAAAAATTAATATTCTCAAATATTATGGTTAAAAACGAACGCATAAAAAATGGATGAAACAATTAAAAAAAATTTAAATATTATGGCAGATATATGTTTATAAATATTAGATTTAAGATTTAGGGTTTAGGATCGAATTCTATTAGGTATAATTAATTTTTTATGTTGGATCAGTCTATATATAATTTTGTTCTAATTTTAAACGGAGCTCTCGTTAATAGATGGTAAAATTTATTCTCTTAAATTAATCGGTTGCAAGATTGGATACTAAAATTTATTTAAAAAATAGCATAATTATCACAATTGACCGTGTAAGACTAATAGTGCTAGTGGAGATCATATGATTAGGATGTCATTCGTTCAGATCGGTTTTGGTTTTAAAAAAATATTCGACAATTTGTTTGGTTCAATTTTTAATATTTTTTAAAAACGGAACCAAACTAAATTAACCGATTTGATTTATATTGGTTTGGTTTGGTTGATTGGTTTATAATATATTTTTTATAAATATTATATTTTGTGTATTATTTTGTATTATATTTTTTAAATAATTTTATACTATTATTTTTTTAAATAATACATTTCATATATTATATGTTATTCGATGTTTTTCAAATAATTTACAAGATGTTCTTAATTCATACGAAATATTGACATAATTTTTATTATATCATAAAATAAGTTCACTATCAAATACAAGTTGACATTTGACATGAAAATATTAGAAAGAGATTTAAAACTTAGGAAATAAAACCCAATAATAAAAAAAAAAGTTTCAATACACATGAATTAACATGTTTCATGCCTCAAACACACATTAAAACTATTTTGCAATAGAACTAGAAATAATTCATTGAAGAAGAAACATAAAAGGTAAAAAAGAAAAAAAACTAACGAAGAGAACTTGATCATGAATAAAACAATCAGAATCTATAAGATCGATGTTGACGAGAGAAACAATAATGGGGGACAACTAGAGGATCGGTTTGGTGAGAGAAAGTTTTTATGACTTATAATTTCTATTTTTTTATGTTTAGAGATTGGTTTTGCCTATATATTTTGTTTAAAGAAAAAAAGTGTAAACAAAGATAGAGAAATGCTGAACTGATAAAAAAAAATTGAAATATTTTTTGGCGTCGTTACCAAAAATCAATACAAAATTTTGGTTTAATAATGAATTAAATAAAAGATTAAATATGTATATAAGGGGGGAGAGATCAGCACTAATCAATCAACATCAACTTTATTTGGTCTAATGTTTTCTTGTTTTAACTATGTACATATTTGTGATATAGTGGATCTTTGCCAGCTTAATTCCCAATAGGAGATGTTTCTAGATAGGTATCATGTGCAATAAAAACAAGAAAAAATGCATTATTATTATTAAGCACTTTTTTTTAATAAGAGTTTTGATACTAAACAATGGCTTGGGTTAGCATGATGTTGTGCTGATCAATTTGGTTAATTCGTCCACTAGTACATGTTAGTGAGTTAGTCACTATCTAAGTGGACCTTTTAGTACAATTTATTTATATTAATTATAGTGCCCTTTTAATAATATTTTTATATGGATTAGTGCAGTTTATTCCCTTTGAAAGTGCATTAAAACCTTTTCTTTTTGAGCAAAAGAAACTTTTTCATTTATATGATAGTGTATAGATTAATATAGCAAAGAATTATTAAAGCTTTAGATGAGTGATTGATCAAAATGGGCCACTAATGTTTAGAACATGAAATGAAACTTTATAAATTTCACATAGTGCATTTTGTGTATACTGTTGGAAAGTGGTATATTAATAGATATTAAAGACTCAAAATTAATAGATTTATATATAATACTTTTAACTATTTATTATCACATTCCACCTTTTTTCTTTATTTGTATAAAAATAATAAAAATATTATTAATAAGTAATAGTTAATAAAAATGATAATGTAGAATAGATTAAAAAAATTTAGAAAAATAAGCGTTAACAAACAAATGGGGTATTAAACATAGATTTTTTTTTGACCAAATTTTCGTTTTTCTGAAAATAAAATTTTGAAATGCCACCTTTTGAAATAAAATTTCTCAAATGCCACGAATTTTGACCTCTTGTGTTATTTTTTTATATTTTTTTTCATCCTCCATCTAAGATGACAGACGCATCAGAGACCCAATTGGGATCCGTCATCCAGAATGAAGTCCTTTTTTTTTTGTTTTCTAAATTTTGAGTTTATTTAATTGTTTTTTATTATTTTTTTAATAATTAAATTAATAAAATATTATTTGATAATATAATATTTTGCAAAATTAATTTTTTTCAAAATTTTTTAAAAATATTTAATTATTAATTGTTTTTAGAAATTTAACTATTTTTTAATAAATAATATGGAATACTAAATATTATGAAAATACAAATTTAAAAAAAATCTCATAACTAATATATAAAATTCTAAATTACAAATGGATGATGCCATGATAAAAAAAAATTTCAATGTTGAGTTGGATCTTCGACAACGAAAATGACTATCGGTTCCACATCTTACAAGAATCCAAATTTGGTGACCACGACCTAAATGTTCTGTTGGAGGAGGTGGAGGAGGGGTTGAAGTTGCTGGTGGATAGGTAGAGGTTGGAAAAATGGGTGTTTGGTTAGGATAAATTTCAAATGGCTCGAAATTCTCAAAAAAGTCATTTTGAGGAAATTCGTTAAATATTTGTGTGAATTGGGTGGGGCTTGGGGCTGAAGGTTAAATAGTTGTGACGTAATAGTCGGACACATGAGAGATGATGATGGTTGGTTGGTATTTGAGTAATCAAATTTTGGTGGTGAGATTGGTGTGTGGTGTTGTGGTGGGCAAAAGCATGGTTGTTATTGGGATTGGTAGGTGTAGTTTGTTTGTTGTTGCAGTGTTTGGTATTTGTAATGGGTTGGTGTATGTTGAGCTTGTGTTTGGTAGTTTGATTGTTGGTATGATGTATGTTGTGTTTGGGATTGGTAGGGATGAGTATATTGATTTTTGGTTCGTATTGGTTGGATGTGGATGCTTGTGTATATTGTGTTTGGGTATTGGAAATGTGGTCGTGGTGGGTTCGGCACATGTGATGCGGGATACTGTTGACGGGGTCAATTAAGAATTATTCTATTGATGCATATTGATATAGGAGGGCCTACCAAAAACCCAATACATGCTGATGATTCTATCTCGAAAGGCCCTACCAATGCTCTATCATTCACGAGGAGACCCAAAAGCATACTTACGTCATCCAATGTTATTATACATTCACCGGTCAGAAAGTGAAAAGTATGTGTCCGGGTCTCCATCGTTCAATTAAAGTGTAGATAAAACTTAAATCAATGATGATATCTTGCAATTTGGAGACATTCGCAAAATCGACGATTTCCAATTATGGCAATATCACAGGCGGGGCATCTACTAACTTGTGGTTTCTTGGTCTAAATTTTATTTCGGGGTCCACCTAATACATATATATAAAAAATAAATAAAACCTTCATCATTAAAATGATATATATGTAAGAATATATATGAACCAATATTCCACAAACAAAATATCGATTAATTACATAAACATGTAAATAAATAGAATAAGAAAGTAATGAAAAATAAACATTTATGAAATACTTACCAACACATTAATGTTATGAGTTATTCCCTTGTGTTTTTCACACATAAAAAAAAGGAGCTTGAGCCATTATTTTAAAAAACTAGAGAACTTCAAGAAATGATGATTTGTAGTGTAGTAAAAAACTAGAGATTTTATTTGGAATGATCATTTGCAAGAGAGTGCATGGTTATTTATAGAGGAAAGAAGGTGTGAAAAAATAATTTTATGGTTAGAATATGGTTGGTTTGAATTTAATGTTTTTAGGTGGGAAAACTAGTTGTAGAAGTTAATGTTATAGATGAAATACTAAATGCTTTTAGGCGGAAAAATTAATAGTTGAATTTTATTAAAAATATTTATGAAAAAATACTCTAATAATTTTTCTTGCACAAAGATAAAATTTCATCAACTATCCTATGAAATCTAACATGCAACTCTAAAGGACATATTGTAATGAAATTTAAATAATTTTCAAACATCTCTCGTACATCTTCATCGTTACAAAATTTGACTTCTGCATACATCAGTATTCCATTTGCATTCATGTATAGTTTTCGGTAGAACAAACCAACAACTTCTCTCTCTAATTGAGTGACATGATGTAGCTGAAGTTTTATGTAGTCGAAGCTAAATGTTTCCATTAGTTTGACTGATATTGGATTAGAAACAATATTGCAAGGATCAAAATTTTTGGATGAAATTGGCTTAACAATGTATACCAGACCAATTAGGAGAGCCATTAAAAAACCTTCTGTGTTTTGTGATGTTCAGGACTGCGTTTTATATTGTGTCTGATAAGACTAAATGTGTAGAAAAGTTTCCTACATCTAAGATGGTGTACCCATTCAAAAAATATGGAGAACAATTGAGGTTCTCCAACTCAGATGACGAACCCAAACTAGCATTTTTCCACGTGAATAGCTTCGCCAATCCAGATGGCGGACCCAAACACACCTTTTTCCACATGCATGGCTTCACCAACCCAGATGCCAGACCCCATCATGACTTAGAAAATGTAGTTTAGCTCCGCCATCCTAGATTACTGACCCTACCTGCATGGATGACATGTCATTTTGCCATTACTACTTGACATATGCATGCAACAACTTTATATAATTGAATGCATTGTATTAAAAAATTATCACACACCTAATGGCTTAAAACAATTTCACAGTTCAAGTCCATTATAATGGAAGTATTTTTCTCGGTGTCAATGTTGGGTCGTATTCCAAAACATAAACATGCAGATATTCAAAATAAGCCATAATTCCAATTTTACCCATTTGAGAGGAAAAATCAAAGAAAAAAAATCCAACTACGTATATATGATATTTATTATCGTTATACATGCTTTAGTGAAGGTGATAATAGTGTCACATATACCACAACAAAAATAGAATACGACAATGATGCCAACTTAATGTTCCGGTGTCACACAATGTATAATGTATCGAATGTGATCGAATTATACGCTTGTTTACTAGAACAGAATGAGGCGCCACAAGTTATGTATCTGATGCAGTCTTCGCAATCTCACCAATATTAACTAAGTCAAGAGACTACATTGGCGTTGTCACCAGAACTGAATCAACCCGAACCAACAACAACTCATAACGAACCATTTTTTCCATATGAGGAAATCGAGGAAGATAATGAATTTGCAGAAGTGCATGAGGTAAATACCCAAAATCTTTTTAGTGGTGATAGTGACGACTCTGACAATGATATTGTAGTGGTGCAGCAACATGAATTACTGGACCTATATAATCCACCACTACACATGATAAATCCCACATACATAGATTACAAAGATGTCTCAATATTTGAAACAACACAACAACTTCATATCGAAGGTAGGGTGCTTGGTATGGAATTTATAAACAAGGAAGGATGTCTGTTTTCGATACGCCAGTTCCATATTATAAATTTTCATGACTATAAAGTTTATAAGTCAGATACTAAACGACTTATAATCAAGTGCGAACACAAAGAATGCAGCTTTCAATGTAGAGCCTCCGTGGAGAAGGGGAGTGGTACATGGGTGATCACTAAGGTTAACGAAGCACACATTTGCACGTCTTTCGCAATGTCCCAAGATCATCGAAAATTAGATTCCAATCTAATATGTAGCAGTATCAAATCTCTGATTAATAGTGATGCTTCACTAAAAGTGAAACACATCATCACTCATATCTGTGAGAAATTCAACTACACAATATCATACAAGAAGGCATGGATTTCAAAGAACAAGGTTATCGCTTCTATGTATGGAAATTGGGAGACTTCATACAATGATCTACCACAATGGTTGTTGGTCATGAAAACATTTCTATACGGTACTATAATAGAACTAGAAACCCTTCTTGTGTCTTCAAACAAGGGGACACAAATTAGTGGTGCTAGAATTTTCCACCGTCTATTTTGGGCTTTCCAACAATGCATCAAGGGTTTTGCATTTTGCAAACAGGTAATGCAAGTAGATGGCACATGGTTATATGGAAAGTACAGGGGAACTTTGTTAATGGTTGTTGCACAAGACGGTAATAGAAATATATTTCCAATATCTTTTACATAGGTAGAGGATGAAACAGGTGATGCTTGGAGTTTTTTCTTGAGAAATCTTAGAATGCACGTTACACCCAACCCAATATGTGTTTGATCTCAGATCGACATGAGTCAATAAAGAGTGCTTATAATAACCCAAATAATGGTTGGAAATACCCTCCCTTCTCACAAGTCGTTTGCATCGAGCACATAACGCAAAATTTCATGAGGGAAATCAGAGACAATTCCTAGAGATAAATGGACCAAAGCATTTAATAGAGGGAAACAATGAGGCCATATGACTACCAACCTCACTGAATCAATGAACTCAGTTTTAAAAGCCACACATAACCTACTGATTACAGCTTTGATAAAATCAACATATTATAGTTTGGGCACACTTTTTAGGAAATGAGGACATGAATGGACTAAAATGTTGAGTTCTGGAAAAATGTATACTAATAAATGCATGAAGGGTATTAAGGAAGAGGTAATTAAATCAAATAGCCATAATGTTATGCAATTTGATTGTCTGAGGTTCTGCTTTCTGGTTCAAGAGACAGTGAATCATAATAATGGTAGACCGACTACCCATTTCAACATCGACCTCATGAACCAAATGTGTGAGTGTTGAAGATTTCAAACTTTCCATCTCCCTTGCTCACATGCAATTGCAGCATATTCAAGCATTAGACAAGACTATTTTGTGCATATAACTGATGTGTTCAAAGTTGTTAACGTCTTTAAGGTCTACGATGAGAGCTTTCTCGGGGTCCCCACTGAAACAACTTCGCTGCAACGCAAAGGTGACACTCTTTTCCATAATGGAAACATGTGAAGAAAAAAAAAGGTCATCCAAACAGTAGCCGAGTTAGAACTGAAATGGACAATGTTGAAAAATAAAAAAAAGGAGGTGTGGCATTTGTCGCGAAATCGGACATATACGCAAAAAATGTCTAAACAAGGTTGGACCTTCTAGTTAGTTGTGTGAGATTTTTTTTTTGAAAATCGTGTATTTTCTTTTCCATCAACAACAACAACTTTTATTTAGAGCTAAACAATTTCGACTACAAAAGATTTATGATGACAACATAACAAAGACTTCAAAATAAATATAAAACATGGTTACTAATACAACAAAACACTAACTTTTGGTAATGTTACAACAGATAAGCAATACAATACGATTAATCTTGTTAACATATTAAACGACAACAGTTAAGACAAGTGGATTTCAACGCCTCTGCTAACTTCTCCACTATTTGCGAAAAACATACATTTGACATCCACATCATTTTCTACACGATCCCAGGAATGAAGGTAATTACTATCTAGGCTAGCATCCGTTAGAGTTATGTATGGACAATAATATTCAATTTTCCTAACACATCGAATTGGACCACCCAGCTGTCAAAATCTGGCGTTGATGGTTGAAACCAATTGTCTGAACTTCCATTGTGGATTTAAACAAACCCTTGTGTGTTTATCTGTTTAAAAAAATAATACACCACACAAAAATGATTATAAAATCGATGAAACAAGTAGATAAAGATGGAAAAATTATATTTTCTTGTGTATTAGCACCTCTATTTGCAGAAGATCAGATGGAGGGAAAAATATTATTAGACAATAGATTTGGCGGGAAAATAATATATTAGGAGAAAATTTATTTATTAAACAATGAATTTTAATAAATTTGAATATTTTATAACAATTTATTTATTTATTAAAAAATAATCAAATTTCTAAAAATAAATAATAATTAAATGTTTTTTAAAAATTTGAAAAAAATTTAATTTTACTTAAGATTATATCATTAAATAATATTTTATTTATTTAATTATTAAAAAAACAATAAAAAACAATTAAATAAACTCAGAATTTAAAAACAAAAAAATAAATAAATAAGGGGACTCCATCCAGGATGGCGGACCTCAACTGGGTCTCTGACACGTCCTCCATCAAAGATGGAGGGTGCAGAAAAATATAAAATAATGGCACAAGAGGACAAAATTCATGGCATTTGAGGAATTTGGTTTCAAAATGTGGTATGGGACTTTATTTTTAAGGAAATGACAATTTGGTCAAAAAAAGTCTTAAACATTGGTTAAACCACCATTTTTGTTTTTTGAAGTGTAACTATGCGACATTGGTGTGTGAATATATCGAAATTACAAGTACAACTATAAATATATGATATTAGTCATTTTGATCTTCAATATATATTTTTAGGTATAATGAGACTTCTCCAAGTTGGTGTATGGGTTCACCATGCATGTAGTTAACCATTTGGACATCCAACATCAAGTTTAATGTAAGTGTATCATAATTTGGGAGGACTCACCCAAGGTACGTGGTCAATGTAGTGTAAGTCAAATACTAGTTGAGTTTATTTAAGTGGTAAGATAAAAATATTCACATAAAGTTAAGGATGTCCCAGATGTAAGGAGAATTTACTACTATAAATAATATATTTTATGATAAAAATTTTATATCATCTAACAAAAAATCGAAATATAAACTGTAGACGTGTCACATTTTTTTAATAAAAAATACTATATATTTCTTTGATTGAACTGACAACTGGAGGACAAAGTATTTAGAGGATATGCCTTCGAATCCCAACAACTATGTTTTAACACCTTTTAATTATTTTTAAATTTTTGTATGACTTATTATCTTGGTTGGACTGAAAACTGACGGGTACAGTATTTAGAGGGCACGCCTTCAAATCTCAGCAAATAATAACTATATTTTATTATTTGTTAATTTTTTAAAACGTTTTTATGACTCATTACCTCGGTTTGCTGGAAACTGAGGGGGTAAAGTAGTGTATTTTTATTTGTTTATTTATAACCAATTTGATGAAAAAATTAAGTAAAGAATCTTTTCCGTCCATTTATATATAACAATGATCAAAACATTGTCAACTCATCGATCCACATAAAACATTAGTGATCTGTGTGAAACTTCACTAGCCAATTAAAACATGAATACCACAACTATCCATCTTGGATGCAAAGTGCTAAAATTTAAACTTAACATACTGAAAAATATTGATAATGGAAACAATAGTTGGAAAATATTTAATGTAATCTTTGCATTAATAATTTCTTGTTAAAAATGTTTAATGTTAATTAGGAAAGTATGAAAGTAACTTATTAATGGGAGTTGTAGTTGTATCAAGTAAAATGTTTAATATTATTATTGTTGTTCATGTTGTTGAAATTTAATATTTAACTATTGTTGTGAATTGATATCGTCAAGAAAAAACCAAAATACGAGAAAAAGATTGAGTTTCTTGAACAAACACAAGAAACCCTATTAGATTTTACAAAAGGGAGATAAGAAGGAAGAAGAATAATAGGAATTGGTTAAATTTATTTTTCTATTCACTTTCTTAACAAGGATTCAAAGATTACAAGTGAATACCAACAATTAACCTCTCTCGATAACATGAGAAAACTAGTCTATTTATAGACTACTAAGCTAACTTAAGATACAAGTTAACTTAACAATTAGTCTTAGAAGCAATGCCCAATTTGACATACTAACTTAAATTACAAGTTAATATATTTTGACATTATGCTCGAACAGACTTCGAATACTGCATACACAACTCCCGTCGAACCATGAAGCTAGCCTTGTCGACACTAGAGTTCGATTCAAATACCACAACAATTCTATTAATTTTGTTTAATTGTTTTTGTTGTGTGTGTTGGTGTTATTGAGATTTAATATTTAAAGATTATGTGGATTTTGTTGTTGTTGTTATTGTCGTTATTGTTATTGTTGGTGCTGTTTTTGTTGTTGAGATTTAATATTTAAGAATTCTATTGACTTTATTTTTGTTTTTATTATTGGTGTTGTTGTTGTTGATGACAAAGATTTAGAACTTGTCAACAAATTTGATTCTTTACACATTAAAATGAAGAAAAAAACAACTTAAAACTAAAATTTTGTAAACAAGACTTTACCCCTTAGTTATTGTTTAAAACCGAGGTAAAAAGTAGTGCAATTTTGAAAGTTCAATAAAATGTAGTTGCTGGGGATCGAACTCATGACCAGTACCACTTTTCCCCTCGGTTATTCAAAAACCGAGGAGTAAAGTGTTAGGTTTTCATGTCGTCCTTCGTTACCTCGCTTGTGTAACCGAGGTTATATCCACTTTGCGTCCGAGGTAAAATAGGATTATTTATAATAATGATTGCTTATGAGTGGTGAAGCACTAGAGTTCCTCACCATTCCACGGAAGATTTTAGAATAATTGGTCGAATTTTAGTTCGAGTTTAGCTGCCTAGAAAATTGGTAGTGGATGAAGTTATGGGAACCCCATTTTCAATTAGGATGAAAATAATGAGAATTTCTTAAAGCACATTATATGTTTCTAATGCACCCCGCGAATTTTCAAAAATGTCCCTCATTTTCAGAGATGCATCTCCGGGCGCACTCAAATACACATGTTTCATTCGTTTTTGAGTCACATCTTAATTTTATAAATAAATTTATTTTGAAAATAAATCTTTAAAAAGTTTTTTGAAATATATTTAAAAAAAACAGAAATGTGTATAGCCACTTGCAGTATGAATATTCAAATCAAGGGTTTAACAATATTAAAAAAAAAGTGGTTAATAATAGTTCATCTTCAAATAAAGAGGGGGAAAAATAAATAAACTATGCTCATACATTTAAAGGAAATGTTTGGAGACAAAATTTTCATAAATGTAGAGTAATTAGCATTCATATTAAGAGTAAAACTGTATTATTCAAATGAGTTAAGCAATGTGTACCCTCGTTATATTCACCAAAATAAATGATTTTAACAGTTACAAGTGGATGTTTTTCATCATCCCCCACATCTTCAATTCTCCTCAATACTTGAAGCTCTTCAATAAGATTCCCAAAAACTACATGCTTCCTATTAAATTGCCTCACAATAGCACAATTAAGCGATTTATCTTACCACGCTCTCACAAGTAAATATAATATCGAAGTAATAAGTCAAATGGTACCAATAAGTATCAGATTAACAAACCTATCAAGATGATGATCAGCTTTCAAAGTGATGATAAAATGAGACTCAAGTGTGTCACAGTCAACAAATGTCATGGTTAAAAGCCCATGAGCATCATGCTTTAGCCTAGGTGACTCATTTAAAATAAACCAAAAATATTAATTTTGAGATAATATAACATAGCACAAGCAACATTATACAGATAATATAACATTTTTTTTCAAAATATATTTTTAAAAATTTTTCAAAGATATATTTTTTGGAATAAATTTATTTATAAAACTAAGGTGTGACTCAAGACTCAAAACATTCTTCAAGGTGGTTATATTTCAACAATCAACAAGTGAAATTAAAAACATCGATGATAACTGGTGTTGTCGCTACTCGAAAAATGCATTGCGCAACGACGAGGAGGCGAAAAAGGATAGACAGAAGAGTCGCCACCGAACTTTATTTATCCCATGAGGGGAAAGGAAAATATCGAGAAAACCTTAAGAAAGAAATGGATAAGATGGTCTCGCAACCAAGAACGGGTTCGGAAGCCGGTTATGCGAAGGGAAGGTATTAGCACCCCTCGCATCCATCGTACTCGATGGGAACCTTTTATTTGTCGATGTGTGAATTTATCTGCTTAAATATTATGCTATAAAAAGAGTGTTCTAAAAGATAGAGAGAAGGGTTTAGAAACGCAAAAAGAGAGGTAACAGAGGGAGAAAAGAGAAAGAACAGACTCGGTAGGACTTCGCGGTCCTAGGCCTACGTATTCTCAATAGGTGTGAGAAAGTCAGAGTCGACGTAGTTCGGGGCTACGAATATAGGGGGTAAGTGTGCTCGGCAAGGATTGTGGCCCTTGTGCCTACGTATCTTTACTTGAGAAAGTAAAGAATCAGAGCAGCCGTAGTTCGGCCTACGGTGTGTTGATGTTTTTTATGGATGATGCTATCGTGCGCATTCTAGCAGTTAGGTGTTTTGCTGCTCGCTCGTTGGAGACTTAGGCATTACCTGTTTGCGGTAGAACGGACGTAACATATCCTTTTGAAAGATTGATTAGTTTTCGCCACGCGGGGCTAGAAGTCACATTTGATTGATTGGATTGTTTTTTAGGGGGCGAGACAGGTCCTCGGATAGTAACCCCTACGGGTAGTACCCAATTCGTTATCTCAAAGTTTTTGTTATAAAAGGTGTGGCGAACGAGGCGTCTTTGTATTGAAAGACGAGCGTCGAAACCATCCTCACTACAGTGGGCATCCCTATGCTCGAAGAAGAAGAGGTCTACACCCAATCCTCTCTCTTTAATTCAATGCAAAGAGAACTTCATTCTCTTATTAAAGGTGTTTTTGGCTTTGAATGGTAAGTGTTTTGCGACAGAGAACCCTACGGTAAACGTCAACACTCGGGATAGGAGAAGGCCTACGCCTAACCACTCCACGACCATTCAAGTTTTGTTGTGAAAATGATTTGAAAAGCACTCGGTGCGGGACCGAGGTTTTAGGTGAGAAAGGTTGCGGGATGAAGTTGTGAAAGGAGAGGTAATGGAAGAAGTCGCGTCTTCGTATTGAAAGACGAGTGTCGAGACCACCCTCACTACAGTGGGCATCCCAACGCTCGGAGAAGAAGAGGTCTACACCCAATCCTCTCTTTTCAATCCAATACAAAGAATTTGATTTAAAAAATGGAAATGAGAATTAAAAAATGGATGGGAAGCGTCTTCGTATTGAAAGACGAGTGTCGAAACCACCCTCACTACAGTGGGCATCCCAACACTCGGAGAGGAAGAAAGTCTACACTTAATCCCCTCTTTTAATTCAATACAAAGATAATCGGATTTTGAAGATGGTTTGTCAATGCTTTTGAATCGAGTCGGGACAAGTGGCGAAGAGAGAAAAGAGGTGGTCTCAGATCCAACATTACTCATCAATAATTTGACTGGTAATGAATTACGGAAGTGTCGTCATCGACCCGAATTGGAATGATAAATGAAACCTCAATAAATAAATAAAAAGCCAAGGGTCTAACCTTTTTTTCAGGAAAATATGTTCAACATTCTAAAATAAAATAGAAAACTCTAAAAAAAAATTGTTTTGAAAATATTTTTATAAATCTTAAATACTTCTAAAATAAATAAATAAAAAAAGGTTAAAAAGCTAAATTATGGGTTATTTAAAAAAAAAAACTGTTTAATAAAAAAAAAAAAGGTATATGGAAATTCAAAAAAACATTTCTACAAACTAAGTGACTATATTATTAACAATAAAAATAAATAAAAACATTTGCTAGACAAAACAATAACGTTAAAACTAAAATACACGCTTGCAAAATGCTTTTCTCAGATTTTAACAGGACCATCTAAAACTTGCTTCCCAACTTTGACCCTTTTTTACCATATGGTGATCACTTTGGGGAATACAAGTCTGAAGCTATCACAAGGATAAAATAAAGTAGAAAACCCATGGTGAACAAACGGAAACAGATCGTAAAGAATTCTAAAACTCCTTCGACATACCAATCGACAATCTTTCCGGCAAGGCAGTATTCGACGTTTCTTTCACGAGCTGGAGACAGGTGATGGGTTCGAAGTTAACGGCGGCGGGTCTGTTTCTTGTGAAGGAACGATGTTGTTGGTGCAGGTGACTTGGATGGGTTTAGTTCGAAAATAGGAGAGATGGTTTTTCTGGTGACTTTGTTCAGGTTTGTTGGTTTCGTTCTATTTAAAATGAGAATGGTAGTGAGAACTGGGTTTCGATGGAGTTCGAGCTGAAGATGAAGTGGTTGTAAAATGGGCTGAGGGGTTGTGGTGTTGAAGCTTTGAAATTGGATTTGGAAGAGATGAGGGTTGAGTGAAAACGGTGGTGAGAGAGAGAGAGAAGAGAGGTTGCTGGGTTTGTGTTGTTGTTTTAGCGATGTATGTCTTTTTTAAGATGGTTGATGTGGTTATTCTGAGTTTCGAAAAAGGATGTTTGAAGGTAATGTGATGATGGTTTAATGTTCTGGTTTTGAAGGTTGAGTGTGTTTGAGGGCTGATGAGGAGGGTGAAGAGAAGATGGGGGAATGATTACAGGTTTTTTTTCGGTTTTCTCCACTTTCTGAGGGTTGAAGTGGTTGAAGGTAAAAAAAATGTGTTTTGGTTTTTTGAAAGGGTTCAAGAGGATTTCTTGAGAATCTTGAGAAAAGGGAGAAGACTCAGCCCTTTTTTTTTCTCTTTTCTGGCTGAAGATTATCGGGTCTTTTATCCCAATTTCTGAGGTTTTTTCTCTGCTCTCCCCTTTTCAAAGTCTCACAAGGTTGTCAATTTGTTGGGCTCCAAAATTGCCGTTTTTTTGCATATCCTCTGTCCATTGTGTAGGTTTGTTGTTACATCAATTTGGCATTGTGTGTTTTGGGTGTTTTTTTTTGAAGCAGTGACAGCAGGTTGTGCAGAGTTGACAACAGGGAGCAGCAGGTCACAGTCCACAAGTTTTTAATTATGGTTGTACTAATAGGAACAGGTCTGGTCTGGTGTGGGATATGGGTTGTGGTAACAGGGTTTGTCCTATTCTGCAGACTCACTGCTGGTACACTTTTACACATTTCTTATGGTGAGTGTAGGTTATTGATCTGGTAGGATTTTGGTGCAGATACAGCCGATTTCAATGCAGATTGGACTTTGCAATTCTGGTCAACATCTGCTCCAGCAAAACCAGTCCACAGTCAAACAGATAACATGCAGCAGTTACTAAACTACACGATGCATATTCATTAGGCCTTAAATTAAGCTCAACAGCTTCCATCTGCATTCCAGAAAATAGCCCAAAAGCATTAACAGCATCACCCCTTCGACAATAAACTGAAATTATAGAATTCCAAGTAACAGAGCTTTTAAACTCTATTTCGTCAAAACACGCCGAGCATCCCTAACAGAATCAAAGCAATTGGAATACATTGACATAAGCACATTAGACAAAACCATGTCCGAATCATGCGGAGATTTACAAATAAACGCATGAATTCCCATCCCAAGTTTAAGCCTAGTTGAGCCACATTGCTGGCAAGCTCGAAGAGCACTACCGATGGCGTAATGATTAGGTAACAAACCATTAGAAATGATCCCTTTGAATAAAGAACATGCTTCATCAGGCAACCCATTTTGTGTGTAACCTGAAATTAAACAAGTCCAAGAAACAAGATTCTTTTGTGGTATTTCATCGAACAGTTCCTGTGCGGAAACCAAGTATCCAATTCTAACGTATATGTTGATGAGAGTGTTGCAGATGAAAACATCATTGGTGAAGCCAGTGTTGTAGATTTGTAGGTGAAGGTGATTGGCATCGTTTAAGGAAGAAAATGTTTTGTATGAATCAAAAGGTTGAAATTGAGAATGGGAAAATAATGTGTAGTGCCGAAGAAAAGTGTAGGTTTTGTGAATTGAAGATGGTTGCAGGATTTGCAGTGTATGAAGGGTGAGATCAGAGAGTGCAGGTCTTTTGCAGAGCCAGTGTAAATGGTTTGTGGGGTGAGGTTTGTATGTGATATGTTATTGTTGCTTGTAGCAGGATCTTGGTCAAGTAGGAATTGCTTTTGTTGTGAATTGCACACTTTTAGTACACTGTTCAGAATTAGGCAGCCCCTTTTGAATATTTATGATTGATGCAAGGGTGTAGATTTGTGGCAGTTGCTTCAATTTGTAGATCATGAAGCTCGCGTATTGTTGTTCACTTTGCGGTTTAGAAGATGGCTGAAATGTTGTACGTGTGTCACGGTTTGTGACAGAAACTGAACATTCTTTCTCTCTTGTTGCATATGAAATTTTGGAATGATTTATATGATGAATTCTTGTGTGTCTGTTGTTGATACAGGTGAGAACTGGTAGCGCCGGAAATAGCATCACTCGCGGCTGACCGAGCCGCAACTTTGAACAATGTCCTCTATCAATTCAAGCAGATGAATTCTACTTCTATTTTGACGTTTTTCATAGTAATTCCTCTTTATGATTTCAACCAACTTGACTGGTATTGGTTTCATGTGTGCAGACTTATTTCCAGTCTTAGGGATGCCATTTTCAACCTCAGGAATAACAACACTAGGCTTTGTATCTTGAAACGAATTTGTGGACACATCTAGTAATTGTATTAGCACATTGGAAACGAGCTTTGGTGGTAGTGTACCATTGAGTGAGTTGTTGAAAGCGTATAACCTGTTGAGTTTTGGCATTTGATATTGGAAATCTATGGCCAAGCCAATGAAATTCTGTCATGGAAGCAGCTTGTTGAGATTTTGCCTCAGCCATGGCAGCCTCTAGTTTAGCTTTAAAAAGGTCTAATGCAGGACCTTCCATATCACCAATGTTTAATAGTTCAGAGGTTTGTAGATTTGACTGGCCAATTTTGTGAAGGCAGTATCTGATACTAGGTTCTAGTTCCTCCACCCGCTCACGACACAAAACTTGGTTATCCAGATCTCCATATTTCCCTAATTCTTCGTATACAGCCCTAGCACTTTTGAAGTGTTTTAAAGCCACATCCCAGTTCTGGTCTTGCTCAAACAACAAACTCCCCTTCATATAGGACTCGTAGGCCTCAGCTTCCAAAGATGTTCTAGAATCTGCCTTTACAGCACACAATTGTGAAAACAGAGTAGCCCACTTTACTGCCTTCCGCAGCCTACCAATCAGATAGATACGTTGAGATGCATTTGGTCCGTTCGGAAGCTGCCTTTTCTTCATGGCATGACTCCATGCTCTCTCTGCCGAATAGAGAATCACATGAAGAAACCTTACTTCAGTGACATTAGCCTCAGTTAAGGTTCTTTTCGCATACTTGCCACGACCATGGGTAAACTTCAAGGATTTATACAACCTCCTCAACCGAGCTGTGCAATACCTCCGATAGCGAGTGTAATCTCCATGGCGCAAACCATGCTGCATTTGTGCTGATTTTAAGAGCTGCAGTACATTAATAGAGAATTTGGGAACTATCTGATCAGAACTCGTTGATTTTGGATCATCAACTTCCATAGCAGACAATTGGTTATCTTTTCCCATCAGGTCTGGACGAGTCTTCGCTGTTTCTGGCGGCCGACGATCGACTCCGATGCTTTCTCCGGCCAA
Organism: Lathyrus sativus; assembly: GCA_963859935.3. NCBI lineage: Eukaryota > Viridiplantae > Streptophyta > Magnoliopsida > Fabales > Fabaceae > Lathyrus > Lathyrus sativus. The sequence goes on along the minus strand of OZ012739.1, from coordinate 650,935,264 downwards.
ATGAGTTCAGTTCAACTCCAAGTTGTGTTCTGATGTCTGATCCAGGGTGCTGGGTTTATTTTTGTTTTGGTTTTGTCTCTTGTGTTTTCCTTTACAATTTTTGGTATGTGATTTGATGAATGGTTGTGATGATAATCGAAAACAGCACCCTCAGAATCTTGGTTTTATCATCGTAAAAAACGAAAGAGCTTCCAGGTCAATAGTAGACTTTGATGTTTCATGGCTAATTACTGCTATAATTATTTTCCTCAAATGACGACGGTTCATGAATTACACGCTGGTGCTGCCAGCTTTGCATAGCATGATGGTTGGGATCTTTGAAGTGGCTGCTAGGATTTTCCACAAAGTTGGTGTCGTTGTGATGCGTTATACGCGTAAATCATACTGCTATTATCGCGTTTATGGGTGCTCAAGTATTGTTGTGGCAGCTGCTGCAGTGTAGAAGGTATGATCACAACGCAGGCGGTAAACCGCAGTTTAAGGTATATCCCATTAGCTGTACTGCTCTTATTTCCTGACTGCATAATTACTCAATTATTATTCATCTCTTTTTTTCATGTGAGCACTCATGGAGACTTGGCATAACAAAGGTTTGACATGGCGAGGATAGAACAATGACGCTCTTGCAACAGCTTTTCCTTATGTGCCTTGACTGCATCAACAAAGAGTTCTTGGCATACACTGTACGAAACATCAAAATTTCACACTGATCTCGAGTCATATATGTCTGCAGCTTTCTTATTTTTTTTGTGTTGTCATTTTGACGATGTTGTTCGCAGGTCTGGTTTTTACGCGTGAGGGGTAATTGCACCATGATTCGTGCGCTATTGAGGTGTTGTTTTAAAGCTTCACCGAAGATCTTACAGGTCTTGAGGCACAATCATGTTACGGGAAATTTGAGGTCGCCTGCTAAGTCACCACAACCTACACAGGCTGCTGCATTTTATCCTCTTTTGCTGATGTTATGGGTACAACATGTAGGATGCGAAGCTGCTCCGTAATGGTCGTTGGCTTTGGGTGAAATTGCCGCGCACGGTTGTGATGGTCTACGACTGTTTTGAGGCTCTTCATAGTGCTCGTAGCAGGTGAGGTTTGTTGTTGTGAGGCAGTGGAAAAAGCTTGGGGTATGTACGGTTTTTCGCAGAAATTTTACAGGTCAGGACATGGTTCGTACGGTCTTATGCGTATACCCATCTTTTCTTTACGTTGCTGCAAATGGTTGCCTGCCTTTTATTTCCATTGTGAATCATACTTCTGTAAAAATAGCACCCCATTTATTGTACAAATTTTGTTAAAGTTCATGAGTCCCTTGATTTGTTTGTTTTTTTTTCTTTTCTAAATCACAACTGGACAATTGTTGCTGCCTCAATTTTGTGATTGTGCAGGTTCCGTCCGAATCGGAAGGACTCACGAAAACGGTTTGTGGAATGGTACGTGTACAAGATCAAATTTGCTGCGTGATATCTTAGTGTTGGTGCTGCTGCGTGAAATGCGCCACTGTCAACTTCACGTTGTTGTTTTACCGTGGATGGTTTTGCAGGGTATGGAATGATAAGAAATATCACGAATTAATGAAGGCTATTGAGAAATCTCGTGACAATTTCGAACTTCTACAAATCTCGGTCAGAAGAACCATAACAGGTTGAAGAAATCAGCAAAGAGATCTTTGGAGAACTTGGCCAGAAATCTTTGGTTTTGTCTCTTTGGCGATGTAGCTATGTGAGGTTTTGCCGGTCTCGCATGAGTTCGTAAGATAGAAATTGACAACTTTTCTCGTTTTTTTTTTCTTCTTGTATGCTGCCTCTAACAGCTAACCACCTTTTCCTTTTTCTTCTTATGCAGCCATGAGAAAGCTATAAAAGCTGGATATCAAGTCTTAGAGCAAAGCTTGGAGCTTGCATTGAGACAATGATAGGCACATTAGGCCCTCTGCAGAACTCAGCACTTCAGATTGACTAGAGTTCAATGAAGGCTTGGATAATAAGCAATGGCATGAAGTCCCAAGTGGATTCAAAGTTTGACAGATTTTAGGTCTTGTTCTTTTGTCATGACTTGTAACACTAACTTCAACTGTTGGATCCATTGTGTATTTCAATTCCACATTTTAAAACCTTGACAGTGTTTATTTGTCAAAACTGATGGTTTATCTCATGAACAATAATGTTGACAGAGACCTTATGCATTCTGGAGCCTCAATTTAGGAGTGCATGTTCCTCTAATGTGAGCTTGGAACATGTTGTCTTTTTTTTTCTTCAAAATTTGATAATGGGCCTTGTATATAATCAAGTAATATTTTTTTTTTGCAATAACAAAGCACCTTGAAACTCTGCAAAAATTAGCTTCAACCAGGTGATCTGAACCATTCCTCATTCCACATTATCCACACGTCTGACCTGACATCCTCAAGTGAAAATAACTTCATATTTTTGAACTTTTCTGAAATGAATGTACAGATAAAATTTACATGGGTAGGACAAATTTAGGGTATGACAGGTGTAATACCCTAATTTTTACCCCTAAGATCCCACATATCATTTGCATCTCATATCACAAACAAGATCACAAGCTTTGGTTCTCTTGTCTCCCTCTGTAGGTTTGTTCTTGAGAGATCACTGGACACCCTTGTTTTCTTGTTTGTTTGGTATTTGTTTATGTTTATGTTTACTAACCATTAATTAAAATCCAAAAAAATATTTGTTTTTTCCTCTACTAACTCTTTTTCAGGAAGAGGTTGGAATCAAGAACACCAACCAACAGTTCCCCAACTAGAATGAAATTCATCTGGAAAAAAATTCAAAGTTGATCTGTAAGCAATTTAAAACCATTTGATCTAGAGTTTCCCAAGATTTTATTGATTATTATTCAAGGGACTCCAAGGTTCATGTGTTTATTTCCATGCCTTCTTTGACAAGTCATAAAAATCGAGCCAGAGCCAAGACAGGACATCAAAGAGGCAAATTTTCATAATTTTTACTATGTTAATCGATTAACACATTTGTACATGCAAATGGTTAATTGATTAACCTGTACGCATTTTGTGAAAATTGGTCATATTCAAATTCTGCAGCATTTTTGGCACCAAATTCAAATGTCTCATCATGAGAATATCCTAGATCACTTCATTTTTATTTCCCTACCTCATCATAATTGATTCCCACTGTACACATTCACTAATCACTACTTATTAATTTCCCTCCAAATTCAAATTCCAAGCCTAATTTTATTTCCAAACCAAACTCCAATCCACCAAATTTTCCAAGCATAAGTTCTATAAATATTTCATTCATTTCACAAGCTTTTGATAGTCAAATTCTTTCTTGACTCTCAATTTTCTCCAGTTACCAAATTCACCAAAACTCTTTCTTCTTTTGAAAGTTAGTAAGCTCGTCATTAGAACTTACTAACCTTTAAGCTAAACCTTCATCCATTCACTTTTTCATCAATTTCAGTAGATCAAGGCTTTGGAGTGTGGTTCTTGAAGTTATTTGGAGCAATTTCAGATTTGAAGTGGTAAACCCTCATTCCACCATTGTTGTTCTTGATCCATCCTTCACAATATGATCTATTGTTGATTCTTGTTGCTTGATCTTTGGATTTTGCAAATTGTGTTTTGTTGGTGGTATTTCTTGTTGTTTCACTTAAAATTTTGTGTTAATTCTCAATCATGATCGTGAGGTGTTTGAAGAGATTGTTAGATCATGGATGCTGAATTTTTTCCAAAAAATTTTGTTGTCTTAACAGTGTTAATCGATTAACACATTTGCAATGGAAAATGGTTAATCGATTAACCAGTGGCAGATTTGTGTTTTTTGCTTGTTTTTTGAGACTGTTTTGGTTCTTTCCACTTTTTCTTCCATTCTCTTTCGATTTTTGCCTTGGAATACACTTTTAAAGGTCATTTTCCTCTTTAAATTCATTGGACTTAGGGGGAGTCCCTGATTTGAATATGTAATAATTGTGATATTATTATTGCAATGACATTTCCTTTGTTTTCATAACTAATTTGATCTCTAGTTGTTCTTAATGCTTGCCCTTTCGGACCAACAGGGTTTGATTTACGATTAATGATTAGGCTAGATTGCCATTGTTAAGGCTTTGCTTTTGATCATCCTATAGTAGATATCACCTAGGACTAGGGATACTCTATAGGAACTAGAATAATTCTTGATAATTGATTGCTTAATTTCACTTGTAATTCTCTACGGACATAGGAATTAGGGTAGATGATTAAAGATTTTCTCACTAAGGACTTAAGAGTAAACATTCTAAAGAGTCGGTGATTCAGTTGTTATAATAAGTTGTTGCAGTGTTAATTCAGGGTTGTTACTGAGTCAGATCATACACCTTCCCTAGCATGTTACTCATATATTTCCAAACCACTTAGTCAATTTTTCTCTCTTCCTTGAAAATACTTTTATAATTACGCAAAACCATTTGAAAACCCCAATTGATTTTATTCAATTCAATTATTTTATAGCTTGTGTTTCCTATGCAGTCCTCGAGATCGATATTTAGGGAATTCCCCTTATTACTCCATTGGAAAAATAGTACACTTGCTATTTTCCGGATCAAGTTTTTGGCGCTGTTGACGGGGACTGCTGAAATAAAAGTTAATTGTAACTCAATTGAAATTTTGTTACTCTGCGACCAAAATTTTATTTTCAATTTTTTATTTATTATATTTTAGTTTACTTTTATTTTTATTTTTATTATTTGAATTTTGTTATTACTAATCTGTGTCTAACATTTTTATGCGAGGAGAATCCTCAGCTAATTTTTCTTTTGACGTAGAAATTGAAAGAACTCTACATGCGAGGCGTAGACAAGTAAGACTGGAAGGTTCAGACTCAGATACTGAGACTATGACTGGAGTTCCACCAGAAGAGAGACTACTTGGTGATTACGGTGGAGCTAATGCACCGACTGGTAGGTTAACAATTATAAACCAACCGGTGAATGTGGCGAATTTCCAATTGCATCCGAGCACTATCAACCAACTTGAGAGGAAACCTTTCACCGAAAAGGTTAATGAAGATGCCAACAAATATCTACAAATATTTTTAACGATGAGCATTACTCTTAAGATAGAGGGGCACACGGGTGAAGCAAAGAAATTAAGAATGTTTCTGTTCACTCTCTCTAAAGATACTGAAGAATGGTTTTACTCGTTACCCGCATGAAGTATTGCTACTTGGGAAGAGATGGAGAAGGCCTTTCTTAATGAGTATTTTCCCGCCTCTGTTTATATTTGTAAAAGATATGATATCATGAATTTTAAACAAAAGGATGGAGAATCATTGGGTGATGCGCATAAAAGGTTCAAACTGAACAAATGCAAATGTTTGTGAATGGTCTCAAGATGAAGACTAAACAACTAATTGATACAGCAGCTGATGGCTCATCAAACTTTACAACAGCCACTAGTATTAAAAAGATAATTGAAGTCATTGCTGCAAATGAGCATTTGGAACTGTATGACCATAGTGTGAGTAAACCTGAAGGAATGATTGATTTGAAGATGGCTACTCAAGTAGTGCAAATGGAAGATCAAATCAAAGTTGAAGTTAAAAGAAGGCTGAAAGCAATGAATGTAAGTACTCAACCTGTGGCTCAAGTTCAACCTATCCAATTTGTGAGTTGTGAGATTTGTAGTGGACCCTATTTTACTGTGCATTGTGTTGCGACTGCTTAACAAATTGAAGACATAAAGTTTCTGAGGCAGAATAATCTCTACTCTCAGACTTATAATCCAGGGTGGAAGAATCATCCTAACTTCTCCTAGAAAGATCAAAATCAACCTCAAAATCAACAGCAGTAACAGGCTCCTCAGAAAGTAGAATAGGAAATAGCTCTTGAAAAGATGGCATCTTACAATATTCAATTTCAAGAAGAGACACGGAGTAATCAGAGGAACACCACAGCTGCTATAAAAAATCTTGAAGTTCAGATGGGGCAAATAGCCCAACAACTTTCCACGCAGACTCAAAGAATCCTCCCGAGTGCGACAGTACCGAATCCAAAAAATCATGAGAATATTAATGTTGTCACCACAAGAAGTCAGAGAGTCGTGGAAGAAGAAAAAGAAACAAATGATTATCAGTGTATAGAAGTTGAGCTTGAAGTGAGAGAAAACGAGAAAGAACCAGAAAGAGTCTTACCATCCGTGAAGCCAACTGAAGAGAAAAAGAAAGAGGAGGTTAAACCAAAAATCAGACTACCTTACCCTCAGAGAGTTACAAAGAAGGATCAGAAAGAGAAAGACTTTGAAAAGTTCAGCACAATGTTCAAAAAGTTAGAAATCAATATGCCGTTCTTTGAAGCACTCGAAAAAATGCCTTTGTACAAGAAATTCATGAAAGAGGTAATGGGAAAAAAGAGACCAATGGGTGAGGAGCAGAAAATCTCAACTGAGCGGTGTAGTGAAATATCACAAGAAAGGAGAATCCTCATAAAGCGGAAAGACCCTGGACCTGTAGTAATTCCTTGCACAATAAAAGATAGAACTTTCAAGAAGGTCCTCATTGATTCAGGTGCTAATGTGAGTATCATGTCTTTATCTATTTTTAAAAAGCTGGGTATTGGAAAAGTGAGCGATACGGGAACAAACTTAAAGTTTTCCAACCACACGACTAAGAGGTCATATGGGCTAGCAGGGGATGTAATGCTGACGATTGATAACTTCACCTTCCTAGTTGATTTTGAGATTATGGATATTCTAAAAGATGAAGATACTCCCGTCATACTTGGACGACCATTCTTGCTCACTAGTCAGTGCAATGTTGATATTGAAACATGTACTATAACCTTGAAATCTTTTGATGAAGAAATAACTTTAAAAGTGTTGGACATCAAGAAGCGAGGTAAAGGGGAAAATCATCAACCTTCAGTTGGAATGATCACAACAGGGAAAAAAGGTAAAAGTTCTAAACCACCTCTAGAAAAAGTCTCTAGTGTAATTTATCAGGTTGCAATATCTCATGCGTCCAAAGCACATAGCGAGACTCCAAAATTCATTTGAGGAGTCAAGAATAAAAAAGTTGGATGTGATTTGATACACAAAGTTGTAGTTGTCTCTGAATCTGACAAGTCCTTTTATTGCGAAAAAATCAAGCAACAAAGTATGGAAGTTGAAATACCCTCCATAACAATGGGGAGTGATCCGTCGAGCCATGTGACGTTAAACAAAACGTTGCGTGGGAGGCAACCCACGATTTTTATGATTGATGTGTTTCTTTTTACTGTCATTTTATTTTGTTTACAGGAAATAAACGAGACCTTACAAGATAGAGTGTGGCATTACCCTCCAACTCTTCAGTAAGGATCTATGTGAGTGCATCTCTCCCACTCCTGTTCTAAAGTATTGAGGAAAATGTTTAGTTCATGTTTGGGGGAGTTTTTACTATTTTGAGTTTTCATTTTAAGTACTTTTAAATTGTGTTTGGGTCCTTTCGTTGAAAAATCGCTGTGAACTCTCCCCGAATAAGGACCGTAAAAACAAAATTCTTGTGAATGCTTTGATCTGTGAAGTAGTCAGGAAAGTATATAGAGTTTGAGGAAAGAAAAGTTGAAACTAGGGAATTTGGGAAAGTTTAAAAATTGAGGTATAACCTGAGCACCCTAGATTCCCCGAAGTAAGGTAACAAGTCCAACGTGTAGATTTGTGTCATAGTACTTGGATTTGAGAAGTATTCTCTGATTAGTTCATAGTGATGGTCTAGCACGATTAAAAAGAATCGCATGTATAAATTTGAGTGAGAGAATGACTTATGGCACACAAAAAAACATATGATAAAAATGATAGTAAATATAACTTGTCCTTCTAAGTTGGGTAACCCTCACCTGACTACTTATCCTAACGGCGGTTAAATCTCTATATTCGTCCCAAAGTGGAGTTATAAACGCCAATGCGGGTGAAAGAAAGAAAAAAAGAAGAATAAAGGTGCCTTGAAAAAGTCTCGATCCAATCTTATACATGTGAGGGAAAGCGATCAAAAGTATCTTAATCTGATTATCCAAAGGAAAAGGGTAGAAAATCGAAGAAAATACTTAAGCCCAAAGCATAGTTGGAGAGGTGATTGACAGGGGAATTTAGGTATGTGGTGTTACCGTGATATGTGTTTGTGTAATACCTTCGTTAACTAACAATTACCAAGAGAACTAGTTTTGGACGATCGGAACAAAGGCTCACGTATGAGTATTGCCATACCTTACCATCACAAGTCTTTTATTTGATTTATACTGGTTGATCTGAAAAGTGTTTATCCAAGCTTGTTGCTTGAGATCAAGCAACGATTTAAGTTTGGGGGTATTTGATAAGTGATTTTTATACGTCATTTTACCATGAGTTTTAGCTAATTATCTTATACGTTTAGTTGCATTTTATTCCCTTTTATCACAATTTTATGCGTTAATTTGGTATTTCCATTGTTTTTAGGTTCAGGTACGCAATTAAGAAGAATCAAAGCAAAAACCGGGAAAAACAACAATAATTCGGAAGAGTTTTAAAAGTGAAACAGGGGCCTGACACGGCCACCCGTGTCACCTAGCACGGCCCATGTCAGGATGGTACCAAGATGAAGAAAGCTGAGTATTAGACAGGGGGGCTGACATGGGTGCCCGTGTCAGCAAGTCTAGAGCAGGGTTGCTTTTGCATCAGGTATCTAGGGAGCCAACATGGCCACCCGTGTCAGCTGACACGGCCTGTGTTGACTGATGCGCTTCATCTTCCAATTTTTTGATTTTTTGGGCCTCTGTGATCCCTATGGGTATTTTTGGGTATTTTCCTATTACTGTGTTGGACCTGGGAGTATTTAAGACAAATTTTAAGAAGGAAAACAAGACTTTTTGGCCATAGAAGAATTGCACACCAAGGATTAGAGAGACCAAGGTGATTGGGGAACTGGAGGTTTTTATGAGCAGAAGCCATTGAAGATCCAAGAACCCTATTATCTTGTAATGTCTAGTTTTTCTTTTGTATTTTCTTTGAATATTATGAGTAGTTAAACCCCCCAATGCTAGGGGGTGTCCCTGATTTGAATCTGTAATGACTGATATTATTATTGCAATGACATTTCCTTTGTTTTCATAACTGATTTGATCTCTAGTTATTCTTAATGCTTGCCCTGTCGGACCAACAGGGTTTGATTTATGATTAATGATTAGGTTGGACCATCGTTGTTAAAGCTTTTCTTTTGATCATCCTATAGTAGATATCACCTAGGACTAGGGATACCCTATAGGAACCAGAATAATTCTTGATAATTAATTGCTTAATCTCACTTATAATTCTCTATGGACGTAGGAATTATGGTAGATGATTCAAGGTTTTCTCACTAAGGACTTAGGAGTAAATATTCTAAAGAATTGGTAATTCAGTAGTTATAATAAGTTGTTGCAGTGTTAATTCAGGGTTGTTACTGAGTCAGATCATACACCTTCCCTAGCATGTTGCTCATATATTTCCAAACCACTTAGTCAATTTTTCCCTCTTCCTTGAAAATATTTTTATAATTACGCAAAACCATTTGAAAACCCCAATTGCTTTTGTTCAATTGAATTATTTTATATCTTGTGTTTCCTATGCCGCCCTCGAGATTAGTATTCGGGGAATTCCCCATTATTACTCCATTAGCAAAATAGTACACTTGTTATTTTCCCGATCAAGGATCTACAAGGAACCCTTGAAGCTAGAGAACTGATACTGAATCAAAGAGAGATATATAAAGATTCTGAATAGGCCCTGATTGCTCATTCAAGAAAGGAAGGTTCTGATGAAATAAAGAGAAGGTTGAAGCAGGGAAAAGGAAAGCACCAGAAAGAAGTCACACTAGATAGCAAAGAGAAGAAGAAGAAGTTTGAAGAGAGATCTGGATCCTCTAAAGGAGGAGGAGAGTCTAGAAAATTTCAAAACACGAAAATGTTTCAAGACAAGAGAAAGATTCAATGCTTTAACTATGAGAAGTATGGTCACTTTGCTTCAGATTGCTGGTTTGGATAGGGAAAACAAAAGACTGGTGTAGAGGAAGCTAACATGGTGCAAGATGATTCAGATTCAAATCATGTCATGATGATGATAACAACCTTTGAAGGGGATCTAACTTCTAATATGTGGTACTTAGACTTTGGTTATTCTAATCACATGATTAGACACAGGGAGTGGTTGACTACCTTTAACTCAAACAAGAAGACAAGTGTGAAGCTGGCAGATAGCAGAAGCTTAATAGTATAAGGCATGGGCAAGATTGTCATACAAAGAAAGGAAAGCAAAACAACATTGATAGAAGATGTGTTATTTGTTCCTGGTATGCAATATAATCTGCTGAACATTGGTTAGCTGGTCGAGAAAGGATTCTCAGTTATCATGGAAGAAGGCTCAGTAAAGCTATATGACAAGAAGAAAAGAGTAATTCTAAAATCAATTCTGACAAGAAATAGAATATAGAAGTCTAGCTTGAAGGCCTCAGAATCACAATGTCTTTACTCATTAATTCCCGATGAAGAAAGTTGGCTTTGGCACAAAATGTACGGGCATCTAAATTTTAGAAGTCTAGGCAAGCTGAATACTATGAAGTTAGTAAAAGGATTTCCTAAGATAGCGACACCTGATAAAGCATGTGACATTTGCATGCTTGGGAAGCAAAGTAGGTTACCTTTTTGTGAAGCAGTTGTCAATGAGAGCCAAACATGTAGAAAATGTAGTTTCATCTAATAAACTTTTTCTTGTGGAGGAAGAAAGTACTTCATCTCATTTGCCGATGAATTCATTAGATTGTCGTGGGTGTACCTGATAAATACCAAAGGAGAACTTTAAACATGTTCAAAAGGTTTAAGGATATGGCTGAAAAACATAGTGGAAAACTGGTAAAGATACTCATAACAGTTCCCATGAATTCAAGCAATTTTGTCATGAAAGTGATATCTTACATGAAGTAACTCCCTCTACACAACTCAAAACAATGGTATGGTTGAACGAAGGAATAGAAGCTTGGTTGAAATGGCTAGGAGCATGCTGAAACAAAAGTCACTACCTAATAGATTTTGGGGTGAATCACTGTCTATTGTTGCTTATGTTCTAAATAGTTGTCTTACCAAGAATTTAAAAAGTTAGGTACCAGAAGATTATTGGTCAAGAAGTAAGCCTTACATCATTCATCTTAAGGTATTTGGATCATTATGCTATAGACATGTGTCAGATGAAATAAGAACCAAACTTAAAGATAAAATGAATCTATGAACTTAGTTGGTTACCATCTAACTAGAGAATATAAGTTATATAATATAGTTACTAAGAAATTGGAGGCTAGTAGAAATGTCGTCATCAGAGAAGCAGAGTCCTAGGATTGGAACCAAGGTGGAGAAAGAACAAGAGTGGTTCCAATACAAGATCCAATGCAGTTTGATTCTGATAAAGTGAATCCAATCTCAACTGAGATTTAAGTTGAGACTGTGAATCCTACTCAAAGAGCAAGACCAACCAGAAACAGATAGATACCTGCAAGGCCGAATGATTACGAAATTGTGCCTGATAATACAGTGGATAAGGAAAGAGAAATAATACACTTGACAATGTTAGCAGGTGCAAAACCACTGAATTATCATGATACAATGCAAGACAACGTTTGGAAAGATGCAATGAAGGAGAAAATCAGTTCAATTGAAAAATGTGGCACATGGAAACTGACTCAACTACCAGAAAGAAATAAGTGAATTGATGTGAAATGGATTTTCAAAGTAAAGTTGAGTCTATAAGGAACAATAGTGAAGTACAAATCAAGACATGTGGCAAGGGATTTCCTTCAAAAACAAGGTCTGGATTACTCTAAGGTATTTGTACCAGTGGCAAGGCATGAGACTATAAGACTTGTAATAGCTTTGGCTTGTAGTGGAAGGTGGACTTTGTCACACATGAATGTAAAATCTGAATTTTTAAATGGTCCTCTTGATGAAGAGATATATGTGTCTCAACCTCCAGGTTTTGAAGTAAAGGGAAAAGAGCATATATGGTGTACATACTATACAAGGCTTTGTATGATTTGAAGCATGCACCAAGAGCCTGGCACAAGAGAATTGATGTTTTCTTCATCATTCATGGTTTTAATAAATGTTCAGTTAAGTATGGTATGTATGTAAAATACAAGCAATGTGAAATACTATTGCTGGTATGTTTGTATGTGGATGACCTCTTGATAACTAGAGAATATCAACTCGAAATTGAAAACCTCAAGAATACAATGAAGTCAGAATTTGAGACGTCAGATCTGGGTAACTTGTCTTACTTCCTTGGTATGGAATTTCATACAAAGAACGTGGGATAATATTGGATCAAGCAAAGTATACTATTGACTTGCTGAAATGATTCAACATGTTGAACTGCAATGTTGTTGTGACTTCTGTTGAATCAGGTCAGAAGCTGGAAGAAGATAATGATGAAGAAAGGGTAGACGCCACCCTGTACAAGCAGATGATTGGATTATTGAAGTACACATACAATAGTCGACTAGATATCAACTTTGGTGAAGGAGTATTAAGCAGATTCATGCATGATCCAAGGAAGTCTCATCTATTGGACGGAAAAAACGTACTAAGATACATCAAGGAAACCTTGAGGCGTGGTGTATTATTCTCATATGGAATAAAGAGAAGAAAAGAAGAGGTGATATGATTTTTTAACTCAGACTAGTGTGGTGACAGATTGGATAGGAGAAGTACCACATGTTATGTCTTTAAGTTTCAAGGAGGTCTAATCTCATGGATCTCTAAGAAGCAACTTGTTGTGGCTCTGTCTAGCTGTGAGGTATAATACATTGCTAGTTGTTAAGCTGCTTGCCAAACTGCTTGAATTGAAGTTGTATTAATTGAACTTTGAGTAAACATTCAAGTACCAATTAAGCTCCTTGTTGACTTGCAATAAACTTAGCAAAAAATCATGTCTCTCATGGAAGATCCAAGCATAATGAAACAAGGTTTCATTACATAAGGAAGCAAGTGAACAAAGGAAGGTTGGTAATTAGATATTTTCCTTTAAAAAACTAGATTGTTGATATCTTGACTAAGGCTGTAAAAGAAGAACAATTTTCTAAGCTGAAGATAGACATGAGAATGGTGGCATTTGATTCAGAGGTGTCATACCCCAAATTTGTCCTACCATGTTATATTTTCTTATCCCAAGCATATATATTGTTTATGATTTTTCTTCGAAGTGATTACTTGACCTTGGGCCATGATCCTTTAAGATTAGATCCTAAAAGTATTTACTTGTGCATACTTTGTTTCTAGGTCTCTTTTATTATTATGTTTGTTTCAATAACCATCTCTTGTTAGTGGTGTTAAGTTCAAGGTGAAATAAGAGGAGGTGTGCTTATACATGTGTTAGGTGGATTGCTTGAAAGGACTAAACATTTTTTTGCAGAAGTTTGGTTATATTTGTATGAATCTTCAAAGTGTGCTACATGAGAAAAGGTTATGGTTACCATTCAAGTTTCATGAGATACTAATGTCAAGGCAAGAGTAAGTAGTTTGGATTCATAATTGGTACTAATATTGGAATGAAAAATTTAATATTATTACTAGTCAAAATTCTAATAGGGTACAAGGTTACAAGACTCATGTTGTTTTAAGACAAATGCAATTGGTTTTAGGTTTGGAATTGCAAGCGATACAAACGTGGTTATAAATGTTAGTATTAAGGAGTTTACAAGGACGCATTAAGTTTAAGTCTAAGAAGAATCAAGTTCTTTGAGCTAAAATTCTCATCATTCCAAGAAATTAAACTCAAAACGGTAAATGAGTACAAGATACAAAATTGTTTTAAAGATGGTCATTTCATTAACAAGGCAATGATAATTGATACAAATTTGACCACCATTTCTTCGAATGTCCCCATTATAATCTGTTGGTAGCTTTGCAGAGGGTAGGCATAGTGTTATTGAATTGCAGGCAAGTGGTCACAAAGAACAGCAGAAAAAGGAAAAGAAAATGGGTGGGTGCAAAAGAGATAAGCATTAGTTGAATTGAGAATTTAGTGTAAAACCCTAGAAAATGGATATGGGCAAAGCATGCTGAGTGTGACAAAGACCACTCACTGTATATTCCTTCGAGAAAAACACTGTTCAATAGCTCCATAGGGTAAACCAACACAACACCACTAAACAAGGAAAATAAAAGAAAGATTATCATAATTATATATTATAAAGTGGAATTTATGTACTAGTCAGTGTGTAACGTAAAAGACTCACTACTTTTTCTTTTTATTACATTCTTCAACTTTATGTTTCTCTCTTTCTCATTTTTGATATTTCACTTTATGTTTTAATTGGTTGTACTCATTCCTCTTTGCCTAACTTGTAAGATGTTACTCCTGTTTGTATGCTTATAGTTTCACTTTTCTGTAATTCTATTCCTTAAAGTTTTCTTTCTTTCTCTCTGAGAGAATCCAAGATCTGAAAATAAGTCCAAACAAAAGATGTTCAACAACATTGCTTTTAATCATCATGCTATAGGTATAAAAAAAAAGCAGATTATGCACTCACTTTATCCATCTTTGCCCTTCATTTAAATCAAAATTACACAATTACCATCTCATTTATATTTGGCTCTATAATCAATTTTTGTGACATAAGAAGAATGAAACAAGTCTTTTTCAATTTATTAAGAGATTTCAATTTAAATCCATTCTCTTCTCTTGAAGAAGACAAAAAATGCTTCAAGAAGAGTGATAAAATGGACTATTCAATTTTGAATGGATTGGTTATGGTAGATTTCGAGCTTTTTAGGATCGGGTAAAAAAATTTATTATAATATGCACTAGTAAGTTATTATCCGAACCCGACCTTAGATGGACTTCAGGCTATCCGACTATAAACGGATTTTTTAATAAAAAACTAAAATAAAAATCTTATAATATTTATTATAAATGAAATTAAAAATTATATTATTTTAAATATAATATATTTTTAAATTATATATTATCTTTTATAAATACTATAATGTGTTTTTAAATACAACACATATTTAAATTATATAAAATAATACTAGAATATTCAACATGAGAGAAACTAATAGAATACGAGAAAATAATGTTGATTATATTAATGTATAAGATTTAAAAAAAAAATTGAATAGAATAGAGATGAAATTTAGTGAGATCAGAAAAATTAATATGTCATTTTAGAGTAAGACAATATAAGTATTAATATATTTTTTTTAAAATTTATAGCATTGCGGGCCTAATGGGCTAGTCCTAATGGGTAGCGGGCTTTTTAGGGTTGGGCTAGAAAAGTCCTGGAAAGTATGGCCTTCAATTTTAAGGACCAAACCCTACGATTTTTTAGGCTTGGCGGGCCGCCTCGTATGGGATATCCGATTTTGACAGCTCTATCTTCAAGGGTCCATCTATTTGAAAAAAAATGTATATATACTCTAATTTTTAAAAAAATTCTCAAAGTATTTTGTTAACAACTTTGAGAAACAAAGTGTAGGAAAGTCTCACATTGATTAGAAAAAGTAGAGACTTGAACATTTTTACATTCATTGACGATTTTCTTTATAAGTAGCACACTTTGTGAGAGATATACCACATACTCACCCCAATAGTGGTATCAGAAGTCTTTGGTTCGAAGGAGGGGCTGACTTCTTTGAATCAAAAGTACTCCCCAAAGGTGGTGGATAGGAGGTGTTCTGTTGAAGAGTATCAACGGCGGTATAAGTGTATGTGGGTGCAAAAGTTTCCACTTAAAAAGGAGAATTGTGGATGAACTCACACTTGAGAGAATGTATTTTGCAGCAGTTTTAAACTGTTACAATACGTAAAATTTAATTAGATACAATATGTTGTGGAGGTCAATAACCCTTATAAAATGGTTTAAAACCCCATTTAAAAATAATTTTGGATTATATCAATTTAAAACCCCCCGTAAAATGGTATAAAAACGAAATATAAAAAAGAAAAAAGACCTTGTCTAATGTATGACCAAGGGTCTTCTTTAAATTGAGGCATAATGTATCATGACCAATGAATGGTTGGGGTGTTGAAAAATGAAAGTACCTTGAAAAATGTTTTTAAAAGTAGGATATATTGGGCATTATTTTCAATAGTACGTCACTTGAAATATTTTACCATGAAATCATGCCGAATATACCAATAGAACATTAAGTAATTAATATTTTATTTTATTTTTTAAAATGAGATTTTAAAATTTATTTGAGAGATTGAAAAAAGAGGTGAAAATAGGTCAGACAAGTTTAATTTTAAAAGATTGAGTTTGACCTACAATAAACTTTTAAGTCTTAAATCTGACCTATGATTTATTATACTTTTTTTGTTTAATCTTACATTTTTAAAAGTCTAACATGATTTAAAAGTATTTTAAAAACCTATTTCACATTAAGATTTTTAAATAATTTATTGTAGATCTTTTTTAACTAAAGAAGATGAGAGTTTATTAAAAATTATAGCCTTTAATTATATTTAGTCGAACGTTCAATTAAATAAAATATTAATTTAATCTTTAGATTATATTCAATTTAAAGACTATGATTTAAAGTAAGTTAAAAAAAATTAATCTTAAAATAAATTGATATATATATATATATATATATATATATATATATATATATATATATATATATATATATATATATATATATATATATATATATATATATATATATATATATATATATATATATATATATATATATATATATATATATATATATATATATATATATATATATATATATATATATATATATATATATATATATATATATATTTGTATGTGTGTATATATAAGTGTGGTTCAAATTAAGTTTTTTTAATTTACTCCAAGAATAAATTTATTTTAACTTACTCCAAATCATAGCTTTTAAATTAAATATAATAAAATGACTAATTATTTAAAATGTTAATTTGACCATTAAGTTAGATTTAATTTAAATGATATGATTTGGAGTAAGTTAAAAAAATTTACTCTTATAACAAGTTGAACCTCTCTCTCTCTATCTATCTATCTATCTATCTATCTATCTATCTATCTATCTATCTCTCACTATCTATCTATCTATCTATCTATCTATCTATCTATCTATCTATCTATATATATATATATATATATATATATATATATATATATATATATATATATATATATATATATATATATATATATATATATATATATATATATATATATATATATATATATATATATATATTGTCATAATAATAATAATCTAAAGTTAGTTCGCGTACCTTAAATCAATCACTTAATTTTATTTTATTTTATTATTTAAATATGAAAAGTTTTCAAGATAATTTACTATTTATAATTCTATCCAATTTTTTATAATACCTAAATATGAATTTCTCTAAAGTTAAAAAATTTATTTAAAAATCACTTCGATATTTTTTTTCTGAGTTCTCAAAATTAAAAATATTCTTTCCTATGAAAATAAATAAATCTCAATATTATTACACATTAAACTTTGTTTAAAAATTGCAAGGGGGCGAAGAGTAAATAAAAAATTAATTAAGTTTTTTAAAATTTTAGTTTGAATAAATTAATAAATAAATATTTACATTAATATATTTTTTTAATTAAAAGTGTTTAACTTGTTTTTAGACAAAAGGAGTGTTGATGGTGAGTCAATCATCCTATGTGACACCTTAAATAGATTTATAAAAAAATACAAAAGATAAATTTTAACTCAATTAAAAACTAAACAACTCAAATGTAATACAAAGCACCCCAAGAGTAAATAAAAAAACCTAAATTTAAATCTTGAGAAAAGACACACTCATTATGACACAATCCAACGAATTTGCGTACGGACGAGAAACCAAATTGTTAAATATAAACAACTTGTAAAATAAGCAACAAGTTTAGATCTTTGAGACTAAAAATTGAATCGGTCGCCATCACGGAAAACATGTCCACGCACCAACCATCAATTGCATCGAAACACGCACCAAAACTTGAATCACTACGCCAGAATTGATTTTTAACAGCGCATACAAAGACAGCGCTTTTAAAAAAAGCGCTGCTAAATAGTCAGTAAAAAAAAAAGAAAAAAATTACCTACGAAAGACAGCGCTTTTTAAAAAAGCGCTGCTAAAAGGGGACCCTTAGAAAGCGCTTTTTAAAAGCGCTGCTAAAAGGGGACCCTACGAGAGCGCTTTTTTTATAAAGCGCTGCTATATGTCATTGCTAATGCACCCTATGAAAGCGCTTTTAAAAGCGCTGCTAAAGGCCTTTAAAAAGCGCTGCTAAAGGTATTAGTATAATAATTTTTATATACCCTCCAGAATTGTAAACGAAACAGAACACGCGTTTTTTCGTTTTCTTCTTCGTTTCTTCATTTCTCCATTGCCCTATCTTCCATTTTCGCCCTCCGTTGAAGCTTTCGTCGCCGTCCGTTTGCGCCGCCGTCTTCCATTTGTTTTCGCCGCCGTTCGCCGTTCCCTTTCGCCGCCGTTCACCGTTCGTTCTCCTCCACCGTTACGGTAAATCCGCGACTGTTACGACATTTTTATGGATTATTGTCTTAGTATTGCATTTTTCTGGATTAGATGATGTTAGTGCTACTTCTTTCTGAGTTATTGACTTGTTTTTGTTGATACCATTGATGAGCATTACTCTTTTGATATTGGCTTGAGTTTTGTATGCAAGGTGTTTGTTGAAATGCCACAATGAATTTTGAGCATTATAAATTAGTTTAGAATAATTTAGTCCATTACCAAAATTTTTGAGAGTATGCTTTAATAATTTAGAATAGTTTAAAATCATATTAATGCAATAGTTTAGAATAGTTTAGAATAATTTAGTCCATTTCCACCATTTTTGAGAGTATGATTTAATAGTTTAGAATAGTTTAAAATCATATTAATGAAATAGTTTAGAATAGTTTAGAATAATTTAGTCCATTTCCACCATTTATGAGAGTATGCTTTAATTTAGTCCATGTCATTTTGAGCATTATAAAATAGTTTAGAATAGTTTAAAATCATGTTAATGAAAGTATGCTTTAATAGTAGAATAGTTTATTATAGTATATCTACTTTTTTTTAATATGATTTGTTTTGTTGGATTATTTTGGTTTTTTGTTTTGGTTAATTATTAATATGATTTTAATAAAATGTATATATTGTCTGTTATAGGGGTTACCTGAGAAGAGCAAGGTTGTGATTGTTTCCAAGCATCCTACTGTACAACTTTCTTAGAAGTTAGTGATTTCTTTACAGGTATTCTTTGTTTTTGCCTAACTTTCATAGTATGGATAAAAATTGGATGTCTGTTAATCGATTGTCAAAAGAGTACGAGAATGGGGTATCGAACTTCGTTAAGTTTGCTGTTGAACACGCCAAAGACCCCAGTAGGATCACATGTCCTTGCTTAGGTTGCTGTTATGGGCGTCGAATTGACGCGGTTCAGTTGGAATCTCATTTAATGAGACATGGAATTGATCGAAGTTACACATGTTGGACATTACACGGTGAGATAAGTAACGAGAATGTTGAATCCCAGAACAATACGACCTTTACTTCAAAGGACAATGGTAGGGATACATACGATTGTGATCGAGTCGAAGATATTGCAGAAGCACTTGAAGAAGATCTTAAAGATTGTCCAAAGATGTTTGAGAGGTTGGTAAGCGATGCAGAGAAGCCGTTGTATAAAGGTTGCACTACTTTCACAAGATTGTCTGCGGTATTAAAGTTGTACAACTTAAAGGCGGGTAATGGATGGTCGGATAAAAGTTTCACAGAGTTGTTAGCCCTACTTCAAGAGATGCTTCCGGAGGATAATGTTCTTCCCAATCGAACCTATGAAGCTAAAAAAATGTTATGCTCTATTGGTATGAGCTATGATAAGATACATGCTTGTCCAAATGATTGCATTTTGTTTCGAAATGAGTATGCATCATTAAACGAGTGTCCTAAATGCGGTATATCTCGGTATAAGAAAAAGTTGTCACCAGCAAAAGTCTGATGGTATTTTCCTATAATTCCGAGATTCAGACGCATGTTTCGTAGTGAAACAGATACGAAACACCTTACTTGGCATGCAGATGATAGAATTATAGATGGGAAGTATCGACATCCGGCAGATTCACCACAGTGGATGAAAATTGATAATGATTATCCTGATTTTGGAGAAGAAGCTAGAAACCTTCGCTTGGCATTATCGACTGATGGAATGAATCCGCACGGTCTGCAAAGTATCTCCCATTCCACCTGGCCTATAATTCTTATGATTTATAACCTACCTCCATGGCTATGTATGAAGCGTAAGTACATGATGTTATCTATGTTAATTTCTGGCCCTAAACAACCAGGAAATGACATAGACGTATACCTGACACCTTTAATCGAAGACTTAAAAAGTTTGTGGGAGAACGGTGTGGAGGTTTATGATGGATATAGGAAAGAAAGTTTTAATTTGAGGGTCATGTTGTTTGGCACAATTAATTATTTCCCAGCATACGGAAATCTATCGGGGTATAGCATTAAAGGTCAATGTGCGTGTCCTATCTGTGAAGAAAACACAGATTGGACGCGGTTGGAATTTGGTCAGAAGAATGTCTTTCTTGGTCATCGTAGATTCTTAAGTTCTAATCATCAGTACCGTGGGTGGAGACAAGAATTCAATGGAAATTCAGAACAACGTAGAGCACCACCTACATTGACCGGCGATCAAATTTTTGCAAAGGTGAAAGATGTGAGTACTCAGTTTGGCAAGCCTTTTGCTCATACGCTTACCACACGTGGGTGGAAGAAGAGGTCAATTTTGTTTGAGTTGCCGTATTGGAAGTCGTTGTATGTACGACATTTTCTTGATGTTATGCATATTGAAAAAAATGTATTTGAAAGTGTTATTGGTACGTTACTCAATATACAAGGAAAGTCTAAGGATGGCCTTAAAGCAAGAAAAGACTTGGTAGCAATGGGAATAAGAAATGAATTAGGACCCCAGAAGAAAGGAAATCGCACTTATCTACCACCTGCTGCATATACTTTGTCTAGAAAGGAGAAAAAGATAATGTGTAAGTTTCTGAGTGAAGTTAAAGTTCCAGAAGGATACTCTTCAGATATTAGAAGACTTGTTTCTATGAAAGACCTAAAGTTAAAGAGTTTAAAGACACATGATTGCCATGTTCTTATGGAACACTTTCTACCAATAGGTATACGTTCTATTTTGCCAGAAAAAGTGAGAGGCGCAATAACAAAATTGTGTTTCTTTTTCAGATCTATTTGTAGTAAGGTGATCGATCCTGCGATCTTACCAACATTGCAAAAAGATATAATTATTACTTTGTGTGAGCTTGAAATGTATTTTCCTCCGTCATTCTTTGACATAATGGTACATCTAGTTGTGCATCTCGTGAAAGAGACACAACTGTGTGGACCTGCATATATGAGATGGATGTATCCAGTTGAACGTTATATGAAAATATTGAAAGGGTATGTGAAAAACCGAAGTCGACCAGAGGGATGTATTGTTGAACGATACATTGTTGAAGAAGCTATTGAGTTTTGTACTGAATATTTGTCCAACGTTCAATCCATTGGCCTCCCAAAATCTGATGTTGTTGAAAAAGTAGTAGGTAAACAGTTAATTGGAAATAAAGTTGTGACAGTTTCAAGGGATGAACGGGAGCAAGTGCATTTATATGTTCTGCACAATGACATTGAGGTTGAGCAGTACGTTAAATTGCACAAGGACGTTCTCCGAGGTTTAAATCTGAATAGAAATGAAAATTGGATAGTACGTGAGCACAATCGAAGTTTTATAACATGGTTCAAAGAGCATATTTATTCAAAGTTTTATTCTGATCCCGCTTCAATAACAGAAAGGTTGAGATGTTTAGCATATGGTCCAACTTTGCATGTGTTTTCTTATAGCGCATACGCAATTAATGGATACACATTTTATACCAAGGAGCAATATGATAAAAGTACAATGCAAAATAGTGGTGTCACTGTGCTTGCCGAATCAATGCACATTTCCTCGTATTTTGGGGTAATCGAGCGCATTTGGGTGTTTGATTATGAGAAGTTTCAGATTCCTATCTTTGGATGCAAGTGGGTTGAAAGTAATAGTGGCATACGTATGGATAAGTCAGGTTTTTTGCAAGTGGATCTTAATAAGGTGGGGTACAAAGATGAGCCTTTTATTCTAGCCACACAAGCTAAACAAGTGTTCTATGTCACTGATCCGAAAAGTACGAAATGGTTTATAGTTCTTTTTTCCAACAAAGTAATCAACGATAACATTGGAGAAAAGGGGGAGGTTGATGTTGAGAATGAATCTTATGTTAGGGATGATCCAGATGAGAATATTATAGCAGACGAATCATATATTAGAAATGATCATAGCGAGGGAATTTGGATCAATCCATCCGTCCGTGTTGTTAAGAGACAAGTAAAGCACCTTCGAACTAAAAAAAGAAAAAGATGTTAAAGGTACTTGTAAAATTACATATTGTCTCATTCAATAAAATAACATATTATTTCTTATTTATACGTTTCTTATGTGTATATATATATATATATATATATATATATATATATATATATATATATATATATATATATATATATATATATATATATATATATATATATATTTCTTATTTACATATTTGAATGTCATTCATTTGATACTTTAGTTTTCCTGAATTACAGGTATATTATGGCCAGCAATAAAGATTGGAAGAAATTAAAGTAGAATTGTATAATTTGTGATGTTGAATTTCGAGTTGAGAATTGTATATAATTTGTGATGTTGAATTGTGAAGCTTTTGAATTATATATATTAAAGTGGAATTGTATATAATTTGTGATGTTGAATTGTGCATACAATGCCAAAGTGTTGAATTGTGCACATAATGCCAAAGTGTTGAATTGTGTATATAAAGCCAAAGTGCTGAAATAAAGGGCTAAATTATATAAGCAGGTATTGTAATATAAGCAGGTTTATTGAAAAATATATAAAAAATGTCATTAATCAGGGAAATTTTTTTTCAAAACGTGCACATTAGACAGCGCTTTTATGTATAAGCGCTGCTAAAGGGGACAGAGAAACTGCTAAAAAAGCGCTGCTATAGGTGGGGAAAGAGGGGTCTAAGACAGCGCTTTCATAAAGCGCTGCTATAGGGGGGGTCTAAGACAGCGCTTTAATAAAGCGCTGCTATAGGGGGGGAGGGGGGAGATTAGGCAGCGCTTTAAAAAGCGCTGCTAAAGGGGTAAAAAAGCGCTGCTAAAGGTGATGTCTTTAGCAGCGCTTTTTCCACAAAAAAAGCGCTGCCTTTACCTTTAGCAGCGCCACTTTAGGCAGCGCTTTAAAGCGCTGCTAAAGGCCTGTTTTGGCATAGTGAATCTAAGTAAAGCTCCATATCTAATCAAGAACCCACAAACCATAACTCGTCTAAATATAAAGTAAATATCCTCAGATCTTTAAACCTAGGAGTGTGTGAAGAACTCACTCGCCTTTACTCCATCCAATTAAAAAATCGGAAAAAATGCAAACAAAATTATCATCGGAACCCGCATTGAAATGTCAAAATCCCATCGCATTAAAATTGAACCATCGATTTTCATTAAAGTGTTTTGCATTAAGCTTCAACTGAACATATATAAGAGTTAGAAACCCATAGTGCATCGCTGAAAGCTCTACAACTCTAGTGATAGTTAAGGGTGAAGTAGCCATAGAGAGGCATCACACCACCAAATCAGGAGGCTACATGTTGGTTAGATCGTGATATAGGAAGGCTTTTTTAGCCATCCAATTTGTTTTAGGCCCAAAAACAACATTTTAATATTTTTCTACAATTTTCTATTTCATTTCAATTTTCGATTAAAAGTCCATTATGGTTTTTTTTTTCTATTTTATTTATGTTTTGGATTAAAATCTCATTAGAGTTTCTTTGTTTTTTGTATTTAAATATATTTGGCATGGCCATCAAGATTATCTTTCATTATAATAAAATTCATAGTTTTCTTCTTTCTAGTGGATTCCAGCTTTATTTAATAAGTTTGGTGCTTGAAAAATTGTGTTTTATTCTAGGCTTAGCGTTTGATATTCATTTTGTGTTTACCACTACATCAGGTGGTATTAGAGCAACACCAACAACAACATGAATCACCAAAGAGACAGGAAAGAAGAACATATTAGAGATCTACTGGTGGAAATAATCGTGTTGAAGATTCAAGTTATGAAGAAGAATAACCCCACGTGGAAGAGGTTGCTCATGGGAATCGATAGAATAACCATGACTTTTGAGTTAAGGCTGGTATTCCATTATTCTACAGAATGATGGAATTGAAGACGTTTCAGGATTGGCATATCGACGTCAATTGGTTCTTCGATGTTATGGGCATCCCTGGTAATAAGCAAGTTAAGATGGTGGCGATTAGGTTGGAGAGTACTGCTATTGTCTAGTAGAATAAGCTTGTTGTTCAGAGGTAGAGGCAAAGAAAAGGGTTGGTCAAATCTTGGCGAAGAATGAAACAATTGATGCTGGAGCGGTTTTTACCGAAGGATTATGAGCAAATTCTTTGTAAGATGTATATTGAGTGTGTTAAGGGAAAGAGAACAGTAACAAAATACACATATGAGTTTCTATATTTTTTCGAACGCAATGAATTGGGAGAATCAGAGAGCCAGAAAGTTGCTCGATACATCAGTGGCCTAAAGGAATCCTTGTAGGAGAAGATGATTTTGCAGATTGTATGGATCGTAGTTGAGGCTTCCATTATAGCTTTGAAGGCAGAATTGATGGAGAAATTCCCTCGAAATATCTCACCTTTTAGGTATTCACCCAAAATAATCTTGAATTAGTAGGCAACAAGGAAAAGAGTGCAACAACCAGGGATTCCAACCTTGAGAATAAGGGGGCTAGCAGCCATAGTGGTGTCTTGCAGGATAAAGCACCAGTACAGAGGTAGAATAACCCATATGCTAAACCCACTAGAGACACGTGTTATCATTGTAATGGAATAGGTCATAGACCAATTGTTTTTCCAACAAGGAGAGTCGCTACTGTTGCGGAAGAAATGGGAGAGGAAGAGGAAAGAGTAGGCCATATATTTGAGAATGATGAATATGTAGGGGTTGAGTTTGCAGAGAAAGAATTTGATGAGAGTGTAAATTTTGTGTTGTAGATAATTGTACTAGCATTCAAGTACAAGATATATAATCCAATTGTGGATAGTGGCATCATGAAGAACATGGTGTCACAAAAATTGGTAGATTATTTGAAGTTTTCCACATGACCTCATGAGAATCCATACATCATTGATTGGGTAAGCAAGGGCACCTAATTTCAATTAACACTAGTTTGTGGAGTTCCTATCTCCACCCGAAAACATTATAGAGAAGAGAGAAGAGGTATTTTGTGATGTTCTTGATATAGATGTTTGTCATATTTTACTTAGAAGGCCTTGGAAGTTTGATAATGATATCACTTATCAAGGACAGGATAATGTGATGATATTTACATGTGGCACACATAAAATTGCCATGGCTCATATTTTACACTTTGATAAGAATACATGAGGAAATAAATCTAGTTTCTTGGTGATGACACAAAGTGAAAAGGAGCTTGATAAGGTTGTTAAAGGAATTGAATTTTTTTTCAAGTGGTGAGTAAAGGGATGATGAGTGTTGTAAATATGCAAACAACAATTCTAGAATAAGTGCTAGGGATCCTAGAGAATTTCAAGGAATTGACCGCATATGAGCTACCAAAGGATTTGCATCCTATGCGAGATACACACCAGAAAGTTATATCTTTTAATATAGGAAACGGTTTGATGGTGTTTCTGCATAAGGAGACGTTTCCAGTTGGTACATACAGCAAGTTATAGCCACGCAAGTATGACCTGTTCTCGGTGACCTGAAAGAACAATGATAAGCTTATGCGATAGCTTTCCCATATTTCATGAATATATCCAATACTTTCAATGTTACTGACATTCATGAATATCAAGCAGATAAGGCTCTTTATCAAGAAGAGAACTCGAGGTTAAGTTCTTCATAGGTGGAGGAGACTGATGTAAGAAGGCTTTTTAAGCTATTTGAATTTGTTTGAGGTCCAAAAATAATATTTCAATATTTTCCGCAAATTTCTATTTTATTTATGTTTTGGATTGAAAGTGCATCAAAGTTTCTTTTTTATATTTTGTTTATGTTTTAAATTAAAAGGCCATTAGGATTTCTTTGTTTTATGTATTTAAAGACATTTGGCGTGGCCATCATGATTATCTTTCATTGTATTAAAATTCATAATTTTCTTCTTTCTGATGGATTCCAGCTTTATTTGACAACTTTATCGCTTGCAAATTTGTGGTTTGTTCTAAGTTTAGCGCTTACTATTCCTTTCGTGTTTCCAACTGCATCAGGCCGTTTAATTAAGGCGAAGAGAATAAAGGATATAATTAGAGAAAAGGCAAAGGAAAATAAGTTTGGAGAGAAAACGTGACCCAATCTAATCTAGTTAATTTCAAAAGAATTTAAATATTTGTTCAAGTTTTTGTCAATTCATTTTTTAAATTCTCTCAAATAAAAAAGAAATAATTATAAATTAAAATAAATCTCAAAAACCTTTAATTATTTCACTTTTCTAAATCATTCATTTTAAATCATTCAAATTTTCAAACAACACTATAAGATCTAAGGAGCACAATATTATAATTTCGCAAGTTTATTCTTTAAATTTAAATTCTAAACATAATTACTGTTGGAATTCAACCACAACCTATGGAGAATTACACTCAATCAATCTTGATCTCAAGATTTTTTTAACTCACGTAATGACAATGAAAGAAAAATTTAGAAAGAAAGAAAGAAAGTAAACGTTGGAGAAAAAGAAGATGAACAATTTTCTGCAGAGAACTCTCTACCCACAAACTGTGGAAATTCTGTTATTTCACTTACAACTGCAAACTGTGAATTAAAAAATATGATGAGATGAGATGAGATAAGGGTTTCTACCTATTTATAGATTTATTTTAGCTTGCACTCAAGGCAAAGCCCAAACTATAAAAACCCAAAAATATCTAATATAATCTTTCTAAATCAAATCTGATCTTTCAAAATCAAATCTAATCTTTCTAAAACAATTAATTACATATTTAACACACCACCTAATTCATTGTGTCTGAACTATCTACATTCATCATAAACTTTAGCTTCTTGAACACTTCGACTGGCACTCCCTTCATCATGATGTATGCAATCTAATTCTCAGTTCTGTAGTGTTCCAAGTTCATCTTCCCTTCTGCTACCTACTCTCGAAGATAATGAAACCTCATTTCGATGTGCTTGCTTCGACTGTCTGCTGTTGGATTCTTCGCCAAGTAGATAGCTGACATGTTGTCGATCTTCATGGTGATTGCTCCATGACTCTTCGTTGTGATCTCTTCGACCAAGTTCACCATCTAGGTTGATTGACATGCACAAAAACAGCGAATACCTGTAGCACCTATAGAGAAATCACCAACTTCTAGAACTACACAGTAGGATTCTTGGAAACGATCACAATCTTGCTCTTCACAAGTAACCCCTATAACAGACAAAATTAATAACATTATCAACATTAAATAATTCTTGGAAACGATCAAAATTAACAGACATAAATAATTTATTTACTTTCATCAACAACATCAACATCATTAACATCAACACTAACAACATCAACAACAACATTATCGTTACTTAATTCAAGTTTCCATCAATAACAATAACATTAACATATATACAAAATTAATTCATTTGTTTTCATCAACAACATCAACATCATTAACATCAACACTAACAACAATAACATTTGTTTCCATCAACAATATGAACAACATCATTAACATTATTTTTTTCCATCAACATTATCATTTTAATATCAACAAACAACACTAACAACAACAACATTAACATCAACACTAACAAAAACAACATTAACATTATTTTTTTCCCATCAACATTATCATTTTAACATCAACAATAACACTAACAACAACAACATTAACATCAACACTAACAACAACAACAACAACAACATTAACATCTTTTGTTTCCATCAACATTGTCATCTTAACATCAATAACAAAACTAACATGCAACAACATTATTTGTTTCCATCAACATTGTCATTTTAACATCAACAACAACCCTAAAATACAACAACAACATAAAAATGGTGGAAATGCGCTGGCAGTTTTAAAAAACTAACAATGTTGATGGAAACAAAGACATCAACAACAACATTAACATCAACAACATCAACATTATTTGTTTCCATCAAAAACAGTTTTAAAAAACTTCAAATACCTTTAAAATGGTGGAAATGCACTGACAGTGGAGGTGGAGGACGAAGATGCCGGTCAAAACGGACGGAATGCAACGGAGGACGGCGACGGAAGTGGTCGACGGTGAGTAGGGTTCATGTTCGCGAGTGGGAAAGAAGGATACACGACTGTTCTGTTTCTGGCAAAACTCTGGTGGATATTTTTAAATTTATTCTACTTAAACTTATAGCAACGCTTTTGCATGGCCTTTAGCAGCGCTTTTGAAAAGCGCTCTCTAAGGTCTGCCTTAGGCAGGACCTATAGCAGCGCTTTTATAAAAGCGCTTTCTTTTGTACCACCTATAGCAGTGCTTTTCAGAAAGCGCTTTCTTAGACTGACCCCTTTAGCAGCGCTTTATGAAAGCGCTCTCGTAGGTTACCCCTTTAGCAGCACTTTCACTTTCTGAAAGCGCTCTCGTAAGGCCTACTTTTATCAGCGCTTTTTATAAAGCGCTTTCTATTGTTAACCATAAATGTCACCTTTAGCAGCGCTTTTCTAAAAGCGTTGTCTAAAGTATGCTATTTTTTTTCTTTTTTTTTCCTGACTCTTTAGCAGCGCTTTTGCAAAAAGCGCTGTCTTTTCATACGCTACCAAAAATCATTTTTGTAGTAGTGCTTCGTCGCTGCTAGGTGTGATACCTTTAGCTTCTGCATGAATCTACTTACCATACCCACACTGTATGCTAAGTCAGGCCTTGTGTGACAAAGGTATCTAAGTGACCCAATAAGTCTTCTATATTGCGTTAGGTCGACATCATCTTCATCTAAATCATTCGACAGTTGCAATCTAGTCTCAGCTGGAGTCAAAGTTGGGTTGCAATCTTGCATCTCAAATCTCTTGATTATTTCACCTGCATATCTTCTTTGGTGCATCATCAAACCTCTACTACTCTTGTAGAATTTGATGTCAAGGAAATATGAGAGATTTCCCAAGTCTGACACTTCAAACTCCTTACTCAAGTTATATTTGAAGTCTTCGATCTCCTTCTTGCAACTTCCTGTTATCAACATGTCATCGACATAGAGACATAGTATAAGCAGTTCACTACTGCTTCTTCTTACGTACACTTCATGCTCCGTCCTACACTTCACAAATTCCTTCTCCCTTAAGAAGATGTCAATTTTCTTATTCCAAGCTCTTGGAGCTTGCTTAAGTCCATACAGGGCTTTATGCAGCCTTTACACTTTTCTTTCTTCTCCTCGTTTCACAATCCCAACTAGTTGTGCAACATAAACTTCTTCGCCTAAGGGGCCATTAAGGAATGCACACTTCACGTCCATCTGACATGTGAGCCAATTGTTTATATTTGCTAGACCAACAATCAATCTGATTGTTTCGATCCTAGCAACAGGTGTAAAAACTTCGTCAAAGTTGATTCCTTCCTTTTGAATAAATCCTTTCGCCAGAAGTCTCGCCTTGTGTCGAGTTATTTCTCCTTTAGGATTCACGTTCACCTTGTAAACCCACTTCACATCAATTGCTTTCTTTCCTTGAGGCAAATCGACAAGTGACCATGTGTTGTTGACTTCGATGGAGTCTAACTCCTCATTCATTACTTTCACCCACTTCGAATCTTTCAATACTCAACTACATTGGCTCGTTCAACATCTTCATAGAAAGAATAGTGTACCACCTCACCTTATTCATCGACCACATCATCTGATGTAATCACACATTCTTGCAACCTTGTAGGCATGTGTTTTGTTCTTCGAGGTCTACTTGGGCCAGGTTCATCTTTGACTTGTTCCTGTCGAACTTCACTTTCAACTTCAATGGTTGGTTCTTTACAAGAGATTCTCACTGAATCCTTCTTGACATTCTTTATCCAATCCCATTCTTTAAGCTCATCTATGATCACCTCCCTGTTGATCACTACCTGCTTATTCACTGGGTTGAATAACTTGTAACCTCTAGTTAAATGATATCCTATCAAGATCATTTGATTCGACTTATCATCAAGCTTTCTTCTCAACTAATCTGACATATGTCTATGTGCTATAGATCTGAACACCTTCAAGTGACTGAGGCTAGGCTTGATACTAGGCTAACATTCTTCTGGTGTGATTCCTTTAAGCTTCTTTATCAAACATTTATTTAATACATATGTTGCTGTCGAAATCGCTTCTCCCCATAATTCTTTGGGTAGATGCTTTCCATTCAACATACTTCTCACCATGTTCATGATGGTTCAGTTCTTTCTTTCTGCAATTCCATTTTGCTGTAGAGTGTATGTGGCACCACCTCATACACAATCCCTTCTTTCTCACATAATGCATCAAACTCTTTCAACACATACTCTCCCCTACCAACAATCCTCAGAATTTTCAGATTTCGACCATTTTGTCTTTTGACCATAGATTTGAATATGGAAAATACCTCGACCACATCACTTTTCTTCTTGATGAGGTAAGTCCATAGCTTTTAACTATAATCATCTATGAACGTGACAAAGTATATGTTTCCTGCAATCGAATCCACCTGGATTGAACCACATACATCAGAGTATATGACTTCCATAATTGCCTTTGAGTTCCTTCCTGTATCCTTGCTGAAGCTATTCTTGTATCATTTCGACTGAGCACAGTCCTCACAAACTTCACTTGGAATGTCAATTTCAAATGATCCTGAAGCCATATTTCTCCACTTTAGCTCTCTGATGTCATTGAAGTTGAGATGGTCTAGTCGAAAATTCCATAACCATTCATCTCTGTTGGCTGCAGTTGCTAGGAACTTGTGTTCCATCATATTGAGTTCAATCTTGAAGGCCTTATTCTAAGACATTGGAGCCTTTAAGATCAACCTACCATCTATGTTGAAAACTCTCATCATCTTGTCTTTGATCGACACCTTGTAGTTATTTTCGAATAGTTGTCCTATACTGAGCAAATTACTCTTCATGCCTGGTATGTACAACACATTGGAAATTATTGACCTCTTGCCATCTTTCCTCATAATCAAAACATCGCCAATTCCTTCAGCTGCTAGAGTATTGTTGTTTGCAATTTTCACCATGTTCTTCAACAAGGGCTTCATGTTGATAAACCAATCTTTCCTTCCAGTCATGTGTGATGAGTATCCTGAATCCAGGTACCACTGGTCCTGGAATCTCTCTTTGTCTCTTGTTGTGACCATTAACAACATCTCTTCTTCTTCATGTTTCGCCATCTTTGCATCAGTTTCTTGATTCTTCTTTTTTTCTTGACATTCACTAAAATAGTGATCATACTTCTGACAATTGAAACACTGAATGTAACTTTTGTCAAGCATTCGTTCACCACCTCTTCCTTTACCTGCAGTACCACCTCTTTGGTTTCCTTGGTTACAGGGTCTTTTTTGATTTGACTAGTTTCCTTCCTGCTGATTTTGACTAGTCAAATTGTTGTAGCCTCCTCTACCTTTGTTGCCATTCCAGCTTCTTTTTCCTTTCCTTTCCTTTTCTGAATGTGCTTGCAAAGCCATATCACTCTTTGAATTTTCTGCAGCTCTCTCATCCATCCTTTGTTCATGAGACTCAAGCATCCATTGAAGCTCTTCCTTCGTCAATGTTGACAAGTCTTTCGACTCTTCTATGGCTGCTACCACGTGGTCGAACTTTGGAGCCAACGACCTTAAGATCTTTGCAACAAATGATCTTGATGTCAATACTTCTCTATATACCTTGATTTGATTCACCAACTTTGTAACTCTAGTAAAGAAATCTGTTATACTTTCACTTTCTTCCATCTGAAGCAATTTATAGGTTCTCTTGTGAGTTTGTAACCTCACCTCTTTCATCTTTTATGCGCCTCCAAACGAATTTTCAAGAATCTCCCACGCTTCCTTCGTTGATTCTACATCACTAACCTTTTCAAAATTATCTGGATCTACACATTGGTGGATTATAAAGAGAGCTTTATAATCTTTCTTCTTCAATTCTTTGAATGCAGCCTTTTTTTATCCGTCGTGTTTTCTGCAAGTGGTGCTACTCCTCCCTTCACAAGATCCCAAAGATCTTGATAACAGAAAACCACCTTAATCTGCTTGCACCAATTCTCATAATTATCTTTCTTGAGAATTGGAAGGTTTGCCGGAAAGTGACTGTTTGGATGATTCATCGCCATCACGATTTTCCTTCCTTGAATCATAACTGGAGCTCGAGATACCACATGTTGGAAATTCAACCACAACCTATGGAGAATTTCACTCAATCAATCTTGATCTCAAGATTGTTTCAATTCACGTAATGACAATGAAAGAAAAGTTTAGAAAGGAAGAAAGAAAGTAAACGTTGGAGAAGAAGAAGATGAACAATTTTCTGCAGAGAACTCTCTGCCCACAAACTGTGGAAATTCTGTTATTTCACTTGCAACTGCAAACTGTGAATTACAAAATATGATGAGATGAGATGAGATAAGGGTTTCTCCCTATTTATAGATTGATTAGCTTGCACCCCAAGTCAAAGCCCAAACTATAAAAGTCCAAAAATATCAAATCTGGTCTTTCTAAATTAAATCTAATCTTTCTAAAACAATGAATTACATATTTAACAATTACACAACAAAATAATACAAAATAAAAATCCAAATAAATTTTGAACAAATTCTAATTGTAACAACATAAGATAAATAACAAAGTAACTCTAGTGTCTAATGAATTTAATTCCAATAAAAAAATATTTAAATAAGTTTTGAACAAAATTTACTTATATTTTAACTTTGTTTAAAAAAATATCAAAATGACGTTTTATTTGAGGCATAAAAAACATGTAATTAACCATCGGTTGTTATTGGTTTTGGATGGTTCTAGTTGGTTCCACTAGTTCAATAACTTATTCAATTCAAAAATCAAACCAGATAGATGTCTTCTCCGATTTTCAATTCGATTAGTTTGATAGGCCGGTCCAATCCAATTTTTAAGACACATGTTTTAATATAACCTATATGCAGCATGATCTAATTATCAATATATAAACACACTATCATACAACCAATTACCTAGTTTGTCGTCTAACTTTTTTAAAAATTAAGCCAAAAATCCTTTTACAAATTACTAACTAAAAAAAACACACTGATTTTATAATATAAAACCATTAGTTATTTGTAGTCACAAAAATTTCCACAAATAACAAATAGTTTTTAAATTAAAATTTTAGGGGTTTAAGATCTCACAAACTATTTTTTTTAATTCAAATTATAATTTATTGATTTAAACCCTCCGAAATAAATATGACATTTGTGACTTAAAAAAAGATCAGATCGTGTAACCTAAATACTTGTTTATTTATCCCTTCGGTGCTGTGAAGTTTTTCAAGCCTCTCCGCCCCTCACTCTCTCTGGATTGCGCTGCTTTTGATTTCTTCTATTCTGCTTTAGTTTTGATGATGATCTCTTCAGGCGGATTGGAATCTGGTTACGTCAAATTTGGAGTCGTGATGTTTTCTATTTCACCTGTTAGTTTTTTTCATTTGAGTACTCAACGGATTTTGGTTTTCCAATTATGAAACAGTTCTTCGACAGCTGATTTGTGTTGCAACATTGTTGCAGTACTCTCGAGGGTGGTTATTCTAGCGATTGTGGGAGCTTCTTTTAGATTGTTCTATTGCAAGTTGGTGTTTCTAGTGCAGATTTGGCATCTTGAACTTTCGATTCTCTAATTAGCTTCATATCTGTTGAGATCTGCATCTTTCAAGATTTAAGGGTTGCCTCTCTGTGCCGACACTTACTTAATATTCATATCGATCTTCGTGATTGATGTCAGATTGATTTCATATTTGTATCATTCGTTTTGATGTTGGATTGTTGGACTCGAAAGAGTCATCTTGCTTGCTAGGTTTTTCTCCAGATATTGTTGGTTCATGAATCACTTCGTGTTGATGGTTGGTTCATTCACCGTGTTGTAAAATGAAAGCTCACACTAGACTCTTTCTTTAACAATTTGGTTTCACGCCCGTAAAGGGGTTCGAAGGATAGTGTTTGTCGTGTGTACGCTTTTACTTTAGTTATTTAAAAACCACTTTTGTTGTATTCGATCTATTTGTATATCCTTCGGAGATGGTTTTGTGGTTTGACTGAGTTTAGTTTATGTCCCACATTATTATGTAATTTTTTTATTTCCCTTATATATATATATATATATATATATATATATATATATATATATATATATATATATATATATATATATATATATATATATATATATATATATATATATATATATATATATATGTTTGGCTTATAAAAAAAATTATTTATTTTTAATTTATAACTCGTGATAGTTCAAAATTTTGTATTTATTAATAAATATTTTAGTTCAAGAAAACTTGTGACAATAACAATAAACTTTTTCAAATATTTTTTTTTAAGATATGCATGTTAGGGTATAAATATTTTGGACGGGGAAGGAATAAGAGAGAGAAAAAGGGAGTGAAAAGTAATTTTATTGAATTGATTGAAAAACTAAATTACATTATACATGTATATCTACAAGTAGGTTACTTGCACTCAAAGCAACTAACATAATAAACTAACTAACTTGATAATTAAATAACTAACTAACTTGGACTATATCACACCATACCCCTTTATAATCCAAGTTGTCAAACACAAACTAATCATGATCGATCTGAAATATTCATAATTTCTTTCTCAAAGTCAGAAATTTGTTGATTTTCAATCCTTTGGTGAAAACGTCGGTTAACTTTACTTCACTCGAACAATGTATCACTTAAAGTTCACCTTGATTTACCTTCACCTTTAGGAAGTGAAATATAGCCTCAATGTGCTTACTTCTTTCATGCAAAACTGAATTTTTTGCAAGATTAATGGCTGACTTGTTGTCAATCTACAACACAAGAGGTTTCTTCACTTCGACCTCCATCTTATCTAGTACAGATCTGATCCAAATTGCTTGACAAGCAGCATTGGATCCTGCTATATACTCAGTCTCACATGATGATAATTCCACCATAGGTTTCTTTCTCGAACACCATGAGATTAAGGCACAAAATACTTGAAAGAAATAATCAGTTGTGCTTCTTTGATCTTCCTTATCTCCACACCAATATGAATCTGAATAGAAATTAATCCTAGTTTCTTTGCTTTCAAAATCTAATGGAAACATGATTCCATAATTTATTGATCCTTGTAGGTATATCAAGATTCTTCTTGCAGCCTTCATGTGTGACAACTTTGGTTCATCCATGTATCTACTTATCAATCTGACTAAGAAACCTATATCAGATCTGTTATTGCACACATACCTCAAAGATCCTACAATTTGTTTGAACAAAGTGACATCAACCTTGTCCTCTTCTCCATACTTCTCTAGTTTCAGATTTGGTTCGACGGGTGAAGATGTAGAATTCTAATCATCCATCATGAATCTCTTGAGTATTTCTTTGTCATAGTTCCTTTGATGAAGTATCATACCTTGCTTGGTAATTTGAAGTTCCATGCCTAAGAAATAAAATAATTTCTCAGATCCGACATTTCAAATTTGCTCATCGTCAGCTTTTTGAACTTCGACAAGTTCTCCATGCTATTTCTAGTTAGTAGCAATTCATCAAACATATAAGAAAATGATGCTTATATCTTGTGCCATGACCTGTACATAAACACCATACTCTGACCGCATTTGATGAATTCCAATTCGACTAAGTATAAGTCAATTTTCTTATTGCATGCCTTAGGTGCCTGTTTGAGACCATACAGGGCTTTGTTGCAGCTTGTACACTTTTCTTGCTTCCTCCTGTATCACAAACTAGAAGGTTGTGTGACATATACGACTTCATCTAGGGGGCATTTCAATTTTTTTTATTACACATCTAAGTGAAATTTCGACTAGCCATGCTTGCATACCAAGGCTAACACTAATCTGATAGTATATAGTCTTTCTACTACTTCATATACTTCATAGTAGCTGAGTCATGCACTATGAAGAAATCCTCAAGTTATTAATCTTTCCTTATGTCTTGAAATCAACACATCGGGACTGTGCATCATCTTTAACACCCACTTTACTTTGATAGCTTTTGTGTATGTTGGCAATTTCACTAGCTCCCGAAGATGAGAAAAATACACAAGAAGGGGGGTTAAATTATATTCATTGTTTTTGCTTTTCTTTTGAACAGAGTTCAGATTCTAAGCCAAGTACATATTCTCATTAAAAGTTGCAACAAAATAATAACATAAGCAAATAAATAAAAGCATAACACACAAAGATTTATCTTGGTTCCTCCCAAACTGAGAGTAGTTTAGTCTCCTTGTAGCACATGAGATTTTCCACTATAAGAAAATCATGATTAGAATTGCTTATGTCCTCGAGCATAATAATTTTCTGCTTAGACCCTCAGCCCGAGACTTCCTGCTTAAACCCCTCAGATTCAAGACTTCCTGCTTAAATCCCACAGATTCAAGACTTCCTGCTTAGACCCTCAGCCTAAGACTTACCTCTTAAACCTCTCAGGTTCAAGACTTTTTGCTTAAATCCCATGATCCAATACTTCCTGCTTAGATTCCACGAATCCAAGACTTCCTTGCTTAAACCCATCAAGTTCAAGACTTCTGCTTAAACTCCTCGAGTACAAGACTTCCCTGCTCAGATTTCTCGAATCCAAGACTTCTGCTTAGACCTCCATTCCAATACTTTTCCTGCTTAATCAACAACTTATCAAGGCTTCAATTCTCAAGCACATAGCAAGAGACTTACTTGGCTCCAACTCATAGTATGAGACTTTGATGCTTAAGAAAATATCAAGAGACTTTTTTCTAAACCACTAAACACAATATGTTTAGCAGAATAGATAATAAGGTGTACTTGATATAATCAAATGTACATGGAAATAACCATAACAAATATCATAACTCTTAATATTTCTAAGATATTCAATGTTTAAGAAATATTAAGGCTTTGTACAATTTACAAAAAATAACATAATTTCTGTATCCTCGATTATGTTGCCATTGTTGATCTTGTTAATCTTCTATTCTGATAGAAGCGTGAACCATATTTTTCTTCTTGGCCCTCTTTCTTTATTTTCCTTTTTGTTAATTCTAGATTTAATCTTCAGCTACTTATATAGCAGTTGAGGAATGATAACTGTTGGAAGATATAACTTGTACAAGTATCTTTGTTACTCCATAGTACAAGAGACATTGAAGATAGATACACCAAAAGATCTTTATCCATTGTGTAACTCTTTTAACCATACTATCTTTCTTCTGATCTTGTACTATACATTTATTTAGATGGGATATCTGTAAATCATGTCAACTCTTCTTGAGCCATGTGAACATAGACTCTAGCTGACAAACTGATTTGACATTGTAGCTTACTTTCTACAGTACGGATAACTCAGCTTTGTCACTGGTTCTGAATGATCACCAAAAGATGATACATTCAATAAGTGCGGAGATAATATGTTTCACTTCTGATGATAATACCTCCAGCTTCAGAGTTTACGCCAACCTATATTATCATACTTCACTTAAAGAACATTCTTCAATTATGAACCACCAGAAGCCAATAACTCAGCTTCTCTCCAATGTGTCCTTATATTAGATTCTGAATATATTCTTCTTAAGCTTTGGAACCTTCATACTTAGAACACACATTTGATAACACCATTGTTCTTTTAATACTTTTGTTATCATCCAAACCTTAAGGAATAATTGTCATGAACAAATTTTGTTCTAACAATCTCCCCCTTTTTGATGATGACAAACATAAAGATTTAAGAACAATGTTGGGCTATTTTAATTTTTTTGGCAACATTAGAGTATGTGGTCTGTAAGCTCCCCCTGAGTCTAATAGTCCAAAGGTTGAGGTTTGTAATCTCCCCTTAAGTTCTATATTCAAGTAAACTAAAATATATCTCCCGAGTAAAACAAATAACCGAAATAACAGAAATTTTAAATGATAATAAATGAATAATAATTAAAATCAGAAAGGGTTCAGATTCTCATTAAATAATTTATATCTTTCTCCCCCTTTTGTCACATCAAAAAGTAAAAAAATAAAGAGAAGAAAATGAAAAGAAATGCTTTCATAAATGCAAAGCAGACCACCATTACTTGATCAGTTCCCAAGGAAGAGAAAACGATTCAAGTAACATAGAGTATTAAAAGCATGTATAGTGCATTCTTAATAATTATTGGTCGTAACACTTCCAAGATCAAGAAAAGGATTTTTATTCCATCGTTTGGGTTACCTAGACTCTACTGTAAAAGCACCTAAAGCATAATTCTTTTTCATCAACATCCTTCAGAGCAACATGGAAGAAACATCTGAGACTACCAACATCTCTACCATAACAGAGATTTCATAGGATTCTATGATTCTGGAGACGCAAAGTCCATAGAAACCAACAGGTTCTGCAGCTCTGAAACATCTGAAAATGGTTTTTCGTCCATAATACTAAAACCTTCTAAGGCAGGTTCATCAAAAACTTCTCTGAGTCCTAAGAAGAAATCAATAAAGAAGAAGACGAAGAAGAGGTATAGAGACAAGATGGCATTTCATATTGTTATCTCTGACTGTGAAGATGAAGATGAGCCAAACTACACATGGGAAAATCATATGAGTCTCGGGGATTTAGAAGAGTTAGATTAATGTAATCTTAATGTCTTCATCTTATTTTGTAATCTCCCTTTTCTGATCAATGAAAATTATTTTGTCCAATATTAGTTTCTAGTACATTCCTTTTACTTTCTTTTGATTTTCTGACATATGCAAGAACGAAGTGAAAAGGTAAATAAAATAAAACAACAAATAGTAAATAGTTGTTAAATAACATTTACAATTGTTCAAGAGAATCTTTATTAAGGGATACTAGACATCACTTCCCAAGAATCAAAAGTTAAAGGATTGATTAGACTAATCAATATTAAAACAATAAAGACTCAAGGTAACCAACAAATAAGCTCTATAAAATGTTTAGTAGGCTACTTCTCTAAATCACTTAGTCTTTAGAATATAAAGGTGTATAAGTAGAAATAAATCTAGGTTCTAAAGTGATACTTTAGAAAGACAGCACTGCTAAAAGCAGCAACTAGAGCAAACAAGAAAAAAGTAGCAATTGAAGAGTCTTCAATCAAGAAAATTTCTTCAGAGAAACAATCAACAACAACATTCTTTGTTGAGACGTATAGAAGAAGAAGAACATCTAAGTTACAATGCATTTCAGATTATAATCTAGATATGTCAGATGAGCCTAGGGAATTCCTTAGAACATACTAAATGTCTATAAAGTCTTTGTAAAAGAATGTAATCATTTCCAATATTTCAATGAGAATGTTGTTATTTTTAGAGTTTTAAATCTAATTGTTATTCTCTAAACAACAAATGAAATGCACATAACAGTTAAAGCCACACAAGAGCATAAACAAATTTTATTGATGCAAAGGTATTGTTTAATACAAGGTGATAACAGTTACAAGGCATATAATTGGAAATGACTAGCTTTAGAACCTCTCATAAAAAGCTTCAAGCTTATCTCTCCAGAATTTAAAATAATCATCCTCTGCTATTATGACAAATCCTTGTTGGATTAATAGTTGAGAAAGAACTCGTTCATAAGGAATGAAGAAGGTCTTTCCCTTGTGAAAGGATGAAAGAGTCCTTTTCAGATGGTTAAACATAACTTGACGAAGATCAATATGCATGTCTGAATTGAGAAGAAGTCGCAAATCTTTTTTAATAGAATCCACTAGGTCTGGATCCTTGTCCTTAGGTAGAAAGTTTGAGTTTAGAACTTGGTTTCAAACAATTGCATTAGGATAAAGATTTGAGACCTAAGAAAGGTTTAATGGATCTATAAAAGTATGATAAGTAGGAAGATAACATTCCCAAATAAGAGTACCAGGAAATTCTCCAATTTCCTCACAGTAGATCACATTACCAATTGACTTAGAGGTTACTGTTATAGAAACACCAAAAATGTTGGAAAGGATAGCATACTCAGAATTTAGCTCAGCCATGGATGCAATAAACCAAAATTCTTTAACAATATTTGGATAAGTAAAACCACAGAGCATCTCAAAGTATCCATTCTATCCTTGTTCAAAAACAGTCTTCCAGAAATTAAAACCTAGCTTAAATAGATTTTCAAAATCCATAAAATTTTCATTAATGACAACTAGTTGATTCAGTGAAGAATTGACTAGAGAATTCATCTCAAGTTTAGTTTGATCAACACACAAAAGAAAAACAAATATAAAGAAAAGACCTGAACAAAATTCTTACTACAGAGGAATAAAAATCTTGTCAGAGGGACAGAAAAAGGAGATAAGAAATGATGTTTCACAAAGGCAAGAGATATAGACCATATATGTATAAAACAAGAAAACATCATTACCCAAAGGTTCTTACTCAACAAACTTTTGAACACACCAGATGATTTTCAAATTTATTGAATTTAAGTAAGACAAGGATTTAAAAGAAATTTTTCTTTTACTTAAACCACTTATCAGAAGTAAAGATTCCTTTCCTAAATCTCAAAGACTGATAATTTTTGGAAGCTATCTATCATCAGAGTCTAGTAGGGTTAGGATTTGAATGAGACATATACTGTTAGTTATCAATCTTTGATATTCCATTCAGAGTTAATCATTTCCTCTTTAAAACTAGCGATTAGTTTTTCATATGGATGTGCTTGATTCGTGAATGTTGAGTTGGTTTCTTTGACTATTGACTGGAAGCAATATTATCACAAAAGGTGAACATGTTGTTTCCATAAATATGATCATCTTTTAGTTAATAACTTATTTTGTATAGTCAAGTACAACATAGTTTCTTTTTAAATATTTTTGAAGATTCTTTTTGTTATCATCTAAAAGAATTTCTCTAGAGATCTGTCAGAGACTTTGTATTCATTCATACATAAATAATTCATTGAGTGAAAAAGTTTACAAAGTGAAGAATAAAACGTACCTTTTTTTTGTTTTTCTTGGTCAGGCTTCAGGCAAGTATTCAGATTTGACCATGGAATTTGAATCTTGTCTTCAAGTGGATTTTGAGTCAATGGCACTTATACTAATGATTCCACTTTCTTCTCCAAACTCCATATTTTTTGCATTCTTCAGCTTTTCAGTTTGGTGTGCAGTCTTTTCTTCCATCACAGGTTGTAAGAAACCATTGATGAAGTGTCATGGAAGATGCCTTGCTCCGTTCTTCTGTGATGTTTGCAGCAAATACTGTTTAAGATTTTGGTACCCGTATTTCTGTGGGTCCTGAAATGGTAGTCCGGATAGGATTTCTTTTACTTCATGCCTTATTCTGATAGTAGTACATTGGTTCATTCTAGAATTTGAGTTCTAGGATGAGTTTGGGCACTAACAAAACATGTTCTTAGAAGAGTCTTTAATTTCATTATCTTGGATTCATTTATTATCAAACATTTTACTTTATTTTATAATCCTTGATTTTGAAATCTCTGAGAAGCATAGATTTAAATAGTGTTTGCTATCAGAGGTTAGTATAAAATAAGTTTTCAACATTGTCTAAGTCTTGTGAGAACAATAAGAGTTAAAGGTTTCTCAAGGAATTATCCTTTAACACAAATTCTATGATAGCCTTCAACTTCCTTAGTATCAATGGAGTCACGTAAGATATGATCTTGAGAAGCAGACTCCTTATTACAAAACAAAACAAAAATTCAAAAGACTTGATCTTCTCTTGAGAGATTTTTAGATCTTCTTTTAGATGATCAATCTCTAACTTCATGGTTTCAGCTTGTTTATTAAAAGACCTTGAGTGATCATGAGCTCAAAAAATATTAAAGCAAGATAGATTAAAAGTTACATATTTCTCTTCAATATTTGATTTATTCCTGGATTCCGATGCTTCTTTAGATGATGTAATGGCCAACAAAGCCATATTACCCTTTTCATCTCTTTCTGAAACCTCAACTTTGTCAACTTCATTTGAATATGCTTTGAAGAACTCAAACATTTTCTTTTTGGGTTTTTCTGTCTGGTAGCTTTTCTTATTGTCTTTAAGATTGGGAAAATTAGCTGAAATATGATTATTTCAGAAGCTTCTGAAGTTACTATTACCATCAACAGATTTCTTATTCCTTTTAGCCACCTGATAGAATCTTTAGATAAGGAAGACCAATTCCTCATCATCATATATTCCATAGGAATTTTCTTCAACAGGCTTGAGAAAATTAGATTTCTTTGACACCTTATCTTCATCTAATTCCATTTCTTTATTTTGAAGATTGCTAATCAAGCTTTCAAGACTCAACATTCAAGTTTTTGACTTCCTGAATCGCTGTGACTTTTGGTCTAAATCTAGTAGGTAGACTTCTCGGGATATTCGTGGAAATATTATATGAAGTGTAACATGATAAGCTCTAACTTATTACCTTCAAATTTAGAATACAAGGATTCAAGTATAGTCTTACCATTAGACATATCAATGATGTTGAT
Source organism: Lathyrus sativus (assembly GCA_963859935.3). Taxonomy (NCBI): domain Eukaryota; kingdom Viridiplantae; phylum Streptophyta; class Magnoliopsida; order Fabales; family Fabaceae; genus Lathyrus; species Lathyrus sativus. The sequence continues at coordinate 650,892,511 of OZ012739.1, read as the reverse complement.
ATACTCCGAATGAGGTAGAGCATCTACTAGAATTTTTCTATCTTCAAGATGATTTCTGTAAAGCTTCTTCTAAGCTGGTCTGAGAGATTTTCTATCTATGATCATCTCAACATTATCAACTTCTATGGTAATACCTTTCTCAAGAGTATTCCATAAATCTTTCACCAAAACCCTTTATCAAGACCAAAGATATATAAGTAAGCTTTTGCTTTCCCATCATTTAAATTAAGCAGAGTCGCCACTGAATATGGGAGGATTAGCAAATCAAAATATTTTTCACATGGTACTTTATTCCTTCTTGAAAAGAAATCTTCAGCGGACATATTTTTATCTTTGGATCTTTATTTGAACCATTGTTAAGTGTTATGCACAAACCATGCTCTGATGCCAATTGAGGGTGAGAAAAATACACAAGAAAGGGGGGTTGAGTTGTGTTCATCATTTTTTTTTTGCTTCTGAACAAAGTTTAGATTCTAAACCATGCTCATATTCTGATTAAAAGTTGCAGCAGAATAATAACATAAGTAAATAAATAACAACATAAAACACAAAGATTTATCCTGATTCATCCCAAACTAAGAGAAGTTCATTCCCTTTGCAGCACAAGATATTTTCCATTATAATCAAATCATGATTACATTTTCTTATGCCCTCGAGCAAAAGACTTTTCTGCTCAGATCCTCAGCCCAAGACTTCCTGTTTAAACCACTCAGGTTTAAGACTTTCTGTTTAAATCCCACAGATTCAAGACTTCCCGCTTAGACCCTCAACCTAAGACCTCCTGCTTAAACCCCTCAGGTTCAAGACTTCCTGCTTAAATCCCACGGATTCAAGACTTCCTAATTAGATTCCACGAATCAAAGACTTTCTTTCTTAAACCTCTCAGGTTCAAGACTTCTTCTCATACTCCTCGAGTACAACACTTCCCTGCTCATATTCCTTGAATCCAAGACTTCTGCTTAGACCTTCAATCCAAGACTTTTCCTAATTAATCAACAAATGATCAAGACTTAAATGCTCAAGCATATAGCAAGAGACTTACTTGGCTCAAGCTCACAGCAAGAGACTTTGACGCTCAAACACATAGCAAGAGACTTTTTTTTCTAAACTACTAAACACAATCTGTTTAGCATAATAGACAACAAGGTGTGCTTGATACAATCAGAAGTACAAAGAAATAACCATAGCAAATATCATAGCTCTTATGATTTCTAAGATATTCAATGTTTAAGAAATCCTAAGGCTTTGTACAATTTGTAACAAATAACATAATTTATGCATCCTCGGTTGTGTTGCCATTGTTAATCTTGTTATTCTTCCATTCTGATAGAAGCGTGAAACACTTCTTCTTCTTGGCTCTCTTTCTTTATTTTCCTTGTCGTTGATTCCAGATTGAATCTTCAGATACTTATATAGCAGTTGCATAATGATAGACGTTGGAAGAGATAACTTGTACAAGTGTCTTTGTTACTCCATGGTAGAAGAGACGTTGGAGATATATACACTAAAAGATCTTTATCTATTGTGTAACTCTTTTAACCATATTGTCTTCCTTGTGATCTTGAAATATATATATTCGTTGAGAGTCGATATCTGTAAAGTATGTTAACTCTTCTTGAGCCATGTGAGCAGGAAATCTAGATGATAAACTGATTTGACATTGTAGTTTGCTTTCTGCAGTACAGATAACTTAGCTTTGTCAGTGGTTCTGAATGATCACCAGAAGTTGATACATTCAGTAAGTGTAGATATAATATATTTCTCTTCTGATGTTGATTCCTTCAGCTTTAGAGTCTATGCCAACCTATATTATTAGACTTCACTTAAAGAAAGTTCTTCAATTCTGAACCACCGGAAGTCAATAACTCATCTTCTTTCAAATGCGTCCTTATATCAAATTCAGAATAGATTCTTCTTAAGCTTTGGATCCTGCATAATTAGAACATACATTAGATAACACCATTGTTCTTTAAATACTTTTGTTATCATCAAAACCTTAAGGAATACTTGTCATGAACAAATCTTGTTCTAACAGCTTCCATGTAACTCTTTGACCATAGCTAACTTCCATTGTTTATTCTTTAAGGCCTCACTATATTTGATTTGTTTAGAACCTACAAGTAAAGCAAAATAAACCAAATCTCCATATGGTGTGACTTCATCATCACCAACCACTTCATATTCTTGTACCCTTATTGGGAGAACTCTGGTTCTTTGAGGCCTTTGGCTTATGCTAGCTACACCCTCTCTATTATCTGCTTCAACTTTGATTATGACTGGAATGTCATTAACTAGAATTTCTTCGTGCTCACTACTTTCTTAGTCAACACCATAGCTCATCAATGACTTGTTAGTTGCATCACCTAAATTCAAATCCCAGGAAGAATTCTCATTAATCACAATGTCTCGACTCATCACAATTTTATCATTGATTGGATTGAATAACATGTATGCTTCAGTCTTGTGGTATCCTACCAAATCATAAGTTCTCTTTTATCATCAATCTTCCTTCTTCTTGCATTAAGAACATGCATGTAGCAAATAGAGTCAAACATCTTCATATGAATCACTGATGTTCGTTTACCACTCCATACTTCTTCAGGAACCTTGTCCTTCAGTTTCTTAGTAGGGTATCTATTTAGAATATAAACATCAGTGGTGACTACTTCACCCCATAAGCATTTATGAAAATTCTTTTGCTTTAACATGCATCTAGCCATATCCAATATGGTCATGTTTCTTCTTTATGCTATTCCATTATGTTGAGGCATGTAAGGAGAAGTGACCCTATGGCCAATACCATGTTCTGTACATAACTCCTCAAATATCTTGGATATGTATTCGCCACCTCCATTTCTCCGCAGAATCTTAAGTTTCTTTTCACTTTGGTTTTTGATAAGCATTTTGAATCTCTTATATATTGCAAATGCTTTATCTTTGCACCTTATCACATTGCTCCAAACCTTTCGACTATACACAAATGAGATAAAACACCAATGGTATTATCCTCAAACGAGCCACATTCATTTGAATGTACTAATTCTAGCATGTTGGAGGATCTCGTTGCCATAGTCGAAACGAAAGACTTTCTGGATTACTTCCATACTAAGCAACCTTCACAAAGTTTGTCGAGTATCACAAGACTTGGTATACCAGTACTATATCTTTAGTAATTATTTGATTGAGTGACCTAAAATTAAAATGGCTAAACCTCAAATGCCACATCCAACTATGCTTGTAGTCAACAACTAGTTTTAGTCATTGTACCTCAATCGAACTGATAATGGTATTAAATGTCCTATCTTCGACAAAGGAGATTTTAAGACCAAGTTATTCTGAATGTCAAACAATTCTAAAGCTCAATCTTGTATAACCACTAAGAAACCTTTTTCGACCAGTTATCCAACATTTAGTAGATTCCATTTCATGCCAGGTACATAAAATACATATTTGATCATAGCTTTTGCTCTATTACTCCTTTGAATGATTATGGTTCCAATACCTTCTGCTTGCAAAGAGCTATTATCTGCAAGTCTGACATTTCTCTTCTTTGATTCGTCAAAATATGATAACCAACCTATTCTCCCCAACTTGAATACAACCACACATAGTGACATGAATGCTCTCAAACTTATTAGGCAAGGGTAAAACTCTCAAATAATAAGTCATGATTATAGTTCAAGAAAAAGTATTAGAATCCATACAAAAATGAACTTAACACCAACATGAATTCTAACAAAGGCTCAAAGGGGGTAAGCAAATTCTCACTCACTCACAAGGTAGATTGACTATTTGGTCAAGTGGGTATGCTCAAAATCGAACAAAATGCCTTGATCATTTTAGTGCTATCGTAAAATCAACACAAATACAAGATTAAACATAATAAAACTGAGTTAAACAAGAATGTTGGTCTCCTGCATATAGTAAACAATGGAAAGCTCCTCACAAAAAGGTTTTGTTCTAAAGTGATTCAAAACTGAACAAGTACGGCAAAAGAATGAATGACATGAAAATTGTACAAATGAAAATTCTCTTAAGCATGCTATGTTCTAGAAAGCGATAAACGAGTACCTTGCAAAGTACCAACTTCAAACAATATCAAAATCATACATTCGCAAGTTGAAATGATCAAACTTGGAAAATCACAAAATGTATCCTCAAGATAATCAAAAACAAACGTGAGAGCAAACACAAACATTATTCTAACAACCTAACAAAATTGAATTAAAACTAACTAAACACAAAGACCAAAATTGGTGAAAGTGGATGGAAAATGAGAGATTTGTCTTTGCAAAACAAGGCGCGCTAAGCGCGGGCAGGAAAACTTTGATTTTCATATTAACTATACTATTAAATATAAAACTATACAAACTCAAAAAACCGTTGGGTTACCTCCCAACAAGATCTTGTTTCACGTCGTAAGCTCGACGCCTTTATTTATGCATATGCTCCTCTATGTTGCTTGGTTCACCGGCTACTACCAAATAAGCCTGCACAACACTTGAGCAAACGTAAACCAAAAACAAAAATATTCACAAACACATAAACATGATAGAAAACACATATATATAATCACTTATGGATAACAACTATAAACATGTATATACAAAGCTTAAAAACATAGAAATTATCGCAATGCGATTCAATATCAAAACCAATCCCCGGAAACAACACCATTTTGTTAAAGTGGTAAAGCAACAAGTAAAAGTATTAAGTACCCAGTTTTGTCGTCTCCATAGGGATTGGTGCAAGGGAAATAATGTCATTCGACAATCTCCACGTCTCTAAGCTTGGGTTTGAATGGTTTAGGATAAAAATGCAAAAGGAAAAACATAAAACAAGAAAATAAATACATTCTTAAGAAATAAGAAAACTCGTCAGGAGTTGTATTTCGTTCCACCAATCATGTACTAAAAAATATATGGATCAAATGCACGCAACCTAAATCGCTCGTCAATATCATCATGTATCGCTCACAACAGAGGTTATGTCTAACGTAAAGTCGAGAGATCAACCGTATCGTCTCATCAATGATGTCTCACGTGACTCGACAATACAAAGCATTAAGAATCGATACCCACGTGAATATTAGTCCTAAATCTATGTGTAGAGTTTAGAATCTAACAGATGTTCATCTTAGATCGAGTTCGAACCATATATGTCTATAGCAATCCAAACCCATTAAGTAAAAAATCAAGATAACCATCGATAAATAGTTGTAAAACAGATTTGATACAAAGATCCATAAATATACATATAATCAAGATAAACATACATACAAAATCCCAACAAATAGAGAGTACAAAGAGAAGAAAGAAGAAGAACACAAATCTCACGATCTGTCAACTCTGATTAAAGTAGATTTGACTCCGTATCGTCAAGATGCACACTCTAATGTTGCTTTTAAGCTAAATCTACTCAAGAATGTTTTTGATGAAGTTGGGGTAAAAAGTTCCCAACAACATAACCTAAAAAATGCTGAAAAATCACTTAAATAGGCAAAAATGGGTTTCCGTGTTCGCCTAGCGAAGTCCCATTCTCCAAGCGAACTTATGTCACCTTAGCTACTGCCAAAATAGTGTTTTTCACGCTTTTTAGAACTTTCTGTTTGCCTAGCGAGCATGACAACAAATCATCACTTGTTTTGACCATAGCTTTTAAACCGTAACTCCGTTTTACGCGCGGTCGGAAGCGTTGGAAAGCTTATTCAATGCTCTATAAGACAATGACAAAATATCATTGCTTATATACCTACAAAAATGAGAGAAAAACAATTAAAATCAATAATATTTACGCAATACACAATATATACACTATAATGTAAACTATACAACATGTGCACAAAATTATTAACACTCAAAATCAGTACAATTTAGCACTTATCATTATCTTCCGCTCAGAATTGCTTTTGAATTATTGACTCTACTTTATTAAATTATTTTTGTTTTACTTCAATTATTCAGACCATGTGGGTCATTACCTTCTATAAAGTTTATGCTTAGTTTATTTTTGTTTCAAGTCCGTCTGGATCCTTGCCTATAAAAAGATCATTTGTGTGTTATGAAAGGCATTCGAGTTTTCAGTCTTAGAACTTAAAATTCTTGATTTGTCATCCTTTTTAAGTATTTTTCATAAATAAAAGCATGTCTTTTAATATTTTCAACATCTTTTCCGCATGTTGTTTTACTCTTATAATTATTTTTACTAATATTATCTTTATCTTTAATAATATTTCCACCATTATATTTATCTTTATTATGTTTATCATTAATATCATTATTATTTCCATTAATGCCTCAGACCGCTCTTTATATATATATATATATATATATATATATATATATATATATATATATATATATATATATATATATATATATATATATATATATATATATATATATATATATATATATATATATATATATATATATATATATATGTATATATATAATTTGAAGATATCTGTTACGATCACATATACGACCGTTTTTATTTTCACTGACCTACTATTAATAGAAGAAATTGAATATTATTGAGGGCTAAAATTCTCACAAACTTTATGTGTTTAAGTAACATGGGAAAGTGGTCCCTAGAACCAAAGTGTGTATGATATTACTGTTAGAGATCTTATGCTGCCTAATGTGAAACAATGAGATTTTCGAGTTATTGGGGAATTGTTTAATTATGCAGATGCCGAAGAAATCTTACATGTGCCCCTGATTGAGGAGGTCAAGGAGGATAGGATGATATGGAAGGAAGAACAAAATGGGTCCTACAATGTGCGTTCTGGGTACAGGTTATGAAGAAGATTACGGGGGAGACATGAGAGTGTGAACAAGGATTGGAATAGTCTTTGGAACATTAAAGCTCCACCTAGGGTTAAGCACCTTTTGTGGAGAATTTGTAAAGACTGCTTACCGATTCGTGCTAGACTCTGTCAGTATCATATACCTTGTTCATCTTCTTGTCAATTCTATGAGAGTAATCGGGAGGACACATGACACCTTTTCTTTGGTTGTAGTGAGATTATCCAATGTTGGAGGACCCAGATTTATCCTCTATTATAGATGCTCGATTATATTCTCTCCATGATGCTAAAACAATTATTTTCGATATTTGTAGTAAGAAGGATAAGAATGACGTTGGTAGAGTTGCGGTTATGTTAGATGAGATCTGGAAAAATAGGAATAACTGGATTGGGAACAATGCATTTGAGGAAGCTCCAAAACTTGGGTGGCTAGCTTTCGCAAGTGGCAGGAGTGGTTTTCAGCCCAAAAAGTGCAGGTTTCAAATACTAACCATCAGATTCCTTATTCTTGGAGCCCACCTAGGGTAGGGTGGTTGAAATGTAATGTGGATGCGACATTCAAGAATCAAACCGGAACTTCTAATAGGGGTTGGCGTGTGCGTGATCATGTTGGGAATTTCATTTCTGCAAGTTTGTCTTGGGGTCCCGGAATTATGTATGTGAATGAAGCGAAAGCTTTGGCCCTAAAGGAAGCAATCCACGAAGTCATTGAATCCAATCTGAAAAATGTGATTTTCGGATGTGATTCCCAAAATGTTGTTCAAGCCATTCACTCAAATTATGATGGAGATTCTGAGTTTTATGTTATTATAAAGTCTATAAAAACCTTGTTAAATGTCAATCCTAACTTTAAGGTAAAGCTCATTAGACGTCAAGTAAATATGGTCGTCCATTCTCTTGTTAGGATGATCAATTCTTGACCTAGACGTACGTCTTTAAATGTTATTCCTCCTTATATTGAACACTTTGAAAAAAAGGTAACATGGAAAAGATTTTTTCTCAAAAAAAAAAAGAAAAGTAATATGGGAAAGATTTTATGTCTAAATTTTGACCACATATATATTTTACGAAGGTTTTTGATGATTTGTGAGAGGTATTGGCACTCACAAAATGACACTATTATTGCAGTGTAGTTGTTATGGCTTTACTATATTGCGTTCAGTTAAAACTGAGGAGATATTTGTCATTCAATCAAAATAAGACAATCTAGATTCGAAACAGTTTAAATAAACCAGCATTAAATCTGGACTCTCCAAATAAAAACCGATGGTCAATTGGCTTCTGACGACAGGAATGCAATGTGCTACATTATACACTTTTTTTATTTACATTATATTATACACTTTAAACTACTCAAATAAAGAGTAAAATAGTAAAGAAATTTAATGGATATTCTATAACTTAATTAGTAATGTTCTCTATAAACTTAAATTTGTGTGAAACTTTGTTTCTGCTTGTCTCATATCGTTTTCCATTTCCAACAGCACAACTCGTGAAGTAGCAATGACAAACGTACCATCCCTGTCTTCAAGTGTGTATATATATTTATACTGTTCAAATATTATTCCTGTTACTTTGCATGTGGTTATGTCTTTTCCAAACAGAAATTATGAATAATCGACCAAATACACAACAATTTGCATCCAAATTGGTTTACAAAATGCTAAACATCATAACTAATCCTGATTATATTGTTTTTTAGCCCAACAACAGACATAAATACAATTAAACATCCTAAAAATATCACGCATATGAAACTAAATAGATTGGTATGTGTGTGAAACATTTTATTGAAAGAAAACATAACAATAGAAAGAGTTTAAACTTTCGAGCGTTTGTTTTCAACGGCTACAGAAATTATTTGTAACTTTCCTAATTGTTAAAGGAGTGAGCCAGTCAAAAAACAACATCTTGGTAACAATCCGACAAAATCAGAGCTTTTTTCCAACATCTGTCCCTGTTTTCCTTTCAACCGTTTGTATTCAAACACAATTCTCAAACAAGTCAAAGGTGCAACTTGGTAATTATGTTCCAACTCAATGTCCAATTCTACCCTTTTCTTCTATTTAAGCATGCACACACACTTCTCTCTCACATTCAATCTATCCTCTTCAAATAGTATTTCAAATCATTCACCCTTCTCTCCCTTCCTTCGCTTCTAATCCAAGTAAAAATTCTTCATTATGCTCAATTCATTTTTGACCTAGACACCATCATCAACCACAGAAAACTAAGTGATCCATCCTCCAATTATGATTCTTAGGTATGTAATAGTACTACTCATCATACCTTTTCCATTATCTAAGTTCATGAATATCACCATGCATGCATGTTCCTTAAAATAATCATACTCATATGAAATTAATACTCTCTATAAGTCAAATTTACCACTCATATCCCCCTGCAAAAGTTGCATCATTTTCATATAGTGAGGCTTGCCCCATACTTGTTATTATATATGCGTATTCTTTCTTATCAATAAGATAATTATAAAAAAAGTTGCATTAATCATTTTGTACACCTTTTACAGCTTGGGGTCCGAGGAGTTAAATACAAAGCAGATACAAATCTAATTCAAGAAGACATGGCCAAAGAAACTCCAACAATGTTTTCAAAGTTACTCATGTTTATTTGCCTTTTCATGTTCATGCTAAACTTCCACTCCTCCCATGGAGAACAACAAGAGTTCGAGCTACTTTTATCCTTCAAGTCATCCATCCACTATGATCCTCATAACTTTCTCTCCAGCTGGGTCAATACTTCCTCATACACTATTTGCAAGTGGCACGGAATAACATGCGACAACTGGTCGCACGTTAACACCGTGTCACTCTCAGGTAAAAACATCTCCGGCGAGGTTTCCTCGTCCATGTTCCAACTTGCACACGTTACAAATCTCGACCTCTCCAACAATCAGCTTGTTGGAGAAGTCATCTTCAACGCTCCCTTCCTCTCTTCACTTCTTTACCTCAACCTCAGTAATAACAACTTCACTGGCCCTTTACCTCAATCCTTATTTTCATCACCGTTTATCAACCTCGAAACTCTTGATCTCTCAAACAACATGTTTTCAGGCATAATTCCAGACCAAATTGGACTACTTTCAAGCTTAACATATCTTGATCTAGGTGGCAATGTTTTGGTTGGAAAAATTCCAAATTCCATCACCAACATGACAAGTTTAGAGTACTTAACTTTGGCTTCGAACCAATTAGTTGGTGAGATTCCAACAGAGATAAGCCTAATGAAGAGATTGAAACTGATTTACTTGGGATACAACAATCTTTCCGGTGAGATTCCGAAGAACATTGGAAACTTACTTTCTTTGAATCAACTTGATCTTGTTTACAACAATCTCTCTGGACCAATTCCTGAATCACTTGGAAACCTCACCAACCTTCGATATCTCTTTCTCTACCTAAACAAACTCACTGGCCCAATTCCTGAATCCATATTCAAATTGAAGAATCTTATTTCACTTGATCTCAGTGATAATTATCTTTCAGGAGAGATTTCAAACCTTGTTGTTAACCTTCAAAAACTAGAGATTCTTCATCTTTTCTCAAACAACTTCACAGGTCAGATTCCAAACACAATAACATCTTTACCTCACCTTCAAGTTCTCCAACTCTGGTCAAACACACTAACCGGTGAAATTCCACAAACACTTGGAATGCACAACAACCTCACAATTCTCGACCTCTCTTCAAACAACCTCACAGGCAAAATCCCAAACAGTTTATGTGCATCTGAAAATCTTCACAAACTTATCCTCTTTTCAAACTCTCTCAATGGAGAAATCCCAAAGGGTTTAACCTCATGTAAAACCTTGCAAAGAGTGAGACTCCAAAACAACAATTTATCAGGGAAATTACCAATGGAAATCACTCAATTGCCTCAGATATACTTGCTTGATCTTTCCGGAAACAAACTCTCTGGAAGAATCAATGATAGAAAGTGGAGAATGCCATCACTTCAAATGCTTAATTTGGCTAACAACAATTTCACCGGAGAATTACCAAACTCTTTTGGCAGTATCAAACTCGAAGGATTGGATTTATCGCAGAATCAACTTTCTGGTAACATTCAAATCGGTTTCAGAAAATTACCAGAGCTTGTTCAATTGAAACTCAACAATAACAACCTCTATGGAAAAATCCCTGAAGAAATCTTCAAATGCAGGAATCTTGTTTCTTTAGATTTAAGTCATAATCAACTAAGCGGCGAGATTCCGGCGAAACTCGCCGAGATGCCGGTTCTCGGTTTACTAGACTTATCGGAGAATCAATTTTCCGGCGAAATTCCGAAGAATTTAGGAAGCGTTGAATCGCTTGTTGACGTTAACATATCGTATAATACTTTTCACGGAAGTTTACCTTCCACTGAAGCTTTCTTCGCAATCAACGCGAGCTCCGTCGCCGGTAACAAACTCTGTAACCGAGACGGTGACGGTAACAGTTATAACGGTTTGCCACCGTGCAAAAGTGATAATCACATGAATTCAACCACGTTTTTCGTTTTAGTTTGTTTCGTACTAACGGGTTTGGTTGCGTTAAGTGGTGCTGGATGTCTCGTGATTTTCGTGCGGAAAAGGGCGAAGAATTTTGAAGTACGAAGAGTGGTTGAAAATGAAGATGGTTCGTGGGAAGTGATTTTCTTTGATCACAAGGCTTCGAAATCGATTAACGTTGAAGATGTTTTATCGTCAGTTAAAGAAGGAAAAGTGATTTCGAAAGCACGAAACTGGGTTTCGTACGAAGGGAAATGTATATCCAGTGACATGCAATTCGTGGTGAAAGAAATAAGCGACACGAGTTCTGTTTCAGTTAGTTTCTGGGACGAAACGGTTACGTTTGGGAGAAAGGTTAAACATTCAAATATAGTTAAGCTTATTGGAATGTTTAGGTGCGGTAAAAAAGTGTATTTGGTTTATGAATTTGAAGATGGGAAGAGTTTAAGTGAAATCATACATAATTTGAGTTGGCAAAAGCGAATTAAAATCGCTTTGGGTATTGCAAAAGCGATTAAGTTCTTGCATTGTGAATGTTTGTGGATTGGTTTGGTTAATGAGGCGTTGACTCAGATAGTTTTCATTAACGGAAAAGATGTTCCTCGCCTTAAACTCAATCCGCCCGGAATAGGAGCATCATTTTTCGGCGTTAAAGGTTTCGTTTCATCATCTTTCATTACTCCAGGTACGTTATATAAGATAGCTGACACTGACATGTTATTGATATTTATAATTATATTTATTTTAAAAAAAATTATTATTGATGTCCACGTATTAATATTAGCGTTCGTGTTGTGTTTGATATGAGTATTTTTTAATTGTATCATTGATATAATGTTGTGAATTTTTTGTTTTCAGAGGAAAGGCTGAGAAAAGAAGTGAATGAGAAGAGTGAGATATATGATTTTGGAGTTATGTTGATTGAGTTATTAACGGGAAGAACGTCTGTGAACGACATAGAAGCAGTTGATCAAAAGAACAATATTGTTGAGTGGGCCCATTATTGCTACACTGACTGTCGTCTTGACACGTGGATAGATCCAGTTATGATGAAGGGTGGAGATGCATCGACATTTCAAAACGATATTGTTGAAACTATGAGTCTTGCACTGCACTGTACCGCAGGTGATCCCACCACGAGGCCATGCGCAAGAGATGTAGTGGAAGTACTAGAAACTGTTCACCGTAACAGAATCGCTTTTTGCTGATTTTTTTTGTTTGCGTGTTTTTTATCTTAGTTTTTTGAAAATGTTCTATTTTGCCTCTCTGAGTTCTTACTTTTTTTTTTCTACTTGCTATTTGATATGGTTAAAGTTTATAATTAGTTTATATAGCTTAAGTGAGATTTTGATGAAGGAATATTGTTAGGGAGATGTTTGCTTGATGTTTTATATATGGTAGCATGTTTGAAATACTTATAATGAGTGTAAAAGTAAATGTAAATAAATCGAATGTTATTAATAATAAATTAATTGTATGAAATCTTGTCACAAAACTTAATTATATGATATCAATGCATAGTGTATTAGGGGTGTTTGTGATATGTTTGAATATATTTTGACCGCTAAAAACTATCTAAATCGCAAAAGAAAAAACATATGTAATTCGGTTTAGGTTAGTTTAATTTTTAAAATAAAATCGAATCAAATCAACGTAGTTTGAATTGATTTGATTTTTTTAATAAAATATTCATTAAGTTTACGTAAACATATAAAAGACAACATAAATTTTTATTTAGTCATTCATATATTTTTCTAAATTGTAAAATACTATAAAAAATAAGGAAAAAAAAATCCAACAAAATACAAAAAGAATCAACCGACACAAAGGGCGACAAACCAACAAACAACAACCTAATGAAAAACAACAAAGAAAAAAAAGGAAACCATCAACCACCTAATACACGTAATAGAAAGAGAAGTAAAAATAAAAAGATGGATAAATACTTGCACAATAATCACCACCCAACATAGGTTAAGTTAGCTCTCATATCTCAAAGTCATCAAACACCGACCAAAAATACAAGTAAAATGCCAAAAGAAACCACTCGCACTATGATATGATTTTGAAGGCAAATGGTGAAGGAGGCAGAGTTCATAAGGGATCTATTAAAAAAATCAATTTTAAGCTAAAAAAATACATTTAGCTTTCACTTCTTCCAAAGAGAAGTTTATCATTACAAACCGACCATAGAGTCCACACCACGACATGCCAAATTATAATAAACTTAGCCTTACAACCTAAAGAAAGGAAAAACTCGAAAAAAGCTTAAGATCTATAGGAAGAGCTAAACACATCCTTAATCACCTAAAAATTTGTAGTGCCATATTAGTTTATCTGTCAAAAAGTACAGGTGTGCGTGTTGCCACAACAGGTAGAGACACTCAGAGGTATTAGTAGGTATATTACGAAGTATGATGGTTAGGGTTTTCTCATGATAGCGAGAAACCTTGTATGGTGGTATTTGACGGTGGTTTAGAGGTCTTTCTCGCGTGAGGTGAGATTCCTTGTATTTAGTGATGTGCTTAGGTATAAGCGTGTATGAGGTATGATTTGTCTTTTCTCTCATTGGGGAGATGTATTTATAAATCTCTTTTTGGCCTTAGGGTTTAGGTAACCCTTTAGGGGGCAACCGCTCCTTTGTGATCAGGAAAAGTTGTTGTCTGCTTTCAAGGGATAATGGTGACCTCACTCTACTTTGATTAACGGTATTACACGTGTCATCAATGCCAAGGACGAACCCTGAGGATATCACCTAGGAGGCATCACTTTTAGGCGAAAGCGCCCTTGTTAAGGACACTCACAAATATAACACTAAATAGTTTTTCAAGCACGAGGGCTTTGTTAACGAAAAAGTGTTTTTAAGTCCTTTCTTATTTGTGAGGTAAGCTATTCGCTCTTTGGTGTGTCCCTTAACTGATGGTGACTATTTATTAAAGGGGCGAGTCCCTTAGTTTGGGACGAATACCTCAACTGAAAACGACTATTTATTAAGGGACGAGTTCCTTAGCTGAAGACGAATACTTATAAAGAGGTGAGTCCTTTAGCTTAGGGTAAGTCAAAAAATGCATTTAGTTATTTCACATTTTTTTTCTTACCGTTCTTCGATCACAACTCAACATTAAGTTGCGCGAACAAAAATCAAGGATTATATATCCAATATATAAATAAGGTTATCATTAATTATTTTTATTGTTAATAAAGTTTATCTCAATTATATTACTAAACGAATGTTTGTTTTCTATTTAACTAAAATAAAATAAAAATAATTTATATCGTATACTATAATATAAATATTTTTTTTAAATGAATATATATTGATAGTGTAAAATATTTTTAAATTGTTAATCAATGAAGAGTATATATTATGTTAAATCACATTTTTATTTTTAAAATACTGATATAATATGATAAATATAAGAATTTTGATTAATTATGTGTAATATTGTTTTACACCTATCTCTTGTTGGAATTCAACCACGATCTATGGTGAATTCTTCTCAATCTTGATCTCAAGATTGTTATGTAATGACAATGAAGAAAAACAAGAACAAGTTTAAAGAAGACGAGTATGAACTGCATAGTAACTCTCTGCCCACAACTGTGAAATTTTATTATCACTTTGCAACTGCAAAACCGTGATTATCAAACTTGATTATTACAATGAAAAGAATTTCTCCCTATTTATAGATTTAGGTTAACTTGCATCTCAAGCTAAAGCTCAAACTATAAAAGCCTAAAAAAATCTAACATAATCTTTCTAAATCAAATCAAATCTTTCTAAAACAATGAATTACATATTTAACACACCACCTAATTCATTGTGTCTAAACTATCTACATTCATCATAGACCTTAGCTTCTTGAACACTTGGACTGACACTCCTTTCTTCATGATGTCTGTAATCTGATTCTCAAATTTGTAGTGTCCCAAGTTCATCTTTCCTTCTGCTACCTGCTCACGAAGATAATGAAACCTCATTTTGATGTGGTTGCTTCGACCATGTGCTATTGGATTCTTCACCTAGTTGATAGATGACATGTTGTCAATCTTCATGGTAATTGCTCCATGAGTCTTCACTGTTAATGAAGCTACTCAAGTCCATCCATCAAAGTGATTTTGCCTTAATCCAATGATCACCAAAATGATTACAACCTGTAAGATGTTTAACAACACGCTTAGCCCTCTCAAGCATCCTGGATTTCACATAGCCGCTCAAGGAAATCATCAACCCACAATGAATACTCTCCATTGTCTTCTTGAGAATTCTAACTACCACGAGTCCCCCAAGGAATACAAACACCTTTTGGAAAAGGATTTCTCAAGCTACCTTCAACAAAGATTTACGCCACCTTTAGAAAAAGGATTTTACATGTGTACACTTAATGCTTCTTACAAGCTTAATTGCACAAATGAAGTACAAGAACACCTAAGTGTTTCTAGCAAGTTTCTGAGCAACAACTCCTTTCTTTCTAATACAAAACTAATATTTTGTTTGGTCTTCTTGAGACTTGCATCGTATCAGCTCCAATTTTGCATTGCTTAAAAGCTTTCTTATTTGAGCACTACAACTTCTTTTCATGAGCTTTAAGCTTCATTTGATAAACTTCTTTTTTGAGCAGGTAATGCTTCTTTCAGCTTAACCATCAAGATCAACTAAGTTATTATGTTTCACTTATTGATGTTTCACTTGACTAGTTATACATGGTTTAGCATGTTGCATCGTTGTACACACATCCAAACAGTTTTCTTCAGCTTCTTCTTCATTGGGCATTCTTCATTTAAGCTTCAGCTTATAGCATTTTCTTCAGCACTTTGGCTTTGTATAGCAGCATGCTATCAACAACAATCTACAATACAATCAGCAATTCTTCAAACTTCTTGATCTTCAATTTATAGAGCTTGAGAGAATAGATTCATTGAGGGGCATTCTTGGAAACATACTCCACCGGCAATATCCCAACTTTCACATAAGGAATGGTCAACATCACTATACAAAAAGTTGTTCTTGCGCCACCTTATTGAGGTAGAGGTCAAAGTTTTTGTTTTCTTGTGTTCGGCTCAAAAAAATTCTTATCTTTATTCTTCTAGCATCTTCAGAGGCTTTAGATATTAACTTGATGAAGCGTGTTGCAGAAGAGTCATTCTTTATGTAATCTTCAGAACCTGTTCCTTCAGAACTTTTTCTTCAGAGTCTTCAGAATTCATTAAGTACATTCTTGTCTTCAGATATTGTGTCTTCAGAATCTTCATAACCATGTTCACCTGAATCACGTCTTCAGAATCTTCAGAACTTGTAACATTAGAAGCGCATCACATTAGAAAGTCTTATAGGCCTTTCTAATAAAGTCTCAATTAGAACGTCCATAATTAACGTTCATTAGAATCGTTGTATTAAAAACATTCATGAATCTTGATTTTATCTTGTATACACATATCTTTTCTTCCAGAGTGTTGATAACAGAGTCTGATGACGTCACATGTCTTCTTATCAGAGTCAGAACCACATTGACAATAGTCACACACTAGATAGAAATCATATCATACAGAATTATTCACTTAGACAACATGTGCAGTTATCATCAAAACTCAAAGGTTAGATGTTAAACCAAATCTTGTTCTTACACATGAGACTCAAGCATCCCTTGAAGCTCTTCCTTCATAAATATTGACAAGTCTTTCGACTCTTCTATGTCTACTACCACGTGGTCGAATTTTGGAGCCAATGACCTCAAGATTTTTGCAACAACTGATCTTTATGTCAACACTTCTCCTTATACCTTGATTTAATTCACCGATTTTGTAACTATAGTGAAGAAATCTGCTATACTTTCACTTTCTTCCATCTGAAGCGATTCATAGGTTCTCTTGTGAGTTTGTAACCTCACCTCTTTCACCTTCTCTGCACCTCAAAACGATTTTTCAAGATTCTCCCAAGCTTCTTTTGCTGATTCTACATCACTAACTTTTTCAAAGTTATCTGGATCAATATATTGATGAATTATAAAGAGAGTTTTATAATCTTTCTTCTTCAATTCTTTATATGTTGATTTCTCTTGATCTGTCGCAGTTTCTGCAAGCGGTGATAATTCCTCCTTCACAAGATCCCAAAGATCTTGGTAACAAAAAACCGCCTTAATCTGCTTGCACCAATTCTCATAATTATCTTTCTTGAGAATTGGAAGATTTGCTGGAAAGTGATCGTTCGGGTGATTCATCGCCAACACAGTTATTCTTCCCTTGAATCAAAACCGGAGCTCTAAATACCACATCTTAGAATTCAACCATGACCTATGGTGAATTCTTCTCAATTTTGATCTCAAGATTGTTATGTAATGACAATGAACAAAAACAAGAACATGTTTAAAGAAGATGAGTATGAACTGCAGAGTAACTCTCTGCCCACAACTGTGAGATTTCATTATCACTTTGTAATTGCAAAACCGTGATTATCAAACTTGATTATTACAACGAAAAATGTTCCTCTCTATTTATAGATTTAGGTTAACTTGCATCTCAATCTAAAACGCAAACTATAAAAGTCTAAAAAAATATCTAATCTGATATTTTTAAATCAAATCTAATCTTTTTAAAACAATAAATTACATATTTAACATCTCTTCAATAGCTTTAAACTCAACCTCTTTACCTATAAATAAGTTTGGTCTTATTGAGTAAAAGTAAACCCATTGAATCTATTATAGGGTTCATTAATTCTTTTAATTATAAATACATTTTCGTATTAAGGTCTTTTTATAAATTATTTTGGAAAACAACATACAAAGGGGATAAGATAAGAGTGAAGAATTTGACTTAACATGATAATGGAAATTGGAAAGTGAATATATATTACTACTTCATCTTATTAACCAAGAGTGAAGTGGAAGTGTAACATGACACCACTCACATAATGGTGGTACCCCATTTTATTCGTGGTTTCGCTGGGTTGTTTTGTCCTAATCTCAGACATTTTTTGTCTTGTTTGTGAAAATTTACCACAGAATAATAGCTAATAACACGCGATTCAATGTTCCATGCAGAAGCTCAGTTTGGCAGGGAAAAGAAGAAATAGTGTTTGGAACATTTTGATGCTCCCATGCTTATTAAATAGACCTATATTGATTCATATAAATATGTAGACGTATAATATTTAAATAAATGCAATAAAAATGGGTTTGGAGCATTTTGATGCTCCCATTTTGTTTTAGCTTTGCATTTATCATTTAATTCAAGGTTTATGCCATTTTATATGCTTTGAAAAAAAATACGATAATATCTTATTCAAACCCTACCAATTATCACCCTTCCTTTTCTGAAAATTTAAAATTTAAAATTTGTAGATGATAATAATTTTGTGTTGTCTTAGTTCATCCCTTTCAATCATATTCACCAATAAATAAATGGTGAGATTGATCCCATAAATTAGTTGATCTTCAAAATCAGAACTAAATTTTTAAAAAATCTTGAGAGTGGTTAAATAACATTAGGTAAAGAGTAATTAGAACACACAAAATTTGTAATTATTCTCTAATTAATACTATTATAGCTATTCAAAAAAAAAGTTTATTGACCCTTTATAGACCAAAATTTAAAAAAAAAATGTCACTAGTTGCACTAGAAGCATAAGGACTTAAAAAAATTCCTTAATTCTTTTACCAAAAAAATATATATTTTTAATCAATTTGATTTGGTTATTATATAATCAATTAGGCACAAAACATACTCCACCTATTGAGTAAAACTATGAGTATAGTTTGAGGATATTCTCAAACCATGCCGGACCACAAACTTTCTATAGTGCCTCACTTTCCTTCCATGTTCTAACTTCCTTTTTCTAAAAAATAAAATTTTTTCTTTTTTTCTCAACATTTATTTTCCACATTATGGCCTCTAAGCAATGATGGTTGTGCAAGAATCCTTTTCCTTTTTGTTGAATAAAACCGATCTCAAAGGTGTTTCCACAGTTAGAAGATTCGATGAATAAAGATGAGTCTAAACATAAAACAACCAGCTCATGATCTCTTACACTATGTTTGTTCTTGGAGACCATGCAAAAGGTTGTTTGGCTTCATTCTTGCAAGTCAAAAAAGCCTCTTTCACTCTGATTTTGTTATGTAAAGTCATCTTCTTTGGATAGCTTTAGTGGTAGGAAGTGATTAAATTCTTATTGTCTTTGCATTTTTCTCTATCCCTTTTGGTTACTTTTGTAGATTGGTCACAACAAAAACAACAACTTTCGTGGTTTGGTTCTACAGCTGGATTTTGTTATTGGACTTTAATGTGGTTAATGATGATGATGATCTTTGATCCACGTGCAAGTGCAAGTGCAAGCCATTAGATTTGATATTGCACTTTGCACACACTTATAGAGACCTAATTGACTCAATTTATAAAGATCAAAGTAGGTAAAAAGGATTGCATAGTTAGTACTTAGTAGTGCGATTGAGTATTGACCGATGCATTAGAAAAGTTGGTATGAAAGCTATTTGCATTGTTGGGCGTGAAAAGAGACGTTATATATGTTAACAAAAATAGATAGAGACACTCATACTTGTTAAAGAGGGTGGATCTACAATTTTGGTGCGTTTCAGAAAAAAAATACATACAAACGAAATATTTGAGAGGTCATATCCGTTTTGCCACCTCAATGTTACGTAGGGATGAAAATATATTTTGCGCACTTCGTGAAATTTTAAATCAAATTATCCACAAAATTAAGGTCAAGGTTTCGTGAAATTTTAAATCAAATTATCCACAAAATTAAGGTCAAGGTTGATGTATAGTCTATCATAAATTTATTTTTATATTTTAATATAAAATTTCAAAAGTTTGATTGATATGTTAACACTATTTTAAATAATATATTTTATGTTAAAATTTTCATCTCAACCAATAAATAACTGAGGTATAATTTTTAAACGCGTCGTATTTTAATTTTTTAATTTAAAATGTCATATATTATTTCGGTTGAAATAGATGACAGAAGGCCAAACTAATTTAGAGGTAATGCTTCGAATCACAACAACTATAATTTAATTTTTTATTTCTTTAAAAAAAAGATGTCTTTCTTTTTGTTTTATTTTTATTTAAAATATTAAATGATATATTCATTCGGTTACACTATTAACCGAGGGACTTGATACCTATATTTATTTATAAAAGAATCCGTTCTTTAAGATTTTCCTAAACCTAACTCGTATACAATCGCTTCAACCTCATAAACATCATTCTGTAGAATCGGTTGTGTTGCGGTGAAAATTGGATATCAAGCTATTTAAATTAACTTGAATCTTAATTCTTTTACAACCGAACTTTAATTTATCCAAAGGAAAGGTCTAAAGAAAGAAAAACCCTTTTCGCGATGTAATAACAACGCTAAGAGATCGGGGATCGGGGGTTGGTTATACCTAGGGAAGGTGTTAGCACCCTAAGCATCTGTAGTACTCTACAGGAACCTTTTGTTTGATTGCATGCTAAGTTGAGTAAATATTTGCTAAGGTTTGGGAAAAAAGGTGTAGGTTAAAACCTAAAGATATATACACTAAGTTTGCTCGCGAAGACATCGCGTCCTCTGCCTACGTATCCTAACTAGGATAGAATCAGAGCAATCGTAGTTCACCTCACCAAGTTTGAAGAACACTTGATTATGATCAAGGTTCAAAGGGGAACAAACATGACAATGTTTGTGTAGAGTTTAAGAAAACTCTCTAGATCTAAGTTGAACATTCAAGAGAGGGGAGTAAGTAATCATGACGATGATTCTTACATAGAGTTGACAAACTCTATACTAAGATTCTAGTTGAAGAACGCTCCTAGTAAAGGTGGGTTTCTTAGACTCAAAGCAAAGTATAATGGCTTCTAAACTAAGTTTTAAGGATGACTTAACAAAGTCAAAGAGTGGATGATGAGCTTTCCACGACACAAGGGTCAATGGAGAGACTTTTCCTTTGGAAGGAGAAAGGGGAGGCAACTTGGATGAGAACTAACAAGTTTCATCACTTGGGGAAAAGAAAAAACTTAACAAAGAAAACATCATGAAGAAAATAAGCATGGTAACAACCATTAAATGAACATGTTAAAGGTAAAAAACTAAAGATGCATTGATGACGATCAAAGCAAATAAGCAAAGCAAGAAATGTGACGACAGATCAAACTTAAAGTAATTTCTCAGAGGAAACAAATAATTTAAGGTAACAACCAAAAAAATATCATATCATGTTGACTAACACAAAGGGAATGAAAGATAAGCAAATAAACAAACATGAACAAGCATGGTGAGAAAGAAATTCATCAAGACGTGCGATAACGATCTCAAAACATAAACAACTTGCAAGTGGTCAAGAGGCAAGAAAATATGAACGATCATGGAATTTTAATTCATCACATGAAAATAGACATGAAAATGAATACAACACAAAAAGAAGGGAAAAAAAATAATAAAAGATGTACAAGTTATAAAAATTATGAAGTTAGTGAAGAATATGAACAAAATAAAACAAAGACTAAAAAAATAAAGGGCCATGGTGGGACTTGAACCCACGCCCCTTGGTAAACAAGGCTCAAACAAGAACCACTGGGCCACAGGGGGCGCGTGTGATGAAGAGGGAGAGAGAAAAGAAAAAATAAACAACATGTGAAAAATGAAAAAAAAAAAGACCAAAAGGGTTGATCTCCACGCACGGATCGAACCCAGGTCTTAGAGGTGAAAGGCGCGCTATGTGCAAGTGTGTTTACCACTGGGGTGGCTATACATCCGTTATGTAAAGTCACCCCATAAATATATATGGGATACTTACTTGGATTTCTGGGCAAACACAAGGCCATAAGAACAAGTGAAAAATTGATTTGCGTTTTGATGTGTAACCTGGTCAATTCTTTATGGATTGCAATGAAATTTTAGTGTAACTTGAATGAAATTACATGAGGATCACAGTGGTGGTGTTGTTTTTGAGAGATGATGCTTCTATTTTAAAATTCGATAGTGTATGCAAATGATCACTTTGAAATGCATTTTGAAGTGAAGCTCAAGTTCCAATCAGTTTTAAATCAAACCAGTCACATACACACACCACTACATACATATGGATGAGTGAATTCAAGCAAAAGTTTTGGTTCAACATAGTATGCAAAGCAAGGTGAGGTTCAAGATGCCAGTTGGCATTTATGAGATGCAGTTGGATGTTCAGTTCAGTTTAAATGCACAGCTAAAGCAAATAAATCACATACACATCTAAGAAACATGTCACTAAAGAAGACTGAGCATCAAAATCAGTTCAACACAGCTTGTGGTAAAAAAGTGGTTTTCAAATTGCCCTTTTGGCATTGTAAAGCATGAGAAAACTCAAATCAGTTTCTAGGCCTATTTAAGTCAAATAAAACACATAAAAATCTAAGAAACATGTTAATGAATGAGTTTGAGCAAAAGATCAGGTGCAAAATAGGCTGTAATGAGAAATGTCAATCAAGTTGCAAAATGGTATGTATGAAATGCATCAAGATGTTCAAGTCAGGTTTAAGGCACAATTACATCAAGTAGGTCATACACACATATCACATACATGCTGGCAAGTGAATTTAAACACAAGAAATGGTTTCAAAATGGCTGTGGTGAGAAATGAGGTTCATGATGCAATATCATACAGCAAGCACACTTAAACAACAGGTTTTCATTTTCAACATGAATCAGGAGCTAGTTCCTAGTTTTCAAAAATGCAGTTGAAATGCCAAACATACATTGCACAATGTCCAATCATACCAAGTTCACATACTAGTTTCAATTATGCTGACAAAGTGCCTATGTCCCTAAATCAGTTAGAAGCCAAACCAAACAGTGAGTGGTATGCATAGCAGTCTGTGGCAAAAATGAAAAAAATGCATACAAGCAGTTCATCATGAAAACACCAGTCTGGTTGCAAACAAGTCATGAAAGTAAGGTGTACATCATGCATATGAGGATGAATGGTATTGAATTCCAAACTGAGTCATACTTGAACCATATCAACAAAATGCATATCTAGTGAAATGTAAAATGGTTGATGATGCAGCTGGGAGTTTTCACTCAATGAAGTCTTGGATCAAATTAGTAGCATGCACACATTTTAAACATGACCAGTAGGATATCCTTAAGAGATTAAGCATGATGCATCTAGAGTAAAGAATGGAATGCTGTTGGAAAAAGAAGACAAAACTGTTTTGACAGAAGATGAATTTCAAGTGACAATCATTTTAAACCAGAACAGATGCATACACATATCATAAATGCTATAACAGTTATAATAGGGTTCAAAACCTAGGCACATCCTTTTTGAATCAAAAAGTAATATGATGATGGAAACAAATTGCAAGATCAAAGGGGCAACAACTGTCAAAAGGTCAAAACAGCAAGATATGTCCATATGCTCATCCACACAAACCTCAAACATGTATCCAAATGTTTACAGGCTTTAACATTAATAAAAAATCAGCTGTCATGAAAATTGGCATGCTCATGGTTTATATTCCTCAACACATTTTCTCAAAAATGCCAAAACATGGAAAAATGATGTAAAGTGCAAAGTCTATAGACTACATAGCTCTTGTAGACTATGTTGAACAAGTTAGAACACCAAGAAATCCAGATATCTTCCAAATGGCACCTAGCTTTGGAGCTTTCTTCTTCTTGAAGCAAAAATGCAAACCTTAGGACAGTTGGAGAAATGAGCTTCACCACTTGTTTACAATGCTTTGGACAGTTGATATATGATGTATATGAGGTGTATGAGTGATTAAAATATCAAGAACAAGCCTAGGTAAGAATTTGATTGTTTTTATGCATTGTGGTCAAAGTTGCTTGGTATGAAAGTTGACTTTTTGCAAAATGGTGTTTTTGAGTGTTTTAATGGTTGGAACACCTTCTATACCATGTTTGTGGATTGTGTGGATGGTTTTTGGTGAGTTTGAATGTGTGGAAATGAGTTTAGGGGCTGGGCTGCCTTGAGATTTTGTGAATTTGAAGTAAAGAGAGAGAGAGCTTGTGATTACTCTGATTTTTAGAGGGGCTCTGATGTGTGGAATGAGGTAGAGAAGTCCTTTAAAATTTTGGTGCGTTTTAGAAAAAAAAAAATACAAAACGAAATATTTGATGGGTCATATCTGTTTTGCCACCCTAATGCTATGTAGGGATGAAAATATATTTTGCGGACTTTGTGAAATTTTAATCAAGTTATTCACAAAATTAAGGTCAAGGCCGATGTATAGTCTATCATAAATTTATTTTTATATTTTAATATAAAATTTCAAAAGTTTGATTGATATGTTAACACTACTTTAAATAATATATTCTATGTTAAAATTTTCATCTCAACTAATAAATAATTGAGGTATAATTCTTAAACGCCTCGTATTTTAATTTTTTAAATTTAAAATGTCATATATTCTTTCGGTTGGAATAGATGACAGAAGGGCAAACTAATTTAGAGGTAATGCTTCGAATCACAACAACTATAGTTTTTTTTATTTCTTTAAAGGCGTCTTTCTTTTTGTTTTATTTTTATTTAAAATATTAAATGATATACTCATTCGGTTACACTATTAACCGAGGGACTTGATACCTATATTTATTTATAAAAGAATCCGTTTTTTAAGATTTTCCTAAACCTAACTCATATACAACCGCTTCAACCTCATAAACATCATTCTGTAGAATCGATTGTGTTGCGATGAAAATTGGATATCAAGCTATTTAAATTAACTTGAATCTTAATTCTTTTACAACTGAACTTTAATTTATCCAAAGGAAAGGTCTAAAGAAAGAAAAACCCTTTTCGCGATGTAATAACAACGCTAAGAGATCAGGGGTCGGGGGTTGGTTATACCTAGGGAAGGTGTTAGCACCCTAAGCATCTGTAGTACTCTACAGGAACCTTTTGTTTGATTGCATGCTAAGTTGAGTAAATATTTGCTAAGGTTTGGGAAAAAAGGTGTAGGTTAAAACCTAAAGATATATACACTAAGTTTGCTCGCGAAGACATCGCGTCCTCTGCCTACGTATCCTAACTAGGATAGAATCAGAGCAATCGTAGTTCACCTCACCAAGTTTGAAGAACACTTGATTATGATCAAGGTTCAAAGGGGAACAAACATGCCAATGTTTGTGTAGAGTTTAAGAAAACTCTCTAGATCTAAGTTGAACATTCAAGAGAGGGGAGTAAGTAATCATGACGATGATTCTTACATAGAGTTGACAAACTCTATACTAGGATTCTAGTTGAAGAACACTCCTAGTAAAGGTGGGTTTCTTAGACTCAAAGCAAAGTATAATGGCTTCTAAACTAAGTTTTAAGGATGACTTAACAAAGTCAAAGAGTGGATGATGAGCTTTCTGAAGGTGAGATAATACTTAGAAGGGGGGTTGAATAAGTATGAAAGATTAAAAACTTAGAATTAAAACACAATTATTTTTATCCTGGTTCGTTGAACTCAACTACTCCAGTCCACCCTTCCTAGAGTGATTTGCCTTTCTCAACAAGGACTTAATCCACTATTTAATCAAACAGATTACAATAGTAACACCTAAGAACAACTGTTCTTAGTCTTCTCAAGAGCTACTGATTCCAACTGAATCCTCTTAAGGAAATCCTTTACAATTAATGTAAATCTAATACAAGAGTAAGAATGCTTCTAAAAAGATTTTATCACAACAGTGATATTTCTCTTAAGTTTAAGTACAAATAATTCTATGAATGAATATGAGAATATGAGAGCTTGAATGTTTCAATTTCTTTTTAGCAAAAATGTCTAACTGAAGAATTTGGTGGAGTCTTCCTTTTATAGGCAGCTGATCGAAGGAGAGCTGAGCGTTGAGAAGAGTGTCTCAAAAAGGTCTGAGCCTTTTTGTCTTCACATCAAGTGACCTTTCCTAGAAGAAGAAAGCACAGAAAAATACTTTTTATCTGTGTTCTTATGTCTAGCATAAATGAGGAAAGAGACGTTTGATTTTCTCCAACGGATATATTCTTTGAATATTTCTTCTTCAGTTTTCAGCAAGTTCATCAGAGTCTGATTGGGTCAGAGTCTTCTAATGATGATCAGAACTATGCTGGATCAGAGTCTTCTGCAGCATGTGTGCTTTCAGCGTGTTAAATATCAGAGCATATTTGAAACAGAACTTCAGTACTGGCAGCTTTAGTACTTTCAGAATCTTCTGTAGAAACTATGCTTTGAAAAAACTCTTCATACAATATTCTTCTTTGCTTCAGATTCTTCTGACTTGCTTCAGATCCTTCTGGAGCTTCTGCTTCAGAATCTTCTGGAGCTTCTTGCTACAGATTCTTCTTGAGCTTCTTGCTTCAGATCCTTCTGGAGGCTACACCCAGGATCTTCTATTGGCAGCAATTAGAATCTTCTAATGAGTGCATCTGGCGCTTCAGAGTCAGTTACTTTCTTGTATACCATTCAGATTTGCTTCTGGAGTATCAATTTCTTTACTATCTGCAGTAAAACCTCTCAAGCAGATTTTAGAGTATATAATTCTTAAATACAAAATTTCTTAATAGTTATCATCAAAGCATAGAGATATTATTAAGAACCAATCTGTGTTCTAACAATCTCCCCCTTTTTGATGATGACAAAAACATCAGAAATTTTGTTTAATTGAAAATATTAGAATTATAACTCCCCCTGAGATGTTGAATCTCCCCCTGAGTTAAATATAGAAAAGGAATAGAAACTTCCCTTTTGTCTTGAGTATACTTCAGAGTTAGATCTTGTTTGTTCTTTTAACATTTGAAGGTCAGAATGTCCTGCAGATTTAAGATTCAGAGTTTGATAACAGTCAAATGATCTGAGAGACTCAGAGTTTCTTTTATAGAATTTACTTATCAAATGTTCTGAAATAGTCAGAGTAAATGTTAGATAGAATAAATATGTCTGAAGTTTCATTCTGGTGAAGTTATATTAAACAGTTCAGATCTATATTTTCTCCCCCTTTTTTGTCATAAGCAAAAAGTAAAACTTTAAAAAGACAATTAAAAGGAAATAGTAAATAAGATAATTCAATGGAGAAAACTTTGATTCATTCAAAAGATCAAGAATACATAGGCAAACATCATAAGATATAGCAATAAAGTACAGATGCAAACAACAAATGCAAAAACATTAGAATGAAAAAAAATCTAAGAGTGTTTGGACAAAAGCATCTTCAATAGATCTGTAATCTCAGAGGATGATTGCTCTTGCTTGGACATCCACTTAGCCATAGTTTCATTCTTTTGATCTTTCTTTGACATCCATTATGTCATATCCTCAGACTTCTTATCCTGCTTTGCCATCCAGGACTTGATCTCTGACTGGCCAGCTTCCAGAGCAGCAATCTTATCTTCAAAATCTGGATGTTCTTTCTTTAACTCAGATGAAGAAGTATGATTAGGTTCTGGAGCTTGAACAGAGTCAATTTCCATTGGTTCTGTAGAGTCTGGAGCATTGGAATCATAAGTAGGGTCTACTAGAGTCATAGCCAACGGATTTTCCGCAAATGCAATGTCAGTAGATTCTGTTGATGGTGGAGGAGGATCTGTAAGGAGCAGAGGATCAGATTTCTTGACAGTCCAGAATAGAGTCCTTGCAGCCTCAGCAAATCTGAGCTTCGCATCATCAGAACAGATATTCTTCAGATTTGAGGCCACAGAGTTGAATCTGTTGATGAATCCATTCCAGATGATGTCAGATTCTTTGGCATCCATTGTTGCTGAGCATTTCTTCTGAACAGTACCTAAATACAACTGTATTTCTTGCAAAAATGATTGAAATAAAGGATTAATATTAAGTCTGGGCTTAGGATGTAACAGAGTTTCCAGAGTTACAGGTTTAGGTTTGGGAGTTGGTGGAAAAATTGATTTCTGAATAGAGATCAGAGGAGGAGGATAATATGGAATGAATGGTATCTCAGGAGCTTTTTCTTGGATCTGATTAAGGCATTTAACAAATGAGGTTTTGCTCTGGTGTGAAGGGTAACTACATCAAAAGTTTCATTTGAGTAGGGTTGGAAGGCAGATTTGGGTGGTTCATCAGATGCAACATTTGTATCAGATGTAATTGGCAGAGTTGAAGCAATAGCTTTATCAGATTTTGCAGAACAGGATATAGTTGCTAATGAATCTAAATCTGATTTGGATTTTATATATTCAAGAATCACAGATGGAAGGGTCATTGTGGGTTTTGGTTTCAGAGGGTTGATGGGGTCAGATGGTTCAACTCTGTCATAAAAGTCTTTGAGTTTGAAACCATAAGCCAGATTATGAAACAGAGAAGATACTTGAGCACAAGATATAGATGTTCTTGGGTTGGTACTTGGAATCAGTATTTCAGATGATGGTGCAGGTGTGGGAATAGGATCTGGAATGGGAGCTTTTGAAGGTATAATGGGTTCAGGTTGGTTTACCTCAGAGTATTTTTGAGATGGAGAGATTAGAAAATCTGGGTGGAGGTCTGATTCTGAGGAGTTGGAGGAGGTGGTTGGTGTGCAGGAAGTAGAAGATACTTGAAACACAGTTTTTAAGGGTGTGACATCAAGAACTTCTGTTTCAGGAATGTGGGGTTCAGAAGTGTTGGTTGGTTCTGAAGGAATTTCAGAGGGTTTTGATGGTTGTTCTGAGATGGGTGAATCAGATGGAATTGGGATTGGTTCAGATGTGACTGGAACAAGTGTTATTTTTGTAGGTACAAAAGCAGTGGGTTCAGATGATTTTGATGATGGATCATTTGAAGATGGTTGATTTTCAGAGGCTTTTTCTGGTTGAGATTCTTGTAGTTTTTCAGGTTATTGTTCTTGTGGGTGCTGTTGTTGTTCAGATGGCTTTTGTTTAGGTGGTTCAAAGGATTTTTGTTGTACAGAAGGTTGTGGTTGTTGTTCTGTAGGTTGTTTCTGTGAAGGTTGTTTTTTAGGAACAAAATGTTTGACTTGGATTTTTGGTTGAGATGATGGTGGTACAGATACTTTTGGTGTTTGAATGGTTTGTGTTGTTGTTGGTGTTGGAACAGAACTTTGTTTTTGTGGTGATTTAGAACTAGGAGCAGTAACAGAAGTAGTTTGTGTAGAGGGTGGTTTAGGAACAGACTTAATATTAGAATCATTTAAAACAACATTACTTGCAGAAGATACAGAAGATTTAGTACCTTTTATCTTGATTCTTTTGGCTGGTACAGAAGAAGTGTCTCCAGAATCTTTTCTCTTCAAGAGCTTCTGTGGCTTCTCAGCAATCTTTGAAGGTGAGAAAATTACTTAGAAGGGGGGGGGGGGTTGAATAAGTAAGAAAAATATTCAAATATTTAAACACAGTTATTTTTATCCTGGTTCGTTAAACTCAACTACTCCAGTCCACCCTCTCAAGAGTGATTTGCCTTTCTCTGTCAAGGACTTAATTCACTATTTAATCAAACAGATTACAATAGTAACACCTAAGAACTACAGTTCTTAGTCTTCTCAAGAGCTGCTGATCCCAACTGGATCCTCTTAAGGAAAACCTTTTACAAACAATGTGAAACAATTACAAGAGTAAAAATGCTTCTAATAAGCTGTTATCACAACTGTGATATTTCTCTTAAGTTAAAAACAATGTTATAGCAAAATAGGATTATAAGAGCTTTGAGAGATTTGCTTTGATGAGTGATTTTTGCAAGAAGTTCGATGCTGAAGAAGATGGAGTGGACTTCTTTATATAGGCACTTAGATCCATGAAGTCTTCTCAACGTTGAAGGCTGTGCTGAAAAGCCTGGAGCCTTTTGTCTTTACATTGGAGGCTGTGCTGAAAAGCCTGATGCCCTTTTGTCTTCACTTTGCAGAAACTTTCCTTAGAATGGAATGCACAGATAAAACCTTTTTGTCTGTGTTCTTGTGTCTAGCACAAAAGAGGAAAGAGCTGTTGAGATAAGCCAACGTACATATTTAAATCTTCTTCACTAAGTAAGTTCATCTTTCAATATTAGAGTCTGAATCTTCAGAATCTCCAGAGTAGAGATCTTCTGTATCTTCAGAGTCTTGGATGTTCTTCAGATTGAGCTGAATCAGAGTGTGTGCATCAAGTGTGCTTGAGCGTGTAAATCCATCAGAGCAGAGTCTTCTATTCTTTAGAGGCTCCTGCTTCAGAATCTTCAAAAGACAGCAATCAGATTCTTCTGGGAGCAGCGTTCAGATCTTCATTTAAGATGCTCTTGAACCTTTGAAGCCTTTCATAATAACATTGTTCAGATCCAAATTTACTCTTTTAAGAATATTTTCTTTAGTACCTGTAGCAAACAATCTAGAACAAATTTAGAGTATATAATTCTTGAATACAAAATTCATAAGTGTTATCATCAAAACATAGAGATATAACTAAGAAACAATCTGTGTTCTTACAATCTTGACTTTCTTCTGAGCAGGTGCAGCTTCTACTGCTGGCTGAGTCCTCTTTCTTTTTAGTTGAGCTTCTTCTTCTTCTTCTGCATCAGGTAGGGGTTGTCTTGCTAGTTGTATCACGTTTGCAGGAACAACCTTTCCTTCCTTCTTACATTCATCAATGTACATAACCACAATGTGTCTGGGCTCTTCAGCAAAGAACAATGGAAAGTCATCTACAGGAACCCTCTTCTTACTCAATTCAGACACATTCAGCTTCTTGGGAGCTGTTGTGAGTTCATCAACTATTTTGAGTCTCTGAAGACTTTTAGCATTCAGAGGCTTTCCCATTATGAATTCTAATTCCTCTGTAACTCCAGCAGCGTACAGAGCAGAGATCAAACCATTCTCAGTTAGAAGATCTGAGATCAACCTTCCAAAGGGGATCCAGGTTCTGATCTTCTGTCCTTTCTCTTTCACATACTCTCTAAATGCATTTATATGGTTCCACAGATGCATAAAAAGAATATATGGAAGATCTACCTTGGTGCTCTGACTGAGGCAATATATGAAATAAAGCTGTTCATAATTGACATAGTCTGGAGAGTTTGTTGACTTCCTATGATGGATGCATCCCATGAAGATCTTGGCCCAGATCTTGTAATCAGGCTTCAGATCCTTGAATTCGTTAGAAGCTTGACCAGCAGTCATCACTTCTTCATACACCTCATCCATGTCCACACGCCCAGCTGGCAAGTGGGAAACACCATCTGTTTCTTCATATCCAATTAACTTTCTGATCAGATCTTTTGTGATAATGATTTCTTTACCCAGTACAGAAGATAAGATGAATTTGGGGTAAACTGAGGCATGGATCCAGAATTCTTTCACAAGGAGGGGGTAAACTGGTCCAAAGAGTCTATCAAAGTACTTAACCCATCCTTGAGCACCAATGATAGAACGAAATTCAAAACCATTTTCTGCAAGAGAATCAAACTCTACCATGGATTCACACAAAACCACCAATTTCTCAACAGGGGTTAAAAGAGTTCTTTTGGGAGGAGAATAAGGAGCAACGCCCATGTTTGCAGAAGTTACTGCAGCCATTGAAGATTGGAATTGAGCAGCTGTTGATGATAAAGTTGCCATTGAAGAATGCTTTGTCAAACGCTTAGGTTTATGGTTTTTATGCAGAGCAAAGAGAAGATGAAAACGCATATAATTTTCTAAGATTGTGAAAAGTGTGAAAGTGAAGATAAGTCATGTATTTATACTAAAACATTTAGGCATACTAACAGTCAGAATTTGCATGGTTTAACAAGCATTAAATGAAAAGAATAATAATCATTTCAAGCATTAATTGCTTCTGACAATTTGGGGGGAAAATCAAGATTTTCACTATTCAAACTTCACCTCAAACGTCTCTTCAATAATGTACATGCCACCTCTTCAAATTTGGTGTGACACGTGTTTGCTTGCATGTGTTCTAAATTCTCTTGAGAGATGAAACATTAACCAACGTTCATATCTTCTAAGGATTTTTAGTTCAGAGTTTCACCAAAAGAAAATATTAAGCAGAATAAATAAGCAATCAGAAGAAATACTTCAGAGCATTAGGCATTTTTGCATCTGTAAAAATTTGCTTCTGACAAATATTATTCTGGACAAAAATCCATACCAATATTTTTCAGAATAAATTTAAATCTATCTTCAACAAGGGGTTTTGTAAAAATATCTGCCCATTGATGATCTGTATCAACAAAGGCTAAATTTATGATTCCCTTTTGAACATAGTCTCTGATGAAATGATGCTTAATTTCTATATGTTTTGCCTTAGAATGTAAAATGGGATTCTTGGACAAACATATAGCAGAAGTATTATCACAAAAGATAGGAATGTTACTTTCAAAAATTTGATAATCTTCTAGTTGACTTTTCATCCAGAGCATCTGCGTGCTACATCCAGCAGCAGCAATGTATTCTGCCTCTGTGGTTGAAAGTGCAATTGTAGGTTGCTTCTTGTTGTACCAGGAGATTAGATTTCTTCCTAGAAATTGACAACTTCCAGAAGTACTTTTTCTTTCCACTTTGTCTCCAGCGTAGTCAGCATCACAGAATCCAACTAATTTGAAATTATCAGATTTTCTGTAACACAAACCCACATTAGAAGTACCTTTCAGATACCTTAGAATCCTCTTGACAGCTGTCAAGTGTGATTCTCTAGGATCTGATTGGAATCTAGCACACAGACAAACACTGAACAATATGTCAGGTCTAGAAGCAGTAAGATAAAGAAGAGAGCCAATCATACCTCTGTAGAGCTTCTGGTCTACTTTCTTACTTACCTCTTCCTTGCCAAGTGAGCTAGTAGGATGCATGAGAGTCTTTGCCAGCTTACTATCAGCCATGTTAAATTTCTTCAGAAGTTCTTTAACATATTTTGTCTGATGTATGTAAGTGCACTCTGGAGTTTGATTGACTTGGATTCCTAGAAAGAATCTGAGTTCTCCCATCATTCTCATTTCAAATTCTGCCTGCATACATGTAGCAAACTCCTTTCCAAGCATAATATTTGTTGATCCAAAAATAATATCATCTACATAAATTTGACAAATTAGAAGATCTTTCTTAATTGATTTACAAAAGAGTGTTGTATCCACTTTGCCTCTGATGAAATTTTTCTCCAGAAGAAAATTGCTCAATCTCTCATACCAAGCTCTGGGAGCTTGTTTTAATCCATATAGAGATTTCTTTAATTTGAAAACATGATCTGGAAATTTTTCATTTTCAAAACCAGGAGGTTGGTGGACATAAACTTCTTCTTCTATAATACCATTAAGAAAGACACTTTTAACATCCATCTGATACAGAGTGATGTTATTTTGTGCAGCAAATGAAATAAGAAGGCGTATAGATTCTAACCTTGCCACTGGAGCATATGTCTCAGTGTAATCAATACCTTCTTGTTGACTGTACCCTTGAGTAACCAGCCTTGCCTTATTCCTTTCAACTTCTCCTTTCTCATTCAGCTTATTTCTGAAGACCCATTTTGTACCAATTATATTGAATCCTTGTGGTCTTTGAACTAGATCCCATACATCATTTCTGGTAAATTGATTTAGCTCTTCTTTCATAGCAATAATCCAATCATTGTCTTGCAGAGCTTCATCTACAGAAGATGGTTCAATTTCTGACACCAGTCCAAATAGTGATGCTTCAGATGATCTTAGAAAGGATCTTGTTCTGATGGGATCATCCTTCTTTCCAATAATGACATCCTCTGGATGAGAAGCTTTAATTCTGGATGATGATCCTCTAATAGTTGATTCTTCAGAAATGTTTAGATTATTCATCTGAGAAGTTAAAGGAGTAGCATCTGGTGTTGCTTTTGGTTCCTTCACTTGAATTTTGTCTGCTTCTGGAACTTCAGAGTCAATGAAGACTACTTCCCTATCTGCAGAGTTTTCAGACTGCTTTGGTTTTTCAGAGCCAAGCTTATCATCAAATTTGACATGAATGGATTCTTCCACAATCTGTATCTCAGTGTTGTATACTCTGTAGCCTTTAGAGCGTTCAGAATATCCAAGCATGAAACACTTCTGTGCTTTGGAATCAAACTTGTTCAGATTTTCCTTAGTATTTAACATATAGCAAATACATCCAAAAGAATGAAAATATGAAACGTTGGTCTTTCTGTTCTTCCACAGCTCATAAGGAGTCTTTTTCAGAAGAGGTCTTACTGACACTCTGTTCTGAATGTAACAAGTTGTGTTGATTGCTTCTGCCCAAAAGTGTTTTGCCAGATTTGTCTCATTGATCATGGTTCTGGCCATTTCTTGCAGAGTTCTATTTTTCCTCTCTACAACCCCATTCTGTTGTGGAGTTCTAGGACAGGAAAAATCATGAGCAATGCCATTTTCAGAAAAATATTTTTCAAAATATTTATTTTCAAATTCACCACCATGATCACTTCTGACTTTTATAATTTTGAAATCCTTTTCATTCTGGACTTGCTTGCAGAAGTCAAAGAACACAGAATGTGACTCATCCTTGTGTTTTAAGAACTTTACCCATGTCCATCTACTATAGTCATCAACAATGACTAATCCATACTTATTGCCTCTGATGGATGCAGTTTTCACTGGTCCAAACAGATCAATATGAAGTAATTCTAGTGGTTTGGAGGTAGAAACAACATTTTTTGATTTAAATAAGGATTTTGAAAACTTCCCCTTTTGGCATGCTTCACAAAGAGCATCTGAAGTGAACTTCAGATTAGGGAGTCCTCTGACAAGATTAAGTTTATTAATCTAAGATATACGTCTCATATTAATATGGCCCAATCTTCTGTGCCAGACCCATTGCTCTTCATTAACAGACAAGAGGCATTTAACATTTTGAACTTTAAGTTCTGAAAGATTTATTTTATAAATGTTGTTTTTCCTCTTACCACTAAATAGGATAGAGTCATCCTTTTGACTAATAGCTTTACAACATTTTTGATTAAAGGTGATATCATAACCATTGTCACTTAATTGACTTATGGACAATAAGTTATGCTTTAACCCTTCAACAAGTAAAACATTAGTAATAGAGGGAAGTTTACCATTTCCAATAGTGCCAGATCCAATGATCTTGCCCTTCTAGTTCCCTCCAAAATTCACATCACCTCCAGATCTAAGTTCCAGGCTTTGGAACATAGACTTTTCTCCTGTCATGTGTCGTGAGCATCCAGAGTCCAGGTACCATGATTGGTGTCCTGACCTTGCTGCTAAGAACATCTGCAACATGAATTATTTTGTTTTTAGGTACCCAGATCTTCTTGGGGCCTTTGGGGTTAGTTGGTTTGTAGGTTTGTCTAAACTTCAATTTTTCAACATAATGTTTATTCTGACTTGCCTTGGGTTTAAACACATAAGTATTCTTCTCAGAGCTTGTGTGTTTAATGTCATTTAAGTGACCAAATTTAAATTGAGAATACAAAGGTGTCTTCTTGATGAAAAGTTTGTCAACAGATTTTGGATTACTTCCAGATGAAGATTCATATCCAATACCTCTTCTGTTGTTCCCACTAACACCATAGATCATAGAAGCCATCTTGCTTCTGTCTATGCTCTTAGTAAGGAATCTCTGAAAGTTAGAGTCATATTTTTCTAAAATGTTTTCACATGACTTAGTCTCAGATTCAGATTCTTGTTGAGTTATTTCAAAGTCATTTTTTATTTTCAGATTAATTTCTTTTTGCTCAACAAGTTCTGTCTTCAGAAGATCAATCTCAGATTCAAGATTGCTTTTCAGCTTCTTGTATTTGAGTTTGATATTGTTATAACTTTTAAGAACTTTTGATAAAACCTTTATAAGTTCTTCTTTGGTAAGTTTAGCCATTACCTCTTCAGCGTCATCATCAGATTCAGAATCTGATTCATATCCTGAGGTTCCTTCCTCCTGATCTTCTGTGCTGGCCATCAGTGCAACATTAGCACATTCTTCTTCTGATTCAGAAGATGATTCAGATTCATCTGAGTCATCCCATGTTGCCATCAGAACCTTCTTCTTTTTGTTAAACTTCTTCTTGGGTTTTTCTTTTTGAAGCTTGGGGCAATCATTCTTGTAATGCCCAGGTTCTTTGCACTCATAACACACAACTTTTTTCTTGCCACATCTTCTGTGCCCAAAAGATTCCTTTTTATGATCAGATCTTCTGAAGTTGTTGAACTTCTTTCCCTTCTGCTTCCAGAGTCTGTTTATCCTTCTGGACAGCATGGATAATTCATCTTCTTCTTCAGAAGAAGATTCTTCAGAGCTTTCTTCAATAACCTGCAAAACTTTAGCAGATTTATTAGATTTTAAGGCAACAGATTTACCTTTTTCTTTCTTCTGAGGTTCATCTTCCTCAAGCTCAATTTCATGGCTCCTCAGTGAGCTGATGAGTTCTTCTAAAGAGATCTTGTTCAGATCTTTAGCCATCTTCAAGGCAGTCACCATTGGTCTCCATCTGGTAGGTAGACTTCTGATGATTTTCTTTACATGATCTGATGTAGAGTATCCCTTGTCCAGAACCTTTAGCCCAGCTGTGAGGATCCGAAATCTGGAGAACATAGCTTCAACAGATTCAGAGTCTTCCATCTTGAAGGCCTCATACTTCTGGATCAGAGCCAGAGCCTTTGTCTCCTTGACTTGAGAGTTTCCCTCATGAGTCATTTTTAAGGATTCAAACATATCAAAAGCAGTTTCCCTGTTTGTAATTTTTTCATACTCAGTATGAGAAATTGCATTCAATAATATTGTTCTGGCCTTGTGATGATTTCTAAAATCTTTCTTCTGAGCATCTGTCATAGATTTTCTGTCTATCTTCTTGCCATTCCTATCTGTGGGATGAACATATCCATCTATGACTAGATCCGATAGATCAGCATCATGTCCAAGAAAAAAACTTTCAATTCTGTCTTTCCAGTAATCAAATTTCTCCCCATCAAACATAGGGGGTTTGGTGTTGATTCTGTCCCTTTCTTCATATTTATTGTTAATGTTGGATGTTGTATTATCAGCCATAGTAACAACTAAATATATATCAAAGTATTTCTCTCTGGATCTTTACTGACATTGTTAAGTGGTAGCACACACAGAACCGGAGCTCTGATGCCAACTGAAGGTGAGATAATACTTAGAAGGGGGGTTGAATAAGTATGAAAGATTAAAAACTTAGAATTAAAATACAATTATTTTTATCCTGGTTCGTTGAACTCAACTACTCCAGTCCACCCTTCCTAGAGTGATTTGTCTTTCTCAACAAGGACTTAATCCACTATTTAATCAAACAAATTACAATAGTAACACCTAAGAACAACTGTTCTTAGTCTTCTCAAGAGCTACTGATTCCAACTGAATCCTCTTAAGGAAATACTTTACAATTAATGTAAATCTAATACAAGAGTAAGAATGCTTCTAAAAAGCTTTTATCACAACAGTGATATTTCTCTTAAGTTTAAGTACAAATAATTCTAAGAATGAATATGAGAATATGAGAGCTTGAATGTTTCAATTTCTTTTTAGCAAAAATGTCTAACTGAAGAATTTGGTGGAGTCTTCCTTTTATAGGCAGCTGATCCAAGGAGAGCTGAGCGTTGAGAAGAGTGTCCCAAAAAGGTCTGAGCCTTTTTGTCTTCACATCAAGTGACCTTTCCTAGAAGAAGAAAGCACAGAAAAATCCTTTTTGTCTGTGTTCTTGTGTCTAGCATAAATGAGGAAAGAGACGTTTGATTTTCTCCAACGGATATATTCTTTGAATATTTCTTCTTCAGTTTTCAGCAAGTTCATCAGAGTCTGATTGGGTCAGAGTCTTCTAATGATGATCAGAACTATGCTGGATCAGAGTCTTCTGCAGCATGTGTGCTTTCAGCGTGTTAAATATCAGAGCATATTTGAAATAGAACTTCAGTACTGGCAGCTTTAGTACTTTCAGAATCTTCTGTAGAAACTATGCTTTGAAAAAACTCTTCATACAATATTCTTCTTTGCTTCAGATTCTTCTGACTTGCTTCAGATCCTTCTGGAGCTTCTGCTTCAGAATCTTCTGGAGCTTCTTGCTACAGATTCTTCTTGAGCTTCTTGCTTCAGATCCTTCTGGAGGCTACGCCCAGGATCTTCTATTGGCAGCAATCAGAATCTTCTAATGAGTGCATCTGGCGCTTCAGAGTCAGTTACTTTCTTGTATACCATTCAGATTTGCTTATGGAGTATCAATTTCTTTACTATCTGCAGTAAAACCTCTCAAGAAAATTTTAGAGTATATAATTCTTAAATACAAAATTTCCTAATAGTTATCATCAAAACATAGAGATATTATTAAGAACCAATTTGTGTTCTAACACTTTCCACGACACAAGGGTCAATGGAGAGACTTTTCCTTTGAAAGGAGAAAGGGGAGGCAACTTGGATGAGAACCAACAAGTTTCATCACTTGGGGAAAAGAAAAAACTTAACAAAGAAAATATCATGAAGAAAATAAGCATGGTGACAACCATTAAATGAACATGTTAAAGGTAAAAAAACCAAAGATGCATTGATGACGATCAAAGCAAATAAGCAAAGCAAGAAATGTGACGACAGATCAAGCTTAAAGTAATTTCTCAGAGGAAACAAATAATTTATGGTAACAACCAAAAAACTATCCTATCATGTTGACTAACACAAAGGGAATGAAAGATAGGCAAATAAACAAACATGAACAAGCATGGTGAGAAAGAAATTCATCAAGACGTGCGATAACGATCTCAAAACATAAACAACTTGCAAGTGGTCAAGAGGCAAGAAAATATGAACGATCATGGAATTTTAATACATCACATGAAAATAGACATGAAAAGGAATACAACACAAAAAGAAGGGATAAAAAATAATAAAAGATGTACAAGTTATAAAAATTATGAAGTTAGTGAAGAATATGAACAAAATAAAACAAAGACTAAAAAAATAAAGGGCCATGGTGGGACTTGAACCCACGCCCCTTGGTAAAGGGGCCTCAAACAAGAACCACTGGGCCACAGGGGGCACGTGTGATGAAGAGGGAGAGAGAAAAGACAAAATAAACAACATGTGAAAAATGAAAAAAAAAAAGACCAAAAGGGTTGATCTCCACGCACGGATCGAACCCAGGTCTTAAAGGTGAAAGGCACGCTATGTGCAAGTGTGTTTACCACTGGGGTGGCTATACATCTGTTATGTAAAGTCACCCCATAAATATACATGGGATACTTACTTGGATTTCTGGGCAAACACAAGGCCATAAGAACAAGTGAAAAATTGATTTGCGTTTTGATGTGTAACCTGGTCAATTCTTTATGGATTGCAATGAAATTTTAGTGTAACTTGAGTGAAATTACATGAGGATCACAGTGGTGGTGTTGTTTTTGAGAGATGATGCTTCTATTTTGAAATTCGATAGTGTATGCAAATGATCACTTTGAAATGCATTTTGAAGTGAAGCTCAAGTTCCAATCAGTTTTAAATCAAACCAGTCACATACACACACCACTACATACATATGGATGAGTGAATTCAAGCAAAAGTTTTGGTTCAACATAGTTTGCAAAGCAAGGTGAGGTTCAAGATGCTAGTTGGCATTTATGAGATGCAGTTGGATGTTCAGTTCAGTTTAAATGCACAGCAAAAGCAAATAAATCACATACACATCTAAGAAACATGTCACTAAAGAAGACTGAGCATCAAAATCAGTTCAACACAGCTTGTGGTAAAAAAGTGGTTTTCAAATTGCCCTTTTGGCATTGTAAAGCATGAGAAAACTCAAATCAGTTTCTAGGCCTATTCAAGTCAAATAAAACACATAAACATCTAAGAAACATGTTAATGAATGAGTTTGAGCAAAAGATCAGGTGCAAAACAGGCTGTAATGAGAAATGTCAATCAAGTTGCAAAATGGTATGTATGAAATGCATCAAAATGTTCAAGTCAGGTTTAAGGCACAATTACATCAAGTAGGTCATACACACATATCACATACATGCTGGCAAGTGAATTTAAACACAAGAAATGGTTTCAAAATGGCTGTAGTGAGAATTGAGGTTCATGATGCAATATCATACATCAAGCACACTTAAACAACAGGTTTTCATTTTCAACATGAATCAGGAGCTAGTTCCTAGTTTTCAAAAATGCAGTTGAAATCCCAAACATACATTGCATAATATCCAATCATACCAATTTCACATACTAGTTTCAATTATGCTGACAAAGTGCCTATGTCCCTAAATCAGTTAGAAGCCAAACCAAACAGTGAGTGGTATGCATAGCAGTCTGTGGCAAAAATGAAAAAAATGCATACAAGCAGTTCATCATGAAAACACAAGTCTGGTTGCAAACAAGTCATGAAAGTAAGGTGTACATCATGCATATGAGGATGAATGGTATTGAATTCCAAACTGAGTCATACTTGAACCATATCAACAAAATGCATATCTAGTGAAATGTAAACTGGTTGATGATGCAGCTGGGAGTTTTCACTCAATGAAGTCTTGGATCAAATCAGTAGCATGCACACATTTTAAACATGACCAGTAGGATATGCTTAAGAGATCAAGCATGATGCATCTAAAGTAAAGAATGGAATGCTGTTGGAAAAAGAAGACATAACTGTTTTGACAGAAGATGAATTTTAAGTGACAATCATTTTGAACCAGAACATATGCATACACATATCATAAATGCTATAATAATTATAATAGGGTTCAAAACCTAGGCACATCCTTTTTGAATCAAAAAGTAATATGATGATGGAAACAAATTGCAAGATCAAAGGGGCAACAACTGTCAAAAGGTCAAAACAGCAAGATATGTCCATATGCTCATCCACACAAACCTCAAACATGTATCCAAATGTTTACAGGCTTTAACATTAATCAAAAATCAGCTGTCATGAAAATTGGCATGCTCATGGTTTATATTCCTCAACACATTTTCTCAAAAATGCCAAAACATGGAAAAATGATGTAAAGTGCAAAGTCTATAGACTACATACCTCTTGTAGAGTATGTTGAACAAGTTAGAACACCAAGAAATCCAGATATCTTCCAAATGGCACCTAGCTTTGGAGCTTTCTTCTTCTTGAAGCAAAAATGCAAACCTTAGGACAGTTGGAGAAATGAGCTTCACCACTTGTTTCCAATGCTTTGGACAGTTGATATATGATGTATATGAGGTGTATGAGTGATTAAAATATCAAGAACAAGCCTAGGTAAGAATTTGACTGTTTTTATGCATTGTGGTCAAAGTTGCTTGGTATGAAAGTTGACTTTTTGCAAAATGGTGTTTTTGAGTGTTTTAATGGTTGGAACACCTTCTATACCATATTTGTGGATTGTGTGGATGGTTTTTGGTGAGTTTGAATGTGTGGAAATGAGTTTAGGGGCTGGGCTGCCAAGACAGCTTTTTGTGTTTTTGTGATTTTTGAGATTTTGTGAATTTGAAGTAAAGAGAGAGAGCTTGTGATTACTCTGGTTTTTAGAGGGGCTCTGATGTGTGGAATGAGGTAGAGATGTCCTCTATTTATAGGGAAATGAGAGGGTAAGGACAGATTGAGAGATTTCCTTCCTAAGAGGGAAAAGTGGGATTTTGACTCCAATCTCTCAAAAGTGTTTTCTTGGCTTGGAGGTAAGCTGAAAGTCAAGTGTGATGATGGATTTAGAGTGGCTGAAGCGAGGATAGGGAGAGTAGGGACATGGCTGGTTGCAGATTTTCACTTTCCACCTTTTTTGTATTTTGAATATTATAATGCAAGTTGCATTTGCAACTTGCAAGCCAACTTGCCAAGCTTCAAATTTTTCATTTCCTCTGCATAACTTTCACATTTCTCTATTTCAAAACATCAAAACATCATAAATAAACAAAATCCAAAGGCTGATAGAGGTCCAAGTGATCAAAGAATGAGTTTATGAAAATTTGTCAATGTGGGACTCAAGTGTTGAAACACTATCGTGCCAAATCCATAACTCTCAACTCACAAATGCCATTGAGATGTTCTAGTAATTTTTGGAAAGCCCTCAAGTAGCTCTAAAACATTCATGTTTTCATGAATTTCAAATTCTCAAAGGAGCTTGGCCAAAATACCTCTTAAAGTTTGCTAAAAAACAAGCTTAAAAGTGAAATTTCTCTAAGTCATTTTCCCTTCTTGAAATGAATTTGATCATAACTCCACATCTATGCGTTTTTTGATCATGGACCACTTAGGTACTTTTGTAGGATTTGTCAAGAGATTTCTAATGAGCTTTGAACCACTTCATTTGGATGTGTGGTTAAGGAGTTATGGTCTTACCCCTTTCAAAACCCTAATTCCTGATTTTTGCGATTACTCCTCAACCCTTGATCCAATTGTCATGAAATTTTATGGGTAGATGAAATATTTCATTAGGAACATTTTTTATTCACATCTTGAGGTCAGATTCCTTATTGTTGAAGAGTTGACTTTTCGGTCAACCGAACGATCGATCGGTGGCTACCGAGTCGACTATTGATGCTCTAGACCTCCTGAGGCTTTGAAACTTCTTGATTGGACTTTACCAAGCCATATGAACATTATAGACCATGATCCCACCATTGTAACACCTTTTAAATCAAAAGTCAAACCACAGTTGACTTTTCCTGCTCGAAAACCCTAATCGGGTATCCTGAACTTCACTGCTTTTGATTCCTGGGTAACAACCTCAAATTGGATTCATGCTTGATCCAATAGAATATTCTTGATGATGTGGAGTCCTAATCTCATAGAAAACCAATTTAAAACATTGACCGTCCAACCCTCGAAACCCCAATTTCGGCTGTACAAAACCCTGATTCTTCTGTAACTTGACAAAGACCACTTGAAAAGGGTTAAGGTTAGATAAACATGTGAACATGCTCCTAAAATGATGATGAAGATCTAAGGGGTCAAAATTTGGGATATGACAGGTTGTAGGACAAATTTTTTTTAAAATTTTCTTATATAGTTAAAATATCATTCAAGGTTGCGTGTTGTTATTCTTACATACACACATTAGACAAACTAATTTTATCAAGCTTGAACGAAACATTTTTTTGTTCTTGCAATCAATCTCACATGATGACGTTATTGTTGTTATTGTTGTTTCCACATTTGCAAGACCATTGTTATATTTTGGAATAACTTCCCAATATTGTTAGTTAAAGAAAACATGCTATAATTTGTTGCTTTCTTTGCATGACAATATTGATAAATTTATTGCTAATCATACTAATAAAATATTGAAAGCAATGTTATTGTTTCACAAAACATTATCTTTAAAAAGTTGTTTTAATATAGTTCGTAGTTTGAATATTAGAACATACAAAGAAATTGTTGAGTGGTAAAAAAATTGAAAAAGAAAATAATACATGTTTCTTTCAAAAAATTTCATTCACCATTTTTTTAGCAATAGAAATAATCTATTACATCAGTGGATTTAGTCATCGAGAGGAAAAGTCTCTGTTTTATTTTATTTTTATTTATAAAAGAAATAATATATTACCTTCCTGGTACTAAAGAATCGAGGAAAAAGGTAATCTAGTTTTGTCTATAAATGAATATTGTCCATTTATAAAATAACAACACTCAAGATATTGTCAACACATTAATCCACAAAAAACCTTCTATATCAAATCAGAATGCTAACATCACAACTATATATCACGATCGATACATTGTCAAACTCAAACATTGATAACGAAAGCATTTGGATTGAAATCAATAAAACTGAAAAAAAAATTTAAAAGAATCTTTGGGATGAATAGCTAGAGCATTTTTTTTTGGTTCAAGATTAATTTGTTTTATTTATCTACCTTTTTTATATCATAAACAAATACATGAAAAAGTCTTTGAAAATATACTCATGCAAAAATCATTGAACTTGAACAAATTTTCTATGCAACAAAAATTTAGCATTTGTTCTTCTCCGAGATTCAATGAAATAAGGATCTAGTGATCTTCACCAAGATTGACAATGAATCAAATTTACAATTCATCAAAAATTTCTACTTATAAATTAAAACGAAAACAATGTAAAATAAAAAATTTTGTATTTTAATAAAATAAATAATATATATATATATATATATATATATATATATATATATATATATATATATATATATATATATATATATATATATATATATATATATATATATATATATATATATATATATATATATATATATATATATATATATATATATATATATATATATATATATATATATATATATATATATATATATACTCTCTAAAATATTTTATAAATCTAGAGGTAAAATAACATGTTTAAAAAGAATACGAATATGAAATTGTTCGAGACCAAACTCACTATCAGTTCTATC
The DNA here is from genome assembly GCA_963859935.3 of Lathyrus sativus. Lineage (NCBI taxonomy): Eukaryota > Viridiplantae > Streptophyta > Magnoliopsida > Fabales > Fabaceae > Lathyrus > Lathyrus sativus. Next base: position 650,847,958 of record OZ012739.1, on the reverse strand, counting down.
TTTCTTTTTTATTGCAAATATATCGAGGAGAAAAATGGTGACTTTCCACGACATTTTTTGTTACGTTGTCCACAAAACTGAGATATTAATTCTTTCCTAACCATGATAAAATAGATTATTTATAATAATGTAACCTATTTAAAAGTGTTTTATTTTAAAAATATAAAATTATAAATTTCCAAATATTTTTGAAAAGACTAACGAAGTAAAAAGACAAATGAAACTTATAGTATATTTAAGATAATTTATTTTAGTTTATCTAGTTATCAAAATATGTATATATAACTCAAAAAGTAAAAAGAAGTACAAGGCGATCACAAGGACCCAACTCTTAAAAAAGACAAATAAAGACTCAAGAAGCTAAAAAGCTATTAAGTTTGCAATGTGCACTTTAAGTTTCCTATTATACCACCCCCTATAAACAATCATATCTATAATGTTATCCACAATACTAGTTTTATCAATCATATTACCATAACTAATATCATTACAGTACTTCCATATGCCATAAACAAACTCGGTAACAGTCAATTTCAAAATGGACGCTCTCCAACCTTTTTCTGTGTACTTGTAACCAACCACATAAGTTCTTCATCCTAAGGATGGAGAGTATGCTTAACTTAGATTCACTTAAGAATTTTTTCTCAAATAGATTTCATATTTGAGAAATCGAACACAAATGATTTATATGTTCTTCCTCAAGAGTGCATAAACAACACATATCGTTAGAAATCATACCAAAATAGAAAAGACATTGACTTGTTGTCAATCTACCATGACAGGCTAACCATAGTGTCATCATAGATCTTGGCCTTGCAGTAGAGTTTCCTCCCAACCACCTTGGACCTATCATCACACATCACATTATAAACTTCCTTCATTCGAAATTTATCATTGGTTAGCATATGATCCCAAACCTGTTGAATGCATGTCAAATTCGCTCTATGTTTGAGAATGGTTTTCATAATACAAGAAAATTGTCCATTAATACAAATATCCATTAAATTTATAAAAATATTTTAGAATACTATTTATTTGTGGAAACTTATAAAAACATCATATATGTTATTGTTCATAAGCTATTTTTAACTTTATTTTTCATAAATTTTCTAAACTTTTAATGTTTTATTTTGATATTTATTTTGACATTTTATAAAATTAACCATGGATAATATCATATTTTAATTCAATTTAATAATAATGCATCTAAATATGTAAAAAAAATAATGTAGAATAATAAGTTTAAGTTATTGAAAATGTTAGTAAATTTATAACTTAATTTAAAATATAAAATATAATATTAACAATAGAAATTAAAAAAAATCATATTTTTTTTATGTGTCTTGACTTGATAGATTAAAACGTTTTTTTTCTTAATTATATTTTGTGCTTTATTTTTTTTAGACATTTTGTTCAAAATACCCCAATTTTGAAGCAAAGTCCCATAATACTCTACTTTAAAAACAATTTAACTATAATGTTGTATTGTTTTTTAGGCATTTTGGTCGAAATACCCCAATTTTAAAATATACTAACTAAATGTTGTATTATTTTTTAAATGTTATTTATGATATTTAATCAATGAAAAACAATATTTTAAAAATCGAATTGGTCATCAATTTCATGAAAATATTGAGATCAGTTTTTGAATTTTTTACCCAATAACCCAATTTTTGAAAAAAAAATTCTAAAATATCCCACTTTTCAAAAATATTTCCAAAGTACTCCACTTAAGGTTTGAGCTTACACAAGGGTGCCAATCCAATTGGTGACCCTTTGTTAAGGGCATAAAGGTGGCGCCAATTGGTCTAAAGACACCTCATGTAGTCTTCAATCCAATTGGTGACTTAGTTATGTATTTTAAAGGGTGTCGTCAATTCATTTGGAGACCCCTTATATTTTGAAATTTTTTTTCTGATCATTTACTTCCACATCTCATCTAATATCTTTGTTCTACTGATAACATGTATCGTTGCCAGTGGAGAAAAGTTGTCTATTCGAGAGAAAAGCCTATGATGGACATGTTGTTTTGGAACATACAAAGTTTCAATCAACTTAAGAGGGAGCTGAATCGATGGTTGGAAGGAGACATTGGTGAAGGGGAAAAAATCCGTAGTATCGAGAGACTTGATCGGCTACATGGATTGGTTCATGTTAAGACCGACAAAGATGAGAGAAAAGTCATGTTTGGACCGAATGAAATTAGTTTGATTGTTGTAATCAATTAGGAATGTTGTAATCACCTAGTAAATGTTTTATGTTTTATGAAATTAGTATGTGTTCTATATTGTTAGTGTTGTTTGTTGTTAAGAACGTTGTAACAAAGACTCATCAATATATGAAAATATTTGGTTACAACAAATGAAACGATAAGCTAACTCATGAAGTAGATGTTCCTCTGAAATTGGGACAATTTTTCTAGTTGTGTCTGGGTTGACAAAATATATTACACAATCTTATCATTTTATCAGCCGTATCCATTTTGGTTCCTATACGCTTGTTGTTTGGGCGCCCCTTTTCTTTCTTCTCATGTCATCGTTGTACCAAACTATGTCACCTTGGTATGAAGGCCAATAATCCTTCATTGGTAGCACTGCAAAGCCTTCGTTATATACGTTCATAACATTAATCGCCTTGTAAACATCAGATAGATAGCCATAAGCATCCTGATGAGTATGTGTGCATGCTGCAATGACATGTGAGCAAGGTACACGGAAGGCCTAGTACTTGCCACAGTCACACCAACATCTGTTTAGTCTGATGGCATATGATAAATTGAGCTTCTCCTTATTATAGTCCATTGTTTCTTGTACACTGGATATTTTTCAATGACGGTCGAAGACTGTAACTGCATGTGTGATGACTCTGATAGTATCCTCTTTCATCAATTTCATTATGCTTTCACTGAATACTTGACCCAATGTTAACAATGCACTCCATTTTTCGTCTCTTGTTGCGAAAAGTGACGCCAACCTATAATATATTGATCTCACCAAAGTGGTTATTGGAAGGTTTCTAATTCCTTTAAATACCCCGTTCATGGATTCCGCAAGGTTTGTCGTCATGTGGCCCTAACGACATCCACAATCAAAAAGCCCTTGTCCACTTTTCGAGTGGAATGTTATCCAACCAGCTTCCTGCATCTGCATTTGACATCTTAATTTCGTTTAGGTAGTATTGGAATGTTGGTTGAGTTATAGCATACCCGGAATTCACAACTTTTTTTGCGAAGGTTCTTGTCTTTGATTGCACGCATGAAGTTTTATGCAATATACATGGGTAGAAGGAGGATTATGCCACCCGTTATCATGGTTATTGTAGGCACTCTCCATAGTAGCATGCCTGTCTGAAATTAAACAGAGATTGGCTTATGGAGCGACATGTGTTCTAAGATTCTTAAGGAAGAAACTCCAAGCAAAAACAGTCTCACCCTCAACCAGAGCAAAGGCTATGGGAAAGAAATTATTGTTATCGTCTTGTGCAACAACCATAAGTAAGGTGCCCTTGTATTTTCCATAGAGCCATGTTCCATCAATTTGAATAACAGGTTTGTAGAATGCAAAACCTCTTATGCATGGTTGAAATGACCAAAATAGACGGTGAAAGATGACATTTCCATCAACAATAGTTTCCACTTTTCATTCTCTGATCGTATATATGAGTTGTGAAACATATATGTGGATCTCTCGTTGTCTTGCAAGTCCAAGTCAGTCATATGTTGAGGCAGACAGTATGCATGACCTGGAGGTATTGGCACTTGTTCGTCATCTTCAACATTGTCGTTCAACAGTTGATCTACCAACGTCTCACTTCCTTTTTCTTCTTCTTCATCAACAATGTTGACCTCCGGTTCAGTTTCATCTGAGTATTGTGATTCAGTTTCATCTGAGTCTACAACTGTTGATTGATCGATGATTTGAGACTGTTGTGGTGGAATATTTTGTTGGAGAAACGTATACAACTCAATCTAGTAGAAACCAGAATGTTCGTGACTTAGGAACATATTTTCTACATCTTCTTCATCTTGCACTTTAAGTGGATAAAATTTAATGTGGTTGGTTTCGGAAAAAACTGGGTTTTGAAATATTATTTGTGCTATAGGACCAAGCCTTAATTTCGATTCCAATCTTTCTTTGAAATGCAAGAAACTTGTGTTTCTATTGATTGTGAATCGGATAATGTCGGTGTTTTAAAAACCAAACCTAGATGAAGGTGTGAAAAAATACACAAGAAAGGGGGGGTTTGAATTGGGTATTTGGTTACTTATGAAACTTTTGCCATCTTCTTCTGTGTTGTTTCTAGATGTAGCAATGCGGAAGCATAAATAATAAACTTAACAAGTAAAGAACACAAGATATATCCTGGTTCACTTGAGCAACTCTCAAGCTAATCCAGTCCACCCTTCCAAGGTGATTTCGCCTTACTCACTGCAAGGACTTAATCCACTATAACCAAACAGATTACAGTTGCACAAGCTAACTGCAAGTGACTAACAACTTGACAATGACACGTTCAGGGATCCCCAAGGATATAACGTTCATTGACACCTTAATAGAATCCGATCACTAAAGATCTCCTATTAGGATTTCCACAAATGACTACTGTCACTTGTCATCTCAAGTATACTGATCTTCACAAGATCACTTGAGGAACCACTAATTCTAAAATAGAATTTGTGTTGCCGGAGATTACATAAGTGCTTCTCAAATAAGCAGATTACTCCTAATTAAGTTCCTAGCAAGTATTGAGCAACAACTCCTTGCTTTCTAATATAGAAACTAATCTAATAATAAATCTCTAAGAGATTATTGAGTACAGTTTCCATATTGCTTAAAAGCTTTTCTGTGTGTGAGCACTAAGGCTTCTTTTCATTTTAAGCTTTTCTTCTCTTTGCAACAGTAGCAGTAGCGCAACAGCGCAAGAGCTAACCCAATGCTTCAGCTACATTTGAATAAACAAATGATTCTTCCTTTTATAGTGCTTCCAAGAATGACGTTGTGAGGATAGAAAAGTCCTTTCTATTTCCAACGGTCATATTCCAACGGATAGAATGAGCACGTGTTGGATGACATCACTTTCTTGTCCTTTTCTTGCAACGGTAATATTCCATTTAACAGCTTGGACAAATTTGCTTCTGGCTTGGTTCTTCTGATGATGTTACAGATGAGTAGTTCAGAAACTACTTTGGTATAGATAGCATAGTAAACATCAGATTCTGACTTCAGCACTTTGTTCATCAGAGTTGATAGCAACAGCTCATCTGATTGAACACGTCTTGTCTGGTGAAGCTTCATAATCTTTCTTCTTCAGAGTCTGGTCTTCAGAGTCTTTTGCACTTGGTCTTCAGAGCCTTCAGCCTTCAGAACTTCAAGTCATCAGAGTCTTCAGCACAAACTTCTTCAGATGATTATATCTTCAGAGTCTTGACCTTCAGAACATGTCTTCAGAGTCTTCAGAGTCTTGACCTTCAGAACATGTCTTCAGAGTCTTCAGAGTTTTGTCCTTCAGAACATGTCTTCAGAGTCTTGACGCACTTGGTCTTCAGAGCCTTCAGCCTTCAGAACTTCAAGTCATCAGATTCTTCAGCACTTCAATTCTTTAGAGGGCTCACTCTTCAGAGACGCTCGTTAGCTTCCAGATCAGATGCATAACTCAGATCAGAATCCACAGATGCATTGCAACTGCAATATACAGCATCCTTGGTTCCTTACTGATGGTGATCAGATACATAAGCAAACTAGCTTCTCCCAAGCGCTTCATGACGTTACACATAGTAATTCCATATATTACTAGTTGCACACGTTGCTTTTGTTTGTTTGGTTATATTTAATTTAATATGACCTGCACATAACAAACATTAAACCATAAAATGGTTCTTTCACAAATACTCAATTGTTATCATCAAAACATAGAGATAATCCTGTAGAGACAAATCTTGCTCTTACAATCTCCCCCTTTTTGATGATGACAAAAACATGTATTTTGATAGAACATTTTATACAGGGTAATCACCAAGCATTAACCTATTCAGAGTTCTAAGCAACTGCTCCCCCTGAATGTGTTAATCTTAAAAACATTTTTATGCTTGTTCAGAGACATACTCTGATCCCAAGACTTACAAAATATAAATTTGATAAAACACAATCAAATAGAATAGAATAGAAGGAATACTTCCCTACAATATAAGAGAGCATGAGTCTTCAGCATCTGGACTAGTTCAATCAGAACTTCCATCTTCAGATCTTTAGAACTTATCTTCTCTAAGCATTGTATCAGGGTCATATAACTTCAGAATATTCTAAAGCATTTTCTCTTATTCTTCAGAACATCCTTCAGATGAGAAACTCCCCCTGAGTTTCAGACTGGGTAAAAATCAAATATCCTGACTTGTGAACCTTCCTGGGAGAACTCCCCCTGGCTACAATAGATCAGATATTTGGATCTTTTGAGCTTTATACAGTCTTAATTCTTGCTTTCTCAGATTTGCTTTCTTCTATGATTCTTGGTCTTATCAGAGCTCAATGCATTGATCAGATTCACTTCTTGATCTTTTGAAGCATAGTCCGATCCCAATTAGCAAGCTTCTGAATCTGATACCAATGTTGGTTCTAAGACAGATACCAATACATGATACTCATGATTCTGAGTCTGAATCCAAATCTTGCTCTATGAAGATTTCTGATTCTTATGCTCTGACTGTCATTTTCACAGACAATTTACATCTTCTGAACATCATGATTCCAGATGACTTTAACTTTCAGATCTCTGAACAGTATTGGGTCCATCTGATTCTGAATCTATGTTCACGAAGTGTATAACTTCTATTATATGAACACCAGTTCATTTGAACTCAGATTTCTTTCATTTATCCTGTTTAGAATGCCTAGTGAACTTGTTCAGAGTTCCTTGGAAAACATCAAACAAATAATTAGTAATAAACGCAGTTTATATGTTTTTGCATTCTCTTTCAGGTTATAGAATATATCAAAGTTATATTCTATTTCTCAAAAACATTTTCCATTTCTCCCCAAGTTATATTCTATTCTTCCAGATAATATCAAAATCATCTTTCATTTCTCCCCCTTTTTGACATCATCAAAAAGTTTGAGTTTTTCATCAAAACAGATTTTTTAAAAAAATTTCTCTTTTTAAAGTCAGAAATTAAAAAGATAAGAGTTGAGAGATAGCACCTGAGAACTTAATCATCTTTCATTTCTCCCCTTGAGAACTTAATTCTTACAGGTTGATACCAATTAAAGTAGGTTGATATCTTTTCTCAGATTTCATCTTCTATATCTCCCCCTGCTTCTTGGAGAGTGACAACTCTTCAGAGTTTGTAGAAGCATGCTCTGACGAGGATTGTTAACAGGTGTCTGTTCAGCAGAACTTTCTCTGACAACTTGTTGTACATCCTTCATAGCTTGTTGATCTCCTCTAAACTTACTAATGTCACGTTCTCAACGTACAAAAGTAGTTTCACAAGAGAATCCAACTACAACATTTTCCTTAGTCTTCTTAGCATCTTCAGCTTCTTGTACTAATCTGGAAGTTTCTTTTCTGGAATCTTCCTCTGCTAGATTTAGACAAGAAGGTTGAAAATTATTCTTCCTTTTGGCTTGATCTTGATACCAATAATTCTAGTCCTTAGAGAAACTTGAAATACGTCCAATTTCAGAGTCTAATTACTTCTGAAAAATATCTCAAGAAGTCTCAAGTTCCAGAGTTGAAGTACTTGTTCTGGCCTTTGCTTTGATTCTTGATTCTGCGCCCAGAACCTTCTGTATCTTCACTCAAACATCTTCTGAGGTTTTTCTCAGAGTTATCTGACACTTTGCTTCTGGTTGGATGTCAGAGACATGATACCAATTTAAGATGTAAGATACCAATTGAAGGTGTGAAATAATGAAATTATTTCAGCTCGTTTCTTCAACATCAAAACACTATACTACAGAAGTATCAATGTTTGATTTAACAAACCATCTTCTAATAGAATCTTTTATCCAGAGTTCCAGATAATCCAGATCTTCTGATAGTCTACGACTTCAGATTTGCTCAGATCTTTAGATATCATCTGATATCAATTGAAGGTGATGTGCCATATGATCCTTCAATCTTCTGTACATGAATGTCCTTCATTTGACACTTCATCCAGAGCATCTGATACTTCAATCAGCATCTGATGTATTTTGCTTCTTTAAGGGATAGTGCTAACCAGAGGTACTTTTGCAACTAACTCTGACTTCAGTATCATCAGCATAACAAAAACCTACTAAAAATAGTTATCTGGTTTTCTGCAACACAGAGTCACGTTAGTAGTACCTTTCAGATACCTCAGAAATCTCTTAACAACTGTTAAATGAGATTCTTTAGGATCTGATTGGAATCAAGCACATACACATATACTGAAAAGAATGTCAGGACTAGAAACAGTAAAATACAGAAGAGTACAACTCATACCTTTGTAGAGCTTCTGATCTACCATTTTACTAACCTCTTTCTTTCTCAGAGTGTACGTTAAAAACATGAGAGTCTTAGATGGCTACTCTCTAACAGATTATCCTTCTATCTGCTACATTCTTTATCTGATTCCTCCTTTGGTCTTCATCTTCTGATCATCCATCTTTGGATGCCGATGATCATGCTTCTTTATCTTCAAGATGACTTGTTTCCAGATGAAAGCTATATCTTCTTGCACCAAGAATTTATCCTTTGGAAAGACGTGGTTGATCATCATAAATTATCATCAAACCAAGATGAATTTCTTGAACTGATTTGAATGACAATCTTGTTCTTATCAATCAGTATCTGAGGGTGACTTCTTCTTCTAGAATTCTCGTACCAACTGAAGGTGTGAGAACTTCTGAGTACCAATAGAAGGAGTAGGATCTTCTGCTAAATCACCTTAGGTTTCTCCACCTTTGGTTTCTGATTCCAAGCTTGTTATCAAAACTTGAATCTTAGCATCAGTGCTTCATTAGATAATACCTTATACCAATTGAGACAATGTTTCCTTTCTGAATTAGCTTCAGAAATCTTCAAAGCTTCTGCTATAATCTTCTGAAGAGATTCTCTACACCAAACTTTCTAACCATAACTATTTCTGTTATGTTAGTAAGTTCTTCTGATCATCAACAATCAGCCTTTGCCCAAAAGCACTTAATCAACAGATGTTAGCTCAATTAATAACATCAAACCCAAAAGTGCTTCTTCAGAAGGTTGGAGACTGATAAGAGTCTGATACCAACTTTATGATATCCAAAGTAGACTCTTCTAACAGTGAAGTTGCAACCCAACTTATCTTGATCAGCATCTATTAAGTGAACAACTGTGGAAATGATTCCTTGCATTAGATCCTCTGCTTCAGATCTATGCAGCTTAGCTCTAGAGAATGATTCAACCAACCGTTCATCCAGAGGTATGCTTCAGATCAAACCAGATCTTCATTCTTCAGGTGTCCTTATTATCCAGAAGTGAGCTATGTTGCTGACATATCAACCAACTGCTCAGAGTCTTTTATAGAGTTGCTTCTCAACAAACTTTCAGAATCTCCTGTTAGCGTTGCTTCATCAGATTCTTCTGTAATTTTGCCTCTGTAGCTTTTCTTCTGAGTCTATACTGATACCAACTTAAGTGTCTTCAGTATCCTGCCTCAGTTGCTTTGCTTCTGATGCTTTGAACTATCTTCTATAGCTTTGCTTCAGAGTCACCAACAATTGAAGGAGAGATGTCTTGATTGACAGAGCCTCTACAAAATCAGTGTTACAGATCCTTCTGTACAGCTACTGATCTGACTTCACTAGCCTCTTCTAGAATGCTAGTTTTAGCTACTGCCTGCATACACTCAGCAAACTCCTTTCCAAGTGAAGTATATGGTTCTAAATAGAAGTATTATCAATGTAAATAAATCTGACAGATTTAAAATATCTTTCTTAATAGTCTTTAAGAAGAAGAGTAGTAACAACTTTACTTTTGACAAAATAATTTTCAAAAAGAAACCTGGGAAGTTGATAAACATATACTTCTTCTTCAATAAAACCATTTAAAAGTATTTTTAATATTCATCTGATTTATATTGATGTTATACTGATCAACGAACGAGATGAAAAGAATATGAATTCTAACCTTGTCACAAAAGCATATGTCTTCTGTATAGTCAAGAATTTCTTGCTGACAATCTTTTAGAAGAAAGAATCTTGTTCTTCTGGAATCATCCTTCTTTCCAATGAACGTCTCTTCTGGAAAAGAAGATTTGATTCTGGGGGGAAACTTCTCAGAGCTGATTCTTCAGAAACAGCTAATTGAATAGCATCTGGAGTAGCTCCTGATTCTTCAGCTGGAACACATTCTGCTTCTGATTCTCCAACATCTTGTGAGACAAACCAGTAACAGCAACTAAAGTAGAATATTCTGAATAACTCTTCTTGAACAGATCTCAATTCCTTTGTTAGCATTCTGCAGCATCTTCATCAACACAACAACATCCATTTGATTCTTGAGAGACATCCTCAGAGCACAGATAATCTGATCTTCATGTGTAGAGAGCATCTAGCTTCCATCAGGCTTCATCTTCTGAATTTTTCTGCTTGAAACAAATACAGATCCAATCTAGATACAGTTATCATCAAACTTAGATGCATCAAAAGACACAGTCTGACTGACAATTTTGCTCTTACAATGCTGAGCTAACATGTAAGGAGTTAGATTATCAGAGTTGACATAACATCTGCTCTTGAAAAAGAATGTTTACTGATTTATTCAAATTGAATAACCCCAGAAACTTAAATCCTTTTTACATTTGACAGAATGACTACTGTCATGGTATCTTTCCTCATATCTTTATTTCTCAAAACATTCATTATGAATTTCTGAAAAATAATGTCTGATAGCATCTGACCAATTTCAGTTTGTTCAACATCTCGAGTTAATAGAACTTAATTGTCCATGCTACTTCTAATGAGATCTTCTGAATTCATCATATCATCATAATCCAGATGAGTTAGAAACACTGCCTTTATAGAAACCTCTGCAGAATTCTTTGAAGCTCTTCAAGGAGAGCAACTTTCAAATGTTTTGGATCTGAAGAATCATTTCTTCCAGATTTGAATATTTTTCTAAACTTACCCTTTTCTGCAGACTTCATTCTGGCGTTCTGATGAATAGGATTCATTAGCCAACAATATATCTTTTCTTACTTAAGATAAATCCCAATGAGTTGTCATGAGAAAGTCAAGTGTGGACTAATCCGTTTCTTGAAAACATCTCATACTCACCAGAATTAATCTTTAGAGAACAAGATTTCTTGCTTGCTGAAGATTTGGACTTTGAGCAAATACATTGTAAATCCAAACGTATTTTCAGATCAGCATTCAACAGATATATCTTCTTATCTGATGAATCTATCCTGTCAACTAATTCTTCATTCTTCTTTCAGAATCTTCTGGAGGAGATTTGCTGTTGAAGGCTTCAACACTTCAAATTTCAAACTTCATAGAATCAGTGACTTGCTCAAGGTAACTCAATAGATTACAATTTTAGTACTCATTATCCTCAAAAACTGATATGAGACTGAAATTGTAAGAACAGTGAAATATCCCCAAAAGTATTTCTTCACACAGCCTATGGATCTTTATCTGACACTGTTAGGTGTTTGATATCCATCAATAACAGAACCAGGCTCTGATACCAACTGAAGGTGTGAAAAAATACACAAGAAAGGGGGGGTTTGAATTGGGTATTTGGTTACTTATGAAACTTTTGCCATCTTCTTCTGTGTTGTTTCTAGATGTAGCAATGCGGAAGCATAAATAATAAACTTAACAAGTAAAGAACACAAGATATATCCTGGTTCACTTGAGCAACTCTCAAGCTAATCCAGTCCACCCTTCCAAGGTGATTTCGCCTTACTCACTGCAAGGACTTAATCCACTATAACCAAACAGATTACAGTTGCACAAGCTAACTGCAAGTGACTAACAACTTGACAATGACACGTTCAGGGATCCCCAAGGATATAACGTTCATTGACACCTTAATAGAATCCGATCACTAAAGATCTCCTATTAGGATTTCCACAAATGACTACTGTCACTTGTCATCTCAAGTATACTGATCTTCACAAGATCACTTGAGGAACCACTAATTCTAAAATAGAATTTGTGTTGCCGGAGATTACATAAGTGCTTCTCAAATAAGCAGATTACTCCTAATTAAGTTCCTAGCAAGTATTGAGCAACAACTCCTTGCTTTCTAATATAGAAACTAATCTAATAATAAATCTCTAAGAGATTATTGAGTACAGTTTCCATATTGCTTAAAAGCTTTTCTGTGTGTGAGCACTAAGGCTTCTTTTCATTTTAAGCTTTTCTTCTCTTTGCAACAGTAGCAGTAGCGCAACAGCGCAAGAGCTAACCCAATGCTTCAGCTACATTTGAATAAACAAATGATTCTTCCTTTTATAGTGCTTCCAAGAATGACGTTGTGAGGATAGAAAAGTCCTTTCTATTTCCAACGGTCATATTCCAACGGATAGAATGAGCACGTGTTGGATGACATCACTTTCTTGTCCTTTTCTTGCAACGGTAATATTCCATTTAACAGCTTGGACAAATTTGCTTCTGGCTTGGTTCTTCTGATGATGTTACAGATGAGTAGTTCAGAAACTACTTTGGTATAGATAGCATAGTAAACATCAGATTCTGACTTCAGCACTTTGTTCATCAGAGTTGATAGCAACAGCTCATCTGATTGAACACGTCTTGTCTGGTGAAGCTTCATAATCTTTCTTCTTCAGAGTCTGGTCTTCAGAGTCTTTTGCACTTGGTCTTCAGAGCCTTCAGCCTTCAGAACTTCAAGTCATCAGAGTCTTCAGCACAAACTTCTTCAGATGATTATATCTTCAGAGTCTTGACCTTCAGAACATGTCTTCAGAGTCTTCAGAGTCTTGACCTTCAGAACATGTCTTCAGAGTCTTCAGAGTTTTGTCCTTCAGAACATGTCTTCAGAGTCTTGACGCACTTGGTCTTCAGAGCCTTCAGCCTTCAGAACTTCAAGTCATCAGATTCTTCAGCACTTCAATTCTTTAGAGGGCTCACTCTTCAGAGACGCTCGTTAGCTTCCAGATCAGATGCATAACTCAGATCAGAATCCACAGATGCATTGCAACTGCAATATACAGCATCCTTGGTTCCTTACTGATGGTGATCAGATACATAAGCAAACTAGCTTCTCCCAAGCGCTTCATGACGTTACACATAGTAATTCCATATATTACTAGTTGCACACGTTGCTTTTGTTTGTTTGGTTATATTTAATTTAATATGACCTGCACATAACAAACATTAAACCATAAAATGGTTCTTTCACAAATACTCAATTGTTATCATCAAAACATAGAGATAATCCTGTAGAGACAAATCTTGCTCTTACACTAGATACATTGGAGACATATGTCTCTTCGTTGTTGTGGGCGTTAACAATATATCTCGGTGCAGATGACATACTAAAAGAACTAGTTAGAGACTTAGTAAAATTGCTTGTTTTGGTTTCTATCAATGTCTGTATGCATGGGAACATATTTATGTGCTTGGGACATGTATTAATGCGCCACATTAATTGGCGACACACTCAAAAGTAATTAATAAAGGTGCCACATGCATTGGCGACACAGTCAAAAGTAATAAATGAAGGCGCCACATGCATTGGCGACATGATGCAGGCTTTAATAGACTTTGTCGCCATGTGGGTGGCAGCATGTTATGCATGCATGCAACAACTTTTCTGCCTACGTGCCCAGCTAGTGAATCTATCAGGGGTCGTCAATTGGACCGGTGCCCCTTTGTTAATGGTAAAGGCAGTCGCCAATTACCCTGGCTACATGGTTCAGATGAATTTCTCACATATGACTCTAAGTTCCCTGTTGCGGTAGAAATAGGATATCAAACTATTAATTAGCTTGAATCACATTTTTAATTCACAAATGATCTTTGATTTATCCGAAGGAAAAGGTCAAATGAAAGAGAACTTATTTTTTTGCATCATAAACACAATGCGGGGAGAGACCTAGGTAAGGGGTTGGTTAAGCTTAGGGAAGGTACTAGCACCCTAAACTTCTGTAGTACTCTACAGGAACCTTTTGTTTAAATTTACTATTTGCTTGATTATTTGCTTGAAGATATATACTGAGCTAAGGGTTAAGAGTGACTGAAAGACCTAAGGGTTAGTCCTAAGTTTACTCGGCAAGATTCGCATCTTGTGCCTACGTATCCTGGATAGGGGATGGAATCAGAGTAATTGTAGTTCCCCTCGAAAGGGAGGTTAGAAACGTCTTGACTATGGTCAAGGTTTCAATGGGGAATAAGCGTTCTTAAGGAAGCACTTACGTGGAGTGCGGCGACTCCTATTTCTAGGTTGAAATAGTTTGAATTGAAATTTAGGGTTGAAATTAGGTATTCCACGGCGGGAACCCTAAAATGGAGTGCGGTGACTCTTTGACCTAATGCTAGGTAAAGGGCATTTTTGTCCACGGCGGGACACCTAAGCTAATTAGGATTTTGAAACGGTCAAGGGCTAGGACTATTGACTCGGCGGTCAAATAGTTAGACCTAATCCTTCGGAGGGTTAACGGTAAAATCAATGTGAACGACAAATTATTACATGGCAGACAATTATGCAGTAGTGGGGAAATATGAAAACAGCGTAAAATGATACGGAATGGAAGCAAATTGCGACGATAGCCTCGCATAAATTACAACCGAAAATTAAGGGACAATAACAATAACTGCGACGATAGCCTCGCATGATTACAATTGAAAAAAAATGACAATACGAACAAATGAAGGATTAATAAGCTGAAATGAACAGGAAATAATGAGGGTTAGACAGAAATTGAAACGGCTAAATCAAGAGTTTTATTTTTGAATTTTATTTAAAGGAAAAGTCATTTTAATTTTAATATTTTTAGTTAAAGAAAAATGTTTTGATTTTAAGGTTTTTTATGATGAAAATCTGTCTTAATTTTATTGTAAAAAAAAGTTTCTGTGCTAATGTTAAAAAATGTCCTTCTTTTTTTTAGTTAAAAATGGTTTTAATTTTGGCATCAAATTCGATAAAAATTTTAATTAAAACTAAAATCTCAGAATTAAGTCTTATTTAAAAATGATTTCCTTTTATGAATAATTTTCTTTGTTAGATTTATTAAATAAAAACTAATTAATTAACACAATAAGTTATATTAATTAACATTATTATTAAACTATAATAAAATAATAAAACAAATAAACTAAAAAAAAAGAATAAATAAATGAATTAAAGGGCAGTAGTGTTTAAAATGGAAACCCTTAGGGTTTCTTTTCATTTAAGCTCTCTTCTTCTTCCCTTTGTACCGTCGGCGACTACATCTTCTTCTCCGTTGGGGTTTCGTCATTTCTCTTCTTCTTCCTTGTGCATGTCGCCGTTTTTCTTCCTAAAACTCCACCTGAAACACAAACAATCAGAAAAACCCAATTTATCCTGATGAACGCTTACGTTTTCGTGTTGGTTAGCGATGAACGGATGGTGGCCGATGAGGAATGGAGGTTCTGAGGCCGTTGGGAGCTTGGCCGATGTTGAAGCTTCAAAGCTTCCGCCGCCGCTTCCGATTTAGATCGATGATGCTTCCGAAACTTCTTCCTCTTCTCTTCGAAACTTCGTCCGCCTCCTTCTGGATCAGTGGTGATGGTGAGGAAGCTCGAAGCTTCTTTGAACCCGTCAGATGGTGATGATGAGGGGTCCTCGAGATTCTTCTGAGCCGCCGTTTTTGGTTTCGTATCTTGGGGTTCTTTCATGGATGGTTCTTTATAAACTTTATACTGATGGTTTTAGCTTGGATTTCATGGGCCTGGGTATTGACTTTACTTCGCGAAAAAGTGGTTGGATTTCACATTTTTTCCGCTGAAAATCCTCTTGCTGCGTTTTGATGATTAATCTGTTATGATATTGGTCATCTTTTCCAGATTTTGATTTACTATTTGTTTTTGTAGATCCGCGGATTTTTCTCGTATGGATGCGGCTTATCCGTTGTGCTTGACGTTGTTGTTGCGATGATGTTGCGAAACTTCCAGTTTTGTCATGGTTGCCTTGGCTGAAAATTACTCTTTTTAAAATAAGTGCTTTTTCAAAAAGCACTTTTTTTGGATAAGCACTTTTTCCAACCAGCTTTTTTCAAAAGCACTATTTTGGATAAACACTTTTTCTGAAAAATCTTTTTATCTCTCTTTCGGCTGTCTTATTCGAACAGTTGTTGCCTGAACTTTGCCTTTGGTCGGAAATAAAGTCGGGAGCCGACTTCGGAATTATCCGTTGCCCTCCCGATGTATCCAATGATCAATATTCTCTGAGGGTATCAGAAAAAACTAACCGATAAAATTGTTCGTTTGTTGCTTGACTTGCAGGTCCGGAAAATCGAAAACTCGGAATTGGAAGAATCGGGAGTCGGAGGACTTTAGGACTTTCTAGGAATTTTATGAAAAATGTAATTAATTTGTACTTATTTATTTATTGTAATAAAATTAAATTATAAATAAAAATTTCTCTTTTATGTATATTGCACAAAAATAAAAATAAATAGAAATTTACTTTTACTAATATTGCAACAAAATAAAAAAAATTAATCTTATTAATATTAAATAAAAATCTAATCTTATTAATATTAAATAAAAATCTAATTTTATTAATATTGCAACAAAAATGATATTGTAAATAACACTTTAACTTTATTATTCGGATATTGCAACAAAAATAAAATAAAACTTCTATTTTCTATTAATTTATTTCTTGATTAATTTTGTCCGGTTCAGTTCGTCCGACTCCAATTCTCCGCTTACATCCATACAAGCCAATTCAACCGATTCAATTTAGCTTACTAAAACCCTTCAACTGAACTTCCTCAAAATCCTCTGCTAACGCTTAACCAGATAAATCCACTTGACGAAACTCATCTGATTAGAACTCAAATGACCATATTTCCCGATTAATTCCATCCAACTGAATTGAATTGATTTAATTCCAACGGCTCAAATCCTTCACAATTAAATTCCAATTACAACCTCGGCCTCGATTCACATCAACAATATCAAATGGCTCAAATTTCTTGACTACAACTCAGATTCATGAGTTGACAGCTGGCTGCAAACAAATGACCATTTTACCCTTAATCAGTTAAAGAGTGCCTAACGTGTTTTTCCTACAAACCCAACAGACTACACAAACCTGTTAGTGATTAGTTAAATGCAATGCAAAAATGAAATGGAATGCGAACTGAAACGACTAATCTAAGGGTCAAATTTTGGGGTATTACATTCCCTATATAAGAATGATAGAGGCATGGGTAAATGCATCATTTGATTCATACTTGTTGCAGAGAGGTAATATCAAGTCTATTTGTGTCAGTATACCAATTATCTGATTCATAGTTAATCAGTTATAATGGTTTTGATGACAATGGGTAAAACGCATAGAGGCACTGCCGCAAATATCACGATTTATCTAAGTGTTCATTTTTATTATATATGTTAATTTTTATTGTCTCTTATAATTTTTAATGACTCTTTTAATTTTTTTTTATTTGACAATTATGTAGGAAGTCTCTAAGTTTCGGTGTCGTGCCCATGAATATGTTGCACCCGACGAATTAATTCAACAATATATTAAGCTCGCCAGTTTCAAACATGTAAGCAAAATCATGTCTTACTCGGTTGATGCAAAGTTTATACTAGCTTTGTAAGAGAGATGGCGCCCAAAGACACACACCTTCTTTTTCCAACCGGTGAATGTACCGTGACCTTAGAGGACGTGTACATGTTACTCGGTTTGCGTATTGATGGTAAGGCGGTCAATGGAACAACAAACCTTAATGGTTCAATTTGTGAGGAGCTTTTGGGTGCCGACTTGCTAGATGAGAACTCAAGAGGCCAAGGTATCTTACTTTCGCACCTAAAATCATGGTACGCCGGTTTTATATTAGATGAAGATTCTACAGAAGAAATAAAAATAATAAAAACCAGGTGTTATTTTATGCTTTTAATTGGTTTATTTTTATTTCCTGAGGATACTGGTTCTTCTATGCACATAGTGTATTTGCCTTTGTTAAGAGACCTAACTAAAACAAGAGAGTATAGTTGGGGCTCCGCTTGTTTGTCTTATTTATATAGCTCTTTGTGTAAGTGCGCAAAAAAAAAACACATCTACTTTTTCTAGATGCGTCGTTTTGCTCCAAGCATGGGATTGGTTTAGATTGTCATCCCTAGCACTCGTTAACCACAACGACTTTTCTTTCCCGTATGCACAAAAGTAAGTTACTAACTTAATCTTTGTTTATTTCCCCTTAATAATTATTGTTTCTAACTAATTGAATTTGAATTGTTTGTGGTTTAGATGGTTAGCTAAGGGTATGACTTACAATAGATGCCCTAGGCATTGTATCATTCAATACTGCAATCTGTTGGATCACTTAACACCTGCAGGTGTAAGGCCTCTAAACAAATCAATTTATATTTTATATCAACTATTTTATGTTCTAATATTTTTCTCTTCTTCAGTTCATATGGCGTCCATTTCTAAACATGGACCATCTACATGAAGTCAGAGGGGGAGATGTTGTCGTTTGGACTGTATGCGTCTCAATCATCAGATTCACAACTGTGGAGATGCACAACAGTTACCGTGTCAAACTACAAGTTACCGTGTCAAACTACAATTTGGAATGCATCAAAAATCCTAGATCCTCCAATTGACATCAGTAAATGGCATCTAAAAAGAGTTAATGATCAATGGGAGTTTCCCGACTGTAAGGATTTTGCAAAATCTGAGCGTCATAAATGGATGAACTGCATCGCCCATGTCTTACGTGACCCGGTGATGGCAAACCTGTCTATACCAACTATTAATTATATGGCTTGGTACATATCGGTTGCAATTGGGTTTGTCTCCGAAGACATGTATTTATACGACCCACACCAAACCACCTACACGCAAGAGGCTTCAACGTCTAACCCACTAGAAATGACATGTTACTCACAACCCCTACCCAACAGAGTTACCAACCCATTTACCATCCAAACATGCCAAACACCCAACCAAAATACCAAGAGCGTCTCCCATATCATCTCCAACACACTGAGTACTATCCAGAAACCCAATATGGCTATGGCCCCAACACAACATCAAGATATAGCCATAACGAGGGTACATCATACCATAACCATAACACCCAAACATCTTTCCAGAGCCAAAATGCTCTGACATCATACCCTGACCCACACAC
Organism: Lathyrus sativus; assembly: GCA_963859935.3. Classification (NCBI taxonomy): domain Eukaryota; kingdom Viridiplantae; phylum Streptophyta; class Magnoliopsida; order Fabales; family Fabaceae; genus Lathyrus; species Lathyrus sativus. Next base: position 650,828,661 of record OZ012739.1, on the reverse strand, counting down.
TCTTCCATCTCAACAACCTTATGGCTTTCAAACACCACTACCATTTCAACCTTTCACCAACGAATCATTCACACTAATGTCCCCCTTCAACCGTACAGGCCGCACACCAATGACCCCTTCATCACATCCGAACTACTCTGGCATGGGTCGCACGCTCAGTTTTAACACACATGACCTAATGAAAATGCAAGAAATCCTTAGGGAACCATCTGGAAATGTTCCTGAGACTTCAACTCCTCAAACACCTAACGTGAATCAACAACGAGGGGGATGAGCGCAACGAGTTAGGGTGCCTAGGAGATGTGGAACTGGTGGCCGATATGACCAACCCGGTCGCCAACATTAGTTTATGTAATAGTTTTTTTAATTGATAATATTTATATTTCCCTATGACTTAATATGATAATGCTAACTTGTGCTCCAAAGGCATATGTTAAAAAATCTATAAATAAAAAATTTATATTGAAAAAAATAATAAACTTATTAATTGTAATCTTGTATTAATTTCAATACAATAAATATTTACTATATTTATCTCTTAACTTGTGCCTTTAGGGACAAGTTAGCATTATCCTAATTAATATTAAAAAATAAAAAAATATTTAATAATTATATTTCAAAATTATTTAAAATATTATAATTGAAATATTATTATTTTTTATTTTATTAATTAAAAAGTAATTTAAATCATAAAAAAAAATTTAAAAATAAAACTTTCAGCCAATGAATGACGGAGAGTACCTTTAGAACATTTCATGCATGTTTTTGACCTATCAGTGGACGAATGTTTTCTAAAATATGGCACTTCCATAATTTATTTTCAAATTTTATATGACACTTTATATTTGAAACTAAATATGGCACTTTTAGTTCAAAATTGGGATATTTGGAGTAAAATGTCTATTTTTTAACTAGATAAATTTAAAAAAGTTTTAGCATTCTCTATCTATTAAATAAACTACAATTCATCGATTATCAATTATTTATTTATTAAAATAAACTACCATTAAATTTTTTAATAAAAATTTGTACTATCAAAATAACATATTTATAATAATAAATAATACAAAAATTGAAATTACTTTCTTTCGCTATTTCATTTATTTTTTATTTTTTATTTTTAACTTTTTTACTCTTCTTTTTTTTTTTTTTTAATTCAAATTTCAAATTTCTTTTTCTCATACTTTTTCACATTCACTTTAATTTTTTTTCTCAAATTTTTTTCCTATTTTATTTTTTAAAATATAAATAACAAAATTTTAACTTTCTTTTAATTTAATGAAGAAAACACATAAAAAATATTGAATTTTTAAAACACAAAATTTATCTAAAATAAAAACATAATAATTTTATAATTATTATATATAAAAAATATTTATAATTTATAAAATTATTGTTCGTTTAATATATATAATAACACTCATTAACAATCTAAACAACTAACTTTTCATTTTACGGATCACTATCAAAACAATATCTATTTTATTTTAACCAACAATCATCTTTATTTGAGAAATAAAAATATTCCTAATAAAATGCATATGAATTGTGACAAATTTATATTTTATAAGGGTATATAATCAGAAGATAAAAAAACTCATTATTAATATGATAAGTAATTATTTTGATTTTTCTGTTAATTGGATGAAACGAATGGAATGGCTACACATAGTTTGGTAATGTGTTTTCAAATCTAATCATCCGAATGAATCTTAAAGATACTTTACTTTTGTGTGTGAATTTAAACTTTATTCAATAACTTAGTTTTGTCTCTCATTTGTTAAAGATCACATCAACCCCTACCACCATGTCAAAAACAAAAAGATAAGATAACAATGAGGGTCCATTTCCCTTTCAATTGAAAGGTAAAGTAATTCTAAGAGGTTGGTAAGTTGGTAAAGACTTAATCTTAATAGTGTATATTTCTCAAAGTTTTAAATTTGAATTTTATTAATTGTTAACAATTTATTTTATAGGTTACTTAATACAAAATTTTGCTCTAATTTTAAATAGGTTATTTGAAAATAGATTGTAAAATTGATTTCTTTAAATTAGTTGGTTGTAAAATTGAATACCAAATTAAAAAAAAAAAAAAGTAAAATAATCACAAACATTAGTGTTTAGTTCTATTATCTAGACTCTATAATTTTAACTTGGATTATGTACTTATAAGAAACTCTTTTACTTGACTTCATGACAATTAGAGAATTAGGGTTGGGAATTTATGGATCTTATAAAAATGATAGTTAATTTTTTAAAGCTTTAAGAATAAATGAACTTTAAAATAAATAGATTTCTTAAACTTTAAGAATAAATGAACTTTTTATAAAAGCCATGTATATTGAAAAAGAAAAAGAGATATACAAGCGGGACAAAGTTTAACCCTCAAGAAATCAAGCAAAACGCAAATAAGCTAAGAAAACTTAAAGTTAGATATTCTTAACTTATTTAAAATAAGCTCTTTACTAATAACTAATGGAGGATTGTTCTACCAAGTGAAATTTGAAAGGGAAAGACCTAATTTGGATAGGTTGTGTGCATGTTGATTAACTTCTCTAAAAATGTGAGTGATCATAAAATGCTTGGAAAGAGCTATGAAAATGCAACTGCATCATCTGTATGAATCATGAAGGGCGATCATACATGACGTGGATTGCCTCCAAACAAGCATGCCTTCCATATCTTCAAAAGGAACATTAATCTTGTCAAAGTGACCAAGAAGAGATGGACGCCAAGTCTATAGAGCCATAGGGACATACCATTCAAGGTTCAACATGTAGTCATGGACTTTAAAATGCAACCTTTGAGAAAGATGAGGATGAATATTCCATAATAGGTCCAATTGTGGTTCTAGAAGTTGATCTTACTACCATTCCCTATGAGCCATCTGGAATTGGACATAAGGGTTTGGAATTGAGGCTCGATGGCACTCTAGATGGAGGAATAAACATGGTACTTGATGCAATAATTGTTTTTAAAAACCATGATTTTGAAAAAATATTTAATTGGTTGTTGGAATTAATCATCTTCCAACACAACTTAAGGTTATAAGCATCATTAACATAGTCGAGAGATCTTAAGCCATGGCTGCCACAAGAATTAAGGGAGAAGATAGGTTTACAAGCTATATTTACCAATTTCTTGTTGTTCAAGTCTCTACTCCAAGCAAAATTCTTGAACATCATCTCAAGCTCCTTCAAAAGAGATTTATACCAAAAGTAAATGGTAATTGAATAAATTAGCATGTTTTGAATAACACTTTTGATAAGCTGAATTCTTCCAGCAAAAAAGGAAAGGATGTTAGCCTTCCAAATAGCCAACTTGATTTTAATTTTGTCAATAATGAGCTAAAAGTAAATTATCTACGGTCTTCCTTTAAAAATAGGTACGCCTAGGTAGAGGAAGGGAAGAGTACCAATGTTGAAACCAAGAGAGATAGAAATGTAACATAGTCTAGCATAATAAAAGGATCCCCATAAATGGTTAACATATTAGGGTTTATGATTTAACCAAAGGTTTTAGCATATCTAGAAATTGTTTTGGAAATGACATGTATTTTGGATTGAGAGGTAATGCAAAATAGCATGATATCACATGCATATAAGGAATGAGATGGGATTTGATTATTTCTTGTGCCTTTGATCAAATTGAGTTGCTTAGTGTCAACCAAATTCGAAATACCTCTATTTAGAACTTCTTCTGCAAAGGCAAAAAACAAGGTGGGGGAAAAGGTCACCCTGTCTTACCCCTCTAGAATAATAGAAGAAACCTTCAAGCTTGACATTGATAGAGATAGAAAATCTTGAAGAGTGAAACATTGTTTCAATCTAGTTGCAAAATTTTGAGTAGAAACCAAACTTGTTCAAGACTTTGATGAGGAATTACTAATCTAAGGTGTCAAAGGGCTTTACTAGATCAATTTTGATTGCAGGTTTCTATGGAAGAATTTATGATGCAACATGTTGATTGCCTCAGAAGTGAGGCAAATTCATTCCTTGATATGTCTTTGATGAATGAAACCTCTTTGCTCATGAGAGATAATGGAAGGAAGCATTTGAGCAATTCTATCTACTAAAACTTTGAATATTATCTTAAACTTGGAATTGGCCATGGCAATTGGTTCAAAGTGTCACCATCATATATCTCTTAAACTATTAGCCTCTAAAATTAAAGTAGGGTTTTGATAAGTGCTAAACTGTAGCGATTTTGAGTGTAAATAATTGTCACTTATCAACTTAATTATACCAATAAACCTCAACTTTAGTGTATGTTTTGTGTAGTTTACGTTATAGTGTGTAATATGCGTAATCATGTGCATATCTTTGAGTTTGATAATTTTCCCCTAATTTTTGTAGGTATAAAAGCAAGAATATTTTGTCATTCTCTTATAGAGCATTGAATAAGATTTCCAACGTTTCCGACCGCGCGGAAAATAGAGTTACGGTTCTCAAATTATGGTCAAAATATGTTCTGAGTTTGTTGTCATGTTTGTTGTGCGAACAGGAGTTGAGCGATCTCGCCAACGAACCCAAGATGAGAAAAAATTTCCCGAAGCATGGAAAAACATTTTTTAGGCAGTAGCTATGTTTGGTATGTTCGATGTGCAAACCAGAGTTCACCTAGCGAGCACGAGAACCCATTTTTGCCTATTTAAGTCGCTTTTCAACATTTTTTAGGTTATGTTGTTGGGAAATTTTAACCCCAACTTCATCAAAAACATTCTTTAATAGTTTTAGCTTAGAAACAACACATGGATGATGCATCTAGATGATCCGAAGCCAAATGATATTGTCATACCCTAATTTTTTACCCCTAAGATCCCACTTCATTCACCATATTCATCATTACATATGTGTGTGTTTGTATGCATCACTAACCCATATCAAATACAAGATGTGTGTGCTTGCTTGCTTTATAGGTTAGATTGTCCCCCAAGGGCTCAAGCAGATGAACTATCAAAGGATGGGCCTCATATTCAACATCTAAAGTCCTTTATTCATCCATGAAGATCAAGAACTTCCTTTCATCAACTATCAAGTGCAAGATTGCATTATTTCAAGATCAACAAGGCTCAAGTCCTCAGATGCACCTAAATTATGGTTTTAACCTAATTTAGTCATCGGTTGACTTTTCGAGCAAGACATGATCCAATACCTCAAGACATGTCTCAAGGACCTCAAATGCATCACATTAGTCCATTATTATGTTTGGTTTGATCCATATAACTTGATTGATAAGCAATGCAAGAATTCAAATTCATCTGGTCCACAAACTAGGGTTTCTGATAAAAAGTCAACTGCACCTTTGACTTTTGACTAAGACATGATCTCAAGTAGGGGTGAGTAAAAGGCGGGTCGGGAAGGGTTATGACTAACCCTAACCATGTCCTAAATTTTGATCAGGCTAATTTAATGACCTAATTCATACTGTGAGGGCAAATTGTAACACCCATTTTAATTATTTAGTCTTTTGGTGTTATTTTATTTTGGGTGTGTCCTTTGTGGGGGAGTGAGCCTGAGCGCGTGGGTGGGTGTCCTTAATTTATAGAAAATTATTTAATAAAATGTAGAGTTTAATATTAATGTAATATAATTGATAATGATAAGAATATAATACTTTATAGTAACGTGGTTATGTCATTAATCTTACTATTATTATTATTATTATTATTATTATTATTATTATTATTATTATTATTATTATTATTATTATTATTATTATTATTATTTGTAATATTAGTGGATGGAATAAGTGAAATAAGGAATAAGAGATATAAAAGGAGAATTTTGGGGAAAAAGAGTTAGAACACGATAAGTCAGTTCTAGAGAAAGGAGAGAAGGAAGAACAAGGAAGGAAGAGAAGAAGGCTAGGTCTAACGATTCTTCAGGTTCTTCGTCACTCGGAGCATTAATCGAGGTAAGGGGGAGAAACTGATTGGGATTGGTGTTTACATGAAATTGGGTAGAGGGGATTCCTTAACCCCGTAGGGATTTTGACGAACATGTTTGTTATGTTGATATGTCTTTGATTGTTGTTGATTATGATGAACTTCGGGTGTATGTTGATGTATTTATGATTGTTGCTGCCATTGTTGAATGTGTGCACATATGGTGTGATTTTGGTGAGGTTCTGAGTAACTTCTGTAGTTCTGATGATGGACATAGATGTGGGTTCTGGAGATAGATTGATAGAATAATGACTAGGGTAGTCTGTACTAGTTGTGGTAATGATAGGATGGGAGATGGAAGTAGAGTGATAGGCTTGGATCTAAGCAAAATGACATTGTTGGACAGTGAGGGTTTTGAGATATCCGAGCTAGTAGCGAACATTCGCTAGCAGGTTCGCTAGGCGAGTTAGGTAGCGAACCCTTCCAGTAGCTACTGTCTGCTTTGCTAGGGAGTTCGCTAGGCGAGCAACTAGCGAGCATTCGCTAGGGCTTCGCTAAGCGAATGAGCCAGCGAGCATGATAGCAGATTGTGATTTTGTACGGTGAGGGTGGTTTTGTCGTTTTGTAGTATCCCTTGAGTTGTGACCAGTGTAGATATGGTGATTAGTGGTGAAGAGTGTATACTTGACATTAAAAGGTGAAATTATATAGTGATCGAATTTAATTGAAATAAGTAGATTGAGGTGTGAGATGTGCATGAGGTATGGTGATGGGATCAGGGGGATCGCGTGATTTTAATTAAAATAATTAATTGATGAACAATATGTATGTATGATGTATGGTGATGTGATCAGGGGATCGTGTGCACCTTGTGTGCTTGAGTTTATTTGTTGTGCATTTGGTGTTATGCATATCATGGTGTTTTGGTGGGATGAAATCGTTGCTCAGGAGAAGTGTATGTGATCATCCGCACTCCTTTGTGGAGAATGGTGGGGACAGATCATGGCCAAGGACGGGTGTATATGATCTATCTGAGGTTCGATTGAATGAACCAATGAGCCGGTACCGCATGCATGGTGTTGAGTTGCATAATTGCATTATGGTATGTTGTGTTGATGTTGGACAGTAGGTCATGTTTGATGAATGTTGGGTGATGAATTATATGATTACTACATTTATTTCATGTACTGTATTACCGATAATTTTGATCATGTTTTCTCACCCCTTTGTTGTTGTTGTGGTTTGTGCTTTTTCGGAAGTACAGATAATCCAGGTACTTAGCTAGCTTGGATAGAGGTGTGCGAGTCGAGTCTTAGGATGCTCTGATACGTAGCACGGGACTTGGGCGTTTTCTTTTGATTTAGTTGAACTTGTTTTACTTTCCTCTGACGTATCATGTGTTGGTGAATTTTATTAATGAATATTTTCATGTATTGGCGGATGGCCGAGGTTGATGAACTAATGAATATTTTCCGCTGCTTTGTTTTGAAAACCTTCAAATGAAGAGTATGTCGAGTTGTGTGATGTGATATCCCACTTAGTGGAGAACTCTGATGTTTATTTGAATGAATTGTATTTTATTTTAATTCGGGAAAATGGGGTGTTACAATTGGTATCAGAGCAGGTCGGTCCGTCCGGCCAGTGTAGTTGTTGAGTCTGTCCTTAGGATAGAGATTGTGTATCTGTTAACCTGGTGTTGTTATTGTTGAGCAGTATGGCAGGAAGGAATGATGCTGCTTTGGCTACTGCTATGCAAGCGATGGCGCAGGTGGTTGCTAATCAGAACCAAGCTGCGGGTGCGCAATTTGGGGATTTGGCATAGTTTCGGAGTAACAAGTCGCCGACGTTTGAAGGAGGAATTTTGGATCCTGAAGCTGCGCAGAAGTGGCTGAAGGTGATTGAGAAAATTTTCAGGATAATAGGTTGTAGTGATGAGCAAAAGGTGAGGTTTGGTACTCACATGCTGGAAGGTGAAGCTGAGGCTTGGTGGGACAACAGTCGCTAGAGATGGGTGACTGCAGGAACTGCGATCACTTGGGATGTAGTTCGAAAGGGTTTCCTAGAGAAGTACTTTCCGGAAGATATACGAAGTGCTAAGGAGGTGGAGTTCCTAGAGCTGAAGCAGGGTAATCTGACCGTAGCAGAGTATGCTGCGAAATTTGAAGAGCTGGTGCAGTATTGTCCTCATTACAATACTGAAGATGCGATGACCCCTAAGTGTTTGAAATTTGAGAATGGACTGCGTCCGGAAGTTAAGTTGGGGATTGCTTGTCAGAAGATCAGTAATTATCCTGAGCTGGTAAGCAGAAGCAAGATATATGATAATGATAATCGGGCCAGGATTGCACATTATAAGGCTGCAAATGACCGTAAAGGTAAGCAGAGGTTTGGTGGTACTATGTATAGTGTTCCTGCTGATAAGGGAAAACATAGGGTTGCTACTGATAAGAAGCCCAGAGAAGGGAAAGTATCTGTTGATTTGAAATGTTTCTGATGCGGTGGCGCGGGTCATTGTACTAATGAGTGTCCTAATGAGGTGAAGAAGTGTTTCAAGTATGGTAAGCTAGGCCATGTAATAGCTGATTGCAGAGCCACTATGCCTACCTATTATAATTATGGTGAGAAAGGGCATATTAGTACGCATTGCGAGAAGCCGAAGAAGTCTCAGGTGTCTCAGGCCAGTGGTAAGGTGTTTGCTGTAGTGGGAACTCAACTGCCAATGAAGAGCGTTCTATCAAAGGTACTTGTTTCATCAATAATATTCCTTTGACTGTTATTGTTGATACGGGTGCAACCCACTCGTCCATTTCTGTTGATTGTGTGAAGAGGTTAGGATTGGTGTCGTCTACTCTTGATCGATGGATGACTATTAAGACTCCATCTATTGGTTCAGTGACTACTTCTTTAGTGTGTTTGAAGTGTCCACTGACTATTTTTGGTAGGGACTTTGGGGTAGATCTGATTTGTCTACCACTTGGTAATTTGGATGTTATTCTGGGTATGAACTGGTTGGAGTTCAACCGAGTCTACATCGATTATTTTCATAAGGTGTTGTTGTTTCTTACTCCAGAAGAGGAAGCATTGGCGGATTCCTTGTCTAATAAGGAATTGAGGACCCTGTTGGAGGACGAAGCTAAGATGTTTGCTTTATTTGCGTCATTGTCTGTTGACAGCAAGACATCAGTGAAAGAGTTGGCAGTGGTGAATAAATTTCCTGAAGTATTTCCTGATGACATTATGGAATTACCTCCAACGAGAGAAGTTGAATTTATCATTGACCTTGTTCCTAGTACAAGGCCTATATCTATGGCACCGTACAGGATGTTGGCAGTGGAATTGGCTGAATTGAAATCTTAGATTGGAGAATTGTTGGATAGAAAGTTTATCAAACCGAGTGTGTCGCCGTGGGGAGCTCCAGTGCTGTTGGTAAAGAAGAAGGATGGCAGTATGCGTCTGTGCATCGATTACCGTCAGTTGAATAAAGTGACCATTAAGAATAAATATCCTCTTCCAAGCATTGACGATTGGATGGATCAGTTGGTGGGAGCTAGGGTGTTCAGTAAAATTGACTTGAGGTCTGGTTACCATCAGATTAGAGTGAAAGAAGGTGATATTAAGAAGACGGCATTTAGAACTCGATATGGACATTACAAATATGTTGTAATGCCTTTTGGAGTGTCTAATGCGCCGGGAGTATTTATGGAGTATATGAACCGAATTTTCCATTCTTATTTGGATCAGTTTATTGTTGTGTTTATTGACGATATACTGATTTATTCTAAGTCTGAGGAAGAACATGCATGACATTTGAGGATTGCTTTACAGGTGCTGAAAGATAATAAGCTATTTGCTAAGCTATCAAAGTGTGAGTTCTGGTTGAAGACAGTGAGTTTCTTGGGGCATGTAATATCCGGTGATGGTATATCGGTGGACCCATCGAAAGTGAGTGCAGTGTTGCAGTGGGAACCGCCGAAGACAGCGACGGAAATTAGAAGCTTTTTGGGTTTGGCAGGATATTACCGAAGGTTTATTGAGGGGTTTTCTAATTTGGCGTTGCCATTAACTCAGTTGACGAGAAAGGATCAAGTTTTTGTGTGGGATGTTGCTTGTGAAGAAAGCTTTGAATAATTGAAGAAGAAATTGACTATGGCACCGGTGTTAGTGTTACCGACTCCGAGTGAATCTTTTGTGGTGTACTGTGATGCGTCTAAGATGGGATTAGGCAGTGTTCTTATGCAAGATGGTAAGGTGGTAGCGTATGCTTTGCGACAACTGAGGGTGCATGAAAGGAATTACCCTACTCATGACCTTGAGTTGGCTGCGGTAGTTTTCGTGTTGAAGATCTGGAGGCACTATTTGTATGGTTCGAGGTTTGAGGTGTTCAGTGACCATAAGAGCCTAAAATATTTGTTCGATCAAAAAGAGCTAAATATGAGACATAGAAGATGGTTGGAATTCTTGAAAGATTATGATTTCAACTTAAGTTATCATCCTGGGAAGGCGAATGTAGTAGCAGACGCTTTGAGCAGAAAAGCGATTCATATGTCGGCTTTAATGGTGAAAGAGATGGAACTAATTGAGCAGTTCAGAGATCTGAGCATGGTTTGTGAGACTACGGTCGATGGTGTGATGTTGGGCAAGTTGCATGTGAATAATGATTTCTTGTATTTGATTAAGGAAAGCCAAAAGCTAGATGTGAAGTTAGTAGATTTGATGCCTGGAGTAGAGAGCGACCCCAGTAGTGATTTTAAGTTGGATAGTGCATGTGTGTTGAGATTTAGAGGCAGGATTTGTGTGCTGGATAATTACGAACTGAAGAAGTCAATTTTGAGTGAAGGACATCGTAGTAGTCTGAGTATGCATCCGAGAGCTACGAAGATGTACCATGATTTAAGGAAGCTATTTTGGTGGTCTGGTATGAAAAGAGATATAGCTCAATTTGTTTATGTCTGTTTGTCATGTCAAAAGTCGAAGGTAGAGCATCAGAGACCTTCGGGATTTATGCAACCGTTGGAAGTTCCAGTTTGGAAATGGGATTGTATCACTATGGATTTTGTTACGAGTTTGCCGAATACGGCGAGAGGATTTGATGCTATTTGGGTAATTGTGGATCGACTTACGAAGTCTGCACATTTTGTGCCGATTAATGTTAGTTTTCCGTTGGTGAAACTGGCAGAGATTTATATTCGGGTAATTGTGAAGCTACATGGTGTTCCGTCGAGTATCGTGTCAGATAGAGATCCGAGGTTTAATTCAGAATTTTGGAGGAGTTTACAGGAGGCTTTGGGTACTAAGTTGAAGTTGAGTTCAACTTACCATCCGCAAACTGATGGTCAGTCAGAGAGGACTATTCAGTCGCTGGAAGATTTGTTGAGAGCTTGTGTGTTGGAAAAGGGTGGTGCGTGGGATACTCATTTACCATTGATAGAGTTCACGTACAACAACAGTTACCATTCTAGCATCAGAATGGCACCGTTTGAGGCTTTATATGGTAGGAGGTGCAGAACTCCTCTGTGTTGGTATGAAACAGGTGAGAATGTGGTCTTAGGACCAGAGATTGTGCAGCAGACTACTGAGACCATTCAGATGATTCGTGAGAAAATGAAAGCGTCTCAGAGTAGGCAGAAAAGTTATCATGATAACCAAAGAAAGGAACTGGAATTCAGTGAAGGTGATCATGTGTTTCTAAGAGTTAACCCGGTGACCGGTGTAGGTCGTGCGTTGAAATCCAAGAAGTTGGATCCTAAGTTTATTGGACCGTATCAGATTTTGCAGAGAATTGGTGTTGTAGCTTATAGAGTAGCGTTACCGCATGAGCTTTCGAATCTACATGACGTGTTTCATGTGTCTCAACTTCGAAAGTATGTCTCAGACACATCTCATGTGATTCCGAGAGATGAAGTTCAAGTCCGGGAGAATCTTACTATTGAGACGATGCCGTTGAGGATCGAAGATCGTAAAATGAAACAACTCCGAGGAAAGGAGATATCCTTGGTGAAAGTAGCTTGGGGAGGTGCTGCAGGAGGCAGTGTGACCTGGAAATTGGAAAGCAGCATGCAGGAAGCGTATCCGGAATTGTTTCCATCAGGTAATTTTCGAGGACGAAATAATTAAAGTGGGGGAGAGTTGTAACACCCATTTTAATTATTTAGTCTTTTGGTGTTATTTTATTTTGGGTGTGTCCTTTGTGGGGGAGTGAGCCTGAGCGCGTGGATGGGTGTCCTTAACTTATAGGAAATTATTTAATAAAATATAGAGTTTAATATTAATGTAATATAATTGATAATGATAATAATATAATACTTTATAGTAATGTGGTTATGTCAATAATCTTATTATTATTATTATTATTATTATTATTATTATTATTATTATTATTATTATTATTATTATTATTATTTGTAATATTAGTGGATGGAATAAGTGAAATAAGGAATAAGAGATATAAAAGGGGAATTTTGGGGGAAAAGAGTTAGAACACGATAAGTAAGTTCTAGAGAAAGGAGAGAAGGAAGAACAAGGAAGGAAGAGAAGAAGGCTAGGTCTAACGGTTCTTCAGGTTCTTCGTCAATAGGAGCATTAATCGAGGTAAGGGGGAGAAACTGATTGGGATTGGTGTTTACATGAAATTGGATAGAGGGGATTCCTTAACCCCGTAGGGATTTTGATGAACATGTTTGTTATGTTGATATGTCTTTGATTGTTGCTGATTATGATGAATTTCGGGTGTATGTTGATGTATTTATGATTGTTGCAGCCATTGATGAATGGGTGCACATATGGTGTGATTTTGGTGAGGTTCTGAGTAACTTCTGTAGTTCTGATGATGGACATAGATGTGGGTTCTGGAGATAGATTGATAGAATAATGACTAGGGCAGTTTGTACTAGTTGTGGTAATGATAGGATGGGAGATGGAAGTAGAGTAATAGGCTTGGAATTGAGCAAGATGACATTGTTGGACAGTGAGGGTTTTGAGAGATCGCAGACGCTCGCTAGCACCTTCGCTAGGCGAGCTAGTAGCGAAAATTTGCTAGCAGGTTTGCTAGGCGAGTTTGGTAGCGAACCCTTCCAGTAGTTAATGTCTGCCTTAGCTAGGGAGTTCGCTAGGCGAGCAGCTAGCGAGCATTCGCTAGGGCTTCGCTAAGCGAATGAGCCAGCAAGCATGACAGCAGATTGTGATTTTGTACGGTGAGGGTGGTTCTATCGTTTTGTAGTATCCCTTGAGTTGTGATTAGTGTAGATATGGTGATTAGTGGTGAAGAGTGTATACTTGACATTAAAAGGTGAAATTATATAGTGATCGAAGTTAATTGAAATAAGTAGATTAAGGTGTGAGATGTGTATGGGGTATGGTGATAGGATCAGGGGGATCGTGTAATTTTAATTAAAATAATTAATTGATGAAAAATATGTATGTATGATGTATGGTGATGTGATCAGGGGATCGTGTGCACCTTGTGTGCTTGAGTTCATTTGTTGTGCATTTGGTGTTATGCATATCATGGTGTTTTGGTGGGATGAAATCGTTGCTCACGAGGAATGTATCCGATCATCTGTACTCCTTTGTGGAGAATGGTGGGGACAGATCATGGCCAAGGACGGGTGTATGTGATCTATCCGGGGTTCGATTGAATGAACCAATGAGTCGGTACCGCATGTATGGTGTTGAGTTGAATAATTGCATTATGGTGTGTTATGTTGATGTTGGACAGTAGGTCGTGTTTGATGAATGTTGGGTGATGAATTATATGATTACTACCTTTATTTCATGTACTATATTACCGATGATTTTGATCATGTTTTCTCACCCCTTTGTTGTTGTTGTTGTGGTCTGTGCTTGTTTGGAAGTACAGATAATCCAGGTACTTAGCTAGCTTGGATAGAGGTGTGCGAGTCTAGTCTTAGGATGCTCTGATACGTAGCACGGGACTTGGGCATTTTATTTTGATTTAGTTGAACTTGTTTTACTTTCCTGTGATGTATCATGTGTTGGTGAATTTTATTAATGAATATTTTCATGTATTGGCGGATGGCCGAGGTTGATGAACTAATGAATATTTTCCGCTTCTTTGTTTTGAAAACCTTCTAATGAATAGTATGTCGAGTTGTGTGATGTGATATCCCACTTAGTGGAGAACTCTGATGTTTATTTGAATTAATCGTATTTTATTTTAATTCGGGAAAGTGGGGTGTTACATAAGTTATCTCAATCCTTATTTTAATGATGTCAAAACTCATCTAGTTAGTAATTTGTATTTTGGACGGTATCACCAAGTCGCGTATGCATTCGTAGTTCTCTCGTGCACAAGAATTTCTCAAAAACATGAGTCTATTCATATAGAAAAGCATTATATGTGTTTTGTTTGAGTTTGATCATGTTGAAAGACTTAGATATGCATTAGTTGTGTTTAGATATAGCAAGACATTTCAAAAATAGAATTTTTGGAAGTTTAGAGCATTTGAGTCGACTCAAAGCCTTGCTTAGGTCGACTCATACAATGTGATTTTTGAAGTTTTTCTCTCAGGAGTGCTCGCGTCGACCCTCCTGTCGACTCATATTGTTAGCATTTCAATTTGTCAATTCTGGGCAGGTTTGCATCGATGCATGGACTTGCTTCGGTCGATGTATAAAGTCAGTTTCTGCATAACTTTGAAAGCGGGAGTGCTCAGGTCGACCCCCCATTTCTTTATGTCTACTGTTCGCTTGTGTCACCTTATTCTTCTGATGTGTTTGACTTTCAAATAGTTGTTATGTTTGTTACTTGGTCTTAGCTTCATATATATATATATACATATATATATATATATATATATATATATATATATATATATATATATATATATATATATATATATATATATATATATATATATATATATATATATATATATATATATATATATATATATATATATATATATTCTTTTTGGCTCATTTTTATAACAACAAGAAAAGTGAAATATTGACACTGAATTTTCTCTCATCATCTTCATCCTCTTTCTTACATTTTCTCAACAACTACACATAACCATTTTTGTTGATCATTCTGCATCATTGAGGTGATAACATCCAAACATAGGATATTGTATTGGGTTTGGGTTGAGAGATCGGTGGGTTTTTCTTGAATAAAACCGTTAGGGTTTTGTCCTCCAAGAATCTTGAGATTTTTGGGGGTTTTTGCACAAATCATTTCTTCACAGATTCAACCGAGTGAAGGTGATTGAAGAACGAGTGGTTCTTTCAATCTATTGCGGTAACCGGAGGATTGTGGAAGGAATATTTGGGTTCAAATTGTGTGTGATTGAAATCAGTTGGGCTAAAGATTTGAAGACCGTTGGGAGGTTCAAACGTGTAGCTGGAATCAGAGATTTATTCAACACACTCGAGGCATTTAATTCATCTTGGATCAATGGGAGAGAAGATATAGTTTCAGCATCAACAACTAGGCTTGAGTGTTTAATTAATATTGCTTCTCTTGTACAATGATTTGCAATAGGTTTATATAGATCTCAATTCTACTTTTAGAATTGAGGGCAAACGTACCCCAAGCGAGGACGACGGGGGATCTGCCTCAACAAATTTGGTGTTGTTCTCTCTTTTGCTATTTTTCCATTTCTGAATTTTAACGTTTTTGTTTTGATAACTCGATTTAGTATCGGGATTTTTGGCTCATTATGCGTATTTTTTTTTCATGTTTTATCGAGTCTTTATTGTTATTCTGTCGCACTTTTACTTCGTTTTTGTTGTTTTCAGGAATCAGCGAAAATCGTGGAAGAATCAGGAAATCGAAGCCTTTGGAGAAGATCTGCACAGAAAACTAGCAGATTTTAGTGATTTTGCTAAGATGGTGTTCGCCATCCCTATTTTGATCGCCTTCAACATTGAAGCAAGCATGACGCTCGCCATGGCCCTTACGGCGATCGTCGTACAGTCGCAACAGCAATTTCTAATTTTGAAGCAGTTTTAGAGCAGTTATCAGCAGTTCTACTTCCCTCCACTACTTTGTTTCAAATTCCTCTTTGTTGTAACTGCTTTTTGGCCTATAAATACAAGGTCTTTAGGTAGTTTTTTTTTGCAGGGAATTCGACTGTGGAAGCGCTGGTGTTTTTCAGTTTGAATTCTAGGCACTCTTAGACAGTTTTAGAAGCAGTAATTACTCACATCGAGGAATTACTGCAATTCTGTATTTTCCATTGTGTACCAAATATTTTGAAGTTAATCGAAGGTCGCTTCCATTTTTGTTCAATTGTCAGTTTCTACAGTTTTTTTTTATTTTACTTCGAATTGCACTGTTATTACTAATTCTGCCTTAAATTGTTTTAGTATGTTAGTAGAATTAAATGCATGTTTTAGTATCTTAAAAGTAATGATAATTATGTTTGGCTAAATCCTGTTGAGTTTGTCGTTACCGGCAGGACTCGGTAGTGAACTTAGTGCAAAATTGTGGTTTTTAAGCCGTTTCGGATGTAGTTTCTAGCCGTAATTTATGTAGCTTTGTCACGAGAGTGAGAAGTTGCTTACCATCGTTTTGTCACGAGAGTGAGAAGGATATTAAGGTTTGAGCCGAGATCCTCGAGAGCGTGAGGAGCGAGCCAGATAGTAGAAACTAGGCATCTCGTCTAAAAACAGCGAGAGCGCTTTAGACGTCGTTTAGGATATTTTGGACTTCAAAAAAGTGTTCTTAATTATCGGGCGAGCGAGGGAAAGATCTTGGGGTTAAGCAACACGACTTTTGTCAAAACCGCGAGAGCGTAAGGCAGAGCCTTTGAGTAAGTGTATCCTACGAAATAGGCATCTCGTAATTAGTACCTGTTTCCTACAAGTCCCTTAGGTGCGCGGAAATCTCATGTCAGACTCGTTTTATTATTTAGTTCAGTTTCTAGTAATTCAACCTCATTTCTAGTTTTGATCTGTTGTTAACCATTAGCCTGAGCTTTGCACATCAACCATAGACCGCAATAGTTTGATCATCTGTCCCTGTGGGTTAGACAACCTTTTTAAGACTACATGATCAATTGTATGCTTGCATATTAATCCGTCAAGTATCGGACGGTCGCAATCAAGTTTTTGACGCCGTTGTCAGGGACTAGATTTAGTCAATATTGTGAATATTTTGTCGCGCAGTATAGACTAAGGCAGCTTTTTATTTTTATTTTCTTTCTAATTGTCGATTGTATGCCAAGCACTTGCTCTCAAGGTGAAGAGTTAAAGCAGCCAATTGATAAAGTCAAGCGTTTTCTTAATTTAAGGTGCCGAGTAAACGAATTCTATATTTAATATAACCTTCCAGATCCTATCGTATTTTACTCAGATTCAGAAACCGAAATCGAGCCAACACAAACCATGGCCCAAGGACCTCAAACCCGTCCTCTGAAGGATTTTGCTATCCCATCGTAAGATGAACCTCACAACATCATTGCTGCCCCAACAATCAATCCAAACAATTTCAAGTGGAAGCCATCGCTGTTGCAAGCCGTTCAATAGAACCAATTCTCAGGAAGCCCAGTGGAAGACCCGAACTCACATTTATCCGTTTTTGTGCAATATATTGACACTGTAAAAGCAAATGGTGTTAGTCCTGAAGCGATTAGACTACATCTTTTCCCGTTTTCTTTAAGAGATAGAGCTAGAGCTTGGCTCCGGTCTCTGCCATCAAATTCCATCATAACTTGGGACGAATTGAAAAGAGTCATCTTAACCCGTTACTTTCCACCAAGCAAAATAACTATGCTAAGAGCACAAATTAACGGTTTTAAGCAAAAAGACAACAAATATCTTTTTGATGTTTGGGAAAGATACAAGGACCTAATGGGGCTTTGCCCACATCATGGACTCGAACAGTGGCTGATAATCCATACTTTTTACAATGGGCTATTGTACAACACCAAAATGAACTTAAGCGCCGCCACGGGCGGTGCCTTAATGGACAAATCATACGAAGAAGTCATTGAAATCATAGAGAATATGGCTCAGAATGACTTCCAGTGGAGAGGAGAACGTGTTGCTCTCGAAAAACCAACTCCGAAAAGCGGAACGTGCGAAGTCAATGCCATAGACCGTATAAATGCTAAAGTTGACGTGTTGACTCAAAAGATTGAAAGCTTAACTGTAACACCAGCAGCAGCCATCGTGGCCACTGTTACACCAAGTTGTGAGTTATGTGGAACCCCTTGACATATAAATGTCGAATGTCAGTTATTGGCTGGTATCCCTATTGACCAAGCAAACTATGATCAAGGAAACCCATACTCGAACACTTATAATCCTGGCTAGAGAAATCACGCGAATTTTTTATATAAGAATAACAATGCCTTGCATCCCCCAAACCCAACACCTGCTATTCGACTTGGTTATCAAAAAGTAGCACCTTTTGCTCCACAAGTTCCCAGAAAGTCAAATATAGAAATTATGATGGAAAGCTTTATGAATGCTCAAGTTTAGTAAAACAAAGAATTTGCAAATCAAAACGCTCATACTAGTGAATTGATGAAACAAATAACGAGTAAACTTGATGCTATGGCTACTCACAACAAAATGTTAGAAACTCAAATTTCTCAAGTAGCCAACAACAACCAACAATAGCAGCCCGACTGGAGCATTTCCTGGCCAACCACAACCAAACCCGAAAGGACATGCAAATGCCGTGACATTGCAAAGCGAAATAGAGTATGATGGACCGGTTGATCCGAGACTCAAAAACCCATCCATGCACCAAAATCTTAAGCAAGGAACTGAGAAGGTGAATGAACAAAAAACTAATGAAAAAAATGATAAAGAAGAGGCGGCCGTAGAGAAAGAAACACCATACGTGCCCCCTCCACCGTATAAACCACCTGTACTTTACCCTCAGAGATTAGCCAAAACCAAAAATCAAGGACAAATTCAAGAAATTCGTAGAACTTATAAAACAATTGAATATCACCATACCATTCATAGAAGCTATTACGCAAATGCCTTTGTATGCCAAATTTCTCAAGGAGATCCTATCAAATAAGAAAAGACTTAAGGATAACAAAACTGTTGCGCTCACTACCGAGTGTAGCACTATAATCCAAAACAACATGCCCCCTAAGTTAAAAGACCCAGGGAATTTTTCGATACCCTGTGTAATAGGAAAATACGTCATAAACAATGGTCTATGCGACTTGGGAGCCAGTGTTAGTTTGATGTCGTTGTCCACATGCAAGAAACTTAATTTAGGTGAACTTAGACCAACGAAGATGTCTCTTCAACTAGCTGACTGCTCAGTCAAATATCCCGTAGGTATGCTAGAAAACGTCCTGGTTCGCATAGGTCAATTCTACATTCCCATAGATTTTGTGACAATAGACATAAAAGAGGACTCTAATATACCCATTATTTTGGGAAGGCCATTTTTAGCCACAGCCGAAGCTATAATTGATGTTAAAAAGGTAAGGCTAACTTTCGAAGTTGGTGAAGAGAAAATCAAATTTATCTTAGCTCAGTTTCTAAGAGCTCTAGTTATTAATGATACATGCTACTTGTTAGATGTTATCGATGAATGTGTGAAAGAAATGGAAATGCGACCATCCGAATACTGAGACGCGCTTAAAATTCCAGCACCTCCTATATTCAAAGACGATGATTGGAAAACACAATTCATAGATGACAGTCTAAGAGAATATCTTGCACTAACACACGATCCAATGCTAAGCCCAGACAAACCTACTATAAAACTTAAGACATTACCCAAAAATATAAGGTATGAATTCCTAGACACAAAGCTTGAGAGACTAGTGATAGTCAATGTTAACATAGGACAAATAGAAATTGAAAAGCTGCTACATGTTTTAAGGAAGTATCCGATAGCGCTGAGATACAATATCTAAGATCTAAAAGGTATAAGCCCATCCCTATGCATGCACCATATTATGTTGGAAGAAGACAGTAAAACCTCTAGAGAACACCAGAGAATAATAAATCTCATCATAAGCGATGCAGTCAAATAAGAAGTGAAAAAGCTATTGGAAGCAGGAATCATATACCGATATCAGACATCAACTGGGTCATCCCAGTACATGCCGTACCTAAGAAAGGTGGTGTTACTGTAGTTAGTAATGAGAAAGGTGAAACTGTTGCAAAGCAAGTTCACACTGGATGAAGGATGTGCATAGACTATAGAAAGCTGAATAAGGCCACTCGTAAAAACTATTTTCCTTTACTCTTTATCGATCAAATGCTTGAACGATTGGCGAAACACTTCTATTTTTTCTATTTAGATGGATACTCAGGATTTTTCCAAATTCCTATTCATCCCGATGACAAGGAAAAGACTACTTTTATCTGTCGATGCATGCCATTTTGATTATGCAATGTGCCTGCAACCTTCGAGAGATGTATGATATCAATCTTTGCTGACTTTATAGATAATATAATGGAAGTATTTATGGACGAATTCTCTGTATGTGGGCAAGACTTTGAAGGGTGTTTGTCAAACCTGGAGTTAGTACTGGAGAGATGCGTTAAAGTTAATCTTGTACTGAACTGGGAAAATGCCATTTCATGGTCTGGGAAGGAATTGTGTTAGGACATGTTGTATCCGGTCGAGGAATCGAAGTTGACAAGGCAAAAATTGAAATCATAGAGAACCTTCAACCTCTGAAGACTGTTAGAGAAATTCGAAGCTTTCTTGGACACGCCGGATTTTATCGACGGTTTATCAAAGATTTCTCTAAAATCACCAAACCGCTAACTGGCCTGCTAATGAAAGATGCAGAATTCATATTCGACGAGGACTGTATGAAAGCGTTTAAACTCCTGAAAAATGCTCTGATCATAGCACCGATCATGCAACCGCCTGATTGGGATGAGCCATTTGAGATAATATGCGATGCTAGCAATTTTGCCGTTGGCGCTGTCCTAGGACAAAGAAAAGATAGAAAGCTTCATGCTATTTGTTATGCTAGTAGAACTTTAGATAGCGCGTAGATGAACTATGCAACCACAGAAAAGGAACTTTTAGTTGTTGTGTTCGCTTTAGACAAATTCAGTTCCTATCTGGTAGGAGAAAAAATAATTATCTATACTGACCACGCTGCTGCTGCACCCCAAAATTTGACCAACCTCTTTTCTTAATCTTTGGCTTATGTTTCATTGTATTTTAGCATTCTTGCATTTTCATAGCATAGTTTCTTACAGGGGATCAAATGTTTGTGTTTCCTATCCAAGAGGAGAGCCTTATTGACCACAAGCTCAAGCAGAGGCATTGGCAGAGGTTGTTGTGTGTATGTCATCATCATGAAGATATCTGAGCTCCTAGAAAGGAGAGGTGTGCCACAACAGTATCAAGGAACCATCAGAGGGTTGTCAAGGGGTCCATGAATATTTATCATTGGTAGAGGCTTGTTGAGTACCTCAGAGGTCATTGGGGAGTGGGAATGGTCACTCAACTCATCTGCACACTACCTAGGCAAAAAGGGTGAAATTAGGGTTTTACTTTTAATCAGGATAAATCTGTTTTCGGGAGCAATACTTGTTTCCATGGCCTTCCATGTGTCCTAAGGTGTTTGGGGATGAGAGATTGACCATCAATTTTAATCAGAAGAGCTTCAATTTCAGTCAATTGAAAATCAGGAGATTTGGGGAAAAAGTCAGTTGTAGTTTGACTTTTGATTTAAAAGGTTTTCCAATGATGGAATTATGGTCCATGAAGCTCATATGACTTAGTGAAGTCCACTCAAGAAGTTTCAAGGCCTCAGAAGACCCAGAACACCAACAACCGACTCGGTAGTCATCGATCGATCGTTTCGTTGACCAAAAAATCAACTCTTCAACCGTAAGGAATTTTACCTCAAAGTGTGAATAGAAAATGTTCCTAATGGAATATTGAACTTATCCATGAAATTTCATGACCATTGGACCAAGGGTTGAGGAGTAATCGAGAAATCGGGAAATTAGGGTTTTGAAAGGGGCAAGACCATAACTCTTTAACCACACATCCAATTGAGGTGGTCCAAAGCTTGTTGGAAAGGTCTTAAAAATTCCTACAAAAGTCTCACCGGGGTCCATGTGCAAAAAATGATTAGATTGGGAGTTATGATCAAAATCACCACAAGAGGGGAAAACACTTAGAAAAATTCCAAGTTTTTTGGCCTTGCAAATCATTTTTTCAGCCAACTTTGGAGGGATTTTTGACCTAGTTCCACTTGGAATCTGAAGATCATGAAAACATGAAATTTGTAGAGATCCATGAGGGATTTCCAAAATGTAGTAGAACTCCTCCATAGCTCTTGTGAGTTGAGAGTTATGAATCCAGAAAGTTGGGGTCTCCACACTTGAGTGCACCATTTCCACTTTTTCACAAATTCACTTTTCAGCCACTCAGATCATTCTCAACCATTGGATCATGTCTTGATATGATATTTAAAGAGTTTTATGGTTTAAAATGCCGAAGAAAGAAGGGTTTGGTAGAGTTTGCAAGTTGCAAGCAAGTTGCCATTATTTTAATCAAAAATCATGAGGAAAGAGAAACTTTTTGGTGAGAACTTGCAGCTGCAGCTCCCTACACACTAGCCTCACTTCAGTCACCTCATGTCCTTCATTCCACTTAAGTTTTACCCTGCATTGAGCCAAGGGACTGATGAGCACAACTGCCACATGATATTGGATAGATTTTCTTCCAAAACTCCCCCCAAAAGCTTGAAACTTCAAATTTGCCCCAATGCCTCTCTTGGCCTATAAATAGAGACCTCATCCCACTCTTCAAAACACACCAGAGCATTCTAAACCCCCAGAGAAAACACAACTCTCATCCTCTTTCCCTCTTTGCTTGAAAGTAAAGAAATCTTCCAAAATCACCAAAAAACTGCCTTGTGCATGTTTCATGCCAGCAGCCCTTTTAACCATAGAATCACCTCAAAAAATATCCACACTACCTCAGAATCATGTTTAGAAGGTGTTACAACCATTAAACCAGTCAAAAACACCATAACCCAAAAAGTCAACTTCCCACACCATGAACATTGACTTTTCTGCATAAGATGATGAAACACACTGCCTAGACCAGTTCTAAACTCTTTAACACTTTCAACACCACATATTTATGTTATACCAACTGTCCAAGTCATTAAAAACCAGCTGGAGAAACATTTCCTAAAACTGTCATCACTTATCATTCATTACTTCAAGAAGAAGTAACTTCAAATCTTGCAAAGAAACAACTTGTGGAGGGGTTGTTCTGAAGCTTGCATCAAAGGTGGATATATTGCTCAAAGTGTTCTCAATCAAAGCAGCTAGCTCATATTGGAGCTCTACAAGAGGTATGTGATTTCTAGTTGTTCCTTTTCTTATACATATGCACTAGTCAGAAATGTTGGAATCTTTACATCACCTGCTGAACTTGGTTTATGATTGTTTGTATGAGTGGTAACTCTCATGTTGAAATATACATTGATTTGTGTTTGGCATTGTCATGATGAACTTGCATTTGTTTCTTTTTGGACTGGCTTTGTGTTAAAATTCTATTATAGGTCTTAACTCATGAGCAAAGCCCCTGCATAACAGGGTTTACTGCTATTTGAAACTAAGTTATGGTTGCTAAGCATGTCAGGTATAAACAAGCTTGTTAGGCTGTTGTTTGGATCAAGTGAGTGTTGGTTTGAAAAGTCTATATATGTATTTTGTTGCCTTTGTGAAAGCATCCCTATTAGGATCTTGGTGCCCTGTTATGCTAGGGTTGAATCTCCTACTGGAAGTTATGTGTGCTTGATGGCATGAGTTTGTAGCATTTCATTTAGAGCAATTCATTTAGATGAAGAGGTTGGTAGTAAGTTGTGTATCAATGTTTTACTTCTGCTCAATGTTGTCAAAAGCATGAAATAATCAAACTGTTTTATTTGTATGCATAACTATCATTTCGGTTTTGTTTGAGAAGGTTGAAAATTGTCATTGAAGTAACCATTTGATTTGAACATTGCCATGATAGCATGATTGATTTTATGTGAACTTACTTAGTCTATACCCTATGTGTGTTTGCATTGGTGACTGTTATGAAGGAAACATGTTTGCATTATAATGTAAAACTTGGTTTTTGTTTATGTTTTCTCAAAACCAAACCCTTTTGGTCTGCTACTTTTCTGTGTTGAATTTATTGAACATGATGCATTGGATTGCTGTCATAAGTCTATGTTTGTCATATGAGACCTATAAATTCTTGATGATCAACATAGACATGTTTGTATATGTGATGATTTGGACTATTATGAAGTTTGTTGGGGACAAACCATATTTTTTGTTATTTAACTGGTATGTGTTAGTTTAGCATGGGAATTGTTGACTATTATTGGAAACTTTAGCTTAGGTCAGGATCTGCTAATGTACTACATTTTCTAGTTAGAATGTGCAAGTACAGTTTAGAATATACAGTGCATTGTTAGTCCATTTTTTTTAAAGATGTTTTGGTTCTGTCAAGCCATTTCCAAGTTTTAATGTGCCAACTCCTTTGAATTATAAGCATTGATGTTTAGCTGTCAGTCAGGTCACACTGTATTTTTGTTATAACCTCTTGTGAGATGATTCATTTGGATGTTGTTGAAGCATATGGTGATCAACATTGTCAAGCTTGTTCAATTCATTACAGTTGTTGCTAGACTGTCATTAGGGTGTGTGTTTTGGATTTGTTGCTTTTGGGAATGTGGATGTGTGATGATGCAATACATGGTTCATTTAGGATTTAACATTATCATGCCAGTTGATGCCATGGTTTTTAGAGTTAAGTTGTGATCGGTTGCTAGTTCTCAGCAGTTGCTGTCACAAGAGTAAGGCATTGGATTGCTGTTGGTTTTGGAACAGAATTGAAGGACCAAGTAAGGACGACCAATTTTAGGTAGATCCCTTGGAAATTTGAGGTTAGGCTGTGAGATTTTAAGTTATTTTGGAGTTCAAGCAATCTGATGGAAGAGCCAAGCTTTGGATTGTGGTTGTGATTAGAGCAGTTTGTAGTTATCATATGCTTTTTATGCTACTGCTAGTATTTTAGTGCCTTGTATGCTAAGAGTTTTGTGTAATTGCTACCTAGCTTGAGTAAGAGGTCTGTCAACTTAGAATTATTTTAGAGGCCATATTAGACTCAGGGCATGTTTAAACAAGTTGGTGTATATGAAGTTTGGCTTGTGGCCCTTAAATGTTTTGCTTGTTGTCATAGAAGTATTGATGTTGTTGAATTGTAAAATTCATTAAAGGCACAATTTTCATCATTTGCAGCTCAAATTCCATTTCTTGTTCTGATGTGTTTTAAACCAAATTGCTTGTTAGAACTCATTCAATGCCATATTTGGAACTTGCTCATATCAATCTCTTGCTATAAGTGCATCTGTTTTGATCCATTGGTTTTCAAATGCATTTCCAACTTCACCATTTTCAACTCACATACCAATTTTTGGCTCTGATGCATTCTGAACAAACTCTATGTTGAGACTCATTCAAAATCATGTTTAGACTTTGCTCAAACTATCTTCTACCAATAATTGCATCTGTTTGGATCTAAAAACTTCAAAATGCATCTCAAGCTCCATTATGCGTGAGCCATCGAATTTCTTTGTGTGTACATTATTTGGGAAAACTAACAGCACTATCATGTTCCTTGTGAAAAATTGAGTGAGTTTGACTAAAACTTTGTTAAAATTGGTTGAGGTTTGAGAGAGTTATGTTGAAAACGCGTTTCGGTTGTGTTGCCTTGCTTACTTTGGTTTTTTCCCAGAATCATGTGTTTTAAGGTTTATATGTTTATGGGGTGGCATTAATACACGGATGTATCGCCACCCCAGTGGTTAAACGCCTTGCCTTATCACGCCCATGTCCTGAGTTCAAGCCCGGCTGGGGCGTTTTTGCTTTGATTTCATTTTATTTTTACACTTTATCTTTTATTTCTCTTTTTTCATTTGCTTGCACGCGTGTATTAGTGGTAGAGTTGGCTTTGTGTTGTTATTGCAGTCCCAAGGTCTTAAGTTCAAGCCTTGGGTGTTGCATTCCTTTTTTAGCATTTTGTTTGTTTTATTTTATTTTTGTTTATTGCCTTATTTTCTATTTAATAGTTTTAAATATCAAAAATCCCAAAAAAAATCTTATTTCATTGTTTTAATGTGTTTTGTTTTATTTTCCATCCTTTTATTTTATTTTATTTCATTTTCCATTTTATTTTATTATTTTTATTTTTGAATCTACAAATTCCTTTTCTTTTTCATTTCATTTGTGAGTGAATTTATTTAATGTTTACTTGGCCTTGTGCCATGATCTCCCTAGGATTCCTAGTCCCTCCGTTTAGGATGGGAGTAGGAGAGACATTAGGTGTTCAATCTTTTTCATGACAACATTAGGATAGTTTCATTCCCTTTCACCCCAACTTTAGGAGCATTATGCATGATAACTTTAGGGTCCAGTTTCCCCTTAGTTCGAGTCTTTCTCTTTTCATCTCAAAACAATCATAAAACACTTAATAAAGGTTAATGATTATTGTGCGTTACGAGCCTTAAGCACTTGGGAAAGGGTTGTTGAGGGGTTTCCCTTCAATGGCTTGGATTTTTAGTGTAGCACCCTTTAGGTGATATGCGACGCATTCACTCCCAAGTCATAGTCTCTAGTGCAATATGAATTGCAAACAATTCAAAAACACTTCTTCTCTAAAAAACACAAAAACAAATCTTTCAAACTTCTTTTTGCCCTTTGGGGCCTTTAATCTTAAAAAATAATTTTCATAAGGAGAGTTTTGTTAACTCTTGGTTCCATCGCAAACGGTAACGCCTAAGTCTCCAATGGTCGAGCTGTATACACCAAACTGCTAGAACTGATTGTAAACCTTACTCGGGTAAAACAGTTGAACAAACTTGTGTTCCCTTTTGGCATGAACTACGTTTGCTCTGATCTTTCATACCATATGAAAGTACGTAGGCACAAGACGCGATGTCTTAGCGAGCAACCTTTCCCCCTTTTTCACCCGTAGTTAGTCGAACTACGTTGACTCTGACTTCTCACTTCAGATGAGATACATAGGCACAAAGCGCCGTTGCTTTGCCGAGTCACTTCTTTTTCTTTTGTCCTCAAGCCTGTAGTTAGATAGTTTCAATCACCCTTTTAGATAGACAACAAGCGTGGATCCCGTCGAGTACGACGGACGTGAGGGGTGCTAACACCTTCCCCTTGCGTAACCGACTCCCGAACCCGAGATTTGGTTGTGATGACCGATCTTATCCCTCTTTTTGTTAGGTTTTCTATAAGCGTTTCCTTTCCCTCTCTTGGGATAAATAACGCATGGTGGCGATTCTTCTGTCATTGCCGGCCTCGATTTTCGCAGTAGCGACAACTGCGATTAGGTATCTTTTGAGCAAAAAGGACACTAAACCAAGACTTCTGAGATGGATCCTACTTCTACAAGAGTTCAATTCGGAAATCAAAGATAAGAAAGGAAATAAAAATGTAGTAGAAGATCACCTCTCTAGGATTGAAAACCAAGAACCCGAATAGGTCCCCATAAATGATGACTTCCCTTATGATAGGTTGATAGCCCAGTTGGAGGATAGTAATGAAATACGGAAATACTTTTCAGACTTTTATGGCGCAGATTCTAGTGAAGCCGTAGAATCAATCTGTGCTGAAACCACGCTGCCTTGGTATGCTGACTTTGTCAAATACTTAGCCGTAGGCGTGCTTCCACCAGACTTGACCTACCAACAAAATAAGAAATTCTTCCATGATCTTAATTATTATTACTAGGATGAGCCCTTTCTTTTTAAGAGAGGCGTCAGTGGTATTTTCTGTTGTTGTATCCCTGAATCGAAAATTAACAAAATTATATCTCATTGCCACGCTGCACCTTATGGAGGGCATGCAAGCACTTCGAAGACGTGTGCTAAAATCCTTCAGTCGGGTCTATTCTGGCCCAACTTGTGGAAAGATGTCCACATTGCTGTATTGAAATGTGACTGATGCCAATTTACTAGTAATATTTCGAGACACGATGAGATGCCACAGACAAGCATCCTGGAAGTGGAAGTCTTTGATGTGTGGGATATAGATTTCATGGACCCTTTTTCTTCTTCTTTTGGTAATAAGTACATACTTGTCGCAGTCGATTATGTGTCAAAATGGATTGAGGCAATATCTTCTCCCACTAAAAATTCGCGAGTAGTTGTCAAGCTGTTCAAAAATATAATTTTTCCCAGATTTGGTGTGCTGCGAATCGTAATAAGTGATGGGGGATCCCACTTTATCTCGAATGTCTTTGGGAAACTGTTACTTAAATATGGAGTCAGACACCGAGTAACAACGCCTTATCACCCTCAAACGAGTGGACAAGTTGAAGTCTCAAACAGAGAGATCAAACAGATACTTGAGAAAACCGTTGCAACGTCTAAGAAAGATTGGTCTGCCAAACTTCATGAAGCTCTATGGGCATACCGAACCGCGTACAAGACTCCTATTGGAACCACTCCATTCAAACTAGTTTATGGTAAATCTTGTCACCTGCCTGTAGAATTAGAGCACAAAGCCTATTGGGCAATTTAAACCCTGAATATGAACTACACAACTGCAGGAGAGAAAAGAGTACTAGATATCCATGAACTAGAAGAACTTAGACTCGATGCCTATGAAAATGCCCGAATTTACAAAGAAAGAACCAAAAAGTGGCATGACAAAAGAATCTTGAGACGAGAGTTTAATGAGGGAGACATAGTTCTTCTTTTTAACTCCCAACTTAAATTGTTTCCAGGAAAACTATGTTCTCGATAGTCTGGACCCTTTGAAGTCATGAGAGTTTACCAAAGCGGAGCTGTTGAAATTAAAGAAAAGTCGAATGAAACATTCGTAGTGAGTGGGCAAAGACTTAAGCATTATCATAATGTAGAGAACATAGACTTATGCGTAAGCTACAAATTAGAGGAGCTACCCGCTCTTCCACCTGGATAGTATGTCGAACCGTTGTCGAGCTCCCGACAACAAATGAAGCACTATATGAGAGGCACCCCATAGTTAGTAGTTTAGATTCTTTTATATGTCTTATTTCCTTTAACTCTTAGTTTATGTTTACCATAATGCATATCTTTTTTAATTATTGTTATCATTACTATTGTTAATATTATTGTTGCCGTTATTGTTGCTGTTTTCTTTATTATTAGATTAATATTTTGTTTTTTTTTTTAATTTCTAATAGAGTTATATTTGTTTTCTTTTTTATTTTAGGATAACATAATTTAGAATTACCTTTTTGTTATTTTTAGGATATGGAGCCAACTGTTAACATGGAAGTTGTATTCTGGAACGAGGCACAGAGGCGCCGCTTCAATGCCTTAGCTCTCAGAGACATGGCTCTACCTATTTACCATGATGGTCTGACTTTGACTGTTCTTGGACTCAGAGGTTCTATTATGTATTTTCTCAATTAGCTGGGTTGGGACAATTTTGTCATGGTAAGGAGATTTAGCCCATACCGTAGGCTCACGCTTGAGTTCCTCAGTTCACTCTACCATGATCCTACCCGAGGGTATGGAACCGGGAGAGGTATGGCTACATTTAGACTATTTAGTAACAAATAGTTTTACACACATCATGAGATAGCTGAACTTATAGGATTTCCCAATGGACCTGATGCCTTCACCGTCACACCCGATGGTGCCTTTATCCAGATGGATCTTGACTACTTTTGGGGAACAATAACAAGTGACTATCACCCAGAGCCCAATACCATGTTTTCCGGGAGCATCCATAACCCCGCTCTCTGATACTTCCACAAGATTCTGGCCCATACACTTTTCACCAAGGAAGAAAACATCACAGATGTATCCAAAGATGAGTTTTTCATCATGTATTATGCTACGTAGGGAAGGCCTGTGAAAGCCGGTGCATACATACTTACTAGCTTAACCAAGATCAACCGAGAACTTAACACCACCTTAGTTTCAGGAGGCCTTGTGACCATGATAGTTGATGCCATTGGACTTAGATACCACCTGAACCAAATCTGTCCTTTTGGATCCATCCGTCCCATGAGCATCACCTTCTGTTTTAACCGCATAATCATTGCTTACCTTGGCCCGGTTGAATTTGAGTACCTCATTGATAACAAAGTGGTTCGTAACTTCACACTACCCAATCATAAGAAATCAAATGTTCATAACCAAGCCAACTGGCTCTATGACCTAGAAGAGGAGAATGAATCACCTACACCACCGGGCAACCCACAGCCGTATGATAACTATGCTAATCCAGCATTGATGCCACATCTTGTGTTTCTGAGCCATTACCCTTTCACCATCCAACAAACCTTGCTTCATACATCCTTCCTCTCCAGAATGAAGTTGACTTCCTCAGAGGTGAAATCACTTCGTTGCGAGGCGAATTTCATGGTCTCATGGACGTTGTCAACGAGCAGTTCGACCAGCTTTTTCAGCAAGTGTTCTCGCTAAAGCGTCACAAGGACTGTTGTCATCCTTCTTTGATGTTTTTTTTGTTTCTTTCACGTTTTTTAATTTTCATTTAGTATTTTACTTCTTGTAATTTCTCAATTCTGTAACACTCTGTATATCGTCGACATGTCGATGAGGAACATCTTTGTTATTGTTCTTTTCCATTAATGCAATTTCTATTCAGTATTTGGAATTTTATTTCTTTTATATTTGTGCATTTTATTTTCTTTCACTGTCTTTTATCTGCACTACCTAAATCAAACAAGAAAATACAAAAATAAACCTTTCAAAAACTAAAAAAGCGTTCAGACCTTTGGAAATGTGAATTTTTGCGAATTTTAGCCTAATGGCGCTCGCCATTGCTGTTTCTTTTGCAATTTTCAAGTTTTTAAGTAATGGCGTTCGCCATATGCCTCATGGCACTTGCCATTAAGTTAAAACGAACAAAATTCTGTCAGCTTTAGAATTAGTGCGCTTTTTCAAAGTTTTTCCATTCCTCTTCCCTAAGAAACCTTCCAACCACCTAAACTAATCATCATTAACCCTCTCTAACCACTACCCGTCCATATTCCTAATCATTCACTTTAAAAACCCTCAAAACCATCATTCTAAACTCACCAAAACCTCTGACTCTCTCTCTTGTCTTTCTACAAAATCATCCTCATCCATCTTTTTACTCCTTCCTTTTCCAAGAGCCACCACAATTCCTCCACGAGTCGCTAGAGATATCGACTACATGGATATCGAGCTTCCAGAGGGCGTTGTTGGCCAAACCCAGAGTGCAGATTACCATAAGCTTTGTAAGAGGCAGGTTCTTGCTACAAGGTACCCAGATTCTGATACTGTAAGAGCTTTAGGCCTCTACGATAGCATCGACTGGATGCTCACGAATCTAGGTATGTCTCAATTTTGTTCCATGAGCAATGCTACATCTATTATACTTACTTATGAATTTTTGAGTTCTTTTCGGCACTACACTGATTATTCGCGCATCACGGGTGTTCAAACTGCAGTAAAGCGACAAGAAGCAAAAATTTAGTTTTGAAGAAATTCCCTTCGGGGTTTATATCGTCTCCACATGGATCGGTGCAATGAAAGAACGTTATTCAATAGTCTCTACATTTCTAAGCTTGTTATTCAAAAGGTTTGGTTTAAAAGGTTCAAGGAACCATGAATAAAAGGCAGAAAATATAAAGACGGAAAATATAAAGTAAAGACTGAAATATAAACGGAGCCTTGTTGGGATTGGATCTCATCAATTGATAACACATGCATTCTTCTGATCATGTTAAACACAACTCAATCATTCATCTAATATCCTCACATATCACCCACAACAGAGGTTATTTCTAACACAATATCGAGAGAACAACCGTATTGTCTCATTGGTGATGTCTTACGCAACAAAAACACAACATGGAGCATTAAGAACTAATACTCGCACAAATGCTAAGCCTAAATCTATGTCTAAAGTTTAGGACCTAACAGGTAATCATCCTACATCTAGATCTGAAAAGTACATGTCTATAACGGTTCAAATCAAAGATAAACCGGTAAACAAAGATGACACCCATATCGGATAAACAATTGCTTCATATTAAACACAATGATCACAATACGTACTTACACTTAATCCTTACATGTATTCACCTAATCTGCCAAATGGTTGTGAACACCGTTCTTCATCACTATTATCACGCACCTGCACAATATCATATTGATCCTACTCATACTACTTAATCAACACAATAAAATAGAAGATACAATGAATATCAACT
Source organism: Lathyrus sativus (assembly GCA_963859935.3). NCBI lineage: Eukaryota > Viridiplantae > Streptophyta > Magnoliopsida > Fabales > Fabaceae > Lathyrus > Lathyrus sativus. Next base: position 650,796,577 of record OZ012739.1, on the reverse strand, counting down.
TGCAAAACTATGTCAAAAGTTTGTTCATTGGTAGATGAAAATCTTAGATCAAAGATGTGAAAAGGTTTTGTCAAGACCCACAAATAAGCAATCAAAGATAATCAATCAATAGAGAATCCAAACTAGCTCACAAACATATATTAGATGAAATACATAAGGTATCAAAATATTACATCCAAACCCCAACAAGAGATCAAAGATCTTACCTCCACCCTCTTAGGGTTTTGTATTTCTCTCTTTAAAATAAACTTGAAGTGAAGAGAGATAAGTTCTGATGTAAAAATTATATATTATATTTCTAAAAATCAAGAAAAGTACTTATATAGTACATTTAGGATCTGTCTTGTTCGCACTGCGAACAGATCCTTCGTCTAGCGAAGATCAAATTAGGCACCTCAGGTACCTCTGAACAGTTAAACCTCCCTTGAGAGATATCTAAACTTCATTGTGTGAGCAATTATTCACATTGTGAACCATCTCGCTACAAGTTTGCACAGCGAGTTTCAGTTTCTTTTCTCTCTGAGTGAACAGTACCCAATTTCCCAAGGGTCTTCGCTGGTAAGTTTGTTGTGCTTAGTTGGTGATGATTTTTCTGGGGAAGTTCGCTAGGAGCTTCGCACGGCGAACTTCTTGTTGATTTTCTGTTCTCTTGGTTTCCTTGCCCAATTTCTTATGTCTTACTCTTCTTTTGTTTTGTGCCTAATTCCTGCACAATAACACATAAATCAAAGGAACCAAGGCATTTTCCAACAATGAAGCATATCATCTAAAACATGAGTGATTCTAATCACTTTCACCTACAAAAAGAATGAAAGATGCCAACATTTGATAGATCAAATAAGCAAAGTTTAGCATCTAACAACTCTCCCCAACTAGATTTTTGCTTGTCCTCAAGCAAAGTATGCCTCTCATTTCACAACAAGAGGATTTGCTCAAGTTTAAAATTCACCCAGGAATGGATAAAATGGCTCAAACACCAGGAATGCAAACAAACAATGGTTTGAAATGTTGAGAATCAAACAATGCACGAGAACTAAATTCTTAAAGCAGATATCAAGCCATGCATCAATCAACAACTATGTTTTTCATGAATGAATCACTATATCTCTCTTCTTCGAATAAGGATTGAAGAAATTACTCGTTTGCAACCATGTGGAAAATTTCACTCACCTAACAAACAATGCCAATATCAATCCAATTCATACAATATCTAACAATCAACAGTGAAAATATGGAAGCAAGAAGATCACTAAGGTCTTTAAGGTTGTAGCTTGGTCGGGTTTACAAACAAGGGATATTTCTAAGGCCATTGAAACGAAATTGTCGATGCAAAAGAGACATTCACTATACACGATATTTACACATCTCAACTTCATTCCATTTGTTTCTCAATTGCAAAACGTCCCAAATTTATTTCACAACTTATTCTTTCACTATTTTTCTTTTCCAAGCAAGCATTCCTTTTTTTTTTTACATTCATATTCACACAACAATTTTTTTCAATGCTTGCTTGAATATTTCAAAAGTTGTAGCAACCTACCATTCTTCTTTTTCATTCTTCCCAACTTGATTTTTACCAAACCCTCAAGTGAATGCTCTTGCTTTTTATGGAAAAGAGTACAATTAAAACAAATTCAAGGGTTCATGAAATTTTTTAGAATATCAACCAATTCAACCTACCATTGTTTAGGCTCAAAGGGGGTTAACGAATTCTCTCTACTCACGGGTAAGTTACATTTGGACATGGTTGTTCTCAATAAAAACAAGTGCCTTGATCATTTCTAATGCTTCCACACATTCACAATAATAACAAGATAAAGTATGAATCAAACGAATCAACAAAATTTATTAGTAATCCAGCATTTAGTAAACAATAGAAGTTTTCTCACAAATTATGGTTTTTGGTCCTAAGTGAAACATTCATTCAACATGTTGCTAAACGAACAATTTTCATTTGCATAAAGACTTAAGTTATTAAGCATTGTAAAATTCTAAACAAAGGTAACAATGTACCTTGACATCATTCTCTTGCTTAATACTATCATCGCCATCCAAACTTGGACGAATCTTCATTGAATGCTTATATATAGAGAGCAACCATTCTAGAAGGAGTTCTCATCATTTCTAATCACACTAGAGAAAACATAAAAGGAAACAAATATATACAATATAAGCAAATATACAAAGCTTAAAAATATAGAAACATTTGCAATGTACTTCAATATCTCAACACCAATCCCCGACAATGACGCCATTTTGTTCAAACTGCAATAAAGCGACAAGAAGCAAAAATTTAGTTTTAAAGGAATTCCCTCCGGGATATATATCATCTCCACAGAGATCGGTGCAATAAAAGAATGTTGTTTAATGGTCTCTATATTTCTAAGCTTGTTGTTCAAAAGGTTTGGTTTAAAAGGTTCAAGGAACCGTGAATAAAAGGCAGACAATATAAAGACGGAAAATATAAAGTAAAGACTGAAATATAAACGAAGCCTTGTTGGGATTGGATCTCATCAATTAATAACACATGCATTCTTCTTATCATGTTAAACACAACTCAATCATTCGTCTAATATCCTCATGTATCACCCACAATAGAGGTTATTTTTAACACAATGTCGAGAGAACAACCGTATTGTCTCATTGGTGATGTCTTACGCAACAAAAACACAACATGGAGCATTAAGAATTAATACTCGCACAAATGCTAAGCCTAAATCTATGTCTAAAGTTTAGGACCTAACAGGTAATCATCCTAGACCTAGATCTGAAGAGTACATGTCTATAACGGTTCAAATTAAAGATAAACAGGTAAACAAAGATGACACCCATATCGGATAAACGATTGCTTCATATTAAACACAATAATCACAATACGTACATACACTTAACCCTTACATGTATTCACCTAATCTGCCAAATGGTTTTGAACATTATTCTTCATCACTATTATCACGCACCCGCACAATATCATATTAATCCTACTCATTCTACTTAATCAACACAATAAAATAGAAGATATAATGAATATCAACTTACAAAACCATGTCAAAAGTTTGTTCATTGATAGATGAAAATCTTAGATCAAAGATGTGAAAAGGTTTTGTCAAGACCCACAAATAAGCAATTAAAGATAATCAATCAATAGAGAATCCAAACTAGTTCACAAACATATATTAGATGAAATACATAAGGTATCAAAAGATTACATCCAAACCCCAACAAGAGATCAAATGTCTTACCTCCTCTCTCTTAGGGTTTTGTATTTCTATCTCTAAAATAAACTTGAAATGAAGAGAAATAAGTTCTGATGTAAAAATTATATATTATATTTCTAAAAAGCAAGAAAAGTACTTATATAGTACATTCAGGATCTGTCTTATTCGCACTGCGAACAGATCCTTCGCCTAGAGAACATCAAATTAGGAACCTGAGGTGCCTCTGAACAGTTAAACCGCCCTTGAGAAATATCTAAACTTCGTTGTGCAAGCAATTCTTCGCACTGTGAACCACTCGCTACAATTTCGCATAGCGAGTTTCAGTTTCTTTTCTCTCTGAGTGAACAGTACCCAGTCTCCTAAGGGTCTTCGCTGGCAAGTTTGTTGTGTGAATTTGGTGATGATTTTTCTGGGGAAGTTCGCTAGGAGCTTCGCAGGGAAAACTTCTTGATGATTTTCTGTTGTCTTGGTTTCCTTGCCCGATTTCTCGTGTCTTACTCTTCTTTTGTTTTGTGCCTAATTCCTGCACAATAACACAAAAATCAAAACAACCAAGGCATTTTCCAACAATGAAGCATATCATCTAAAACATGAGTGATTCTAATCACTTTCACCTACAAAAAGAATGAAAGATTCTAACATTTGATAGATCAAATAAGCAAAGTTTGACATCTTACAACGGGGTCAGCTGATTTTAGGATGTTCAATGTTGACTATTCCCTCACTCATGAATAAATAGGTTCTATTTTTGGTTTTCCTAGTGGAGAAGAATATTCCACACAGGCACCCCTTGACAATGAGCGGAGGCCGGTGCTTATAATTTTTGGTATCAAATCACTAACAACCACACCACCACTTGGGAAGGCCTGAAGGCCACAACCATACACAACCCTGCTATCCGTTACCTTCACCGTATTTTAGCCTCGACCATCTTCGGAATAGAGAACACTGGAAATGTGAATTCCAAAGACTTATTTTTTATTCACTGTGCTCTCTCGCAAACAAAAGTTAACCCAACCCCTTTTCTGCTTGCACACCTTGCATCTACCGGTGCTAGAAATGGTGGTCCCATTTGTATCGGTGGCATCATTACCACCATAGCCCTTCATTTAGGTTTGCATGCTGAGTTGGAGGCTTTTGAGAGGATACCTCCTCTTTTTGCTAATTTAGATTACTGTTGTTTTATGCAGCTCGTTAAGTCTTTGAGGAATGGCAAGTATCACCTAGTCATTCGTATTCATGAGATTATGGGAGTTACTCTGCCTTGCTCTGAGCGTGTTAACATGGGCATTAGTACTAACTAGAATTTTGATGTTAATGCACCTAATCTAGAGCAAGAAAGAGCCGCTAGGCATTATCGCACTGTTATGGGACATCCTGAGCCTCCCACTAAGACTCGTCCCCGTGCTTCTGACGCACCCAGGCCTAGTACCCGTATATACATTGCACCATTTGCTGATGATTTTGCAGGTACATATCAGTCCCATCAAGAGTACAACTACACAACTATGCAGAGCGCATTAAACGACATCCTGTCCGAGAGATGGCACAAGAACGATATGGAAGCTAACCGTGACCAAATGCTGCGGACTTTACTTAGACAGCAGGAGGAGTTGAGAGAGACCATTGATCATATGAGACAGCAGCAGACCGACTATCTAGAGAGAACTCAGCACGATATGGGTGATCTCACCGCACAGATGGAAGGCCTGGAAGCGCAGATTCAAAGCTTGCGAGAGTATATTCAGCATGTTCCAGTGGCACACCCTGCTTTCAGGAGAGATCCTCAGTACCACAAAGGTCGCCACCATTGAGCACCACCACAGGTTTACCGCTTCTTCTTTCACGTTGTACTGAAACATTGGGGACAATGTTTAATTCATAAAGCCCATCACATTGTTTGCCATTACTTTTTTATAAGAGAACAAGAAAAAGACCATTTCCATTAAGAAGGGCCCAGGGTCCATCCTCTGACGAGTAACAAAAAGTGCATTAATACAATGAGAAACTCTAGCTCATGAGCCAATTTACCAGCTATGAACAAATTTCCAGTATTAGTTGTAGCCTAGAGGCATTTCACGCCAACAATAAGCTTTCCAAAATTACAAGTCTTACGTTGCGATAACATACCCTCTGCTAACAAGGTACAACCTGCAGCATACACACTTGTCATCTTGAAGCATCAACATGTCATTTTTAAAACAATTACAGGAAAAGCATCAAACAAAATCACCTCTTTACATAACCTGTCACAAACTTGTAAGAGCCAAGATAGAAATCAACCACGACTTGACGAAACTCGGTTATACTTTCTGATCAAGCCCTCCACTATAACCCCAAGACCTGCTGCAAAATTTGTACGAACCTGCAAAGTGAGAATGACCTTACAACAACTCTCCCAACGCTCCAAAACAGGACGTCGCATAATGTGCCAAGGGACTTCAACATCTCAAGCTAAAAGGCGGCAAACCAGCTGGAAGAAAAAAAAAAGAAAAACTCATTAGAAAAACTTTCATTCACTGAGAATCAAGGAAAAGAAGAATAAGTTTCACTTTCTTCAATTTACTATTACGGTTGTCTTTATAACCACTGTAATATCAATCTCACTCGCTCCCTGATCTCCTTCAAATCATTCGTCAAATTCATTACCCCCTTTATCATTTTCACCTCCATAAAATAGAACCACAAAAAACCCATCGTCTTTTGTTTTCCAATGTACCACAAACTTTATTCATGTTCTCTTCATCCTCTTCCACCCTTCAAATAACAACAACAACCTTCAGGATTTCATAAAGAAACAAACTTTCTCATTTCTTAAACCCACACCATAACCAAAGGAAGTGAAAACCGAGAGAAAAGATGAAGAGAATGAAATGAGACATGAATCGACATACACCTAAGACAGAGGAACGATTTGGCTTTCTTGAACAATGTTGAGATGAAACGCTGGATTGCCGTTTTGATTCTTCTTCCCCCTTCGTGTCTTATGTTTAGAGAAGTTAACAATGAGAGTTGTTTTGAGGTCTCTTGACCAATTTGCAATTTTCCCCTTTTTTGGAAACCTAATTTTTTTACTTTAGTGTAAACCCTTTTCATTGCTACTGGGCTTCTAGCCCATGATATCATTCTCACGCCTTAACCCGTTTTTACACCACCCTTATCATTAATTAGCACTTTCCCTTTTAGTTTAACTAGATATTTGGTTTTGCTAATTAGAATTTAGTTAGGTTTAGTTATTTAGTTTTTAGGTTAATTAGTCTCAATTAGAATTTAGTTATTTTAGTTTTATATATTAGTTCTAGCTAGTTTAGTTAGTTGTTTAGAATTGAGTCATTTAGTTTAATTAGACTTTTAGATGATTAATTGGTTAATTAGCTTTAGTTTAATTAGTGAATTAATTATTTAATTAGATTTTCGCTTTAATTAGACTCTTTTTTTAAATCATGACATTTCTACATTTTCATTAACTTTTGATGTTTGATCTTTTTGTTTTTGTTTTTGGCTATCGGTTAAATTCTGATTTAGATGTCATATCTTTTGAGTGCTTAATTTGCCTAAACATTTACTGTATACATTTGATACTGGAGATTAATCTATTTGGGTCTCAGTTGCTTATCCTGTTTCTAAAGGAAATGATCCCCCTTGTTGACTGCCATGTCATACTTAGCCTATCCTTAGGTCCTTACCTTTTATCCTAACCTTAGGATTAGAGTCACGGTACTCTATGTGAGTGTCCTGCCATGGACATTTCTTTTCCCGTTTAACCTAGCCTTAGGCTTAGAGTTGTCGAACTCTATGTAGGTGTCTCACCGCAAACATTTACTCTTTTCCCTTTGGAACCTTGATCACAGTCAAGAGTTCCTCACCTCTTTTAAGGGGAACTACGGTTACTTTGGTTCTATTCCCGTCAGGATACGTAGGTGTAACCCGGTGAACTGACTTTAAACAATGTTGCGGATAGCAAGAGTCGCCACCGACTTTTATTTTATCCATAAGGAAAGGTTATAAAAGAACAGGAAAGACCTTAGAGAATATTTTGGGTCCGGGGGGTAGGTTATGAAAAGGGAAGGTATTAGCATCCTTTTCATCCATGGTTATCCATGGGCTCTTAGGTACTTAAGCTCACTTTTGAATTGTTTTGAAATTGTAGTGTGTGAATAGAAAATTTTCAGAATAGTTAATAAATAATCCATGTAAGGATGTGTTAAGAACTTGTTTGAAAACTTGTTGAAAATTTGTTTAAGTGCGAAGCAATTTTGAAGTGAGCAAGCACCTAGGAGTAACCTACCCTAATGTTTAAAGGTCTTTCTTATTCTTCATTCTTTCCTTTAGTAAGACTATCCCTACTATAATGGAGTAGGTAGTCCTTACTTTGGATGTTAAGGGGTATGTGAGGGACAATTTGACTTTGAAGGCCATTGTGGGATGTAATAAGCACATATAAGGGACCATCATCATTTTTCGAAAGGGACTTGATTCGTAAAGGCAACCATAAGGGACTTTGATGATTTTTTTATTTGAAGGACTTGCTTTATACACCCCACTTAACCATTATTCGTAGGCAACTTGAGGGATATCCTTAGGAAGTGAGACGGCGATTAAAATCGACTTACGTGTGTGACGTGTTTATTTTAATTATCTTTATTTAAAAGTGATCTAAATTTATTTTAATATTACATACATGTTGTTACACTCCCTAATTACTAACCATAATAATAATTAAATAATTAAACAACTTTACATCCAAGAAACAAATACAAAATAATAAGCAAAATAATTAAATAGCAAAGATAAATAAAATATAAATAAGCAATAATAAATAATAAAGGGGGTTAATTCTAAGTTTACTCGGCAAGACATCGCATCTTGTGCCTACGTATCCTTACGGGAGTGGAATCAGAGTAATCGTAGTTCCCCTCAATAGGGAGGTTAGAAACTTCTTGACTGTGGTCAAGGTCTCAAGGGGAATAAACGCATCTTAAGGACACGCTTACGTGGAGTGTAGAAACTCCGAATCTCTACGTTGAAATGTTAAGTTGTAATTAGGGTTAAATTAGGGATTCCACGGCGGGAAACCCTAAAATGAGCGCGGCGGCTCTTTGACCTAATGCTAAGGGTAAAATTGTAATTTTGCCTGCGGCGAGGCATTTGTGAAAATTAGGGTTTGTAGTTTGTAGTTTTGAGGATTTGAAATTGAATGTGTGAAGTTTTACGGACTATTGGCGCGGCGGCCAAACAGTTAGACCTAACCTTCGGATGTGTGCAATGTGACAGAAATAATAGTAAACGCGTGAGATAATTGAATCATGCAAACAGAGAGATAATGTCATAATTTAAACCATGCAAGCAGAAATTTAAAGGCAGAATTTAAAGAGCGATTGTTAAGTTCGCGAGGTTACATGAGAGGAGCAGATACAATATGATAATGAAATTTGAATTGAACAATAATAAAATAAAATAAATAACGGTTCTAGTTATTATTTTAAAAAAAAGATTTTAGTTATTATTTTAAATTTATCTAAAAAAAAGTTTTTCTTAAAAATAATAGGTTTTCATATTAATTTGGAAAAGATGTTAATGTTATTTATTTTAAAAAACAGATTTTTATATTATAACAAATTTTAATAAATTAATGATAACAATAATAATAATAATGGTAATAATAATGATAATAATGATAATAATAATAAATAATGATAATAATAATAATAATAATAATAATAATAATAATAATAATAATAATAATAAAGCAATAATGAATTTTAAATGTGCCAAATAACCCAACAATGTTGCTAACGCAGAAATGCGCTCATCGCAACCAGATCTAAATCGGACGAAACAAAATTTATCGCAAAGAAAAAGAAATTAAGCAAAAAATAGTATTATTGCTCACACAAAAATGCGATCATCGCAACCAGATCGAACTAACACAAATGTCACGCGTCATGCACACAAATGTGCAAACATTGTATCGACATAATTCGATCAAAAATCTTATATATATAAACTCTAACAATTTAAAAATTATATATATATAAACGTAACAGTAATAGATAAAGAAAAAGAAATAATGGTAATAGATGAAGAAAAAGAAATAACGGTAAAAGATGAAGAAAAAGAAACAACAGTAATAGATGAAGGAAAAGAAATAACGGTAAACGATGAAGAAAAAGAAACAATAGTAATGGATGAAGAAGAAAACTAAATAACGGCAAACGGCACTCACTCCTCTTAGGTTTTTTTTCATTCTCTCCTCTTTTCCAACAAGGCAACACATGTATATATAGGGAACAAATTAGGGTTAACACCAAATTGTCAATAATGTCCCTAAAGCCCATTTTAAAGCCCAAACTAAATAATTAGTTAAGAAAAAATAAAATTTAAATAATTTAAAATAATTAAAATAAACTTAAAATAAAAACTAATAATCCTATTGATTCCTAAAATAAAAAATATTATAAAAAGAACAAAATTTTTTTCAATATTTTTTATTTTATGATTTTTTGGATATTTTTATGAATAATTTAGAAAAAAGTGAAAAAAAATAATATTTTAAAAAATGATTTAATTAAAATACGAAAATAATAATTAAATAATAATAAAAAACTATTTTTGTTATTTTTTTAATGAAAGATAGAAAAATTTAGAGTAAAAATAATAAAAAAAACAAAAAAAATGACAAAGGTGAGATTCGAACTCTCAACCTCTCACACTCATAACTCCTTACACATGTCCTCCTGCTAAGGCTGGAAATGAGTCGAGTCGAGTCGAACTCACCTCAACTCGGCTCGACTCATTAAGAATTGTTTGAATTCGAGTTCGAGTTCGAGTTCGACACGAACTTTTTTTTAAGCTCAAACTCGACTCGTTATAAGTTCACGAACAGTTCGGTTCGACTCGTTAGGTTCATCTCATTAGGTTCAGCTCACATGGTTCACGAACTTAAAAACTATTTTTTTAAATATATATATTTTTTAGTATATTTGACATTTTAAATAAATATATATATTTTAAATAAAATATTAAAATAAAATAAAAGTTATCATATTGAAATTTAACTTTATCTTCGAAATCTACTAATTCAAAACCTATACAACTTTCAAGAGATACATTTGAGAGTCTAATTCAAAAACTACTAAATTGAAGATTAAATTTGTCTAAGATTTTAAGTAAATATTTAAACTTAATCTTAAAGACAGTATAATTCTTTTCATATGTAATCGAGTTGACTCATGAAACTAACGAGTCGAACTATGTATAGTTCAAGTTCAGCTCATTTAGTTAACGAACTTAATTTTTCGCTCATACTCAACTCATTTGGTTCATGAACCTAGTTCAACGATTTAATTGTCGAGTCGAATTCCGAACTATCTTCGAGTTGGTTTGGTTCATTGCCAGCCCTACCTCCTGCCAATTGTGCCATTTTTACTTTTTAGAAAAAAAATGCATGCCATATGATATTTACCTCTCTTTGATGTTGGCAAAAAAAATCATGAAGTTTGACTTTGGTTTGACCACAGTTGACCTCAGTTTGACCTTTTAACTGCATTGACTGCTTTTGACTTATCTGATCATCTGACTGAGCAAACTTTTGAGAAAAGTCTTGAAACTTGACATGGGGGTTCTTATACACATATAAGATGTTATGAAGCTCACTTGAAGTCTTGGAAGTCCATTTAGCCTGATTAAAGTCAAAACCCTAGTTTTGGATGCACTGCTTAGGAGGTGCATTGTCTGAGGGAATTGTCAACTCTTCTGACCAATTATGAATTTTGTGAACCTTGTGAACCTTCTTGGAACACAAAGTCTTGTATTGTGAGGGCAAATTTTGGGGTGCAACAGCTGCCCCTGTTCAATTTTCTGAAACCTGAGGGGTTAGATTGGTATATTTGCCAGTCGTAACCTGGAAGGTTGAAGGGGATTGAACACAAAAGCCCAAAAATTTGCACTCACCAGTGCATGGAGTGATATTGATGGTTAGTTGAACATGATTGAGTGGGCTTAAAGATGCCACTAGGGGAAAGTTCTTCAGTAGTATAATGAGAACTGTCAGGAGTCTGGAGTAATACTGATGTAACAGCATGTCTTCATGAGGATAGAGCAATCAATAATGATAACCCTAAAGCAGCCTTGAAGTGATAAATCTGACCTCAGGAGGATAGAGCAATCAATAGCTCTAAAGCAGTCTTGAAGTAATAATGGCTTCAGGAGGATAGAGCAATCAATAGCTCTAAAGCAGTCTTGAAGTAATAGAATGGCTTCAGTAGGATAGAGCAATCAACAGCTCTAAAGCAGTCTTGAAATAATAATGTGATATGTCTTCAGGAGGATAGAGCAATCAATAGCTCTAAAGCAGTCTTGAAGTAATGATTTCAGGAGGATAGAGCAATGGATATCTCTAAAGCAGTCTTGAAATAATAATGTAATTTCAGGAGGATAGAGCAATGGAGAACTCTAAAGCAGTCTTGAAATAATTAGATGGCTTCAGGAGGATAGAGCAATGAATAGCTCTAAAGCAGTCTTGAAGTAGTAATATGACCTCATGAGGATAGAGCAATGAATAGCTCTAAAGCAGTCTTGAAGTAATAGGATGATTTCAGGAGGATAGAGCAATCAGTAGCTCTAAAGCAGTCTTGAAGTCATGAGAGGCTATCAGGAGGATAAAATAACCCTGAGGTTACAATAAAGCAGTCCCAAAGTAATAAGAAGCTCATCAGGAGGATAAAGTAACCCTGAGGTTACAATAAAGCAGTCCCAAAGACCATAAGATTGTTTGTTGGATAATTAACCTGAAAACAAGGTAGCATTCTGTATAACAACATTAGTTTATGCTTTATGTATGCATGTATGACATGATGCACTTAGGTAATGTACTATAGACATATATGTTATGGTATGATGTAAATGATGTATGTATGCTATGACACTGCTGGAAGTGTCTGGATATCCTTGCATAACAACTGCTGGCCAAGGAAAATAAATCCCGATTCGTTGTTGAAGAATATATAACCCTCCGTCTGCTGGGGATAACAAGGTATAGATAACCTCCCGTTGTTGGGGATAACAAGGTATAGATAACCTCCCGTTGTTGGGGATAGTAGGGTATAGATAACCTTCGTTTTCGTTTGATAGTAGGATAAGTATAACATCCCGTCTTCGTTCATCGTGCCCTTATTGGAAAGTAATTTCCCGTATATCCGTATGAGGATAAAAGAGATGGATATAAATTCCAGGGGAGATTAGACTTTGTGAAAATGGATTAGTCCTACTGATGGTTTGTAACTGTCTTGTAAAGATGAACCGGCGAAGCTTCGTTGAAATCCTTCCCTCGTTCGTCCTTAGTAAATACTATTACTGCATTTTCATGCATTTCTGGTAAACATCAATCATATTAAAAGCATACATGCGTTTCTGGTAAACATCAATCATATTCAAAGGCATACATACATTCAAACACAACCAATGGACGTTTCGCTTATGTAAATAGGGTAAAAGTGAATCTGGATTCAAAAGATGGAATTTATTTATATCAAAAGTGACCCATACACGGGTAAGTTTGTACAAGGAGACATAAACCCTAGTAAGAGAATTTTGTCATGAAGTTTTACAAAAAGAATCAGCTATGTGGGAAATAATCCTATTGAGTTTCAATTCTACTATTGCCACTCAAGTATCTCATCTTCTTGCTGTTGAGACGGAAACGATTGGATTGAGCTTTATCTGTTTGAGCTTGAGTAAGTAGTACAACTGGTTGCAGTTTCATGAGTGATCCAAACGAGACATAGTCATACGCTTTAATCCCTAACTTTTGCCTGGATTGCCCTTTCAGGTTTTCAATCCACCGGGATACCCTTTTTTGCCCAAGCCGCCTTTTCAGGTTTTCGACTTGCCGGGTGTACATCTTTTTATATATATATCCCTAATTTTTGCCCAAACCCTTTTGGTTTGCCGGGATGCCCTTATTTTTGCCTAGGCTTGTCAACCTAGCGGGTCTCTTTTTATGCGTAGTATTTTTTAACTATGTCTGCGTTTACAGGTTGTGGGAAGTCTTCACCATCCATTGTAGTCAGTATCATGGCACCTCCTGAGAACACTGTCTTGACTACAAATGGTCCCTCATATGTTGGAGTCCACTTGCCCCTAGGATCACCCTGTGGTAATATGATACGCTTGATTACCAAGTCACCAGCCTGATATACCTTTGGCTTAACCTTCTTGTTAAAAGCTTTGATCATCCGTTTCTGGTACATCTGGCCATGACAAACTGCTGCTAACCTTTTCTCATCAATCAAATTTATCTGGTCAAGTCGAGTCTGAATCCACTCATCTTCATCCAAGCCTGCATCCTTCATAATTCTCAAGGAGGGGATCTGAACTTCAATAGGCAGAACTGCTTCCATACCATAGACTAAGGAGAATGGGGTTGCCCCTGTTGAAGTACGTGTTGTAGTACGATAACCATGCAGAGCAAATGGTAACATCTCGTGCCAATCCTTGTAAGTAACAGTCATCTTCTGTACAATCTTCTTAATGTTCTTATTAGCAGCTTCAACTGCCCCATTCATCTTTGGACGATACGGAGAAGAGTTGTGATGCTTAATCTTGAACTGCGTACAGAGATCAGTAATCATAGTGTTGTTCAGATTAGAGCCATTGTCAGTGATAATCCTTTCAGGGATACCATACCTACATATGAGATTATTCTTAATGAACCGAGCCACAACATTCTTAGTCACAGATGCAAATGAAGCTGCCTCTACCCACTTCGTAAAGTAATCAATAGCAACCAGGATGAAACGATGCCCATTAGAAGCAGTAGGCTTGATCTCACCAATCATATCAATGCCCCACATGGCAAAGGGCCAAGGAGCAGTCAACACATTCAATGGAGATGGAGGTACATGTACTTTATCAGCATAGATTTGACATTTGTGACATGTTCTGGAGTGTTGATAGCAATCAGCTTCCATGGTAGACCAATAGTAACCTGCTCTCAAAATCTTCTTTGCCATGGTATGACCACTAGAATGAGTGCCAAAGGTCCCATCATGCATCTCTTCCATAATTTCTGTAGCTTCCTTCTTATCCACACAACGAAGCATAGTTGAATCATGATTACGCTTATACAGAATGCCATTACTCAGAAAGAACTTAGCAGAAAACCTTCTCAGGAACTTCCTATCTTTGACAGATGCCCCTTCAGGGAACTCCTGAGCTTCAAGATAGTTTTTCACTTCATAGAACCAAGGCTTCTCCTCTGCCCCTTCAGTGTCAATCTCATTGCAGTATGCAGGCTTCTCAAATCTATCAATGGTAATCTTGGGAGCTTCATCATCCCAGCTGATCTCAAACATAGATGCCATGGTGGCCAATGCGTCTGCCAACTGATTCTCTCTTCGTGGAATATGTCCAAAAGTAATCTCTTTGAAATGTGGGATCAAAGACAACACATGTTCTCTGTAAGGAATGAGATTATCATGCTTTGTATCCCAATCTCCTTTAATCTGACTTACTACCAGAGCTGAATCTCCATACACCTCAAGGAACTGAATCTTCATATCAATAGCAACTTGCATACCCATGATACATGCCTCATACTCAGCCATGTTATTGGTACAATTGAAACAAAGTCTGGCAGTAATCGGGGTATGACAACCTTCAGGGGAGCTAATCACAATACCAACACCATTACCATGTGCATTGGAGGCACCATCAAAAACCATAGTCCATCGGGATCCTTGTTCAGGTCTGTCATATTGTCCAGGTTCTTTGGTAACAGCCATAATGTCTTCATCAGGGAACTCAAAATTCATTGACTGGTAATCATCTACTGCTTGATGAGCCAAATGATCAGCAACAACACTCCCCTTAATGGCCTTCTGAGTAGTATACTGTATATCATATTCCGTCAAGATCATTTGCCATCTTGCAATTCTTCCGGAGAGAGCAGGTTTCTCAAATATGTACTTGATTGGATCCATCTTCGAAATCAACAAGGTAGTATGGGTCAACATATACTGTCTTAGTCGGCGAGCAGCCCATGCCAAAGCGCAGCAAGTTTTCTCGAGCAGTGAGTATCTTGTTTCACAGTCGGTAAACTTTTTGCTAAGGTAGTATATTGCCTGCTCTTTTCGACCAGATTCGTCATGTTGCCCCAATACACACCCCATTGAGTTGTCTAATACTGTTAAATACATAATCAAGGGTCTTCCATCAACTGGTGGCATTAAAATTGGAGGTTCTAGCAAATATCTCTTGATTTCATCAAAGGCAGTCTGGCACTCATCATTCCATTCCATCACCTGATCTTTCCTCAACAACTTGAAGATTGGCTCACAGATGGTAGTTAATTGGGAAATAAATCTTGCAATGTAGTTCAATCGTCCCAAGAAACCTCTAACCTCCTTCTCAGTACGGGGAGCTGGCATCTCTCGTATAGCTTTCACTTTTGCAGGATCCACTTCAATACCTTTTCCACTGTCAATGAAACCCAAGAGCTTTCCAGATCTAACTCCAAAAGTACACTTGTTTGGATTTAATCTCAACCTGTATTTCTTCAACCTCTCAAACAACTTGTGCAGATGATCAAGATGTTGTTCTTCATTCTGAGACCTGGCTATCATATCATCCACATATACCTCTATCTCATGATGAATCATATCATGAAACAAAGCCACCATAGCACGCTGATATGTTGCCCCTGCATTCTTCAAACCAAATGGCATTACCTTATAGCAAAAGGTGCCCCACTGTGTCACAAATGTAGTCTTCTCCATATCTTCAGGTGCCATCTTGATTTGATTGTAACCAGAGAAACCATCCATAAAAGAGAATACCTTATGCTGAGCAGTGTTGTCTACCAGAATATCAATATGAGGAAGTGGAAAGTCATCTTTAGGGCTAGCCTTGTTCAGATCTCTGTAGTCTACACACATACGTACCTTACCATCTTTCTTAGGAACTGGTACCACATTTGCAACCCACTGAGGATAAGAAGTTACGACCAAGAACCCTGCATTGAATTGTTTCATTACCTCTGCTTTGATCTTTTCTGACATTTCAGGACGCATACGACGAACCTTCTGCTTCTTTGGACGACAATCTTCTTTCACTGGCAAACGGTGAACCACAATGTCTGTATCCAACCCTGGCATATCTTCATAAGACCAAGCAAAGATCTCCACATAGTCACGTAGCATCTGAATCAACCTGCTCTTGACACTGTCCTCTAAATCAGCCCCTATCTTGACCTCTTTTCTGTTTTCTTCAGTTCCCAGATTCACAACTTCGACTGGCTCTTCATGTGGCTGTATAGCTTTCTCTTCTTGTTGTAACAACCTAGCAAGCTCTACAGGTATTTCACAATCGTCCTCGTTTCCGTCTTCAGTTTGATAGATCGGATTCTCGAAATTGTAATTGGCAATAGTAGAACTGTTATCAACTGGATCCAGAGTGGATGAGGATCTGCATTTTAGTGACGTGGGTGTGTGTAAGAACACATAGCTGATAAAGCAAAAATAAAAGAAAAATAAAGACAAGGAACACAATATTTACGCAAACGAAACGTCCATTGATTTTATTGAATGAAGTATGCAAATGAAATGACAACCCGTAACAAGCACACCATTGTGCCCCGGGTAAGGCACATGGCTTGAAAGTTTTAATTGTTCCAGAAATTATAAATTTAAAAACATAACACAGTAATAGTATTTACTCCTGACTAAAGGAGATAGGGATAACATCTTCAGCTGTCCAATTATTGAGTCCAGCACCCACAGTAGGAAAAATCCATGCCTCCAAGTTGTGGTCTTCATCTTGATCTCCCACAGCATTAATAACCCCTTGATTGGTGATACGAACAGCACGAGCACGACGAACAGCCTTCTGAGACTCTGCAGTGAAACCCAAACCAAACTTGTCAGACTTGTATGGAATATCAGGAAGCTGACCCCAAATAGTACAACCACCTTCTTCCACCATAGCTTTTGCATCATTGAGGGAGGCCATTGCCATTGTTGGAGGGTTTCTGATGACCACAGGAACCTTCTTCACAGCAGGAGGAATCACACAATCCTTAACAGCCCAGGGAACCACTTCAAATGACTGACATGGAGTTTCAATGTATTCACCTTCTACTTCCAGATACTTGAAAGTGTTTACATGGCTGACAAAGTATTCTTCCTCTCCAAAGACAGTAACAACTTTTCCATTCACCGGATATCTCAACTTTTGATGTAATGTGGAGGTCACAGCACCTGCCCCATGGATCCAGGGACGACCAAGCAGACATGAGTACTAAGGACGAATATCCATCACATAGAATGTAGCAGTGAACACCTGAGAGCCAACCTTGATTGGAAGATCAATTTCCCCATGCACTACTCTTCTAGAACCATCAAAAGCCTTTACCACAGTATTACTGGGCTTCAATACCGTATCTTCAGGACTCAGCTTGTTCAGGACTTCCTTAGGCAACACATTCAGAGAGGAACCATTGTCTATCAGCACATGAGACAGGGTAGTGCCCCTGCATTCAATTGAAATATGCAAGGCCCTGTTATGATCCCTCTTGGCAGGGGTCAAGTCAGCATCAGAAAATCCTAACCCGTTGTCATAGGTCAGGTGAGCAACACAATTCTCAAACTGGTCCACAGAAATTGCACTGGGTACATGAGCCATCTTTAGAAACTTGATCAATGACTTGGCATGAGCCTCAGAACATAATAACAGGGAGAGCATAGAAATCTTTGAGGGAGTATGCCCCAGCTGATCAACAATATCATAATCACTCTTGCGAATGATTTTCGATACTTCTTCCATCTGCTTAGAGAGGTCATCAGCAGCTGGCACATCAGTAGATACAGGCTCAATAACAGGACCCTTGCCCCGAGCATCAGTGGTGGAAGTAACAGCAGGAGTAACTGCACTCTTAGAAGCAACTGGAGGAGAGAAGACTCTTCCACTACGAGTGATCTTGCTAGATCCAGCAATATTATCAATGTCAACAGGCATATCAGGTAAAGGCTCCTGCTTGACACCATGGATGTAAACATCAGACCCATAGTGCCGAGGCACAGCTTTGTCAGATGTATAAGGAATAGGACCAGGAGTGGTAATGATCAGAGGAGCTACTCTGGCTTCAGCGACAACTTTCACAGGACCTTCAGCAGTAATCTTGATTGGGCCCTGATGAGTGATTTTAATGGCCTTTGAAGTGATTCTTAGTGGTACTTTGTCAACCATATCAACCTCTTCAATCTTCTTACCCTGAGTCAGATGATCCACCATACTTTCTACAGATGCTGGTCTTCTTTCAAACACTATAGTATATTTATCCATGAGACGTTGAATCCCATCTCTCAAAATGAAGCAACTATCCGGCTTATAGGTACAATATAGACAATCTTCATGGTAACCTGGAAAGATCCCAGCTTGTACTAACCTCTTTTTGATAACAGACAATGGTGTGCTCAACTCCATAACTGAATAGACATGCAGATCTTCATCAATATCTTCATCAATGGCGTTGACAGTCTTCTCGTGATTTGGCATTGGAGCTGTAATCACATTTGGAGTACCTGGTGGATCAAACTCAATTTCTCCAGCATCAATCATATCCTGAATTTTGTTCTTCAAGACCCAGCAGTTATTAGTATCATGTCCTGGACAGTTTGAATGATATGCACATCGTGCATTAGGATTGTACTTGGGAGAGGTAACATTGGGATTCTGAGGGGCCTCCCTCAGGGTAATAAGTTCAGCTTTCAACAAGTGTTGCAATGCCTGAGCCATTGACATGTTGATCTTCGTGAACTGTCTTCTAGCCCTCTGTTGGTTGCCTTGAGGCTGCTCTGTTGTTGCAGGAGTTGGATTTGAAATATGAACTGCACTAACAGACTGATGCCTTCTGTTACGATCAGGCTGACCATACACAGCATTAGATTCTTTCTTCCCAGTGGGAGGCTTCTTTGCAGCACCTGATGAAGAAGTGCCCACTTGGATCTTACCACTCTTGATACCATTCTCTACTCGCTCTCCTGTCATGATCAACTCAGTGAAGCCAGATGATGAGCTTCCAATGAGATGACTGTAAAACGGACCATTCAGCGTACACATGAACATATCAACCAACTCCCTATCAGTCAAAGGGGGTTGAACTCTTCCAGCTAAGTCTCTCCACTTCTGAGCATACTCCTTAAAGCTTTCTTTGGCACCCATAGACATGCTTTGAAGCTGCATGCGAGTGGGGGCTAAGTCAGCATTGTATTGATACTGCTTGTAGAAAGCTTCAGCAAGGTCATTCCAATCTCTGATGTTGACACTCTCCAACTGATAATACCACTCTAGCTGAGCTCCAGATAAACTCTCTTGAAAGAAATGGATCCACAACTTTTTATCAGCAGTGTGGGGTTGCATTCTTCTGACATAAGACCTCAGATGCAATTTGGGACAAGAGACCCCATCATAGACAACAAATGTAGGAACTTTGAACCCAATGGGTATGACCACCCCAGATATCAAGCTCAAATCCTCAAAATCCAGCCCAGATGATTTCTGTAATTCCATAGCATCCATTCTATCCGCCAGCATCTTGAATTTGTCTTCGTTAGGCTCATGGTAGTAGTTAGCCTCAGAATCAGAGTCCCCCATAGTGTTGTGGAGACTGCCTCTCTCCTGCTCAGATTCTTCAGATTCATAGTCTTCAACATGTTCCTTGGTCTTGACAGGACCTTTGAACCTTCTTCCCATGTTGAGCAACCCAGCAGACCTTCTAGCCTTCTTAGTCTTCTTGGCCAGCAGTGTCTTCAATTCATCCTGCCCCTTGGATAGGTTCAGGATCAGCTCTTGGAACTGTGCATTCTGTGCCTGGAGATCCTTAACTGATTGTTCAAGAGCCATTGCTGAAATAAACAGCGAGAAGATGAGAAACCTGTGCACAATTATAAACCTGTGATGCAATGATATGGGAATGCATATGCAATGTTTTCAAGGACCGCAGGATTTAAATTTGCTTAAACAAACAAGAAAGTAAATTTTTATTAGTAATAACTTGTTTTGCCTTTTAGGCTTACAAAAAATGAAAACAAAATAAGTACAAAAGATGGGGTTTTAAGTCTCCCATGGACGTTTCCTCTTTGTGTTGAGGTATGAGTTGAGGTTTCGTTCCTCATGAAGTAGCTTTGTTAGCTCTAGGATCCTTGCTTGGCTTGCTTTGTAATGAGCCTCGAAAGTATCCCTTTGCTCTTTCAGTTGGATCCATGATCTCTGCAAGTCTTCCATATCAGTAGGCATGTCTGGGTGAAGGATGGTATAAGCTGTGTCTCCTTCAGCAACAGGTTCCATGGTAACTGGTAGGACGGCAGGATATGGCATCATGAGTGTCTGAGCACGAGATCGTACCCATCTGAGATAAGCCTCCATAGGAATAGTGTACTTAGGCTCCAGTGTCTTGCTGTCAATCCTGTTTACCTTTCCCCAAGCTCGTATGAATCTCTGACGGTAACCCTGAAGATCATTGTCGTAGTCAAACACAATGCCCTGAATCAACATGTCATGTGGACCATCGCTCCGGGCGTAACCAAACTGTCGTAAAGCTAGAGATGGGTTGTAGGTGATGCCTCCTCTTATGCCTAGAAGTGGTACATTAGGAAACTCCCCACAACGGTCAATGATGGTGACATTCTCCATAGATCTGGAGCACCAATGGATGTCTGAGTGAGAAAGTGACATGATCCTCTTGGACCATCTGAACCCTTGCTCATTCTTCATTACTGAGCGAGGAAGGTGAGAAATAAACCACCTAGAAAGTAAAGGTATGCAGCACATCAAAGTTCCTCTTGCCCTTGTAGTACGGGTGTGAAGAGAATGTAGGATGTCTCCAAGTAAGGTAGGCACTGGATTGTGACTCAGGGATATGTTGATGGCATGAACGTCTATGAACTGATCAGGATTGGGGAACAACACTAAGCCATAAATCAATAAGGCTAAGATCTCCTCAAAAGCATCGTAGCTCATAGCCTTCAAGAACATTTGAGCTTTATCCACTAATACCTTGGCAAGAATACCTTTAACTCCACTTCTCGTCTCTAGAACAATGTCAGACTTCTTCAGTTGTAGAGCTGCAGCAATAACTTCTGGTTTAAGCTCCTTCTCTAAGCCTGTGAATGGCTTCTGATCAAGAACAGGTATACCCAGAAGTTTAGAGAACTCCTCCATGGTTGGAACCAGCTGATAATCAGGAAATGTAAAGCAATGGTGCTTAGGGTCAAAGAACTGAAACAGCACACTCATCATGTCTTCACTGAACCCTGAAGTAACTAGATCCAATAAGTGACCATGTCTCTTGTTGAACTGGGAATGATCAGGCACTAGGGAAACCAACTCCTTGAGCTTAGCAGGTATCCCTACAAAGTTGATCCTGATGGTGTTTCTACGAGCAGAAGCCATGACCTGCAACAAAGAACAAAGATAAATCCTTTGGTCCTTGAAATGGTTAGGGAAAATGATATGCTTATGATGCATGATGATGTCATGATGTCATGCTCAATCACAAACATGTGGCACACACAAACAAGTCACACCATAGCCCTAGGTTTAAAGGCTTGCATGAGGTTCAAAGGCAAGTACCCTCCTCTGAAGTTAGATGGTTCATCCTGTCCTACAAAAGTAACCAGGTTCTAAGGGATCTCAATATCATTGATCCTTCACAAGGGTGGTTGTTCAGAAGGCAACTTACTTGCCAACCAAAACCCTCCAAGTTTAAGATCTCAATGAGCGTAGTATCGAGTGTCAACCAACTTCAGTCTGCACCAAAGCCGGTTACCTCACTACTTTCTAAAGGCCAAGATGAGTTAACTAGGGTTCTAAAAGTCAGTTAGTGCATTGACAACATATGGCAGCCTCAATATTATCCTCAACTTGACTTAAGGAATATAAGCACCAACCCAGAAGTCGCACTAACTATGGCCACCAGATCAACTGTATCGATATACGTCGTACAGTTTCCTTGGTCTATTGCCATTTACCTAAGGTACACTAGATCCGGGTTAGGACCTTTCACACATAAGAGCACCCCAACAATATAATAATAAAGCAAACAAGGCAAACAATTTAAAGTGATCTTAATTCCTAAGGGTACCCCTCTTAAATAGGTCCCCAGCAGAGTCGCCAGTTCTGTAACCCGGTGAACTGACTTTAAACAATGTTGCGGATAGCAAGAGTCGCCACCGACTTTTATTTTATCCATAAGGAAAGGTTATAAAAGAACAGGAAAGACCTTAGAGAATATTTTGGGTCCGGGGGGTAGGTTATGAAAAGGGAAGGTATTAGCATCCTTTTCATCCATGGTTATCCATGGGCTCTTAGGTACTTAAGCTCACTTTTGAATTGTTTTGAAATTGTAGTGTGTGAATAGAAAATTTTCAGAATAGTTAATAAATAATCCATGTAAGGATGTGTTAAGAACTTGTTTGAAAACTTGTTGAAAATTTGTTTAAGTGCGAAGCAATTTTGAAGTGAGCAAGCACCTAGGAGTAACCTACCCTAATGTTTAAAGGTCTTTCTTATTCTTCATTCTTTCCTTTAGTAAGACTATCCCTACTATAATGGAGTAGGTAGTCCTTACTTTGGATGTTAAGGGGTATGTGAGGGACAATTTGACTTTGAAGGCCATTGTGGGATGTAATAAGCACATATAAGGGACCATCATCATTTTTCGAAAGGGACTTGATTCGTAAAGGCAACCATAAGGGACTTTGATGATTTTTTTATTTGAGGGACTTGCTTTATACACCCCACTTAACCATTATTCGTAGGCAACTTGAGGGATATCCTTAGGAAGTGAGACGGCGATTAAAATCGACTTACGTGTGTGACGTGTTTATTTTAATTATCTTTATTTAAAAGTGATCTAAATTTATTTTAATATTACATACATGTTGTTACACTCCCTAATTACTAACCATAATAATAATTAAATAATTAAACAACTTTACATCCAAGAAACAAATACAAAATAATAAGCAAAATAATTAAATAGCAAAGATAAATAAAATATAAATAAGCAATAATAAATAATAAAGGGGGTTAATTCTAAGTTTACTCGGCAAGACATCGCATCTTGTGCCTACGTATCCTTACGGGAGTGGAATCAGAGTAATCGTAGTTCCCCTCAATAGGGAGGTTAGAAACTTCTTGACTGTGGTCAAGGTCTCAAGGGGAATAAACGCATCTTAAGGACACGCTTACGTGGAGTGTAGAAACTCCGAATCTCTACGTTGAAATGTTAAGTTGTAATTAGGGTTAAATTAGGGATTCCACGGCGGGAAACCCTAAAATGAGCGCGGCGGCTCTTTGACCTAATGCTAAGGGTAAAATTGTAATTTTGCCTGCGGCGAGGCATTTGTGAAAATTAGGGTTTGTAGTTTGTAGTTTTGAGGATTTGAAATTGAATGTGTGAAGTTTTACGGACTATTGGCGCGGCGGCCAAACAGTTAGACCTAACCTTCGGATGTGTGCAATGTGACAGAAATAATAGTAAACGCGTGAGATAATTGAATCATGCAAACAGAGAGATAATGTCATAATTTAAACCATGCAAGCAGAAATTTAAAGGCAGAATTTAAAGAGCGATTGTTAAGTTCGCGAGGTTACATGAGAGGAGCAGATACAATATGATAATGAAATTTGAATTGAACAATAATAAAATAAAATAAATAACGGTTCTAGTTATTATTTTAAAAAAAAGATTTTAGTTATTATTTTAAATTTATCTAAAAAAAAGTTTTTCTTAAAAATAATAGGTTTTCATATTAATTTGGAAAAGATGTTAATGTTATTTATTTTTAAAAACAGATTTTTATATTATAACAAATTTTAATAAATTAATGATAACAATAATAATAATAATGGTAATAATAATGATAATAATGATAATAATAATAAATAATGATAATAATAATAATAATAATAATAATAATAATAATAAAGCAATAATGAATTTTAAATGTGCCAAATAACCCAACAATGTTGCTAACGCAGAAATGCGCTCATCGCAACCAGATCTAAATCGGACGAAACAAAATTTATTGCAAAGAAAAAGAAATTAAGCAAAAAATAGTATTATTGCTCACACAAAAATGCGATCATCGCAACCAGATCGAACTAACACAAATGTCACGCGTCATGCACACAAATGTGCAAACATCGTATCGACATAATTCGATCAAAAATCTTATATATATAAACTCTAACAATTTAAAAATTATATATATATAAACGTAACAGTAATAGATAAAGAAAAAGAAATAATGGTAATAGATGAAGAAAAAGAAATAACGGTAAAAGATGAAGAAAAAGAAACAACAGTAATAGATGAAGGAAAAGAAATAACGGTAAACGATGAAGAAAAAGAAACAATAGTAATGGATGAAGAAGAAAACTAAATAACGGCAAACGGCACTCACTCCTCTTAGGTTTTTTTTCATTCTCTCCTCTTTTCCAACAAGGCAACACATGTATATATAGGGAACAAATTAGGGTTAACACCAAATTGTCAATAATGTCCCTAAAGCCCATTTTAAAGCCCAAACTAAATAATTAGTTAAGAAAAAATAAAATTTAAATAATTTAAAATAATTAAAATAAACTTAAAATAAAAACTAATAATCCTATTGATTCCTAAAATAAAAAATATTATAAAAAGAACAAAATTTTTTTCAATATTTTTTATTTTATGATTTTTTGGATATTTTTATGAATAATTTAGAAAAAAGTGAAAAAAAATAATATTTTAAAAAATGATTTAATTAAAATACGAAAATAATAATTAAATAATAATAAAAAACTATTTTTGTTATTTTTTTAATGAAAGATAGAAAAATTTAGAGTAAAAATAATAAAAAACAAAAAAAATGACAAAGGTGAGATTCGAACTCTCAACCTCTCACACTCATAACTCCTTACACATGTCCTCCTGCCAATTGTGCCATTTTTACTTTTTAGAAAAAAAATGCATGCCATATGATATTTACCTCTCTTTGATGTTGGCAAAAAAAAATCATGAAGTTTGACTTTGGTTTGACCACAGTTGACCTCAGTTTGACCTTTTAACTGCATTGACTGCTTTTGACTTATCTGATCATCTGACTGAGCAAACTTTTGAGAAAAGTCTTGAAACTTGACATGGGGGTTCTTATACACATATAAGATGTTATGAAGCTCACTTGAAGTCTTGGAAGTCCATTTAGCCTGATTAAAGTCAAAACCCTAGTTTTGGATGCACTGCTTAGGAGGTGCATTGTCTGAGGGAATTGTCAACTCTTCTGACCAATTATGAATTTTGTGAACCTTGTGAACCTTCTTGGAACACAAAGTCTTGTATTGTGAGGGCAAATTTTGGGGTGCAACAGTAGGCACGAGATGCGATGTCTTGGCGAGCATACTTTGTATATACTTTATATCTTTACCTTAGCACTTTTCCCTTAGCAAGCAACTTTAGCATAACACAAATACTAACAAGAGGTTCCTGTAGAGTACTATAAATACTTAGGATGCTAACACCTTCCCTAGGTATAACCAACCCCCGAACCTTAGATCTTTTAGTTGTGTTGTTACATGGCGCACTTAGGGTTTTTTTCGATCTTTACCCTTTCCTTTGGATAAATCAAATCTAGATGGTGAATTTCATGATTTGTGATTCAAGTTAATTAATAGCTTGACATCCGATTCTCACTGCAACACCATTAATATTTCCAAAAATCCTATTTAGCATAGTAGGACCAAACACATTGACAGTAGGCATCATTTTATTAGAGATCTTGTTGAAGACAAAATCATAACACTTGAGCATGTTAACCCTGAAAATCGACTTGTTGATATTTTTACTAAGGCATTGGATACAAATCAATTTGAAGTGTTAAGGGGAAACCTTGTAATTTTCGTATCTGAAGAATTATAGCAGTTAATGCAATGTGGGAAAATTAGTCATATTGCCTTATTTTCAGCACCAATTGGGCTCGCTTATCAAAATGCATCATTGCAGTGTAACCTAATCAGTCTTCCTACACCCTATTGCTCCATACTCTTTCTGCTCATACGAATTCTCATACTTCATCTCAGAGAAAGGACTCATTATGCTCGTTCTCCCTTGACTCGCAAAAACCTCAAGATGTCTCAACAACTTGATGTGACTTAATTCAAAAATGCCTCTGGTAAAGCAAATGGTCTCCTGCCAAAATTAGGGAAAACATTTCTTTTGACAATGTTGTTGATGCAACTCTGTTGTCTTTCATTCCAAGTGTTGTGGAAAGTGTGCAAAGACCTAGTACGTGGCGTGCTAAGGGAGTGAAACAACCTTGTGTAAAGTACGCTTCAAATCCCTCTATTGAAACTACCTCCATGAAGGAAATAGAAGAAAGATATGGTGTTGATAAGAAGATTAAAGGTATTTTCCATAACATATTATATGGAAATCACAATCTTTTTGTGTCTGGTATCAATTCCCCGCTCTCACAAGTTCAACCCCCTGTTAGTTCTATGGTTGGTTCATCTGTTGCAAGTATTGTTCATGTCACTAGTTCTTCTGATGCTGAGAAAACTAGCTCCTCAGAGAATGGTACATCTGAAGATAAAGTTGTGGGTGAAATTTTGCACAAGCTTCCTAAATTTGTTCTTAAAGATGCTGGGAATGATGTTGTGTCAAATATTGAAACATCTTTTGCTGAGAAGGCTCCTGCTACCAGTTTTCCTGTTACTGAACCTTTTATTGGTCACAAGGGTAATGTTGGTGAAGACGATGTTACTGTAGATGATTGGCCTTCTGATAATGAGGTAATCAAAAGGCTTAGCCCTGAGATTACAAAAAGACTTAAAAGAAGAAAGGGAAAGGCTGTGAGATTTGAGGATTCCCCTTCTAAGGCAAAATTTGTTGGATTAATCAGGAAAACTCTATTGATCCAGCTAAACCATAGATCAAAGTTGTTACTCCTACAAGGAAGAGAAAGGTTGTTTCCTCTAGTGAGTCTGAATTTGAAGTCGAGGAGGATGTCCAGGACATTACTCCTATTAGAAAATCTGTTGCAAAGAAGACATACATTGTTGTTCCTGAGGCATCTCTGGATAATGTGTCTTTCCATTCAATAAAGAATGTTGAGAGATGGAAGTATGTATTCCAAAGAATAATATCCCTAGAAAGAGAGTTAGGGAAGGATGCCCTAAAGTGTACAGAAGTTGTGGAGCTTGTAACACCCCCTTTCTATACCCCCAAATAATACAAATAGTCATTTAGGCATAAACTCAAAATTCCATCAGAGTACATTTATATCACGACATAAAAGGGGCATATCACATTATACCAAAAATTCAACATATGCAACACCTACTCAACATATATACAACAACGGGGCAATACCCACAAGGAAAATATTTAGAACATAGGCGGAAACATCTAAATATTTCATAACTTCCAAAACATGTAATCACATACATGTACATCATTCACTCCCCTAACACTGTTCTTAGATTGATTTATAAGTCATACATGGTCTTTACTCGCATCGTCTCCACTCCCCTAACACTGTTCTTAGATTGATTTATAAGTCTTTATTTACTTGTTATATTACTCTGCTACCAAACAAACCACTAGACCTTTTGTTCCTTTGAATCCTAAAAATCCCGTTAATTACTACGCAGTCCTCGAGATCGATACTTGGGACTTTTCCCTTATTACTACAATTGGTAAAAATAGTACACTTGCTATTTTCCCGATCAAGTTTTTGGCGCCGTTGCCGGGGACTGCCAACTTAACATTGTTTTAGAATCCAAAAGAAATTTTGTTGCTCTGCGACTAAAATTTTATTATTTACTGCATAACTTTTATCCGCTTGTATTATCTAACGCTTGTCTAATTGTGTATGCGAGGTCAGGCCTCAGCTAAATATTCTTTTGATACAGAACCAGAACGAGCGTTACACGAAAGACGGAGAATAGCTAAAGTTAAAAGACTGGAAGAAATAAAGGAAATTATATCTGTGCAGAGCGACTCCAAAGAGAGAGAGAGAGACAACACCTGAAACTGTTCAAATGGCTGGAAATCCACCTCATCCTGAAAGACTGCTAGGAGACTATGGAGGGGCCAATGCTCAACCAAACCGGATGACCATTGTGAATCAACCGGTGAATGTTGCGCATTTTCAGCTACACCCTTCCACCATCCGTCAGTTGGAGAGCAAGCCGTTCGCCGGAAGAATCAATGAAGATGCAAATAAACATCTTCAGAGATTCCTTACGACCACCACCTCGCTGAAGATAGAAGGACATTCCGAAGAGGCCAAGAGATTGGTTATGTTCCCGTTCACACTCACTGATGATGCGGAAGAATGGTTTTACTCGCTTCCCACTGGGAGTATCACAACATGGCAAGAGATGGAAACTGCGTTCCTGAATGAGTATTTCCCTGCCTCAGTGTTCATCCGAAAAAGATATGACATTGTCAACTTCAAGCAAAAAGAAGGAGAATCTTTAGGGGATGCATATAAGCGGTTTAAGAGGTGTCTTACAACATGTCCTACTC
Organism: Lathyrus sativus; assembly: GCA_963859935.3. Taxonomy (NCBI): domain Eukaryota; kingdom Viridiplantae; phylum Streptophyta; class Magnoliopsida; order Fabales; family Fabaceae; genus Lathyrus; species Lathyrus sativus. The sequence continues at coordinate 650,767,789 of OZ012739.1, read as the reverse complement.
ATAACATGGACGCCACTGAGCAGATGCAAAACTTTGTGAATGAATTACGACTCAAAACGAAACATCTCATAGATACTGCTGCCGGTGGCTCAACCAACTTCTCAACGGCCACATGTATCAAAAGGATCATAGAAGCAATTGCTGCTAACGAGCACCTTGAGTTGTATGATCGCACGGTTAACCAACCGGAAGGTAAGATTGATCTGAAGCTGGCAGACCAGGTTGTTAAAATGGAGGATCAGATCACCGCTGAGGTAGAGAGAAGGTTAAAGAAATTGAATGTTGAAACTCAGGTAGTGGCACAGGTTGAGCCAGTTCAAGCAGCACCTTGTGAAATATGCGGTGGACCACACTTTACAATGCATTGTGTAGCAACTCAAGAGCAAGTGGAACAGATTAATATGTTGAGGCAGAACAATCCCTACGCCAACACATATAATCCTGGTTGGAAAAATCACCCAAATTTTTCATGGAAAGATCAACAAGGAAATGTACAAAAACTTGTTCAAGGCCAACAACCGTATCAACCTCAGCAACAGCAGTACCAACAGACACCGTACCAACCTCAATATCAACAACAAGCGCCTCGAAAAGCTGATTGGGAAGTAGCCATTGAGAAAATGGCCGCCCAAAGTTCTCAATTTCAAGAAGAGACAAGGAGTAACTTCAGGAATGCTGGAGCTTCCATAAAGAATCTTGAAGTACAAATGAGTCAAATTGCTCAACAGCTAGCGAGTTCACAAGCGCCGGGTACACTTCCAAGTGCCACAGTACCAAATCCGAAGGATCACCACCAAATTAAGGCGGTAGTAACAAGAAGTGGAAAATCCAAGGAAGTAGAAGAAGAGGAAACGGAACTAAATGATCAGATGATTGAAGTTGAGCTGGAAATTAAAGAAAATTAAATAGTTGAGGAAGAAGTGGTGACACCGGTACCGGTAACTAAAGAGAAAGTGGTAGAACCGAAACCGGTGATCAAGCTACCATACCCCTTAAGAAATAAAAAGAAAGGACAGCAAGAGAATAATTTCGAGAAGTTCCTGGAGCTGTTTAAAAAGTTGGAGTTGAACATTCCGTTGTTGGAGGCACTAGAACAAATGCCCACCTATGCAAAATTCATGAAGGACATCATTGCCAAGAAGCGGACTAGTGAGTCCGAACCTGTTATTCTAACAGAAACTTGTAGTTCTATTTTGCAGGGTCTGAAGATTCCGGTCAAGAAGAAAGACAGTGGAGCTGTAACTATTCCATGCACTATTGGCGATAGGTCATTCAACAGAGCTTTAATTGATTTGGGAGCAAGTATTAGCCTCATGCCCTTGTCCATCTACAAAAAGTTGGATATCGGTGCGGTTCAAGACACTCGGATGACTCTCCAGTTTGCTGATCAGTCAGTTAAGCGGCCGTATGAAGTGGTTCAAGATGTTCTAGTTAAGGTAGATAAATTTGTGTTTCCGGTTGATTTTGTGATCCTAGAGATGCCGGAAGATGAAGAAATGCCGTTAATTTTGGGCCGGCCATTCTTGGAAACCGGAAGAGTCATGATAGATATGGAAGGCGGCACCCTGACCTTGAAGGTATATGACGAGGAGTTAAAAATTGATGTTAGCAACACCATGAAGCATAAACAGGATCGTGGCACCAGTAGCAACATACAAGTGCTAGAACAAGTCATAGATAGCGAACATTTGGAGAGTGTGACCCAACTGCCCCTGGAAAGAGTGTTAAGCATGTCAATCTTTAAGGAAGATAAAGAAGTGGATGAGAATGACAGGGAGGTAGTTGAAATGTTGGAAACTCGACCATTCCAAAGGGGATCCCGACCACACCGGTGGGAGGACTTACGGAAACCTATAGCGCTGGAAGGTAATGACAAAAAGCCTAAAGGTTCGGAATTGAAACAACTGCCGAAAAATCTCAAATATGTTTTTCTAGACACCGAGGAAAAGTGTCCCGCCATTATCAGCTCTAGTTTGAAAAGTGTCCAAGAGAAACAACTAATTGGGGTTCTTAAAAAATTTAAGAGTGCTATTGGTTGGAAAATCGAAGACCTAAAGGGTATAAGTCCTACAGTTTGCATGCACAAAATCCTTATGGAGAAGGACCACAAACCGGTTGTGCAGCCCCAGAGAAGACTGAACCCCGTTATGAAGGAAGTCGTAAGAAAGGAAGTGGTGAAATTATTGGATGCTGGACTTATCTATCCTATATCGGACAGTTCATGGGTGAGCCCTGTTCACGTGGTGCCCAAGAAAGGAGGTACAACTGTGGTGACTAATGACAAGAATGAGTTGATTCCTACGCGTACAGTCATTGGTTGGAGGGTATGCATTGATTATAGGAGACTTAATTTAGCCACCAGAAAAGATCACTTTCCGTTGCCCTTTATTGATCAGATGCTAGAAAGATTGGCTGGTCACGATTACTATTGCTTTCTAGATGGATACTCCGGATACAACCAAATCGCGGTTGCGCCAGAGGATCAAGAGAAGACAGCTTTCACATGCCCGTACGGAGTTTTTGCTTATAGGAGGATGCCATTCGGGTTATGTAATGCCCCAGCCACATTTCAAAGATGCATGACTTCTATTTTTGCGGATATGCTTGAGAAACATATGGAAGTCTTCATGGATGATTTTTCGGTTTTTGGGTCATCATTTGATAATTGTTTAACTAACCTGTCACTTGTTTTGCAGAGATGTCAGGAAAGTAACTTGATCCTAAATTGGGAAAAATGTCATTTCATGGTAAGAGAGGGCATTGTCCTTGGTCACAAAATCTCACACAAAGGGATCGAAGTCGATCAAGCAAAAGTGGAAGTAATATCCAAGTTACCACCACCCATGAACGAGAAAGGTATCTGAAGCTTCTTGGGTCACGCAGGGTTCTACCGCAGGTTCATAAGAGACTTCTCCAAGATAGCTAAACCGTTGACGTCCTTGTTAGTTAAGGACACGGCGTTTGTGTTCAATAAGGAATGTGCTGACGCATTCGAAAACCTGAAAAATGAGTTAGTGTCAGCACCAATTGTGATAACCCCAGATTGGTCGCTGCCGTTTGAGATCATGTGTGATGCCAGTGACATCGTAGTAGGGGTTGTATTGGGGCAGCGGAAAGAGAAGCTTTTGCATGTTATTTACTATGCGAGTCACGTTTTGAACCCAGCACATATGAATTACGCAACTACCGAGAAGGAGTTGCTAGCGGTGGTGTATGCCTTTGACAAATTTAGGCAATATCTGTTGGGTTCTAAAGTGATTGTTTATACTGACCATGCTGCGTTAAAATATCTTTTTGCTAAACAGGAGTCGAAGCCCAGGATGCTAAGATGGATCCTTTTTCTCCAAGAATTTGATGTGGAGATTCGGGATAAGAGAGGATGTGAAAATACTGTAGCTGATCACCTCTCGCGAATGTCACCGATTGAAGAAAACGAGGAAAAGCGTCCGATAAAGGATGAGTTTGCTGATGAACATATCCTAGTTATTCATGGTGTTCTTTGGTTTGCGGATTACGCCAACTATTTAGTCGGGGGTCTCATACTCGACGATGTTGATTCTAACAAACGGAAAAAGTTTGTTCATGACTGCAGGTTTTACTTATGGGATGACCTGTTTCTTTACAAGAAAGGGGTGGATGGACTGATCAGACGATGTGTTCCGGAAAACGAGCAAAGGAAGGTGCTCGAAGCATGTCATAATTCAGATTATGGAGGCATTTCAGTGGCGACCGCACCGCAACCAAAGTCCTCCAATCGGGGTTGTATTGGCCGTCTTTGTTCAAGGATGCCCAGAACGTAGTTAAGGAATGCGACAGATGTCAACGGACTGGAAATATCTCGAAAAGAAACCAGATGCCGCAGAATTCCATGTTAGAAGTAGAATTGTTTAATGTTTGGGGGATCGACTTTATGGGACCATTCCCACCATCATTTGGAAAACACTATATACTAGTAGCAGTTGACTATGTTTCGAAATGGGTAGAAGCAGTGGCACTACCAACAAATGATGCTAAAGTAGTGGTCAAGTTTCTGAAGGAGAACATATTTTTGCGGTTTGGAGTACCAAGGGCCCTTATAAGTGATGAAGGAACTCACTTCCTAAATCATCTCATGGAAAAGTTACTCCTTAAGTATAATGTGAAGCACAAAATATCTACTCCGTACCATCCTCAAACCAACGGGCAAGCCGAGGTGTCAAATCGACAACTCAAACAGATATTAGAGAAAACAGTGCGTGCATCCCGTAAGGACTGGGCAGTAAAGCTGGACGATGCTCTCTGGGCGTATCGCACTGCATACAAAACACCCATTGGTATGTCCCCTTACCAACTGGTCTATGGTAAAGCTTGCCATCTGCCTCTAGAGTTAGAACACAAGGCATTATGGGCATCAAAAGTCCTTAACCTAGACCTCACCAAAGCAGGAGAGTTGAGAACTCTCCAACTCCATGAGCTAGAGGAATTCAGGAACCGGGCATATGAGAATGCAAAAATTTACAAAGATCAAGCAAAGAAATGGCATGAACGACGTATTCAGAAGAAAGAATTTCGGGAAGGACAATTAGTACTGTTGTACAACTCCCGGCTGAAACTCTTTCCGGGAAAGCTTAAATCAAAATGGTCAGGACCATTTGTAGTACATAAGGCATTTCAGCACGGAGCAGTCGAGCTGAAAAATCCAGCAAATGGAGACATTTTTAAAGTAAATGGTCAGCGTCTGAAACCTTACTACGAGGGACAGCAGAAAGATCGGAACGATGTCGTTCATCTCACATGATACGATGAAGGACCGTCGAGCCAGGCGACGTAAAACGAAGCGCTTCGTGGGAGGCAACCCACGTATTTTACACTCATGCTTTCATTTTGTTTTTTTTGTTTTAATAGGTTTTGATTAACTCGCGGTTCATCGGTGAAAGAAGATTGTCGGAGACCAGAGGAGAGGAAAAAGTTGAAAAACACACCCTGACACGGGTGGCCGTGTTACACAACACGGGCCGTGTCAGGCCTAGCATATCTGGGCTGAAAAACTGGGAAAAAGGTGGAGTCAGTGGTGCAACACGGGTGCCCGTGTTGTGCAACATGGCCCGTGTTGCAAGGGCATGGTTTTGAAAAAAAATATACTCCAGGAGGCGCAACACGGGTGCCCGTGTTGTGCAACACGGCCCGTGTTGCAAGGCGCGCTCTGATTTTTAAATTTTTACCCCGTGGGGCCCACCACTTTAACCCCCACTTATCATTAGCAACCACACATTTCATATCATTTTTTCATCTTCCTCCTTCTTCTCCCTCACAAAACCCTTAACCTCCATAACCTTCTCTCCACAAAAGCTTCATTATCTACCACACCCACTCATCGGAAACACTTCCGTCCTTCACAAAAAACGTTCTACTCATCATTGTGCTTATTTCTACGGTCGTGTTTTTCACTAACAGTGATTTCGAAATTTTTCGAACCATCTGTGTTGTTTGTGTTTTGCAGGTTTAAGAATGCCTCCTCGTAGAGACACAGGAAAAGCAGTGGCGGAAACTTCGCGCCCTAGAAAGAGAGCACACCGTATGGCGAATCCTCACGGCATACTCTTTGAAGACCCAGATCATCAGAAGAAGTACTCTAACATCATCAAGCGTAAGCTCGCTCCCACAAGGTATATCTGTAACACTATGCTTGATAATCTAGGGCTGAGAGTAGAAGTCCATAGGATGTTTCACACTCTGGGTATGCTAGAATTTATGCAATTGGAAGCGCCGACTTATGAGCGCATAACTGTTGAATTCTTGAGTACTTTAGAATTTCAGTTGAAGCACAGGTGGACAGGTGTGGAGGAGGAATATTATGGTACACTGAGGTTTCGGTTATTTGATACTGACCATAGCCTGACCATAGCCGAATTGGGAGATATTCTGAAGCTCCCCAATTTTGGACCCGGAGCCCCTCTGGGAAATTTTAGTGCAGGGGACTTCTGGAAGGCTATTACAGGCATAACTGATTATGTCGCGAAGGCGGCAAAAGCCTCGTGTATCCATAACCCATGTTTCAGGTACGCTCAAAAGGGATTGGCATATACACTGTTCGGCAGGGGTGACAGCACAGGAGTGGCGACTTAGAGGGAGTTGTACTTCATGTATGGCATGGCAAATCAAGAACTCATTAATGTAGCTGCCTTTGCAGCTGATCACCTGAAGAGGGTTGCGAATGCACCTTCCGGCGAAATAAGTGTAGGCGGTATAATTACTCAAATCGCAAATCACTTTGGCCACGGTGCTCTCTTGAGAGAGGAACCCACTGTTGCAGGTAAGACAAAAATAGATCTTGCCACACTGACTGCCCAAGGTATGATTCGAGTCTTTGATAAATACTACTCCTTGGTAAGCCGAAACAGTCATCTCCTTGCTTTACCTGCCCCTGACTTTATTAGTATTCAAAATGTGAATAACTGGCTATATGAGAGCACACTGCAGGATGAAGAAGACCAATTTTATGATGGTACAGGTACAGAATTCTTTGAGGATGAAGGAGATCAGGTAGAAGAAGCGCCTATACCGCCTACTCGAGTCTCACCCCATCAGGAATCCGGCTCAGGCTCTTGGAGCTTATCTAAAAAAGAATGGGATTGGATGGAGAATGAGATGTGTCATCTCCGAAGTGAGCAGACGAGGCAAGGCGAGGAGCAGACAAGACAAGGGAACAAACAAATCCGACAAGGCAGGTTGATCGGTGAGATGCACGAATGGATGCGGCAGATGATGCTGCGCGACCAACCTCCGCAACCATGAACTCTGTGAGTCCTCTGCTACTAGTGTTCCAACAGTGAGGACACTGTTGAATCCTAGTGTAGGGGTATTTTATTTGTGTTTTTATGTTATTTGTTTATGTTATTTGTGTGTTTTTAATTCTGTTTTAGTTATTTGGTTATTTAATTTCCAATGTTAGTTTGAGAACATGATAGCAAGTCCACAGGAAAACCCCCCTGACATTGAGCTAATAAAATTAATAACATTGTTGGTTGGGGAACTGTTTAGTGAAGATGTTGAGTGAGGTGATGAGAAAGTATATAGAATACTCAGAAAAGAACTGTGAGGATGAAATCGGAACAATCTTGAGAGATAGGTAAAAGGCAAACACCCTGGGTTTCCCGAATAGGAACGAGTTCGACGTGTAGATTTGTACCATAGTGCTTTGATCTGAGAAGTACCCCTGAGTAGTTTATTTTGACAATCAGGTTTCATCAAAAAGAATCGTGTGTGCAAGGGTAATGAAAAATATTGAGCTAAGGCTCAGAAAAAAAACAAACAAACAAAAAGGGGCAATTAGGCGACTAATCCTTCTAAGTTGGGTAACCCTCACCCGGTTATTCAGCCCAACGGCGGTCGAACCTGAAAGCCATTCAAAAAGAATAACAGTGCTAGAAAAAGAAAAATGTTGTTGATAACTCTTGTGCACACGAGGAAAATCATAAAATCCATATAGTGATTGTCCGAATGAAAGGGAGGAAAATCGAAAAAGAAGACTTAAGTACAAAGCATAGTCGGAGAGGTTACCCATAGGGAGACTGAGGTTTGTGGTTTACCGCAGTCTAGTGTTTGCATGTTACCTGTTTTGAGGGGAAAGCCGAGATTAATCCTAGGGGACTTGGAATGAGAAGTTCAAGTATGAGTATCATCACCGTAACTCACAATTCTATGGACGTTCCATTATGAAAAAGATATTAAGTTCGGTTTGGCGAGCTTTTTGCTTGAGGACAAGCAAAAGTTCAAGTTCAGGGGAGTTTGATCGGTGGATTTCACTTGTGTTTTCAAACGCTATTTGTTGTTAATTTTGCAATGTTTTTATCTGTTTTCGAAGCTTTAGTTGTTATTATCTGAATTACTCGTAGTTGTGTGTCTTCAAGTCTTATTTTTAAGTTTATATTACTTTTGCTGCTGGTGCGTTTGATTTGGTTTCTTTTAGTGTGTTTGTGGCAGGAATGGATAGCACGACAATCGCACCGCTTTCGGAGGCAAAGAAAAGTCGGAAAAGGGAAGTCAGAGCTACAACACGGGTACCCGTGTTGCACAACACGGCCCGTGTCATGGAGGACACGGTTGGCAGACACGAGTAGACCAAAGCAGAAGAAAAGGAGACTCAGACGTACAACACGGGTGGCCGTGTCATGCAACACGGCCCATGTTGCAGCCCTTGGAGATGAAACACGGCCACCCGTGTTGCACAACACGGCCCGTGTCAGGGCCACTGAGAGTGAAATTTTTATATTTTCTAATTTTTTGCTGTCAGACCTATTTCGAAGGGCATTTGAGACATTTCGCGATGTAATTTGAATTTAGATATAAGAGTCACTTTTTTGAAAGTGGGAGACACTTTTGAACTGATATGAGGATTGACAACTGAGAGGAGAGTTCGGCTGGAAAACAAAGGATCGATCAAAAGCGGAAGCAATTGATGATCCAAGGATTTCAACTCACATTGAAATGATCTTCTCCTTTTCATTTCTAATTGTTTTTATGTTTACAAAGAACATGAGCAGCTAAACCCCAAGTTGTTAGGGGGTGGTCCTAAGTTGCGATGTAATGACTTTTATTTGATTATTCTATTAGAACTATGTTATTCACCTTATATATTTTATTTTGCATTAATCTTAACGCGTATTCATATTGGAAAATAGAATTCGAATTATGCTTAGGTTTTAATCTGGAAAGTCAACCTAACACTTTTGCAAAATAGTATCACGGTCGATATTGATTAGGAATGAGGATATCCCGTATCACGTATTTTATGGTCGGAACTATTGCTTGATGCTTTTCATGGACACTGAGGAATTAGTGTACAGGAAACTCATCAAAGGGTTTTCATTAAGGAATTAAGAAAACTAAATTGGCCAACTGGTGAATTAAGGTTAATAACTATTATAGCAGAATAATCATACATGGTTTTTACTCGCATCGTCTCCACTCCCCTAACACTGTTCTTAGATTGATTTATAAGTCTTTATTTACTTGTTATATTACTCTGCTACCAAACAAACCACTAGACCTTTTGTTCCTTTGAATCCTAAAAATCCCGTTAATTACTACGCAGTCCTCGAGATCGATACTTGGGACTTTTCCCTTATTACTACAATTGGTAAAAATAGTACACTTGCTATTTTCCTGATCAGAGGTGTTCCCCGAAACCAAGAGCGAACAAGCCTGAAGCCCCGGCCAGAAGACCGAGGGGATGTAATCATCCTCCTCGACACGACCTTTCGCCTCCACCCTCTCCCACCCGCAGTGACGAAGACGACTATAGGACCCCCTATCGCGGGAGATCATGGCAACCCCCATCCCCCACAGGATGGAGAAACCGCCCGTACTCTCCACGTACGACGGTACTTTGGATCCGGACGATCATCTGGAGGACATCTAGGTCATGCTCGACTACAGGAATGTCCGGGGAGCTATCAAGTGTAGGCTCTTCCCAACAATGCTGAGGAAAGGGGTCATGGTTTGGTATAAAAGCCTGGAACCTGAGTCTGTCACGTCGTGGAGGGTCCTGAAGGATCTTTTTTCACAGCATCTCACGGTCTCGCAACGACATCCGAAAGCGGAGGCCGCCCTAGGTGCAATCATCTAGGCCCCGGATGAACCACTCAGAAACTACATTGAGAGGTTCACGAAGGAGGCAGTCCAGGTGACGACCTCGTACGATATGAAACGCTACTTGATGGAGCAAGGCCTACTCCGTGGCTCCAAATTCTACGAAGCCGTGGCAATCCACCATCCGACCACCCTGCAAGGCTTCCTCGAGAAAGCCCGTCACTACATCCGGTACGAGGAAACCAAGGCCGCCAACGCTGCCCGGGAGTCTCGAAACCGCGAAACTCCCCGTGGGTCCCAATAAGAAGGAGCGTGTCAGCCCCCCGGCGTGGAGGAGATCATCGCCAAGACGGTCGTCCCAGAGAGCCCCGGGAGCAGAGGGGCCCAGTAGGCCGCTTCACCGAATACACCGCCCTAGTCGCTTCCCGCGAGCGCATACTAGTCGAGTGTGCCAACTCGGAGTTCGTCCGGGGAGGTGTCCACTTTCCCAAACCAGCACCCCCCAAAGCCAACGTGGACAAGTCCAAATACTGCCGCTTCCACCGGGGACATGAGCATGTTATGAAGGACTGCATCCACCTGAAGGACGCGATCTAAATACTCTTCGAGGACGGACACTTGAATAGATACACCAAGGGAGGAGATGCCCCTCGACAAGAGGCCCAGGAAGCTAAGAGGGTCTAGGACATCCCCTGCCCACCAACGAAATCGGGCTGCAGGTGGCCCTCTACGTTGATCGCCCCGAAGACTGGTTCTCACTGAGAGAACACGGCCTCCCTGCTGGGCATGATCTACCCGAGGAACCAGTACGCCCAATCAGCCCGTGGGAATACTTTCCCAAAGTGATGGTCATCTCGGGAGGTACCCCAAGCAAGCTCTCGATCGGGTCGGTGAAAAGGAAGTTTGACGAAGTGATGAACAACAGCTTTGGCAAAATGAGCAAGCTCGATAAATTCCACGGTCGATCAAACTCAATCACGTACTATCTCGAAGAGCTCCCCGGAGGAACCCCAAACTCGGCCATCCCCCTACTAATACGGGCACAAATGGCTAATTTCGATGTCCTCCGCATCCTGGTCGACGGAAGGAGCTCAGTGGATATCATGTATACCCACCTCTTCTCGACGTTACAGCTAGACGAGACCATTCTAACTCCCTACCTGGGCTCTGACCTCCATGGCTTCAACAGGAAGACGACAAGACCATGAGGATACATGGAGCTCAAGGTCACCTTTGGGATGCAAGAAACAGCAAGGGAAATCAACGTCTGCTTCCTGGTCGTCGAATGCTCATCCCTGTACAACTGCATCCTAGGCAGGACAACGTTGGCCGAACTCACCGCAGTGCCGTCAACCGTCCACCTCAAGATGAAGTACTATACCAGGATGGGTGTCGTCGTCACTCTCAACGGGGACATAGAAGCAGCCCGTCGGTGTTTCGAAGCAGCAATGAAGGGCCTTAGTATGACCGGTCCCCCGACCAAAGCAACTAAGCCTCCCCCCGTCTAGGAAAGCAGACCGAAAGACCACGTCGACGTTGTAGACCTCGAATGCTGCTTCGACAGAGAGCCGGTTCGCGAGGACGAAGTCGAAGACACTCCAACCACCAACTGGCAGCCTATCCACCCAACGCGCTCCATTCTAGACGGGGACTTCGAGATAGTAACCCTCAGCGCAGATGCGGCAAGGACGGTGAAGATTGGAGCGGGGCTGCCCGACCTAGCGAGGAAGCTGTTGAAGGCCTGCCTCCGTGAGAACGCCGACCTCTTCGCCTGGAGTGCTGCTGAGATGCCCGGACTCGATCTCGAGGTCTCCTGCCACCAACTCTCCATCAACCCAGCCGCTAAGGTCGTAGTATAACGTAGACGTAGGCAGTCCCTCGAAAATTCGGCGGCGGCTAGAAAGCTGTGAAAGACCTTCTAGAGGAAAATTTTATTTCGGAAGCCCGGTATTCAACCTGTTTGTCCAACGTTGTACTTGTAAAGAAATCTAATGGAAAATGGAGGATGTGCGTTAATTACACAGATCTCAACCTAGCGTGTCCAAAGGACGTCTACCCCCTCCCCTACATCGACAAACTCGTCGACAACTCTGCGGGTTTCAAACTACTGTACTTCATGGACGCCTATTCAGGATACAACCAAATCCTCATGGCCGAGGTCGAAAAATAGAGCACGGCGTTCATGAACGAGTCGGGCAACTATTGCTACAACGTAATGCCCTTCGGCCTAAAGAACGTCGGTGCCACCTACCAGCGGATGATGAACAAAGTCTTCCAGGGTGAGATAGGCCATATGCTCGAGGTCTACATGGACAACATGATCATCAAATCCCGCACGGAGGTCGACCACACAGCACACCTAAAGAACGTCTTCGAGACAGCAAGGAAGTGCAGGATGCGGTTCAACCCGGAGAAGTGCACCTTTAGGGTACGCACGGGGAAGTTCCTCGGATTTTACCTGACCGAATGGGGTATCGAAGCAAACCCGGACAAATGTCGGGCCTTCTCCGAGATTGAAATGTCGAGCACGAAGAAGTTGATACAGTCCCTCAACGGTATGCTTGCGTCGTTGTCCCGTTTCGTCGCCAAATCTGCACAGCACACCCTCCTATTCTTCAAACTACTAAGAAAGGAAGTCGTGTTCGAATGCACGGAAGAATGCGAGCAAGCCCTCCTCCACCTTAAACGTGTCCTGTCATAACCACTCGTCTTGACGAGGCCCGAAGTCAGGGAAACCCTCTACTTGTACTTGGTCATGTCAAACGAAGTCGTGAGCATCGTGCTGATCCGGGAAACCCCTGACGGGAAGAAACCGATCTACCTCACGAGCAAGACCCTCTACGGCCCAGAAGTAAGATATCAGCAGATCGAGAAAGTCGCTCTGGCCCTAATCAATGCGGCCAGGAGGCTCCGACACTACTTCCTGGCCCACACCTTTGTAGTCAGAACCGAGCAGCCTATCAAACAGCTGCTACGCAGGCCCGACATGGCAGGGCGTATGCTGAAGTGGTCGCTGGAACTCTCCGAGTTCGACATCGTCTACGAAGGCAGGAAAGCGCTCAAGGCCCAAGTTCTGGCCGATTTCGTCGCCGAGATGACCCCCGCAACAGAGTCAACCCTGGGAACTCACAATGGACCATCTTCGTCGCTGGCACTTCAAGCCCTTCGGGAAGCGGCGTGGGCATCATCCTGGAAAACGAGGAAAGCATTGTTGTGGAAGTCTCCCTGACACTAGTCTTCCCAACGACGAACAATCAGGTAGAATACGAAGCTTTCTTGGCCGGACTCCACCTGGCAGAAGACCTTGGAGCCAAGGATATAAAAATCTTCACGGACTCCTAGTTGGTCGCGTCCCAAATCTGAGGCGAGTACCAAGCGAAGAGCGATAATCTGGCCGAATATTTGGCCCTTATCAGGGAACGGATGAAGATTTCGACTCCGTGGAAGTACAACATGTTCCACGCGAGCAGAATAATTGAGCAGACGTCCTCTCGAAGTTGGCGAGCACCAAGAAGAAGGGCAGAAACAAATCTGTCGTCCAAGAGATCCTCGCACAACCGAGTACGGAGAAGGCGAAAATATTGCTCAACGTCAACGCCATCGGGGACGCCGACTGTTGGATGACCCCAATACGCGCTTACCTTAGCACGAGACGCCTTCCCGACGATGCTAAGGAGGCCGGTAAAGTTAAATGACGTGCCTGCTCGTATGTGGTGCTCGAGAACAGACTGTACCGAAGAGGCTTCTCGATCCCTCTCCTCAAATGTATTGACAAAACCCAAGCCTCGACCACCCTGCAAGAGGTCCACGAGGGCATCAACGCACAACACCTCAGAAGACGGTCCATAGTGAGGAAAGCCTTATGGGATGGATACTATTGCCCGACAATGTAGGAAGATGTAAAGGAACACGTAAATAAGTGTGACAGGTGCCAACGGCACAGGGACATGCACCTCGCCCCCCCCCCCTCCCGAGCAAGCTCAAGTCACTCTCCTCCCCCTGGATGTTTGCCTAGTGGGGGATGAATATCCTCGGCCCGTTCACCTTAGGCTCCTGTCAGAACAAGTACCTGATAATCGGCGTCGACTACTTCACCAAATGGATCGAGGCCGAGGCCCTCGCCAAAATCACGATGCACAACATACTCCACTTCTACAAGAGGAACTTCCTCGCCAGGTTCGGCGTGCCCATGGCCATCATGACCAACAGCGGTACGCAATTCACTGACAAAAACTTTCAAGACTTTGTGACCAAGCTCTAGACAAAGCAGCACTTCATGTCAGTTGAACACCCGCAAACGAACGACCAAGCAGAAGGCGTGAACAAAGTCATTCTGCGAGCCTAAAACGCCGGCTCGGAGACGCCAAGAAGAGATGGGTCGAGGAGCTCCACAGCATGCTCTGGGCGTACAGAATGACACCCCACTCAACCACCAGGGAAACACCCTTCCGGCTAAGGTACGGGACCGAGGTTGTAATCTCGGTCGAAATAAAGGAACCGTCCATAAGAACAGAATCCCCCCTCGAAGAGGAGGCCAACAACGAGGGCCTCAGAGACGAGCTCGACCTAGT